>OX104122.1:21675451-23067412 GCA_944474755.1 Limnoperna fortunei
CCTATAGGTTACAATAAACCAACTATTTAACATTGCATCTTCCATATGGGGTACCTGCAATTAAGATTTTATGTGTGAAAATCCTCTCAAATTAAACCCCCGAAAGCAGTTGCTTGTGTAAGCTGACATGTTAAACTACATTATTAACAAATAAAAAAATATAGGTCGTGCGGCAGAAATGACCGAAAATTTTGGGTGAAAAAATCAGCACTGAATGAAACTAACAAACTTTCTGACCTCCCCCTTTTTTTTAAAAAAAGCTCTATTTTCCCGGCTCTTATAAATGTTCCCCCAAATATAGAAGATTTTTAATCAATTATGTTTCTATTTTTAAATTTTGCTATTTTTAGAACCCCAACATCCAATCAGATGCATCCGTGTATTTTCTTCTGATTACTATCTTGGGTTCAAAAATTTCCCGGTGTAATGTAAACAAATATTTGGTTTATTGTAACCTATAGAAAGCACTAAAAGTGTCCGAATCAGTCCAAAACGTTGAGGTATCATCCGTGGACAATATCCACGTGTTTACCAAAATGAAATAAAGTTATCTTCAAGGGTTGTTAATTTATTTGAATTTTCAGGAGGCCACTCTCTCTCAAAATTGCATGCTTTATTTAAGGTGTATTTTTACAATAATGTGTTGCTGTTTAGTAATATGCGAGTTATCATTCGTGTTTTCAGTTGTTATTTGTCTATTATATACACGGATCACTCCTGTGATAATATTCTTCTTTAACATATTTCCTCGGAAAAATATTTAGAGGCCGAAAACGAAAATTCGTGGAATTTGTGAAAATCTACATTTTTGAAACAGACTATAACAAACTTTGATACTACTTGATCGGTCTAATTATATGTTTGTTTGTCATGAGTAGTCCTGCTGAAGGTAACTACATTAAAATTTTAGAAAGTTGATGTCAATCGTAAACACAGCATACAACAATGTTTGAAACCCAGAAAATTGCATTTGGCCGAAAATTGGTTAAGGCCCAAAAGTCGGCTAAAAAACTTAATCAAAGCGTAAAATAATTGTTTTTGGTGTCAAACGCTGCTTTTAAATGTGTAGCACAATTGTTTTGCTAAAAACAGTAGCAATCGTTACTTAACAGGCCTTACAAACTCGTCTTTGAAGCCCACCCTAGTTTTCCTATTGAAAAATGCGTATTTTCAGAAATAGACTATATTTTTTTAACACTTCGTTTTAAATGAACAATCTGTACATATAACTTGTCATTCTGTGACGAAAACACATGTGAAAATTAACAATGGATTAATAAATCAAGTATAAGGAAAAAAATCCAGTCTCCCTATAGGTTACAATAAACCAACTATTTAACATTGCATCTTCCATATGGGGTACCTGCAATTAAGATTTTATGTGTGAAAATCCTCTCAAATTAAACCCCCGAAAGCAGTTGCTTGTGTAAGCTGACATGTTAAACTACATTATTAACAAATAAAAAAATATAGGTCGTGCGGCAGAAATGACCGAAAATTTTGGGTGAAAAAATCAGCACTGAATGAAACTAACAAACTTTCTGACCTCCCCCTTTTTTTTAAAAAAAGCTCTATTTTCCCGGCTCTTATAAATGTTCCCCCAAATATAGAAGATTTTTAATCAATTATGTTTCTATTTTTAAATTTTGCTATTTTTAGAACCCCAACATCCAATCAGATGCATCCGTGTATTTTCTTCTGATTACTATCTTGGGTTCAAAAATTTCCCGGTGTAATGTAAACAAATATTTGGTTTATTGTAACCTATAGAAAGCACTAAAAGTGTCCGAATCAGTCCAAAACGTTGAGGTATCATCCGTGGACAATATCCACGTGTTTACCAAAATGAAATAAAGTTATCTTCAAGGGTTGTTAATTTATTTGAATTTTCAGGAGGCCACTCTCTCTCAAAATTGCATGCTTTATTTAAGGTGTATTTTTACAATAATGTGTTGCTGTTTAGTAATATGCGAGTTATCATTCGTGTTTTCAGTTGTTATTTGTCTATTATATACACGGATCACTCCTGTGATAATATTCTTCTTTAACATATTTCCTCGGAAAAATATTTAGAGGCCGAAAACGAAAATTCGTGGAATTTGTGAAAATCTACATTTTTGAAACAGACTATAACAAACTTTGATACTACTTGATCGGTCTAATTATATGTTTGTTTGTCATGAGTAGTCCTGCTGAAGGTAACTACATTAAAATTTTAGAAAGTTGATGTCAATCGTAAACACAGCATACAACAATGTTTGAAACCCAGAAAATTGCATTTGGCCGAAAATTGGTTAAGGCCCAAAAGTCGGCTAAAAAACTTAATCAAAGCGTAAAATAATTGTTTTTGGTGTCAAACGCTGCTTTTAAATGTGTAGCACAATTGTTTTGCTAAAAACAGTAGCAATCGTTACTTAACAGGCCTTACAAACTCGTCTTTGAAGCCCACCCTAGTTTTCCTATTGAAAAATGCGTATTTTCAGAAATAGACTATATTTTTTTAACACTTCGTTTTAAATGAACAATCTGTACATATAACTTGTCATTCTGTGACGAAAACACATGTGAAAATTAACAATGGATTAATAAATCAAGTATAAGGAAAAAAATCCAGTCTCCCTATAGGTTACAATAAACCAACTATTTAACATTGCATCTTCCATATGGGGTACCTGCAATTAAGATTTTATGTGTGAAAATCCTCTCAAATTAAACCCCCGAAAGCAGTTGCTTGTGTAAGCTGACATGTTAAACTACATTATTAACAAATAAAAAAATATAGGTCGTGCGGCAGAAATGACCGAAAATTTTGGGTGAAAAAATCAGCACTGAATGAAACTAACAAACTTTCTGACCTCCCCCTTTTTTTTAAAAAAAGCTCTATTTTCCCGGCTCTTATAAATGTTCCCCCAAATATAGAAGATTTTTAATCAATTATGTTTCTATTTTTAAATTTTGCTATTTTTAGAACCCCAACATCCAATCAGATGCATCCGTGTATTTTCTTCTGATTACTATCTTGGGTTCAAAAATTTCCCGGTGTAATGTAAACAAATATTTGGTTTATTGTAACCTATAGAAAGCACTAAAAGTGTCCGAATCAGTCCAAAACGTTGAGGTATCATCCGTGGACAATATCCACGTGTTTACCAAAATGAAATAAAGTTATCTTCAAGGGTTGTTAATTTATTTGAATTTTCAGGAGGCCACTCTCTCTCAAAATTGCATGCTTTATTTAAGGTGTATTTTTACAATAATGTGTTGCTGTTTAGTAATATGCGAGTTATCATTCGTGTTTTCAGTTGTTATTTGTCTATTATATACACGGATCACTCCTGTGATAATATTCTTCTTTAACATATTTCCTCGGAAAAATATTTAGAGGCCGAAAACGAAAATTCGTGGAATTTGTGAAAATCTACATTTTTGAAACAGACTATAACAAACTTTGATACTACTTGATCGGTCTAATTATATGTTTGTTTGTCATGAGTAGTCCTGCTGAAGGTAACTACATTAAAATTTTAGAAAGTTGATGTCAATCGTAAACACAGCATACAACAATGTTTGAAACCCAGAAAATTGCATTTGGCCGAAAATTGGTTAAGGCCCAAAAGTCGGCTAAAAAACTTAATCAAAGCGTAAAATAATTGTTTTTGGTGTCAAACGCTGCTTTTAAATGTGTAGCACAATTGTTTTGCTAAAAACAGTAGCAATCGTTACTTAACAGGCCTTACAAACTCGTCTTTGAAGCCCACCCTAGTTTTCCTATTGAAAAATGCGTATTTTCAGAAATAGACTATATTTTTTTAACACTTCGTTTTAAATGAACAATCTGTACATATAACTTGTCATTCTGTGACGAAAACACATGTGAAAATTAACAATGGATTAATAAATCAAGTATAAGGAAAAAAATCCAGTCTCCCTATAGGTTACAATAAACCAACTATTTAACATTGCATCTTCCATATGGGGTACCTGCAATTAAGATTTTATGTGTGAAAATCCTCTCAAATTAAACCCCCGAAAGCAGTTGCTTGTGTAAGCTGACATGTTAAACTACATTATTAACAAATAAAAAAATATAGGTCGTGCGGCAGAAATGACCGAAAATTTTGGGTGAAAAAATCAGCACTGAATGAAACTAACAAACTTTCTGACCTCCCCCTTTTTTTTAAAAAAAGCTCTATTTTCCCGGCTCTTATAAATGTTCCCCCAAATATAGAAGATTTTTAATCAATTATGTTTCTATTTTTAAATTTTGCTATTTTTAGAACCCCAACATCCAATCAGATGCATCCGTGTATTTTCTTCTGATTACTATCTTGGGTTCAAAAATTTCCCGGTGTAATGTAAACAAATATTTGGTTTATTGTAACCTATAGAAAGCACTAAAAGTGTCCGAATCAGTCCAAAACGTTGAGGTATCATCCGTGGACAATATCCACGTGTTTACCAAAATGAAATAAAGTTATCTTCAAGGGTTGTTAATTTATTTGAATTTTCAGGAGGCCACTCTCTCTCAAAATTGCATGCTTTATTTAAGGTGTATTTTTACAATAATGTGTTGCTGTTTAGTAATATGCGAGTTATCATTCGTGTTTTCAGTTGTTATTTGTCTATTATATACACGGATCACTCCTGTGATAATATTCTTCTTTAACATATTTCCTCGGAAAAATATTTAGAGGCCGAAAACGAAAATTCGTGGAATTTGTGAAAATCTACATTTTTGAAACAGACTATAACAAACTTTGATACTACTTGATCGGTCTAATTATATGTTTGTTTGTCATGAGTAGTCCTGCTGAAGGTAACTACATTAAAATTTTAGAAAGTTGATGTCAATCGTAAACACAGCATACAACAATGTTTGAAACCCAGAAAATTGCATTTGGCCGAAAATTGGTTAAGGCCCAAAAGTCGGCTAAAAAACTTAATCAAAGCGTAAAATAATTGTTTTTGGTGTCAAACGCTGCTTTTAAATGTGTAGCACAATTGTTTTGCTAAAAACAGTAGCAATCGTTACTTAACAGGCCTTACAAACTCGTCTTTGAAGCCCACCCTAGTTTTCCTATTGAAAAATGCGTATTTTCAGAAATAGACTATATTTTTTTAACACTTCGTTTTAAATGAACAATCTGTACATATAACTTGTCATTCTGTGACGAAAACACATGTGAAAATTAACAATGGATTAATAAATCAAGTATAAGGAAAAAAATCCAGTCTCCCTATAGGTTACAATAAACCAACTATTTAACATTGCATCTTCCATATGGGGTACCTGCAATTAAGATTTTATGTGTGAAAATCCTCTCAAATTAAACCCCCGAAAGCAGTTGCTTGTGTAAGCTGACATGTTAAACTACATTATTAACAAATAAAAAAATATAGGTCGTGCGGCAGAAATGACCGAAAATTTTGGGTGAAAAAATCAGCACTGAATGAAACTAACAAACTTTCTGACCTCCCCCTTTTTTTTAAAAAAAGCTCTATTTTCCCGGCTCTTATAAATGTTCCCCCAAATATAGAAGATTTTTAATCAATTATGTTTCTATTTTTAAATTTTGCTATTTTTAGAACCCCAACATCCAATCAGATGCATCCGTGTATTTTCTTCTGATTACTATCTTGGGTTCAAAAATTTCCCGGTGTAATGTAAACAAATATTTGGTTTATTGTAACCTATAGAAAGCACTAAAAGTGTCCGAATCAGTCCAAAACGTTGAGGTATCATCCGTGGACAATATCCACGTGTTTACCAAAATGAAATAAAGTTATCTTCAAGGGTTGTTAATTTATTTGAATTTTCAGGAGGCCACTCTCTCTCAAAATTGCATGCTTTATTTAAGGTGTATTTTTACAATAATGTGTTGCTGTTTAGTAATATGCGAGTTATCATTCGTGTTTTCAGTTGTTATTTGTCTATTATATACACGGATCACTCCTGTGATAATATTCTTCTTTAACATATTTCCTCGGAAAAATATTTAGAGGCCGAAAACGAAAATTCGTGGAATTTGTGAAAATCTACATTTTTGAAACAGACTATAACAAACTTTGATACTACTTGATCGGTCTAATTATATGTTTGTTTGTCATGAGTAGTCCTGCTGAAGGTAACTACATTAAAATTTTAGAAAGTTGATGTCAATCGTAAACACAGCATACAACAATGTTTGAAACCCAGAAAATTGCATTTGGCCGAAAATTGGTTAAGGCCCAAAAGTCGGCTAAAAAACTTAATCAAAGCGTAAAATAATTGTTTTTGGTGTCAAACGCTGCTTTTAAATGTGTAGCACAATTGTTTTGCTAAAAACAGTAGCAATCGTTACTTAACAGGCCTTACAAACTCGTCTTTGAAGCCCACCCTAGTTTTCCTATTGAAAAATGCGTATTTTCAGAAATAGACTATATTTTTTTAACACTTCGTTTTAAATGAACAATCTGTACATATAACTTGTCATTCTGTGACGAAAACACATGTGAAAATTAACAATGGATTAATAAATCAAGTATAAGGAAAAAAATCCAGTCTCCCTATAGGTTACAATAAACCAACTATTTAACATTGCATCTTCCATATGGGGTACCTGCAATTAAGATTTTATGTGTGAAAATCCTCTCAAATTAAACCCCCGAAAGCAGTTGCTTGTGTAAGCTGACATGTTAAACTACATTATTAACAAATAAAAAAATATAGGTCGTGCGGCAGAAATGACCGAAAATTTTGGGTGAAAAAATCAGCACTGAATGAAACTAACAAACTTTCTGACCTCCCCCTTTTTTTTAAAAAAAGCTCTATTTTCCCGGCTCTTATAAATGTTCCCCCAAATATAGAAGATTTTTAATCAATTATGTTTCTATTTTTAAATTTTGCTATTTTTAGAACCCCAACATCCAATCAGATGCATCCGTGTATTTTCTTCTGATTACTATCTTGGGTTCAAAAATTTCCCGGTGTAATGTAAACAAATATTTGGTTTATTGTAACCTATAGAAAGCACTAAAAGTGTCCGAATCAGTCCAAAACGTTGAGGTATTATCCGTGGACAATATCCACGTGTTTACCAAAATGAAATAAAGTTATCTTCAAGGGTTGTTAATTTATTTGAATTTTCAGGAGGCCACTCTCTCTCAAAATTGCATGCTTTATTTAAGGTGTATTTTTACAATAATGTGTTGCTGTTTAGTAATATGCGAGTTATCATTCGTGTTTTCAGTTGTTATTTGTCTATTATATACACGGATCACTCCTGTGATAATATTCTTCTTTAACATATTTCCTCGGAAAAATATTTAGAGGCCGAAAACGAAAATTCGTGGAATTTGTGAAAATCTACATTTTTGAAACAGACTATAACAAACTTTGATACTACTTGATCGGTCTAATTATATGTTTGTTTGTCATGAGTAGTCCTGCTGAAGGTAACTACATTAAAATTTTAGAAAGTTGATGTCAATCGTAAACACAGCATACAACAATGTTTGAAACCCAGAAAATTGCATTTGGCCGAAAATTGGTTAAGGCCCAAAAGTCGGCTAAAAAACTTAATCAAAGCGTAAAATAATTGTTTTTGGTGTCAAACGCTGCTTTTAAATGTGTAGCACAATTGTTTTGCTAAAAACAGTAGCAATCGTTACTTAACAGGCCTTACAAACTCGTCTTTGAAGCCCACCCTAGTTTTCCTATTGAAAAATGCGTATTTTCAGAAATAGACTATATTTTTTTAACACTTCGTTTTAAATGAACAATCTGTACATATAACTTGTCATTCTGTGACGAAAACACATGTGAAAATTAACAATGGATTAATAAATCAAGTATAAGGAAAAAAATCCAGTCTCCCTATAGGTTACAATAAACCAACTATTTAACATTGCATCTTCCATATGGGGTACCTGCAATTAAGATTTTATGTGTGAAAATCCTCTCAAATTAAACCCCCGAAAGCAGTTGCTTGTGTAAGCTGACATGTTAAACTACATTATTAACAAATAAAAAAATATAGGTCGTGCGGCAGAAATGACCGAAAATTTTGGGTGAAAAAATCAGCACTGAATGAAACTAACAAACTTTCTGACCTCCCCCTTTTTTTTAAAAAAAGCTCTATTTTCCCGGCTCTTATAAATGTTCCCCCAAATATAGAAGATTTTTAATCAATTATGTTTCTATTTTTAAATTTTGCTATTTTTAGAACCCCAACATCCAATCAGATGCATCCGTGTATTTTCTTCTGATTACTATCTTGGGTTCAAAAATTTCCCGGTGTAATGTAAACAAATATTTGGTTTATTGTAACCTATAGAAAGCACTAAAAGTGTCCGAATCAGTCCAAAACGTTGAGGTATTATCCGTGGACAATATCCACGTGTTTACCAAAATGAAATAAAGTTATCTTCAAGGGTTGTTAATTTATTTGAATTTTCAGGAGGCCACTCTCTCTCAAAATTGCATGCTTTATTTAAGGTGTATTTTTACAATAATGTGTTGCTGTTTAGTAATATGCGAGTTATCATTCGTGTTTTCAGTTGTTATTTGTCTATTATATACACGGATCACTCCTGTGATAATATTCTTCTTTAACATATTTCCTCGGAAAAATATTTAGAGGCCGAAAACGAAAATTCGTGGAATTTGTGAAAATCTACATTTTTGAAACAGACTATAACAAACTTTGATACTACTTGATCGGTCTAATTATATGTTTGTTTGTCATGAGTAGTCCTGCTGAAGGTAACTACATTAAAATTTTAGAAAGTTGATGTCAATCGTAAACACAGCATACAACAATGTTTGAAACCCAGAAAATTGCATTTGGCCGAAAATTGGTTAAGGCCCAAAAGTCGGCTAAAAAACTTAATCAAAGCGTAAAATAATTGTTTTTGGTGTCAAACGCTGCTTTTAAATGTGTAGCACAATTGTTTTGCTAAAAACAGTAGCAATCGTTACTTAACAGGCCTTACAAACTCGTCTTTGAAGCCCACCCTAGTTTTCCTATTGAAAAATGCGTATTTTCAGAAATAGACTATATTTTTTTAACACTTCGTTTTAAATGAACAATCTGTACATATAACTTGTCATTCTGTGACGAAAACACATGTGAAAATTAACAATGGATTAATAAATCAAGTATAAGGAAAAAAATCCAGTCTCCCTATAGGTTACAATAAACCAACTATTTAACATTGCATCTTCCATATGGGGTACCTGCAATTAAGATTTTATGTGTGAAAATCCTCTCAAATTAAACCCCCGAAAGCAGTTGCTTGTGTAAGCTGACATGTTAAACTACATTATTAACAAATAAAAAAATATAGGTCGTGCGGCAGAAATGACCGAAAATTTTGGGTGAAAAAATCAGCACTGAATGAAACTAACAAACTTTCTGACCTCCCCCTTTTTTTTAAAAAAAGCTCTATTTTCCCGGCTCTTATAAATGTTCCCCCAAATATAGAAGATTTTTAATCAATTATGTTTCTATTTTTAAATTTTGCTATTTTTAGAACCCCAACATCCAATCAGATGCATCCGTGTATTTTCTTCTGATTACTATCTTGGGTTCAAAAATTTCCCGGTGTAATGTAAACAAATATTTGGTTTATTGTAACCTATAGAAAGCACTAAAAGTGTCCGAATCAGTCCAAAACGTTGAGGTATTATCCGTGGACAATATCCACGTGTTTACCAAAATGAAATAAAGTTATCTTCAAGGGTTGTTAATTTATTTGAATTTTCAGGAGGCCACTCTCTCTCAAAATTGCATGCTTTATTTAAGGTGTATTTTTACAATAATGTGTTGCTGTTTAGTAATATGCGAGTTATCATTCGTGTTTTCAGTTGTTATTTGTCTATTATATACACGGATCACTCCTGTGATAATATTCTTCTTTAACATATTTCCTCGGAAAAATATTTAGAGGCCGAAAACGAAAATTCGTGGAATTTGTGAAAATCTACATTTTTGAAACAGACTATAACAAACTTTGATACTACTTGATCGGTCTAATTATATGTTTGTTTGTCATGAGTAGTCCTGCTGAAGGTAACTACATTAAAATTTTAGAAAGTTGATGTCAATCGTAAACACAGCATACAACAATGTTTGAAACCCAGAAAATTGCATTTGGCCGAAAATTGGTTAAGGCCCAAAAGTCGGCTAAAAAACTTAATCAAAGCGTAAAATAATTGTTTTTGGTGTCAAACGCTGCTTTTAAATGTGTAGCACAATTGTTTTGCTAAAAACAGTAGCAATCGTTACTTAACAGGCCTTACAAACTCGTCTTTGAAGCCCACCCTAGTTTTCCTATTGAAAAATGCGTATTTTCAGAAATAGACTATATTTTTTTAACACTTCGTTTTAAATGAACAATCTGTACATATAACTTGTCATTCTGTGACGAAAACACATGTGAAAATTAACAATGGATTAATAAATCAAGTATAAGGAAAAAAATCCAGTCTCCCTATAGGTTACAATAAACCAACTATTTAACATTGCATCTTCCATATGGGGTACCTGCAATTAAGATTTTATGTGTGAAAATCCTCTCAAATTAAACCCCCGAAAGCAGTTGCTTGTGTAAGCTGACATGTTAAACTACATTATTAACAAATAAAAAAATATAGGTCGTGCGGCAGAAATGACCGAAAATTTTGGGTGAAAAAATCAGCACTGAATGAAACTAACAAACTTTCTGACCTCCCCCTTTTTTTTAAAAAAAGCTCTATTTTCCCGGCTCTTATAAATGTTCCCCCAAATATAGAAGATTTTTAATCAATTATGTTTCTATTTTTAAATTTTGCTATTTTTAGAACCCCAACATCCAATCAGATGCATCCGTGTATTTTCTTCTGATTACTATCTTGGGTTCAAAAATTTCCCGGTGTAATGTAAACAAATATTTGGTTTATTGTAACCTATAGAAAGCACTAAAAGTGTCCGAATCAGTCCAAAACGTTGAGGTATTATCCGTGGACAATATCCACGTGTTTACCAAAATGAAATAAAGTTATCTTCAAGGGTTGTTAATTTATTTGAATTTTCAGGAGGCCACTCTCTCTCAAAATTGCATGCTTTATTTAAGGTGTATTTTTACAATAATGTGTTGCTGTTTAGTAATATGCGAGTTATCATTCGTGTTTTCAGTTGTTATTTGTCTATTATATACACGGATCACTCCTGTGATAATATTCTTCTTTAACATATTTCCTCGGAAAAATATTTAGAGGCCGAAAACGAAAATTCGTGGAATTTGTGAAAATCTACATTTTTGAAACAGACTATAACAAACTTTGATACTACTTGATCGGTCTAATTATATGTTTGTTTGTCATGAGTAGTCCTGCTGAAGGTAACTACATTAAAATTTTAGAAAGTTGATGTCAATCGTAAACACAGCATACAACAATGTTTGAAACCCAGAAAATTGCATTTGGCCGAAAATTGGTTAAGGCCCAAAAGTCGGCTAAAAAACTTAATCAAAGCGTAAAATAATTGTTTTTGGTGTCAAACGCTGCTTTTAAATGTGTAGCACAATTGTTTTGCTAAAAACAGTAGCAATCGTTACTTAACAGGCCTTACAAACTCGTCTTTGAAGCCCACCCTAGTTTTCCTATTGAAAAATGCGTATTTTCAGAAATAGACTATATTTTTTTAACACTTCGTTTTAAATGAACAATCTGTACATATAACTTGTCATTCTGTGACGAAAACACATGTGAAAATTAACAATGGATTAATAAATCAAGTATAAGGAAAAAAATCCAGTCTCCCTATAGGTTACAATAAACCAACTATTTAACATTGCATCTTCCATATGGGGTACCTGCAATTAAGATTTTATGTGTGAAAATCCTCTCAAATTAAACCCCCGAAAGCAGTTGCTTGTGTAAGCTGACATGTTAAACTACATTATTAACAAATAAAAAAATATAGGTCGTGCGGCAGAAATGACCGAAAATTTTGGGTGAAAAAATCAGCACTGAATGAAACTAACAAACTTTCTGACCTCCCCCTTTTTTTTAAAAAAAGCTCTATTTTCCCGGCTCTTATAAATGTTCCCCCAAATATAGAAGATTTTTAATCAATTATGTTTCTATTTTTAAATTTTGCTATTTTTAGAACCCCAACATCCAATCAGATGCATCCGTGTATTTTCTTCTGATTACTATCTTGGGTTCAAAAATTTCCCGGTGTAATGTAAACAAATATTTGGTTTATTGTAACCTATAGGCGATGCCGATTTATATAGGAATTCCCGGGGTGTCATATATATCTGCAATTTGTATCTAAAGTTTTGATTGGATAAAAATAAAAATAAATAGGTCATATATTACTGAAAACCCTGTGTGAAAGAATTATTAATAACACCTCAAATTTAAATGAATTGTTGTAAGAGTTTAGGATTAAGTAGGTATACTGCATCAATTCGTAAGCAAGTTAGTATTTTAATATATCCCGACTTGTTGTCATGACAATTTGTTGGTATCTACACCTAACCCCTATTCAGACAACTCTTGCTCGACTAACACAAACATTTATTTTCTGTAAAAAGATATTGGAGTTACTTCCCTTACATCACAAAAGTTTAATTTGTTGCATCATTTCTTAATTCTTAAAAAAAATCAATACCTACCAATATATCATTTGTTGATTCACTAATGTTTTATCCAAGTCCAAGTGTAAATTGTGTTTCCATGTGTTCACAAAGAACCGTATATATTTACACCTACCAGAAACAGCACAAACATATGAATTAACTAACACATAAATATATATATAACGGAGAATTTCGTCTACGTGTTATAAAGATAACAATTTGGAAAAAAAATGTAGTTTGTTAAGAATTTATCTGCAGCAATCTTTCTGACTTATCAATAAAATAAACCATGCGCGTTTAAAGAAGTTGTTTGTGTGTGTGTTGTTTGTTTGTTTGAATGATGCTTAAAACTACGTCAGACTCTTGTTTCATCTAACCAAGACTCATCAGTGGCGCCAAACCCCAAAATATTTATAATTAAATTAAAATGAAGATATTTTAGAGCTTATATCATTAAAATTTTAAAACTTTATGTCAAATCCGGCTAATGTCACCTATACCTTTAAAAAATAGGCTACTAACTACACATCATTTTGTGTTAACACCAAGTGACACAGCTATCAATGAATTGATTTACATTTTAAACCCGTTTGGGAGTGCATTTTGAATTTTTGCAACATAGTGGCCCGAATAAGCTTCTGTAAGAAACGAAGTCCTGGATTGGTTAATATTTTAATAATATTGGAAAGGTATCTCTTTGTTTCGTCAGGAATTAGTCTGAGAAGACATAAGACGAGAACTTAGTACTTCATGAGGCACAGAAGCAAGATACATGATAAATTTTGATATATTTGCACCAGAATATAACACTTGTTTCAATGAATTAGCGTATCGGTTTAATAAGAGTACTGTAGTATTGACTGCAGGACAATTTTAACAGACGATAAGTCAGTAAATTTGGTAAGTATCGAACTAGAAATGAGATTTACCAATGGGTGGACAATTGGCATTGGCGCGCAGAATGGTATTACGGATCAGAAAAATAGGACTAGAGAGCGCGGTCGTCTTGCATGACGGGATCTATTAATTTTGCGCCACTGCAAAACCGTCGATGTAGAGACATTCAATATCCAAAACTATATTTATAGTATGTAAAATTTTGGCACGAAGAATTATTCTGACAAAATTGAGAAAAGTTTCCTTGCTATATTTTGTGTCAATATTTGCTATATTGGTATACTCGAGCTTATCTATAATACTAAATGCTTAGTCTGGAGAATACCCGAACGTCAAATTTCAACGCTGTCACCGTTGAAATCAAGGATTCTTGGTATCCTACGTCAACCACAATCACCTCTGCCACATCATTGGTTGACATTGTGAGAGATATCTCTCATGGCGGATAAGCTTCGCTACAAACTCAGTTATTTCAATGTACAGTAGTATCAAAAGTGTATAAACAGACTATATAAAAATAAATAAGATCTCGTATATTATTTTACAAACACTGTTCTTTGTTTACAAACGTCAAGGGCAGACGACAAATATAGTCCCGCAGTTAATGGAGGATGAAGTGTGGCAGAGGTTATATCTGGGAACCAGTTATGTTCTTTGTGCCGGAGAGTGCGTTGAAATCCAATGCTCCTGTCCTGACTTTATATCCGAAGGCCGCTTAGGATCGCTTAGGTTAATGAGAATATCATCGTCAGGGTACCAGAATAGGTGACTGATGTCACAAAGCATTCGGTTTTGTCGTTCTTTGTTCCCATTGTTAAATTATATTGTCATTTAAATAATGGCACTTTTCAATTCAATGCTGTGTTGTTTTTATGGAAAATTATACTTAACAGATGTTCTTTATTTGAACAGAATTCATGGGCACTAGATTAAAAAAAAAGCGTTTAAAGATTTATCTATACTCGCCATTGTGTTTGTTCTATAGAAGCAAATGAAAAGTATTATATATATTTCAGCCGTATGTAATGGAAAAACTAATCCATCTGCATGTAGGATTTCATATTACGATGACAAGATAACTTATCGAACTGGATACACAGAGACGAACAGTGGGGGAAGTTGTTCAAGTCCCAACTACTGTACCGACTGTAATGATGGGTTTTATTCATATGGGCCTGACTGTAGAAGTAAGAAATAGTAGTATAAAAGTTTTATGCTATAATTTGTAAGAACATTTTTATGAAATGATGATAGCCATGATATCTGTTTAAGTATTATTATTAGCAAATTTACATATTCAACAAGACAAAATAAATAGTTATACAACAATGCGACACTAATACTAAGCTAATACTAATACTAAGTCGTTATAACCAGTAAGCTAAGTCGTTATAGCCAGTAAGCTAGGTCGTTATAACCAGTAAGCTAGGTCGTTATAACCAGTAAGCAAGGTCGTTATAACCAGTAAGCTATGTCGTTATAACCAGTAAGCTAAGTCGTTATAACCAGTAAGCTAAGTCGTTATAGCCAGTAAGCTAGGTCGTTATAACCAGTAAGCTAGGTCGTTATAACCAGTAAGCTAGGTCGTTATAACCAGTAAGCAAGGTCGTTATAACCAGTAAGCTATGTCGTTATAACCAGTAAGTAATTCGTTATTGACTTAAAAATAAAACACTACATGGCTCTAACGCCTTGAGGGCTATATTGTAAAATCGAAATCTATGTCTTTTTTCGAATGGCGCGCAGTGAAACGAGCAAAAAGACATTAAAAATTCTATCACGCGTGGTTTCCCTAAAGCGCCTGAAAGTAACTATTTCTACCGTAAACCAGCAACTTTAACAGCGTGATATCTTATAGCCTCTCCATTGTTTAATATCCGACATCCAATTAGAACGTCTGAAACAAAAACGTTAAACAAGAAGGTTGTTATGTTACCATTAAAGCTTTCTTGTTTCATGCGTTTTGTTGGATGACGCAATGGGTACAGATACAGATAAGTATGCGTGAGCTCATCTGTATTTATGGTATTTATTGCTGTACCTACAGTTGACGTCATAATAAATTTGTACGGGAAAAAGAGCGGGAAATTTGTGTCTCACTGACAGATGTCTCCTCGGCCTAAAATAGCTACCACATTGGCTCATTTGTGAGAAACTAATGATCTCGGTCAAGTAATTGGTAACTATATCATATAAATGCTTGGGATTCCTGTACACTCATTGTTTAAGTTGAAAATCTTATGCCGATACACCTTTTGCGTTGATGTACTTTTGGAATAAAAGTCCTTATGGTCTCAAAATAAACCTCTCATTTTCCTAAAAGTTCGTGTCGCTGGATTTTGTTTGCGTGTTGTTTTGTTCTGCGTTTGTTGTTGTTTGTCCCATGACTTCTTATGAGTGTTTTGGACTTTGAACTTTGATTGCTACTTTGTTATTTCTTCACTTCTTGAATTAAGTCCTTTATGCTTCAAAGATGTTTTAATCTATGGTGCTTGAATGATGTGCTATGCAATATAATTAAGTAATGTTTGACTGTTTACACATGTTATACGATGTAACGTGTCAAAAAATATTGAACTATTTCCGTTTTATTTCATATTAAGTAAAATTATGTTCAGGTTAGTCAGTGTAAACAGAGTTCCTCGATTAACTACAACCAATCAAATTTTGCGACACAATATAGTAATAATTAATGGGTGTTTCTTTATGGTCCCGTTTTATGTTCAAGGCCTGTAATTATGCCAAAGGATCGATGTAATGACCCGAGGCAAGACTCAGTGCCATTACAGCCTTTCGATGCCATTATTACAGACCAAAACATATAAAAAAAAACACACGTTTTTAATACTTTAATTAACCAACTTAGTGTACAAATTACCTCTTTTTAAACCTTGAATAATGTTCTGGACAAGTAAAAAGTGCCATACAGTTAAAATCGATTTCGTAGTGTTAATAAACAAGGCATTTTTTTTCCTTTCGTAAGATAACAACAACACATTTTTTTGTAAACTTTTATTAACAAATCAGAAGTAAAACAAATACAATACACAATTTTTAAATATATTACAGTGAACTTTTTTTATTTCTTTTTTCTGAAAAATATGTAGGTCACATTTATTTGTTATTTCCATAATGGCCCGGTAATGAAGCCACGATTTCACGTCACGGCCTTTTGTAGACTTTTATAATGCACATGCATATTTGCCATAATAACAATTAGTTGGTTTACACATCAAATTATTTCAAAAAAGTATTCTGTCATACCACGGTGGCATATATTTCTGCCCCTGGTTGTCAGATAATTAAGTCTAAAAAATGTGTAAAAATGTGTGAAAAGGTAGACTTATCATTTAATTTAACCTATTTGTCAAATATTTACGTAAATTTGTACGATAATAAAGTAAAGATATTTCCAACGTGTTTTGCGGGTTGGTCGTTTTCATGCAAAACAAATATCAGACAAATTGACTTATTTTTCTGACAAGTAGACTTCTGTACTTGAGAGATACATTAGTCAGCTTGTCAGATACATGCGTCTACTTGACAGAAATATGAAAAACTTGCCAGATACTTAAATCTTATTGTCAGATGTATAAGTCTGCTTGTTAGATAATAAAGTCCATGTGCTTAAGTAGTGATTACGTCACTAGATTTATCACCTGTTGCTTTCAGTTTGTCCTCGTATTCCCCACTGTCATCACCGGAAATGTACCAACGTTTGGGATAACTATTGTGATATGTGCTACTTTGAAAACAAACCGGAGCGGTATCACAGAGCCTATATGTATGACCATAAAGTTAAAGAGTGTAGACGTAAGTGAAGAATAAAATGGCATCAAAGATAGAAGGGTTGATGTGTGTATCAGTGTGACTCCATACATATGCAGCACATAACTATAACTATAGGTGACCGTAGTCTATTCTTCAAGCGTATTGTTTACAGCAACGTTTTAAAGTATTCATATCCAATTGCATTTAATTGTTCAACACTCGCGCATTAAAGATGTCTTAAAATTGAATTTTTATGATGGATTTCATATAAACCTTGGTTGTTAAAAAATTAATCAATCAATCAAATCAATCGCATATCTATGTTTGTTTTTGTTTGTTTGAATGTTGTTTAACGCCACTTTCAGCAATTTTTCAGCTTTATCATGGCGTCCAGTTTTTATTGGGGAGGAAGCCGGAGTACCCGGAGAAAACCCCCGACCTTCGGTAGGAAAACTGGCAATCCTTGTCAATTAAGATTGGAGTCGAACGCACCCTGCCCGCAGTGAGGCTCGAACCCACAATCTCACTGTTGACAGACCACGTGATCAATGGTAGACGAACTACCTTAACCACTCGGCCACCGAGGCCCCCGCATATCTATGACTGGTTCATTAAGCTAGTGAGTATTGTGCTGTAAGCAATTCATGCTCTTTTTTGTATTACAGTGCCTGCATGTCTAAATGGCAGCGTTATTACTTTATATTAAAAGAAAAACTCGAATAAATCAATTGAATATTTTAATAAAACGAGTTTTGTTTCATACACAGAGACATGTTCTTGGAGACCCGATAGTACCAGATGCTTTCCTGGATACTGTTCCACAGAGTTCATAGAAAGTTGTATTTGTACAGCAGGATTTTCTGGAACACATTGTGATAGAAGTATGCCATAATATGTACACATAAGTTTAATGGCATATACGATGAAAAAAAGATTTTTAAACTGGATACAATTGAACATTACGGTCTTAATAAACCCAATTGAACCTCTTTTTATTTTATTGATATACACTATAAAAGCATTAACTTCAAATATTCTAATAATCACACAAAACTTTTAATAATAATATGGCAGTTTTATTGTATTCTTTATAAAGTTTAAGACTACAGATAAAATGCAATTTCTTTTTTAACCAATTACACAGTAACACAAGCAATTGAAATACTGGAAGCCAGATCTGCATTCTATGGTCCTGGACACAGTGTTGCTGAGTCACCTAAGGACATAAATAAACCAAGAGGAGCTCCTAAATACTGGACAAATAATGTGGATTGGAACCAGCTTGACATATCATTTGTGGCCACATACGAACCTTTAGGCGAAATTCCAAAATTTGGGAACTCACCAGAATACTCTCATTATGTGACTGAATTTAAGTATGGCATAATACGGGGAGAGCTTAAGGCACATCACATCAGAGGTAACAAAAATAGAAAACACTATGTACTGTATCTGGTTACTTTCTGTCTAGTCACTGCATACAAACTATACAATTATTACAGTAATTTTTAAATCAGTCATGCATCCATTCATATATCGTCGGATATATTGTTGTAAGGCGTGTTTGTAATAGAATGTTTGTTCTACACGCGTTTTTTAAAAATAGTTCTGATTCCGTGGAGAGACGTAACATTTTCTTGACAATGGAATTGTTTATATGTGTCTTCAAGTGGAGATAAGTTTATTCTATTGTTTAAAGTAATCTAAACACATCTGATGACTTGTATACGATAAACATATAAAATTTATTTGTTAATCAAAACACAATAGAAATTTATTTATAAAAAATAAAAATGTGTTCTTTTTACAGGCAATAATCGGACGTCACTTTTCAACAGTGATGCTTTGAATTGTAAAAGTTCTTGTTATCTGATGTCACCATGTCCTGTCAAACAACATTACACGTGTAAAAGCAACGGGAAAATAGATATTGCAAACAGATGGGAGAAATTTCAACACAATGATGAGTACGAAAACGTTTTGACTTTCGAGAATTTTTCGCATACGAAAAACGCAAAAATCTAAGTCAAAAGCTCGAAAACAGAAACAATTTCCGTTTGGCGTTTTTGGTTTTGCTTTTTGCATTCTCGCAATTTGGCGAATTTATCGAAGCATGCCTAGTTTTATGTTCTGTTTTACACAGATGGCAAATAAAAGCTCTATGTGGTGTTATAATTAAGTGTTAAAGATTTGCTGCTTATAACTTATAATAGAATAAAGTATATAAGAAGCTCACATATAGTTATCGCAGTTGTTTTGTATGTACCACCGGTTTCACATTTTCGCTATTGATATTCAAAAAAGAGAAAATATGTAATAGTCTAACGGTTACATTCGTCCACCATATTTTCATACCATCAAATCAGAAGATTCAATATACACCACCAAAAGGATTATATGAATTATTGATGAAAATATAATTAAAAATCAGACATCACGAAAGAAAATAATAATAGTAATAATAGTTGAAAAGAAAGAAGAACGCAAAGATCTTGATTTGTGCTCAGAGAACGCAAAATCTAGCTAAAAATTATATTTGTTTTCTATTGAATTTCCTAGGGTGCATATCAAATTGGAATTGGAAAATGGTGGTTATTTAAAATATGAAAACAGAGACAACAAATATATATCAGAGAATAAAATAGCTTACTTAACAGGTGTTGGTACGTTTGAAACCTACAAATTTCACTGGGATACTGAAAAGCCTTATTATCAATGCCTTGGATCGTACTGCTCACCTACTCCTATTAACTTCGAAGATATAACTAAAAAGGTAAAGTATAAGGATTATATTTATAACTTCAACTGTTAAAAGACATTTATATGCTGAAGATGAAAACGGGTTAAACATGGAACACGAGACGCATCGTTATAGAAAAATATACTGCGATTGAAATTAAGGATATAACCATACTTTTGCTCATATATCGCAGAGAACCTTGTTTTCAGTTTAGGAAGAATGTGTCATCTAGATTTGCTATCCAAGGATAGGTAACGCGTATTTTGTCTACCCCGGAAAGGAAAGCGCTCTATAATTCAGTATGTGAAGACAGATGATCCGAAGAATAAGCAGTTACTGCTCCCAAAAATATTTCTATATTTTTTCAGGAAAATAAATATATTGTTACACTACTTTTTTCTGCAGAATGTTATTAAGATATCGTGGGATGAATGGCGTGATAGTCTTGCTGGGATAGATTTTTATGAGTTTGAAGTATACGAACTACATGGATTTGATATGTTGGACGAAACAACAATCAAAACAGCAACCATGACAGACATAAGAGGGAGTGGCAAGCAAACAGTACGTTAAACTTATATATGATCATGATATAAAGCTTTCGATCAGATCGGTTTTCGTCCTGCTACAATGAATACTAAATTATAGCTTATTACTAAGGTTTGTATTTGTTTATATATTCGGTAGTACAATAAATAAATACGGAGTCAAATTTTTAATTCATGTAAACATCATGTTTTTCCAATGATAAAATTTCGACAAAATGAGACAATCTCAAATAAAACGTCTGTATGATCTGTACAGTTAGACTTATGTCGACTGCAAATGTAGACATCATCCCAGCATCCGAAGGATGTGCAGGATGATGTCCATTTTATGAAGAAGTCCGGAGGCTTCCGACGGTTTAATGTGAATAATTGTCACTCATGTGCAGCACGCTTTTCAACGTAAAATTAATATACCCAGGGTACCTGTGCGTATATAAACCCGCCAGGCTACCCAACTTGTGTCTGTACAAAGCTTCATTCGTTGCAAAATAATTGAATAGGAGTGGCTATTCAGGGAGGATAATATTAAAATCTCGGAAGCTTCCAGGCTTCTTCATAAAATGGCCATCATCCTGCACTTCCATGAATATAACAAACAATTCAAATACTGCATAGACAAGATACCACTAAACATGTTTCCAGAAAAATGTTTTCAAACACCGGACCAAAAAAATAATATACGTGTAACTGCCATATACAAAGATTCGAGTCTCTTTGACACTTAATGGAATCTAAAAGCTTAGATCTGTTATTCTGACATATCAATGTACCAGGGAAGTGCATGCGGGGAAAGTAATAAAATTAGTTTCATTCATTACTTGTGATAGTTAACACTATATAATACTTGTGCATAGTCAACAGATTAATGATAATGATGATGCAAAGTTTTAAAGTCAATCTAATTTATTCATAAAGAAGCACTGTCCACATACACGAACTTTAACATTGTCCAATCAACGGAAAAGTTAACACTGTCCATAAATGAGAAAATTCTAAACTGTCTATCCGTTACCATTTAAAAAAGCAGAGGCAAAACGATCATTAGATGATATTTCAGACACAGGAACAACATCAGAAATAATGTTTTTGTTGTAAAACCTAAAAATGTTTCTGCACTTGACCAGTTGGCTGTTCTCATGATGTTCACAACCGATACTCCTTAGGCAAATCCTGAAGAGGTCGCCGCACCCCGAGTTGAATGTGCTGTAAAAATAGTTGTATCAATGTTCGACAACTGTAGTTTGTAGCCATCTTGAAATAGTACAAATAGTAACCTTTTTAAAAGTAAGAAATGATACCAACAAATATCTAGACTTTCTCTTGTCAGCAGTTTTTTGTAAGTATTTGTGTAGTATGTAAACAACACATAAGTTATTATCAACAAATTTAGTAAGCTTTATCAAAGGGTTCTTTTTACCAGGTTTAGAAGTTTTTAACAACTGCTTAATCTCAATATAAATACCAAAATTGTCAGTTTCCAATGTTCAAACAAGAAAGAGTCTGCGCTCTTTGTGCAGTAGTGAAAGCTAACAATGTAGTAAGTTTTAAAGTTAACAACTTTAAACATAAAGTTTCAAGTGGATACAACGATTTAAGAAATTTAAGTACAACATTCACATCCCACATTTCTGTGTATTTTAACACTGTAGGTTTTGTTAAATAAACCCTTTCATAAACCTTGATCCAATTACAAAATTATCGAATTGTGTTTTACCCAATGATAACAAAGTTTGAAAAATTGCTCTTTTATGAGAATTCACAACTGAATATGACATACTTTCTGCTAACTCAGCTAAATAATGGACTATTTTTGTTTTAATGGGCTTAATGGAATCAACTTGGTTTTTTTTACACCAAAATATCCACTTTTTCCATATGTAATCATACTGTTTTGCAGTTGAAGGTCGCCTGACGCAATGATATATTTTTGAGCTTTTTCTGAAACACCTTTATGTTTAAGTTGTCTCCTGATACAACACAGGCGGTCAACCCTAACTTTCTTTTGTTCAATGGATGCGTTTGATTGTTTTCTTTGTTGAACAACAAATTGTTTCGCAATGGCAACTTTTCCGGTAAATCTATTAACATATTTTACAAAAAATGTTCTGTTACTCTACAAAAAATATCGTATCTAACTTCCATTCAATATTTTCATTAAATATTCTAGAGCAATAATCTGCGTCAAAATTGCTACAACCTGGAATGTGTGTTGCAGAAAGGAATATTCTTCAAAAATGAGCCCATTTGGAAATTTCTATTGCAAGTATATGCATTTCCGAAATAGAGCCTCCGACATTCTCAATATATGAAATTGCGGCTGTATTTTCACATCTTATACATATATGGATTTCTGATAAATTTGAACAGAAAGTTTTAAGTCCAAAAATATTGCCCTTAGCTTCAGTTTCAATATAACAATTTATTTTAGGTGGTCTAATTGGTTTTCCATTCATGGCTTTTATATTTTGAATCCACCATTGAATTTCACTTCTTGCATTTTGTGAAACTCTCGTGACCTTCGAATAATCATTCTCATGAAATGCCAATGCAGAATTTTTATCTTTATCAAGATTTCTAAAAAATAAATTTCCTATATTTATAGCTCTATTTGATGACGTAAAATAGCCGCTTACTAGAGCTAATTGACGAATTAAAACCAATTTTTGTTGAAAATCAAAAGTTTTTCATTTGTCAAACTGACAATAAAATTTTCTGAATCGATTAAATGCCCAAGAAAGACTATTTGCTTTTTAAGTACAAATGATGATTTTTTCAATATTAACTTGGAAACCAAGCCTTTGCATGTACGAAGTTTGTTTTGAACATTCAACAGGATCTACGTTTTCAATCAAAGAATCATCAATGTAATAAAATATAGAAAATCCCATATGCCGTACTGAAGAAAATGTCGGCTTCATTACTTTTGTAAACACTCTTGGTGCTGATGCTAGGCCAAATGGAAGACATACAAAGTTAAGTAATTTACCATTCCACTAAAATTTTAAGTACTTATAATAATCTGGATCAATTGAAAAATAGGCCTCAAATAAATCTATTGACGTAAAGAATGAAATTTTTTTACACTTTGTAAGACAACATCCAAAGTTTCCATTTTTAAATGATGATACTCTATAAATTGAGTCGATTTCTTCAAATTTAAAACAGGCCTAAATTTGCCGTTTTTCTTTCTAAGAAAAATTTAGAAATGAACTCGCCAGATTCATGATCATTATCAATAACTACACCTTTCTTAATTAAATCATTAACTTCAGAAGCTATTAACTCTTTTTGTTGTTCGTTAAAATGAATAGGTTTGGGTGGCGATTTCATTAGGGATTTCTTTCAAATTCTATTTTATACCCAGCTATCGTTTGTAAAATCCAAGAATCGGATGTTATTCTTTTCCATTTATTTAAATTATATTTTAGTCTGCCAGTCGTACAAGTACTAACCTTCAATAACTAATTCTAATGCCTCGGACTCTTCTTCGCCTTCTCCTGGGGAAGGCTCCCCGGCTTCTTGGGACGTATTGTCCCCTCGGGTTGCCTCGTCCTCTGATCGCCGGGCAGTATTTTGGAAAGCCACCATATCCAAAATCAAATCCTTTTTTGTAGACAAGGGCTCTTGAATTTGTTTTGTTATTATCATAAATTTCCTTGATTTCTTTTTAAATTTCGTCACCATTAATTTCACTTTCACTAAACAATGATTGATATTTCTTTCCAAAAACCGGTTTCAAGATAATGCTTTCTACGCGTACTGACTTCGTGAATGGACGAACATAGTAACACTATAGTATCAATAATAATGTCAGGTGCCTCTTTCACCTTGAAATTTCTCGACTAAATCATTTTGGCTAGTTTTAAAATTGGGACTATGCTAACACCCATTAAGTTTTGAACTTCTTTCAAACTTGTTTCCATAGATTGAATATGCCTTGGCAGCAATGCCCATATATCATCATTGACACTAGGTAGTAATAAACTTTTGCAATTAATAGGAATTTTGTACTTTTCAATATGTTCTGTTAATTCCTTTTTTTCTCTTTTTTTGTAGCAACCTTCATTTACCAAATGAACGAGTTTCTCGTCAATTTCTTCGCCAAATTTGGATTCACCATTGAAAATTTTGGGACACTCGTAATCGAAATTATCCTCCTCAGTTAATTGAATTTCGGAATCATTATCAAAATAATCATTGTCAAAATTTGCAGCTTGTGACATTTCACCAGAACATTCAGGCCTTTCATTTAAATTATAATCGTCATGCATCCCGTCGTGCATTTCAGAATTTACAGGAGGTTCATGAAATTCGGCACCACTTTTAGAAGCAATTTCATTAAATTATTTCATAACATGACCAACAAATTTTCTAAAATAAGCTTTGTCAGTATCTGAATCAGCGTCGGAGCTCATTTCTTTTAGTTTTTTCTGTTTACTCTTAGAAATTTTCCCTTTGTTAGATTTCTTAGAGGTCCTTGTTACCTTAAGATTCCCTTTTCCTTTAGAAGTAACAATGCCCTAATCGGATTCATCTTTGGTATCGAGGCAATATCATGGATCCTTAGGATTTCCCTTTTTATGATCCGTAATAGATTAATCAATTCCTTAAGCATAAATTTCTAATTCATCGCTCGACATTTTACAAGCTTATTTTACTACTATGTACATGTACGTTAAGTAAACTGTAACAAATGTTTTAAATCTTAAGAAAGACAGCGTCACAACATGCACGACAAAAGACACGAGTAGGGTAGCCTCACACGATAAAAGACACGAGTAGGGTCGCCTCAGGTATATACGATCAGGTACCCTGGGAATATTGATATTACTTTGAAAAGCGTGCAGCACATGAGTGACAATTAGTCACATTAAACCTGGGGAAGCCGTAGGGTCCTTACTTAATAAAATAATTGTCACTGTGAGATTATGATAAAAGGTGAAATCATAATGTTATTTGTTTCCATAGTAGGAATCTATTTGTAGTATTAGTGTTTTTAATAAGATTTCCTGCTTGTAAATTCAACTGGTAAAATAACTACGAAATAAAGTATGTGAAAACTAACAAACAGGGAAGCGTTTACGATGTCAGGTATACATGCAAATGTCTTATTTAGTATCAAATTTCTTCCGGATCTGTCGCTTGGACGTATGCAGTATAGAGAACTGAAATTTCGTCTCCACTGCAATATTATGCGGATTTTCAGGGTATTTTTATGCTTGACCTAATAAAAAAAAATTAACACTGCTATCAACACTGATTTCTTTTGTGGATATACCATCCAAGATGTATTCTGAAAGTAATAAATATGGCAGATAAGATACAATATATAGCAGATCTAAAGAAAAAATCTAAGCAAAACAAATCTGGGCGACCAGAGCAAAAACGAAAAAAAAAATGAAAAACTAAAGGTAAAGTGCCAATTTAAATACAGCGGAATATGTAAGATATTGTAGATTTCGAAGCGAAAAGGTGAGGAAAGTTTACTCTATTGGAAAGGTGAACAAAGTCGGCAAATGGGGTTTACTAGAAAAAATGTGCTTTTTAAGAAGAAGTCTTTTTAATGTGATATGGTATGATATGGTATGACAAAATACACAGTTGTTTAGTTATTATGACTGTTTGCTCCTTTTAAGCAACAGGTTACCGTAACTTGATTCATCAGATTGATATAACGTCATGCAAAAGGACAAAATAAATATCTTAACATGCGTATACAAATTTATTCAGGGACCACAAAAACAGATCACATCTCAATCAAAGCAGGCATAAAAAAAATGTCGACAAAGTTACTACAATGCCACCCAAGACAAGATCGTTATCAACGACAATGTCCAAGGCTTGAAATCGACCAGGGGGTCCAATCAACATAAAATCGTAATTCCCGCGGGAAAACCATAATCTCCTAGTGTAAACATTAATTTCCCAGTGAAAATCCTAATTTCCAAAACCAAAACTGATTTTTAGACCTTGACAAATTAAAGTTCCCCCCGAAGATATAGATTTTCTAGGGGAATTTGTATTGTATGAACGTCGAAGCAACTGTTTTATTAATGTTTGAATCTCAAATTCAGCTTATGTGCTTTTTGTTTTTGTAACGAAAAATGAAAGAATCGAGCAATTTACAGCAGAACGAGCCGGTAAGCGCCGAAGGAAATTGTGTCGTCGATCGTCAAAACCATAAAACGGTAATTTTAAAAATATGATATCGATTCCGGCGATCAATACGTTCTGGGTAGAAAATTAATAAGGCTACGCATTGTGTATTACAGAGTTCATGTTCAGCATGACCTTTGCGCAGGTATCACAACCTATGCTGCAGATGTATAAGAAAAAGAGGCTCTACAAAGAGTATTGTTACTACAATGTCGTCAAGATAAATGATAAAAATCAATCTCCGGAGAAGAGGTCATATCCGTTTCGTTCTATACTCGGTAACACTAAGGATATCACCTCTGTCGCATAAGCTAGCCTTTTCTCTATAAAATACAAAGAATATTCAGCCTTACACGCTGCACACTTATTTCTGATCATAGTGAAGCAAAATTTAAATTTGAAAAGTAAACAAGGTTAAAAGATTTGTTTACTCCTGAAATTGCAGACTAGACACAACATAGATAATATTGTGCGGCAGAGATAAATTCTGACGTAGGAAGATATGAAGCCCCTGTTTCGGACATTGGATTGAAATGCCTCCTGCCAAAACATACTTGAAGTTCTAGACAAGTGCTATTTTTTATTTACCCATATTTTAGTGCTTTGCTCAAAGAGTGGTAGAACGTGTTGAAGAAATAATCAGGACCATGCATAAGAATGGAGAAAATTTCTTTATTGGAAAGAGGTCACAAGTGCCAACAATAATTTTAAAAAGCCACGACAAGTTAAGGCACCATGCGAATATGCTGTGATAGCTTTGTTACGAGGATTTTTAGACTAATGATGGGAGGCCTCTGCTATATCAGCAGACAGCTCACAAAGATTGCAACTTTAAACTCAAACAAAGAAAAACATTCATTACTGTATTCTTTCAAAATCTGGCCGCCGGATATGATAGGCACAGTTTCTTCAGAAACCTCTGATCAAAGAAAGGACAACCGCCAGTATTACTTTCAGAAACTTGCTCGGACTGTTTTTCGCGTCAACTTAAAAAAATACATTATGTCCGGAATACCTACAATAAGCGAAGGACTATTTTTATTGACGAAAGCATTCAAGAATATAAAAGTGCACGAATAAGCGCTGTAATCACTGGCTCCTTTTCTCGAACACCTATGATGCTGTGATACGTATTAATCAAGAGACCGAAGGTCTGTACCTTTATCCGACCGAGTTATCTCTTCTTAGGGCGACTTCAGAAGAACGACGGTACGGCTTGCGGACAAGACCAACTTGCCAGAATTGTTGCGCTATCCCATCGGCATAAGCAAATTCCAAGATGTCAAGCAGATGTGGTAAACAGATTCGACGAGTTATTTTTTTTTTTTTTTGCAGCCGGACATGGTTACATCATTATTAAGCCTGCGAAAATTAGAACGGTTTCATTTGACATACATGTATATTGTTGTAACACATTTTTGGTTTTTCAGAAGACTGACAAGACATGAACTAAGGTCGTGAGCGAACTTGACATAAACGCGGATTTAGAGCTTCAGTAACTCCCCATTGTAATCGTTTATGAAATTTTAGTGCCAGTTGGTACAGATTTTAGGCAGATACGATGATCTCGATTCATGCATATCGAAACAGCATTACGTTTACGGTGTCTTTGAGGCGCGGAACAGTAGGAAAATTGATATAATGCATGCATCCCGGTAATACACTTTCCTGGAATGGGATCTGATCATTGTCTACATGCAATAACCCTTTAACTTAAAGATGGGAACTATTATAGAGTCTCTGACTACTCTTTCCCGAACACTCATACTAGCAACAACGTCTTCCACTACTCAAAGGTTTAAATTGATTCTCTAAAGCGTTTGGCTCACTGGTTCATACAGTATCGACGACATTAAAAAAGAAATTGAAATTCACCCACAACTGCAAATCATCATTGATGACAATCGCAGTGAGCTTGCACTAATCTTTGATATGAACTAAGAAATTGATTTTAAAGTAGACACTGGTATCACTACAGGCACAGTCATGGAATAAAGTGATTAACCTATGTGTACGACAGGGCAACAAACCCTACAAAGAAGGTAAAAACGTGGTGAACATTATCTGCATCAAAAGTATATTCTGATCAAAACTTTACATCATTAGTGGTAGCTATACAGGAATAAAGTACAACCGATGATTCCCATGCGATTTGTATATAATATTGAAACAAAAATGGAAACCTATAATTATTATATGATTTTCAATACATTGTTTTCTTTTTATTTACATGCAAATATAGTAATTTGTTTAGGTAATATAATTAATTCTTTGGATTATAAAATTTATAGTAATTTATTAGTGCTCTTATATAATGCTTTCTATTTTATAGTGATAAAGCATTTTAAGTACATTGACAACGTATCAACACTAAATATTTTTGAACATTGATTGATTTAAAAGTTGCTTATAGTCCAGCAAGCAGTTTTTAAGCTATATTTATGACAAGAACGAGTTAACAAATAAACCATAAAAAATCGGAAAATGGGAAGGACCAAAAGGCAGACAATTTTGTATACCACTGAAAACGTATTGAATTATGGATAGAGGATGCGACGAATTTTTTTCTTGCAAGTAGCATGGGCACTTTCCAAACACGTCACCCACTATGCTCCACGATCAGGTTTTCCTTCTTATTACCAACACTCCTACCCCTTCGAATAGAGGACCTTTCCTATCCACCACCTGGAAACCCACTGTGCATCTTTTGTGTATGGAATCATACGATCTCTTATTAGTACCCAGTTTTCTTTGAAAAGGTCTGTCTTTATAGCAAATGTTTCTAAAGATAAAATTCTCTGTACTTGCACGAGAGTACTGAGGATTTTTCACTGTGTACTTGAATTGTACAAAAAGTACACCGTTTACAGTTTTCTTGATGATTGGTATTTTGGTATAACCTTTATGGTTTGTTAACCCGTGTTTAAGCACTATTATTTTAGACTGTTTTTAAATCATGTAGAAAGATTAAGGTATCTCGTTATTAAGATGTTAAGTTTTGTTAAGTGTGAGCTTAGCAGGCTTGTGCAAATTTGCACAGAGCCTAATTACCGACTTGGGGGAAATGCTTTTTGTCACAACTTTATTAGAACAAAAACATAGCTTTATTATAGTCACGATTTTCAGATTTGTTATTGTTTGTATATGTACAAACAAGCAAAAGTTTACAAATCACTGATTTCATTTATTATTTATTTTTTCAGGCATCTTTAAAGTTTATACTCAATTAGACTTTTTTCTCCAGTAAATAGCTTCCTCAATATGTTGTACATATATGCTCTAATGACATTTGGCACTGAATTAGTTCTCAACAGCTGTAACTTTCAGTTAACCATGGTAGTTAACGCCGTAACTTAGCAAACATTTACTATATAGAACCCATGATCAAAAAACAAATTATAATAAATGCAAAAAAGTTCTAAAAAAAATTAACACGTGGGGCTAAGGCTGTGTTTTTTATTCGTTAAGTCGAGGAAAACAATTTACTCGTTCACCCTGGCTCAGCGGGTAACACTTTATAAACTGTCACTATCTCATCTGTAGCCTATATTGGAAGCTTGTGGGTAATGTGTGCGCTTGTAAATGACATGTTTTTATCCTCAATTAAGCGCTTATTTGACATTAATCAAGCAAACAATTTCTGCAAATTGAGAGGGTCATAGATAAGATTGTTACACATCGTCTCGGTTGACAATGTTTTTATCATGGAAACAATCTTATATATCGCCTTCTCGTCTATATGGTATTAGTATAAAACGATTTTATGTGTTATTTCAACATCTGAATTTATAAGCAACAATATCTCAGATTAACAACCAATTCTACGAATTGGTACATGTTTAAGCCAATATAAAATAGAAAATAAAACTACGCATGCTTGGTCGGCAAAAACGCGGGTATGAAAAAATTACAAACCACGAAAAAAAAGGAAAATGCGAAAAGAATGTTTTCAGTTGAATTAAATATGTATGTATTCCAGTATTAAATGGCTAAGATCCTGCGCAAATTCAACATTTCAATTAATATACAACGATAAAAAATTCAAGAGACCTCGTATCTTGAAACTACGAAAGCCTAAAAGTTATTATCTCGTAATAGCGAGATAATTATTTCATAATTAAGAGATAATTTTTTGTTTGCAAAAAATTATTATTATAACTAACCAACTCACATTCTACAGTAATGGAAGCGGGAGGTTTGGTATGCCATAAAACCTGGTTTAACCCACCATTTCTTTTGAAATGCCTGTATCAAGTCAGGACCATTGCTGTAGTTGCTTTATGTTGGTTGTTGGTTCTGGAGGTTGCCGGTTTCTTGGACTTTGATTTGTGGATTGTCTTTTTTTGACAGTGACATCGGTGTTCGGTATTTTGTTATTACCTTCATTTCTCGTAATTACGAGGTTACTTTTCGTGAGTTAGTTGACGTATAAGTCTTGTCTAAACATTATTATTTTACAGATTGTTTTAGATTTTTTTTAGCAAATTAAGCTATTTTTATAATGCTTTTAGGTTATTGGGAAAAAGAAGAATTACTGTATCTGTTTTATTGTTGTTACTACTGATCATATACTAAGTATTATTGTAATAGTTTTGAATATTGTGGAAGTAAACATTCCATAATTTGACACTCTGGGCTGATAACCGATATCAACATTACGTCTGCTTTTGCAGGTTATCTTCCCTTATATTATAGGTCTTTCGTGTAAATATCTGGTAACAGTATCCTCCTTTAAACTTTTATACAGGGATTTGACAAATTATCAGTTTATTAATGCAGAAAGTTGACTTGTTCATTGTTTACAAAGTTATTCTATTATTATACTATTAGTACAATAATTATAGCATTAGTAAATGAGGTTTTTTTTAATATTGCACAGGTTATATTTCCAAGGTCTTTAATAACTGGCCAGCAGCTCGGTAAATATTGCATTTTCTCTTTTTTAGAAATCCCTACAGAGACATATATCAAAGTCAGTAATTGTATATTATTATTAAACTAGAAAATTGCATATTGTTAATATTTTTTTACAGAAAACCTTTAATGTATCAACACCAGGAATGTACTCTGTTATATTTCGAGCTTTTGATAAAGCAGAGAACTTTAGGACCACCAGAGGGTTGTTTCTATTTGACGATTTATCAGAAGTGACAATTTACAACGGAACAATTAAAGTAGACAATGAAGTGTGGTATTTAGAAAAGACGTGGGTGACATATCCTGACAGAATTCTTCGTTTCAAGTGGACAGATAGATTTATAAATCAGAGACACGTTCAAAAGCATTGGTTAACCAGAGTAAAACAAAGAGATGACGTGGAATCACACTATGACGACCATACCGGAATACGTACGACTCGGGAAGTTCCTAACGCTAGGGGTGTGTGCATTCAATTTTCCAATCAAATAAATACAATAGCAGATTCACCTAATATAGTTTCTTGCGGTAGAATGTTAGAATGCAGTTTTGCACCACTCTCTCATCATACCCCCGTGGCGCCATCGCTAGATGCTCCTCTAAAAATACAATTAAATAAAATAATTAAAGAATCTATTTGTTCTAAGAACAAATAATATTATATTTTCCTATTTTGGCAAAACGGAATTCATCTTTTTTGTCACAAAATGGAATAATACAGCAAGTTATCCTAAAGTCGAGATTTTTTCTTAACAAAACTTAAAGTAACATGAATAGCAGATATATGGATGCTTGGCACTTTTTGTATTTTTTCATTAATTCTAAAATATGTTTTTTGTGAAGTATCTTACAAGGCGGAAGCAAATTTAGAAATGACGTTTATTGACTTCTCTCGATATGTACTGAATTTAAAAAGAGTGACTTTAGAAAACAGGAAGTGACATTTTTTCACAAGTCAAAACTAACGCTGTCCAGAATAAAAAAAAAAATGGTTGCTTGGACGATTCCCTTCTATTTAAGGATTTAATGTTCAGTCTATAATTAAATTTTTTTTCGAAAACAACGTTGTAGGCCAACGGTCAAGGTTACCATTAACATTGACATTGAGACCCATTTTAACCATTTTCGCTACTGACTGCGTCTTGTAAGATGAATAGTTTATCTTGAAAACCATTAATACCTCCACCATTTTCTATTTAGCCAAATATCGCATTGCAGACATACATTTTTTGCAATGGAAATTGGGACTTCCATAATAATATATATTAATGAGAAGAAATACGTTAAGGTCTTTCAATTTTTAATTTTGAAAGTGAGGTAAAGTATATGCCGCTACATGTCCTTGCACCTAAAGATAATTGTGTTGGAAGTCAATAATTTGCTACTCAGTATATAAATTATTAGGTAATTTCAATCACCCAATACGTAAACATTATGGTCTCATAGTTGTACAACCTTTGTTTTAGGTATAATAAAATTCGAAGTGGCATACTTTGTATATGGACACACTTTAAAGTCATTCTCGGATTACCTACCAATTACAAACGTTATCGATGAATCTGTTTCAAAAGCTGTCATCTGGGAAGACGGTGATATGGTCAATTTCAGTATAAGGGCATATGATATACTCGGTGACTACTTGGAAGATAATATTACGATATTTAGAGATACATCTCCACCAGTTGTCTCTAATCTTTGGTTAACACGTGGAAAGCGTGTAAATATTTCTGTCCACAACATAGAGGAGTTCACTCACATGACGTAAGTTAAGAAAGTTAAAATGTTAAAAATAACGATATTAATAAAATAGTTTATGAACAATTTAAGTGTTACATAAGGTACACTATAAAAATATGATTGTAGTCATCTTACTAATGAAAGGTCATGAACTTAATTTTATTAGTTTTTCGTTGTATAGAAACGTGGGAGCATGAGCTGGTTACTTAGTATAACTTAAATACTTAGGTATTAAAAGCTTTAAACTTGCTTCAAAATCCCCTCTTCTTGTCTGAAATGCCAGACTTTTATGTTTTTGGACCACAAATTAGCTAACTCACGTAAGGTTTTTTTTTCATTATTAATTTAAGTATTTTTGATAAATGAAGGTTTATGTATTTAGCTATTCCATAAGGAGTAATCTATAGTATTTTTTGGATAAGAGCAGATATAGACCATTTTAATTTGAATTTTTGGCACCGAACGTCATGTCATGACTTTATAAATGACATCGATGTACGTTATTGCAGACCCAGACAATGTTTGTGGATGAAGAACATTAAGACTTTTATCCAAGATCTATTAAAACACTGCAAATGCTTCACGATTCGAATTGACAAAGCTTACTTATTTTCTCGCGTGACGTTCTAGGCAATAATGGTTAGAAACCGGGTAAATGATTTTATAACACCTTTGTATTTAGGTTTTGCTAATATATACTTTTTGGTGACTTGTTTGTTTTCAAAGGTTATGCACATTCATGTTGGTATCTTCTGCTCCCATGACGCATTAGGCTACATATATGATATTGTGCTGTGTTCAATGTTAAAATACTACCATCCTAAACTTTGGAAATTCATCAATAGTGGTTCTATATTGAGTTATAATCTTTGTGATTGGAAGTTTTGGTTTAAATTACAATGGGAGATAATGTTGCATCATAAACAAATAAATAATTACAATATAGTTATTACGTAAAAAATGTTTATTACATTTAAATAACTGAATTTTACAATTATTATACTAGAATAGAATGGGATGCATTTGATTATCACAGTGGTGTAAGCCACTTAAGGTGGCGTCTGTACAACAACTTTACAGGATCAGACATAGACCACGGAGAGGAAAATATGCGTGGACAGGGTAGAACGCAGGTAAACTGCATTCTTAGGAGATTTCACTAAGATTACTAAAAGATTAGTAATACTGGAATTCAAAACAAATCTTGGTTTAGTTCCGGGATTTTCAAAATTAATTAACAAGAAATTGTAATGATGCATGTACTAGTCATGCATGTTCGAAATACGAAACAAACACACAAATACTACAGAGATCTTGACTGCATTTTGAGTTTACAGAAAAAAACCAAACACATGTTACAATATAAGTATAAAATGTGGCGTGGCGTAATGATTGTATTTGTTTGAATAAAGTTTAGAGCCACTTTTGGCAATTCTTCCTGCTACATCGTGGCGTTTAGTTTTTATTAGGGTTGAAGCTACCGTTTTTCAAATGTGGTGGTTGGAAGCTCTACAACATCTTAATCATTTAGATTTAAATATTGTATTGGTCTGAGCGCCACTGATGAGTCTAGTTTAGACTTAACGCATGTCTGGCGTAATAAATTCTATTAACGTTGGTATCTTTGATGACATTTTGTTTAATATCCTGTGTAAACCCCTGACCAACGAAAGGAAAACTGTTAATCCGTGTCGTCAATTAAGTTTAGATTCGAGCAAACCCTGCCTGCAGTTGGGTGATCAATAATAGATGCTCGACTAATTACCTTAACCACTTGGCACCTGTTTCTTAATGACAATTTATTCGTAATAACTACTGATCAATTGCGATATAGCCTCACATATGATAAACATCAGCTAAAAAGATTGTTATAAAAAGTTGTGTCAGGCCATTTATCTAAATTTAAAATTTCAGACGTTGGCTGAATGCCAAGAAACTTATGGTGATTCGCCTCGAGGTCCATCTTGTTACTGTACAATGTATACTGGTTGTTATCATAAGCACTTCTATGTCCAACCAAAGATAAACACAGAGAACGGTCTACGTCCTGATAAGTATAAAGGCACCCACGATTTTGATTACTACATAGAAGTTAAAGTTACTAATATGGCCGAATTAGAGGTTGTTGAAACAGTAAAGGTATACTAGGCCATTTATTTCTATACGAAACAGGTCTTTATTGCATTGAGTAAAATGTGGTTTTAAAATGTTTAGATAATGTGTAATTTTAAATATACACGTAGCCAAATATCCGCATATATAAATAATATAATTGATATACTCGGGCAAACAAGCCACATTGAGCTTGATAATTACGAATCGTGTCTTTTGCACCATTTCTGCTCACTTAGATAAAAACAATATTAATTAAGGCGTATGTGGACGTTCCTTACAATACGGCATGCAGTGACAAATGAATGTACTAGTAACCTAACCCTAACCTGCCTGTCAATAATTTGCATTTTCATGTAGGAGTTTCCCCCGCTCTACAAGGTCATGGGCAATTGTGAACAAGACGCGAAAAAAGCCCTGCATGATACAAGCACAAAAATAGTAAATACTCCAAAGTATCATGCAGTGCTCCATGACTAAACTTGCTAATGATATAGCAACTGTTTTTGCACTAGCAATGGCAATTTCTTGAAAAATGCAACGGCGACAACATTAATAGCAAACATAAATTCAGATACATATAGTTCAATTTGGAAAAAGTATACACAACATTGTTGACTTTGATGACATTTGCAAAGGGTAAGGAACCTTAATAGTACGCTGTTTTCAATTTAATAAATACCGTTCAACGCGATAAAAGTAGTGAGAAAACTGTCAATCTTTGTCAAGGAAAGCTCGCAACCCAATAATGACATGCCGATGTTCAAAAGAGAATTGTTAACTTCATAGACCATCGAGGCTCTATAATATTAAACATAATGCTCAACATATTCCAAAAAGTGAATAAATACAACAATACTAAACACAACAGTATAGTAATTTGAACAATACATTTTGCACTTGTATTTTTTAAGATTACCATAGATGTATCTCCTCCAGTAGCGGGATATGTCCAGGACGGTATACCAGGGAGTCCAGAAGTAGACTACCAACAGGATTTACACCTGAACGCTTACTGGAATGGATTTGTAGACCATGAAAGTGGAGTTCAATTTTATCAATACCAATTTTCCACCAGTTGTCTTTCCAGGGAGGTTTTTCAGAATAAATCTATTGTACGTTTTATTAAGATCTTATATAATGAAATACATACATAGTATATATATGTATGAATGTATAACATATTAAACAACAACAAATGTCCTCAAAATAATAAAAACGCCAATCCAAAACCATGTACTCTGTCTGCCAGACAGAATAAGAGTTAACAGTAATATTAATGGCTTGGTTTACATTTTTTATTGATTTATTTTTTGCCTTCTCAATTTGTTACAAATAAGGAGTATATTTTAATAAAATGTATGAATTTTACAGAAAGAAGACACTTACGAAACGACTGCTTCCTTTGATGCCCCAAAAGAAGGGACATACTATATAACAGTAGTAGCCTACAACAGAGCCAACGAAATGTCAGAACCTGTATGTTCAGATGGCGTAACAGTGTCCACTGTGGTTCCATTAGTTAAAGATATTGTCGTTAAGAATGCAAAAACTCAACCTCGTTTGATTATTGATGGAAATAACAATGTATGGTTTTTAGATGAGTCGGTATATAGGCACCGAGTAGAAAATGTCACAGATTCCTGCAGGTATCAAATCATAACACTTTACTTTAATTTTTTCTCAAAGGTAAAGCAGGCATAAAGTTGATCTCAAAATAGCGAAAATTTACATCAAACAAGAGAATCATTTTGCAAAAACTATTAGAATTTTATTAACAGGTTTAAAATGACTAATACAGTGTAACTGAACGAACAACAACCTGCTACCAGTAATTTCCAGATTTCTTAATTAAATACAAGCCTGTTCTTTTTGGAGTGCTGTAATATTTTTATTAAGTACCTGAAGTGATGAACATCGTAATTGTTTTTACAGATATTCTACTATTTTATACGAAGACATAGACATTTTCCCGGAGAATTCATTAACTGTGAATGTAAACAACATTTATAATTCTTCCACACAGTTCATTGAAAGATTAACGAGAATTCTTCCAAAACTGTTACAGGTACATTTCCTTATTTGTTGCTATATAGAAATGTAACTTAGATAATCATAAATGATCGTCTAGCACATGTTGCTATCTTGATTGCGATATGTAAGTAATTTTTGTAAAAGCGATTTTAAAATAGAGCCGATCTCAGCTAAGAAAAATATATTTAAATTCACTGCTTAACTGATCTATAAAAATACAGGTATTTTTTCTCTTGCCTTATAAATATTATCATTGAATTATACAATTGATATTTGTGATTGTTTTTTTAGTTAAACATAACCTGGAATCCTAGAACAGACAGAGGATTGATAGATGATTTTGAAGTCGGCTTGTCTTCTACCGCTAACAACACATTTCCTGATCTAGCGCCGTTTCAATCATCTAAACATCATACACATATACTCATCAACCATTTTGCAATTCCAGAAGGAAATTTGTTTTACCTTATAATGCGATCCATCAGCAAATCAAATGTTTTAGGCACCCAGGTAAGTTTACATCCATTTAAGTAATTTTAGGAAAGGTAAAGGTATAATTTGCGTAACAAATAAAGACACTAATAGGGAATTTTATGTTAGGGACAAACCAAATAAAAATTTCAGCCATACAATTTTTTATAGGTTATGTGATGTTTAACGCGTACATTCGATAGAACAGAAATACACAGCAGACGACAGCAGGACAAAAACAATACATAATAAAACATAATTTCACTCTGTCAACAAAAACTAATAAGAATGTGTATGTTCTTAGATAAAAAAGACTGACGTGTGCAAAATAATTTATTAGACATAGTTTTTCGCCGAAATAGACAAGCGTGCATGCGGAAGATTATTAAGGTTCTATTAATTGATAAGAAATTGAACTCGCATTAAAAAATCATTGTTTTGTGTGTTTTTACTAAATTATTAAAAGTTTATATTATTAATGATATTCTTTCAAAAAGTCATCATCATTGTAGAGCATTGGACCATATATAATGGATACTACACCCCCGGAATTCGTAGGAGATCACATTGATATTAACCTGTATGATACAATAATGGTAGCAAACTGGTCAATGGGTGATTTTCGTGACATGGAAGATCCTTATCCATTATTATTTGAATATGGAATCGGTATGTATTCCATTTGCTCTTAATATTGTAGTATACATTTTTGTCTTTTTTATCCATGTACCCATGGTTTTTATTGGGTTCGGGTTACTCTTTTTCTGTTTTTTTGTTGCGTTTTCTATATCTGGATTTGTAACTGTCCCTTGACTTTTGGCTCTTGTTGGTCTGTCGGTTTTCTTTGCTATGTTTCTTAATGACAGCATGAATTGACTGGTTAAGTATTGTACCTATTCCTATAAATAAAAAACTATTTTTTTCAGGCCACGATGTATACCAAACAGATGTACAAGGCTATTTACCATTTGGAGAGACCCCAAAATGTAAACTCGATCTAATCCCGACATGCGTTTCAGTGAATGTGTCGAAGTTACAGTGGCAAATGCATGGACGCCATATATACTTTATAACAATTAAAGCTACTAACCTTGCTGGCTTGTCAGTGGTTCAGACGTCTCTTCCTTATATATTCGACACACAGTTACCAACTTGTGGCATTGCGATTGACATTCCCTTAAACTCAACAACAGCTGTATCTTTAAATGTAAGTTTTTTGTAGTATTCCTTAAATAAATATTGAAATAATTACTTGATTATTAAAAAAATAATTAAGCAAGACCTGACTATATCTACACTATATTAACACAAACTCTTCTGATACAACTAGGTTCTCATGTAAGCTTTTCAAGGTAAGTTACACTGGTATCTACTACGTGAGAAACAAAAACGAACCACCATTGTACGGTATATTTAGTGTACATGACTGAAAGTCAGGGTAAGTCTTCGCTATCATTTTTGTCCTAGGTCAGTACAAGTTTAAAATTTTAATCTTCTTAGCCGATTGAAGTAATTCTTTGCAGAAATAATGCTTGTGTGTTCCATTTCAAAGATTCTTATTTTTATTTTGGTTGGACAAAAACATGGCATCAACTTGCAAATTTTGCTTATGATTAATTGAATTATTATAATATCTGTTCAAAGTGCAAGCACAAATTTAACTTACATGTACTACATAGACTGATTTCTCATTTTGTTGTGATATGGTAAAAACATGGCCAGTTTAGAGAATTCCTATTGTCTGAAATTTAAACAATTTTTTTTTCTCTACAGTTGAATACAGTTATTTCGTAGGAATAAAACATGGCAGTTTTATAAAATGTATATTTCTTCCAAATCAGAATTCCACAATTGTCAGCAATTATAGTTTTTACTTAATAAATGATTCACTCTCGCTAGAGCCTCTAGTATTCAATACTCTTTTTATAAAGTCCGATTAGGTTATGTGTATATCTTATAGGACAATGAAGATATCGACTACACAGATAAGACTGAATCCGTTGCTGTAAGATGGTATAATTTTTATCATCCACATTTGAAATTAGCGTATTATGGTTGTGTTGGGAGCAGATCGGGTAAATGTGATGTTCGTGAAAAAACAAAGTTGGAAGATGGGTCAAGCCAACATGTTTTCCAGTCTCTTAAACTAGAAGTATTTAAGGTAAAAATGTCATAAACGGCGTATTTCAATAAATGTAATTTTATTTTAATTAATTAATGTATTTAATAACCACACGAATACTGTGGCATCTCTTATCGTTAAAGGTGTCAGATATATGATTATACAGCTTAAAACATTTTTTGAACAGAAGAGTAAATGGAAAACAAATAGATTGTTACCGACTGGAAACTTGGTTTGATTGAATCATACATTTTTCAACAGATACATTCATAAGAGTTTTACACAATGAAATGTTATAACAATTTAATATACTATATATATTATAGCAAAATTATTTGAGGGGTTATATTATATTCTAAAGGTACACTATCTTGCCAATTTGAAGCAATATATCCTAGAGAATAGAAATTAGTCATGTTTATAATTGATGTCTTGATCTCTTTAGATGTATTTTGTTACAATAATTGCTGAAACATCAACTGGAAGTGTTAACACATCTACAGATGGTATATATGTCGTCAATGCATCTATGCTGTTATCCGAAGTGCACATATTAGATGGTAAAAATTGTTCAGGTGGGTAATGCATCTGGGAATTTAAAATGATTTCAAAAACAGTTCGTTATCCTACTAAATTACTATCAAATATTTTTTTTATCTAATCTAATCTCTTATTTTTGTATTTTTGCAAGAATAACTAATTTATGTTTCTTTGTTTGTTTGTTTGTTTGTTTGATGGTGTTTAACGCCACTTTCAGCAATTTTTCAGCTATATCATGGCGTCCAGTTTTTATTGGAGGAGGAAGCCGGAGTACCCGGAGAAAACCCCCGACCTGCGGTAGGAAAACTGGCAATCCTTGTCAATTAAGATTGGAGTCGAGTACACCCTGCCTGCAGTGAGTATCGAACCCGCAATCTCAGTGTTGACAGACCACGTGATCAATAGTAGACGAACTACCTTGACCACTCGGCCACCGAGGCCCCTGTTTCTTTGTAACAAAGTTCATAATATTAAGAAAACTCAATACTGCATTATTAGTAACTGTTTTTTTTTTATTCCAGAAAATATCCAAATAAAGTCCAGTCATCATTATAAGGTATATGGAAAAACATCTAACATTTCATTCATAGAGTGTATAAAGGATGTTTGGCTGACAATGACGCTTTGTATTGTAGTATTGAACATATCTTCTAAATAAAATGTCAATCAAAGCTACCAAGGTTAATTGAATTTAATAAAAGTATAAACTATTATTATTAGCTTTAACTTCTATGAACACAAATCGCAAAAAAAAAACCACAGAAAATTAGAAAATATTATAAATGTTTATTAGAAATAAACAAAAACTAATAGGTTACAATTTCTAGCACATTAAGTCGACGGCGTCTAGAAAGTTTATGAGTAAATGTTTAGAAGTGTAACAATATTAATCTTGTGTGTTGCTTTTGTAGGATCCAAGACCGGCGTGTAAAACAGATGTAGACTTTCAAACATCAGTTACAACTTTGCACGCATATTGGGAAATGCCTACGAACTATTTAGAGTTTATAACACACGGATTGTGGACTGTTGAAGTACGGCACTGGTTTGGTGGTAAATATATATTTATTTTGTGGACATGTCTCAACAACAACACAGCATTTAAACCATTTAAACAAACTGTGATGTTTTATAGCGTTATTGCTATATCTTAAATATCAGTGGATGTTAAAAAGTTTTTCATCTGAATTTGTAATCAGATATTTTAATATTTTTTATAATCTTTAACATTATCTTTCAGATTTCTGGAATGTTCTCAACTCAATGGAAACCCAGTATATTGAAATGCAAAGAAAGGGTAATCTTTCCATTACCCAACTGAGCCTTACACCAGGTCTAATGTATCGTGTATCAATACAGTTTTGCGCAGATTACATTTGTTTCCCAGCATTGACCAGTAATGGCGTAACTATTACTCCAAATAAGCCAGTATCCGGTGCTTTAAACGTTACTTACATTGAAGATACAACTGACAAAGTAATTACAATTATTTATGAGATATATAGAAATGTTTCAATTCTGTTTGCGAAATGTTTTAACTCAACGCCTATTTTATTATTTAACAACATATGCTGGACATATTAAATATATTTTAATTAACAAATAGATGTGACACATAAAGAATTTTTTTTTCATTGTAAAACAAAGAGTTAAATTAAAAAAAAAAACAATGTTATACCAATCAAATTAATTAAATACATTTAAATAAAAAATTGAGATCAATTTATATTGCGGTTACCAGTTTTCTAGCTGAGAATTGCTTGGTAGCAATGATTTACTACGACCTCACTGCAGGCATTTTTTAATGTCTTAGAATAAATCAATACAATCTCAATTCTTTAGAAAAAAGATGTAGTATATACACTTTATCTAAAATTAAGTATGTATTTCGTCAAAATCTGGAAAATTAGCGATTGATACAACCTATGTGATACAAAACCTTGTATCATCTATATATGTGATACAAGATGTACTTTTGTCGGAACTACTTCTTGACGTCACAATGAATGGTATAACCAATGATTCGGTGAATGACTTTCATTCTGTGAATGAGATATGACGTCATAATACGCGTGACGTTAAGGCCTATATTTTATAAACAAATGCTTCTTTGAATGTTAAATTTCAAATTTTAAGCATTCAGTTTTGTTCGACCCTTTTTATACTTCTTAATTTTAGATAAACTTATTACATACATTTAAGTGTATGTACAACTACCTGTATCACGTCTCGACAGTTGCATACATTCCGCATCACTACTCGACGCTGCGCGTCTCGTAGTGATACGAATGTACACAACTGTCTCGACGTGATACAAGTCGTTGTACCTACACATAATGTATGTAATGTGTATGTATTAAAACTCTTAAGTCTTGTTCAACTAATGCTTCGTCAGTGTTTAAATGCATATGATATAAGATAATAATAATTGCCGCAAATAAATCACTATGTTTTATAATGGCATACAAAACGACATAATAATATAGAAATAATTACATAGCAGACTGGCTCAACCGCCCTTATCAGAATACAACTGGCTACCATTTAGTAAGATAAACAGCAACTGCGTTTTTGGACGCCAGTGTTCAGTCTTCTAGAAATTACCGCAACACGGTTAAGTAGTTTTAGAGGAAATATTAATTAGAACATTATCGTGTTTACAAACAGCGGATTATCTGGTTGGTAACCAGGAGTCACAGACAGCAGGTCAAATACAGTTGTTTGTTTTATTTTAATTATTTGCATAAGGTCTTAATACTTTCCGTACAGTAAATTATACATTTAATTAATTTTTATTCATTTTTAGATTGACACAAAGTTGTGTTTAAAAGCTCATCTTTAACATTCACCAATTTACCAGAACGTTTGATTCAACTACCTTGCAAAATGGTTCCTCTGCACTATATTCTTTCGCTTTCGAACAGAAGTTTTTATAATATATGTGTTAACAGTGCACGCTTCATTTAATTTTTTATTAAGTTTATAAGTTATAATTTCAGTCAATACGGTTTCATAAAATTTTATAAAATAAGCAATATTAAACCCACATTCAAAGGATTCAAACGTTCTTAAATGTTAATAATAACCTTATTCTTTATCCCTTAGATAATACTGGTCATGGTAAATATGTACGATCCAGATATACAAAATAAAAACGAAGCGCAAAATGCAATAGATTATTATGAGTATACAATAATGGATGAAAACGACGGAAGTTACCATTCCTGGTTACAGACGGATAATATTTCTTCATTAAATGATTCACATGTAAGTAAATTATGCATGATACAAGTCGCGATTTACATATTCCATTTATGTTTTTTTTCTGTCTACTACATGCAAGCATAAATATGTATTTTACTAACTTTCTAGGCAAAATGAGATATAGTAGTGACAATTGTATTTATTAAATTTTATTTAACTCACTTTTGACAATTTTTTAACATTTATAAAATTGCAGTCTCAGATAACCGTCAACTTTGCTGGCAGGCTAGACTTCAGTAAATGTAAAAAGTTTGCTGTACGAGGTTATAACAAAGCTGGAGTATGGCAAACTACAATGACTGAAATAAAACAGTGTAGAGTTGATGGCGACAACCAAATGATTGTACCACGGATAATAATCGACGCCATTGGAGAGCAGGAAATAAATCAAGGTAACGAAATGCAAAAAATAAGCGTTAGTTTTTTTACAGACATGCTGATTATATTGTAGTGATGTCGGAGTATATCGGAGGAGAATACAATGTAATAAGCTTTGGTTAAAGTTTAAATAAATAGGTTAATATTACTTCTTTATATGCAACAAAATAGAAAAATATCACACCAAAATCATCCGAATAAATACCAGACACTTTTATTAATCAATTGATTAGCTTTATTATTTCTTTTCCTTATTTTAAGATGGATCAGTTAAAGAAGCCTATGGAAAAGAAATTTACCTGGAAGAAAATGGAAAATGGACAGCTAAAGACGCTGACTATACACCATATAAGAATATACTTAGTGCTACTTGGGACTCATTACGACACAAAGACTATACTTTTGCAGTGATTGGGATTAGAAGTTTGGATTCATTGTCATATTACCAAACATTTGTCGACCTTCATTTACCAGATCCCTGTTCACATCCAGATGCAATTCGATGTGGGCATACAGGTATAGTTGCGTTAACATACAACATGGTAAAATCATTGTCGTTGAAATGATTGTCAACAATATATTTATTGCATATTTTAATGTCAAAGATTACCTTGTATAACTAGGTGTAAAATTAAACGTATGTCTTGTTTCCGATATCTAGTGTCTAGCAGCATGTGTTGCAAATATGTTGATATTTGCAAGTTAGTGGTTGACGAAATCATCTAGATTGGCGATAAAAATATTTGCAATAGTATACATTTTTGGGTGTAAATTATTACTTTAAATTAAATTAAAAAATTAAAAAGAAGCTAATAGCAGTGTAGAACATTTGTTACATTCTAGTATTAAGCTCACTTAAACAAATGGCCCTCTTATTCAGATTTTGAAAAGTCTTAATTCTTTTTTTAGGAATGATTTCAGAGTAGGGCTTTTTTTCAATAGACTGTATTGAAATAAGCAAGATTCACACCACTTTTTCTGAAACAGCAGGCGACTATTATTATTGTCATTCTAAACTAGGGTACCTAAATTTTTGTGGTATTGTTTTTGTATTTCAGACTATTAAAATGATCTTGATGATCAACTGAAATAGATTTTATAATTTGGTCTTTATTTATTAAAGATGTCTGAGATCATATTACTAAACTTGATATCACTAATGTTAAATATACCATGATTAATAATCACTAGATGATTGTTTACAATAAAAGGGAGATATAAACAAGGTATTTGAATTACCGTTGAAGAACGCTAAACCGTGCCGAACATAATATAAATTCTGCAGCAAATAGTGTTTCACTGTGTAAACCTTGTATTTTTCAGTAAAAGAATATGTCAACATACATTTTAGCAATGAAAACTGTCTTCAGCATGGTAAGCGGTACGTTATATGCATCCATGCCCCTGTAAAAGTTGTTACGTATGAAAAATGGTCAGAAGAACTTAAGGAAATCCACGAGTGTACCGATGGAATATCAATAGACTTAACCGCACCAATACCAGGACGAGTATGGATAGGATGGACTCCTATGGAATATACAGTAAGTATGAAAATGTCGGTTGATTTGTGTTGCCTCTGGTCGAAAATGTGAAAGATAAGTGGGTAGCTAATGGATATGTGACGATAAAACGTCATAATTTTAATAGAAAGTTCTGATTAGTAAAGTATGAATACTTAAAAATCAAAAGACAAAAAACAACATAAAATCATTTTGTCATAACTGTATTTAATTTGATTTGTTTTATGAAACTATCAAAATTGTTAAAAAATATAGGTGGTATAGAATGCATATTATATTAATGTGGCCTTATCGACGTAATAATCGTCACATTGATAATTGTTCTCGTTCCATCGCATTTGTTTAAGCTACATTTTAGTTTTTAAGTCCATTTTATGTTTCAGACTTCTACTGCAGATCTGTATGTAACTTGGGATTCTTTTATTGATGTTGAGGAATCTGGAATAACTAGCAAAAGCAGCGGAATTAAAGGCTATTATGTTGCTATAGGTTAGTATATTTGTCCGAAACGACTCCTTATACATCAACGAGTTGTTATTCTTTTTTTACAAATGAAGGTTATAACAAAAGACCGAAAACCAAGGAAACTGTCAAAAATCCACAAATCAAAGTCACAGAAACCAGAAAAACTGGGAACCAACAACCAAAAATAGCAAAGATTAGCCACGGTCCTCACTTACAGGCTTTACAAAAGTAATGGTGGGTTAAACCAGGTATTATGCATGCGAAAACATCTTGCTTCCTTTACTGTAGTATATGAGTTGGTAACAGGGTAACAGACAGACACCACTGTTCAGTAATAGATGTATCCAATAATCATCACATCACAATCTGTGCTGAATTCAATAATTGGGAAAACTATCTGTCATAATATTTTCAAACGAATATTTATCAAAAAGGAAATGTTTCTATAGTAAAACTTATTAAAGGCACAGACGAGTTGTTTATTGTTGTAACCTTGATTTATAAGCCTATCCGGAAGAAAGTTTTTACATTTGCAAAAATCGGTGCATACCTGATCAATTGGTAATATAGACACAGTAAGTAGAAAAAAAGGAAAACCTGGAAAATTACTGCATCCGTGAGGGAAATTTAGTATTTTGAAATAATGGGCGTCTCGTTTGTCGTAAATCCTTGTGCTTAGATGATCATTGGCGTCATATTCGAGGTGTAAGTCTAAAAATGTATTTCGCAAAATACATATAAAAAACTCGTAAGTGGTTCACCTCTTAAAATACTGAACTTGGTAGAAATAAAAGACACCAAAAGTTGATCTGATATTTTTGTAGCAGTGATATGTAAGAAACAACTTGTAAATGCTTCTCTAAAGAAATAACTAATCCCAATTTAATGGAACTTGATAGGTATATTGGTGCGAGGGGTATGTGAGCGTGCTCACTAAGGTTCTTTATTCTTACTGTTGTAATGTTGTCTAAGATACTGTCTCACCGGACCCAAAATATCTTGCGTAAATCTTTCATATTTCAGTCTTCTTAAAAATTGCTAGGTTAAATTGAACAACTATAAATTTGTATCCGTTTCAGAGTTTGGGGTAAAAATGTTATTATGACAATGTAAGCAATGATCATTTGTTAAGATCTTCGTTGTTAGAGAGTGAATACAAAATCTACTAATACCACGAAAAGATTTGTATTCTTGTTCTGCAAGTGTTTATGATGATGAACGAATAGTGTGCCTGATGTATCATGAAAGCTTCAAACCTTATAGTCAATACGATACCATATACATTCCAAGAAACTCAGAATTTTTTAGGACGTTGAGCAAGGCTAATGCAACAGTAGTTTCATTTTGCAAGTTGATATTAACTTTTAGCCCACAGTTTCTGCAGTATTGGGGACTTCAGTAGCCGAGTGTTTAAGGTAGTTTGTGTAATATTTATCACGTCTTCAGTCGACACTAAGGTTGCGGGTTCAAGTTTTACTGCGGGCGGGGTATGCTAGACTGCAATCTTAATTGACGACTGCCAGTTTTCCTAGCAAAAATAAACCATTAATCGAAAACACCTCATGAGACCATACTTGTATCTATATCCATTAAAAAGTATCGCAATGCTTTTAACAAGTGTCGCGAGAGAAAAAAGCAAGCAGATAGAAACATCACAATTGTGACACGATCGGTCAGGGAGATGAAAAAAGCAAGCGGATATTTTTTAAAAGTAAGGCGATACTTTTTACACTATGCTTAAAGTTTTTAACAAGTATCGCAATGGAAAAATGCAAGCCGATAGAAACATCACAATTGTGGCATGAACGGCCACTGATATTATTGCATACATCCTTGGTAAATAAGTTTGCTGAATTTTCACAGGTGAGCAAAACAGACTGACATAGGTCTCTAATTAGTGGATATAGATAAATATACAGCGTACAAGTATGGTCTCGTAAGGTGTTTTCGATAACTGGTTTATTATTAGTTCTGCTGGTCGTGCATTACTACTTGTGCAGTTTTTATACATGTAACCAAAACCCACAACATTTCATGGTTAACGAGGGTCATCAGTTCTCATTATTAATCACTCTTAACTTAATTTGTCATCGGCACTTCCCGGTATTCATGTGCAATGTTTTGCTTAGCGTTATCATGTGATATTAAGATTTAGCATTGGAAATTGAGGGTCTATAGGGGCGGTAAATTTTATAAAAAAATATCCCAAAAGAAGTTCAACACATTCCACCTGCCTATTAAACTTATTCAATTTAAGAGGCTCCTAATAGTATTTTTGTGTATTTTACGCAGTTAACTGTGTATAATTGTAAACACTTACATTTTTTCAATTATCTTAGTCATTTTTTCCAATTATTTCATGGTAACTACAAACGTATGTAATACAGACAATGGCCCCTACTCAAAAGGTTAATGTTCTGAAGTGTCCAATATTCTGCGCTATTCTATAAATGTTACTTGAATAAAATTCAATGCAGATCTGTTTTCCCAGGTTCGAGTAAATGATCTATTTCACCATATAGAGCCTCAAATTCATGTACACTACGTCACCACATTTAGTTGTCGAAAACACCTTACGTTTATTTCATACACACTATTTACACTAGATTTACTCAAGTGTGTATGGTACAGTAAAGGTAGTGGGATCGATAAAAACTTCGTGAAAACATGGTTTTAGAAATCTACCAATGAACAATCTACCAATTAATTGTCAAAAATTAAACTAACGAAAATAACAAGCTCACCATAATTTGATGAAATATGAAATGCATGAATAAATTAAGATTTTACAACAATATGGAGCTAATCCTTTGTTCAAGTATCATACGTTTCAGGTTCAGTCCCAGGCGGATCAGACTTGACAGAGTACACAAATGTCGGCCTGGTAAACCACGTGATATTTCACAAGTTGGCTTTACAAAATGGTCACATGTATTATGCGTCTGTCAAAGGTAGTTTTAACTCTATTTTAAGTCCATATTTAACTTGCTATAAGTAATATGAAAATGCGAGAGTTGTATTTAATTATTTACGTAATATATTAAAATTAAAACTTTTGTTCAAAATAAGAGTAAAATTGTATGTAAGTTGCATTGTAAAGTTTATAACAGTACGATACTGTAGGTATTGTCTAGTATAATGTCGAAATACTTACTTCATTCTCTTAACTAATCTAAACATTATATCGGTAGTGAAGAATGAGTCTTTGTTAAATGAAAGTAAGAATTTTTATTTAAAAATTGTCTCCTTGATTTTACTCTTTTTCAGGTATAGATTTTACAAATCGAAGCTCAGTTGCAACTTCAGCTGCGGTTATGGTAGACAACACACCTCCAGAGCAAACATCAAAATCAATCACAATAACTGGACGCCATGTTACAAATGAAAGTAAAATTAATGCCTGGTATATAAATATAAATTTGTTTGGATAGTAACATTTTGGGAAAATATTTTCCGTTATAGATTTCTGGGCATTGCCGTCTAATTTGTATGCGATATGCAAATATATAATTTTGTGACAAGATTGATTGGTCATTAATTAGTAAGCTTTCTGTAATTAAGGACCTAAGGAAAGTTACACAAGTATTAAACTAGGAATATGATGGATAGATGAGAGCTTATACTTACCCAGTAAGGATACGGTCAGAAAAATCGGCATTGTAACGTACAACATACAATTCTTATTTGTTTTGTAAATACCTTAAAACCACAATGAAGGTATAGTATTAAGTACTAACTGAACGTTTGTTATAGTAAAGTAATAATGTATACTAATAATTTATTATATAGGCGGAAACGTAATTGTTCTGTGCATATATAAAAAATAACAATTTATGAACTTTGATATTCATGTAGCGAAAATCTGACTATTTTAGCAACACAACTTGTATTGAGTAAATAACTAAAACAAAAGTACACTTACGTCAAAAGCCTAGTTCCTGCTTTCACTGTCTTTACCTCCCCTGATTAAATATGGAACAATAAACACCTCGTATATTTGGTTTCAAAAATAACAACTGACCGGATATCATGTTTTACATGTAAAGCCGTCACACATTTGTTAATGTAGTCTTTCAGTTGAATAAAATACTGTATACAAACCAATTAATATAAAATGAAAACTCTCTGTGACACCACACCAGACGCAATATACTAGAAAAATTTAAAAAGTATGCACGAATACAAAAGACAGTAACATGAAAAGACTAATAAACTCAATGCAAACCCAAACCTTACAGTTCAAATAATGAGACCTGGTACATATTTTTAGCCGGATGAGATAAACATATCACAAATTTTCCTGTCAACCCCTGGGAGAGATAAGCATTTCACGCTCGTTTTCCCGGAAAAATGTATTGTGACGTCTACTGTCGGTTCATCAATAAAAATTATTTACATTGGCTTTTATAGTGTTGTTTGCTCTGCCTCTAAATATTAAATAAAAACAACATATCTAAGCTTCCACGACCTGATTTATTCACAATATGATAGTGGTACACATAAAAACAAATACATTTGCACGAAATATACACTGAAGGTTACTTTCAGGGCATATATAACTCTATTTGTTGACATCTACCAACTAAGAAGCACCGGATTTTTTTATACGAACTAGCGAGAAGAAACAAACGACTGTGAGAACTCTCAGACACCCGCGTAAAAGATTTCTTTTGGTGTCAAACTCGGCATAGCCTCGTTGAGTACAAGAAATCTTTTAACTTTGGTACTGGAATTTTCCTGTCTTACCCTTTTGCTAGTTTTAGATCCTTAATGTTGTAATATTATTGGTTGTATAGGATAAGAAAGCCTTGTAACTATTATTATTCCCATACCAAGCAGAATGTTAAATTTTTTTACTTGTAAACTGCTAAAACGACTAAATTGGTGTTTAAAACATGCTTAGTGATATACGCGGCTCACACCCTCTACTGATTGAATGATTGCTTCAGTTCAACAAGCAGTATTTGTTCTATATTAACGACAAGAACGCGTTAATAAATAATAAATTTTTAGGGACATGAGATATAAGGTATAGATATTTAGATTGAAACAGATAACGTTACATTCTTAAGCGTCTATAATGCGCCTTTGTTTTCCAATAGCCACAAAAATACGTCTTTAATTCAAGGAACGCAACATTTTAAAATAATTTCCGTAGCTCGATAGCTTTTGATGGAATACAATAAATTTAAATGTCAACATACACTCAGATTCAAATTAATATTGTGTATGCACAATGCACTTCAAGCAATATAGTAGACTGAAAATTTCAGCTGGAGAGACGTCTTCCTAGATCATGAGAGTGGCATAAAACATTATATATGGGCAGTTGGGTCCAAGCCTAAATATGACAATATCATACAGTATACTGAAACAACCAAAGACTGTGTGTTGGCAGTAGCAAATACAGATATGCGAAATGCTAATGCATACTTTATAACTGTTAAGGTACGTGTATTATTTATTTTCAGTTTTAAACAAATACACACAATATCTGTAATTTCTTTCTATCATGCAGCATAGATATACATAGCATAGACAATTTCTGAGATATAATTGTGTTCTTCTAATGTGGTGGTAATTATGAGTAAGTTTAACTCTGTCGTCTGAAACAAAATATAATTGCTTCTTGCTGTTTTCTGAGCATTCATCGCTTAGAGAGGAGATACTTGTTCCTACCTTATAGCTTGGAATGTCAACATTTGCAGCTCTTTGTTTAACATTAGCAGTTTCTTTTTCAATATTTCTAGTTCCTAATCATCATACAAATGTTTTACTTCCTCGTTCAACATTCGCAATTCCTATTTCAACATTATATTTTTCAATTCCTAGTTGAACATTCATAGTTCATGGTTAACATTAAAGTTCCTTGTTATATAAATTCGACATTGAGTCCCATTTTAACATTGCACATTTGCTCATGCAGGTATTGGTTTAATAATCAAACTATATAAGTTCTAGTTCCACATTTGCAGTTCCTAGTTCAACATTCGTAGTTCCTTGCTAAATTTTCGAAATTGTTTCTCCTAGGTTCATTTCGAATTAAACATTTACAGTTCCTTATTCAGCATTCGTAGTTCCTAGTTCAGCATTTGCTGTACCTAGTTAAACAACTAATATTTCAATTGGTCAGTTCCGATTTTTAACATTCCACTTTCTAATTCGACTTTCGTTTTTGCTGTTTCTAGTTCAACGTTCCCAGTTTCTTGTTGAACATTCGTAGTTCCTGAGTTCAAAACTTCAGTTTCTCTTTTGACATTCACAGTTCCTAGTTCAACATTCGTAGTTACTGAAAAATGTCAACAATGTTACGTTTCTTGTTTAATATCCACATATAATAACTTGTTAAAAGTTAGTGTGGGAGATTCAACTTCTTTGCGTTGTATATAATTAGCAAAACATACCTTAAAAGATACACTTTTGATTGTCATATATTTATAACTATTTAGGCTGTTAATAAAGCTGGACTGTACACAACAACCTCTTCTTCGGGTTTTATATACGACACTTCTCCTCCAGAAGCAGGTCACGTCTTTGATGGATTTTTAGAATTAGACACTTCAAAGCAAAGAGATTTAGATTTTCAGACCGACACATCAAAACTAAGTGCATTCTGGGAAGGATTTTACGATCCTCATGTACCAATAAGATATTTTCAGATTGGAATAGGTACTTGTGCTGGATGTGACGACATTCTTCAAACACATGAAATTGGTTTAATTTACAGTAGGTATACTTTTGTTAATTTTTTTGTGACGAGAATCGCAGTTCCTGACGAATGAATGTCTGCATGACTAGTGAATATAATGTAATTTGTTCTGTATATAGTGGAGATACATTGAAACAAGGTTTAAATTCAAATTCCAGCACATCTAATTAATTTTTTAATGGCGTCCAGTTGTAATTGAGAAAGAAGCCGGAGTACCCGGTAAAAACCCTTTGTATCGGTAGTTATGTTATGTTATGTTTGGTGATTGTTATCCTTTTAATAATACTCATTTCTGAATAGAGTACATGTGCAAGGCTGTAGAGACACTATACGACTAAATCATTATTTCAATTTCTAATTCCACGATTTCGCTTGAGATTTTGTAGGACTAGTGGAACTGTATTTGTTCATCGAAATGGGTCAATAGATCCAATTGTTTATTTGCAATATGTATATATTCTTGATTTTATTACAGATTATACACTGAGCGATCTCAATTTAGCACTTGGTGTTCGTTATTTTACTACAGTTACTGCGTGTAACGTAGCTGAACTTTGTACGTCAGTAACCTCCGATGGTATTGTTATTGACAACAGCCCACCCAATGTTGGACTGGTAAAAGACGGGACAGATTATCAAGACATAAATTATCAATCTTTGACGTAATCATAATTTAAATGATTCTTCTCTTTAACACGTGAAATGCATACAATTTTGATTGATTACTTTAAATGTTGATATTTGGAGGCCTTAAATATGGTGCATATGACATATTTCTTTCTATTACCAATTTCGTCTTAAACGTAAATTCGATGTAATCAATTCTTTGTGAGTAACAAAAAAACATAAAACCAATAATTAAAACTATAAATGACTTTTTACTTTTGTTAATCTTTACAGATAATAAACTAACTATTTTATTAATCAGTTAATCAATTGCGTAATATAATTGGAGATTTTTTCTGTATGGTTTATGCTATTCGAAACTATCAGTTGACTTCTGTCCGAAATATTTTCCACTCTATTTTAGAAATTTTATCGCAGCCAGTTGGCAGGGTTTCAATGATCCACAATCTGGGTTGGAAAAGTTTGTTGTCTGGGCTGGTACCACGAGTGGAGAAGATGACATCCTTACAAAAAGGGATGTGCAAATGTCAAATAAATTTGTTTTAACATACGTGGAAACAGATATGCCAACTAATACTAGAATATATTTTACTGTTCGAGCATTTAACAAAGCTGGTAAGCAAGCACAAGTTTGATGGTAAATAGCAAATATATAAGGTCAGTTTGCCCTTTATAAGAATAATCTGCTTAACAAAAACAATGTATTTGATGACTTTAAATAATTTTTTAAAAGATAAATGATGTAATATTCTTAACATGTTTTGTGCGTTTATTAAGTGGCCATAAAAAGGAAAATAAATATATCCATACCTTTATCAGGTCTGACTTCTTCGGGATTTGTTTGATTTGATTTTGGTTTTTATAATTTGTGTTATTTGTTCTTTTTGCTTTTGAAGTTGGTAATTGCAAATACTTTATGAGCACACAAATTGTTTATAGGTCTTTATGCTGATGCAACAACAAACGGTTTTTTGGTTGATATTTCACCACCAGTGATTTTCCAAAAGCCAAAATTAGACAACAGATTGGGATCTGTTGTTGAGGGCACATTAATTTACATGAGCTGTCTTAAGGTCTCGTGGAAAGTTGAAGACGATGAATCATATATAGAAAGACAGTTTATATCGTTGACGTCACATAAGGGAGGTGAAGTAAGCCCCACTGCAATACAAGTAAGCATTTTTTCTTCGATATTTAAACACAAAAGTTTTTTTTACATCAAAACGGACTCTGAAGGCTTCAGAATGACGTTGCATTCTTGAAATTTCAGTTCCATACAGGACAACAAAAGGTACTATATATACAAATGGCTTCTTTAGATGGTGAGCTACGAATTGCAATATAAACTTGCCCACACTATCCAAACCACTGAAGGAAATAAGTTACAAAGATATAACTTGTATTCATGTACATATTTAATTTCATAACTTTTACAACGCAATTATTAAAATAAAATTAGTAAAATTATTGTTATTTCATTATTAAATTATTACAATTAAAATTATTAAAACAACGTTTTGCCAATTTCAAAGTGTTAATATATAGATCGCTTCAATATAATACTGAATATTGAAAACGTTGATAAAGAATAAAAATGTATGACTATAGATTCCCGGATTTGCACGTGAATATACCTTCACTGGCTTAAATCTTCATGATGGCGGTGAATACTTTGTCAAGCTGATATCATGTAATGGTGCTCACATGTGTGTAGAGGAAGAATCAAATGGCATTATTGCTGATAACTCGCCACCAGTTGCCGGTAAGGCAAATAATACCATACTGCATTTCTAAATATATAATTTTCTTTTGTTCTAACAAATTAGGGAAACCGTAGAAAACATTAGTACGATAAAGCTTTCCATTGTTTTAGAATATATAATAAAACAAAAGAAAAATAACGGGTGTCGGGATTTGACACATTTTGCTAAAGCCCAAACTAATGTCTGTGTTGACGTTTTAAACTGCAACTTAAGTATACTAGAGATCTTTTACTGAAATCTGCAGCATGGCAAATAACCATAACGTGCTGACTTTAATAGTGTCGGAATCTATCCACATAAAAAGAACGATATTTGATAATTTTGATGATCTCAGCTACTGACTACTTTAAGACCTTATGATATAATATTAATTTTATGAACCTTTAAAAACAACATAGTACAAAAGATACATGCTAAGACGACAATATTTTAGCACTTGAATTGTTAAATACTATATTTTTTATACATCAATGTTGATACAATAGGAATGTTTGCTATTCATACTGACCACGCAGCAAATCTAAACAGACATGTCCCTGGTTGGATGATGTGGTCCAAATACAAGTTATGGCTATCATGGTTAGGATTTTCAGATGTTCACTCAGGCATTGACTTCTATGTGGTTTCAGTTGGTAGTAATTTTATGATGCATGACTTAAATAAGGTAAGGAATTTTCCTGCTACTTCTTTCATTCAAATTCCTGACAAATTATTTGAAAATGTATATTTATCAGCACCTTGTGTCATATTTGCAAAGTCTCTTCTGGTACCCAATTATAACAGTATTTTAATAGTCATTATACATTTATAACAAAATAAAGATTTACAATACCCTCTATGTTCAGAGTGCTTCGCGCACATCAAATGACGTGTTTCTCTCGTTAATGCATTTTAACTTGCTCTATTTCAGGATGGAATTCCTAAAATCATATTCCACAATAATTCACAATTCGACAGAGAGGATGAAGGGACTGTGCAGACTTTTGAATTAGAGACAAGTAGACTGTCTGAGTTTGAACACATCTTCATCAGCTTGTGGGCGGTTAATAAGGTTTGGTGTTCGTTGTAATGGTTAACTTCACAATACGTCAAAGACAATGATTGTTTATTTATTATTCCTTTGCGATTTTAATATTTCACTTTATACAATCATCACCATTAGACACAGTATTTTAAACTTAGTTGTGTAGATTTGCTACAATGTTGATGACGTAGAAATAAGTAAGTTAATTAATATTGGAAGAAAAATATGAATATGAAATATTTGTTAACGTTTATTCCTCTAAAGGCTAAACAATTATGTTAAAAACTAATTTATTCATATTTTAGTAATCTCACAGATCCAGTCTACCTTTGTACTTTTTACTAACAATAAAATAAACATCCAAAAGTTTACCTTGGTCGGAATAGTGGTAAAACATATTTGAGACGATTTTGGGTTGGTAGAAATTCTGAAATCTTACACGGAACAAGCTTCTTTATTACAAGATTTAATGGTGATTCACTCGATACAAAATATGCACCAACGTAATATACGAAAAAAAAACAACACTATAATTTCACCTTAATCAAAAAGGATAAAAATGATCAAAGTGCAGACCTTGTTACGGTTATAGACCATTATTACATAAATTATTCCTAATTATAGTTGGCTTAATTATATTTTATTATTATTAATTTTAGCCAATAAATAAAAAAAAATTAATAGACAGGTGTTGCTTGTTTTATTTTGAAAAAATAAGGTATAACATAAATGGTTGACCAGCATATGACGCGATATTGATGTTTATATAATTACAGGTTGGTATACAAAGTGACATGGTGCACAACCAGTTTAACCTTATTCCAGGAGGATCGTTAGAATTAGTGCGACGATGTTCATTGGAAACGTGTCTAGGACACTGTGTTTGCGCAGCCAGAAACAAACGATGCCATGGAATTCGAAGTGGTTGCATTGAAAAAACAAACAGTATGTTAATACGGTTTCTTAAACTATTAATAAATAAATAAATTGTCAATAATAGCAAAATTACCAGAACGAGTTTTAACTGATCCAGGACTATAAACAACAAATAGGACATTCACAATATGTTATTTTTACATTTATACGTAGAGCTAATGTAATTACAATGATACCCGTGACCATATTTTAAAGCGTAATGGCAGTAGTTATTTAGCAAGATTAACAGCAATCACGATTATAAAAACATTTAATTAATGTAAATTGTTTTACACTTAGGGACACCTTTGCCCACATCGTTCAATATACGCCAGTTTGAGGAGTAACCAAAAGCACGTCAGAAGGATGGTAGAAACGTTTATATAACAGGAAAAAAGATTGCATAACCAAGGGACATTATCCGTATACAAAGCACAAGCATTGTGGGGGGTACATAAGGGGAACATACACATTACAATACAATATAATGCAATCATTGGCGCTATCTACTATAAATAAAAACGTTTTATTACAGATAATACAAACACATTAATATCAGTTTATGATGTCACCAGCTTCAAAGAGAATAGTTGGAACGATGTAAACTTTACACCGTCCAATGAATTACTAGCAGCAAAATGGCGCATAGTTCAAATACAAGGTCTTTTGCCAAAATGGTTGGTACCAATTTAATTTAATTTTCTTTTCCGGAAGGAAAATTACGGCGGTACAAACGTTACACAGAGTAAGGTTTTTTGCAATAAAGGTACCCTATGTAGAATACGCAAAAGCAGCTTCTCGAAAATAATTAATACTATACTGTTTCGTTTTTTTGTAGTCCATTCCGTTAGTTAGCAAGCTTAAATGATAAAATTACTGGACAAAAAAGTTGATAATCATATTTGATAAATTGTGAAATTTATAACAAATAATGTTAATTTTCATATTAAATATTTTTTATTAACAAATTTTGATTGTGTTTTAAAAAATAAAACATTGAAGTGTTAAGTGAGTCACCTTTCTCTGTCAGACCCCCTTCAAATCTGAATAAAATAGCACACAAAAAAAGAGTGAAAACTTCACAGTTTATCTATTTCACAGTCATCTAATGTTCCCAATAAGTAGTGCGATTACCACGACCCTGAATTATCTCGCGACAACGCCTTATAATTCTACAGAAAAGTCTCATTTGAGGCACTCTGAAACTGTTGCCGCTTTGCAATATTAGAGAGACAACGGTCCTGTCTGGTTTTGGTGATTGACCTCTTACCGGCTGATCTTGGTCTCTTCGCAACATTACCATCATGTTTAAATCTATTTTATAATCTTAAAATGACATTTTGGGAAGTACAAGGCAACAGTTCTTTGAACTTGACCACACCGAAGCTAAAAATTTGCGGAACTTGGTCAACGGCAGTTAAATGACGCCTCCTTATTTACAATGCCATTTAGGAAGTAAGGAAATATTGAGAAATTTACAAATTGCAAAATTTCACTAAAAAGTTAAGAAGGTGGAAGATATACTTAATATCTGGATTTATAGAGATTTGACCTACGTAGGCAAAATTACAGTTATGAAATCTATAGCATTACCATTATTGATTAAGTCATTTACTGTATTGCCAAATCCACGTGAGGAGGTGATTAGGAATGTTCAATATGCTTTCTTTAGCTTTGGTATTAAACAGGAAACCTTATAAAATTATAGTCAATACTATTGAACATGGCGGTTTAAAAATGTCGAATAATTCTTGATGAGTTTTAAATGACCTGGATAAATAAACTGTTAAATCCACTGAACACGTCCCCTTGTAAAACTTTGATCTCAAAAAAATAGTGTAAATATGACGTTGATAAGATTTGGATGATGTTAACAAATATCTTAAAAATGGTTTCCAAGTATTTTCATAAGTTTTGGCAAACATACTTAATAATTGGGGAAGTTACGAAAATCTCAATCACCCTGATCCTATGGCTTAATGCTGACTTAAAATTGAAAAAAAGTATTTTTATGAGAGGTGTTGCAAAGCACGGTCTTATTTGTCAATGATTAATTTAATAAAACAACAAATTCTATTCTTTTTAGGATTTTTGTAGGAAGTATTACTTACAACATAATGTATTGTTATATAGAGGGATTTTGAATATGCTTCCAAAAGAGTGAAAAACTCAGATTTGAGACAAAAACAAACAATTCTATTTCTAGCGAAAACAGATATTTTTAAAGGACAAAAAAAGTCAAGCCAATATTTCAATAAATTTGTTATCTATATACGCAGTGTCTCTCCAGACAACAGTAAAAACTGGAAGGATAATTTGCTCAAGAAGCAGAAAATTTGGGATTTACACTAAACATGACCTTTAACACATTCTTATTATCTTTCAATTTAAAATCCTAATAAGAAACCAGTATACTTTTCTTTATAAATGTAAAATGGTTGCAACTAGTTCTTGATCTTTCTGCAATGAAACTGATGATACCATTTTGCATCTTTTATGGAAAAGCCAGACTGCTAAGAATCTTTGGTTTGTGCTAAAAACATACCACTAAAAGGAGCCAGTATAATTTTGGTGTTCAGGAGATGAGTATCTTGTGAATTTTCTAATTATTCTCATACAATATTGTTTGTACTAAGCCAAAATAAATGGAGTGATACCGACATGTTCCATGGCAAATTTCAAGTATTATTTTTTATGTCAATATTACCGCATTTCTGTCTTGGTAATTTCAATAACTGTTTACAATTTACATACCTCAAGAATATTATATTATCTACGAATTAGTACCTTTATTGACCTCTGGTGTTATATGATAGTATATTCAGAAATGTGTATGAGTGGAGAATAATATTATTGGTTGGTTTGTCAAGAATTGTATTATCTGTGCTTTATGGGGAAATAAAAATAAAAATTACGTTGACACTGAAAAACTTAGTTTTGACCCCTTATCCGTATCCTTTCACCTAATCATTTATCGTTCATTAACTCCATAACATTTTGAACATATTGAAGAAAGTACTATGAAAAATTGGTCAAAAATACATTTACACTATTTTTGGCAACACTTCAAAATATGATTCTAAACTTTGTAGAGAACAACGAAAGAAATATTTAAAAAAAATGTTTTACAATTTAACAAAATTAAATTGCTTTTTGTTTGGAAAGGTACGAATGGAGTGTTGGTGTTACGGGTTCTGACGAACCAGAAGGAATTATCGATGCTTTAGAAAGTTTGTGGCATCCATGTGGCCAGATGGTAAACGCGACGTATTCTTTACCTCGAGGTAATATTAAATACAGGAAAAAAATTACAAAATAATGTAACTGACTTACTTCTGACTTAATAAATGGAAAAAATGAAAAAATTAAACTTGAGTGATACGATAGGTGCCACGCGTGAATTAGGAGTTGCTTACACTTCCGGAGCATTTGTGCTTACAACGGTTTAGTTAGTCAGTGGGGTTCGTGTTACTAATTTATTTGTTTTGTATTGTGTTTCATTTTTTTATGTTCTCCCCTCTTTTGCTCATCCATGGCTTGGTCTGTCAATGATTTATCGTTTTATGATGACTCCTAGATATCTTTTATTCTTTTCTTACTTTAAATTTTTAAATCTTTAATCTCAGTCCATGATGTCTTTATCGGCCTTAATTGCTCTCAAAGATTCGGCTTAGAAAAAAGTATTCAAAAACTATTCATGTGATTTATATTGTAGGTAAGAAGTTAACACAGTCTGCTTCGTATTCATTCTTTGTAAGAGTCTGGTACAACAGTTATACCTTCGCCGATTTTAAATCTGATGGAGTAGTTGTAATGTCAAAACCACTAACAATTACAAAATCAAAAGGTGCAGCTGTAAGTAACAGTAATTTATATTAATTGCATTAATGCAAAAATAAATTACACAATACAATACAAAAGCCCATTCTGATGATAATGATTTTCTGTTTTAACTCTTATATTTTAAACCAGAATAACTGCACACATTTGTATAATCTGTTTGTTTGTTTGAATGGTGTTGAACGCCACGCCACTTTCAGCAAATTTTTAGCTATTTCATGGCGTCCAGTTTTATTGGGGATTAACCCGGAGTACCCTGAGAAAACCCCTTACCTTCGGTAGGAAAACTAGCAATCATGTCAGTTAAGATTAGAGTCGAGTGCACCCTGCCCGTAGTGAGACTCGAACCCGCAACGTCAGTGTTGACAGACCACGTGATCAGAAGTAGACGATGACTACCTTAACAACTCGTATAATTTGATTATTTTGTTATAATAAAACAGTTGATACCGAAAAGTAACAAAAACATAACTTTTTATTTAAAATAAAAAAGTTTTTTGCAGTGACAACCTTGTATATAAATTTAAATGTGCGTTTAAACACTGAAGGCTATGATTGTCTTGTAGTCATTTTCAACTTTCGTAAATATGTATAATTACAAGGTTTCTTCTTTGTTTTACTATCAACAGACAATTAAAGACCGTTATATGTTATAGGTCACCGAAAGCTTTCCAGGTCACTGGATGAAAGATATTGATTATATGCCTATAGGAGGACTTTTTTCAATATCATGGTCTAACGTTTTCCAGAAGGCAGATATTATTATTGAAAAATTTCATGTATATATTAGTACATATCCTAAAGGTATGGTGTAATTATAAAGTTTTCTACTGAGATAACTAAATTTACACAAGGCATAACTGGGCATTATGATCAAAAGCAGCGTATCGACCTGAACAGATGATCAAAAGGTAGAGATATATAAAAACAGACATGCAATACTTTTATCTTTTAACTCTTAGACTGTTTGTTTGAATGGTGTTTAACGCTTTCAGCAATTTTTCAGGTATTTCATGGAGTCCAGTTTTTATTAGGGGAGGAAGACGGAGGTCCCGGAGAAAACGCCCTCCCCCCTTTTCCGTAGGAGAACTTGCTATCCTTGTCAAGTAAGATTGTAGTCGATCGCACCCTGCCTGCAGTGAAAATCAAACCCGCAATCTCAGTGTTGACAGACCACATGATCAATTGTAGACGAACTACCTTAACCACTCGTCCACCGAGGCCACCCTACTCTTACTAGAAGGTATCCGTATCATTACATTTTAGACTATAAAAAATCTTTAGGATGGAACCGGGGCAAAAGGAAGAAGAGGCATAGTCTTCGATTCTTAAACAAAATTATTTAAAAAAGAGACTGTTAATTTCATTTAAAATGTCTTTGTTTTCATTACACTCGTGTTTTCTTTCACATAAAACAGCGCGTCTATAAAAATATATTTTTTACGAAAAATTTCCGCATCATATTTGACTTCTTTATGCAAGGGGCGGTTGCTGATAAATTATCTTCGTTTCCTACTGAAAAATGTCTCAGTATGTACCACGTGTTTTATTCACATATTCTACATGTATAGGCATCATTTCTACATCGTTACCGCGTGTCACAAAGTTATCTTTGACATATATTATTAAAATCTATATAAGTTTTACAATGCGGACTCGTTAATTACCTGTAATTTTTTAAATGAGGAAAACCAAAAGGTTTGCACTGATGGAAGTTTAAGTCTGTACTATTGTCTCTGACTTCTCATATATAAAGTTAAAACATTTATTTGCCATGCCGGCTACAATTTTGCACCTTGGAGATTTAGTAGATTAAAATTTACCAATTTATTCTACAAAATGTTGATCCAAAAATACTATTATAAGTTTTATTTTACTTTTTATTTTATAATTTGATGGCAATCAGGTTATGATATTCATGTACTTGATATTGATTTACCTGGATCTAAAACATCAGTAAATATAAGCCGTTTACCTCTAACACCGGGTGTCTTGTACTATTCGAACGTAGTTGGCTACAGCTATGCAGGACAGTATTCGTCTGTGTCATCGGATGGTTTTACAGTAGATAATGATAAACCTGTAATAGGAATAGTACATGATGGAATCGGTGGGTATTAAATGTTAATTGCTACACATGTGTGTGTTAAGTATTTATTATAGGCTGTTTGATAATGCTTGTAATGTCAATATTATACTAAATAAACATTGCGTTTTACATTTGGTGTACCTTGACTCGACCCGGGTTTTAGTGTGTTCGTGTCACTCATTTTTTGTTTTGTTTTTATGTTGTATGTCTGTTTGTTCTGTTGTTGTCCCCTCTTCATGGTTCTGTCTGTACTTGACTTATCATTTCCTGGACTCCTCGTTAGTTTGTTTCTACCTTTTTAGTATTTTTTATGTAGCGATACAACAGTCACATGGATTATTCAGTCGATTAACGCATGTTGGTGTTACATGTCACGAACCTATTCGCATTTTTTAAATATCTTCTATTCTTGAAAGTAATCTAATGTAAAACATGTAAGACCTTTAATGACTTTTTTAGATATTATCATTGCTACAAGCAAATCGTTTATAAGAAGAGATAAAACTACAAAACACTGCATTTGATACAATATATAAATAAACGTCGATCATAACAAGCAGTCCTCTATTCCATAAAGTTATCGTTTGGTAATCTATATGTTTGAAGTAGCTGATGTTTATTGATTTAACTTATTTTATTAACATTATAAAAATCACAAAAGATACAACGTATCTAGAAAAATAACAAAAAGGTAAGAAAACTGATCTGTTAACAAGAATCGTAAAGCATAGGACAGAGACAAAATCCTTAATAAGACAAAGACACACCACACAAAGAAGAAAACAACAAACAACAATGTTCCAACGCGAGTTTAGTCATCAACATTGAAACATATAACAACTTAAATTGGAAATTACAAACTTGAAATTTAAACAAATTAGTCATCGAATTTCCAAGGAGTATTTCATTCAGGTATCAGTGTAGATTTTGTATGGTACATGTATTTATCCATGTTAACCCTTGTTGCCCTAAGCTGCACACATACTGCAATTATTTGAAATAACAGTGTAAGCGCGGTATTTGTAGGTAAAACGGAGAAGGACTATCAAAATAGTTCAAACGTCGTAGCAGCATCCTGGTATGGATTTGAAGACTTCGATTCGGGAATAGCTAGTTACTACTGGTGTGTTCAGTCTAAAGAGTCAGATGTGGACTGTGATATTCGCCCGTTTGAGAACGTTGGTATACAAAGATCAGTTTCAAGAACCTTAAATTCGAAGGCTATTTCACCTGGTATTTAACCAAAGTTTTAGTTTAACGATAACAATTTTTTGTAATTAAGTGTTTTCATTCTTACATATACATTTGTATGATTATATGTTAACTGCCACGTATTGTTCTGAGGAAACGACTCAAATTTAAATACTTGACACGAATTACTTAGTACTGAATGCAGTTGTTGAACATTTGCGCATGTAGACTATCTTTACCTTTCTTGCTGAAATCTATTTCTTGTTGTCGTAGCATAAACTTTCTTTAATATTTTATTCAATTATGTCTCCCAAACGAAGTTTTGGGGAACATATTGTATTTGTCCGGTTTCTTATTATTATTATTCCTCTTTTTTCTTTTTTTTCTTTCCGTGTAATCTTGTACGTACAGTTTCTCTGCGATGCAACGTCCAATCAAGATGAAACTTTGGGAACCTGTTAAGGGTGATTTAAAGTTTTGCAATCCACTTTTGAAGTTTTCAAAATGGCCCGCCGTTGAAGAAAAACGTGCAGTTCTCAGATCTCAGGAATGGCCAGAGCAATTTCAATGAAAATTGGTATACTGATACAGCTATCATTTTGTAATGGCAGCCGTTTCACCACACTTCCTCCCTAACGTCAACTTAGTCCGATTGTAACGAAATTTAATATGTAGGTATATTTTAATGCATAAACTAAGACTATCATGTGTATTTGGGGGTTTTCAACATGCTCCAGAATATAGTGGCAATGGGGGTTCGTTTGGGAGACATTCTGTGTTGGCATCCCAACACAATCAGCACTAGTTTAACTTACTTTGATGAGAACATTGAGCACAACACAACATGGAATTTAAAACAATTACTAACCCATTAAATGAGTTATGAATAATTCTTTTAAATATAGTCCAAATATATGGGGACTTTGATATTAAATAAGGTATTAAACGTGCAGTGGCAAACGTTCTCGACAGAGTTAATGGCATCTAATGTTCATATTCCGTTATAAGTACTGGTCAACAATGGACACGGAGAATCGACATCATTTAAAGATGTATCTTCGAAACACAAAAACAGTGGTGTCGTATACGTAGTAATGACTTGAAAGTAATTTAAGGGGCTGGTGATAACGATGAACATCTTTTTTTCGCGAACAGTTTGGCGATTCCTTTCATGGGCTAGAAAGTATCAAATTCGGAAACCTACAACTTCTACTGTTGGTTATCATGAAATATGACCTTGTTAAAAGTTAAAAGTTCATATTCACCGACTCACATTGAGCCTTGATATCGTGGTAACCCATAAGCGTAAAAGATAAAACAATACTAATGGGAAATGTTTATATTTTCCGTTATAGTTTCATTTATTTGGGTCGACAAATTTATTAAGCTATAAAATTCTCTTATGTTGCAGACTTTAAATTGTTCTGTGATTTGTTAGGACGTAATGTCTTAAATGTTGACATTCATGTATAACAAGTATTTTTTCTTTAAAGTTTATTTATTATTTTATACTTTTTTTCTGATATTATTTGTAAATATATCGTCGTTTAATTTGATAAAATATTGTGAAGATTTTCATAAATGAGAGCACATGCCTTAGAGTGAAATTATAAAATAAACCTTTTCAATTCTTTACCAATCAAACTATTCCTCAATACTATGATAGTTTTCTTCCCAAAAGAGGATTTTAACTGTAATTATTGTTTGTAGTGTAGCAAGCACTATAACGCTTATTTTTCGATACTATAGGTACTACAATCATCAACAAGGTATATGCCGTTGATTTTGTGGGACATTCGTCTGATATTGCTGTATCTGACGGAGTCGTAGTAGATACAACTGCACCAGAACCTGTTCAGATGACGCATGTCGATATAAATATATTATTAAATCCTTCATTTGAAAAAAGTGTAACAAATTTTGTTGAACTGTATAATATAAGATTAAATAATGATATTTGTGGACTATCAATTCCGAAGAACTGGAGTTTTTCGGATTGTGTATGTGTATTGGGATCTTCTAAAACGGTGGCAATAGATGGACGATCTTTTCTGCTTGTACGAGGAAATGTTTCTCAAACTATTGGTGGACTTCAACCTGATTCTCGATACCGAATAACTTTTTTTGTCGCTCATCCTCCATTTGATCAGTCTTTAATCTCTAACAGAGAAGGATTCATTAAATTTGGAAACATGAAGCATATCTTTCTCCTTTATTCGAAAACTAGGAATCATGGTAATAGCGTAGATATAACGTGGCATCCTCAAACATTTTACTTTACTGTCAGAAGAGAATCAGTGGATATAACATTCGGTAGCATCGGTATGGGTGGTGGCATTCTAATTGATAATATTCGTATATCAATGACATTGACATCGGAGAAAGACACAGAACATCGTGTATTGTCCCATTCGGTATGGGTGAATGATTGGCATTCCATCCATGCATCCTGGATGTTCATAGATAAAGAGAGTCCTATTGTGAATTATTTGTGGGCCATTGGTTTGTAAATTTCTAGTTTTCAGAATTATATTTTATGTTAATTAAAAGGAATATTCCAAACATTTACAAGTTTATATCGAAATAATTGTAGAGGTAGAAAAGAACACAAAAAAGATTAACAAACACGACCTTAAAGAACATTACTGCGCGTTGCCTTAGAATTTCCAAGGACAAATAATGTTTTTATATATTAAGTCAAACGTATACTATCTAGTCTACTTAATTTGGGAATAACTACCGACTTCATACCAAATAATATTAATTAATAGTATACAAATAAACGTTTAGTACATTGTTTATTAAATATTTTGTACTTTTTTCCCCTTATTTAACAAAAGTCATAAAGGGACATGCCAAGCACAAATAGTAGTTAATTCTAAACTCTTCATGGAAATGAATCCTCGGAGAAGACAATTCTAAGTTGTTAAACTTGTGTCTGATCCATTTGTTGCTTTTTTAGAACAATAAAATATGTTTAAATTAATGGAAATGATTTGCTTAATGTTTAACGAATTTGGTTAAATAAAAAAGTTTATATAACTGCAGGGTATAAAGAAGGTAGTACAGAGATACAGGGATACACTAGTGTCGGACTAAATAACTTCGCATACAATTACAATGTTACACTTATCCATTCTTCACAAGTTCATGTCACAGTAGTCGCCGTTAATGCCGCAGGATTGTCAAGAAAAGCTACAGCAGAGGCATTGTACATTGATTTGACTCCTCCACATATAGACTATGTATATGATGGAATAGGTTTGTAAAGTTAACATAACATTATAGACATATGTTTTCTCGATTTGACCAAAGTAATCAAAATGAAAAACTTAAATTATTAATGCCCTTTGCGGTAGATGATACTGTAGCGTGGTGGTGTATGTATTTAGAGGTTATTAAATACTTGCAAGAAAAAGGTATGGACTATCAATTAAAACACACTAAAATATTTAATCCAACTTTATTTTCTAGGTCTAATAACAGAACATTCAAAGCCATTTATTTCTATTTTTAACCAAATATATTTATTGCCGAAATATTTGATCAAATTTATGTAGTTTTATTTATTTAAAATTAGGTTTTGATACTGATAGCCAGACAACAGATGAAATTTCTGCAAACTGGAGGGTATCAGACAGAGAATCGGGAATGTCATTTTGTGAGTGGTCTATTGGTAAGATATCGAAACATAATAGATTATTATTGCATGCAAATTCTAAGTACTTTTAACATGCTATAGCTTCCTGTCTAAATTTTCTATTGCACAGACGTGTTAACACATGCCATGGTACTTACTCTGCTGGTGGACTGTAAATTCCCAAATGTTATCCCCAACACATCGGTAATGTTGATTTATCTAGTGATTTAGAATATTTCCCTTATTGGAAGAGATGCTGTCAGCACTGAGATTGCAGGCTCGAGTCTCACAGCGGGCAGGCAACGCTCGGCTCCAATCTTTATTGACAAGGCTTGCCAGTGTTCCTACTGCAGGTCGGGGGGTTTTTCTGAGTACTCCGTCTTGCTCCCACAATAAAACTGTACGACGTTAGCTGGACAATTGATGAAAATGGCGTTTAAAAACACCATTCAAACAAACAAACAAAACAAGTGTGCGTCGGGGTAAATGGCAAATCTTAAACATGGTTCAGTATCACAAGTTGTACGTACTAAGCGACTTTCAGACATGTCGGACAACTACTTCCTGTTTGGGACTTCATTTAGGGGGGGGGCATCTGTGTCCCATGGACACATTCTAAGATTTTTTAATTTCTTTTCTTTGAACTTGTTTTGGGTCATATTTCCTGCTACACTTTTGTACAAAGTAAACGTAAGATCGGAACCAGCTACAATGTTTTTTAATGGCGTGTAAACACGATAAACATGACGCAGTGACAAAATTACAGATTTCTTACCACAATTGGAATAAAAAAGAACAGAGATATAGAGCGACTATTAAAATGACATGGCGATGAACAAGAACGATGTAGGACAATGAGGAGGCCACTGAATAGTTGCCTTCCAGCGCGAGTCAATAATAATATTAACATTGGCTGCTCTTAGTTTTCTGTTGAATTTTTTTCATAAATTGGGAAATATTTAGACAAAATGCGAGAAATTTGCTGCTGTGAAACATCAGAATTTCAGAGGCAATTTCGAGCAAACAAAATCTTTTATTGCCAGGAAATAAAACAAAAATATCGGACCCAGTCTTTTTTTGGCGGTTGGGACCGACAATTTTCACATTATAACATCCTTTACACTCCCTATTGTTTCATATTTGACATCTAATAAGAGCGCCAGTAAATGTGTTATAACATGTGTTATATGTATATACTGTTATGAGTTTTTATGAGATGATTGTAAAATGTTTTAAATTATGACGAAATTTCATTTCAGATTTATATGTTTATTTATATGCCATATGTATACATGTATACTGTTATGAGTTTTTATGAGATGATTGTAAAATGTTTTCAATTATGACGAAATTTTATTTCAGATTTAATTTAAATTATTGTTTTCATTTTACCTTCAAGGTTACAGTCAATTTGGCAATAATCTACAGGCTTTTACCAGGGTTGATTCAGGTTTGACCACAATATCATTGGTGTTTGCAAGACACCTAGTACTGTCAAAGAGGATATTTGTTACCTTGCGATGCCATAACAATGCGGGATTTCACTCAATTATGTCCTCAGATGGTGTAACCGTATCTGATAGTCCACCATTAACAGACGACGTAATTGTGGACATAATGGGTCAATCAAATACTCCTTATCCAAACATTGATAATGTTTACGGGGATTCGTCATCATTTAGAGTGAAATGGACTGGCTTTGTAGATAACACAGCAATTGATTCTTATATTGTGAGTATATCGAAATATAAATTTTTATATGACGTGCTTATAAAACGCTTTTAGTTCACATCAGGTGTAAAAAGAGAATATATTCCTAACCAACGTCATAAACGATCAACCCTCTGTATAGCGACGTCCGAGTAAGATGTTTCGCATATTTTAAAATTGTGTCCACAATGGCTGACAAGACCTGCAATTTAAAGGTTGCGTTTTTACTATAATCGAAATAATTCATTTAGGGGCAAGTATACTGATTTTACCACGGGTTTGCCCTTTATACACACATTTTAAATATTGGACATAAATTACCTCAGGTGGTAAAATCAGTTTATATTCGTTCCCCAATGAATTATTTCTTAAATACATCTCGACTTTTTCTAGTTACAAAACTGTTGTTATTCCGACGCAAATTGAATTCAGAAATGAATTTGTTTAACATTAGACAGTGAAACTTACACTATCAAAAATGTTTGCTAGAAACCAGTCAATAAAAACATTCCACATGGGTATTCACATCAGGTCCACATCAGGTCCATTCTATCGGAAACATTGATAAATGAGCAGGAATCAGGATAACTCTTGTTCGTTGTAGTTAGTAAACAAAATAAGTGTAATGATACATTTAATTTTAGTAAACAAAATAAGTGTAATGATACATTTAATTTTAGTAAACAAAATAAGTGTAATGATACATTTAATTTTAGTAAACAAAATAAGTGTAATGATACATTTAATTTAATGCTACGGATTATAATCATGTGTTTTAGGTAAAGATGAGTGATGTTGACAAAAAAGTCCAACTTTCCCAATCAATATTATCGGAACAGACTGGTGTGATGTACTGTAGTATTTGGGGCCTGGATCTCAGTAATGGAATGTACTATACCGGCATCTCTGCTGTAAATTCTGCATTTCTCCGAAGCGAGGCTGTGTCTGCTAATATAACAATTTCATTGGCATCTCCAGAAATATCAGGTATGGAAAATTAGTTTTTATTCAACTATATGCATGACAGAAAGATTTTATGAAAATAACAAATATTGATAATAAGAACAATAAAGAACAAAACATACATATTTTTGTTGAAAATAACACTCAGTAAAGGTTCTGATTGATTGATTGATTGATTGATTGTAAGTGGGGAGTATTTCAGGACGATAATCATTTGTGTCGGCTATATCTGGAGACCAGGAGGTATTATACAAGATTTCAAATGTTGATGCTGAATGAGATTTTCTATATAAAAGTTCTTCTCTTACGGCGTGTGACTCTCGTACATCATTCTGACGAGTCCCTCTTTTAAGCACTTATTGTTGTAAGTTAACGGATAAATGCTTATTAGTCGATTATCAATGGTTTACCCGGTATGAATTTAAACATTCAGTTGTTTTACATTACTTTGTGCTATTATTTTATCATTCAAAAATATTTTTAGACAAAGGTGAGGTACGCTGCACAGAACAGAATCGTAACATTACCATTGCGTGGGACGGCGTATTTACATCTGAACAACATCTTTATTACGAAGTATCTGTGGGTACGTCAGCCAGTGGTGCGGATATTATACAGTGGCTGGAAACAACAAATTCCTATATAGAAATTCATGTTCCTACACGAGTCAAACTTTATAAAGGAGTCACTGTTTATGTGACTTTAACTGCAGTTAGTAGAAATGGAAACTATATGACTAAGAGGGAATTATTTGTATTTTAATAGTCTATAAATTTAGACAACTTCACGAAATCCGCTACGTTTAAACAGTTTTCTATGTTAACAAATATTATTTGAATTGCTGCTATGTCTGTTTATACATTATCTTTAATACACACTTTGGTTTTCGTTACTTATGTACATGTATTTAATTTCTTTATGTCAAAGAATGATGTTTTCCAATATTGTATTTGATTTATAGTAACGGGGTTCTGTGCTACGGGCCCAATTAAATAAAAATCTAGAAACGAACTTATGCCTCTCTGTACAGTTCTTTTATTACATGTAATTGTCCGGCTATTTAATATACATGTATATATAATGTCCCTGGTGTGTGTGTGTGTGTGTGTGTGAGGGTGTGTGTGTGTGTGTGTAACAGAGAACTAATAGATAGATAATGTAAACACGTCTCGATTGCACAATCTAGTAACTAGTTTATACAAAGGTGTGAAGTTAGCAGCGAGTTCGATTTTCGGTATTTAGAAGTATATAATATCAAATAAAGATAAAAAGATATACAGTATTGATCTAGATACTACCAAGGGGAAATTTAGTCATCTCGATTGGTTCTGTTTGAAAAGGATCCCAACAATAAATATCGAACTGGTACAAAATCACACGTGTGAATATGTACAACTCAAGACGACCCTTTTATCCTTTTTTAATCTTCATTAAACTTTAAAAAACAGCTTGCATTGTATTGCTTGAGATGCTGTTAACAGGAATTTACGGCATCTGGAAGGGTTAAGTATGTAAGGGAGCCTAACAGGACACAAATTGCACATAGAACTAGTAGACAATCACGTACGTGTTAATGTACACAACTCAAGACAACGCCTTCATCCTCTTTCAATCTTCATGAAACTTGGTAAAACAGCTTGCATTATATTGGTTTGAATACTGTCAAAAGAAATTTAAGGCATCTGGACGTGTCCAATATGGGATGGAGTCAAACAGCACCGAATTTAGATATAGAACTGGTAAAAATTAAATTCCACAAACATGGCAACTCGTGAAAACGCCTTCATCCTCTTTTAATGTTCATTAAACTTGGAAAAGCAGCTTGCCTTATATTGCTTTAGATACTGTCAAAAGAAATTGTAGGCATTTAGACGGGTTTGGTATGTAAAGGAGCCCAACAACATCAAATTTTAATATAGAACTGGCAAAATATCAACTATCGGAGAACGTGCGCAAATCGAGACCACACCTTCATCCTTTTTCGAATTTCATGAAACTCGGCAAAAGAGATTGCATTGTATTTTTTGAGATACTGTCAAATGGCATTTAAAGAATCTGGAAGGGTTGAATATGTAAAGGAGCCAAACAGGAATAAATTTGAAAATTAAACTGGGTAACAATCACGCACGTGTGAATATGCACAACTCAAAACAACGCCTTCATCCTCTTTCAATCTTCATGAAACAGCAAAGCAGATTGCATTATATTGCTTTAGCTACAGTTTAAAGAAATTTTTGGGATCTGCACGCGGTGATATGTATAAAACTCCAACAGCAACAAATTTTAATATCGAACTGGTTAAAAATCAACTACCGGGAACCTTGCACAGATCACACATTCATCGTATTTCAATCTTTATGAAACTTGGCAAAAGACCTTTTTTATTGTGGGAGGAAGTCGGAGTACCAGGAGAAAACCCACGACCTTCTGTAGGAAAACTGGCAATCCATGTCAATTAAGATTGGAGTCGAGTACACCCTACCCGCAGTGCGACTCGAACCTGCAACCGTAGTGTTGATAGACCACGTGATCAATAGTAGACAAACTACCTTAAGCACTCGATCACCGAGGCTACCTCAGTGATTTTAGGATAATACAATTTATAAGACATGGAGCACGGTCGTACTAACTTTATGACATTACAGTTCTTGTTGTCTTATCTTGTTGAGTTTATTGTTTTTCCCCTGTTTTATTTATATTTGTGGTGTACTGTTTTGGTCATGTATTACTGCTTTAATACTTGTTTTGATGTCTAAGTGTGACACAAGAACGACAATTGATATACATTCTGTGATCTCGACAAGATCACACAATTTTTTTTTCTGTATTGTCTTCGTTTTACGTGAAGTTCTTATTAAGACCATTGGACAGACTGTGGCCTGTGTAGCACTATAGCGCTAGCTATTGTGAATTATTGTTCTTGGATGATTGTATCTGCATTTTAATTTCACTAGAAGCGTCGGCTACGTCATTTATAAAAGAACAGTTACGTTCTTTGTTTCAATAAATCAACGGTTGCAAAATTGTAAAATAGTCCACATAAAGACGAGTCTCTACAGTTGTGGATATCTGACTCCAACATCCCACAATAAGACATATGACCTCAATGACACATTAGATAACATTAATACACGTCTCTTAAGTCACATATCTTACTCTGCGATAGCATTTACCCTGACAAAGGTGACCCCAGTCACACATCTGACTGGTTCATCAGTCGATATTGATATAACGTCTACACAGTAGAGAGTGCGAGTGTTCCATTGTTATGAGGGCTAAAAACTATTATGTCAAATAACAAAAAAAATCAGTTGAATATAAATGTAAAATACACAAAAGAAAACGTCACTGAGCCAAGTTACATTACAACTTAACATTATCTACTTAACATTAAGAAAGGCACACAGTCCTATTAAACAATCGGATAAAATAAGATGTTATGTTCGCTCGATATAACGTCACTAAATATGTAGTATACGGAGCGAACATAACATCTCATTCTTATGATAATAATTGATGAAACATTCCAACTCAACTAATGACAGTAATTTATATGCGCCAACATTTCCTGCGAAAGAATATAACATTAGAAAATTGTAATTGGAACAGTCATTCTAAAGTAAAATGCCACTTCAAACAGGCAAATCTCTCCTGTCGGACATCTGACTCGGATCCAACAGTCCGTGTCTTCGCAATCACGCGATTGACTCTGAAACTAACATCATGTAATGTACCTGATAAAAAGCACCTCTTTATCTTTCATCACTGATATGCTATTCGCCCAAAACGCGAACCATATCCCGTTTGCACACAAAAACAAAACAATTATCTTTAGACGGCGGGAGTACGGGTAGGCACCCTAGGCATGAGTTGGAATTTTTTTCTTCGGCAAATTATTTGTACTAAGTTTGTTTGGAATTCAATCCATATTTTCCGGAAGTTTGCACATGCGTTTTCGTTTTACCTGCATGTATGTTAACTTAAAAAGTAGTAGAATTAAAAATGAATGTATATGAAATGTATGTTTTCGAACCCACAGGAAATGATGGGTAGTAGCCCTAACACAATGAACCCATTGGAAATGATTGGTAGTAGCTACACAACGAACCCACAGGAAATGATAAAGAGTAGCCCTAACACAACGAACCCACAGGAAATGATGGGGAGTAGCCCTAACACAACGAACCCACAGGAAATGATGGGTAGTAGCCCTAACACAACGAACCCACAGGAAATGATGGGGAGTAGCCCTAACACAACGAACCCACAGGAAATGATGGGGAGTAGCCCTAACACAACGAACCAACAGGAAATGATGGGGAGTAGCCACACAACGAACCAACAGGAAATGATGGGTAGTAGCCCTAACACAACGAACCCACAGGAAATGATGGGGAGTATCCCTAACACAACGAACCCACAGGAAATGATGGGTAGTAGCCCTAACACAACGAACCCACAAGAAATGATGGGGAGTAGCCCTAACACAATGAACCCATTGGAAATGATGGGGTGTAGCCCGAACACAACGAACCCACAGGAAATGATGGGGAGTAGCCCTAACACAACGACCCGACAGGAAATGATGGGGAGTAGCACACAACGAACCCACAGGAAATGATGGGGAGTAGCCCTAACACAACGAACCCACAGGAAATGATGGGGAGTAGCCCTAACACAACGAACCCATTGGAAATTATGGGGAGTAGCCCTAACACAACGAACCCACAGGAAATGATGAGGAGTAGATACAACGACCCGACAGGAAATGATGGGGAGTAGCCCTAACACAACGAACCCACAGGAAATGATGGGGAGTAGCCCTAACACAACGAACCGACAGGAAATGATGGGGAGTAGCCCTAACACAACGAACCCACAGGAAATGATGGGGAGTAGCCACACAACGAACCCACAGGAAATGATGGGGAGTATCCCTAACACAATGAACCCACAGGAAATGATGGGGAGTATCCCTAACACAACGAACCCACAGGAAATGATGGGGAGTAGCCCTAACACAACGAACCGACAGGAAATGATGGGGAGTAGCCCTAACACAACGAACCGACAGGAAATGATGGGGGAGTATAGCCCTAACACAACGAACCCACAGGAAATGATGGGGAGTAGCCCTAACACAACGAACTCACAGGAAATGATGGGGAGTAGCCACACAACGAACCCATAGGAAATGATGGGGAGTAGCCCTAACACAACGAACCCACAGGAAATGATGGGGAGTAGCCCTAACACAACGAACCCACAGGAAATGATGGGGAGTAGCCACACAACGAACCCACAGGAAATCATGGGGAGTAGCCCTAACACAACGAACCCATTGGAAATGATGGGGAGTATAGCCCTAACACAACGAACCCACAGGAAATGATGGGGAGTAGCCTTAACACAACGAACCCACAGGAAATGATGGGGAGTAGCCCTAACACAACGAACCGACAGGAAATGATGGGGAGTAGCCCTAACACAACGAACCGACTATAAATGATGGGGAGTAGACCTACCACAGCGAACCGACAGGAAATGATAAGGAGTAGCCCTAACACAACGAACCCATTGGAAATGATGGGGAGTAGCCCTAACACAACGAACCCACAGGAAATGATGGGGAGTATAGCCCTAACACAATGAACCCACAGGAAATGATGGGGAGTAGCCCTAACACAAAGAACCGACAGGAAATGATGGGGAGTAGCCCTAACACAACGAACCCACAGGAAATGATGGGGAGTAGCCCTAACACAACGAACCCACTGGAAATGATGGGAAGTAGCCCTAACACAACGAACCCACAGGAAATGATGGGGAGTAGCCCTAACACAACGAATTGACAGGAAATGATGGGGAGTAGCCCTAACACAACGAAACCACAGGAAATGATGGGGAGTAGCCCTAACACAACGAACCCACAGGAAATGATGGGGAGTAGCCCTAACACAACTAACCCACAGGAAATGATGGGGAGTATAGCCCTAACACAACGAACCCACTGGAAATGATGGGTAGTAGTCATAACACAACGAACCCACAGGAAATGATGGGGAGTAGCCCTAACACAACGAACCCACAGGAAATGATGGGGAGTATAGCCATAACACAACGAACCCACAGGAAATGATGGGGAGTATAGCCTTAACACAACGAACCCACAGGAAATGATGGGTAGTAGTCATAACACAACGAACCCACAGGAAATGATGGGGAGTAGCCCTAACACAACGAACCCACAGGAAATGATGGGGAGTAGCCACACAACGAACCAACAGGAAATGATGGGTAGTAGCCCTAACACAACGAACACACAGGAAATGATGGGGAGTAGCCCTAACACAACGAACCCACAGGAAATGATGGGTAGTAGCCCTAACACAACGAACCCACAGGAAATGATGGGGAGTAGCCCTAACACAATGAACCCATTGGAAATGATGGGGAGTAGCCCTAACACAACGAACCCACAGGAAATGATGGGGAGTAGCCCTAACACAACGACCCGACAGGAAATGATGGGGAGTAGCCACACAACGAACCCTCAGGAAATGATGGGGAGTAGCCCTAACACAACGAACCCACAGGAAATGATGGGGAGTAGCCCTAACACAACGAACCCATTGGAAATTATGGGGAGGAGCCCTAACACAACGAACCCACAGGAAATGATGAGGAGTAGATACAACGACCCGACAGGAAATGATGGGGAGTAGCCCTAACACAACGAACCCATTGGAAATGATGGGGAGTAGCCCTAACACAACGAACCGACAGGAAATGATGGGGAGTAGCCCTAACACAACGAACCCACAGGAAATGATGGGGAGTAGCCACACAACGAACCCACAGGAAATGATGGGGAGTATCCCTAACACAATGAACCCACAGGAAATGATGGGGAGTATCCCTAACACAACGAACCCACAGGAAATGATGGGGAGTAGCCCTAACACAACGAACCGACAGGAAATGATGGGGAGTAGCCCTAACACAACGAACCGACAGGAAATGATGGGGGAGTATAGCCCTAACACAACGAACCCACAGGAAATGAGGGGGAGTAGCCCTAACACAACGAACTCACAGGAAATGATGGGGAGTAGCCACACAACGAACCCATAGGAAATGATGGGGAGTAGCCCTAACACAACGAACCCACAGGAAATGATGGGGAGTAGCCCTAACACAACGAACCCACAGGAAATGATGGGGAGTAGCCACACAACGAACCCACAGGAAATCATGGGGAGTAGCCCTAACACAACGAACCCATTGGAAATGATTGGAGTATAGCCCTAACAGAACGAACCCACAGGAAATGATGGGGAGTAGCCCTAACACAACGAACCCACAGGAAATGATGGGGAGTAGCCCTAACACAACGAACCGACAGGAAATGATGGGGAGTAGCCCTAACACAACGAACCGACAGGAAATGATGGGGAGTAGACCTACCACAGCGAACCGACAGGAAATGATAAGGAGTAGCCCTAACACAACGAACCCATTGGAAATGATGGGGAGTAGCCCTAACACAACGAACCCACAGGAAATGATGGGGAGTATAGCCCTAACACAATGAACCCACAGGAAATGATGGGGAGTAGCCCTAACACAAAGAACCGACAGGAAATGATGGGGAGTAGCCCTAACACAACGAACCCACAGGAAATGATGGGGAGTAGCCCTAACACAACGAACCCACTGGAAATGATGGGAAGTAGCCCTAACACAACGAACCCACAGGAAATGATGGGGAGTAGCCCTAACACAACGAATTGACAGGAAATGATGGGGAGTAGCCCTAACACAACGAAACCACAGGAAATGATGGGGAGTAGCCCTAACACAACGAACCCACAGGAAATGATGGGGAGTAGCCCTAACACAACGAACCCACAGGAAATGATGGGGAGTATAGCCCTAACACAACGAACCCACTGAAAATGATGGGTAGTAGTCATAACACAACGAACCCACAGGAAATGATGGGGAGTAGCCCTAACACAACGAACCCACAGGAAATGATGGGGAGTATAGCCATAACACAACGAACCCACAGGAAATGATGGGGAGTATAGCCCTAACACAACGAACCCACAGGAAATGATGGGTAGTAGTCATAACACAACGAACCCACAGGAAATGATGGGGAGTAGCCCTAACACAACGAACCCACAGGAAATGATGGGGAGTATAGCCATAACACAACGAACCCACAGGAAATGATGGGGAGTAGCCCTTTCCCAACAAGAACAAATAAATGAAGTCATAATCGTATTAACATATGTTTTGTTTGACAATAATTATAGTGTTTTGCCCTTCTCAAGCATAAGGGGCGTTTTTTTCTTTTTTTATATCAAGAAGAGGTAGCTGCCACTCCTGACAACATGCTGGTTTTCATCGCTGTTTTTAGTCTTAGAACATATATAAGCAATTTTTATTAATATTTTTATTAGTTAACTTTTCGTACAATAATAGACTGCGTGTAACTCAACGGGTTCGTAAACATCGTCAGATTCCACAAATTATACAGTTCGGTATGCATTTCTAGATGAACCAATTGGCTGCACTTGTTAGTTGATCCCGATAAAGTGTGCGGTTAGTTTTATTCATTTCGTTGTTGAATTAACATGTTCATTCACACTTTCGGCTGTTATATTTCTTACCACTAAACATTGCCATAAATGTGTGCTATGATCTATCCACCACATATTGGAGTACCTTCAAAATCTGCAGTGATTTGGAAGGTTACATTACGTCATGAGCCATAAATGTGATATATATTTTTTTCTAAAAAATAATTTATAACAAACAGTACGAATGAAGTGTACTTCAAATAATAACGGATTTAAGTTGATATTGGAAGTTTACTAACAAATAAAACTCGGTGTTTCCTTTGAACATCTAACCCGCCACCCTGATTTATTTGATTATGTTGATAGTGCATGTTTAACATGCAAATGAAGAAGGTAATGTCTTTGTTGTGGTGATTTATAGGTAGTAACGAGAACAATGACTCGGGTACAAATAAACGGATTATTTAACACAAGCTACACCCTGAATTTTCTTACTAAGACTAAAAACTCCCAAAGCAGAGTTTTACTATGATTCATTTTTCTTTCTGAATATATTTATTTAGGCCTGTGTTAACCTTTGCTGCTATGGTTACCATACAGTCAGCTTATGTACAATTTTAATTTAATGCACCTTAAACATTATAGAAATACATTTAGCATGGCTGTATAAACAACAGATGAGTGTGAAGATAGCAGTTGTTTTGATGGTCAGTATAATGAATATTTTATACTCTTAACTTTCTTTATTTAAAGACACTCCATATTGTGCTTAGCGTCGACAACCCAGAGTGTTTTTAAATAAGTAAGTCAATGTATACTAATGAACAGAACTTGAGGCAGATAAACTATGTCTACTAGTTTTTATTGTTTTTTTTTTTTTATTAAAATTTACCAAGCCAGCAAGAAGGCTAAAACCCGCAACCTCCGTGTTGACAGGCATCTGATAATTAAATTATAATTATAAGAGCCAATCAGGGCGCAGATTGTCTGACATTATGTCATAGAGCTGAACAGTGGGCTCGAGTTTCTGACATAATTTCATATAACCGAATATTTGGCGCAGATAATATGTAGTTTTAGAGCCGAGTGGTTGGTACATATTGTCTGAAATAGTCATTGAGCAGAGTATTTTGGTCATAGAGACATGTGGGCTGGGACCATACTAGAAAGGTTTCCTGTGCTCAACCCACAGAGCTGCGCAGCGCGTCTTCCTGGGGCGAAAAGGGAGGCCCTCTAGTTGGGGCTGACGAAGAGCCAAGCAGATGTTATGTTATCTGATAGTGACAAAGGGCCGGATGGTGGTCTTAGATTTTCTGACATAGTGTCATAGAATCGAGTAGTGTTCTCAGATTGAATGACATAGTGTCCAATTTTCTTATTTAGTGTCGTAGCGTCATACAGCCGAGAAGCTGAGTAGAGGGCTAAACCTCAACTAGCTGTGTGTAATAGTGCCGAACATGTGGGTCAGTCGGACATAGTATGATAAGTCAGTCTTATATATTGTGATAGGGCTGAATAGTGACAGTCTGCAATAATGTCATTAGAGCACAGTACACTCGGCAAGAGCTGAGTAGATGGCGTGACACAGTGTCATATTGCTAGTATTTCATAGTGTAGCAGAGTAGTCTAATGGGATTAAGGATATCCTTGTCTGTCATTGAGTCATGTTGTAAGAGCGTCAAATACTGAAATTCTCTAAGAGAGTCAAAAAGGCAATTAGTTGAGTCTTTAAGTCTGTAATAGTGGCACAAGAGTGATGAGCGAGCTCAAGGTCAGTTGTAGGGTTACGATTGTTACAAACAAGAGATCCTTTTATAATGACAAGTTGTTGGATCAGACAGTCTGACTAGATAGTGGTCTCATATATCTGCTACAGTGCCACAGAGATAAATAATGTGCTTCGATTGACATATTCATGCAGTCTTACATAGTGTCACAGAGACGAATATGCGCTTAGACAGTCTATTAGAGTGTCACAGGGTCGAGTAGTGAGCTCAGATTGTTTAACATAGTCGTAGAGCGGAGTAGTGGGCTCAGAATGTCTGACAAAGTCATATAATCGAGTCGCGGGCTTAGATTGTCTAAAATAGTCGTAGAGTCGAGAAGTGGGCTAAGATTATATAACATAGTCATACAGCCGAGTATAGGGCTAAAATTGTCTGACATAGTCATGGAGCCGAATGGTGGGCTATGATTATCTAAGATTATCTGACATATTCATACAGCCGAGTAGTTGGCTAAGACTATCTGACATAGTCATACAGTCGAGATGCGGACTAAGATTATTTGACATAGTATAGTCATACAGCCTAGGAGTGGGCTAAGATTATCTAACATATTCATGCAGCCGAGGAGTGGGCTTAGATTGTTGGACAAAGTCATACAGCCTACGAGTGGGCTAAGATTAACTGACATAGTCATACAGTCGAGGTGTGAACTAAGATTATTTGACATAGTCATACAGCCTAGGAGTGGGCTAAGATTAACTGACATAGTCATACAGTCGAGGTGTGGACTAAGATTATTTGACATAGTCATACAGCCGAGGAGTGGGCTAAGATTAACTGACATAGTCATGCAGCCGAGAAGTGGGCTAAGATTATCTGACATAGTCATACACCCGAGTAGTGGGCTAAGATCATCTGACATAGTCATAGAGCAAAGAGTGGGCTAAGATTGTCTAACATAGTCATACTCCCGAGTAGTGGGCTAAGATTATCTGACATAGTCATACAGCCTAGTAGTGGGCTAAGATTATCTGACATAGTCACGTAGCCGAGTAGTGGGCTAAGATTGTCTAACATAGTCGTAGACTCTAGTAGTGGATTAGGACTGTCTGACTTAGTCATAGAATCGAGTCGTGTGCTCAGATTGTCTAAAATAGTCGTAGTGTCGAGAAGTGGGCTCAGATTGTCTGACTTGATCACAGACTATGAATTTCTGACATTTAATGTAGGTTATCGTTGAATGAGGAGGCGTACAAGAACAATATAAGGTATTTTTGCGTATTCTATTTTATATTATCTGTAATCTTACAACCTTATTATTTGTTATCGTTTACTAATTAATGTGTTTTGCACTTCCGCTTCGAATACGTTCTTGGCTTTGCTTTGGTTATATTTGCTTTATTTTCCCGCTAACATTCAAAACCATGCAGTTAAAACAGCATGCAATATATCATTTTGTTCAGTCGCGACACGTTTTTTCGGATTTTACTTTGTGAAATCGAAACATTTTTCTGTACGGAGATGTCCCTCCAACACCGTTTTGTCATCTGAAGACTTGACCTTGACATCGGCATCAACTTTCGTTAGGTAAGTAACTTTCGGTTTTCAAAAAGTAAATTCCTGGTGACACAAGTCCCTAGCAACCTCTTGCTTTTGGGATTCTGGACATCATTTCTTATCAAAAGACTTAAAGTTCGGTTTTGAAACGTCACTTCCTGTTGACAAAAGTCCCTAGCAACCATATATTTTTGGATTCAGGACAACATATTTTGTTTCAAAACATTCAGTTAAGGTTTTGAAATGTCACTTTCAGTTTAATTACTTCTCTCAAAGAAATATTGGAAAGACGTTTTTTTTTGTTCATGAACAATTAGCCCTGTCTTTTGAAAAATTATCTGCATTTAATATCGCAGTTATATGTTAAAATAAAACATCCAGTTAGAAAAAAATTGAAGAAACCATGGTAGTATAGTAAAAAGGAAAATGTGCAAAGCTCTTTATGTTAGATAATTTAGTGCTGCATAATTCTCTAGTTAAAGTGTTTTGTAGAGATTTTTGCGTGGCAAATAAAAACTGCTTACCGCATATGGTCGAGCCTATGCTCATTTTGTTGATCCAAAAAATTACAAATTGAAATCAATAGTTATTTCCTGGAGATACTCATCGTTTTGAACTGCGTTTTTTTTCATTTTGATAGGGTACGTTCACCTAGGTGCAGTTGATTTTGTCTGTTCGAAACTCTTCAGACTTTGTCGTTTATCGCGGGCAAAAATCTCACAGTTTTCCGAGTAGCATTGTACATCACAAAAGCAGACGAACGTTTTAAATACTACTGGATCCCTTTTGAAACAAACATGGCTGACTTACAATGTACAATTTCCGTAGGGTTGTCCACTGGGTTGTCGTTATAAAAAGGTACAATATAGAATATTAACAAATACAAGCAATAAAAAAAAACTGCCCGTGGACTGCAGTTTTTTTTATTGTTGGTATTTGTTAATATTCTATATGTGTGATTTAAGAAATAATTCACGGAGGCTGTGGTTTCTCATTGTTTTACAACGGGGTGACCATTTATGTTGTATTATTTTATCCCGAGCGACAACGAGGGTTAAAATAACGACATAAATGGTCACACTGTTGTAAAGCAATTATAAATCACAGCCTCCATGAATTATTTCTATTCTAATAAGACAATTACGGTACATTAATATTTACGTACCTATAGAAAAATCATTTCCGCCATAAACTGGCTGTTCCGTCAATGTCACACACAACATATGCAACGGATAATTCCAACGCGTGTCGCTATTTGTAAGATTAATACGTCATACGCAATAGCTTTCCGGTGGGAGTTATAGTTTTGTAATTGGAACAGCCATTTAAAACACGCCCTATTCGATGCGTGTTGCTAATACATACTAGTAAATCTATTTTTCATTATTTTTAAGCCTTTGAAGCACGTCATATTAGAATTTTTTTTTTTTACATGAAGATTCATCTCGTTTCACAAAATTAGGGTAATTTGACTACACCCCATTTTGAAAAGTAAAAATTTAAAACCTAAGTAAAATGTGGTTATCGAATAAAGATAAAGCGTTTTAAGAAAATCGTATGTAGTTGTGTACACCTTCGGACCACTTCGACGACGGAATTTTCTTTTCTTTTATAATAAACACATTCTTTGATAACGAGATAAATTGTAGAACGATCCGTAAACACAGAGGAATGTATGATACTTATGTCTGCGTTTTATACTCAATAGTGTGTTTATTTTAAAGACTGTTATGGCCAAAAAAAAAAATAAAGTTATTATACCTTATGCAAAAGTTCTGTCTTCTTATTGGACGGTTATCATGTGTTGATTTCTACTGACTCCGATTTTGGCACCGCCCATTACAGCAACGGGTACTAGTATTAATTCCGCGTGCTTTTCTCCCAACGGGTGATATAGCAAAGAGTAACACCCGCTCAGACCGGAGATTGCCGAACCGGAAAATTATCACCCGCTTCTGCCGAAGTTTACGAGTGATATAACAAAATATCAGAACAAAAATTACCAATAGTGAAAATGATCAGCTGCATCAGTTTAAATTTACTTACAGGTCGTGTGTCCGAGCAAACATGTCAAAGACACAACAACTGAAAATGGGCAATTATTGTTTGGAAAAACTAGCAGACAAACAAGCATTTTCCATTAAAAATTTAATTCAGGACAGTATCTATGTGGTAGTTTACGTTTCTTCTTTAGATAATAGGCATTCAGTATAATACTGTCTTTGAACTCAGGTGTTAGGGTAGATTCGTCTCCGGTGATAATGTGTTCTTCTTGTGATAATCTACCCTAACAACCTCGTTCAAAGGCTTAGCATACTTATAGTTATCATATGCGGTTTCTTTTAGTGTTATATTTTATAGCTTATATAACCCATGTGTTTAAAGCGTTTACTGGGCTGCTTTCTTATATAAGTATATAAGTATATATAATAAGTACAAAATTATATATTTATTTTTCTTCTTATCTATGCTTTGCATGTCTCTTATAATTTTGTTCTTATATAGATATTGCTTATTTAGGTGTTAGTATTATGTACTTTTTATTACTTAGTCGGCCAAAGCTGGGTAGAGGTGGTGCTGTTATGTATTTTCACTTGTTGACTCGAAATAAGACTTATCTTATCTTATCTCATGTTATCTTATGATGGAGCGTTATAGTTGACAAGTGTATTACATTCTTACCTGTACACTAACAGGTAGTTAATTTTTGAACAACAGACGCAGTATGTCACATTCATTTAAATAAAAACTTTTCTCTGGAAACAATACGTCAAATTCATTGGAATTAAAATTTCGTCTGGAAATATTTTGAAATCAGAACAATGTCGGTAAGTATACATAAATGTTAACAGTTGGTAAACTCTAGTTTGTTACTCTGTATTTGTATTGAAGAATTAATTTAACTAACATTTTTAAAAGTCAAATGGTTCTAATATGGGAGAGTTGTAAAAGTTTCTGCAAAGACAGACCCCTCCCATTTTATATAGATACTATGTTAACAGTAGATTACTCAATGTACAAATACAGATTACATTTATAATATATACAGTTGACAATGTCGTTTGACAATATACATTTCGACTGCATCAATTATTCATTATTACATATCTTTTATTAGAGTCAGTAAATTTGGACAAGTATATGTAGTTTATATTTCTCTCGCTCCAATAAGTCAGTTTATAAACACGTTTGTCTAAGTATAATTACAGATAGGAGTTAAGTGTTAGAGTATCGCTCGACCCTTCGAACTTTTAAAAAACATTACATACGATTTTGGCTAAATATTCAATTCATATTTAAATATTCAATAAATCATGGGTAGACATGAATTATTTCTCAAGTTTAAACTTCTGGCTTCAAAAGTCTTTTAGATAAAATCGGTGACATAGAGAAAAGATTACTTCAAATTAAACTTTTTATAGATATTTAATTGAATAAAATAGAATTCAATTTCGTACGATTTACGCCTGTTTAACCTAGTTTCAATCCCTTTGACACATTTAAGCAAAAAAAATTTTCTGGAACACATTCATTGCTACTGTGTGTTGTATCTCAAAAGAAGCTCATATATGAAATACTAGATACGTGCTAATAGATATAAACATAGTAGTAGTACAGTCACTTACAAGTTGATAAATATTTAATATTAGTATACTGACTTCACATACAAAAAAATAATTATGAGGCTTAAAAGCGGTGAAAAAAGAGAGGCTATGCCGAGTTGTTACCAATTATTGTTTGGTTGCAGGTGTGAGTCTCACGGCGGGCTGGGTGTGCTCAACACAAGGGTTGCAAGTTGTCCAAATGGGGATTTTCACGGCTTCGGCTTTCTCCCAAATGGAAGCCACGTATATATGAAAAATCGCCGAGAATTGCATTAAAACCAATCATCAAATAAACAAAGAAAAATCATCGTTGATGTAATTGTACACATAATATGTATATAATAGTAACTTGTATGTATGGCTGTATCCAGAATTACGGACTGATGAAGGACCCGATACGGACCGTTTATCTTGTTACAGCCCGAGCCAAAATCTTGTTACAGCCCGAGCCAAATGCGAGGGCTGTAACAAATAAACGGTCCGTATCGGGTCCTTCAGAAGTCCGTAATTCTGATACAGCCATACACACAAGTTACTATTACTTGTATTTCATTGAAAACATTAGAAAACTAACAAGTTCAATATTATACAAGATAAAATGAACTTTGTTTACCTGTAATTGTTTAGCATTTGTGCTAAATAATATGTTCTGTGGATATTTTACATGTTTTACATTTTGTTTAGTAATTAGCAATCAATTTACATTTGTTTGTGGCACATGAAAATTGAAAATTCAAATAATCTTTTTTTGATCGGGCTGTATCACCTTTACAGCCAGGGCTGTATCAAACTTAGGGCTGTAACAGTAGATTGGATACAGCCCGTTTGCCGATACAGCCCTGCTGAGTCTTTTATTCTTAAACACATTAACTGTAGCTTAAAATACAGACCGCAAATTATCCAATGGAATGGTTTGTTACATTATTGATATGAAATAAATGTTAAATACAAAAATAAATACGAGGTGAAAGTAAAAAAAATTATTTTAAATGGATTTCCCAAGATGTCAAGATACAAGGATGTGTAATGATTCACCGATTTTAAATAAAACTTGAATTTATAATTGTTACAAATCACCGTTTTTTAAATTATAATTATTTATATTTTGTAAGGGTTTACAGAAACTGTTTAAGACTGAAGGCTAATGAATATGGTGATTGATTCTTGAGTTTAGAGAAGTGACGTTTGTCATTCACCATATATTGACTTGACGTATTTAGCTTTAAGCATGAGTTACATGACATGTTGACCTCCCGGTGCATATCCCGTTTTTAAATGGCGTTCGTGTTGTTGGTTTTTTGGTAATCTCTGTTTGTATCTTGTTTGCGTGTGTTTTCAGTGCACGTGTGCGTCTTTATATATTAATTTATGATTATGGTTATAACTAACCAGGTATTTTCTGGTATCCATTGAATACCAAGAACTTTTATTTCGAAGACCAACATGTCGATTAAGGGATGAATACGTTTATCCTTATCACAAAAAACCCAAAACTTAGATTAAGTCAAAATAATTAGATATGTTAGTGAAATAGGGATCTTGGTGAGGATGGAAGGTCGAAATACCTGTATAGATAGTGCATGGCATTTAGAGAAACAAGTTAATTTAAGGAACGTTATGTAAACATAGTTATAAATGTATTTGTATAGTCACTGAACGAGTTTAAAAATTCTTAATTCAGTTCACACTGGAGCTAATTTACATTTTACTGAATCCGGGATTGACGTTTACATTTAGTACATTACAGTTTATATCAGATAAATAATTTTTTTCTCATCGTAAAAAAACCTTTGGGCACGACACCAAATTTGTGGGTAACTAAAACGCCATTTAATTTTCAGTCCATGAGTTAGTCGGATATTTTGAAAATTTCTTTTAAAGCAATTTATTGATTATCCAGGTGTGTTATAAAGGTTAAAACCCATATCTTATTATCAATGTCAGATACTGATTAATAAATGATTTTTCATTATAATAAGGTTAACTAAGGTGAATCAACAATTCCGACCAGGAAGTTCGTTTTCGCGTACCTTTGACCCGCCTCGTCTTTTTATAGTTCCGGATGTTACGTTCTATCTTTATTATGATTGTGTACTGTATCCCAGCAACAGCCTGCATTCTTGGGAAGAGCCAATAAACAGACAAGAAAAATGTTGTATTAGTAGACTTCAATTATGTCGGAAAAACTATAATTAGTACCGACAAGACACATTTTTATGATAAAGTAAATAAACCAACCACAACTGTCTGTCTGAAAAATAAAGTTTCTTGATGCAAAGGCCATAGACATGTATTGTACAACTTCCAAATAGCATATTACTTAAAGTGATCTTAAAAACAGCTATATATCATAAATAACCACCATATTTCTAATAAAACACACGCAATACTGGATAAAAAGTTTTATTTAAATATCGGAATACGTACGAAATGCACCAGTACATAAAGTAAATATACCTACAGAGAGAAGATGGACATTTTATAGACATTTTATGTCAGTATGTGACTTAAATCATAAACTGGCGTATATATTTAAAACTTTTATAGGATTTATACAAAGCCCTGCAATTTAATATAAAAAGTGTGTTTGTTTTTGTATTAAATTGGTGTAGCAAGTTTGACCCAGAAGTTTAAGCGAACATTTTTTTTTGTATTTCTTAACATGTTCTTCATTTTGATTCTGACTCCGAATATATTCTGTTTCTGGTTACTACTGATCCGTTAACATTTTTAAGGGTTGTTTTCACATTCAGATGTATCGCTTCCATGAACTGATTCTACAACCCAGACGAGGATACATGATTTTCAGTTGGAGGGGTGCACCAAGTATGCGAGTGTTCTGGGGACCACAAGTGCACTGGTAGTGGACCAGAGGGCGAAGCCCTCTTCCCCCGGAATCTCTGAATAGCTTCTTTTGGCTCATTTTAGATAGTGTTCGGGTGGGTGTTTTCTTTTCAGATGCTTATTATTTGAACATGGTAAAATTCTAGGTACACGGTCTTCATAAATATTCTTTCTATTTTACGCTTTAATACGATGAAAATTTAAATTGCAACAGTATAGACATCTTATAAGAGAAAATAAAAAACCCGTGTTGTGTTTCCTCGTTCGACGTCGGTTTTTTGTTTCTTTCTCTTAATTTTTTTCTTACGTTTTTTTAAAGGGGGGCCACGCCAGGTGCGCCCCTGCCTGAATCCGCGCCTGTTCAACCCTCGATCTACGTCTTATTTTGACGATTTTTTGTTGTTAAAATTGCAACCCATGAGCGAAAAATTTAAAATTATATTAATAAATTACCAACTTACCAACAACACAAGTTTTGAATAAGTCAAAATCATGTATTGATACGCACGACCACTACATCCTTGGGTCCAAATATACAAATCCATCGAAAAATCATCAGTATTACGTGTGCTGTGTCCCAATAGCCTAAGTCAGAGGGAGGGGCAGAATTCCAGATTAACGTAAATTTAATGATAGTAAAAGGTATAAAGAAAAAGGCGACCGAAATGCCATCGTATGAAATATTTAAATTTATTTTATTGTTTTTAGAATAAAAGTCGATCTTTTTGAGTGTTTTTTATTGTTTAATAGCTGTATTCCGTTTGTCTTGTGTTATACATAGTAAGCTATGTGCTATATTGCAGCAAAGTCAACATACATATTCATAGTAAATTAATACGCACGAGTGAATTTTGTAATTGGTCTAGTACAGTGTGATGCGCAACGGTCCGAAATTATAAATTAGTCAAAAGTTAATGTCAAAATTTTGTAAAGAATTTTCTTGGTGTCACATCTTTTAAGTTCTTTAAATAATACAAGAATTGAACAAAGATGCGAAAGAATTGTATGCCTTTTCATTAAATAAAAAACATGTAAACTCCGAAAGGTTTTCTTTAAATATTATTGTGTGTCAGTTGACTGCATTAAGGTTATGTGTACATACATTGTATTTACCTATCCCATTTGTTTAAAGAAAAGTTAAATTGGGTGGTCAGTAGTGTTTGACAATAAAATTGTTAAGTTTAGTTCCATTACTGTCAACCTTCTCATGAAAACTTCGTAGTCCAGTGTATCTCATCTAAGTTTTCTACGTAACCTACAATAATCAACTTAAATTTTTATTTATGATAACATTAGATTTAAAAATACAATGCTTCTATATTACCGATTTTAAACATTTATTTTATGAACAATATAATGGGTAAATATATACCCCAGTCACTAATATGTGGGTTATGGTTTTGTTATTGTCATTAAATTTGTTTGCTCCATTACTGTAAATAGGCACAATTTTAGCTCGACCTGTACAAAAATTTGTTTGTTACAGAAGGAACGTTTTTGTGAAGCTCTACTTAAACAGATGCAGGTAATCACTCATATGAGCTACATTATTGTACCTAAATCAACGTTTGAAATATGATTCTGACATGTATCAGGTTTAAAATATAAATTTCATATGTTACAGTCAGAGAAAAAAGACGGCTTATATCCCGTCGATGGAGACTCCAGAAAAGAACAGAATGGAGATATTGAAGTTAGCAAAGAGGATGGAGAGGATAGAGGACAATGGAATAATAAATGGGAGTTTATCCTGTCCTGTATTGGGCTGTCGGTAGGGTTGGGGAATGTGTGGCGTTTTCCTTACCTGGCATACGAAAATGGAGGAGGTAAGTCGAAAGGAGAGATAGTGATACAAAGTGATAAGGGGGGGTCAAGATTATTACAGATCTTGTAAGCAGATGAGTGCTTTGTTGCAAATTATAGGAGCAGATTTATCCTGTTGAAGAACAGCGGAGCAGGCGCTTTTAATTACTTAATATACATATTTCCATAATGTCTCGCACACGTACATCGATTAATCATTTTCAGATATTTGTTTGTTCCTGTATCTATATTTCTTGTATCCAAGAAATCAGGAGAAATCTAGAAAAAGGGAAGTGCAGTGTTTTATTTCATCGTGTCCCGTAGTAGAAGCATGCATAAATATTCAAGAACGGAACGTGTTTCATGGGTCCGTATACATGTTCTTGAGTAGGGTATTTATATATCCTTCGACTATCGCTTTCTTTGAGTTTTATTTGATATTTGTTTAACGCCACTTTCAGCAATTTTTCAGCTATATCATGACCAGCTTTTATTGAGGGAGGAAGCGGGAGTACCCGGAGAAAAACGGTAGGAAAACGGGCAATCCTTGTCAATTAAGATTGTATTCGAGTGCACCCTGCCCGCAGTGAGACTCGAACCCGCAATCACGTGATCAATAAAAGACGAACTACCTTAACCACTCGGCCACGGAGGCCCCTCGCTTTCTTTGAAACATGGACGTATATATAATCAAATGCTAGAATATTGACTAAATAAAACTCTAGTGATGGATAGTGTCCGACTTTATGAAGTCAATATAATAAATATACACTATATACCATACAAATAAATACTTCTATAACACAAATCTTTTCGCCGCTGTCATAAAAATAACAATATAAAAACCATTGGCGTTTATGTTTCTTTGGCCGACCCGTCTCACAGGTCCAATTACAACATGCGTAATTAATTAATTGTTGCGAACTATATTATTATATCATTCAAACAAACAAAACCTTCCGTGACGCTAGGTAACATTAACCTGTGTGTCACTAGGCAATCTACACCTTCATGCCGTTTACTATTCCCACATTTTGCAGCTGCGTTTTTGATAGCGTACCTAGTTTTACAGTTCCTGATTGGTAAACCAATGTACTTTATGGAGTTGGTTATTGGTCAGTTTTCTGGATTAGGACCTACTAAAGTCTGGAAGATGAACCCTAGTGCAAAAGGTAATGTTACAATTTGTTCCTATTGCTTTCTCCTGAATAGATATTTTGCAAAAGGTTCCTGTTAAATGATATTAACAAAGTTGTGTTTTGTACATGTACCATTAAGAAATCCTGATATATGTTTGTCATTGTAGAATAAAATTAAAAAAAAATAAATTGATTGATAATATGCTACAAAATATTTTTGCAAAAGTACTTGGCTGAAAACGTTCTAACTATGTAAGGAGACTGTTTCATCATACATATTTGTAAGTCAAAAGTAGACAAAAGAAGAATACTGGATAAGAAAATTAGACACTGCAATACCATGAGGGTGCAAGGGCAAAGTCGATAGTTTAGGTAACTTTTCTAGTCCTGGTTGTGTGAATGGGACGGGATTTCAATCATAATCACAGGCGACATGGTCACTGCTAGAATACATCACCTTTGTTGTACGATGTATCAATAAATGACCTACTACCTTTTGTTGAAAAACCACTAGGCTTTCATCCTATTCGCACTAAAATATACTTCATAGATTTTTAGCTATTATTTTAGACATTGAACATCACAGATTTTTAAAACTGTCTAACAAACACAAAGATGAATAGAATCACTTCCCTTTCTTTTTCGCTAACAAAGGCATAAATGCTATCACTGTTTGTTATATCTTGATATCTTGCATCACAAGTCTGTTACATGGAAAATTCCACCATACTTAAAAAAACCCAGATCTGTTCCAATTATATCTTATACCTATACATTGCACCCAGAATTTTCAAATACAAACGTGTATTGCATGATCGTTCGATCAATGACGTCAAAGCCAAACCACTGCTCTTTCCACGATTCCTCATTCATGTATAGCCTTTCAGGTCACGTGATACTGTAGATCTTATCACTGTTGACAATGAAAGACTTCGAAATATTTTGTCCAAAGGACCAATATGCAGTGAGCCTAAATCCATCAACAGAAATTAAAACTTTCTAACCATAATGAATGGCTTCTAATTATTAATTGAGTGGCTCCGCTCTTCTATGGGCCTCAATACAAATTATTGATGGATTCTATAGAGGACTATGCCAGAAAATAGGGCAAAGCAAGAAAACCAGGAGGTTGAGGAAAGCCCTTGAGGTCAAATAAGAATAAGTCGTTTAAGAAGGTCTACAAGTACTTAAGCATCATTAGTCTTTAGAAATCTTGATGCTTTAAAATTTGTCCGATATTCATAAAAAAAATATGTTTTTGTGCCTGGAGATAAGGCCCCTAGCAATTTTTTTTGTCTGCAAAAATATATAGAGTGTTTAATAAATGAATTAGGTATGGAGAGTTCACTTGGCAATCCTGCTACACATCCACTACACATTTAAATGAGAAGAATAACAAATTGGTCTTGTCATCCTTTTGTCTCCAAATCAAAGTCAAAGATAGTGATCTCATTTTCTTGTACAGAAAAAAATCCATACAAACAACGTTTCATAGCAGAATCGTCTAACTGTACCACCAAAACACTATCGCTACTCCTGACCACTAGTTCAGCAACAATGAAATCGGGACAAAAATACAGCGCCATATTCTACTACAGTAGGGGTATTATAAAGTATGGATATTAAAAATTGCGGTCTGTATCCCTTAACCTAATTAACAGCAATTGAAACATTCGATTTTTCGACATTCTACACGACCATCCCTCATATGCAGCTTAAAACCAGGTTTAAAGATCTTATTTTCCAAGAAAAACGGAAAGAGACGATATATATATACTAGGCAACTAGCAATGAAAGAACTAACTTAGTCATAAATGCTACTTAATCAAATAATACATATACAGAAGACATAAATCTGTCAAATGTTAGATTTTCTGATTGACAACATACTCTTCAAGTTTGAAGGACATGTTTAAAAAAAACTGTTGGTATTCCAATGGCTACTTATTGTGCTCCTCTCCTTGCCGACCCGTTTTTTGTACTCTTATGGGGCTGATCCTAGAAGGACTGCTGAAGAAGAAAGAAAAAATATTGGCCCAGACTTTTAATATCACATTTCGCTATATAAATTATGTTTTCTCTCCAAAGAATGCTAAATTTGGTGACTATTTGCCTTCAATTTACCCGAGCGATTTGCATTTTTCCTATACATAACAATGACTAACTCGACGGGTGCCTAATGAAAGGCAGTCACTACTTACTCTTTCGGAGCACCTTAATGCAACCATAGTTTTTATAGGGTTCGATTTACTCACTTTTTGGGGTTTTTTTTGTATTTTTTTTTGGTTTTTTGTTTGTGTTGTATATATTTGTCTTTATTCGGATTTGTAATTATCCCTTGACTTTCGCCTCTTCTTGTTCGGTCTGTTTTTAACTTAACATTCTGACAAGGTTTGTTTACATCGATTTACAAGTGTTTCTGTTTCAGGTATTGGAATATCTATGGCTCTCATTTCATTGGTGGTTGCTATCTACTATAATGTTATCATGGCTTACACAGTTATCTACTTTTTTGCCTCGATGCAGACAACTCTACCTTGGACTGTTTGTGAAGCTGTATGTATAAGAAAATAGAAACATTTAGTTCAGCCTCCTAAACAATATAACTTTGTATTGATCAAGTTTCCAAAGAGAGGACACTGCTGTGGACTACATGTATTAAGTTATTCATTCAGACAAGGGTTTGTTGTACCTAAGTTGATTATCTATTTTCCCTTACGAGAAATCAAATTTAATCATAAATGTAACTGAGTTATAGGCAGTGTTTCGTGGTCCTGAATTTGACTTCATGTGCATGAAAATAAGTAACTCAGTAGGTGTCTAATTAGAGGCAGTCATTGCTTAATCTTCCGGGGCAAATGAGAACCCAAATGAGTTTAATTATGTATTCTTTTCTGTGTCTTGTCATGTGTATTTATGTATGTGTTTTTTGAGCGATCTAGGTGGCCACAGAGCCCTGGTAGGAGGTGAGGAAGAAAATCCCCCGACCCTGAAGCCCAGAATAATTTCGGACTTTTCAACCAATTTTGATAATGAAAAGGATTAACGAATTTTGTTTATTAGTATTCAAATTCGGCACATTGTTGTACAATTTTGGTCGAAGTTTGCCACTAAATTTTGAACTCATTTTTTGGCCACTGCTCAAAGTTGGCGAAACTTTACAGAAAGGCTGAATGCATTTCGTAATAGTGCAGTCAAGATATTTTTACATTGGCTACCGTATTTCCTATCCGAAAAAAATGGGGAATTAGATATATTCTTATTTTTCTTTGCAGCAATGTTTAAAACTTAGTGATATATAACCCATGCTATTTTGTTTAAATGTTACTTTTATGGTTTAAAGGGGTTAAAATGGCCGAAGAATTAAACCTTAAACGGAATTGGGTTTATAAAATATGTCAATTTGAATGATTAGAGCTGGTATATTTATTTATTTTCCTATTCACAAATGTCCTGTATACGTTGAGTGTCTTAATCTGTTCATACATATAAATAGCAAATTAGATTCATTAGATTCACCTACCCGATTCATGTCTGTAAATCTGCAAGGTTACCATCTTCGTTGTTAGGTAGTAAGACGACTATTTATCACGCTCCTGTCAACACTGAGGTTGCGAGTTCGAATCTCATTGCAGACAGGGACTCGACTCCAGTGAAAATACAAGTGGCTACTTGCAATTGTAGTTTTTCCTATAGATTAGATTCATGTCAATTAAGCTGGCGGTTCTGTATGAATGAAATGTATTTATCATATATTGATCAATAGTAATATAGTTTTTGTTGCTATCTTATAATTTTATATAAAAGAAAAAAATACATTTTTTCAACTGTAGTCATGGCTACCAAAAGGATGTGTAGAAGTTTCGACACGAACGTTGGCATATTGTTCTACAAACATTACAGAAGTTGTGACTAAGAACGAAACCTGCAGGTGTTTACTAAATGCTACAGATATAAAGCTTGCTGGTGAAGGTTTTTTTTGTACCAATGTAACATACCAGGGAGATAAACCAGTACCATCGGCTCAGTTCTACTTCGAGTAAGTAAAGTATTCAATAACGATTATTCTCCACAATCCGATATAAAATCCCTTTTTTTACTTTGATGACGGTAAGTATACAATAAAGCTCTTCCTCCAACCTTCAGAGATAAACCAGAACAATGCACGAATTTCTACTTTGAGTAAAAAGGTATACAATATGCTTCTCATCAGCCCTCGTTTCTGCCCTAAGAGATAATCCAGAACCACCCCGAGTTCTACTTTGAGTTAGAAAAGTATACAATTAGCATCCTATCTGCCTTTGGAGAAGTGATAAACGTCTCTCCCCTCGGAGATAAGCCAGAACCACCCACCGAGTTGTACTTTGAGTGAGTAAAGTATACAATTAGCATCTCATCTGCCATAGGAGACAAGCAAGAACCACCCACTGAGTTCTACCTTAAGTAAATATATTTTGAAGCTTTTCCACTTACTCAGATCATAAAGTATCAATCTTTTCTATATGGTTTGTTTTATCTATAGGCATTTTTCCTACCCGTATGACACAAAGTCTTGATATAATGATGTTTATGATAGTAAGTGGACACTGACCTCGTGTCTTCTGTTGATTAGCGGTTATTGTTATGACATTAGCCTGGTGCCTCCTGCTGATTAGGGCCACTATGATGGACTAGTGGAGACTAGTTGTATACATGGGCCTAGTGCTTTCTGTAGATTAAGGGTCTCTATAACTGACTGGTGTAGGTTATATGCATATAACATTGATCAATGCCGTGTCAACACTAGAATAGTGAGTTTGAGTCTGACTTTGGGTGAGTAACACTGTATGCTTAGCCTTAATTGGGAAGGATAGCGGGTTTTCCTGCAGAAAGTCTTTTCCTCAAAGGGTACTCCTCTACTTTCCTCCAACCCCCCCCCAAAAAAAAAAATAAATTCCGTGATGTATCTGAAAGAGGTTAACAGAGGTATACAACCTTTAAGAAATTAAAAAACTTTTTTATAGTATTTATACGATTCTCAACGTATGTAGTATGCATTAAGCATATTCATAAATTAGAATTTAGATTCCCAATTAGTGGGAGATCATATTTAAGGTTTTTTTGCCCAAGATACTTCCCCTATCCCTTACAAGATGTCTGTGGAGTGGATATGTCTTATAACTCTTTAACAGACTGAAACTTTAATTTCTTAGTTTCATTTCTAATGTTCATTTCATGAATTGTACACTTCCCTCTCTTTTGACAAATAAAATGAGGCTTAAGTATGTCGGAAGGGAAAAAATTTGTGTGTTACAATAGTAATGACAAAATAAAAAAAATTCTATCATTTTAACAATAATAAATAACTAAATAGGATGAATTTGACAATTAATTGAAGCTTGCTGTATGATGTAGATGTTTTCTTTTGTTATCTTTTTAATATATTTTAATAGTATTGATATGATTTTCAAGATAAGTAGTAGCATTTAGCATATTCATAATTTAGAATTTGGGATTCTCCATTTAGTGGGAGCTCATCTTTTAATGTTTTTGTTTGCCCCACATGCTACCCCTATCCCTTACAAGATATAAGTGGAGTGGATATATCTTATAAGTCATTTACAGACTGAAACTTTAATTTCTCAATTTTATTTCTAATGTTCATTGATTGCATTGGTGAACCCTGTACACTTCCTTCTCTTTTGACTGAAATAAACTGAAGCTAAAGTATCTCGGAAGGAAACAAATATTTGTGTTACAATAGTATTGATAAAATTAAAAAAATTCTGTCACTCTAACGATAATGAATATTTGATACTAGGAGTTTGACAATTAATTGAAGCTTGCTGTATGATGTAGGTGTTTTTTATGTTATCTTTATATATATATTTTAATGGTATTTTATAAATTATTTTTATTTCTACAGTGAAACTATTATAAACAAAGCAGATCAGTTTTATCCAGATACTGGTCTTCCTTCATGGAAGCTGGCACTTTGTCTTCTGCTGTCTTGGGTTGTCGTTATTCTATGTCTAGTAAAAGGAATTAAATCTTCGGGCAAGGTAAGTGTATTAATCAACACAGAATGCAAGGTCATTTTAATCTACTGGTAAATAAGTTTTGCTTAAAGTCATACACAACATAAAAATGGTTATTCATGGTACTATTTAGAAAAAGCATGGGTCTGAATGTATTTTTAGAATTGGTGCTAAATACAGTTAAAACATAAAGCTTTGATACGTGTACATTTTTTGTAGCAGTTTCGTCAGGTAACTCCGTTCGTGGAAGTTAAATTGAATTTATCATGACCAACGTCAGAATTTAGGGAAAATTGTGATCATATGAATTGTAACTACTACTAAATGAAAAAATGTTAAAAAAATGTTAAAACAAGCATGTTTTTCTCTTATGAGTTTTTGTAATGTTATTACCTAATACTTTTGAATTTATCTTTTTGCTAACACTTAATAATAATCCTCTAAGGCTATATATATACATTGTCTGTTTTGTTATATATTTATTTCATGTTCAGTTTTATATGTTAAAATTTTGAACATTCGACGTATACAAAAAGCAGTTCATATCTTGATAATCTTGACACTGATTTCTAATAATGTTTTTGATAAATGTATATTATTATTTTATTAACTATACTTTTTAAGGTAGTATATTTTTCTGCGACCTTCCCATATGTTATTCTGTTGATTTTGTTGATTCGTGGATGTACACTAGATGGTGCTATCGATGGTGTCAGATACTTTATTGTTCCAGAATGGAACAAACTAGCCGATCTCAAGGTATGTCAGATGTAAACCGTTAATTTCTTTTGTTTTGTTTTTATCTTTAAAACTATAAAAAACTTGTTTTTGTTTATGGATGTATTTCCTATATAATATGTCTTCCTAAAGTATTGAGAACTAAGTATGGACGAAGATTTTAGCCTTTATAGCCGTTATATATAAACTTGTCGACTTCTACTGAGGCACAATTCAAACAGGTCTCCCACTATGGTCAATAGGCAAGTCTTGCATATTATAAAGTGACAAAACCCAAAATATTGTAAAGCGACAACACACCCCTTAACCCCTTGCAAGGGGAGGTCATACCCAATCTTCCGTTTGTAAACGCACTGGCCACTTCTGTGAGTCTTGCCAAAAAACCTTCAAAGTACACAGCATGGCATGTCACAATAAGAATCGTAACATCATGGGATTTATGCTCGTTAAAAAACTAGGCATATTGAGGATTGTTTCTCGATGGGAACATGTTAAACTGTGTTACAGGTCATATTGATTATCATTACTTGATGGAAATTTGTAAAACTGTGTGAAATATTATATTGATGATCGTGACTTGATGGGACCTTATCCAAATGTATGACATTGTGTGAGGTTTATGACAATTGTTCAGGATATATTTCCAAAACCATGCTGGTCTGAAGTTTAGCAGGCAGTATGACTTTCATTATAATGTTCTTCCTTTAACAGGTTTGGGTGGCCGCTGCTGGACAGATGTTCTTTTCTCTCAGTGTATCATTTGGTGGAATTATTATGTATGGAAGTTATAACAAGTTTAATAATAATGTATATGGGTATGAATTTATATTTTACTCTTCTGATAGACTCTTTTATAAACGTGTTTAAACTTAAAAAGAAAGAATTTGATTGAAAACCTCAGAAATGTTGCTGAAACTTCATTAAAAACTCTTTAATACCTTAATCTGCAACATACAGTACGTAACACTGGATAACACACACTCTGAACCCCTCTGACGTGATGTATTTATTTCAGAGATGCCATGTTGATTGCTTCTATGGATTTGATTACCAGCGTCATTGCCGGTTTTGTAATCTTCACAACATTTGGAGCCTTAGCAAAGAAAACTGGTCTCAAAGTCAGCGAAGTTGCCAGAGGAGGTACCATTTAAAATGTTTAGTTCTCCCCTTTGAAAATTTTGAAAAACCAAACGCAGTTGATTTTACTTAAAACTGCATAGCCATCATGTATAATCATTTTTTTTATAAACCTTAACTTTTTGTAAAGATTGATCAGGAGACTTTTGACCTAGTTAGCTATTGCTCCCTTAAGGCAGCGACGTCACTGATAAGCCTTGAGTATGAGTTGTCTGTTCCCTAGAATTGTTTTAATGTTCTTCTTTTGATGTAAATGACCATGGTTAAAGAAATAACCATGCAACTTTCTATAAAGGTTAGGTGAACAATCCAACTGAAACGGGAATCAGTCTAGAATAATAATAATAATAATAATAATAATAATAATAATAATAATAAAATAAACATAACAAATCATAATAATAGTCAATGATAGGAAAGTCAATATGTCAAACGATCTACTATTATGTCCATTCAACATTGTATAATAATATAATATTATGAAACCAGCAAAGGGTTCAATAAAAATTTGTACTTCTCAATATCGAGATGTTTAACAATTTTTAATCATCAATTTTGATGGATAAATGGATACCAAAAGAAAAAAAACTGAATGCAGTCTTAATTTTATTACAGTAAAAGAATATCTTCTTTTTAAATATATTTAATGTGAAGAAATTAGACTGATGAAATGATTTTTCAGGTTACGGACTAGCATTTGTTGCCTACCCTGAAGCTCTGTCCAACTTGCCAGTCCCCCAGTTGTGGTCTGTCCTGTTCTTCTTCATGTTGTTCACACTTGGATTGGACAGTGAGGTACGCTTCTAAAATAAAATATAACTCAAGGAATGCCACGGTTCTGTTGAAAATTTTACACTAGAGTTGTTCGGGAATGCAGAATAACTGAAAGATAGACCGAAAGTTTAGGTCTTCTGTCAGATTCCAGCATCCTTTAATATTAGGAAATTTATCATAAATGATATAACAAACAACCAATTTTGCTGATGTTATTTATTTTTTACCTTTCGACTTTTAAGATTTAACTTTATCATGCGGTTCTGTTGAAACCAACAGCTCATGGTTATATGTCAAAAATGTTATCACGTGTATCCATTTAAACTAGCAACCCATGTTTGAAATGGATGTTTTGACCTACTTTGTAATTATGAGTTGATAACGCAATGTAAGAAATGATTAATTTATTTCAGTTTGCTTTGATGGAAACCACACTGACGTGCTTACAAGATGAATTTCCAAAGCTGAGGAAGTATAAGAGTCATATGTGTATTGGCTTTGGAGTTGTTTGCTTCTTCCTAGCTTTACCCTGCGTGACACCAGTAAGTATCTGGGTCTTCATAGATCTTCCCTGTGTGGCACTTGCCAGTATTTTGTGTTTCTTCCTAGGTCTTCTCTGTGCGGCACTAGTCTTTTCATAGTTTTTTACTGAGTGACACTATTCAGTATCGTGTGTGTTTATTCGTAGTTATTCCCTGTGTGACACCAGTATTTGTGATTCTTAATTTTTTGACACCAGAAGATATTTTGGTGTGTTTCTTTGTAGCTTACTCTGTGTGACACCATTAAATATTTTGGTGTATTTCTTGTGTGAGACCAATAAGTTTGGTTTGGTTTTTCATATTTCTATGCGTGACACCAGTACGTGATTTGTTTATTCATAGGTCTTTTCATTTACAGTATCTCAAAGGGGGTTTAAACGAGGTCAAAAGTTAAGATAATTCAAAATACTCAAAACAAGTCAAAACCATACAACAGTCCGACCCCTAAAACACGTCAAAACTGTGATATGGTTTTACCCCTTAACATGTTCAAACTGCCAAATAACACATCAAAACTGTGATGTGGTTCAACCCCATAACATTTTACCACTGGTGTAGTCCAACCTGAAGACAGGTAAAAAATTCTCTATAGCCTAACTCTAAAAGATGTGCTATAAGTCAACCCCCAAATACGTAAAAAATCTGCTATAGACCAACCCCCAACTATGAGCACAAAGCTGTTGTAGTCCGATCCCCATAATTTTAGAATTATGCCCTAGTTCGACCCAAACACATAAAAAATCTAGTATAGTCCAACTTTGTAACTTGTCAAAAAAATGTGCGTTTTAATTGCAGATGAATAAATACCAGCGTTAAATATTGACTTATATCTGTCTATAAGTTTTCTATAGGTCTTTGAACAATTGGTCTAATTTTCTAAATTTTTCTGTTTGGGCTTTATATAATTATGTCTGTAAACAATTGGTCTTGTTTTCTCCTATAATCGGAAATACAATAATGTACATTAAAGAAGTATTGACCTGTTGTCTGAACAACACAGTTTTTTACAGTGAGTTCCCTATTAGAAAAATTATATATCAATCAGCTATAAAACTATTTGGAATTATAAGAGACAACTCTATTTTATTGGTACCTTTTCAGACTGGAGATTATATAGTATCGCTGATGGATGGTTATGGAGCTGATTTCTCAGTTTTGTGTGTAGCTACCTGTGAATGTGTATCTGTTTTCTGGGTTTACGGTAAGCTTACAAATCATTGGGCAATTGTATTTCATTAAGTACATGTGCTGAATTTCTGTACTATCATGAATAATACTGTATTGTAACCTGCCAGTTTTCTTTACCAAGTCATTTAATGATTTATAATTTAAAATTCTTAAATATTTAAAAGCATAATAGATTTCTTTGGAGAAAAATTTTAAATACAACTTGTGTTTGAGTGTGTGTAAAATCTACCGCATTATACATAGATAGGTATAAAGTTTCCATTAAAGTGAGAGATAACCAAGTTTAACTTTTTATTTATTTTATCAGTTCAGTTATCTCAGTTATTATATGTATCATTTCTGACAATTTTCATACTTCTAGCAATAAAGCAATATATCAAAATTTGCAGGGATGTTACCACACATTTTTGTGTTAATGATGTCATTAACAGGAATAATAACTCTACGATATATATCCGACGACTAGACATGACGAGACACAGAGTTACTACACCATGTTCGAAAGCAGGAATTGATTGATTGATTGATTAATTGATTGATTGCTTAACGTCCAACGAGCTATATTTCAGCTATGTTTTGGGATGATAAGAAGTAACAAACAATGAATAAATGTTTCGATAGAAGATATGTTATGGATATTGAATAGTAATCATTGTGTATTCGGAATGGATATAAGTTAAGATAATGGTTAGAAGAAAAAGAGGAGATAAAGACAGCAGTGGTAGTGAAGTGATAAAGCATCTTTAAGCATGGGAACATAATGATGATAAGGATGAGAGAATAACTTTAAGAGATCAGTGTTGTTTGAAGCGGGCCCTTCAATCTCTGGTGACAACGTTTTTGAGATGCATATCTATCTATTATTGAAATATTGACTCAAATAAGTCTCTAACAAACAAGTAGATCACAAACGGATTGCGGAATTGGATATTTTATTGATGACCATTGCAGATATGAAGACTAGTTAAGAAGGGTAGCAGCTAATGGTGAAATCTTATCATGATAAAATAATGACTGATATTTTGGAAGATATTGATGGAAAAGCACGAGCTGTTTGTGACAGTTATAATCATTTCTTATATAAAATAGTACTAGATATATTCTGTATTTGTGATCGTATCAGCACTGGATGACGTAATTAGCGTTGAGGGCTACATATGGTACAGATTAAAAAGGCGAATGCAACAAATGCACCAGAATATATCCCAGATGGATTTGGTCTTCTTGTCTAATTGTTTTGTACATATACAACTGCTTATTTAAAATTCAAGTTAACAATAATATTTTAAACAAAATTACATAAATATGTTTTTCTTTAAATTTTGCTTATTTACCCTTTATATGTTTTACAATATAGTCTGTAGAGACATAATAAAATAGACAGTCTAACTTGCTCCAAACACTATAAGAAAACAATGTATTTGAATACATTATCTGAATTTCGGTATTGGATCAAATAAACATTTAAAAAAATAGACGTAAATCACATGTTTATGATTTGGTTACAACTGAATTATGAATTATTAAGTTGTTACAGCATATATTGCATTCTATAGCCAGTAAATGTACAGCAAGAAAATTGTTATAAGTTACAAATAAAATGTCATCAAAGATACCAAGGTTAATAGATAATATTTATCCCAATATCAGGCTGTGTAAAAAGTAAGAATTTTTGTTTTAAATGACAAGTTTATAAAACATATGACATATGATCAGGTGCTCCTCAGTTCACTCGCCATTTAAAATTCCATATAAAATCACATCTTCTTACAATTTACGTAATAACTTTTATTAAGTATTAAACTATTGTAAATGAATGTATACATTTTGAAAATTTGCCAAACTTATATTTATTACTTAAAAAAACCCCAATTATATTTAGGCAAAAGTGTATAAATACTGTATTTATGGTACTACTGACGAGAATTGTATAAAAATTTATTAAATTCGAATCACATATTTACCAGTTGAATTGCTGTTGTAGGTGTAACCAGATTCATTAAAGATATAGAGTTGATGTTAGGCAGGTCTCCAACACCAAGCGTCTACTGGTTGTTCTGCTGGGTTTTATGTTCACCTCTCCTTATAGGTGTAAGTATACCATGCGTCATTTGAATAAACACATCAAATAAGTGCAGGTGCTTTGCTTACTAGAAAAAATGATGCATCTGTTAACAGGTGTCATGCATATTGGTAAATGGATTCACCCTCTTAATCTTAAAAAAATCATTTGCTATATAAAAGCTGGTCCTACCGAAGGTTGGGAGTTTTCCGGCTTCCTTCTCTAATAAAAACTGAACGTAATGATATAGCTGATAAATTGGTTAAAGTGGCGTTAATTACCACTCAAACAAACAAAAAAGCAGACAATATAAATGCAGTTGCCATAGACACATATCATCTTAGTGGTAATGACCGTATATTGAACTTTTAGTGTTTATAGAATTCTAATATATCCATACAAATGTGATCTATATAAGTTTACTTTCATAGACCACTGTCCCTGAAAAAATCAAAACGGCGTCAGAGAGCAAACCGCTTGATATATCTTAATTAGGGTAAAGTTAAAACCGATAGAAAACACCAAACGAGTATTGTATTGAAACAAATCCCGTGTCATTCCAAAAAATGACACGGGATTTGTTTCAATAGCAATAACATTTAAATACAATTCAAATATGCATGTTAAGTGATATTACAGGGATTGTTCTGTTACCGTCTGATTGGCTACAAAGATCCAGGTAATCCAGAATTCGCTCAAATCATTGGTTGGTGTCTGACTGCTGTTGTATTATGTCCCATCCCATTGTATTATGTATACAAATTTATACGGACGCCAGGATCTGCGGAAGAGGTATGTACTAGATTGTACCTATTTATTTTTAAGAAATTCGAGTAAAAATTATTACATTATGACAGGCACATATTTTATACAATGCATCTATTATTTGCATGTCGCAAATCGTTTTTAAATTTTGCTTCAAGAATTTAATATGTTGAGTCAGCAATTTTTGTTTGCAAGGGGCCCTTACGTTGTTTACAAAATTTCATCTGCTTTTCGTGACATATTCGGACAATCCACGAGAGTTGCCGCATCAACTGCAGACGACATTACCCGAATTTCGAATTGACAACAATCGACTGTTCCTAATGTGCACTTCCGTTCTAAGTTAAGTCAAAATTTATGTAAAATCATTTCAAACCTCCGATTAACTGTCGAAAATAAGTGTTGATTTCAAAAGAAGATTTTTTTTATCTACCAAAGGACCATAAACTCGACCAAACGGGGTAGGCCAGTTTTTATTTGTCAGGCAAAAAACCTCCACCAAAGTACGCCGACTTTTACTTTAGGTCTAGAATAATCGTCCTATTTAAGCAACCACGTGTAAATGTTTGACTGTTGAATTCATCTATCTATGACAAGTAACAAAAATTGTTATGTGAGCAAATAATTGCAAATTTGAGTTTAGAACCTTGTACAATTTCTGGATTATTTTTAACCACATTCTTACAAGGTTGTATATGTACAATATCATCCTGATTCTTTTTAAGTAATGCAATACAGAGGTTTGATTACTTCAACGACTATTTATGTATTTTGCAGCGTGTGTGGAAAATAATGACACCTGCTGCAGATTGGGGCCCTCAAAACAAAAAAATAGCATACAATATAGATCTACACATGAAAGGAGCAGAGATGACAGACCCGAGTCAAATCTCATATGCATACGACAACCCAGTCTCCCGAATGTAGACAGTGCTGAAATCTTATTACTTTATATATAGTTTAACATTAAAATTTTAACATTTTGATTATCTTTACAAATGCTATCTTAAACAAAATCTTAAATAATTATGAAATGTTTATGTTTAGCTCCTTGTTTAAGAAAACGAAATCAGTTTAATGCCAATAATAATTGGACTTATTTATTTTGCACAAATATTAGAACGATAAAAATGTTTGATATGCCACTAACCGAAACTTCAAAATTGTTGACCGAACCGTCCATCTGCGCACCCGACAAGCTCGAGAGACCGCAGTCGCCTGCAGTACGACCGCACCGGTCTACCTCTTCTACCTACGAAAGTAGGAAGATCGTGGAAGGAACATCAGTCTTTGAAAGACAATTAAATGTGTACAGGCTTTTATAAGAGCAAAGAAGAAAATAAGGAGCTATGAATCAAACACAGAAAGTGTTAGCACTGTTTTTGGTCTTATCGCATTTAGGATTTTATACCTAATTATCTATAGCATATACTAGACTATGCAAATAGGTTTCGTGGCAGGCCTTCCGGCATCCGTCAGCAGTTTCTCCGGAAAATTCAAACGCTAGGGAAACTTATTTCCAGTCCATAAATCGTAAAGTATATGTACAGCGTTATCATGCTGTAAAACCGTCGCTACGATTGGATGTATACAGAAAGCGAACTGAATGTTCATCTACTAGAGACGGACAATCAAACGGACAAAAATATACAACAGCCTATTGAAGCCTATTAAACGCCATAGACCAATGAGACGCTCAAACATTAGTTCGCGGGCGCCACCGCATAACTAGGTATTCCTTCGGAGACAATATCTTAATTTAACTCGCTGTAACATAAACTGTTTTATTGTAATACTTTTTATAATACAAGATAATAGTTTAGAAAGGCGAATATTTGATTTTCGTGTAGTTGAACATTAAAATTAAAGATCTGATATTTTGATATTTTATTATATTTCATATCAAAGAGATATAACTTTTGTATATACTTAAACATATCATGTCAAGAATGTATGGAAAGATTATTGATTATATATAATGAACAAAAAAAAAAGATAAATAAATTATTTATTATATGAAGACATAAGTAGCCTTTACAATTATATTGTTTGTTTTTAATGTTGTTTATAGCCACTTTCAGCAATTTTTCAGCTATATCATGGCGTCTAGTTTTTATTGGTTGAGGAAATCAAAGAACCCGGTGAACACTCGAGCTTCGATGGGAAAAAAGATAATCTTTGTCAATTAAGACTGGAGTTGAGTACACCCTACCTGCAGTGAGACTCAGCAACCTCAGCGTTGACAGACCAGGTGATTAATAGTAGACGAACTGTTTTAACCACTCGACCACCAAGGTCCCTTTTACAATTATAGAAATACTGTTATATTTTGTAAACACTAAATGATATCTGAAAGCAAACAGTGTCATTTTAGTTATCCACTAAAATAAAATATTTTCAGACAAACAAAGATGTGGAAAAGGTCAACTAATGTTGAAGAGTTCTGAAATATAAAAAAAAAGAAAATGAAAACAACCAGGTTGTTATTAAAAAGTTTATATTTATATATTATTTCTAAACGCTACTCCGGTGCAGGATGTCTCATACATACCGACCCCCATACAGGGGCGGATCCAGATAATTGGGCTAAGGGGGACCGAAATTCAGCAACGGTATTGTAAACTGTTCTAAGCCTCCAGTGGGTCCAGGGCAGCGCCACATGGGGAACTATGGTGAAGCCCCTAGAAGCTGGTGAGATTTAGGCACTTGATAGGGTATATTGCGGACTACACATGTAACCTTTTTAGGACCTTATAGTGTGTTATTACAATCCAAAATATTTACAAAATGTTTATCATTTTAAGAGAAGCATTTTAGGACACGATAAATAATTACAAAAGTTATATAATAAATTTATTATCTGCTTCTTTCTAACACCTTCTCGCTCGCTCTTTCTTTTCTCTCTCTTTTATTTTTCGCTCACTCTCTCTTTTCTGTTTTTAGGGGAGAATGGGGCTAACGTCCCCCATCCATTCTGGATCCGCCCCTGACATAAAATAAGAACATATAAAAGCTAAAATAAATTTGTGAATTCTATAAAATGATTTTTTTCAGCGCATTTGGAAACTGACGAATGTCAAGGCTGGTAGAGAGGATGATTTAATCGATGAACTCAACATACACTAGGTTATTAATATTTACGAAAATCAACTTTTATGTTATTTTTAATACTTGTGTAATCCCAAAAATTTGACTGTTGACTAATACTATTAAATTAAAAACAAAACAATGAATTTAATGACCCTTAAAATTATAAACCAATTATTATTGCGCGTTTTTAAAATTTAATTAAGTCTTAAATACTGGACTAAATTACTACTCACACATGTCTTATTATTCAAGAAAAACTTATACTGTGCCTTCAGAGATATTGAGAATGTTCTTTGGTTATGTAATGGCAGACGGTTTGTTTTTACAAAATGTTACTTTATACATGTAATATAAATAGCAAATGAATGCTGTTGTTTTAAGTAAGTACAATAATGAATCATCTATTTCATAAAACAATGGCAAATCAGAATATTTAAATTGAAATTGGCGTAAGACCAGAAGTAAGTTTATCTTTTTTCCTCGATTTTTAAACGACTGACTTAAAAACTCGAGAGTCTTGTTTATCACAGGTTGTTGTCTTCATTGAAGAATTCGAATTCATATTTCATATAATTCATATTCGAATTGAAGACAAATACGCAATATCCCTCTCAAATCAGTATGTAGGTTTGTCGTAGAGGTTGTAGAGTATCTTCTTTTACCGAACTTGACTTAATTATTGTGTTGCAGCATACAGGAACTGCTTGCTCTTTCAGATATCCCGAGTTGATCTCGATTTTCTTGAGGGTTCGTGTCAGTCGCTTTCTTGTTTTGTTAAACGTTTATTGTGGTATGTCCCATGGTTTTATATTAATACTTTAAAATTGAACTTAGAAATTTGATTATAACAAAATAAATTGTAAATGGCCTTAGAAAAACACTCGAGTAACGAGTAATGATTTTTACCGTATATGCCCTTTAATCATATAAGGAGTTCCTACTATTTTAGTTTAAATGTATGCCCATGTGACATACCCTATGTAAGGTCTGACTAGATAATGTGAACATTTCCATACAAATAAATTTATTTCATTCAATTTTTTTCGAATTTTCCACATTATAGATTTTTACTTCACTTAGACATTCTTCGCCGTGTACCTCAAGGACTTTCGCCAGTTCAGCAAGTATGCTTTATGTACATATATTGTGACCCTGTTCCTTGCCTATTAGTTTTGTGGAAGCACACTGGTAGTATTCCCAGTGCTCGAATGAAATACAATTGAATACAACATGAACGGCGGGATGAGTAAGGTGACAGGTTATCGAGGCTCCAAGTAAAACATGGTATACACTGAATTCGACGTGTCTTCTGCCTAAAAGTCTGTTATAAAGTATGTTTTATATAGTGTTATGATCCGATATAGATATTAGATGACAAATAAATCAAGGAAAAGAAAGAAACGACGATCGAATAATTCGAGTAATTCGAGTATCGCACCACCCGGTAAAATTAAGATGGCGGCCCCCATATCACAACAACAACAACAACAACTTCAGACCTCACAGGTTATAGCACAGGCAAATGAGACCATTTATAACACATCCCTTCACAATACAAGCGGGTCCGCAAGTCCCTCCGCAACAGATTATGTTTTCTACGCCCGGTCCTGCACATTTTCAAGTAAACCAGCCACCTGGCCTTAATGTCCAGCATAGACATAGTACACCAATACTTAGCACTACCAACTACATTCCACCTTTCCAGTTTCCAGTATCAAATGGCACAGGCGCCATAGCAACACAACAAAATCAGACATTTACTGTTCCTGTTCCAACCCCCCTCCAGAACATAGACTTTCATAATGTTATTCAAGATCTACATTTAATCAGTCAAAGACTACAGAACTTTGAGAGCATTATTTTAACTAAACTTCCTAAATTAGATATGCTTGATTCTATTAACCAAAAACTAGAACAATTTGAGGATTGCATGAAGGGATTAAAAAATGAAATTGAACAAGACAGAACTTTAACCAATGAAGAGCGCCATCATCATGAAATTGAAGATCGCGTAAGGCACCTAGAACATAACAACAGGTTTTTGGAACAGGAAAACATTAAATTGAGGGAAGATTTTCCCAAATTGCAAAGTCACTCCATGAAATATAATCTGATATTTGGAGGAATTGAACAGACCATAGATGAGGAAAATACCGAAGAAGTGCTTCGAAATTTCCTACAAACGGAGCTAGGCCTTGCAAATGTAGAAAACATCGAATTCCAAAATGTGCACAGACTTAAACCTCGAAATGATGGAAAACCCCGTAACATTCTTGCTAGATTACCAATTATAATGACCATGACCGAGTTCCGAAGGAGGTTCCGAGGGCATTAAAAAATAAACCACACTTATCAGTAAATCAGCAATATCCAAATATTAAACAGAAGAAAAGCTTTAATACCAGAGTTAAAATCTCTGCAACGACGCAAAATTCCTGCAAAGCTTGTGTATGACAAAATATACGTTGATGGAAGGCCGTACAAATCCATACCCTGTCAACGGCCCCGACTCGAGATTAATGATTCAACGAACCGTGACTAGGACTATCACTCGGACACGGATCATTACGCACGAGATGTAAACAAACTGAAACTAACATTCCTTAATGTATAAAAAATTATGATTTTCTAGTCTTTTTAGAAACAAAGTTAGATAACTTTGATAGTATTAATATACCAGACAGCTATTCTTACTTACGTAAAAACAGACAAAAATGTAGAAAAAATCTGGTGGTATTATTATTATTATTTATAAAGCTCATCTTCAATCGGTTATTGAGTTCATTGACTGTGATTCTGAATACATTCAGTGGGTTAAAATCTCCAAAGAATTGTTTGATTTTAATTCAGATTTTTATTTGGGTTGTACATACATTCCACCGGAGAATACAAGATATTCTTCCGACAGCGTATTCATTGAGATAGAAAATCATATCATCGATTTTTACAAAAAATCTAAGAACATAGCGTTACTTGGATTTTTTTACGCCAGAACAGGAAACCTATACGATTTTATTATACCAGATGATGATCTTTTAATTAATATTTTAGATATTATTGATAATGATATCATTCAAAATTCTCATACTCACGAGATTCTTAAGCAACTAAATATTCCTCTTAAGCGGGATAATCAGGATATTGGTCACACAAACTCTTACGGTTTAAAATTATTAGATCTGTGTAAAAGAAGTTCACTTTTTATTGCTAATGGCAGTGTACATGATGATAAATATTTTGGTAAAACTACTTGTAAGGATTGTAGCACGGTTGATTATTTAATTGTTTCCCCACTGTTATTCCAGTACATTAATGAATTTGTTGTATGTGATTTTGACCCAATGTTTTCAGTCGTACACAATAGAATATATTTCTCAATTCAGACTCACAACAAAACACGTGCAATGAAATGTAATCAAGGTATTAAATCTGGTTCGCTCATCAAATGTAACCAGGTTAAAAGCCAAAGGTTTGTTGATTTCTTGGGAAGGCGGTAAAGGTTTTATTGGTCAAATTGATGACAAGCTGTCTGCTTTAAGTGACAGTGACAATCCTACACTAGAATGTATAAATGAAATTGTGTCTGATCTAGAAAATGTTTTTGTTGAAACAGCAACTTCAGCGTTTGGACGTTCATCTGGTAAATTTAAACCAGACGATCCAGCACAGAAACCATGGTTCAACAAAAAATGTAAGGATAAGAGAAAAGAGTTTCATAAAGCGAAAAATGCTTATAGTACATGTAAATATAAATCTACTGAGACCAAATCAGAGTTAAATTCTCGTGCAAAAGAGTATAAAAATGAGATGAATTCTTGCTACAAAAATTTTTTGCCTATGAATGAGAATTGTCAAAACATGATCCTAAGAAAATGTGGCAAATGCTAAATAAAATAAATGGTTCCTGTAATAATGATGCTGATATACCCATGGACAATTTTTATGAATATTTTAAGAATATTAACGAAATTGATGTAGACGATGAATGTGAAGACGCTTTCCTAAATAGCATATGTGAAAATCCTATTTATAATGATTTTCTGAATGGCGAGATTTTAGAAGATGAAGTTAAAGAAGCACTTAATAATTTAAAAAATGGTAAGGCAGCTGGTGTTGATAATTTTATAAATGAATATTTTAAATACTCGACACCTGCTTTGGTCTCTATTTACTATCAGTTGTTCAATATTGTCTTTGATTCTGGTATAATCCCAGAAAATTGGTCAATATGGATAATACGGCCTATATACAAGAACAAGGGCAATGTGAACGACCCAGATAACTATCGACCAATTACATTAGTCAGCTGCCTTGGCAAGCTTTTTACGTCTTTTATTAACGATAGACTAACCTTTTTATCAAACGAGTTTGACATAATATCTAAATGTCAATCTGGATTCAGGAAGGGTTACTCTACAACTGAAAATATATTTATAATGCATGCCTTGATCTCGCTGTACTTCTCTTTTGGGAAGAAACTATACTGTTCGTTTATACACTTTAGCAAGGCGTTTGACACCGTTTGGCGCACATGTCTTTGGAAAAAGCTACAGCAATATGGTATCAAAGGAAAGTGTTTTCGCATCATTTATAATATGTATGACAATATTAAATCTTGTGTTGTGTACAAAGATGAAAAATCTGATTATTTTGGATGTATGCAAGGTGTTAGACAAGGTGAGAATTTATCACCATTTCTCTTTTCCGTACTTTTAAACGATTTAGAAAAATTCTTTTCGGATCTCGAAGTTGTGCCACTAAATTTTATTAAAGAGAAAATTTTCGATACTGTACATATTTTTATAGAAATTTTCGTTCTGTTCTATGCTGACGATACTGTTATTTTTGCAGAAACAAGCCAAGGGTTACAAAATGCCCTAAATGCTTTCCAACAGTATTGTGATCTTTGGAAACTTACAGTAAATGTCTCAAAAACAAAGGTTATAATTTTTAGTAAGAGAAAATGTGCACGTAAACCATGTTCACTTTAAATGGTTCAGAATTAGAAACTGTTGATTCATTGACGTACCTTGGGATAATATTTAAGTATAACGGTAGCTTTTGTGACGCGAGAAAAAAAAACTAGTCGAACAAGCTCAAAAGTCTCTGTTTGCAGAATATAAACGTACTCGCGACATGAAAATTCCTGTAGATTTACAATTAAAGTTATTCGATTCGCCGGTCGAACCAATATTATTATATGGATCAGAAGTCTGGGGGTACGAGGATCTTCAGATCATGGAAAGAGTTCACTTACAATTTTGTAAGCGTATTCTAAATCTTAGGTCCTCTACCCCAAACTTTATGGTATACTGCGAGTTAGGCAGACATTCTTTAGAAATAAGGTCTAAATTGAGAATGGTTTCATTCTGGTGTAAACTTATCCAGAATGGGACAAGGCTCAGTGCCACTCTGTATAGAATAATGTACCAACTGCATATACAAAATGACTGGTGTTTTAAATGGATATCAGAAATTAAATCTATCATGGAAAACACGGGTTTAGTATATGTTTTTTCTTTTCAACTTGGAATTGATTTTCGACAGCTGAAGGCCCTTCTGTATGACCGTCTTCTTGGCCAGTTTATACAGAAATGGTTTTCAGATGTCGAAGGTTCGTCTCGTGGTAAATTTTACTCTCTCTTTAAAAAAGAATTTACTCTTGAAAAATGCCTATGTATAATTTCTGAATTCAGTAGGGTAAATATATGTAGACTCAGAACCTGTAAATGGAAAATTCTTATCGAGACCGGAAGATGGAATATTATACCGAGACATGAACGAAAATGCAATCTCTGCAAAGCTGGAATCGGTGATGAATTCCACTACTTCTATCTTTGCTCAGCAGAGCCGATTAAAGAGCTCAGAATAAAATATATACCAAATTATTATTATACGAGTCCAAACGTTAATAAAATGAAAGGTATGCTTTCCTTGTGCAACACCAAACTATTGACGAATCTATCATCATTTGTTTATAATGTTAGCAAACTGTTATAATATTTTTGCTGCATTGTTATGTATACACTTAGTTCTGGATAATTGTTCACTTTACTTATCCTGCTGTATTTATGTATTTATGTATATTTATGTTTGACCTCATGTTACATATAATGTGTCTAAGTGTACCTAATACACTGTAAACTGTAAACCAACATTGCAGTCCAGCACGTTCCCGGGTATCGGATAGGGGAGACTCTCGTTAGAGAGGGGGGTGTTTGTCAGTTCATAATACGTGAAGGCTAATTGCAGTCTGTTGTGTGTGACTGTTTAGAGACTGCCACGCTACTTGCACGATAAAGACCTTTTAAGTACATTTAAAAAAAAGTAAGCTCATTTTAGCCGCTACACAATGCTAAAATTTGTAACCAATACTCCATATTTTTCCACACGAAGTCACAAGTGTTTACCATGTACCCTCGCTTCCTTTTGATTTATTACTTGTAAACTTGTTCTCGTCCTAAATATATACGAAATACTACTTATTGGACGTAAAACAAACATCTTATCAATTAATCAACCGATTAGTTTCTAACTGATGGTTAGAAACTGTCAAAAAATAATTTTAATCACTGTCACCGAAACAGAAACTATTTATATTCTTAAAGGTTCTTATAGATTCTGCAATATATACATAAATAAATAAGTTATTTACATGTATTAGTTTCCTTCTGATATTCTTGATATTTTTATATGTATCAACTTGGTTTTGGGCAGACACTCAGAATGAATTGAGGAGAACGACACTCAGCATGAATTGAGGAGAAGGATTATTGCACTATCAATCGATAGAATAAAATAGAAAAATACGAAGACCCAGAAGGCTAATTCGAGATTCGAGAATCGAAATTCGAAATTCGATATTCGAGATTCGAAATTCGATATTCGAGATTCGAAATTCGAAATTCAATATAGTTATAACCAATCAGATTGCGTGTAACATAATCGTCTACCAATCAGAATAGTTCTTATATATTTGAGATTCGAAATCGAGATTCGAGAATCGAAATTCGAAATTCGAGAATCGAAATTGGAAATTCGAGATTCGAAATTCAAAATTCGAGATTCGAAATTCGAAATTCGAGATTCGAAATTCGAAATTCGATATAGTTTTAGCCAATCAGATTGTGTGTGACATAATTTCTACCAATCAGAATTCCTTGGTTATATCGCAACTACATAAAATTTGGTTGAGTAGATTTAGCGGAGTTAAAGCGAAAACCATGATTATTGAGGATTACTGAAAATTCAAAGTTCAAAATGCCATAACTACCACATAAATTTAGGAATCAACAATTCCTGATAATATGCACAACTACATATATGGTGTACTACGTACATGCCAAGTTTCATAAAATTTTGTATAGTACTGAGTAGTTCCAAAGGATTTGTGCTGACAAGGTATTTTCAGCACATTACTAAGTTCAAAGGGCCAAAATAAGCCAGTGGCGGATCCAGAAATTTCGAAAGGGGGGGGGGAGCACTGGCTGGCCAAGGGGGGCCAATATTTGTCATGCTTCAATGATTTCCTATATATGCAACCAAATGTTTCCGCCAAAAGGGAGGGCCCCCTCTGGATCCACCCCTGATAGCCCCCCATAAAATTTGAGAACCAAAATGCCCTGGTAATATGCACAACTATATATGTTGTACATACTATATACCAAGTTTGTAAAACTCCATAAAGTTTTTTTAAAGGAGTAGTTCCGACAAGATGATAAATGAGTATTTTCAGCAAATTTTAAGTTCAAAGGGCCACAACTCCCACTAAAAATTGAAGATCAAAATTCCCTGGTAACATGCACAACTACATATTGTGTACTTCATACACACAAAGTTTTGTTGAATTACGTTCTACAGGTACATTCTTGTTCTTGATTTGTAAAATCAAGATGTTATTGAGAACTGAATTTGATTAAATAACAACGAAAGCTTGTACATTTTATTTTTTTAAAATAAAACCATGTTGAACACAGTCATTCTTTGACAAATATGTCGACGGTTAAAACCCCAAATAAAAATAATAGCACATGGCTTCGTTTATATAAGAACTATTCTGATTGGTAGACGATTATGTCACACATAATCTGATTGGTTATAACTATATTGAATCTCGAATTTCGAGTTTCGAGTTTCGAATCTCGAATTTCGAATCTCGAATGAGCCTTCTGGTCTTTCGTAGGAAACCCGTGTAGTTTTTAACATAATAAAATTATAATTACCGTAGTGAATAATGTAGTGAGACACAAACACGTGTTTTATTTAGAATAGTTTGAATACAAAATTATAAAAAATACTTTATTCCTAAGTCAATATTAGCATCTAGTTGCAGAATAACAGCTTTATGTTCGCTAATACTGCATAGACGGGAGCGACAACTGGATTAGGTTAGGAGGCGGTCAATGGTCAACTGAATATACCTTGCATGTTATTGGCTGAACACGCAGGGCATCGACTGTCAGCTGAGCACGCCGTTCATTGACAGAAAAAACAAATATTTGCATATTTAGTTGTCTCTTTACAAATGAAAGCTGTTACAATATCATTGATTTTTAAATATGTTTATCAAAATTGAATACACGAATAAAAAAGCGATTATTTTATAAAAGAAAAATGAAAGATATCGAGAAGTATTCAATAGAAAATGAGTCAGAGGCAGACAAAACCGTAGCTTAACAAAAGAGGAGACAACAACAAAACAAACAGAAACACACCACATTAAAAACTAAGTGACACGAACCCCACTGAAACTCAAAAGTGAGTCTAGGTGATCCGGAAGGATGTCATGTTTGCAGATTGTGATAATTTAGTAAGAAGGAATCAATAGTCATTTGTAGCAAAGATTTTCCCGTAACGGGTAACTAAGTCATGCTGCCGACATAACATTTTCTATGTGATGGCTTCAATATTGCCAATGTGAACCCCCGGATAAGTGGTTTTTCTGTAAGCAGACACACTCTATCCTCAAAATCTGGAAAGGAAATAAATGCTTATGAGTACCTTATATTAAGAGAAGTGTACACCATGTGCATGTGCAGCTAGACTGTTCCAAACAGAAATGGAAAATTCATAATAGGAAAATGAAAATCATTACTTTTGTTGTAAATTTTTGTTATTCTTTAAAAAAAGTAGAAATCTACTTCAAAGAGAACGACTCTTATTTTAAATTACTGTTGAAAATAAAAAAAGGAAACATGTTTTTCTTATAATCATAAAGTTTTAAAAAGTTTAAAAAAGCTGTTTAAGACACGCAAAATATATACCAACTTCAAATCATGGAAATGTCTACGAAAGCTTATTCAGGCCACTTTGTTGGAAAAAAATTATGTGTTGCGTTTAAACGCAAAAGTTATTGGGATTAAACGGAAACGATGCGTTCAAACACAAAAAAATATTGAAATTAAACGCAAAACTGGTGGAGAGAGCAATTGAAATTCATTTAAATTCTAAAGTCTTGAATAAAATAAAAAGTCAAAGAACATTTTGCTGAAATTATGCTGGTCTAAAAATGCATCCTCATTCAATATTATTGCATTTAATCACAATATTGTTTGCATTTAATCACAATAATTATCAGTGCTGCTATAGTTTTTCTCCAGACAGTATAAACATTATTACATTTATTTAATATATTAATATTTGTTTTAGGCAAACTTTTGTGTTTGAATGTGATTTAACGGTTTAGCTTAACCACTTTTATCCTATCTAGAGATTGCAGAATGACGATTGACTGATGAATTGGACAATGCTGGTTGCATGATTACAAAAACATAGACCCAAAATTCCAAAACATTAGCTGATATTTCGTAATTAGTCGATATAAACTTATTTTAGCGTTGACCTCGGGCATTATAACACTAAGCTGTTCCCTGTACCTCATTCAGGTATATTTCTTGATTACCTATTAAATAACTCTGTACTATCTATAGATTGCAAGATGTTGTTTATTATAGATTATTTATGCTTTTTGAAATGAGATGAATTGTCTGGTCCCTATCTCATCAAAGGACGACAGGTCTTAGATGAAATTACGAGCTTTACAATTCGTTTCATCACAATCTTAAAATCACAAAATGACGATGATTCATGCTTTCAGTGTGATTTTGTACGATTAAAACACTTTGTGCACTCGATTAAGTCTAATGCCATAAAGTATACTTGTTACTCATATAAGGTTGGGCACTTGATCTTTTTCTGTCTTTTTCTGGAATAATTGTCGACTTCAACAAGCAGAAAAATACACAATGTACAACTTATATTTTCTAAGTAAAAATGCGTTAATACAATTTTTTACTCAGAATTTATAAACAGGTCATTTGTTTGTTTTGTTTTTTTTGTTGTTAAACGTCACTTTCAGCAATTTTTCAGCTATTTCATGGCGTCCAGTTTTATTGGGGGAGGAAGCCGAAGAACCCAATTAAAATTTTAGTCGAGTGCACCCTGCCCACACTACCTTTACCACTCGGCCACCGAGTCCCCCAGGTCATTTGAATTAAACGTTATATGGAGTACGCAAATTAAACATCAAATCCGCTGTACAGTATAAACAGATGTTCCTCCGTGTTCAAAAACCAAACAATGTAATTAATTATAGAGCTGATTTTAGAGGATAACAAATTTTGGACATTCAGACTTACTTTATCATCTTTTGTTAATTTGCCCTGTTATATTCTAAACTGCTGTGGCCTTGTTACACGTTTCAGATCGCAACAGCTTTTCCGCTTCAGATACACTTTCAAAAGACCCACGCATGAATATGTTTCCAAATGCTGTTTCAACAGTTAACTTGCATGTACTTTTAAGTTGTTTTGATTGCTCTATCCACTCGGGTCTAACTTCACATGATGTGACCGTTATAACTGACTAAAACAAATTATATAACACATTGTAGTTCACATGTAAACAAGCTTGAACAAGTTGATACTGCCTCTAAATTTGTAAAACTTTTAAATTTATTTGTCCGGGAACGTCTTTTTTGTAAAAATGTCTAACAGTGACCTTGAAATTTCACGGATTTTCCCACAAATCGATAATCTTCTGATCCAGTCAATGTGAAACTATATCCCAAAGTACAAAATTTTTGAGTTATTATCCGAAAACGACTTTTTTGTACAATTTTAAAACTGTTTTTGGCACCTGTGAGCTTGAAATGGGATGGATTTCCCCTAAACGATAGGCTTCTTACCCAACAAATGTTCAGCGAAATCAAATGCAAACTTTTTGACTTATTGTTCGGTAACATCTTTTTCTAACAATTTCTAACTGTGTTGTCGACTGTGACCTTGACCTTTTACAGAATTCCTCCAGCACCAATAGGCTTTTTACTCGCCTGATATGTAACAATATCCCAAAGTTTCATTAAACTTGAATGCAAGTTTTTTGAAAAATAATCCAGAAACCAAATGGCCGGACGAACGTACTTAAAGACCACAATAGACCTCCGACTGTTGCCGAGCAAGGATATACACTTATCGTACTAAATTTATTTGTGCATCACTGCATGTTTTAGCACACAACCCTTATTTTATTGTTACATACAAAAAATATGTAGATTGCATCAATTTTATTTAACAGCCTCACGGGACAAATCTAATACTTACCAGGTCATCCATATCTTCAGACACGGTTTCATTTAAGAAGGAATTTCTTGTAATACTTTCTAAAAGTATACACTGTTATCATGTTTCTATTTAAAACGTCAATTTAATCGGAAAAATCTTACTAAGCGTATCATAATCATTATTAAAGTAATGTATATAAATTCCATAATGGTTACTAAACCATTATATAAACAGAATCGTATAAAGTAGTTGATGATGACATTTCAAACACAGTTGTCCTACACTAACAGAAATGTATCATTATCTGCAAGTATTCTTTAAATAAAGTACTCATTAGAATCAACATAAAAAGGGTGGTTTTTGTAAAGGACACAACATATATCTTTGGCATGCATGTTATTGTAAACTTGATGAAACAAGAATAAAAAAGATACTATTGCGATGAATAAATACAAGTCAATAGCTTTAATGTTTCAGTTTTATACATGAATTGGCACAAAATTTCACCTTGACCTTTAGAAACTACAATGACATAAAAGACAGAAATGTATTTCTTAAATTGAGCTAATGGATATATTTGATCAAACCAAATTGACTGACAGTCCTCATCGAGTCCAGCTTATCTTACGTTTACGCAAAATATTTTTTAAATGTAGTTGTATTAAAATTTTTGAGCGAATGTATTCTGCATAACTTTTCAAAAATAAACATTCGTTTGATTAAACGTCAGAATATATTTTTAAATATTAAAACTTGGTCCTTGTTTGACATCTTAAAGAATTTATGACCTTTAAAGTCGTGTCATTGTCATAAAATTATTAACATTAACTCACAACAGTTATAGGAACCATTAAATAACATATGTTTCCTGATTTTTTATTTTCCAATCTTCTTTCTTTCGTTTTATAGTCCGACCCGAAAAAAATTGCGTATTGTATTTTTAATCATGTGTAATTGTAAATACGTTAACAGCTTAGTTTAACTGTTGCAATCTTTGCAGTCTTTGGATCAACTAACTACATATTACATTAACTATCAATATAATATTCCTTGTATTTTGTTGAGTTAATGGACATTCTTTCAAATATGAATATAACAATATATCCAGCGTTTCGAATTTTAGCTCGGGTTAACTGTGTTTAAGTAGTCCGTGATAATGTTTATTATTATTAACTAACAACACCAACACTGTTGTTTTTTTCTAAATCATTTATAAAATTTTCTTATTCGTGAGAACTTTATAATACAGTATTACAAGAAAAGTTTTTACCAAATGAATAAATTAAAACGTGTTACCAGAAAAAATTAAGACTTCGATTAACACTTTAATATTATTTCGAACTAAATATGTCACATTTAGATTATTAATTTCAAGAAAATATCAATTGAATATGTATTACAGTGCGTAATGGTCAATTTTCGTCTGTGATATATTGACTCTATGGATACCTTAGACGTCATACTATGAACGAAAATTATATGACTTGTTAGAAGTATATATATGTACCAAGTCTATATTATTTTGGTACTCGTAATAAGGAAAAAAGTCTTATGGATTCACAAAGTTTCTACAAGAGAAAAAAATTCCTGTATATCACGTTTTCTACATCTAGTTTATTATATTCGTACTCGTGGTTGATAAAACATCCATATTAGGTGTTGTTCGACAGGTGATAATACCGATAGTGTTTTTGTAAAACATAGATTCATTTCAGCCATACATATTATTTCCTATATTTTACCATATGTACTACTTCTGTGTGATTCTTCAATATCTTTTCCCACATGTTCTACGTGATTCCTCTTCCAATGAATATTCATACTTTCGTTCGCAAGTTGAGCGGTTTCACTTTCTCTGTTGTCTTTCATTTTACATTTAAATTCGTCTTCCTTAAATATATCGTTTTGTCTTCTCAAAAAGTGTTTGCATTCTGTGTTTTTCACTGTGCCTTCGACAAATGAGTTATAGCTCTGAAAAAAAGCACAATCAAAAGACTGTTAACAGAAGAAACATTTACTGCTGTCAATCAAGTTTTGCTTTCCATCTGTGCATTTCTTAAATAGGATATCGTCTTATAGCGTAAGAACCATTCAGACAATAGATAAATTGGCTTACCTTGTAATCTTTTTCTAAATATGTTCTGTTAAAAGAGTTTACCTAGACACATCATCGATGTACTAACGTCGAAGTGTCTGATACATTGTACGTTATTACTTAGATATCAACATATTTTTCAACAATTAACATTTTTCAGTGTTATGTTGCAAGTGCTTGACATAAAATTCTGTTTTTATTCATGAAGAATCCAAGTGTTTTTTTAACTAGATAAATGAATATTAATTTAAATAAACACCAATGCATAATCTATCAGAAAAGCTACTTTACCAGGGATTAACAGTAGCAAGACTGAGGTCATAATTTAGAAATTTTACGATCACCATCATGACCGTTGCAAAATATCTGTCTCACAAATTACCATTGATTTTATGCGTTTGTCGTAACCACTTCCCCTCCTTCTTACTGTATTATGACAACCCTTTGATATGATTAATTAACTGATTAAAACTGACTTTTTAGGGATGCCACGAGCGGATCAAGAATTGCTTACCCTTCCGGAGCAACTGAACTGTTTTTGGTTGGTGTTTGTGTTATGTGTCTGTTTAGTTTGTTGTTATTCCCCCTTGTGTTTAACCATGGTTTTGTCTGCCCCTTATTCTCTTTAAGATATTCCTCAGTAAAGTGATTCTTTTTATTTAAGTCTTAAAGAAAATCTGCTGCTTTTTGGTTATTTATTGGGATGTGTCTGTTTTACAATGTAACATTTAGATTTAGATACTAAGTAACCCACTAAACCTTTAATTAGACCTTGTGAATTTAAGGATTAGTGTCAAAATATTCTCAACAAACGATCTTGGCGTAAATTGTGAGACACTGAAGGTCACTAGTTTTTATGTAATTTACATATTTTTAACATTGATAAAACTGGAATGTTTTGCTGTTATGTGTTCGGTATCTCATTTCTGCAATAATTCAGTCTACACATAAAATGATGCTCTACCTAATCTTCCATATTGTTGGACTACTGATTTTGAGTGCTAACTATATACATGGTCAGAAAAACGATTCTACGAATCATTTATTACAATGACTTTCAATGAAGTCTGTCTTCCTTAAAGTACAAATGAGCTTAATATTTTCTGAAATGAATCCACTATTTTATTTTATTCACAGAAAAAGGAATTTATGTTGGTAAATTTTGTCGTTTTACTTTATATAATGTTGAGCAAGATCGGACCTTGTAAGAGATTTCAAGACATATAAAAATGACGATGTTCTCAAACCGTCTGCCTTGTTCTTAATTTCAAACATTCTGGAACAAAGGTGATAAAAATAGTCATTAAAATATGAAATGGGTCCAACTACAGGAACCATAAAACATAATAAAAGGAAGTTGAAAACAAGTGACTGTGATGACGTCATGACCTTAAAAAAGTAAAAATACTAGAATTAGGTCGTCGAGTTGGAAAGCGCAAGCTTGTCTTGATTTTTTGTAGTTTGAGTTTAATAACACTATTTTATAAATTTTGGAGTTACCAAATTATGTTGTTTTTTTATTTTAAAAATCCCTACCGTATCAACGGTTTCGTTGTATTCTTTTCTGGCTTCTCTTATTTGTTTTTCAGGCAGAACTGTTGGGTTAACTTTACTAAAATTTTAAATGAAAACAAAATTAACAAAACACGGGTATATTAATTACATACATTATGCTTTAGATTAAATAGACAAAATAGTGCAATCAGTATCTTAACTGCAGGTTTAGGAGTATTGAATTTTGGAAAATAGGAGAAAAGTTCGCTTTGAGTACAAATGCTATTTTCAGGTCATTTCATTTAGTTATTTAGGACGAAAAGCGAATATATATTAATGATTTTTAGACAAAACATTTTATTGGACTTAACAAGAAAGGTAATGACAAAATACCGAACATCAAGTAAACTGTCAAAAAGAAATCCACAAATAAAAGTCGAGAAAACCGACAAACTTGAGAACTAACCACTTTTTACAGCATTTCAAAAGATGGGTTAAAATACTATTTATGGCATTCGTAACATATCGCTTCCATTACTGTAGTATTTCTGTTAACGGAAATTAAGGGTTTTTAATTGAAATGACATCATCAATATATCTGTAAGTGACATGTATGGATAGGTTCTGCTTTCTTCTTGTCTTAAATAAGGCGTTGAAAATTATCAGTTTATAAGAATAAATTAACAAATTGGCAAGGAGTGGGGCAATTTTGTACCAATTGAAATTCCGATTACCTGGTGAAAAATACATTCCTTGAAATATGTTGTAGATCAGAAAATGTATCATACTATAACCCTGTTCCTCGTTGCATCATTACTCGCCTTTTTGTTCGTTAGTTGAAAAATATGTATTGCTGTAACTCTAAAACTACATATTTTAGGTATATGTGGAAGCAAAGGCTTTATGTTAAATTTCTTTAAGACGGGGTTTTAGTTTATCGTGGGGGCAAGTGGTATTAGCTTAGCTATTAAAGGTTCTAATTGATGAAACTTAAGTTAGCCATCATGATTTAAAGATCAAGTATTGTAAATGTGTGAAAGCCTTGTGAAAAAACGTTTTCAATTGGATATAATAAACACATAGATATTTGAATAACTTCTAAGAAAAACCACTTTTGATAAGTTATTTGAGAACTAATAATAAAGACAAAGTTAAGTGTTCCATAAAAGAGTCCGCAACGTACTTTTTGTTTTGAATGTATGAAATACAGATACAACTAAAAGGGACAACATCTTTGACCCAATTCAGTTGTTTATGCTGGAGCTGATTTGTTTATGTGATTATTAGCAGATATAAATAGTCCTCCACACCTAAATACCGGATATAAACATAGGAAGTGATCAGATTATAACATAAGGATATTGTAGTGGATACCATAAGACAAGATACAGTCAGGTGTCAGCAATATTGTTGATACTTTTGTAGTCCTTTGGGAATTAATATCTATTCTAAAAAAACTTATTCTGAACGTAAGCAATTGACTTTGGAAAGCAGTTTCGCTTGGACCTACAAAAACTGAAGGGACTTAATTTTGACTTAATGACGTTATTTTTTTCTTAACACAGGTCATACATGGGCATATCTTGTATTGGATGTTTGTCATGTGAAACATATTTCATTGTATAAAGTTACTGTGCGGAAACTGTTAATAACATTAACAGTCTGGAATAACCTTAAAAATAGTCAAGCTACATACCTGTCCATGTCCGACTCTAATTGTTCCACCTTGGGTTTTGAACAATCATCTTCTCTCTTGTAGTTACCGTTCGTTTCCTGATAGGACATGCCTTTCAGTTTTTGTGTTTGTTGTTCCAATCCTGCTTTTTCGTTCAACAAACTTTGATAAAAAGGAATTTATATGTTAGCAAATTAAATTATTATATATAACAATGGTATACAATGGGCAATGATGTGATACGAACACACAATGGTATACCATGTTCAATGATGTGATACGAACACACAATGGTTTACCATGGGCAATGATGTGATACGAGCACACAATGGTTTACCATGGGCAATGATGTGATACGAACACACAATGGTTTACAATGGGCAATGATGTGATACGAACACACAATGGTTTACCATGGGCAATGATGTGATACGAGCACACAATGGTTTACAATGGGCAATGATGTGATACGAACACACAATGGTTTACAATGGGCAATGATGTGATACGAACACACAATGGTTTACAATGGGCAATGATGTGATACGAACACACAATGGTTCACAATGGGCAATGATGTGATACGAACACATAATGGTATACAATGGGCAATGATGTGATACGAACACACAATGGTATACAATGGGCAATGATGTGATACGAACACACAATGATATACAATGGTCAATGATGTGATACGAACACACAATGGTATACAATGGGCAATGATGTGATACGAACACACAATGGTTTACAATGGGCAATGATGTGATACGAACACACAATGGTATACAATGGGCAATGATGTGATACGAACACACAATGGTATACAAGGGGCAATGATGTGATACGAACACACAATGGTATACAATGGTCAATGATGTGATACGAACACACAATGGTATACAATGGACAATGATGTGATACGAACACACAATGGTATACAAGGGGCAATGATGTGATACGAACACACAATGGTTTACAATGGGCAATGATGTAATATGATACGAACAGGAGATATGAAAAAAATACATTGTGATGTCAGTACCTGACGAAAAGATACATTTTGATGTCACTTTTAGGGAGGGAAAGAACGTTCGTGATGAGCATCAGCGTGTAAAAAAGTTCAAATGTCGTTTATTATGTTATTTTGAATTTTAGACCTGCAAATTAATTTTTTCATCTAAGAGAAATATCTTTCACCAATCCTGAGAATTGTATATCCCTTGATAATCTCTCGTTATTTCATTTCAACGAACTAATAAACTCGCCATTGGCTCGACTAATATTTTGTTGAAATTAAATAACTCGAGATAATATCAAGCAATAAACAATTCTTACGATTTATAAAACCTATAAATAAATAAATAAATATAAAGTCTTTAGATCTATAAGCAAAAATTACTTAAAGGTTTTAACTGTTAAAAGTACAGATTGCAGATTTCTTCACTTGTTAAGGAATAAAAATGGTTATTCAACATCTAGCTGAGTCTTTATAGCGTTTATAATGTTTATTTGTATGTTGTCAATATACTAAATTGTTTTAATAAATCGTAATAGCTGTTTGTTTACTCGCAATATATTAAACTATTTTAACGTTATGACAACTATATTAATCTGTTTAATGAAGAAATGTTTAGCATTATCTTTGAATGAATTAAAATAAAAAAAGGAAGCTTTTAACCGACTATCAAAGAAAATGGTTATATTTTTGTAAATTAAATTTACAAAGCGACATTGTTACACTAAAATAAATAATGAGCCACGAGATCTAACTAGTCTAATTAGATTGAATAATCAAGCAAGATTCTGAGAATTGTAAGCAAATATAAAGTGGGTCTATATATTTTGTGTAAAATTTACTCAGTTAAAAGTATTGATTGCAATAAAAGAAAGAAAAAACTTTGAAAAAAAAACCAAAACAAAAATCTCTTATCAGACATTAAGATGACGTAAGCTTTTAACCAATTTACGAATTATAAAAAAATGCAAAAATGGGCCTGTGGGTCTGACTGGATGTTGGATTAATAGTAAATGTATGCATCAATTTATATGCATTAAAACTACATAATTCTTACATTGATAGTTCAACAAGATGTGATGTTCTCCTGCATAAAGCGTTAAACAAAAGATTCCATTTGGACATTCGTTATATAATGTTTCAGAGAATGTCAGATCCACCAAAATACATTTCATGTGGTTACTTTCTATACTATGTACATATCCAAGTCTTTTAAATCACATACAAAGTGTGTAATGTGTAAGCCATGATTAAAAGTCTATGGCGTCTTTTGCAGTTTGAAATGATTGGACCATTACAAATGCGACGTCAAAATTTGGAATAAGTTTTTAATATAGGTCAGAAAGCTGCAAAAATGTCCGCCGTGCATGGAGAATCAAGGCTATTTAACATGTTAAACGATTAAAGTGCAGAGATGGGAAAGCTAATGTTTTGTGCATTTGAATTAATTGAAAGTGCTTTGTTTTTCTTATGTCTTGACATCTTGTAAAACAAGTATATAAAGTAAAAAGTAATTAATGGATGGATTTTTACTAGTTAGTTTTTTAAGCGGTTAGGGAGGGTGAGCGGATGACCGTAAAAGTACTTGCTGTTTTCATATCTATGCTTGATACAACATAGCAACAAAGTCTCCAATAGTGCGGAAAGTCCGACGATCGGGTCAAACCAAAATAATTAAAATCCGTACTAGTTTCCCTCCGCTGAGCACATCACAGAGAAAAAAAGGGACGGAGAGTAGTATGGACATGGCTCGGAGAATAATATGACCAAGTGGTAGTGAAATATTCATTTCCCTTGTTTTTTTTACTACTATCGAACTCCAGCTCATCGTGTTTGTATTGATTGTTTGTTTGAATATTGTCTAACGCAATTTTTCAGCTGTATCATGGCTTCCAGTTTTTATTGGGGGAGGAGGCCGGAGTACCCCGAGAAATACCCTTACCTTAGGTAGGAAAACTGGCAATCCTTGTCAATTAAGATTGTAGTTGAGTGTACCCTGCCCGCAGTAAGAAACGAGCCCACAGTCTCAGTGTTGACAGACCACGTGTTCAATAGTAGACGAACTACTGTAACCACTCGGCCTACGAGGCCCCATCGTGTTTGTATAATATAAATCAGATTGAATGGTGCTTAGCGCCACTTTCAGCATTTTTTCAGCTATATCATGGCGTCCAGTCTTATTGGGGCAGGAAGCCGAAGTACCCGGAGAAAACCCCCGACCTGCGATAGGAAAACTAGCAATCCTTGGCAATTAAGATTAAAGCCGAGTGCATCCTGTCCGCAGTGAGACTCGAATCCACAATCTCAGTGTTGACAGACCACGTGATTTATAGTAGAAGAACTCAAGTACCGTAACCATGCACTCGGCCGACGAGGCCCCATCGTGTTTGTTTAGTATAAATCAGATACATATATGTATGAACAAAACAACGTCTTTTACTTTTCATAATATTTAGGAAGATATTAAAAAACCTGTTTTGGACTCGACACCTGCGGCTTCTCGTCTAATACTGATTTTCAGTACAATACTATAGTGTTATTAAATGGGTGTTTTCATAATTTTTATGTATTATGTCCAAGGGAAGCGGTATTGGGTCGAGGATAGCTGTATTAGCCCGAGGCAACGCCGAGGGCTAATGCAGTTATTCGAGGCCCAATACCGCTTCCCGAGGACATAATACATATAGAAAATGAAAACACCCATTTAATGACACTTTTATTAACCAGTTGAGTAAATGTTAGTACCAGTTTGTCATTACCAATATAACTTTACTCAATCCAATGCGGACATAATACAAGATTAATATAAACAACTTTCAGTATGAAAATTCTTCTGTAATCTACGTAATGCAAACGAAATGTGTTTTGTTTTTGAAAACTGAAATTGTAAATTACCTATATAACGCCTAGTGGATGCTTGTTTTTAAATGATTATTTATATTCAAAATTAGCGGAAATGAGAATCATGTATTGGCCCCGTTTTTTCCGTATTGGCCCCGTTTGCAATACCCATATTGTATGGACAATTTCACATGTATTTTACTTAACTACATGTAGTTAATAATGAATAGTACAATATCTTTTCGTATTGGACGCTGTACTGTATTATAACGTGTTTATTATCCAGATTTATTTATACAAATCACAGAAATAACCTGATTGAAAAACTTTAAAAATGTAATTAAACATTCGTTTTAATTTTTCAATGGAAGAAACTTCTTATCTACTAAACAACAGCTCTCATGCTGTTGTAAAGCTAATTATAAAATTCATGAAAGAATGTTGTCAATTAAGAATTTCTTAATACATAAATATAATATATATTTATACCACTCATATCCTACAAGTATTAGCTTTCCTAAAAAACTAACCGTCTCTAAGCTTTATTTTTCTTTGTGGACAAAAATGCGTACTGTTTTTCAATGTTAAATGGCAATATGTATTGTTATTATTTTTACATCACTTTATTATAAGTATACAATGCTTAGATAGCCAAATCAGGCGACAGCTAAATAGGTCAGAGGGCAGCAATTGAAGCACGCACTGTGCTAAGCATCTCTAGATTCATCATACGTGATAAGATAGTTGATGTGAGCCTTGTCAGTAAGCGGGAAAAGAATTAAAATGTTTCTCCTAAGTGGAGTCATTTGTTTTTCCGTGTTTCTTGTTTTAAGTTTTATGATACATCACTAACTTAGCTCTGCTTAATTGTTGGCCAATCGGCAGCAATCTCCTGTTTTAGTAGTCAATTAAGACACAACATTGTTTATCTGTTATCCTTGAGGTACGTCTGGTTTCCGCAGTTTAGCTTTTGATTATTTATCCCGTCTGACATGCGAGACGGGAATGACGGACCGGCTTAGTGCCGGCCCGTAACAAGTGGCTCCGCAAAACATGGTCTTGTTGGAACACAAACGATTGGATAGACTCATAATAGTAATGGTAGCTTTGATAAAAGTTCTGGGTCTAAGTCTGCCACAATACAGTGTGGTTTTTAGATTACTAATATAGTCCGCCAACAATTCAGTGTGGTTTAATATTAGTATAAAAGAATATTTAAAAAAAAACCTAATGTTTTTATTAGAAAATCGTTACAATGCACGAAATGTGTGATATTTCTAATTCTGATCTTGGAAATGAGCGCAATTACAAGAATTCACTACAAAACTACGTAGAATGGTGGAGGGGATAATTTAAAGATACTGCAAAATTATAACATTTTTATTCCAAGAATATATGTTACGGAGGACTTAATTTATACAATTTTGGGATAATAAGCTTTCTTTCAATAACCTTTTTAAAAATTGTATTTGCCTTTTCTTAATTAATTGACTATTGGTATTCTGGTACAGTTTTTTTATTTTAAACAGCAACGGTATGTTTTGGTTGATCTGCGTGTATATTGTTGTTGATACAAAGATTTATCGGTAATTTGTACATTTTCCCTTGATGTGTATCGGTGATCAAGTCAGTAACAACGTACTGGCATTTATCACCGAATTTATCGGGTCAGTAGACTGTGGAGGAATCTAACAATGTACGTCACAGTAATTAACAGAATGTTCAAAAATAAACAAACGTGAAAGCAAGATAAAATAAATAACAATCTAACCCCCCACCCCCCCCCCAAAAAAAAAACATCAAACATTGCGACCTCCAGATCTACGTTTTCGCAGCTACCTTCCGTTAACAATAATACAGTTTAAATAATCTGAACAAAACTTTTAAAATTGCACAGACATCAACAGCAAGTGACAATGCTGAAATTCTGTTCATTCACCACAAGAACTTGCGAATAACCTCGCCATTTTTGGGGGTTAATCCGACAAATCACAAAACTGTAATAGGATTATGACGGCAGTAAAATTCGTCCTACAGAAGAACCTACAACTCATCGCATATGCATTGGAATTACAATGGGAATTTCTAAATAAATGATGTATGCATCGCATCTGGCCACTGCAAAGTACTGAAAACTTAAAATAACACAGCACCAAACAGTTACCAGAAATGATAACGATATAAAATACAAAATATAGATAACAATAAAAAGTGAAACTGACACTGAGCATCGGTCAGAAACGTTGGGTGTTGGCAACATAAATTTGTAATAACACGGTTCGACAAAGAGCAAAATATTAAAAAACAAATTTGACACCCCATATTATAATTAAGAGTAAATTAAAAGATTCTCATTCACAAACTATTACACACAAAAAAATGACTTGCCTTACGGAGGATCAATGAAAAAAAACACGTCCATTCAACACGCCACATTCCGATGGAATGACATTGACGCTTAATGACGTAGAAAACCGTTTTTCACAGATTACTTCGCCCAAAAAAGTAGTTCCTTAAAAATATAGCCTTAATGACCAAAAATACTCTTTTTTGAAAATTACCGATAAAGGAATATATGACATTTTGTTTGTAATACAGACTTTATCACGGCCAGTATCAGGTGAGTCCGTAGGGCGAATACGTGATAAAGTCTGTATTACAAACAAAATGTCCTATATTCCATATACATTTTTGCAGTTACACTCTATATATATTGGCAAGGATGCAGTTTAATAATATGGTTTATGATATATGATATCAGGCAAGTGGAATTTCAGGTAAACGACATATTAACGTTTAAACAAACACACACAAATATTAATTTTTAAAATTATAAAAATATAATAGAATGATTTAAAGTTTTATGGACATCTGATTAGCAAAAAAAAAAGAAAATGTTGTTGCACAACATTTAAACATATGTCGAAACGAGTTTTGACGATAAAGAAATTAGGCTTGATTGATTAATGTTAATGTGATGCAGGACACAATTTTAGATGTTACATTCATGCTAAAATTCATATTCATTTCTTTTATTATGTATGGTAATTATGTACTCTTTAATTAAGTATAATTAAATTGTTAAGCAAATACTTGTACATATACTATCGTATCAATTTATGAAATATTCAAAGATAAAGTTGTAACTAAATCGAGTTCAGACAAATTAGTGAACATGAAACAAGAAAGTAATTCTATAACATCTAATGAGTAATTTTGACTTAATTTTTTTCCACAGATAAAAACACAGAGACCCTGTTTTCTACCCAGCCATAAAATTGTAACAAAGTGCTTGAAATTGTTAGAAATATATATCTTGTACGGTCTTTGGTATCCTAACAATAATTTATGACAGCGGTAAGAATCGCTGCATTTATACGGCTGTGTGTTGTTAATGATGTTTAATTTAAGCCTTGATAGCATCTGTTTCTGCTTTAAGTGTCCACGATATTCGGTGTCGAATGGTGGGTGTGTGTGTCTGTAGTGACGAAGTTTTTTTGGTATGTGGAAAAGCCTGCCTGTCTGTCGCTGAATGGGCAAAGCCTCCTTAAGTGACTGAGTGAAGACCGTCTGACTGTTTCTGTTTGACGAAGCCTGTCCAGTTGTAAAGAAGTAAGTTCTTTGGATTGTCAAATGGTCAATGTCATAACAACTAGCTCAAACATATAAATTTAATATACAAAACAAAATAAAGACAATACACAATAAATGAAAAATGAAATGAATAAATACACATAAAATAAATACACATTCACAAGACTGAACTAAATATAATGTACTGTTACAAATAAACACAAATTGAGCCTCCACACACCGACTTCGCACTACGTCTCCCGGTTGTCCTCCACATCGTTGGTACTGTAACACTGATGAACCATTAAATTAATTCCTTAGGAATTTTAACATATTTAACGGACAACGGATTAAATTCTATACAAGTTGCAATTTCTACATTGGTGACGAGAACACTAGATAATTAACTTCACTTCACTGATGTGTTCAGCTAACTGTGACGAATTTACTACACAACTTCTGCACGGGCTTTTACTAATATAACTACACATATTTTACACGGACCTTTAAACTATAAATATACAGCAATGGAAATTTCCAAATAAACTAATCCAACAGCAGAACATATTACCGCCGATAAAAGACGTTGTTACATCAAATTGAATATCATTGAAACCACCACGCTGTTTCCATTTCCATCAATCAAGTCGACGCTTTATTACTACCGTATGCTACAAGCATACCAAAACCGGGTCTAAAAACAAAAAAAACCCTACAAAATAAACAATCTACAAATTACTTACATTTCTATACTTTATGCATATGACAACTAATCTGGCCATTCTAGACCGCGAGCCGAAATACCATCTCGACGGCGTACTCGACCGTAAAATTAACCATAAAATAGAAATGACTTACCTGAGTGTGGTTAACAATAGCCTAAGGTATCCATGTCCTGTACTGACAATTATAACACCTAACTGCTATTTTAATTAAACTCAGCAACAAACACACGCTAGCCTTGGGTGTCCATGTCCTGAACTGACAATTATAATACCCAACTGCTACTCCGCAGACGTGTGCTCTACTCAATGACCATGTGCCGACTGATTTACAACTCACCTGTGAAATTTCAATACGTACCTAATCACGAGATATACAAGTAAGGTCTCCTCGACTGGTAAACCGTCCGGTGTTAGTACAAATTTATCCTATAATTTATATCCTACCTATTTTACAAGTATACAAATAACCGAAGTTCGTTACACCAGTCCAGTCTCGGGTGAGTGTCAATGTCTAGACGAAATCTATTCTTTGCCGAACCAATACTCAGTTTTCCACATGTTTGTTCAGAAATGAAAAAATATGTCATTGCTTTTCAACTATGTTTAATTGTACTTTTGTAAAGGTGTTCTGTTCTGAGTTCAAAATATATGGTAGCTAGGGATATAAACCGGAAGTAACTTATGATAACAAGAAGTAATTTTTTGAACATCGTAATATGTCCTAAAAGCATGATGTGATATGTTTGTCACAAAAAACCTCACCCGAATGTAAAAAATTAGAATGGTTGCTACATGCTTTTGTCGAGACAAAGACAACTACCGGTTTGACAGTAATTTGACCATGGCACTGTTTCCAATGTAAAATGATAACCGAAAGTGAGGACCACCGAGTCTTTTTGACTTGTGGTTTTAGTGTTTTGATCCACAAGGGGTGTAACATCATGCACATGATTTATACCTCTTAAAAGGTCGTTTAGTCTGTTTTCATTTAAACAAAAGTTGTGCGACTTGTTCTTTTACTGTTGCGGTTTACAACACATGTATATAATAATGTTCTAGATCGAAGGTTACGAATTAATATTTGACCTTGCCTTGATCAATATGACTAAAGGTAAAGGCTTTGAGTCGTTACAAATTATTATCACAATGTTTTGGAAACCACATGTTGAAATGTTGTAATCAATAATGCAAACGCTTATAGAAATAATTCGATTTCAAGGGTTTTCCCTGTTGTATAAAAATATTGCGGTCTCATTCCATCATCCCGAAATAGTCTTTCATGAACAAAAAATTGACACAACATATCAGAATGACGTGTCGAGTTTTTCTTTGCTGCATACGTGTTGAAAGAAATAACCAGAATTTTTTATACTCATGAGAAATACAAGGTCTTTCCATTTAAAATAGGGAAAACCTTAATAAGAAGAACTCAAAATGAACAGTTAAAAGTTTGAAGTTAAAATCAAGTTTTTTTTATCATTATTTAAACACTTTTTTCGATTTGGTATCTTGAGTATATTAAAGAATTCTTTTTAACGGCTACTAGCGATGCTATAGATATGGCAGTAGTTTGAAAGTTCCTAGACAATGTACAGCTACACAAGTTAAAGAGTGAAACATTCAAAACAGCTTACAAATATTGCGTTTTGTTTTTCATTTTTAATTAAAAAAACGTTAATATCATCGTCGACTTGTTTTTGTTCTCTTATGAGGCTGAGTTATTAATGAAAAATAAAGAAAAGACACGGACCCCAACTTTTAATTTCACATTAGGTTGTACAGCCAATACATTAAGATCGGTGTCTTATACCTTCTTCCAGGGGTCAAGACACTAAAGGGGACCAATCAAATTTAGAACATATAAGAAAATAGTACTTACAAACAAAATAGTCCTGTTTATCTTAGTGTATATTAAAAACTACTAACTGGATTTAAATGAATGAAAGTTTTTCTGAAAGGTGAATATATTTGAGAAATTTTGAGTCCTAATTTGCTCTGTTCTAATGGTGTTTAGTATGTTTAATGTCACATTCACTACATGACCTATATACCAAGATTTTCTGAAAAGAAAGTGCTTTTTAGAGAGGGGGTTTACCCCGGGAGCTGGTTTTCTCTTGGAAGGTTTTAAAGAGGTCATGAAATTTTGAGAGAACATAGGCCTGTCTGGATATATATGATGTCGGTCAAGTTAAACTTAAGGTAAAAGAGCTGCGCTAATTAAAAAAATAACAAATTTAGTAGAAAATCTTAAAGAATTGTATTAGTGTTTTCTCCCCTTTAATACACAAATTAAGCACCATTTTTTTATATTCCCTCCATTTGCCTGAAAATGTTTGAGAATGAAAGATTATTACCCATTAACTCATTTTAAATGCATATTTGGTTGAAAACCATGCTAGTGTCAAATTTCAGCCTAAAAATTATATAATGTAACATTTTAGATTTTTTTTTCAATAAAAACTGTATTTTCTGCCTAGAACAGTGTATTTGGAGTTAAAAAATATATTGTTTCAGTGTTTCTCAGTAGCAGGTAAGTCAGACAGTCTAAATATTAGGTCGCAAAGACATCTTTGTTGCCACAAATATATAATATGGTGCCTATTTTGTATTTTTTAGATGCGGAATTTGTCAGTTGATACTATAGGACAGAGTCATGCTAGGATTGTTCTTTTTGGAATTTTATTGTTTGTTGAGGTGCAATTCTATCTTGTTGAGCAACAAGAAATATGAAATGGTTTAGTAGGAATGTTAAAGTTATTTAAAGTTTATAAGAGATCTTATATGCCCTCTAAAAAAAGGGGGGGGGGGTGGGGGCGGGTCCCCAACCTGAAACTTCATATTTTTTTATTTGTGAGATATAAATATAATGTATGTTTTTATTAGTATTCAGTATATTATACTATAGTGTTAATGTGTGATATATATTGAAATTTACATCTGAACTTAGGAAATTGAATATATTGCAAATAATGCATTACTTGATCTGCAAACACAGTTTGTGCTGGTTAAGTATGTGCGCAGTCATTTAATCTTTTTCTGCGATTTATGTCACATTCACTACATGACCTATATACCAAGATTTTCTGAAAAGAATGTGCTATTTTTAGAGTGGGGTTTACCCCGGAAGCTGGTTTTCTCTTGGAAGGTTTTAAAGAGGTGATGAAATTTTGAGAGAACATAGGCCTGTCACGTACGATTCTGGATATATATGATGTCGGTCAAGTTAAACTTAAGGTAAAAGAGCTGCGCTAATTAAAAACATAACAAATTTAGTAGAACATCTTAAAGAATTGTATTAGTGTTTTCTCCCCTCAATTAAGGTATCCGGACCACAATTGACCACGTGATCATATTTGGTGTCCCGGATGTCCATTGTTTTTCAATGGAGCAGACCTCGGTAATGTTCGGCAAACATCGGAAATACTATCTGAGTATACTAAATTTTTTTGCTCAAAACTGTTAACATTTACTCAAAGTAAAACAATATATTGAATTTGTATCATCAATTGGCAATATATTGCTTTAATAAAGCTATATTTCTTGGTCAAATAATAAAAAATTGGCAATATATTGCTTTAATAAAGCTATATTTCTTGGTCAAATAATAAAATTTAACCATGCCATAAATTACGGGTTGCATACCTTAATAGACCCGGGGAAACTACATACTGGAGACTACGACAAACATGATAACTTCAACTGTCTTATTGGCATTCATTGGCAGTTCCGGCGTATGATGTGTGAACATTTCACAACTTATTAATTATCCTAGATCCTCTGATCATTACACCGATTTTCTAAAGCGGTCACTGCTGTTGACTACTAATGTACTTAATCAAGGATTTGTTGCACCTAGATTGATGTTATAACTTCAAACGTTCCATGACTTTATTGCTACGGGACCCCCGTCTCTCAAATACGATAGAACTTTTTTGTTGAGACATAGGTAATCTTTCCTTTTCCTGGATCTTGCTTTTCTTAGACTGGACAATGAGTAACGCGACCATAGACTAATTAGAGGAAGGCAATGCTTATTCGCCCGGAGCATCTGAGTGCAACCTTGGTTTTTTAGGTTCGGCTTACACACCCTTTGTTTGTGGTTTTTGTTTCCTGTTGTAAATGCTTGTCTATATCCGGATTTAGAATCTTTCCTTGACTTTAAGATCTTGTTGTTCGGTAGGTTTCCTTCTATTTTTCAACGTTTCAAATATCTAATATTAGTTGAAATATTATTAAAGTAATAAAATATTGTTTTGTAATTATAAGTAATCATTCTTGTGTATTTTCTGAACACCACTAATGGCAACAATACAATTTCCAGTTCTAATGTTAAAACCATGAGTTAAATTCGAAACATGTGGATTGGTACAGTTATAAGAATAACAAAGTCAGTCTATCTTAATATTTATTAAAGTAAATTAATGAAAATTATATTACTAGTAGTCAATTGATCGATTGGTAGGTTAGCATCTAATAAGTATGTCAGTGATATCAAGTACAAGCAAAAGTTTACATACAACAAATCAATTTAGAAAATAAGACAGAAAAAAAGGTTTTTACCGCTCGCCCCGTTCATATTAGAGGAAAGATTTTAAAACTAAAGATTGATTCCTGAATCAATTTTGTCACTTATATCTCATCTATTAAAAAACACGTTTTGTCAATAAAACTTCATTTTATCAAAGTGTAAAAGACATATGTATGATCTCGTGACAAATCACAGGAATGATTTCACCTTGAGACTCGATTACAGCAGGTGTCAATGTTTTTGCATCTAATCCAATTAAGTGGTATTCTTTATCAAAAGATTATAACAAGCCAACAAACGACTTTGTAAGAATCCCAAATAATAGACTGAAACAGTTTACAACGAACAATTACAGTTAGTTTGGTATGTGAAAAGCAAATACTTCAAATTATTCTGTAATACTAAAACACAATATTACACCAAAAAAAATCATAAAATTATATACAGTTGTTCATGCGCACCTTTACTAACAAAGCAAGGAACATGCAGTACATAACAACTTCATATAAAAAATAAAGCTTTGTTTTCAATTGAGAATAAAAATAACGAAACCTTTCCTCTGATGGTGATATTTAACCAGACGCTAAAAGAACATGATATATGTTCAAAGGTCAAGATACTGCACAGTAAATAACTATATTTCGTGTTGCCCTTTACGAAACCTCCGTTTTTTGTTGATTTTGATATCCCCAGGTGTTCATTGTCGAGGAACCAGGTACACTATCCTTTTTATCACTTCTAAGAACATCTTCTTGTGTGTCAACTTGCGGGAGCGATTTTTCTCTTTCAATTCTGTTCGGAAACGCGACACTATTAGTGGGATCCACTACCGTTAATGGCTGCAATTCAAAACTTTCGGCCTTCTCTCTACACCATTTACGAAGATAACTGCTAGGTTCTCTTTCAATTTCTTTGAGAAACGTCACCTGGTCAGTGGGAGGAGACAGAGCAGAATCCATTTTGATATAGTCAGACACAGTAGCATCCATTTTGAGATAGCCCCTAAACCCACAGGCACCTTTTCGTTCATCACCCTCAGGAGAATCACCCATCTTCATATAGTTTGTTCTATTTAGATCCAAGTAATACTGGAAATAAATGTAAAATCATTGATAGAAAATGTTTAATAAAATTTCAAACAAACATGCATTGATGTCAGTATTTTATCTAATTAGATTCATAGACTCATAGGCTGGATATAAACCCATTATGTTGCTTCCTTCTGTAGGTTTGGTTGTTTGGAAAAAGAATGCTACACCTACCGGTGTACCTCCATGTATTCTAAAACCAAAACTAAACGAAAAAAGTATAATGATCACACACATTACTAAACATAACTTCAATATCATCTTGACATCTATAATCGGCTAGTAAAAGATTACAGTGGCTAAAATATGAAACCTATTGTTATAACAAATATATTTATGAACCAAAAGTAAAATATTGGTGCAACTTCATTATAAACTGAACACTAAAATTACTATTTGATGAAACAAACACACTTTACTTGTAATAAAAATAGTAAAGACATGGATATACAGCTTTTATTAATTTGATGGGAGATTTCTTTTAAAAATATATCATTTAAGACTATTCTTGAACTAACAGTGGCAACATCTCAGTGATAAAATTAATCACCTCAGTGTGCAAGCAAGAGAAGTAATTTTTCCAGTGATGCACTCTTGATGGTAATGGCATATATGCCTTTAATGTAGATGTTATGTCATATATGCCTTTCATGTGGACGTTATGACATATATGCCTTTAATGTAGATGTTATGATATATATGCCTTTAATGTTGATGTTATGACATATATGCCTTTAATGTAGATGTTATGACATGTATGACTTTAATGTAGATATGATGGCATAAATGCCTTTAATGTAGATGTTATGTCATATATGCCTTTAATGTAGATGTTATGTTATATATGCCTTTAATGTAGATGTTATGACATATATACCTTTAATGTAGATGTTATGACATGTATGCCTTTAATGTTGATGTTATGACATATATGCCTTTAATGTAGATGTTATGACATATATGCCTTTAATGTAGATGTTATGGCATATATGCCTTTAATGTAGATGTTATGACATATATGCCTTAAATGTAGATGTGATGGCATAAATGCCTTTAATGTAGATGTTATGTCATATATGCCTTTAATGTAGATGTTATGTCATATATGACTTTAATGTAGATGTTATGACATATATACCTTTAATGTAGATGTTATGACATGTATGCCTTTAATGTAGATGTTATGACATATATGCCTTTAATGTAGATGTTATGACATATATGCCTTTAATGTAGATGTTATGACATATATGCCTTTAATGTAGATTTTATGACATACATGTCTTTAATGTAGATGTGATGGCATAAATGCCTTTATTGTAGATGTTATGACATATGTGCCTTTAATGTAGATGTTATGACATATATGTCTTTAATGTAGATGTTATGACATAAATGCCTTTAATGTAGATGTTATGACATATATGCCTTTAATGTAGATGTTATGACATGGTTGCCTTTATTGTGGATGTTATGACAAATATGCCTTTAATGTAGTAGTTATGACATATATGCCTTTAATGTAGATGTTATGACATACATGCCTTTAATGTAGATATTATGAGATATATGCCTTTAATGTAGATTTTATGAGATATATGCCTTTAATGTAGATGTTATGAGATATATGCCTTTAATGTAGATGTTATGAGATACATGCCTTTAATGTAGATGTTATGTCATATATGCCTTTAATGTAGATGTTATGACATATATGCTTTTAATGTAGATGTTATGACATACATGTCTTTAATGTAGATGTTATGACATATATGACTTTAATGAAGATTTTATGACATATATGCCTTTAATGTAGATGTTATGACATAAATGCCTTTAATGTAGATATTATGACATACATGCCTTTAATGTAGATGTTATGTCATATATGCCTTTAATGTAGATATTATGACATATATGCCTTTAATGTAGATGTTATGAGATATATGCCTTTAATGTAGATGTTATAAGATATGTTATATTTATAGCACAGTCTTCCGAGTTAGACAGATACACCTTCGAGCGCTTTAGCGCGAGAAGGTGTATTTGTCTAACGAGGAAGGCGGTGCTATAAATGATTTGTAACATGAATAAGCCCCTAGATCCCGCCCATTAATAATTGGTTATAAATAAAGAGGGCGGTGTTTATTATGGTGCGACCGATATTCGACTAATCAAATGAAAAGCTAATATTGGAAGCTCGTGCTATCCTTTTGCAGTGAAAATCAATAAAATTTGACATAATTAAGGCGGAGTTTTACTGTGCATTATCGGATCTAATTGTAGTTGGTTATTGCATGGCTATTTTCCCTTGAGTTTAACAGGCACACGTGACCTTTCATGCAATATTATACAAGTGTTTTAATTTAGAGCATACCTACTCGTCGTCTCTTGTTTATTCGTAAAAAAGAACAAAGGATTCATGTTACAAATGCCTTTAATGTAGATGTTATGAGATATATGCCTTTAATGTAGATGTTACGACATATATGCCTTTAATGTAGATGTTATGACATATATGCCTTTAATGCAGATGTTATGACATACATGTCTTTAATGTAGATGTTATGACATATATGACTTGAATGTAGATTTTATGACATATATGCCTTTAATGTAGATGTTATGGCATAAATGCCTTTAATGTAGATGTTATGACATATAGGCCTTTATTGTGGATGTTATGACAAATATGCCTTTAATGTAGATGTTATGACATATATGCCTTTAATGTAGATGTTATGACATACATGCAAATGTAGATGTTATGGCATATATGATAAGTTAAATATTAATGATTATTATGTCTGGTTTTCCTTTTTGTTTATGTATTTAAGTAGTTTCTTGCTTTACCTTTTGTTTGCTTTGATGATTTTGTAAAATAATAAATTACTAAATACATTCAGCAACAGTTTCAGATAATTTATCTTATCTAAGCGATGAGTTGTGTCATCAATGACGTTAAAGCCGTTAGATAAAAAACAAAACTAAAACAAGAATATTGATTGTGTAACTATTTTTAAAGTCCTGTCCTACCCTTGTATACGCCTTTAATAGAAAAGAACAGAACAACATACATTACATAAAAAGTAAAATATTCATTTGTTTATAAAAAAACTGATTACGAAATTCGCCAATAAAGAGATTTACTACACGCGTGCATACTCGTACAGTCGAGCCAATGCGATGTGACTTTTTGACATAACCGCAAAAATATAAGATTAAGTATGTGTTATTCAAAGAAAAAATTATACTTTACATTTGTAAAACCTTTAATGTTTTGACCGATTTTCTAACCACTCTGTCTTATCCACTTAAAGCCATTAATGTAACAAACTTTCTTTACATAATTATTTACACACATTTAAAGAAGCAAACTGACAAAGTATAATGCAATCCTTAATATTTCTAAATAGATTTTATGAGTTAAACCTGCTCATACGAAACCTTTGAAAAAATTAAAATTTAATTCGCAGTCATTTTTAATCGCTTAAGTGTACTGACCTTTCGTTATTGTTTGTTTATTTGTCCCTGTATCAAATTTCTTACAAACAGAAAAAACATTAGAAAACCTTGTTACCACCAATACAAACAAGCTGATAAAAGACATTAAGTCGATGATTTAAAAAAAAAGTTAAAAATCTGGTACATTGAGATTCCTGTATTACCTGTTTTACATTCGTCTCGAGAAAATCTCCCATTAAGGACGCCAACTGCATAAAGCTGGGTCTTTCTTCCGGTTCAAGATGCCAGGTGTCTTTCATAATTGTGTACCTGCAAAGAAAAAACTTCTGAAGGCCAGCCAAAACTTCACACAGCAGTCGCAGGGCTTGCATTATGCATGGAATGTGTTACCAATCTATATATTATTTATGAATTTAAGTTCACCTAAGTGTTACGATTCATTTCTGTGTTGCTTGTGTGTTAATGTGATTTACCCAATTATCAGCAATTGTTTTGTTATATCATTGGGGATTTTTTAGATTTGTGAAACCAATACCTTTGTCACGACAATTGGATGTACTTCTCAATAAAGGTTGGGCACACCTTGCTGGTTCGAGTACTCTTTCTTAAACTTGCAACCGCAGTGTTGGCATGCTGGTAGTTAGTAGTAAATGGCAAACAACCTACGCAATTTGGCACTGAGGTCGCAAGACTGCTTTGTGAAATGGGGCCTGTTAATTTTCTTATTGCAGGTTTTAACAATTTGTTTTTGATAATATCACGGGCTTAGCAAACTGATACTTTCTTTGTTTAAATTTTTTCACCAACAATGCTTCTTGTTTATGCACGTTAACAATACAATCACATTATAATACAATAAATAAGTCTTGTTTGATTAGTTTTAGAAACAAGCTCAAATTTTATTCTTGCTTCATACCAAATTACAGATCACAATTGATATTGTCTTAGAATGCACATACATGTATTTTAATTTTGCAAGGTGCTTAAGATGTCAACATATATCTCTTTCTGTGAACAAAAACAGAGAAAACATAAGCGGCAAGACAACCGGACAATACACTAATATCACTATTTACTAAGTATTTAATACTGTTGTTTTATTATCAAATGTAATGATTGTATGGCCTAAAAGTGAAGTATATACTTGACATGGGATATGCGAACGTATTTGCCATAACTTTTCAAATTGTGTTAATAAAAAATTCACAGAGGCTGTGGTTTTTCATTGTTTTACAACAATTTAAGTCATATCATTTTATCCCCAGCAACACCGAGTGAAAAAAGAACGAAATAAATTGTCACCCCGTTGTAAAATCATGATTAATTACAACCTCCGTGAATTATTTCTATTCTAATAAGACAATTACGGTACATTTATGATATTTACGTACCTATAGAAAACATCATTTCCGCTATAAACTGGTTGTTCTGTCAATGTAACACACAATATATAACGGATAACTAAAGCGCGTGCCGCTATAATTAAAACAATACTTCATACGCAATAGCTTTCCAGTGGGAGTTACAGTTTTTTAATTAGAACAGCCCTTCAAAACATAAATCATTTTGTCGAGTTGTGCTCTCAAAGCCTTTAAAGATCGTCATATTAGAATATTTCCTTTCTGCTAATTTGATTATAAGGTGAAATAAAGAAGTAAGATGTTAACACTTAAAGAAAATATTGGAAAGGGCACATTCGGTATCATAAGATTAAATAATGGCATGGTAACTATACTGTATAAATACATTTCTTGAGATGCATGTTCAGGTTTTTCCATTGTGTATCCATCTTTCAGCAAATTAAGAAATTTTTCGTTAATTTCTATGCCAGGATAGGGATTTCCGCCTACAAAAATATTGCAATACAGATTATGGCGTCAGGAGTCATATAGTTAAAATCATGACACACTTGAATTTGAAAGGTGCAAAATTATCATAATTTAATAGCTAACCGCAAAACGGGTTTAGCATAAGAACTAATAACTTTATGAGATATTTACAATTCTTATGAACTGTAAAAACAGAATTCCCCAACGTCTAAGAATTAGAATCAGTATTTTAATCGTGAAATGAGTTAAAAGCCAAAAGCACACAAGGGCGCTTTATCTAATAACACTCCCCAAATAATCTAATTATTATTCAACTCCAACTAATACTTGTTAAGGTTCTCTAATTTGATTTTGTCCTCGGATGTAAACTGTTTCGTTGCAGTGGTAAAAGATCTTCTGAAATCCCCCTGAATAACTGCTATCGGTGTTTATCTACTGAGAACAAACATTGACTGTTACCCCTGGTATATCTGCCAGCCACTATAACTCTAGGTGTTGTAGCAGACAAAACATTCTATAACGTACCTAATGAAAATAATTCCCACAAGAATACACCATAGGACCACCTGAAAAATTTGTAAAACGCATATTAAACCTTTCATAAAAGAAAAGAAAAATGTGCTCCATTACTTATTTTTGATGGTTTGATCAACTGCAGTAATAACGTATTTGACGGATTATTCAATGGTTTTGGATCAGTTAACATGCAATGATTCAAAAGAATTTAATCGAATAAAAGACTAAAAGTACTTAAATAGATTTAAAACTCAACTTTCAGTTCTTTTGAATAGGGTTTTACGCCACGTTCAGTAATGTTTTAGCTATATCATGACGTCTGATAATCATTTCATTTGGGATACGGGTGAAATTTATGACTTTCGGTGGAAAAAACAACAGGCAATTATTATCAATTAACATTATATTCGAAGACACCTTTTATGAATTCAGGATCAAAATCATATAGCATTAGTTTTGATACAGACAATTTAGACGTCCATGTAACTAAAGATTGACTGGCATGTTTTATACCAGATGATTTAATCATTTGTAATGTTGTGTTACTTAATTTCAATTTGCATATTTTTAATATTTGAATTTAATTTTATAATATTTCTATAAATGACTGCAAAAACCCTCTTGTAACGTATACACCTGGAAAAAGTTAAGCAGCCACTAGTTTTTTTTCAAGTCATATATATCCGACCGGTTTCATCTCTCGAAGATATTCATCTGAGATGAAACCGGTTGGATAGAACTGTGATTAATTGATTGATGGATTTATTTATATGGTTTATTTTATGCCAAAGGTGTAATAAATAGATACTTTAGTGGATTTTTCAACATGGACGCGGTTGATCACATAAAAATATTAATTATCGAGCAGAACTGCAAGTGGCGAGACTCTGAACGGGAGGCCCGAGAGAGATTCTGGATTAAAGAGCTCTGATCTGCACACCCCAACGGAATAAACAAAAAAAGAATAAATATCATTCAAAATATAAATAATAAATTTATGAATATCAAGAAGTTAAAGATTAGATGGTTTATACAACTGTACAGTACTCCCTTATGTAATGACTGATAGATGTGATTCGATAAAGTTCAAGATCAATAAAATCAGATCCGATTACATCACCACCGGATGCTGATGAACCAATATCCAAATTTTATCGTTTATTATAGTTTGATATTGACACTGAAGAAGGCCATCCGTTGGTCGAAAATTTTGTCATATTTATTAATATAATTATTTTATAGTAGAAACATCTTTATATTTGTATCGTTGCATAATTCTGTAGACTTATATATTATTTTTTTTGTTTATGCTGTATCGTCATGTTGGCGATCCGATACGTTGTAAGTATATTGGTTGGTGGCTTCCTTTAGACTTTATATATATATATATATATATATATATATATATATGATTAAATATATATTACAGTATTTGAAAAATCAAAAAAGAGTATACTTTAGGTAATATCAAAATGTTTACGAATACTTGCACATCACTCTTTGAGGTATAAACACGGTGTGTGAGAGATTCTATTGCCATCCACTTTACTGGTACCAGACCCTACAATATACAACAAAATTTACTAGTGATTCATATAATCTTGATTTTTATTCTTTGTATTTGTATTTTACTGTATTCAGTTGCATGCAATAGATTCTTTTGTTCGCAGGAGCGTATTACACAGTAAATTTGTGATGGACAGATGACATACTATCAATAGCCGTTATATATATATATATATATATATATACAAGTCTAAAAGATTATGCAACGATACAAATGACAGTGTTTCTTGTCAAAAATTTAGACAAAGACTGACCAACGAATGGCCTAAGTCATTGAAAGTCAATATAAATAAATGACGTAAACAAGTCATAACATATTGATCTTAAACTTTCTCATTTCCAACTTAACCCAAAATAGTTGCTTCCCAAGTCCGCCAGCCGCGGACGTGCCGTGCTGTTACTTGGCTTTGCTCAAATATTTCAACAAGATGTAATCAAAATTACCAAGGTGACAAATTCATTACGCCAGACGCGCGTTTCGTCTACTTAAGACTCATCAGTGGCGTTTAACTCCAAATGCCTAAAGTATTTTTTTGATTCGGTGATGGAATAATATAAGTCCAATGGGATCGTGTAAAAACACAATACAGGTAGTTCAAAATATTATATAAAAGTTTAAAAAGAGTCTACCAAGTAAGCTTATTAAGTATCGGATCGATAAACATGACGATACAGCATAAACAAAAAATAATATACAAGTCTAAAAGATTATGCAACGATACAAATGACGGTGTTTCTTGTCAAAAATTTAGACAAAGACTGACCAACGAATGGCCTTAGTCATTGAATGTCAATATAAATAAATGACGTAAACAAGTCATAACATATTGATCTTAAACTTTCTCATTTCCAACTTAACCCAAAATAGTTGCTTCCAAAGTCCGCCAGCCGCGGACGTGCCGTGCTGTTACTTGGCTTTGCTCAAATATTCCAACAAGATGTAATCAAAATTACCAAGGTGACAAATTCATTACGCCAGACGCGCGTTTCGTCTACTTAAGACTCATCAGTGGCGTGTAACTCTTAATGCTAAAAGTATTTTTTCATTCGGTGATGGAATAATATAAGTCCACTGGGATCGTGTTAAAACACAATGCAGGTAGTTCAAAAAGATTATATAAAAGTTTAAAAAGAGTCTACCAACCAGTAAGCTTATTAAGTATCGGATCGACAAACATGACTATACAGCATAAACAAAAAATAATATACAAGTCTAAAAGATTATGTAACGATACAAATGACGGTGCTTCTTGTCAAAAATGTAGACAAAGACTGACCAACGAATGGCCTTAGTCATTGATTGTCAATATAAATAAATGACGTAAACAAGTCATAACATATTGATCTTAAACTTTCTCATTTTCAACTTAACCCAAAATAGTTGCTGCCCAAGTCCGCCAGCCGCGGACGTGTCGTTATGTTACTTGGCTTTGCTCAAATATTCCAACAAGATGTGATCAAAATGACCAAGGTGACAAATTCATTACGCCACACGCGCGCTTCGTCTACTTAAGATTCATCAATGGCGTTTGACTCTAAATGCTTAAAGTATATTTTCATTCGGTGATGGAATAATATAAGTCCACTGGGATCGTGTAAAAACACAATACAGGTAGTTCAAAATATTATATAAAAGTCTAAAAAGAGTCTACCAACCAGTTAGCTTATTAAGTATCGGATCGACAAACATGACGATACAGCATAAACAAAAAATAATATACAAGTCTAAAAGATTATGCAACGATACAAATGACGGTGTTTCTTGTCAAAAATTTAGACAAAGACTGACCAACGAATGGCCTTAACTTGGCTTGGGGAGTTTTGTACGTCCTACACCGGCAACTTAATGCCCTTGGTCGGACGGTCCTTACAGACATGGTTTTGGGTGGTTTAATAATGTGGCTATTTTAGAATTTAATAATTTGAGTTTTGGACAAAAAATCATTATCATTTAATATAATTCACTTTTAAGGTAAAGGTGTCCTTACTGGTATATATTTTACCTTGTACGGAGCCTAATTTTTGCTTGATAACTTCTATTATTTATCTTCCTTTTTCTATTATTATTGTTACATTTAAATTACTTAAGTTGTTTATGTAATTTTTTGTTTTTATTTTTTATTACATATACGAATCGCCTTAGTCATTGAATGTCAATATAAATAAATGACGTAAACAAGTTATAACATATTGATCTTAAACTTTCTCATTTCCAACTTAACCCAAAATAGTTGCTTCCCAAGTCCGCTAGCCGCGGACGTGCCGTGCTGCTACTTGGCTTTGCTCAAATATTCCAACAAGATGTGATTAAAATAACCAAGGTGACAGATTCATTACGCCAGACGCGCGTTTCGTCTACTTAAGACTCATCAGTGGCGTTTAACTCTAAATGCTTAAAGTATTTTTTCATTCGGTGATGGAATAATATAAGTCTACTGGGATTGTGTAAAGACACAATACAGGTAGTTCAAAATATTATATAAAAGTCTAAAAAGAGTCTACCAACCAGTAAGCTTATTAAGTATCGGATCGACAAACATGGCGATACAGTATAAACAAAAATAATATACAAGTCTAAAAGATTATGCAACGATACAAATGACCGTGTTTCTTGTCAAAAATTTAGACAAAGACTGACCAACGAATGGCCTTAACTTGACTTGGGGAGTTTTTTACGTCCTACACCGACAACTTAAAGACATTGGTCGGACGGTCCTTACGGACGTGGTTTTTGAGGGGTTTAATGATGTGGCTATTTTAGAATTTAATAATTTGAGTTTTGGACAAAAATTCATTATCACTTAATATAATTCACTTTTAAGGTAAAGGTGTCCTTACTGGTATTTATTTTACCTTGTACGTTGCCTAATTTTTGTTTGATAACTTCTATTATTTATTTTCCCTTTTCTATTATTATAGTTACATTTAAATTACTTAAGTTGTTTATGTAATTTTTTGTTTTTATTTTTTATTACAAATACGAATGGCCTTAGTCATTGAATGTCAATATAAATAAATGACGTAAACAAGTCATAACATATTGATCTTAAACTTTCTCATTTCCAACTTAACCCAAAATAGTTGCTTCCCAAGTCCGCCAGCCGCGGACGTGCCGTGCTGTTACTTGGCTTTGCTCAAATATTCCAACAAGATGTAATCAAAATTACCAAGGTGACAAATTCATTACGCCAGACGCGCGTTTCGTCTACTTAAGACTCATCAGTGGCGTGTAACTCTTAATGCTAAAAGTATTTTTTCATTCGGTGATGGAATAATATAAATCCACTGGGATCGTGTAAAAACACAATGCAGGTAGTTGGACAAGATTATATAAAAGTTTAAAAAGAGTCTACCAACCAGTAAGCTTATTAAGTATCGGATCGACAAACATGACGATACAGCATAAACAAAAAATAATATACAAGTCTAAAAGATTATGTAACGATACAAATGACGGTGCTTCTTGTCAAAAATTTAGACAAAGACTGACAAACGAATGGCCTTAGTCATTGAATGTCAATATAAATAAATGACGTAAAGAAGTCATAACATATTGATCTTAAACTTTCTCATTTTCAACTTAACCCAAAATAGTTGCTTCCCAAGTCCGCCAGCCGCGGACGTGCCGTTCTGTTACTTGGCTTTGCTCAAATATTCCAACAAGATGTGATCAAAATGACCAAGGTGACAAATTCATTACGCCACACGCGCGCTTCGTCTACTTAAGATTCATCAGTGGCGTTTGACTCTAAATGCTTAAAGTATTTTTTCATTCGGTGATGGAATAATATAAGTCCACTGAGATCGTGTAAAAACACAATACAGGTAGTTCAAAATATTATATAAAAGTCTAAAAAGAGTCTACCAACCAGTAAGCTTATTAAGTATCGGATCTACAAACATGACGATACAGCATAAACAAAAAATAATATACAAGTCTGAAAGATTATGCAACGATACAAATGACGGTGTTTCTTGTCAAAAATTTAGACAAAGACTGACCAACGAATGGCCTTAACTTGGCTTGGGGAGTTTTGTACGTCCTACACCGGCAACTTAATGCCCTTGGTCGGACGGTCCTTACATACATGGTTTTGAGGGGTTTAATAATGTGGCTATTTTAGAATTTAATAATTTGAGTTTTGGACAAAAAATCATTATCATTTCATATAATTCACTTTTAAGATAAAGGTGTCCTTACTGGTCTTTATTTTACCTTGTACGGAGCCTAATTTTTGTTTGATAACTTCTATTATTTATCTTCCTTTTTCTATTATTATTGTTACATTTAAATTACTTAAGTTGTTTATGTAATTTTTTGTTTTTATTTTTTATTACATATACGAATGGCCTTAGTCATTGAATGTCAATATAAATAAATGACGTAAACAAGTCATAACATATTGATCTTAAACTTTCTCATTTCCAACTTAACCCAAAATAGTTGCTTCCCAAGTCCGCCAGCCGCGGACGTGCCGTGCTGCCACTTGGCTTTGCTCAAATATTCCAACAAGATGTAATAAAATTTACCAAGGTGACAGATTCATTACTCCTGACGCGCGTTTCGTCTACTTAAGACTCATCAGTGGCGTTTAACTCTAAATGCTTAAAGTATTTTTTCATTCGATGATGGAATAATATAAGTCTACTGGGATTGTGTAAAAACACAATACATGTAGTTCAAAATATTATATGAAAGTCTAAAAAGAATCTACCAACCAGTAAGCTTATTAAGTATCGGATCGACAAACATGGCGATACAGCATAAACCAAAAAATAATATACAAGTCTAAAAGATTATGCAACGATGCCAATGACGGTGTTTCTTGTCAAAAATTTAGACAAAGACTGACCAACGAATTGCCTCAGTCATTGAATGTCAATATAAATAAATGACGTAAACAAGTAATAACATATTGATCATAACTTTTCTCATTTCCAACTTAACCCAAAATAGTTGCTTCCCAAGTCCGCCAGCCGCGGACGTGCCATACTGTTACTTGGCTTTGCTCAAATATTCCAACAAGATGTAATCAAAATTACCAAGGTGACAAATTCATTACACCAGACGCGCGTTTCGTCTACTTAAGGCTCATCAGTGGCGTTTAACTCTAAATGCCTAAAGTATTTTTTTGATTCGGTGATGGAATAATATAAGTCCAATGGGATCGTGTAAAAACACAATACAGGTAGATCAAAATATTATATAAAAGTTTAAAAAGAGTCTACCAAGTAAGCTTATTAAGTATCGGATCGACAAACATGACGATACAGCATAAACAAAAAATAATATACAAGTCTAAAAGATTATGTAACGATACAAATGACGGTGCTTCTTGTCAACAATTTAGACAAAGACTGACCAACGAATGGCCTTAGTCATTGATTGTCAATATAAATAAATGGCGTAAACAAGTCATTACATATTGATCTTAAACTTTCTCATTTTCAACTTAACCCAAAATAGTTGCTTCCAAAGTCCGCCAGCCGCGGACGTGCCGTGCTGTTACTTGGCTTTGCTCAAATATTCCAACAAGATGTGATCAAAATGACCAAGGTGACAAATTCATTACGCCACACGCGCGCTTCGTCTACTTAAGATTCATCAGTGGCGTTTGACTCTAAATGCTTAAAGTATTTTTTCATTCGGTGATGGAATAATATAAGTCCACTGAGATCGTGTAAAAACACAATACAGGTAGTTCAAAATATTATATAAAAGTCTAAAAAGAGTCTACCAACCAGTAAGCTTATTAAGTATCGGATCGACAAACATGACGATACAGCATAAACAAAAAATAATATACAAGTCTGAAAGATTATGCAACGATACAAATGACGGTGTTTCTTGTCAAAAATTTAGACAAAGACTGACCAACGAATGGCCTTAACTTGGCTTGGGGAGTTTTGTACGTCCTACACCGGCAACTTAATGCCCTTGGTCGGACGGTCCTTACATACATGGTTTTGAGGGGTTTAATAATGTGGCTATTTTAGAATTTAATAATTTGAGTTTTGGACAAAAAATCATTATCATTTCATATAATTCACTTTTAAGATAAAGGTGTCCTTACTGGTCTTTATTTTACCTTGTACGGAGCCTAATTTTTGTTTGATAACTTCTATTATTTATCTTCCTTTTTCTATTATTATTGTTACATTTAAATTACTTAAGTTGTTTATGTAATTTTTTGTTTTTATTTTTTATTACATATACGAATGGCCTTAGTCATTGAATGTCAATATAAATAAATGACGTAAACAAGTCATAACATATTGATCTTAAACTTTCTCATTTCCAACTTAACCCAAAATAGTTGCTTCCCAAGTCCGCCAGCCGCGGACGTGCCGTGCTGCCACTTGGCTTTGCTCAAATATTCCAACAAGATGTAATAAAATTTACCAAGGTGACAGATTCATTACTCCTGACGCGCGTTTCGTCTACTTAAGACTCATCAGTGGCGTTTAACTCTAAATGCTTAAAGTATTTTTTCATTCGATGATGGAATAATATAAGTCTACTGGGATTGTGTAAAAACACAATACATGTAGTTCAAAATATTATATGAAAGTCTAAAAAGAATCTACCAACCAGTAAGCTTATTAAGTATCGGATCGACAAACATGGCGATACAGCATAAACCAAAAAATAATATACAAGTCTAAAAGATTATGCAACGATGCCAATGACGGTGTTTCTTGTCAAAAATTTAGACAAAGACTGACCAACGAATTGCCTCAGTCATTGAATGTCAATATAAATAAATGACGTAAACAAGTAATAACATATTGATCATAACTTTTCTCATTTCCAACTTAACCCAAAATAGTTGCTTCCCAAGTCCGCCAGCCGCGGACGTGCCATACTGTTACTTGGCTTTGCTCAAATATTCCAACAAGATGTAAGCAAAATTACCAAGGTGACAAATTCATTACACCAGACGCGCGTTTCGTCTACTTAAGACTCATCAGTGGCGTTTAACTCTAAATGCTTAAAGTATTTTTTCATTCGGTGATGGAATAATATAAGTCCACTGGGATCGTGTAAAAACACAATACAGGTAGTTCAAAAGATTATATAAAAGTCTAAAAAGAGTCTACAAACCAGTAAGCTTATTAAGTATCGGATCGACAAACATGACGATACAGCATAAACAAAAAATAATATACAAGTCTAAAAGATTATGCAACGATACAAATGACGGTGTTTCTTGTCAAAAATTTAGACAAAGACTGACCAACGCGTGGCCTTAACTTGGCTTTGGGAGTTTTGTACGTCCTACACCGGCAACTTAATGCCCTTGGTTTTGAGGGGTTTAATAATATGGCTATTTTAGAATTTAATCATTTGAGTTTTGGACAAAAAATCATTACCATTTAATATAATTCACTTTTAAGGTAAAGGTGTCCTAACTGGTATTTATTTTACCTTGTACGGAGCCTAATTTTTGTTTGATAACTTCTATTATTTATCTTTCTTTTTCTATTATTATTGTTACATTTAAATTACTTAAGTTGTTTATGTAATTTTTTGTTTTTATTTTTTATTACATATACGAATGGCCAATTTTTTCATTCGGTGATGGAATAATATAAGTCCACTGGGATCGTGTAAAAACACAATACAGGTAGTTCAAAATATTATATAAAAGTCTAAAAAGAGTCTACCAACCAGTAAGCTTATTAAGTATCGGATCGACAAACATGACGATACAGAATAAATTTAAAATAATATACAAGTCTAAATGATAATGCAAGGATACAAATGACGGTGTTTCTTGTCAAAAATTTAGACAAAGACTGACCAACGAATTGCCTCAGTCATTGAATGTCAATATAAATAAATGACGTAAACAAGTAATAACATATTGATCATAACTTTTCTCATTTCCAACTTAACCCAAAATAGTTGCTTCCCAAGTCCGCCAGCCGCGGACGTGCCATTCTGTTACTTGGCTTTGGTCAAATATTCCAACAAGATGTAATCAAAATTACCAAGGTGACAAATTCATTACGCCAGACGCGCGTTTCGTCTACTTAAGACTCATCAGTGGCGTTTAACTCTAAATGCTTAAAGTATTTTTTCATTCGGTGATGGAATAATATAAGTTTACTGGGATCGTGTAAAAACACAATACAGGTAGTTCAAAATATTACATAAAAGTCGAAAAAGAGTCTACCAACCAGTAAGCTTATTAAGTATCTGATCGACAAACATGACGATACAGAATAAACAAAAAATAATATACAAGTCTAAAAGATTATGCAACGATACAAATGACGGTGTTTCTTGTCAAAAATTTAGACAAAGACTGACCAACGAATTGCCTCAGTCATTGAATGTCAATATAAATAAATGACGTAAACAAGTAATAACATATTGATCATAACTTTTCTCATTTCCAACTTAACCCAAAATAGTTGCTTCCCAAGTCCGCCAGCCGCGGACGTGCCGTTATGTTACTTGGCTTTGCTCAAATATTCCAACAAGGTGTGATCAAAATGACCAAGGTGACAAATTCATTGCGCCACACGCGCGCTTCGTCTACTTAAGATTCATCAATGGCGTTTGACTCTAAATGCTTAAAGTATTTTTTCATTCGGTGATGGAATAATATAAGTCTTCTGGGATCATGTAAAAACACAATACAGGTAGTTCAAAATATTATATAAAAGTCTAAAAAGAGTCTACCAACCAGTAAGCTTGTTAAGTATCGGATCGACAAACATGACGATACAGAATAAATTAAAAATAATATACAAGTCTAAATGATAATGCAAGGATACAAATGACGGTGTTTCTTGTCAAAAATTTAGACAAAGACTGACCAACGAATTGCCTCAGTCATTGAATGTCAATATAAATAAATGACGTAAACAAGTAATAACATATTGATCATAACTTTTCTCATTTCCAACTTAACCCAAAATAGTTGCTTCCCAAGTCCGCCAGACGCGGACGTGCCATGCTGTTACTTGGCTTTGCTCAAATATTCCAACAAGATGTAATCAAAATTACCAAGGTGACAAATTCATTACGCCAGACGCGCGTTTCGTCTACTTAAGACTCATCAGTGGCGTTTAACTCTAAATGCTTAAAGTATTTTTTCATTCGGTGATGGAATAATATAAATCCACTGGGATCGTGTAAAAACACAATACAGGTAGTTCAAAAGATTATATAAAAGTCTAAAAAGAGTCTACCAACCATTAAGCTTATAAAGTATCGGATCGACAAACATGACGATACAGCATAAACAAAAATAATATACAAGTCGAAAAGATTATGCAACGATACAAATGACGGTGTTTCCTGTCAAAAATTTAGACAAAGACTGACCAACGAATGGCCTTAACTTTGCTTGGGGAGTTTTGTACGTCCTACACCCGCAACTTAATGCCCTTGGTCGGACGGTCCTTACGGACATGGTTTTGAGGGGTTTGATAATGTGGCTATTTTAGAATTTAATAATTAAAGTTTTGGACAAAAATTCATTATCATTTAATATAATTCACTTTTAAGGTAAAGGTGTCCTTACTGGTATATATTTTACCTTGTACGGAGCCTAATTTTTTGTTTGATAACTTCTATTATTTATCTTCGTTTTTCTATTATTATTGTTACATTTAAATTACTTAAGTTGTTTATGTAATTTTTTTGTTTTTATTTTTTATTACATATACGCATGGCCTTAGTCATTGAATGTCAGTATAAATAAATGACGTAAAAAAGTCATAACATATTGATCTTAAACTTTCTCATTTCCAACTTAACCCAAAATAGTTGCTTCCCAAGTCCGCCAGCCGCGGACGTGCCGTTCTGTTACTTGGCTTTGCTCAAATATTCCAACAAGATGTGATCAAAATTACCAAGGTGACAAATTCATTACGCCAGACGCGCGTTTCGTCTACTTAAGACTCATCAGTGGCGTTTAACTCTAAATGCTTAAAGTATTTTTTCATTCGATGATGGAATAATATAAGTCCACAGGGATCGTGTAAAAAACACAATACAGGTAGTTCAAAATATTATATAAAAGTCTAAAAAGAGTCTACCAACCAGTAAGCTTTTTAAGTATCGGATCGACAAACATGACGATACAGCATAAATTAAAAATAATATACAAGTCTAAAAGGTTATGCAACGATACAAATGACGGTGTTTCTTGTCAAAAATTTAGACAAAGTCTGACTAACGAATGGCCTTAACTTGACTTGGGGAGTGTTTTACGTCCTACACCGACAACTTAATGCACTTAGTCGGACGGTCCTTACGGACATGGTTTTGAGGGGTTTAATAATGTGGCTATTTTAGAATTTAATAATTAAAGTTTTGGACAAAAATTCATTATCATTTAATATAATTCACTTTTGAGGTAAAGGTGTCCTTACTGGTATATATTTTACCTTGTACTGAGCCTAATTTTTTGTTTGATAACTTCTATTATTTATCTTCGTTTTTCTATTATTATTGTTACATTTAAATTACTTAAGTTGTTTATGTAATTTTTTGTTTTTATTTTTTATTACATATACGCATGGCTTTAGTCATTGAATGTCAGTATAAATAAATGACGTGAACAAGTCATAACATATTGATCTTAAACTTTCTCATTTCCAACTTAACCCAAAATAGTTGCTTCCCAAGTCCGCCAGCCGCGGACGTGCCGTGCTGTTACTTGGCTTTGCTAAAATATTCCAACAAGATGTAATCAAAATTACCAAGGTGACAAATTCATTACGCCAGACGCGCGTTTCTTCTACTTAAGACTCATTAGCGGCATTTAACTCTAAATGCTTAAAGTATTTTTTCATTCGGTGATGGAATAATATAAGTCCACTGGGATAGTGTAAAAACACAATGCAGGTAGTTGAAAATATTATATAAAAGTTTAAAAAGAGTCTACCAACCAGTAAGCTTATTAAGTATCGGATCTACAAACACGACGATACAGCATAAACAAAAATAATATACAAGTCTAAAAGATTATGTAACGATACAAATGAGGGTGCTTCTTGTCAAAAATGTAGACAAAGACTGACCAACGAATGGCCTTAGTCATTGAATGTCAATACAAATAAATGACGTAAACAAGTCATAACATATTGATCTTAAACTTTCTCATTTCCAACTTAACCCAAAATAGTTGCTTCCCAAGTCCGCCAGCCGCGGACGTGCCGTTCTGTTACTTGGCTTTGCTCAAATATTCCAACAAGATGTGATCAAAATTACCAAGGTGACAAATTCATTACGCCAGACGCGCGTTTCGTCTACTTAAGACTCATCAGTGGCGTTTAACTCAAAATGGTTAAAGTATTTTTTCATTCGATGATGGAATAATATAAGTCTACTGGGATTGTGTAAAAACACAATACATGTAGTTCAAAATATTATATGAAAGTCTAAAAAGAATCTACCAACCAGTAAGCTTATTAAGTATCGGATCGACAAACATGGCGATACAGCATAAACCAAAAAATAATATACAAGTCTAAAAGATTATGCAACGATGCCAATGACGGTGTTTCTTGTCAAAAATTTAGACAAAGACTGACCAACGAATTGCCTCAGTCATTGAATGTCAATATAAATAAATGACGTAAACAAGTAATAACATATTGATCATAACTTTTCTCATTTCCAACTTAACCCAAAATAGTTGCTTCCCAAGTCCGCCAGCCGCGGACGTGCCATACTGTTACTTGGCTTTGCTCAAATATTCCAACAAGATGTAATCAAAATTACCAAGGTGACAAATTCATTACACCAGACGCGCGTTTCGTCTACTTAAGGCTCATCAGTGGCGTTTAACTCTAAATGCCTAAAGTATTTTTTTGATTCGGTGATGGAATAATATAAGTCCAATGGGATCGTGTAAAAACACAATACAGGTAGATCAAAATATTATATAAAAGTTTAAAAAGAGTCTACCAAGTAAGCTTATTAAGTATCGGATCGACAAACATGACGATACAGCATAAACAAAAAATAATATACAAGTCTAAAAGATTATGTAACGATACAAATGACGGTGCTTCTTGTCAACAATTTAGACAAAGACTGACCAACGAATGGCCTTAGTCATTGATTGTCAATATAAATAAATGGCGTAAACAAGTCATTACATATTGATCTTAAACTTTCTCATTTTCAACTTAACCCAAAATAGTTGCTTCCAAAGTCCGCCAGCCGCGGACGTGCCGTGCTGTTACTTGGCTTTGCTCAAATATTCCAACAAGATGTGATCAAAATGACCAAGGTGACAAATTCATTACGCCACACGCGCGCTTCGTCTACTTAAGATTCATCAGTGGCGTTTGACTCTAAATGCTTAAAGTATTTTTTCATTCGGTGATGGAATAATATAAGTCCACTGAGATCGTGTAAAAACACAATACAGGTAGTTCAAAATATTATATAAAAGTCTAAAAAGAGTCTACCAACCAGTAAGCTTATTAAGTATCGGATCGACAAACATGACGATACAGCATAAACAAAAAATAATATACAAGTCTGAAAGATTATGCAACGATACAAATGACGGTGTTTCTTGTCAAAAATTTAGACAAAGACTGACCAACGAATGGCCTTAACTTGGCTTGGGGAGTTTTGTACGTCCTACACCGGCAACTTAATGCCCTTGGTCGGACGGTCCTTACATACATGGTTTTGAGGGGTTTAATAATGTGGCTATTTTAGAATTTAATAATTTGAGTTTTGGACAAAAAATCATTATCATTTCATATAATTCACTTTTAAGATAAAGGTGTCCTTACTGGTCTTTATTTTACCTTGTACGGAGCCTAATTTTTGTTTGATAACTTCTATTATTTATCTTCCTTTTTCTATTATTATTGTTACATTTAAATTACTTAAGTTGTTTATGTAATTTTTTGTTTTTATTTTTTATTACATATACGAATGGCCTTAGTCATTGAATGTCAATATAAATAAATGACGTAAACAAGTCATAACATATTGATCTTAAACTTTCTCATTTCCAACTTAACCCAAAATAGTTGCTTCCCAAGTCCGCCAGCCGCGGACGTGCCGTGCTGCCACTTGGCTTTGCTCAAATATTCCAACAAGATGTAATAAAATTTACCAAGGTGACAGATTCATTACTCCTGACGCGCGTTTCGTCTACTTAAGACTCATCAGTGGCGTTTAACTCTAAATGCTTAAAGTATTTTTTCATTCGATGATGGAATAATATAAGTCTACTGGGATTGTGTAAAAACACAATACATGTAGTTCAAAATATTATATGAAAGTCTAAAAAGAATCTACCAACCAGTAAGCTTATTAAGTATCGGATCGACAAACATGGCGATACAGCATAAACCAAAAAATAATATACAAGTCTAAAAGATTATGCAACGATGCCAATGACGGTGTTTCTTGTCAAAAATTTAGACAAAGACTGACCAACGAATTGCCTCAGTCATTGAATGTCAATATAAATAAATGACGTAAACAAGTAATAACATATTGATCATAACTTTTCTCATTTCCAACTTAACCCAAAATAGTTGCTTCCCAAGTCCGCCAGCCGCGGACGTGCCATACTGTTACTTGGCTTTGCTCAAATATTCCAACAAGATGTAAGCAAAATTACCAAGGTGACAAATTCATTACACCAGACGCGCGTTTCGTCTACTTAAGACTCATCAGTGGCGTTTAACTCTAAATGCTTAAAGTATTTTTTCATTCGGTGATGGAATAATATAAGTCCACTGGGATCGTGTAAAAACACAATACAGGTAGTTCAAAAGATTATATAAAAGTCTAAAAAGAGTCTACAAACCAGTAAGCTTATTAAGTATCGGATCGACAAACATGACGATACAGCATAAACAAAAAATAATATACAAGTCTAAAAGATTATGCAACGATACAAATGACGGTGTTTCTTGTCAAAAATTTAGACAAAGACTGACCAACGCGTGGCCTTAACTTGGCTTTGGGAGTTTTGTACGTCCTACACCGGCAACTTAATGCCCTTGGTTTTGAGGGGTTTAATAATATGGCTATTTTAGAATTTAATCATTTGAGTTTTGGACAAAAAATCATTACCATTTAATATAATTCACTTTTAAGGTAAAGGTGTCCTAACTGGTATTTATTTTACCTTGTACGGAGCCTAATTTTTGTTTGATAACTTCTATTATTTATCTTTCTTTTTCTATTATTATTGTTACATTTAAATTACTTAAGTTGTTTATGTAATTTTTTGTTTTTATTTTTTATTACATATACGAATGGCCAATTTTTTCATTCGGTGATGGAATAATATAAGTCCACTGGGATCGTGTAAAAACACAATACAGGTAGTTCAAAATATTATATAAAAGTCTAAAAAGAGTCTACCAACCAGTAAGCTTATTAAGTATCGGATCGACAAACATGACGATACAGAATAAATTTAAAATAATATACAAGTCTAAATGATAATGCAAGGATACAAATGACGGTGTTTCTTGTCAAAAATTTAGACAAAGACTGACCAACGAATTGCCTCAGTCATTGAATGTCAATATAAATAAATGACGTAAACAAGTAATAACATATTGATCATAACTTTTCTCATTTCCAACTTAACCCAAAATAGTTGCTTCCCAAGTCCGCCAGCCGCGGACGTGCCATTCTGTTACTTGGCTTTGGTCAAATATTCCAACAAGATGTAATCAAAATTACCAAGGTGACAAATTCATTACGCCAGACGCGCGTTTCGTCTACTTAAGACTCATCAGTGGCGTTTAACTCTAAATGCTTAAAATATTTTTTCATTCGGTGATGGAATAATATAAGTTTACTGGGATCGTGTAAAAACACAATACAGGTAGTTTAAAATATTACATAAAAGTCGAAAAAGAGTCTACCAACCAGTAAGCTTATTAAGTATCTGATCGACAAACATGACGATACAGAATAAACAAAAAATAATATACAAGTCTAAAAGATTATGCAACGATACAAATGACGGTGTTTCTTGTCAAAAATTTAGACAAAGACTGACCAACGAATTGCCTCAGTCATTGAATGTCAATATAAATAAATGACGTAAACAAGTAATAACATATTGATCATAACTTTTCTCATTTCCAACTTAACCCAAAATAGTTGCTTCCCCAGTCCGCCAGCCGCGGACGTGCCGTTATGTTACTTGGCTTTGCTCAAATATTCCAACAAGGTGTGATCAAAATGACCAAGGTGACAAATTCATTACGCCACACGCGCGCTTCGTCTACTTAAGATTCATCAATGGCGTTTGACTCTAAATGCTTAAAGTATTTTTTCATTCGGTGATGGAATAATATAAGTCTTCTGGGATCATGTAAAAACACAATACAGGTAGTTCAAAATATTATATAAAAGTCTAAAAAGAGTCTACCAACCAGTAAGCTTGTTAAGTATCGGATCGACAAACATGACGATACAGAATAAATTAAAAATAATATACAAGTCTAAATGATAATGCAAGGATACAAATGACGGTGTTTCTTGTCAAAAATTTAGACAAAGACTGACCAACGAATTGCCTCAGTCATTGAATGTCAATATAAATAAATGACGTAAACAAGTAATAACATATTGATCATAACTTTTCTCATTTCCAACTTAACCCAAAATAGTTGCTTCCCAAGTCCGCCAGACGCGGACGTGCCATGCTGTTACTTGGCTTTGCTCAAATATTCCAACAAGATGTAATCAAAATTACCAAGGTGACAAATTCATTACGCCAGACGCGCGTTTCGTCTACTTAAGACTCATCAGTGGCGTTTAACTCTAAATGCTTAAAGTATTTTTTCATTCGGTGATGGAATAATATAAATCCACTGGGATCGTGTAAAAACACAATACAGGTAGTTCAAAAGATTATATAAAAGTCTAAAAAGAGTCTACCAACCATTAAGCTTATAAAGTATCGGATCGACAAACATGACGATACAGCATAAACAAAAATAATATACAAGTCGAAAAGATTATGCAACGATACAAATGACGGTGTTTCCTGTCAAAAATTTAGACAAAGACTGACCAACGAATGGCCTTAACTTTGCTTGGGGAGTTTTGTACGTCCTACACCCGCAACTTAATGCCCTTGGTCGGACGGTCCTTACGGACATGGTTTTGAGGGGTTTGATAATGTGGCTATTTTAGAATTTAATAATTAAAGTTTTAAACAAAAATTCATTATCATTTAATATAATTCACTTTTAAGGTAAAGGTGTCCTTACTGGTATATATTTTACCTTGTACGGAGCCTAATTTTTTGTTTGATAACTTCTATTATTTATCTTCGTTTTTCTATTATTATTGTTACATTTAAATTACTTAAGTTGTTTATGTAATTTTTTTGTTTTTATTTTTTATTACATATACGCATGGCCTTAGTCATTGAATGTCAGTATAAATAAATGACGTAAAAAAGTCATAACATATTGATCTTAAACTTTCTCATTTCCAACTTAACCCAAAATAGTTGCTTCCCAAGTCCGCCAGCCGCGGACGTGCCGTTCTGTTACTTGGCTTTGCTCAAATATTCCAACAAGATGTGATCAAAATTACCAAGGTGACAAATTCATTACGCCAGACGCGCGTTTCGTCTACTTAAGACTCATCAGTGGCGTTTAACTCTAAATGCTTAAAGTATTTTTTCATTCGATGATGGAATAATATAAGTCCACAGGGATCGTGTAAAAAACACAATACAGGTAGTTCAAAATATTATATAAAAGTCTAAAAAGAGTCTACCAACCAGTAAGCTTTTTAAGTATCGGATCGACAAACATGACGATACAGCATAAATTAAAAATAATATACAAGTCTAAAAGGTTATGCAACGATACAAATGACGGTGTTTCTTGTCAAAAATTTAGACAAAGTCTGACTAACGAATGGCCTTAACTTGACTTGGGGAGTGTTTTACGTCCTACACCGACAACTTAATGCACTTAGTCGGACGGTCCTTACGGACATGGTTTTGAGGGGTTTAATAATGTGGCTATTTTAGAATTTAATAATTAAAGTTTTGGACAAAAATTCATTATCATTTAATATAATTCACTTTTGAGGTAAAGGTGTCCTTACTGGTATATATTTTACCTTGTACTGAGCCTAATTTTTTGTTTGATAACTTCTATTATTTATCTTCGTTTTTCTATTATTATTGTTACATTTAAATTACTTAAGTTGTTTATGTAATTTTTTGTTTTTATTTTTTATTACATATACGCATGGCTTTAGTCATTGAATGTCAGTATAAATAAATGACGTGAACAAGTCATAACATATTGATCTTAAACTTTCTCATTTCCAACTTAACCCAAAATAGTTGCTTCCCAAGTCCGCCAGCCGCGGACGTGCCGTGCTGTTACTTGGCTTTGCTAAAATATTCCAACAAGATGTAATCAAAATTACCAAGGTGACAAATTCATTACGCCAGACGCGCGTTTCTTCTACTTAAGACTCATTAGCGGCATTTAACTCTAAATGCTTAAAGTATTTTTTCATTCGGTGATGGAATAATATAAGTCCACTGGGATAGTGTAAAAACACAATGCAGGTAGTTGAAAATATTATATAAAAGTTTAAAAAGAGTCTACCAACCAGTAAGCTTATTAAGTATCGGATCGACAAACACGACGATACAGCATAAACAAAAATAATATACAAGTCTAAAAGATTATGTAACGATACAAATGAGGGTGCTTCTTGTCAAAAATGTAGACAAAGACTGACCAACGAATGGCCTTAGTCATTGAATGTCAATACAAATAAATGACGTAAACAAGTCATAACATATTGATCTTAAACTTTCTCATTTCCAACTTAACCCAAAATAGTTGCTTCCCAAGTCCGCCAGCCGCGGACGTGCCGTTCTGTTACTTGGCTTTGCTCAAATATTCCAACAAGATGTGATCAAAATTACCAAGGTGACAAATTCATTACGCCAGACGCGCGTTTCGTCTACTTAAGACTCATCAGTGGCGTTTAACTCTAAATGCTTAAAGTATTTTTTCATTCGATGATGGAATAATATAAGTCCACTGGGATCGTGTAAAAACACAATACAGGTAGTACAAAATATTATATAAAAGTCTAAAAAGAGTCTACCAAGCAGTAAGCTTATTAAGTATCGGATCGACAAACATGGCGATACATCATAAACAAAAAATAATATACAAGTCTAAAATATTATGCAACGATACAAATGACGGTGTTTCTTGTCAAAAATGTAGACAAAGACTGACCAACGAATGGCTTTAGTCATTGAATGTCAATATAAATAAATGACGTAAACAAGTCATAACATATTGATCTTAAACTTTCTCATTTCCAACTTAACCCAAAAAAGTTGCTTCTCAATTCCGCCAAGGCGCAATCTTGCCGTGCTGTTACTTGGCTTTGCTCAAATATTCCAACAAGATGTAATCAAAATTCCCAAGGTGATAAATTCATTACGCCAGACGCGCGTTTCGTCAACTTAAGACTCATCAGTGGCGTTAAACAATAAATGCTTAAAGTTTTTTTTCATTCGGTGATGGAATAATATAAGTCCACTGTGATCGTGTAAAAACACAATACAGGTAGTTCAAAATATTATATAAAAGTCTAAAAAGAGTCTACCAACCAGAAAGCTTATTAAGTATCGGATCGACAAACATGGCGATACAGCATAAACAAAAAATAATATACAAGTCTAAAAGAATATACAACGATACAAATGACGGTGTTTCTTGTCAAAAATTTAGACAAATACTGACGATCGAATGGCCTTAGTCATTGAATGTCAATATAAATAAATGACGTAAACATGTCATAACATATTGATCTTAAACTTTCTTATTTCCAACTTAACCCAAAATAGTAGCTTTCCAAGTCTGCCAGCCGCGGACGTGCCGTACTGTTACTTGGCTTTGCTCAAATATTCCAACAAGATGTAATCAAAATTACCAAGGTGACAAATTCATTACGCCAGACGGGCGTTTCTTCTACTTAAGACTCATCAGTGGCGTTTAACTCTAAATGCTTAAAGTATTTTTTCATTCGGTGATGGAATAATATAAGTCCACTGGGATCGTGTAAAAACACAATACAGGTAGTACAAAATATTATATAAAAGTCTAAAAAGAGTCTACCAAGCAGTAAGCTTATTAAGTATCGGATCGACAAACATGGCGATACAGCATAAACAAAAATTAATATACAAGTCTAAAATATTATGCAACGATACAAATGACGGTGTTTCTTGTCAAAAATTTAGACAAAGACTGACCAACGAATGGCTTTAGTCATTGAATGTCAATATAAATAAATGACGTAAACAAGTCATAACATATTGATCTTAAACTTTCTCATTTCCAACTTAACCCAAAAAAGTTGCTTCTCAATTCCGCCAGGCGCGGTCTTGCCGTGCTGTTACTTGGCTTTGCTCAAATATTCCAACAAGATGTAATCAAAATTACCAAGGTGATAAATTCATTACGCCAGACGCGCGTTTCGTCAACTTAAGACTCATCAGTGGCGTTAAACAATAAATGCTTAAAGTTTTTTTTCATTCGGTGATGGAATAATATAAGTCCACTGTGATAGTGTAAAAACACAATACAGGTAGTTCAAAATATTATATAAAAGTCTAAAAAGAGTCTACCAACCAGAAAGCTTATTAAGTATCGGATCGACAAACATGGCGATACAGCATAAACAAAAAATAATATACAAGTCTAAAAGAATATACAACGATACAAATGACGGTGTTTCTTGTCAAAAATTTAGACAAATACTGACCAACGAATGGCCTTAGTCATTGAATGTCAATATAAATAAATGACGTAAACATGTCATAACATATTGATCTTAAACTTTCTTATTTCCAACTTAACCCAAAATAGTTGCTTTCCAAGTCTGCCAGCCGCGGACGTGCCGTGCTGTTACTTGGCTTTGCTCAAATATTCCAACAAGATGTAATCAAAATTACCAAGGTGACAAATTCATTACGCCAGACGGGCGTTTCTTCTACTTAAGACTCATCAGTGGCGTTTAACTCTAAATGCTCAAAGTATTTTTTCATTCGGTGATGGAATAATATAAGTCCACTGGGATCGTGTAAAAACACAATACAGGTAGTTCAAAATATTATATAAAAGTCTAAAAAGAATCTACCAACCAGTAAGCTTATTAAGTATCGGATCGACAAACATGACGATACAGCATAAACAAAAAATAATATACAAGTCTAAAAGATTATGTAACGATACAAATGACGGTGTTTCTTGTCAAAAATGTAGACAAAGACTGACTAACGAATGGCCTTAACTTGACTTGGGGAGTTTTTTTACGTCCTACACCGACAACTTAATGCCCTTGGTAGGACGGTCCTTACGGACATGGTTTTGGGGGGTTTAATAATGTGGTTATTTAAGAATTTAATAATTTGAGTTTTGGAGAAAAATTCTTTATCATTTAATATAATTCACTTTTAAGGTAAAGGTGTCCTTACTGGTATTTATTTTGCCTTGTATGAAGCCTAATTTTTGTTTGATAACTTCTATTATTCATTTTCCTTTTTCTATTATTATTGTTACATTTAAATTACTAAAGTTGTTTATGTAATTTTTTGTTTTTATTATTTTATTACATTTACGAATGGCCTTAGTCATTGAATGTCAATATAAATAAATGGCATAAACAAGTCACAAAATATTGATCTTTAACTTTCTCATTTCCAACTTAACCCAAAATAGTTGCTTCCCAAGTCCGCCAGCCGCGGACGTGCCGTGCTGTTACTTGGCTTTGCTCAAATATTCCAACAAGATGTAATCAAATTTACCAAGGCGACAAATTCTTTACACCAGACGCGCGTTTCGTCTACTTAAGACTCATCAGTGGCGTTAAACACTAAATGCTTAAAGTATTTTATCATTCTGGGATGGAATAATATAAGTCCACTGGGATCGTGTAAAAACACAATACAGGTAGTTCAAAATATTATATAAAAGTCTAAAAAGAGTCTACCAACCAGTAAGCTTATTAAGTATCGGATCGACAAACATGACGATACAGCATAAACAAAAAATAATAAACAAGTCTAAAACATTATGCAACGATACAAATGACGGTGTTTCTTGTCAAAAATTAAGATAAAGACTGACCAACGAATGGCCTAAGTCATTGAATGTCAATAAAAATAAATGACGTAAACAAGTCATAACATATTGATCTTAAACTTTCTCATTTCCAACTTAACCCAAAATAGTTGCTTCCCAAGTTCGCCAGCCGCGGACGTGCCGTGTTGTTACTTGCCTTTGCTCAAATATTCCAACAAGATGTAATCAAAATTACCAAGGTGACAAATTCATTACGCCAGACGCGCGTTTCGTCTACTTAAGACTCATCAGTGTCGTTAAACACTAAATGCTTAAAGTATTTTTTCATTCGGTGATGGAATAATATAAGTCCACTGGGATCGTGTAAAAACACAATACAGGTAGTTCAAAATATTATATAAAAGTCTAAAAAGAGTCTACCAACCAGTAAGCTTATAAAGTATCGGATCGACAAACATGGCAATACAGCATAAACAAAAAATAATATACAAGTCTAAAAGATTATGCAACGATACAAATGACGGTGTTTCTTGTCAAAAATTTAGACAAAGACTGACCAACGAATGGCTTTAGTCATTGAATGTCAATATAAATAAATGACGTAAACAAGTCATAGCATATTGATCTTAAACTTTCTCATTTCCACCTTAACCAAAAATAGTTGATTCCCAAGTCCGCCAGCCGCGGACGTGCCATGCTGTTACTTGGCTTTGCTCAAATATTCCAACAAGATGTAATCCATATTACCAAGGTGACAAATTCATTACGCCAGACGCGCGTTTCGTCTACTTAAGACTCATCAGTGGCGTTTTACTCTAAATGCTTAAGGCATTTTTTCATTCGGTGATGGAATAATATAAGGCAACTGGGATCGTGTAAAAACACAATACAGGTAGTTCAAAATATTATATAAAAGTGTAAAAAGAGTCTACCAGTCAGTAAGCTTATTAAGTGTCGGATCGACAAACATGACGATACAGCAAAAACAAAAAATAATATACAAGTCTAAAAGATTATGCAACGATACAAATGACGGTGTTTCTTGTCAAAAATTTAGACAAAGACTGACCAACGAATGGCCTTAGTCATTGAATGTCAATATAAATAAATGACGTAAACAAGTCATAACATATTGATCTTAAACTTTCTCATTTCCAACTTAACCCAAAATAGTTGCTTCCCAAGTCCGCTAGGCGCTGTCTTGCCGTGCTGTACTTGGCTTCGCTCAAATATTCCAACAAGATGTAATCAAAATTACCAAGGTGACAAATTCATTACGCCAGACGCGCGTTTCGAATACTTAAGACTCATCAGTGGCGTTTGACTCTAAATGCTTATAGTATTTTTTCATTCGGCAATGGAATAATATAAGTCCACTGGGATTGTGTAAAAACACAATAAAGGTAGTTTAAAATATTATATTAAAGTCTAAAAAGAGTCTACCAACCAGTAAGCTTATTAAGTATCGGATCGACAAACATGGCGATACAGGATAAACAAAAATAATATACAAGTCTAAAAGATTATGCAACGATACAAATGACGTGTTTCTTGTTAAAAATTTAGACAAAGACTGACCAACGAATGGCTTTAGTCGTTGAATGTCAATATAAATAAATGACGTAAACAAGTCATAACATTGATCTTAAACTTTCTCATTTCCAACTTAACCCAAAAAAGTTGCTTCCGAAGTCCGCCAGGCGCGGTCTTGCCGTGCTGTTACTAGGCTTTGCTCAAATATTCCAACAAGATGTAATCAAAATTAACAAGGCGAAAAAATTCATTACACCAGACACGCGTTTCGTCTACTTAAGACTCATCAGTGGCGTTTAACACTAAATGCTTAAAGTATTTTTTCATTCTGTGATGGAATAATATAAGTCCACTGGGATCGTGTAAAAACACAATACAGGTAGTTCAAAATATTATATAAAAGTCTAAAAAGAGTCTACCAACCAGTGAGCTTATTAAGTATCGGATCGACAAACATGACGATACAGCATAAACAAAAAATAATATACAAGTCTAAAAGATTAAGCAACGATACAAATGACGGTGTTTCTTGTCAAAAATTAAGACAAAGACTGACCAATGAATGGCCTTAGTCATTGAATGTCAATATAAATAAATGACGTAAACAAGTCATAACATATTGATCTTAAACTTTCTCATTTCCAACTTAACCCAAAATATTTGCTTCCCACGTCCGCCAGCCGCGGACGTGCCGTGCTGTTACTTGGCTTTGTTCAAATATTCCCACAAGATGTAATCAAAATTACCAAGGTGACACATTCATAACGCCAGACACGCGTGTCGTCTACTTAAGACTCATCAGTTGCGTTTAACTCTAAATGCTTAAAGTATTTTTTCATTCGGTGATGGAATAATATAAGTCCACTGGGATCGTGTAAAAACACAATACAGGTAGTTCAAAATATTATATAAAAGTCTAAAAAGAGTCTACCAACCAGTATGCTTATTAAGTATCGGATCAACAAACATGGCGATACAGCATAAACAAAAAATAATATACAAGTCTAAAAGATTATGCAACGATACAAATGACGGTGTTTCTTGTCAAAAATTTAGACAAAGACTGACCAACGAATGGCCTTAGCCGTTGAATGTCAAAATAAATAAAAGACGTAAACATGTCATAACATATTGATCTTAAACTTTCTCATTTCCAACTTAACCCAAAAAAGTTGCTTCCCAAGTCCGCCAGGCGCGGTCTTGCCGTGCTGTACTTGGCTTTGCTCAAATATTCCAACAAGATGTAATCAAATTTACCAAGGTGACAAATTCCTTACGCCAGACGCGCGTTTCGTCTACTTAAGACTCATCAGTGGAGTTTAACACTAAATGCTTAAAGTATTTTTTCATTCTTTGATGGAATAATATAAGTCAACTGGGATCGTGTACAAAACACAATACAGGTAGTTCAAAATATTATATAAAAGTCTAAAAAGAGTCTACCAGTCAGTAAGCTTATTAAGTATCGGATCGACAAACATGACGATACAGCAAAAACAAAAAATAATATACAAGTCTAAAAGATTATGCAACGATACAAATGACGGTGTTTCTTGTCAAAAATTTAGACAAAGACTGACCAACGAATGGCCTTAGTCATTGAATGTCAATATAAATAAATGAAGTAAACAAGTCATAACATATTGATCTTAAACTTTCTCATTTCCACCTTAACCAAAAATAGTTGCTTCCCAAGTCAGCCAGCCGCGGACGTGCCGTGCTGTTACTTGGCTTTGCTCAAATATTCCAACAAGATGTAATCCATATTACCAAGGTGACAAATTCATTACTCCAGACTCGCGTTTCGTCTACTTAAGACTCATCAGTGGCGTTTTACTCTAAATGCTTAAAGTATTTTTTCATTCGGTGATGGAATAATATAAGGCAACTGGGATCGTGTAAAAACACTATACAGGTAGTTTAAAATATTATATTAAAGTCTAAAAAGAGTCTACCAACCAGTAAGCTTATTAAGTATCGGATCGACAAACATGGCGATACAGGATAAACAAAAATAATATACAAGTCTAAAAGATTATGCAACGATACAAATGACGGTGTTTCTTGTTAAAAATTTAGACAAAGACTGACCAACGAATGGCTTTAGTCGTTGAATGTCAATATAAATAAATGACGTAAACAAGTCATAACATTGATCTTAAACTTTCTCATTTCCAACTTAACCCAAAAAAGTTGCTTCCGAAGTCCGCCAGGCGCGGTCTTGCCGTGCTGTTACTAGGCTTTGCTCAAATATTCCAACAAGATGTAATCAAAATTAACAAGGCGAAAAAATTCATTACACCAGACACGCGTTTCGTCTACTTAAGACTCATCAGTGGCGTTTAACACTAAATGCTTAAAGTATTTTTTCATTCTGTGATGGAATAATATAAGTCCACTGGGATCGTGTAAAAACACAATACAGGTTGTTCAAAATATTATATAAAAGTCTAAAAAGAGTCTACCAACCAGTGAGCTTATTAAGTATCGGATCGACAAACATGACGATACAGCATAAACAAAAAATAATATACAAGTCTAAAAGATTAAGCAACGATACAAATGACGGTGTTTCTTGTCAAAAATTAAGACAAAGACTGACCAATGAATGGCCTTAGTCATTGAATGTCAATATAAATAAATGACGTAAACAAGTCATAACATATTGATCTTAAACTTTCTCATTTCCAACTTAACCCAAAATATTTGCTTCCCAAGTCCGCCAGCCGCGGACGTGCCGTGCTGTTACTTGGCTTTGCTCAAATATTCCAACAAGATGAAATCAAAATTACCAAGGTGACAAATTCATTACGCCAGACACGCGTTTCGTCTACTTAAGACTCATCAGTGGCATTTAACTCAAAATGCTTAAAGTATTTTTTCATTCGGTGATGGAATAATATAAGTCCACTGGGAGCGTGTAAAAACACAATACAGGTAGTTCAAAATATTATATAAAAGTCTAAAAAAGTGTCTACCAACCAGTAAGGTTATTAAGTATCGGATCGACAAACATGGCGATACAGCATAAACAAAAAATAATGTACAAGTCTAAAGGATTATGCAACGATACAAATGACGGTGTTTTTTGTCAAAAATTTAGACAAAGACTGACCAACGAATGGCTTTAGTCATTGAATGTCAATATAAATTAATGACGTAAACATGTCATAACATATTGATCTTAAACTTTCTCATTTCCAACTTAACCCAAAATAGTTGCTTCCCAAGTCAGCCAGCCGCGGACGTGCCGTGCTTTTACTTGGCTTTGCTCAAATATTCCAACAAGATGTAATCAAAATTACCGAGGTGACAAATTCATTACGCCAGACGCGCGTTTCGTCTACTTAAGACTCATCGGTGGCGTTTAACTCTAAATGGTTAAAGTATTTTTTCATTCGGTGATGGAATAATATAAGTCCACTGGGATCGTGTGAAAACACAATACAGGTAGTCCAAAATATTATATAAAAGTCTAAAAAGAGTCTACCAACCAGTAAGCTTATTAAGTATCGGATCGACAAACATTGGGATAACGCATAAACAAAAAATAATATACAAGTCTAAAAGAATATACAACGATACAAATGACGGTGTATCTTGTCAAAAATTTAGACAAAGACTGACCAACGAATGGCCTTAGTCGTTAAATGTCAATATAAATAAATGACGTAAACATGTCATAACATATTGATCTTAAACTTTCTCATTTCCAACTTAACCCAAAATAGTTGCTTCCAAAGTCCGCCAGGCGCGCACGTGCCGTGCTGTTACTTGGCTTTGCTCAAATATTCCAACAAGATGAAATAAAAATTACCAAGGTGACAAATTTTTTACGCCAGACTCGCTTTTCTTCTACTTAAGACTCATCAGTGGCATTTAACTCTACATGCTGAAAGTATTGTTTCATTCGGTGATGGAATAATATGCTGAAAGTATTGTTTCATTCGGTGATGGAATAATATAAGTCCACTGTGATCGTGTAGAAACACAATACAGGTAGTTCAAAATATTATAAAAAAAGTCTAAAAAGAGTCTACCAACCAGTAATCCTATTAAGTATCGGATCGACAAACATGGCGATAAAGCATAAACAAAAAAAAAATACACAAGTCTAAAAGATTATGCAACGATACAAATGACGGTGTTTTTTGTCAAAAATTTAGACAAAGACTGACCAACGAATGGCTTTAGTCATTGAATGTCAATATAAATTAATGACGTAAACATGTCATAACATATTGATCTTAAACTTTCTCATTTCCAACTTAACCCAAAATAGTTGCTTCCCAAGTCAGCCAGCCGCGGACGTGCCGTGCTTTTACTTGGCTTTGCTCAAATATTCCAACAAGATGTAATCAAAATTACCGAGGTGACAAATTCATTACGCCAGACGCGCGTTTCGTCTACTTAAGACTCATCGGTGGCGTTTAACTCTAAATGGTTAAAGTATTTTTTCATTCGGTGATGGAATAATATAAGTCCACTGGGATCGTGTAAAAACACAATACAGGTAGTCCAAAATATTATATAAAAGTCTAAAAAGAGTCTACCAACCAGTAAGCTTATTAAGTATCGGATCGACAAACATTGGGATAACGCATAAACAAAAAATAATATACAAGTCTAAAAGAATATACAACGATACAAATGACGGTGTTTCTTGTCAAAAATTTAGACAAAGACTGACCAACGAATGGCCTTAGTCGTTAAATGTCAATATAAATAAATGACGTAAACATGTCATAACATATTGATCTTAAACTTTCTCATTTCCAACTTAAAACCCAAAATAGTTGCTTCCCAAGTCCGCCAGCCGCGGACGTGCCGTGCTGTTACTTGGCTTTGCTCAAATATTCCAACAAGATATAATCAAAATTACCAAGGTGACAAATTCATTACGCCAGACGCGCGTTTCGTCTACTTAAGACTCATCAGTGGCGTTTAACTCAAAATGCTTAAAGTATTTTTTCGTTCAGTGATGGAATAATATAAGTGCACTGGGATCGTGTAAAAACACAATACAGGTAGTTCAAAATATTATTTAAAAGTCTAAAAAGAGTCTACCAACCAGTAAGCTTATTAAGTATCGGATCGACAAACATGGCGATACAGCATAAACAAAAAATAATATACATGTCTAAAAGATTATGCAACGATACAAATGACGGTGTTTCTTGTCAAAACTTTAGACAAAGACTGACCAACGAATGGCTTTAGTCATTGAATGTCAATATAAATAAATGACGTAAACATGTCATAACATATTGATCTTAAACTTTCTCATTTCCAACTTAACCCAAAATAGTTGCTTCCCAAGTCCGCCAGCCGCGGACGTGCCGTGCTGTTACTTGGCTTTGCTCAAATATTCCAACAAGATGAAATAAAAATTACCAAGGGGACACATTTTTTACGCCAGACGCGCGTTTCGTCTACTTAAGACTCATCAGTGCTATTTAACTCTAAATGCTGAAAGTATTGTTTCATTCGGTGATGGAATAATATAAGTCCACTGGGATCGTGTAAAAACTTAATACAGGTAGTTCAAAATATTATCTAAAAGTCTAAAAAGAGTCTACCAACCAGTAAGCTTATTAAGTATCGGATCGACAAACATGGCGATACAGTATAAACAAAAAAATACTATACAAGTCTAAAAGATTATGCAACGATACAAATGACGGTGTTTCTTGTCAAAAATTTAGACAAAGACTGACCAACGAATGGCCTTAGTCATTGAATGTCAATATAAATAAATGACGTAGACATGTCATAACATATTGATCTTAAACTTTCTCATTTCCAACGTAACCCAAAATAGTTGCTTCCCAAGTCCGCCAGCCGCGGACGTGCCGTGCTGTTACTTGGCTTTGCTCAAATATTCCAACAAGATGTAATCAAAATTATCAAGGTGACAAATTCATTACGCCAGACGCGCGTTTCGTCTACTTAAGACTCATCAGTGGCGTTTAACTCTAAATGCTTAAAGTATTTTTTCATTCGGTGAAGGAATAATATAAGTCCACTGGGATCGTGTAGAAAAACAATACAGGTAGTTCAAAATATTATAAAAAAGTCTAAAAATAGTCTACCAACCAGTAATCTTATTAAGTATCGGATCGACAAACATGGCGATACAGCATAAACAAAAAAAAATACACAAGTCTAAAAGATTATGCAACGATACAAATGACGGTGTTTCTTGTCAAAAATTGAGACAAAGACTGACCAACGAATGGCTTTAGTCATTGGATGTCAATATAAATAAATGACGTAAACAAGTCATAACATATTGATCTTTAACTTTCTCATTTCCAACTTAACCCAAAATAGTTGCTTCCCAAGTCCGCCAGCCTTGGACGTGCCGTGCAGTCACTTGGCTTTTCTCAAATATTCCAACAAGATGTAATAAAAATTACCAAGGTGACAAATTCTTAACGCCAGACGCGCGTTTCGTATACTTAAGACTCATCGGTGGCGTTTTACTCTAAATGCTTAAAGTATTTTTTTCATTCGGTGATGGAAACATATAAGTCCACTGGGATCGTGTAAAAACACAATACAGGTAGTTCAAAATATTATATAAAATTCTAAAAAGAGTCTACCAACCAGTAAGCTTATTAAGTATCGAATCGACAAACATGGCGATACAGCATAAACAAAAAATAATGTACAAGTCTAAAAGATTATGCAACGATACAAATGACGGTGTTTTTTGTCAAAAATTTAGACAAAGACTGACCAACGAATGGCCTTAGTCATTGAATGTCAATATAAATAAATGACGTAGACATGTCATAACATATTGATCTTAAACTTTCTCATTTCCAACTTAACCCAAAATAGTTGCTTCCCAAGTCCGCCAGCCGCGGACGTGCCGTGCTGTTACTTGGCTTTGCTCAAATATTCCAACAAGATGTAATCAAAATTATCAAGGTGACAAATTCATTACGCCAGACGCGCGTTTCGTCTACTTAAGACTCATCAGTGGCGTTTAACTCTAAATGCTTAAAGTATTTTTTCATTCGGTGAAGGAATAATATAAGTCCACTGGGATCGTGTAGAAACACAATACAGGTAGTTCAAAATGTTATATAAAAGTCTAAAAAGAGTCTTCCAATCAGTAAGCTTATTAAGTATCGGATCGTCAAACATGTCGATACAGCATAAACAAAAAATAACATACAAGTCTAAAAGATTATGCAACGATACAAATGACGGCGTTTCTTGTCAAAAATTTAGACAAAGACTGACCAACGAATTGCCTTAGTCATTGAATGTCAATATAAATAAATGAGGTAGACATGTCATAGCATATTGATCTTAAACTTTCTCATTTCCAACTTAACCCAAAATAGTTGTTTCCCAAGTCCGCCAGCCACGGACGTGCCGTGCTGTTACTTGGCTTTGCTCAAATATTCCAAAAAGATGTAAGCAAAATTACCAAGGTGACAAATTCATTACGCCAGAAGCGCGTTTAGACTACTTAAGACTAATCAGTGGCGTTAAACTCAAAATGCTTAAAGTGTTTTTTCATTCGGTTATGGAATAATATAAGTCCACTGGGATAGTGCAAAAAACACAATACAGGTAGTTCAAAATGCTATATAAAAGTCTAAAAAGAGTCTACCAACCAGTAAGCTTATTATCGGATCGACAAACATGACGATACAGCATAAACAAAAAAAAAAAAAAATACACAAGTCTAAAAGATTATGCAAAGATACAAATGACGATGTTTCTTGTCAAAAATGTAGACAAAGGCTGACCAACGAATGGCCTTAGTCATTGGATGTCAATATAAACAAATGACGTAAACAAGTCATAACATATTGATCTTTAACTTTCTCATTTCCAACTTAACCCAAAATAGTTGCTTCTTAAGTCCGCCAGCCGCGGACGTGCCGTGCTGTTTCTTGGCTTTGCTCAAATATTCCAACAAGATGTAATCAATATATATATATATATATATATATATATATGTATATATATATATATAGAGATATATATATATATATATATATATATATATATATATATATATATTTGCGGTTATGTTTTTTAACAGCATTTGGGTGGTTATTTAGTCATATCGAGATCGAGATGTGTATTCGATGAGTTAAGTGAGGCTGCATTGTGAAATCAACAATATTCTACTTCAATTGTTTTAACCTCAACCCATTTCATCTTTGACTCTATATATTACGATACAAACTTCAAACTGTAGTTTATGTTTTGAACATACTGTGGAGTTAAACAAATTTACAGTGAACAGCGCATGTTAGCCTATTTAGTCTAGATACTCACATCTCCCTTCTTATGGTATTCCGAATTAGTGTTGCAGTTTTTCGCCAGACCAAAATCACATATTTTCGCCACATTATTTTTTGGCAATAGAACGTTTCTGGCAGCTAAGTCTCTGTGAATGTACTGCAATAAAATCATTATTTTAACTCTACATATAATAACAAAAATGAACCAAATTAATTTGAGCTATGCAATGCCAGCTACATAAATAGCACTTGTTCAGGTCCATTTTATTTAAACTTTATTACAGGTAATTACAAAATAAGTTTTAACTATTGGGTTTCTTTTACTTTTTTGTTTCCTTGAGGTTTGAAGGCGTGTTTGTTTTGATCATTTGATATAGTTTTTAATGGACCTAAAACCAGAATATCCGGTAAAAATCAAAAAATTTCGGCAGGAAAACTAGCAACCATTGTCAATTTAAATCCTGCACAGACTTCCCACAGTTAGAGTTGACAATAAGAGGCCACAAATGCCCATATCTTGTTTTGAATATATTTGAAACCTATATTGTCATGCGACCATATCTTAGTAGTAAAAAGGTGTCTCGATGTAAATATTTTTTTTACAAATTTTTATAGTAAGGACTTCGACGAAAAATACTTATAGTGCTCTTTATGCTTAATGGGGTATTGAAATAAATTTGCATTCAAGCACAACTTTTTCATACATCGTGATATTCAAAAGAAATTGCCTTCAACCCCCAAATAATTTTCAGGAAACAGTATCCGTTTAAATTGATATTTTAACTTTATATCAATACTGTATTTGTTATATTTTAATATAACGGTTCTTTTAATGTGTTCAATATTATTGCTGTACAAAAACGGTACAAAAACGGTATATGAGTAATTACCTATGGTAAGAATTAAGGAACTCCTGGTCGGTTGAACTCATAGTTAGTTCGTTAGCATATGCAATATGTGTTTGCGATGTCATTATATTTTATGACGATAGAAAATACAATAAAATTATAGGCTATAAATTTTGCTACGCCTGACGCGCGTTTCGTTTCTTCAAGACTCATCAGAGGCGCTCTAATGTAAATATGATATTGCACCGGTAAATAAATGCTACACTTGTATTATAAATCAAACCTTTTTGGCAGCCAGGTATTCCATTCCTCTGGCAACTTGGAAAGCCCAGCATATAAGATTTTTAGTAGTAAGTTGTGGACCAGTGGTATTATCAATTTCTATTGAAGTCATATTTCCATAGTCCGATTGACGTGACGTCTGTTTGCTTGCAGGATCATGCATTTTCTCTTCAACTGGGTCAACACAATCCTTCATGTTGTCCTTGAAAGTGGTTTTGTATTTTCTGAGGTAGCTAAGAAGGTTTCCAAAATGGCAATATTCCACAATTACCATGAGTTCACCTTAAAAGGTCTTATTACTGATAAAATTGTAGAAATAATGTTCTTTCTATGAAATTCTTACGACAATTTTTTAGGAGTAGTTTAAGTAACTGAAGCTTTTATTTTACTTAATCTGTTACATTTGTTTTAATTACATAGATTTACTTTAAAATATTACTGAATAGCAAAAAGAAAAGCTGTGTAAAGTTTCCTCGAATGAAATTATTTGTGGACTTTTTTGTTTGATTTGTTTCCAAACAATTACCAACATTATTAGGTGAAAACAAATATGACTATATATAATACTGACTACAGGGTATATAAGATTAATAAAATATATCCATATGCATCAAATTAATTCTGAAAAAGATATAAATAGTTTTTGGCATATATAGGTGGTTTTTTGATGTGCATATTGATCCCAAGACTTTAAAAAGAATGACTTCAAAAACTACAACTGTGTATTGATTGCAAGGTACAAAGATAAAAGTAAAAGCATTACACATAACAATAACTTTGCTGCTTACAAATCTTATGAAAGAACCAAACAAACAATAGATAAAAAGCTTAAATATCTTGAGTGTAAAGTGCAAACGTATACAGATATTTTAATATGATGTTTTTATCTATGTCATGCTGTCGGGAGAGATTTCAATTCTACAGAATGCACTACAAAACTGGGGAGATAAATCAATAAATGATATTACCGAAATAATCGTTAATGAATGCTTACAGTACTTGCACCCGTAAACGCAACACTTTGACTGATTGATAACTGATTGGTGACGGATTTTGGAACGCTGACGGATCGCTGACTGATTGATGATGAATACATCCGTCCAAAATTATGAATCCGTCATTACCTTGGTAACCGTCAGCGATCAGTTCAATCAGTGCGATCCAGAATCCGTCATTTAATTATATGCATAAATCGGCCAGTTTATTGACGGATACGTATACATTGATAATTTAAAGATAAAACGAATTCTGCGTGTATATTATATATGCATTTATAATAAAATTTATAATAAAATAAACGCATGTATTCAAAAGAATAGTTAATACAATGTCTCGTTCTTAAAAATAACATAAGTAAACATATTTAAAGAAAAAACTATTTTCTTTATATTATATAATAAAGAAAATTTCTTTAAAACGGGACATATTTGCGGGTTGCCCCCTGTAAACCTTAAAAAAAACTTCGATTTAAGGCACATCAGTAGCGACGAGGTAAATATTTTCGTAATCCTTCATTGATTCTCTTTTTTTATTTCCGCGACTCGTGATTTCGGCCTATTTTTTTTCTGCGACCTGTTACATGTATATTTTTTGTCGTATATTAAGCCGACCCGACTCCCCCAATCAGTAACAGATTTATTTTCATTTAGGAAAGGACGTGGCCTCTTTTTGACATCATTACTAGTTACTTAAATGTATGCCTACGTGTTTTTATTTAGTCTACAACATTTTTAAATACAATTGTAAAACTGTTGTGTATAAACAATTGTTGAACTGTTGAACAAGCATTGTCAATCAAACAAATTGTTTAATAAACAAAAAGTTGTGTTGTAAAATATACAGCGATTCTGGTCGCAAGTTTTATTTGACAGGCAATTAAAGAAGTAAAAAATTATAATAACAATTACGCTGGATTGTTTCATTTATTTCATGGCGTCCATTTTTTATTGGGGGTGGGGTGGGAGGAAGCCGGAGTACACGAGTTAAAATGGACAAGTCAATACAGTTGGTGTCGGACACACCCTATCTGCAGTCGTTCGAAAATCCGCAACCTGTTTATAGGCATGTAATAACTAGTAGATGACTAACCAATCAGCCACTGAGGCCCTAATAACGCCGGGGAAACTTTTTTGTGAAAACTGCAGTTAAGCGTAAAGATGTGTTACAGATAGACACGTGTTATAGTACGAAATGGTATTTTTTTTAACAAAACGTCATTAATTCCATAGGTCTATGAAGATCGGTTTGAACATTGTCATTACAGTCATTCGATAAAACAAAACCTTTTCAAAACGTACCCTTTAAATTCAATTTGAATAACTTATTTCATTGATTGATTGATCGGATGCTTGATTTTCTTTCGGCGAGGGTGTTCAGCTTTATTCATAACGAGAATAAGTTAAATATCAATTAGATTTGTTTGTTTGTTTGTTTGTTTAAATATTTTTTACGCCACTTTCAGCAATTTTTGCAGCTATATCATGGCGTCCAGTTTTCATTGGCGGAGGAAGCCGGAGTACCCGGAGAAAACCCCGGTCCTTCGGTAGGAAAAGTGGCAATCCTTGTCAATAAAGTCGAGTGCACCCTGCCCACCTTGAGACTCGAACCCGCAACCTCAGTGTTGACAGACAACGTGATCAATAGTAGACTACCATAACCACTCGGCCACCGAGGCCCCCTAAATTAATTAGAGAAAGATGGAAAAAAGGGCAAACATTTTGAATTCAACTGGAAAAATAAGTGGTATGGGCATGGGCGGAAAATTTTAAGCCTTCTCTTTTTCGAAACATACAAAAGAGATCCTTAGCGTGGAAGTACTCTCTAAACACGTCACTGTGGTTCGCGGCAATTCTATTATGTCCTGAACCACCCCCTTCCCGAACAAAAACGTTATATCTAGTAACTTCCGAATTTAAAGAAAACCATTTATACTTATATATCATTAAATATCGAATGACTATAACAGACATCGTAAAATAAACAAATTGTGACGGCTAAAATGCAAAAGCAAAATTGATTTTAAAATTATGATTACATGTTTGCGTCTTTACTCCTAAGCTTCTATATACAAACGCGTTTATTCTTTATTTGACATTTAATTCTGTGTAAATGCATGTGACACAATTAGATAGTGAATAAAATATATAAATAGATGTATTCGCTTTTGTCGAAAATCTTTCTCAGTATTATACACCGGAATTATTAGGAATTGTGGCATAGAAAGAAAACTGATCAAACCACGACAAATGATCTTTTTACGCGTTTATAAAACCTCGACCGCTTTGGTTAAGGTAGCAGTAATCTAGTATTGATCACCGAGTTGCCTGTTCGACCCTTACAGCGAGAGGGTGTGCTCGACTCATCCCTAAATTTGCAAAGAGAACCAGTTTTCCTGTCGAAGGTCTGCTGTTTCGTTGGGTACTGCAGCTCTTCCTTATAAACACTCGACGCCATATTAAATAAACTAATATAATGTTTGAAAATAGTGTTAAACTACCTTGAATCATACATACAAATAATGCTAACGCGAAAATGTTACTATTCCGCTTCGTCTTACTCGCTTTTTCCGCTTTAAAAAAATTTTGAAGACAAATACGAGATGTACGCCTTGTCACGCGAGGTCAATATTTTTTAATTTTTTGGGTTTTTTTTTCCATTTCTTTTTTTTTATAAAATTGCACTCTGTGATGTTTATGTTCGGTCACAGATGCATTAGTTATATATTGCGGGAATTTCCATTTATGATTTATAACTTTAGACTCGACTTTTTCCGCCTTAAAAAATTCGAATACAAATACAAGACGTACGCCTTGGCACGCGAGGTCAATATGTTTTATGTCATTGTGTGTATGTTTTTTTAAAATTATTTTGTTAATAAAATGACACTATGTGATGTTTATATTTCGTCACAGATGCATATATAACTAGTAATAGATTGGGGGAATTTCCATTCGTATTATTTATATCTTAAGACCTGTTTTAGCCTTATTATTAGGTTAAACGAGCCATAAATGAGGACATAACAGTTAACATTTGTATACTTCTAATATTTGCGAGTGAAACGAATTTTCACATTTCGAAATATTGATTTCACTAACCGGAAGTTGAATGGACGGATTGGAGCGATCAGTCCAAATCGATCCGTCAGATCAGTCAAATCGTTCCGAATTCGTCAATTGACGGATGGACGGATTGGGAACGATCTGACGGATTGGGAACGATTTGACTGATCTGACTGATTGATAACTGATCGCTGACGGATTTTGGAACGCTGACGGATCGCTGGCTGATTGATAAAAGTGTTGCGTTTTCAATCTCAAGTACTGTACCATATCTTATTTCCTTGGTAACAGCTCCCAGTAAATTGACTATATTTAGATGCTGCCCGAGATGAATCAATATTTTCAGCTCTGACAGTAAGGCCACTATCTGTTCCTTGTCTGTGCGATCTGCATGGAAAACAATATACATCGTATTTTATTAACATACACACATTCATTCAACTTTGTTGACAATAATACTCTACTTTCAGTTGATCTTCCATTCATGACAACCAGTGTTTTATTTTGGGAAACAATGACATGCAGACCGATAATTCATGTCAATAAAGGTTTGGATGCAGAATAACTTGTCACAAGTTTGGGCTCAATAAATCAAGAATAGTATGTCCTTTCATGTTTAATGCATTCTTCTGTCAATACTGATAAATCTTTTTTCCTGATTTGTAATTGAAGTATTACTAAACATGTTTAAAATATTCAACTTTACCGTGAATATTATTTTTGCAACAAGCAAATGTACAGGTACATGGTTATATATATAATAGAACATAAAAGTAAAAAAAAAATATAATGCAAAAACAAAAATTGTTGATGCCAATCAGTGCAGAAAAGACTTCGTTACATCAGTACAAAGTATAGTGTAATAAAAGAAACATAATTTGGAAGAGTAAACGTTCTCATCAGTTCAGTCGAATCCTGCCAAATAACCAAATGAAATGTCATCAAAGATACCAAGTTTACAAAATTTACTACGTCTGCCTGGCAGTTTTAAAAAGGTAAGATCAACATGAGATTAAGATCCCGACAACAGCTATGCATGTTCTTGATCCCAGTCTTAATTGAAAAAATGCAAATTATGTGCTATTGTAAACAACTGTAGCTGTCTCTCTAACTAGACACGCATAATCCAGTTTAAATAAATCTCATAATGTAACATTTTATATATATTTGATCACCGTAATGACAAGAAATTATGGCTGAATATTACCTTTTACCATTTTTACTGCAACCACAGTTAGGTCTTCAAAGTCTCGAATTCCAATTGCCACCGCCCTAATGACTCGTCCAAAGGCCCCTTGACCAAGTAACATTCCTTAAAAAAAGTATAATAATGTATTATAAATTAAAAACATCAATCTCTTCCTATTCAACACTTTCTATATATAGCATCACAAATGCTTAATTTTCTTTAATGGATTTTCATTTAAATGACCTTCTTGCTTTCATGCTCAGTTTGTTTCTCTTCTGCTACTTTTAAACCTAAAACATACCAGCGGAAACAGTGGATGACAAATCGTGTTGATGTTAATATAAAGTCTATTTGGAAGCTGCCATGAGAAATACAAGTAATTCAAGTCATTCCTGAAAACCAAGAACCGAGAATTTATTATCAAGACATCTCTATCACAATAAAAATGAGTGAACTAAATTCTTAAAATTGCTTTTATTTTCAAACAATAAAAAAGGAAAAAAAGATTTTTACATATTTTTATAGAGTTTTATACCTATTATTTGAGATAGATCTCGTATTAATTTGGAAACAATTATATAAAGCAAAGGTGTGAACCAGGAAAAAGAAAACTACGAGAAACGGGTCCAAACGGGACGTTAAGCAGTTTACATCATCGGAAAGTGATTTTGTTTGTTGTTTATGACCATCTTGGATCGTTCTGATGTTGAACACATTGATAAAGGATCTTGTATTGTTACGAGTTGATTTATCAGATATCTTCAGTTAATATAATTTCATTAAGAAATTTCAAGTCCGAGCCTTGACATTGTATGTATGAAATTTTCGGTTTCTCTAATTTTAAAATGTAGTAAATTGGCAAAATAAAACACAAATACAAAATAAAGGTAATTGTAAATTAACTGGCAATAGCTATTTAATTTACATCATCGTTTTTGATTAAGTATTTAATAACTGATTGGATTATTGTTCTCTCCTATGTAAAATGTACTCATGCAAAAGGCGGTAAATGAAAGTTGTTTTGTGTATGACGTAATTATATTTAACCTATTAAAAGATGACAACCACTAAAATAGTTTTTTCTCACAGGTCAAGCGTTTTGAATATTACGTAAACATTAGAGAATTATAGATTGTTTTATTTTTAAAAAAGATTTTTTCATGTCCTTTTGGTTTTCTTGCAAGAAAAACAAAAATAATATGTTTATAGCATTTTTGTAATATTTGGAAGTCAAAACAACAACAGAAATATCCGCAATCGGTTCATTAGATGCTTATATGAAGGACGTTAAGCAAACAGTAATCTGTTGTTTTCTTAAGAACGCCTTGACAGTTGTGTGAGGCGAGCAAATCACACGCTACATAAAGATCACAGAAATACTGCCAAATAACAATAATACCAATTATTAAAAAAAACTGTTTGAAATTGGGACTCAATACATAAGTAAACTTGTTACATAGCGTCATTTCTATTTAATTATGAGTCTCTAGTCTTAGTGGACATGTATCATCTTCATGAAAAATGTGTTATTATACTGACTGACATGACACCTAAGAATTTTGTAATTGTATGCAAAACGCACAACAGAAATTGCACGATGAAGGAATTAGGTATTGACAATTCAGCTGGCAGCCAACATATACTACGACGACACTGACAAGACAGAAATTCCTGAAAAAGCAAAGAATTTGGAATTCCTTTTGGTATTTTGAATACAGATTAAAAATCGAATCTTCCATTAATCTCTATGATTCCTGTAAACCTTTTTCAAACTTAAAACATCTATTTTTGTCAGCAGTAAAACGTAGGCTCAGAGATAATGTGAAAGAAGCTACTCCAGAGGTGACGCGAATCGAATGGGGATATTAAAAAATTAGTAAGGTCTGTTAGAGAACCTTAATGCTGCGTAATTCTGTTCACGAACTCCTTATACCACAATTCCCCATTATAAGCTTAAAGAAACATTAAAAGAATTAATTCACCTTAGATTCACTAAAATTATTGACAAACCTTAATATAGCTATCTGGTTGTAGGTCATTCCAAATCATATGTCGTAAAGAACGACTCTGATTCTAATAGCGAGCACAGCTCGCAGCGGGCTTCGAAACTGTACGCGAAAAGCGCTCTACGGCAATGATGTGTAAAGTGATCAAATCACGTGACCAAAATCTACTTAATGCTGATATTGAATTTTGTTCGTCCGGAAGTTGAAGAGCAGTAAAAAAATTAATTTTAAAGGTAGACTTTAAAAATAAATTTGACATCGATAAAAAATATATGTTTTATCTAAAAATAACAACAAAAATTTCAAACAATTGTTTTGCAATCTTTCGCTCTATTTAAAAACTCATCATATGTGACGACACTACTACAAAGAAAGACGTCACAAATTCGGAGGCATTGTTAAGGTGTTCGGAAGTAACGTCAATTATGAAATTCACATTATATATAAATAATTTAAAGTCCTGTTGCAATGAAAATAATACTGGGTTAACACAAATTTACTGTTTTGGGTTCTTAATTTATTTTAAAAATTAAAGTAGTGCGGTACTACTAACCCAAAGAATGACGTCCCAATGCTACACGTGAGGAATTTGCATACCGTGCATTTTAATGCAAGACGATGTTTTTACTGTAGAAATTTGTACAAAATAATTTGTCCAACATGTTTATCAGAATTAAGAGAATTCGTCATTTTTTACATTCGTTTCTTCCTGCCAATTTAACTGCAATTTTGGTAAAATTATGAATTATTTAATTTTATAAAAGAGTGACTTACCGATAAACCTCTTAATTGCATAAAGCTAGCGAAAATTAAATTTTCCCACTTTATTTATTTCAATATTTATCGCACAAGCACCTGTCTGTTTAACACCCAGGCCGGGCACAAAAATCGAAAAATAATTACTATCTGCGCATTCGGAGCTCTGTTGGTTCGAAATTAGTATCATACATACTGTTAAGATCTGTTGTAATGACTTTTCTCAACGTAAAATGGAGGGGGTGGGACAGTCTGTCAAAAAATGTTTTAGGTTCAGTATGACCTACAGGCATATGCATCTTACGAAAATTAAATTGTTAACATTTATTGACTTATAGTTACTTCTTGTTGACGCTACTAACTATATGTGATCATTTGCATATATACAGGAAAGCGGAATAGTGAATTAACGTACTCGTTAACTTAATGAACAAAGTAAAACAACGAATTGTGTGCAAAAAATAATCCTTTAACAATCTTTGTGCCACGGGCCACTTTTGGGCCACTTATTTTATGTTACGTTGCTAATGCTAGGCGATTTCCGTCTATGACGTCGTTTTCCCGCGACGTCTGTCTTTCCAAGTGCGCGAAAGGTTGACGTATGTTAAATTTATTTACGTCTTTCATTTGCTACTTAATTGCGGCAGTGTCTAAATATCACCCAAATATGTATTCGTTGTTGTCTCTTTTAACCCGGTAATGTTCTCACTAATTATATATGACAACTTTACAGTACTCAATTCTATTAACATGTTTGTTTACTTTATACGTTTAGCAAAGAATTCCGCTCAAGTATGGCAAGATTACGCTTGCAGTGAGGTGTGTCTTTGATATATGTTGAAGACCTAACTTTGACTTGAAGATGAAGAACCACAATAAAAGCTCTGTCCTTTTGATTATTATCGTATCTTTTCCATGTGTAGGAAAAGAGTTTGTATCAATAAGTTATACCTCATATCCAACCAGTGTTATTATATTATTTGGTTTTTGTTATTAAAGTTCAATTATAAATGGTTAACTGACACTACCCATGTTATTAAAACCCTTCTTCCATGTTCAGACTTGCTAAGTAGTTTCTACAACTTTTTCACTTCTTCAATGATTAAATTTATTATATGATAATTGAGTGAGGGGTTAATATTCATAATGACATTGCTTTGTTAAATTACATTTTAGAAATTTCAGCATATTTTCAGTCCAGTTTTTTTGGGGGAGGAAGCCGGAGTACCTGGAAAAAACCTCGACCTTCGATAGGAAAACTGCATTGGAAAACTGGATTGTTCAATCATTGTCAATTAAGATTGAGTCGAGTACACCCTGTCTGCAGTTAGAATCCAAGTCGCAACCTCAGTGTTGACAGACAAAGTTGATCAGAGGTAGAAGAATGACAAAGGTTATTGGTCAATAACAACTGTTGCAAAATGTAAAAACTATAAGCAGGAACTGATTTAATAGTGATATCAATAAACGGAAAGTTGACAGTTGAGAAGTTGAAGTCATCACGCCTGTCGGGAATTTAGTTTGTAGTTTGTAGAGACTATTCTGAGCAGAAGTTCTACGTAAGAGACCGACTTGATTTGTTCGATAGTGTCCATAATGTGAAGCAACTTGGCATGTATAAAATGTACTTATTCACCGCATTTTTTGTATTATAATTAAGCAGATTACTATGTTCCGTAGTTTTCGACATTTTTTCTGAGATTGCAGTTATATACTTAGCCATTGATTCCATCTTTTAATATATTAATCATGCAAGTCATTCAATAGACAATATAATTATGATTTTATAGATTTCAGTCAAACTCAAATCTAGACACTAGAATTGAAGAAATGTTACATAAAAAAATCAGTCGTGGGAAAGTTATAAAACAAACAAGTATTAAGGTAGCAACCAGCGATTCCGCAAGAAGGAGGGAAACGAAATGACCTCAGTTACTTAGTTAATTAAAAGTTTGCGACGGATATTTTCTTGTGTGATGGTGTCCTCGATTTTTTAATGACAATTGGAAGATTAAGAAAATTTACTCAAGCATGTTATTGCGAGATTATTATACTCTTTTTAATCACACATCTTCAATTATTTCATTTGCTGTACAAAAAGCAATACAAATAGCTTTTATATTTTTGTATTCTCACAGTACTCCCGCCTTCCTATCAGCAAAATATTGTTCTGTTCTGGATCAAGACATGTTGTCAAAGATGATATGTGTTTGTGACGTGGCCAATATGTTTTACCTAAAATACAATTTTTAATATGAAATATATTTAATTGTTACCGACTTAACCAATATCTATACATGAACGCAATTTTTACACATAATTTTTATTTACTATGTTTTATGAAAGTAAACACTACTTGCGCCTTTGATGACAATGTCGATGAGAATCAAGAAAGTAAATAAACAATATTTCGGTCTCATTTTGCATTTATCAGTTAGTAACATTGAAATTCTCTAAACACAACATACCTTGTCTGAGCCGCCTTTTCGGAAACTCCCAAATAGGATCATATGGAAGACAGGATGTTTGTTCATCAATAGGTAGTTTAGGATTGTATTTTCCACTGTGATGTTCCAAATATTTCTCCAATTCTTTATGCTAAACCCGTTAAACATTGTGTAAGTCAAAATAATTTATGCAAGGTTTTTCACTATACTTTTGAAACATATTGATTCTGACCATTAATTTTAAAATATTAAAAGGAAACACGAAACAATAAGTTTTCCTTTATATCATTCCTTCGGAACCTGACCTTTCGATAATATATAAAAAATGTATCATTTAAAAATGCATTTAGCAAAATAAGTTATGAAGAAAAAACAACTATACAAGCTAAGGTTAAATATACTAATCATTCCAATTACTTCCATGATCCAGATTCGAAACTTGTTCAGAGTATTATTTATTATTTTATCAGTATCTTCCGACATACAGAGGTATAATTTTAAAGAAAAACACATTAATTGAACTCTTTGTCGTTATAAACTTACCAAAGTAGCTTTTTTTCTTTTGTAAATTATACACACAATAATCACTAAGACCATAATTATAACTGTTGGTACAATAGCAGAAACTATGAAATCATTATGTTGTCCTAGTAGTGCTTTGATTGGTGGTTCTAGAAACAATGTAGTTGTGTATTACTACTACAATAATGCTCATTTAAAATATACAGAGTTTCTAATAAACAAATTGATATAAAACAATAAACATAGGTAGAAAAATCGATCATTTAATGGACATTTATGTTTAAACAACATTTTTCTAATAGCAACCTTAATACCGAACACAAGAAGTTTATTGAGTCAATGTGAGCACCTGACTATCTTCATTCAACTTAAAGACATAAGGAGAATTTACTTGATCGTGAACATCAGCTAGCTAACTGCATTTTACCCCAGCTTTTTTGACTAAATTAATAAAAACAATTTCTCTGGAAAAATAAAAAGAACTCCAGAGCGAAACGATAAGACATTGGTAACAGATATATGGGACGTCTCTTATGTGAAATTCACACAAGTGGTCTATAACACGCAAGTAAAGTGGTACTGTTCAAATTCGTCACCCACTAAATTGTTTGTAGCCGGATTGCCATATTTCAATTTGACAGGTAAGTGGGCATTCTACATATAGACTCACTGCACAACTTTAATGCGTTAATGTCTTGATACCAAAGCACTACAAAATATACCTTATTTATATTTTATTACATTGTTTACCTCTGCTTTTAAGTGGCATATTGATTTTTCTTTTAGTAAGATATTGATTATTCTGTAAAAATAAAGGAAAGTTATAAACATACCGACATTGATGGTCCAGTTGGTGGAAGCCACGCCTCCTCTGTTTTCGGCCTCACAGGTGTAAACGCCGGAGTGTTTTTCATTTGTCACGTTAATGTTCAAACTGCCAACGAAATAAAAATAAATCAAAGGATACATGTTTATACCACGAAACTCTTAATTTCTCTAATTTATAATGCTGAATTTATTACATTTGATGGACGTTGTCTGTTTTGAATTTAAACAGTTGATAAGCTACCGGTTGAATATATATATGATATGATATGATAGCAAATGGTAGCCGTTAAACATCATTGTTTTGTTCAAGTATAACAACATCAACGGTATAGTATACCTGTCTGGATCATAAAAGCACTGCATGGCATTGGCAATTGTTCGAATACAAACAATTATCTTCTTAACAGGTTTGCTCAACTTCAACTATTATTAGTATTTCAGATAAATATTTTAACACATTCTATAGATTCGGTTGATTTTGTTTCTTACACTCGTCCACAGCGGGCAGCCCATAATGTCCACTGATTTTTATTCTATTATTTTGTGTAAGTAGTTGAGGACGAACACAGTGGGAAAGCTATGAGGAATCTCATTTTGCACTGACTTTAGTTAAAGGTGAAAATGGTCAATTCCACCCAAACTGTAGTGTATATGATAAATACCAACAGATTTTCCAAGAAAATTGCAAAAATATATATTCACGATTGTATACTAAGGCTTTTATTTATTAAGCAGACTATTGGCAATATCTGCAATTTTTCCGAAAATTTTAAAAGAATAGATATTACATCTATCATAACGTTAAAATAACTCTTAAATTCCGCAAATTTTTGAATGTTATAGAAAGACATACTTATATTAATATCGATTTATTAATGGTTTAAATACAAAGTCCTATCGAATACGAGTTCGATATAGACAAAATACTGAAAATACAAATTGTCAAAAAGGGATATAATTATGCTAAAATTATTTAAATCAATTATTATAGTACATTTTTATGAACTTTTTTGTACACTCAATTAATAAATTTGAAATCGCGTTGCACATCCCCTCGTTATCAATCTCGAAATCCCCATTAAAAAAATAATTTGAATTATCATTACCGTTATAAAAAAACTAAGTCATAAGTTCGACGAAATTTCTTTAAGATTATAATTTGAGTGTATATGACCTGAACCACTCTTACATTTTTCACCACTTTTACTTTTTCAGTAAACCAATGGAAAATGATGCATATATTTACTTCTGCATGACTTCGGCAAGGTTAATCAAACCTCAACCCTAAACGACAATGGTTGACGTTTTTCTGCCAAAATGTTTTGTTTTGGAACTCCCGAAATCTTAAAACCATTATATAGCTCGAAAATGGTACAAACGATATGGAACTATTGATCGTCTATACGTTGGTGTGGTATGAAAAAAGGTATCTAACTTGGTAATAAATACCTTCTACTGTTTTGAGTAAAGTATATCCCTAACTCATTGTCCTTTTTTATTAACTTGCTATCTTTAAACCATCGAAATGTTGGCATTGGAAAACCAATCATTTCACAGTAGCCAACTTCATAATATTGGCCAACGTCAATCCTGATTGAAGCACCTTGTTTGCGAGCTCCTGAACTCCAGTGAGGCTTTATAATTGCTGTTATAAAAAGAAAATTAATGTATATACAGTTTTACCGCATTCCTATTTGTACATCAGTGGTGCAGCATGTTGTTTTTGAGATTCTGAACTCAAGTCAAGCTCTACAATTGCTTTTTTTACCATTGCACTCGAATTCTTGTATAAATCCTATGTGTAGGACTTTGTTACTTGTGATATCTTAAACATTAGTTGGGCATTTTAATTTCCATTGAATAAAATGAAAAAAGAGCAATATATACACCATAAAAACACAAAATGTCATCAGAACAAGCAATGCCACATTGATGTTTTATATTGAATTTTTTGAATTTGTAATAAACCTTCAACATAAGGACAATTTATGTTTGGTTCTTTTAAAATCCAATTTATATTAACTGTACAATGTACTGTCAGTAACAGCTTTCCTTAATTGTAATCTCTTTTTGGAAGAGAATATTCTGTCTATATTCTTGGGACTGTACAAAGGAATTTATATACAAGTTTTAAAACCATTTTCACTCTTGATATATACACAGGATCAATCTTCAGGACAAACTATTTTTTATGAAGTATTAAGAACCTATTCTTACCTATTACGTTCACCATTATTGGTACTGTTTCTGTTATGTTAAGATATTTCTTTTCCCCTTGGCATACATAATAACCAGTGTGGCTTAACTTAATAGATTGTATCTCATACTTTACCGTCAACGAAAATGCCGTCCTGAAGCAAAACGATAATTATGGTTCATAATTATAGCCGAACTCTAGTTGTGTAAATTTTACACTGTATATTTATTTCAAAACGCAGAATATTTTGTTCTGTTAAAAACTTTTCAATAAATATATTTTGAACACAGAGACTACGTTCTGTACTCTTAAGAGCAAATTATGAAATTAATGAATATGAAGTATTGTGCTGATTAGTTTTGAGATATACTAATTCTCGTGTATTTCATGTGGGCAGTAAAAACAAGAATATCAAGGAAACGCAATTGTCATGTTTTTCTGATACGAAATGAAAAAAATCCGCAATACAACATGCCTTTGACTCTAGCTGGCACAACAAGGAACCAACAAGTTTGATGTTTGTTATGACAAATTTATCTTCTTACTATTTTAACGCTAGTTTACTTTTACAGAACTATTCTCCAGATTGCACATAAATACCTGTTATATGTTTTAGCATCTTCAAGCAAGGGTATCACCATAGACGCATTTTCTTTGTAAGAGATGTTAACTGTATTGTAATTCCAAACGCTGGCGTAGCATACCATAGTAACAAAATCCCTTTCGATAGGACTGGTATCACTGATAATTATATTGAGTCCATAGCCCGTTTCTGATAATAAAAATTAAGATCTGAACCAAATACAAGCCTAAATTTTACACTACGATATTTATTTTTTTAGACGACTAATACTTGTATCGGTTTTTTAAATTTTTAAAGGATAATAATATTAAAGCAATAGATGTCTGATTTAATGCAATTACAAGTTAACCAATTTGAAAAGACTTCTATATTAAGGGTGAAGTTATATTTTTACCCATTAATTATTTTTATATTTGGAATAATTCTTTGTCATGTTTTTGTAACAGGCAAATTTTTGCACCCATAAATTTTATGCAAAATTTGTACAAATTGTATGAGAATAATTTTCATTTGAATTTGTTTCTCAAATTTTTCCCTTTTTTATTCAAGTTTTGTCATTAATAAAGAAGCATATCTTTCAATTATTTATGTGAAGTTTACATTCAAATGTTTAAGCTGATATCATTTACAAGAATCTATTTTCACGTGAAATTTATGATTAAGCTCATTCAGGCGAATTCATAATGATTTGTTTTAGATGTGAATTAACTTTAATGTAAAATTTATGTAACCAAGATTCTTCAGTTTTATAGACATTATATGTCTATTAAACGTTGTTCATATACATCACTCGAATGTCATCATCTATGGATAATATTATAATTCGGGGGGAATGATGATCATATTGGTATTAAGGTACAACATCACGAAGTGAACGATATAAAGCACTATTATTATTGATGCAAAAAGTAACTCATTTCTTCTACAAAATATATTAATTACCTGTTTCAAATAATAAAATTGCAAAATCAAAATGAAGAAAACCTAAATTGTAATAGAACTTGTAGTTTCTCGGAGGAAGATGTTTTTAATCTTAGAAAATCAGTACAAACAATTCCCTATGATGCAGAACAAAATGATTCTTTATAAATCACATCAAGCCATGCTTTTCCAGTGGCTGTCAAAATATCTGTCATGTTGTTCATCCCTAACCCTAGCTGATGTATTATTTGTTTATATAGTTTGTACGATCATAAGAAACCATTCAATCAATCAATCTCCGTTGCCACCACTTGTCCAAAATTCAGCAAAGTTAATCTGGATCAATCTATACGTACACGATTTAGGTCAAATCAATATAAGTTTCTTTAAATAAGTTTCTGTTTCTGTAAAAAAACTAAAAATTTAACTGTTGTCATTAATTGAAGTATTTTTCGATATATTGAGGCTTTCTGATTTTGCTTTCTCTGTGTTTTGTTAGTATTTTTTTTTATTGGAAACTTTTGGCGATGGTACATAATATGCAGATTAAGCTTATTTCGACAAAAAATTAAATTAAAAAGCTTTGAACCAATTGAACTATACTAAGATCATCCTTGGATTGTCGCTTACAAAACTTTTTTACAATAGCCCCACCCTTCAGCAAGATTGCCACTGTTGGTAAAAATAGAAAAAAACCTATTATTTGCCGATGTTCCTGCAAAACCTGCCCAAATTTGACTAGTCTTCTGAATTAATTTAGATTAACAGCTACTAAGTTTTGCTGAATTTTGATAGTTGGTGAGGTGTAAATTCATCCTATATACTTTACATAAAAGTGTTATCACATGTGAAGCTACCTAGGTATGGCGACAGCTTCATTATCCGACCTCTGGGTAGTACTACTCTGGTTTTCTCTTCAAATAACACTGTCTGAATGTTTGGAAGTTTGAAAACAATTTATTCCTATCCTACCAATAATGTGCAAAAGGAATTACTGACTTGGATATACATACTAACACAATATAGTAATTTTCTCCAGACTTTTCGCCCCTGATACCTACGAATATAAATAGATTTGTAAGCAGTAAAGTCCCCATCGTGTGTTTTGACTGTACACCAATAATCTCCCTCATCATTCTTTGTTGCATTTCTTACTTTTAAATTACTATACAAAATGTCTTCGGAATAACCGTTATTCTGCTGTTCACGTACAGGTTTTGTATAAGATACTCTGTTAGATAGCTAAAATATAAACAAAATCAAACACCAATATTTGTTTCGCCCATTTGTATATCTAATCTTGCGATATTATCTACGTAAAAGTTTACAAATAAGTTCTTATTCCATATCAACAAGTGAACAGATAAATATCTTTTAAAAAATCTGTTTTAATGATTGTACAAATCATGTTCAATGATTTGAAAATTAGGGTTTGCAACAACATTGAGGAAATCCGGACTAGCAACAAAGACATACAACAAACCTACATATTCTTTCCTTGTGTTCCTTCATGGCGAGGAAAGCTTAATAGATTTGGCCAAGGCCTACAGGTGACAAGTAATAAGTTGAAAGGACAAAAAAAATAACCATTTGTAAAACAACTAAATAGACACACCATCGTAAAACTAATGTTCTAGAAACAAATGGTTCAAAACCCTCTAAGAGAAGACTCCACTCTTAAAAATAGGACTTTTAACTTCAGAAGATCATGGTTGATAGGTCATATAGTAAATGTGCCATAAAATATCCCAAACAATTAACCCTTGCAGCAAATATTTACACTCATATTTCTGTTCTCTGTCTTGTTTTTAGAATGAAATACAGAAGTTAAATGATTCAGATGATTTAAGTGAACCCCTGTAAATAAAAGTTCAACACCAAACTGAAAACTGATGTATACTATAAGAAATATCATAGTGTTATTTATGATAGAAATCAATAACATTCCGTGCAGAGCAGATAGATTATTACGTTTATCCTTTTCATATAATAACACACTATTATGTGTTCAATCTTTGTGCTAACTACATTGGAAAAACATGCTCATCAAAAATATACATGCAGGATGGTATTTTTAAAATTTAATCTCAAAAATGCATTATCTTTAATTATAGCAGTCTGTTGCATATAAAACCAAATGTTTTTAAAAGATAATTTGATCATCAGTGCATACTATACACAGCTATATATAAGTAGCATGTCAGTAAATCACGAAATACTGTCTTTTATTTCCTTCCTTTTAAGTGTCTCCCACACACAACGAAGTACTCCAATATATTATTTATGGTTCTTACATTGTGTTGACAATTTATTAACGCATTAATAATTATAATGTAAGATTGTGTTAAATTTTAAACAGACGAGTTGACAAATTAAGGGAGATCAAGTCACTTACACTGAAAATAAATTTTATTGAATTTAATATAAACTAAAACTATAGTTAGTTTTTTTTTACAAATAATATACTTAAAAATAACAAAAATGTGGACTTCATAGCTAATGTTTGAGGGGTTTATCACGGAAATGTCAAAATTTCCAATATATTTTTCAGAGAAGAGAATCAAAAAGAATTAAAATAATAAATAAAAAAAATCTGTCCATTGGAATTTAATTTATCTTTCATATAAAGTCAAGCAATTGGTATACATTTTAGTGGTGGAAAAAAATAGTAGTTCCCGAATTCAATTTTTGTCTTTTTGGACAAAAACTTGAAAAACAAGTACTAAAATTGGTATTTTTGGTCAAAATTACCTCTCTTGTTTAAAATATATATTTTTTTACTTTTGTCTATTATGAACACATTTACGCTAAAACTTTCAATCAATAATTAATTGTAGTTAAAACTATAGGTATAAGACTTTACTCATTGCTATTTTTTATTTTAAGGAAATTAGGAGTTTCTTAAGAAAAAAGAAATTATTTTTAATATTATCATAAATAGGAAATCTATTATGGAAATGTTCACAAAATTGCAGAATGAGTCCTTCATCCCGCAAAACAAGAAAATCATTTATCATACATTTACCATTACAGGGATAGCGAATCATTTTGTAATAGTGGAGAGGATGAGAGTAATGACAACCAGTAACAGTGACTCTCTGCAAATGTACCTACTGGTAATTCCGGATTTAGTAGGAAGGACGTTGTAGTAATTTAAATTTCGATTTGCCTCATATAAAAACATTTTTGTCTAAGCATGTAATGACAATGTGTATGTACTTATCTAAACGGATATTTATCAGCTCGTGACTTATGTCTCGACTTGATATAAGGGCCTAGAAATAATATCTAGATAAATATTGATCAAGAAATTATTAAATTATCCTTTCTTTCTTTAGAGCAACATTTTCATGTGGATATTTATAAATGATATTTTAGAACATTCTTGTCTATATTTAAGCAACATCTTATTGAAGTTTTATTCCCAAATTTTTTTTTCAAAAAAGGATAATTGATTGGTATCGTTTGTCTTGTTCAAGAATATTGTATAGATAGAAATTTATTTCTTTTAAATTCATTTAAAATCAAATGGATTATTATTTCGCATTTGATGCGTTTTGAAAATATAGAATACTATTTACTTTCGATTTTGAGACTGACAATGTAATGTGGAATATCTAGACGAAAGCAACTATTATATTTTAGGTAATTTAATTAAAGCTTCTGTAAACCTAAAGTGCGCCATAACTAGTTAAACGTCACATTTAAAAAACACACGACAATGACCTACATAACACATGATGTCAATTTCATTGATGACTCTGGTAGAAACCATTGTGACGTCACAAGGTAGTGACAAATATATATGCGTCAACAACAGCAAATGTGAAATGTACACATTACCGACAATTACAGAATATATGTCCAATTATATTAATCTTTCATGAGAACATTATTTGTGGGGCTCATTTTGCATTAAATTAAAACACCAGTTGCGGATTTGAACAATGAGACAATATAATGAATTAATGTTAAAATAGTAATATAATACTATAAAATCATTATAATACAAATATCTGTGTATTCTCTTGTAAAGTATTAACATATCGATGTTAACACGCAACCCAATGATATTTATTTATTCATATTCATAGGTTTACCAGGCATTTTAATTATACATACCGAGAGTTTTAATCCCAGTCAGAGGTTGAAGGTGGGAGAATCTGATTTTTTAATGCTCTAATGGAAACTCCAATGTGTTTTTAATTAAGCAGTTAATAATTAAACAATATGTGGTTTAAAACGGTTAATATTTACCTTGGATGGCAAATGTGTCCAATTCATAAAGACTGCAGAACCGCTATCTATGAACACCTGACATTGGATTTCAAACGTGTAACCCACCCTTATGAGATATTTAGACACTAATAATCTTGGCTGAAGAGTCTGCTCTACAAAACAATTAATGGATTATTGTAATTTCAACAGAACACTAGATCGAACTGACGCTATCCGACACAATTAAATGGCCAATGGTAAATTCACCGATGCAGAAGGAGCAGTTGATGTCTGTCCTGAAAATTAAATGATTCAAAGTGAAATCAAAAGAGCATTTTGAGGAGTTGACGTATGTCCTACAAAAGTTGCGGAACTATTGGAAACTTATGCAGGAATATTCCAGCTTCTTCTGAAAACTGTGTCTATATTTCGCAATTGATCAGGAATGCGAGAGCTTGCGGCGAATATGCTGATTTTTACAAAATTATCTTATTTCTTCGGAAAGATTTATAAACGAAAATTACAAGAAAAAATCCGACTCGGCCGTTTGATAATGATTGCTTTCCAAATTTTTGAATTAAGTACATAAGGGTTATGCTGCGATTATAATGGGATAGACCTATTACTGACTAGTGGTGTATGATACCCAATCATTGTCGTCACTACACTAACTTAAACACTACAGTAGTGGAAACGGTAGGTACCATGTCAAGAAACCTGGTTTAACCCACCATTTCTTGACAAATGCTGAAACAAGTCATGACAATTGCTGTAGTTGCTTTATTATTTGGTTGTTGGTTCTCAAGTTTGCCAATTTCTTGGAATTTGATTTGTTGGTTTATTTTTTACCTTTTCCTTGGTTTTCGGTATTTTGTGATTACTTTCATTAACCAGCGCATTAAAAGACCTGAAGCTATCCAACAAAATTTAATGGATTATTAGGAATATACCCGAAAATGACAGGAGCTGAAGTTTTTCCTTAAATACGGATTATTCATCTTCTCCTCGATTTCCAGTTCTGATAAGATCCCTTGAGTGTTTGTAATTTTATTTTCTCTTGAATTTCAACATCAAAGTTTGGCGCATAATACAAGTAATCACGAAAGTAGTCTCATACAGCCCATATTAACGCAAGAAGCCCTAGTTTTCCGGAATGAAGATGACAATTTGTCTTGGCAGGCGAAAGTGGCCTTGACTTATATGCTATTTCACCAAGTATTCCATTATCTTGTTGTTGATACAGTACCGGACCCAGAATATCCTGCGGTTGATCATTATATTTGCCTTAACGAGGTTATCGATAATATTTGAAAATGATTCTTCATGTTCTTGCTTCCACTCAATTTTCGTGTTTCGGCTTTTTAGAGGTACTATCTTGCCTTGATCTGTCTGTTTAAAAAAGTTTATACAATGATTTTATTTGCTGTGAGAATTTTTAAACATCTTCGATAATAATTCAAAAACCAAGGAAAAATGTCCTAGATCGCCGACGTTCTTCGGTGAAGTCCCTTTTATAGTTAATACCGAAGTTTTATCATCAGGGTTCATTTTGTACAAGTCCGAAGATATCACGTGTACGAAGTATCGGAATTCGGTTTTTAAAATGTCACACGTTGGCTTATTTTTATGCCCTTTTCCTTCAGTCTCTGCAATGCCGTCCCTACATCGGATATATGTTCTTCGAAAATGAGGACATCGTCCAAATACGGAATGCAGATTTTATCTCTTATGTCGGCCAATGTACACTCCATAAATGATTGGAATGCCACGGCTGCCCCGTGAATCCGAATGAGTTGCGAATCCATTTAAATAGAGCCCATGTCATAGTAGATGCAGTCAACTTTTTACTTGAAAGCTCCATAAATCACTGGTGAAATGCTTACCTTGGTCTATAAAAGAAAACCATTTCCTTCCATCAAGTGAACCTAGAACGTCTTGAAATCTTGATATTTGTTGTCTATTTAGTATAGTTTTCTTATTAAGTTCTCGATAGTCGATACATAACCGAAGACTTCCATCTATCTTTCTTCCGGATACCATACCACAAGGGAAAGGCGAGTTGCTTTTTCTGAGCAAATCTCGACTTATGAGATCGGCTAGATAGATCATTGTTCGTCAGTCTTTTATGAAATTTAATTGGGTCATCGCTTTAACTTTTCCAAAAAATTATATTACTATAACATAACATAGAAAACTTGAAAATCTTCTCATAAGTTCACAATAATCTGATAGTGACTTGCTATATACCAAGAAAAACATATGTATACAAAATGTTTCTTAAAAGATTAACAATCTTAATACATTTTCAAAGTTTTATGTGCTGTTATGGTTTCAAAAAGTAACATGCTGAGGCACAATAAAGTTTTTACCAAACTTTGACTACCGTATTTCTCTATCTAAAATATTTCATCAAAATACCAAATCATAATACAAAGAATTAAAAAAATTAAATAGGGGGTCGTGATTCTTTACTATCTTATATTAAGATGACTTAAAAATATTGAATGGATTATTTGAAATTACCAGAGCATAAGAAGAGCTGACGACTGTCCTACAAAATTAAATGGATTATTGTGAATATATAATTACACAAGAGCAGCTGACGTCTGTCCTACAGAAATAAATGGATCACTATGAAGTCTACAGTGCATTAGAAGGAGTTGTCGTTTTTCTTAAAAGTTTGACGTCTATCCTACAAATTAAATATATCGTTGTGACTTCACCAGAGCACTATGAAATAACATGTGTCCTACAAATTAAGTAGATTATTGTGAATAAACCTGCTGCGGACTGGAAATTGATGCGTCTATCCTACAAACTTAAATGAATTATTCTTAATTCACTCATGCATTAAAGGTTCTAATCTGTTCTAAAAATAAATTAGATTATTATAAGTTCACATGACCTTTAGAGGAGCTGACTTATATCCTTCAAATTTAAATGGATTATTGTAAAGTCACCAAAACATTAGATGAAAAGAAACTGTCCTACAAAATTAAATTTACTGTGAAATTATCAGAGCATTTGCATTACTTGACCCCAACATGCCTGCCTGATTGTATTTGCTTTCCACTAGCTATTTTGAATGGGTTGTATTCTGAAAACAATTTCGTCGCAAGGTTGTCACAATGTTGCTCAACAACTTATCATCTAATACTCGCAAGTTGCAAGTTGCGAAAACTGACTATGCTAATGCATGGTTACAGAGAAATTATATTATTTCCTCCTTTTAAAAAAAGAATGAAAAAGTAAATGTTTCTGTATTAAGAATTGGAGCTATCCTGACAGCTCATTTCGTCAAATTCTTGTTTTATTACACTACAGCTATGGTTATGACTTTCAATTTCTACTTGTCGACAGACAACCAGTGTCCACTCTAATTTGACGTCTTATTTACACATCCTTATTTGATTTTTTCTATGTCAAATACTCGACAGTATATGATAAAGCAAGCCAAAGAGCACATCTACCTCAGGGAGACGATATGGTAAAAACTAAAAGCGCCGACTAATTTGTGCCTTTTCCCACCGTGGACAGGTGGTAAAAGCATAACACATCTGAGCTGTAGTGTACACTTTTTCCATGGGAGATAACGCCATAAATGTTTTTGGATATCAGTACATATTTTAAAGTTGTATAGTTCAAATAAATGACTAGACAACCTGATGTCTTTAACGTCTAAAATTCCAAAAACCAAGTAGTTAAAGTGGAAAATAAACGGATTGTTGCTAATTTCAATTGAAGATGGTATGACTAAATATTTGTTATTGATTTCAATTGAGGTCTTAAAATTGTATAGTGTGTGACTGAATGTGTGTTGCAAATTATCATATTATTGTGCATGACTGAATGTTTATTGATAATTTAAAATGGAAAGTGTGCGACTGGATGTTTGTTGTTATTTGCCATTGTTTATTGAGTGACCGCATATTGGTTGTTACTTTCAATTGTATAATATAGAGCGGAATTTTCATTGTTGTTATGTAGTGTGTGACCGAAAGATTTTAGGTAATTCCTTTGTATTGTGTGACTAATTGTTTGTTGTTTTTTCCACTGTGTAGTGTGTGACTGAATATTAAATTGTTTTTTCATTTGTGTAGTGTGCGACTGAATATTTGTTGTTTTTCCCTTATGTAGTGTGTGACTAAATATGCGTTGTTTTGTTTCTTTGTGTAGTATGTGACTGAATATTTGTTTTTTCCCTTGTGTAATGTGTGACTAAATGTGCGTTGTTTAGTTCCTTTGTGTAGTGTGTGACTGAATGTTTGTTGTTTTATCTATTGTAAGTGTGTGAATGATGTTTGTTGATAATTTCTATTGTTTCTATTGTATAGTGTGTGAAAGTTTTTTGCTAATTATATTGTGTGAGACTAGATGTTTGTTGCTCATTTCCATGGTATAGTTTGTTACTGAATGCTTTTTGTTCATTTACAATACAAGGTATATGTCTTGAACACATTTATGCATCTTATTAGTATTAAAAATGCACAGATCCTTGCAGAGAACAGCCTGTCAATACATATAAAATAATCAAGCTAAGAGGTCATTGTTCTACCATTGCAGGCCATTTCATATTTATAAAACCTGTTTCAGTGACCCTTGTCTGATATAGCTAGACTTTAAGGTTCCCTTGAAGAAGATAACTATAGACCGGTTTTAAAGATATTTGACATTCGAGAGTTTTAAACTGTCTCTTTTCCCTTCTACATCTTCATATGCGCGCTGTAACTAAGTATAATTATATAATTGAACCTACTGTTATATTTCGGAGACAACAGCTGTGATTCTATGTTTCCATTTGTTGATGTAGCCATGCATTTAAACATTCCTTGAAAATAATGGCTTGGCAAGTATAGAATAAAGCCAATTCTAGGATCATAAGACACTGCAGTTGAATTCTCTACTTCAAATTCTGTATATTTTGCAGTATAAATCAGTCTGACTTTAGTGGAAGGATCTGTGACTCGACATGTCAAATATTTATTATTGTTCTGGTATATCTCAGGTAACAGTTGATCAGATGTTGGTGACCATGCCGGTGCAAAGAGATAATTCGGATCTAAACAAGAATGGTAAAAGTATTATTCATTAATACACTATTTAATGCCACATGATCATGCAAACATGTTAGTCTGGGATCCTGACTAAATATTCTCAATACCGTAAGCGGACTTCCGGTTCGAATATACAGTCAGGTCACCAGCAATGAAGCCGGTCAGAATTTTGACCGGTTTGCAATATTCGTAATGCCTAAACATTTACGTCAGTAATAACTGTAACTGACGTAATTCCGATATAAAGAATTATGACGTAACGTTCGGCTTCCAGTAATCAAATTCAAAACAAAAATACAGGTTATCAAAAAATGCTTTTATAGATTTATGTTTTGATTGTGGAAATAACTGTAAGGGAATGGTCAGTTTAACTCGAAAGCAGGAAAACAAGAATCAGGTAGCTACTATACATTTAATTCTGACAGAAATTTTCAACGCGCAAAAAGTTAGCTAAAACATGGCGGTTTTAACAACCAATCAAACTGGATAGTAAACTGTTGGTGACCTGGGGTTATATTTGAAAGTGAAGCTTGCGTTAATGTAAAATATTGCGCCAGATAACTAGGTTAGCAAACATATGCATCATCCAGTTTTTTTTATTTAAAGGACAGTCATAAAACCTATTGAGAACCCCGACTGTTGATGTAAACTGACTTTGCACACCTAACTTGTAATATTATCAAAATTAGTAATATTAATTTAGGCTGTCAACACACACCTAAAGGATGATACAGGTAGGCCAAATGTAGTTACTAATATACTGATAGTTTCAAAATACAAAAGAAAAAAACACAAGTAATGGCAGTATGTTACCTCAGTATATCATTTAAACATCAACATAAAATACCTGAAACATATATATAAGCAGATGTGTTTAGCCCTGTGCTGACGTCATAAAAACAAATGTATTCTCCAGTATATGTGTAATTTGGTTTGATGACATAGTAAGTTGCTACGAACTCTTGCAAACTGGACTCATTGGCCAGATTCTTTGTTATGTTCAAGGTAACAAACGCTGGCTCGGTCTGAAAAAATAGTTGGAATGCTCTAAGGTGAAATTAAAACGTGTACTTCTGTGTAATTATCAATGCAACTATTTTTGGAAACATTACGAAATAACATTCCATATTTATGCTAATTATAGTTTCATTTAAATGTTTTATCCTTTTTCAGCAATGTTTCAGTGATATCATGCCATTAAATTCTTGTTGTTAATTAAGTATAAATGAAAATAATTTCTGGTCAAAAATGCATATGTTTACATATTTAATAATGTCACAATAAAAACAGCCAGTGTACATTTTTGTAACATTAGCTTTGAACGGTGCTTGGTTTTGTACAATATGTGTTTTATTGATACAAGATGAAATGAAGGTAAGAACAAAATACCGAACACCGATGAAACTGTCAAAACAGACAATCCACAAATCAAAGTCCGAGAAACCGGCAAATCAAGAACCAACAACCAAAAATATAGTAACTACAGCCATGGTCCTGACTTGGTACACGCATTTCAAAAGAAATGGTGGGTTAAACCAGGTTTTATGGCATGCCGAACAACCCGCTTCCATTATTGTAGTATGTGAGTTGGTTAGTTAATTAATAGGGATAGGTATCATATACCACTAGCAAATAATAGGTGTATCTAACAATCATCGTAGCACATGTGATCACTGTACACTTAATTCATTGGGAAAACTATCTGTAACCATATTTGCAAACGAATATTTTTCGACAAGGAAGTGGTATCTATAGGAAACTGATTAAAGGCACGGACGAGTCGTTCTTTCTTGTATCCCTGGCTTATAAGTTTATCCCGAAGAAATAGATGGCGTTTGCAAAAATCAGTATATTCGCCGCAAGCTCTTGCATAGCTGATCAACTGAGAAATATACAGAAGAAGCTGGAATATCGATGCATAGTTGGGGAAAATTTATACTTTTGAAATTAAAATCGTCTCGTTTGTCGTAAATTCTTGTGCTAAGATGACCGTTGGTGTCACATTCGAGGTGTCTAAAAAGGTCTAACAATGATGTAGATGAATCTGTTTCTATGGTTTCTTTGATTTCTAGTTATGAAGGATAAATAAACGTAAACCACTTGGCAAGAAGTAGGGCACAGTTTGTACATATTGGAATTCCGATTGCCTGCTGGAGAACACATCCTCCAAAAGTAACAAAAATGTATGATTTCCTTAAGACGGATTTTAGTTATCGTGCGGCAAGGTAGTATAAAGAGTTGAAAAATCAAAGGTTCTAACAGTTCCAATTTTAGATATCGATCTAGATTTTAAATTTTCTAGAAGTTCTATAGAATTTTTAATAATCCACATATATAAAAGAATATTCTTCATTGTCATAAAATATAAAAAGTATTTTAACTCGCTGCAAAACAAACTTGAAATGTTAGGTAGAGCCTAACATTTCTACCTGTTTCAAAGACTTTTAGAAGTAATGGTTACAGTTTCGGACAATGTACCAATATTGTATATTTATAATAATTTTGTTTTTCGGTATTAACTCTCCATTGTCTACAATTTGTTCTAGGTTGGTAATAACGTTTTTAATGTCAGTTTTAATCAAAAACTTACCTTACCTACGTAACATCTAAACTTACTTCAACTGTGTACCCCCGTACAACTTTCAGAAGAGGGGGGTAATCACCCCGACATTCTATCGTGAAGTCGTTTCCTCTTGGTATCATATAGTCACCTTCACTAGTGATATTTATGTATTCTGATGTAACAGTTATATTTGGAACCAGATTACGATTGTTTACAGGAACTGAAAATATAACCAAATATACGCTGATACATTAATCAGAATTCAACAATGTAACCACAAATGATTCAAGGTGTAGTATTGGATGATAAAAACTCTTCGTATAAACAATATATTGTTTATATAATACCGTATTATATCCATTATATTTTACATTTGAACACATTTTTGTAGGCAACAATAAAACTTTATTTCAGAAAGATACCTTGCAGGTGTCTTCCGACTGGCATAAAAACAAAGGATGGACAGGACATAATAAATGAATACTGCTGTTTGATTTTAACGGCTCAATGGTTTTAGATAAAGTTTATTAAAATTTATGGGGCACGAGAGGATAAGGGTAGTTGCTGTAATAATTGACCAATATTGCCAGTTTTCCTAACAAAGATTGAAGGTTTTCACGGGTACTTAGAAATATTAAGTCTATCTCTTTACCAAATGATTTAATGACTGACAGTGATGTAATTTTATATTACTTAAAAGAAAGACTTTATTATTAAGTCACCTGGAATTGTGTATATTGTTTATATTACACTATAATGTTTAGGCCTAATTTAATTCCTTTTTTCTGCAAACGTGTGTTTCATATTAAAGTTCAAGTGTTAATTTTTGCTAATATAATAGGAATCGGATAAGCTTTTGACTTCGTCTGGATGTCTGAACTATGAAAATGTGCCACAAACGTTATAACGGTGTGATGCAGTCAATGACAATTGAGTCATTATATCAAACATAGAAAATGGGACGGTCAATGCACGGATGTTTTACTAGCGCACTACTACAAGTATTATGTAGAAAACGTGTCTTAATTCTAAAAAATAACCTTGCAAAAGCTTTAGGCACAGTTCTTTTAAATTAAGAAAATAAACGTGCAACGTTTCTTCCGCAACGTATAATCGAAGTATTTATGATTACACAGGTGAAAGGCTGATTCTAAACTAACGCTTGTTGATTTGACCATCGATGATACTACAACCATACATCCTTGTATTTGCAAACATTTGTCGCAGGACGAACCAATCTTTTTCTTTTGACTAGGAATGGGTATCATCTTATTTGCTTTATCATGTTATGTTTTTTTTGAAATCCTTGATTGTATTCAAATTAAAACAGATAATGTAAAGACATTAAAACAGTAACGTTTTAACAACGTTATAATTTGTAGTTTCAATACACCAAATCGCCTCTACTACTGCATCAAATATGATGTCACAATTAATTAACATATAATTAAACTATTACACACTTAAATCACATATACCTGCCATAACTAGCAGCTTGAAAACTTACCAACGTTAGCCGAATGATTACCGATGCACATATCTCTATCTTCATCACTTCCGTCATCGCAATCTTGTTTACCATCACAAATGTATGCTTTGCAAATGAGTATGCCGTTATTACATTTTGTGTTCTCATCAGGACATTTAAGTGCTAATATTAAATAAAGGATTTTGATGAATAATCAATATAAATATAACGTTTCCAATCTCAATAAAACATGCACAAAATGTGATTAGAAAATTAATCTCGATCGATGATTAAGCATTAGTTACATTTACATTCAAATATACTTCTTGGCGTAATGATTCAATGACCGATATTGATGCAATCTCATCTAACATAACCTATAGATCAGTTTAATGTTTAAGTTAACTTCTTTTTGCAGTTTTGAGTTTCGTAGAAAAGTGCAAATGTTTTGATTTTGCCAATATAACAGCAATCAGAAAAGCAGTTTACTTCGTCTGGATGTCTGTACAATGTAAATTTGCCACATATGTTATTGACGGTGTGATGCACACTATGGATAAACGATTCACAATATCAAGTATAGAAATAGCCCGTGTATTTGGCTAGCACAATACTACATGTATTGTGTAATAAAAGTGCGTTACATCCAAAAAGTTAACCTTGCAAAAGCTTATGGCTCTGTTCTTTTAAATTTAGAAATCAAATGAAAATGTTCTTCTTAAACTTATGATAGAGTTATTTACCATTACAAATTTGAGAGGCTGGTTGCAAAATCAAACAGGAAAGAAAATTTTTTATCAGTTAAACAAACATGACAACAATGATTTATATATTAACTTTGCATGATAACCTATATAAATTAATGAAAAGAAAACCAATGTTTGATTTGACAATCGATGAGATGGTATATGAACATTTAACGATAACCAGACAATCGTGTTCTTACAAACATTTGTCTCAGAAAGAAACAAAATCAATAGTAAATCGTCCAAGGGTTAATAGTTCTCATCAGTACAGGCCACTCAACGTGAAAGTTAATTTTCGAACGCGACGCGGAACCAAAGGTGGCAGGAGAGTCCAACGTCCTATTCGCACAAAAAATAGATACAACCATCAAAATGTTAGTTTTAAAGGAATATGCATGAATTGCAATAACTTGATCTAACTAACTACCGGTATTTCTGAGGCATCGATTCCAACAATTGTAACTGCCAGGAAAGATAATATGCTTAGAATATCGTCTTTGAATTTAACGAACTTAGTGAGAATAGACCGAACGGCTATTCATAACCGAAGCAACTTATCACTAACATTGCTTAATATAAGATCAGTAAAGAACAAGACTTTATCAATTCACGATTTCATTGTTGATCAAAATATCGATCTTTTAGCGTTGACCGAAACATGGATGGGTTCCAATGTCGACAAGACGATGTTGGCGGAACTAATTCCAAACACTCATCGAATTCATAGTGTTGCTAGACAGAGCAAGAGAGGTGGTGGTACTGCTATTGTATACAACTCGACCATTAATGTCAATCTTCTCAAATCCCAGAAAACATTTACACATTTTGAATTACTTGAGTGTACAGTCGGAACCAAAAACTATCATTTTCGAGTCAGTGTTGTCTACCGTCCTCCACCATCGAAAGCAAACAAGTTGAAAAATGCTACTTTCTTTGAAGAATGGTCGGACTATTTAGATAGCATTGTTGCTACATCTGATGAACTTGTCACAACATGTCAGTGGACCGACCCACCTGCGTGGACACACTCTTTATCTACTAATTACCAGAGAAAACGCGCCGCTATTGCCCTTGCTACCAGTTATTCGAGATCCAGAATATATGCGACAATAAAGGTAATTCAACCGTCGACCATTTCGCCGTATCTGCGTTGATTGACATTACTAGACCACCGAGAAGACTAAAAAGTCTGACATTCCGTAAAATGAAGGATATCGAACTTAATGCTTTTACATCCGACATTCGAAATTCAAGTTTTGACTCGAATTCCGTTTTAGTCGAAAATCTAGTTGATAATTACAACTCCAAAATTAAATTTGTGCTTGACTGTCATGCACCACTACAAAAAAGCAAATCACTATTAGACCGAACACTGAATGGTATAATTCCGAGCTTCACGACGCTAAACGTGAACGCCGGAAGGCTGAACGTCGTATGATTAAAACCGGACTGATGATCGATAGACTCATTTACAAGGAAAAATGTTCTTATGTCACCAAACTACTTTTTCAATCAAAGAAGGAATATTATTCGGACAAAATTTCTGGAGTTGGGAACGATCAAAAGCAGCTTCAAAACCTTACTAACAATCTGATGGGGAAAAACCACTGACTTTATTCTTCCTACACACAATTGCAGTCTGGATCTTGCGAATAGATTCAACATGTTTTTCATTAGTAAAATTGAAACTATTCGAAACGACTTAAGTTCTTTGACTAAATTGGATACTTTAGATTTTCTTTCTGCGGACGTCAAGTTTGTAGGTGATGCTCTTAGAACACTCTCACCAGCTTCCATTGTCGGTCAGAAAAATCATCGTGAAATCACCATCTAAGTCGTGCGAATTAGATCCTATGCCGACTTCTCTTCTGAAACATTGTATTGAGGACATTCTTCCTGTGATTACTCACATCATCAACATGTCACTTGCCGAATCAACTGTACCGAAATCATTTCGTCGAGCAATTGTCAGACCGCTGCTAAAAAACCGGAGCTTGACCGTGAAGTACTCAAAAACTATCGTCAAATCGTGTCGAATCTACCTTCTGCTACAAAATGTTAGAGAAGATAGTGTCTGCTCGTCTAGAATCACATTTACAGCTCAATTCTTTATATGACGTTGTACAATCTGCATACCGAACTGGCCATTCCACAGAGACTGCCCTATTGCGCGTACATCACGACGTAACTTCTGCCCTTGATTAGAACTGCTGTGCGATGCTATTAAAGCTAGATTTGTTCGCAGCCTTTGACACGATTGATCATCCAATTCTTCTGACTCGACTCGAGCTCTCATATGGAATACGCGATTCCGCTCTAGCTTGGTTTAAATCATACTTAGAAGGGAGATGTCAGACTGTTGCCATATGCTCCACTAAATCAGATTCGAAATCATTTAACTTTGGTGTTCCGCAAGGTTCAGTGCTATGACCGAGGCTCTATTGCATGTTTTCTAAACCAATTGGAGAAATATGTAAACAGCATGACATGCTCTACCATTGTTATGCGGACGATTCACAAATTTACTTAGTGATAGAACCATTAGATAACTGGACAGACATTTCCGTCCGACTGGATGCCTGTTTTAAAGACATTAGTTTATGGATGAGAGCTAATATACTAAAGCTAAATCAAGACAAGACGGAGCTCATTATATTCACACCAAAACATCGAGCTAAAGATCTTCAAACTTGTCGGCTAACTCTTGATGGTAGGATAGTGACAGACGTGACATGCGTTAAAAACCTTGGTGTTCTTCTAGACAAAACACTCAGTATGGAGCAGCACGTTTCGGCTGTCTCGAGATCTTGTTTCCACCAAATTAGAAACATCGGAAGAATCCGTTCTTACATAAATGACAATGCTTGCAAAACGCTAGTCTGTTCACTTATTACATCCAGGTTGGACTATGGAAATGCACTCTTATATGGTGTAAATACTTCTGCAAAGAGTACAAAACGCTGCCGCTCGGCTGATAGCTAGACGCAAAAAATACGATCATATTACACCAGTGTTGATCGATCTCCATTGGTTGCCTGTTCAATTTCGATGCCAATTCAAACTTTTAGTTTATGTTTTAAAGCACTTCACGGCAAAGCTCCAGTATATCTGCAAACTCTTTTGACAATTTACAGACCTGCTAGATCACTACGTTCAGAAAACACCACCCAACTTCTTGTGCCAAGAGTAAAAACTAAGACATACGGTGCGAGGAGATTTGACATGTCAGCTGCAACTTTGTGGAACAATCTACCCCTTGATTTGAGAATCTTGGACAGTGTTGATATTTTTAAATCTAATTTGAAGACTTATTTATTTAGATTGGCATACCATTATTTTTTATGAGTTTTATGTTAACGAACATTATGTCTTCGTAAATTTTTATTCATTGGTATTTTTTTTTTATTATGAACCTCTGCAGTTTCTTCCTCTTAAAGTTTTATGACATTATTTGCTTTTTTTTATCTGTGTTGGTGGATATTTTAATGGCCTATGGTATTTTGTCACGCAAGGTAACTTTTATCTTTTAATATTTTAGTAACTAGTTCAGTACTTTATCTTAGAATCGTTACAAATGTTTTATAATTTTGCTTTTAACTTTTATTTATTATGTTCTATAGCATTCGGGTAAGTTTTAAATGTTAAAATAATTATAAAATTTTTTTCCTGAAGTAATTTTTACTTATCAATTTAAATCTATTTATCATGTATGTATGTATATGTTTTGTATTTTAATGCATGTAAATTTGTAATTAGTTAATGCGCTATACAAATATTGTTAATAATAATAATAATAATAATAATAATAATAATAATAATAAAAGCTTTTTTAGTGGGCCTGGGTATCTTCCCAATTACTTTGTTGTCTGTAAAAACTTTTGCTACTTTTGATAGTATCTGAATTAATGACTTAAGTCATAGCAACAATAAGGTTCTAAGAACGTTATAATTTGTTGTTTCAATACACATAATATATTATAGCTCTGCATCAAATATACTGTCGCAATTGTTGACATATGACTAAACTATTTATACTTTACATCATATATTCATGCTATAACTTATTGGCATGGGTATCTTCTGATTTACTTTGTTGTTTGTAAAAACTTTTGCTATGATCTTTGATTTATTTGAATTAATGACTAAAGAGTCATAGAAACAATAACGTTTTAAGATAGTATAATTTGTTATTTAAATACACATAATCGCTTATAGTACTACATCAAATATACTGTCGCAATTATTTAACTTAAATCTTAACTATTTATACACTTTACATCATATATACCTGTCATTACTAGTAGCTGGAAAACTGATTACAATTTAATTTTTAAGAAAGCGTTTAGTCGATCAACGTCAGCCAAATGCTTACCGATGCACATATCTCTATCTTCATCACTTCCGTCTTTGCATTGTTTACGTCCGTCACAAAGGTCGCTTTCTCTAATGTACTGTATGCCGTCATTACAATTTGTACTCCCACGAGGACACCGTCGAGCTAGATATTACATAAAGGATATGAATAGTACATTCCCTATTTAAAAGATATGCATAGCAATTGTTAAGACAATTAATCTCGAACAGTGGATTATTATTATTCATATTTACATCAAAATATTTTTCTTTATCTTATGATCTAATGACTGACCTTGATTTAATGTCCGCTTACATACTAAAAATCCAGATTTGCAATTAAGTCATTTCAAATTATATATTTTGTTGATATTGCATCATAATGACTTTTTAATAAAAGTGCGTTAGGTCCGAAAAGTAAACCCTGCAAAAGCTAGCGGCACCGTTCATTTAAATTTTGAGAACAACGTGTAAGGTTCTTCCGAAACTTATGATCGAATTATTGATGATAAAAACTGAACGTTAAATCAAATAACAAAATAAAATTATTGATCAGTTAATCAACATTGATAACGTGATTTACTTGTTAGATTTGCATGATTACCGATACATATTAATTAAAATGAGACCGATTTTTGATTTGACTATCGATGAGATGGTATATTAACATTATAACGACAACCAGAAAACCATGTTTTTACAAATGTTTGTGGCAGGAAGAATGAAGCTTTTAATTTTGCCGTGAGTATCTTCTGATATTACTTTGTTGTTTGTAAAAACAATTGCTATCTTTGATTGTATTTGAATTAACGACTAAAGAGTATTAGAAACAACAACGTTTTAAGACATTTTAATTTGTTATTTCAATACACGCAATCGCGTATAGTAATACATCAAATATGCTGTCGCAATTAATTAACATAAATCTTAACTATATATACACTTTACATCATATATACATGCCATAACTAGTAGCAGGAAAAATGATTACAATTTAATACCAAAGAAAGTTTTAGGTCGACCAACGTCAGCCAGATGCGTACCGATGCACATGTCTCTATCTTCGTCACTTCCGTTTTCGCAATCTTTGACAAAGTCACAAAGGTCGCTTGTACTAATGCACTTTATGTGGTCATTACATTTTGTTTTCTTATCAGGACACTGTCGAGCTAGATATTACATAAAGGATATAAATAGTACATTCCCAATCTTTATAAGTTATGCATAACAATTGTGCAGACAATTAATCTCGCGCAGTGGATTATTATTATTGATATTTACTTCAAAATATATTTCTTTATCTTATTATCTAATGAGTGACCTTGATGTAATGTCATCTTACATACTAAAAATCTAGATTTGCAGTTAAGTTATTTCAAATCTTATATTTTGTTTATAGTGCATCATAATGTGTTTCTTTAAATTAATTCTTTTTTTTTGCAAACGTGACCTTTATATACAGTACTTGCACTCGTAAACGCAACACTTTGACTGATTGATAACTGATTGCTGACGGATTTTGGAACGCTGATGAATACATCCGTCCAAATTAAATTTGGAACGCTGATGAATACATCCGTCCAAGATTATGAAATCGTCATTACCTTGGTAACCGTCAGCGATCAGTGCGATCAGTTAAATCCGTCATTTAATTATATGCATAAATCGGTCAGTTTATTGACGGATGCGTATAAATTAACAATTTCAAGATAAAACGAATTCTTCATCATTTTTATATTATATATGCATTTATAATAACATTTATAATAAAATAAACTCAAGTATTCAAAAGAAAAGTTAAAACAATATCTCGTTCTTAAAAATAAAATTTATAAAAATAATTAAAGAAAAAACAAGTTTCTTTATATTATATAATTAAGCAAATTTCTTTAAGGCAGGATATATCTGCGGGTCGAGCCCTGTAAACATTAAAAAAACTTAAACGATTTAAGGCGCACCAGTAGCGACGAGATAAATGTTTTCCTTTCTTAATCTATTATTGATTCTCTTTTTTATTTCCGCGACTCGTGATTTCGGCTTGTTTTATTTTCTGAAACCGATTACATGTATATATTTTGTCGTATATTAAGCCGACCCAACTCCCCAATCAGTTACAGATTTATTTCACATTTAGGAAAGGACTTGGCCTCGTTTTGACATCATTGCTAGTTACTTGAATGTATGCCTGCATGTTTTTATTTAATCTACAACATTTTTAATACAATCATAAAACTGTTGTGTTTAAACAATTTTTCAACTGATGAACGAGCATTGTCAATCAATAAACATTGTTTAGTAAACGAAAAGTTGTATTGTAAAATATACAGCTATTCTGGTCTCAAGTTTTATTTGACAGGCAATAAAAGAAGTTAAAAAGTATACTTACAATTACGCTGGATTGTTTCATTTATTTCATGGCGTCCATTTTTATTGGGGGTGAGGTTGGAGGAAGCCGAAGTACAGGTTAAAACGGACAATCTTTCTCAATTAAGTTGGGCAAACCCTATCTGAAGTCGTTCGAAAATCCGCAACCTGTTGACAGGCAAGTCATAACTAGTAGATGACTAACCAATCAACCACCGAGGCCCCAATAAGGAGGAGAAGAGTCTGCGAATGTTAAGGATGAAAATGTGCTTCACATAGACACGTGTTATAGTACGAAATAGAAATTTTTAACAAAACGTCATTTATTCTTTAGGTCTATGAAGATCGGTTTAACATTGTCATTATAGTCATATTAATAAAACATAACCTTTTCAAAACTCGCCCTTTAAGAGAGTGTCATTCAATTTGAACAATAACTTATTTCATTGATTGATTTGATGTTTGCTTTTCTTTCAGCAAGAGTATTTCAGCTTTATTCATAAGTTAAATATCAATCAATTAAAGATTAGTGTGTTTGTTTGTTTGTTTAAATATTGTATAACACAACTTTCAGCAATTTTTCAGCTATATCGTGGCGTCCAGTTTTATTGGAGGAGGAAGCCGCAGTACCCGGACAAAATTCCCGACCTTCGGTAGGAAAACTGGCTCCTTTCCAATTAAGTCGAGTGCACCCTGTCCGCAGTGAGACTCGAACCCGCAACCTCAGTGTTGACAGACCACGTGATCAATAGTAGACGAACTAACATAACCACTCGGCCACCAAGGCCCCCCCTCAATCAATTAGAGAAAGATGTACAAAAGGGCACAAATTTTGAATTCCATTGGAAAAATATCGGGTACGGGTAGTGGCGGAAAATTTACTTTTTAGCCCACTTCTTTCCGAATTCTACAAATGAGATCCTTATCGTGCAAGGAGACACTCTCTAAACACGTACACTATATTCGCGACAATTCTAATATGACCTGAACCACGAGAAACACGAGAGCAGATCCCATGTCCGCCAGCTGAGGATGCGCTGGCTGTGAAACCTAGTAACATATTTCAAATACTTCCGAAGTTAAAGGAAACCATTTATGCGTATATTTCATTAATTATCGAATGACTGTAACAGTCATCTTAAAATAAACAAATTGTGACGGCTAAGGAGGAATTGCTTGTTTATATTTCGCTTACATGTTAGCATCTTTAACTCATAAGCTTCTATACACAAACACGTTTCGTAGTTTATTCTTTATTTGAGATTTAATCCTGTGTAAGTTCATGTGACACAATGTGATAGTGAATACAATATATAAATAGATATTTTCGCTTTTGTAATAAATCTCATTCAGTATACAGCGGAATTCTTAGAAATTGTGGCACAGTAGTTTATTCTTTATTTGAGATTTAATTTTGTGTAAATTCATGTGACACAATGAGATAGTGAATAAAATATATAAATAGATGTTTTCGCTTTTGTCGGGAATTTTATTCAGTATTATACACCGTAATCCTTTCTTTCTGTGGCACACAGAAAGAAAACTGATCAAACCACGACAAATGATATGTTTAAGAGTTTATAATAAAAAAAAACCTCGACCTCGATGGTTAAGGTAGCAGTAATCTATCATTGATCACCGAGTTGGCTGTTCGACCCTTACAGCGAGAGGGTCTGCTCGACTAATTCCTTAATTTGCAATGAGCAACAGTTTTTCTGTCGAAGGTGTTCTGTTTCGTTAGGTACTCTAGCTCTTCCATATAAACACTAGACGCCATATTATGTATAATAATATAATTTTGAAAATAATGTTAAACAAGCTTCAAACATACATACAAATAATGCTAACGCGAAGGCACGAAGTGATCAAAATTTTACGATTCCGCCTTCACGTTTTTCGTCTTTTTCGCTTTTTCCGCTTTAACAAATTTCGAAGACAAATACGAGATGTACGCCTTAGCACGCGAGGTCAATATTTTTGAATTGATTGTTTGTGGTTTTTTTCATTTCTTTTTTAATTACTTTTTTTAATAAAATGACACTATGTGATGTTTATATTCCGTCACAGATGTATTACACGTAGTTATAGATTTTTTTTGAGGGGAGGGGGGTGGAATTTCCATTTATCATTTATAACTTTAGACTAGATTTTTCCGCTTTAAAAAAATTCGAAGACAAATACGAGACGTGCGCCTGGCATGCGATGTAACTTTTTTAAAAGTTATTGTGTGTGTTTTTTTTCAATTTACTTTGTTTTAATTACTTTGTAAATAAAATGACACTAAGTGATGTTTATATTTCGTCATAGATGCATTAGTTATAGATTGTGGGAATTTCCATTTATAACATACATAACTTTAGGCCAGTTTTAGTCTTATTATTAGGTAAAACGAGCCATAAATGAGGACATAATAGTTGGCATTTTTTCTAATACTTGCAAGTGAAACGAATTTTCACATTTCGAAATATTAATTTTACTAACCGGAAGTTGAATGAACGGATTGAAGCGATCAGTCAAAATCAATCCGTCAGATCAGTCAAATCGTTCCAAATCCGTCAATTGACGGATGGACGGATTGGGAACGATATGACGGATTGGAAACGATTTGACTGATCTGACTGATTGATTACTGATTGCTGACGGATTTTGGAACGCTGACAGATCGCTGACGGATTGCTAAAAGTGTTGCGTTCTCAATCTCAAGTACTGTATAAGTGTGCATATTTTCATTTTTGGTAAGATTACAGGGAAACAGAAAACCTTTGACTTCCTCGGGATGGTTGTACAATGTAAAAATGCCACAAACGTAATCAACGGTGTGAAGCACAAAATGAATACAAGATTCATGACATCAGTGGTAGAAATCTAAAGAGTCGTTATCACGGGTGCTTGACTAGCACAATACTACAAGTATTATGTAATAAAAGTGAGTTAAGTCCGAAAAATTAACCCTGCAAGAGCTTGCGGCACCGTTCATTAAAATTTTGAGAACAAACGTGTTTGTTCCGAAACTTATGACTGAATTATTTTCGATGGCAAATTAAACAGTTAAATCAAACAACAAAACAAAAGCATTGATCAGTTAAACAAACATTGATAGCGTGTTTTATGTGTTAGTATTACATGATAACCTGTACATATTAATTTAAATGAGACCGAGTTTTTATTTGACTATCAATGAGATGGTATATGAACATTCAACGATAGCCAGACAACCATGTTCTTACAAACATTTGTAGCAGGAAGAATCAAGCTTATTATTGGCCTGTGTATCTTATGAATTACTTTGTTGTTTGTAAAAAACGTTTGCTATCTTTGATTTATTTGAATTTATGACTAAAGAGTCACAGAAACAACAACGTTTTAAGAACGTTATACTTGTTCTTTCAATACACATAATCGATTATAGCGCTGCATCAGATATACTGTCGCAATTAATTAACATATAACTAAACTTTACATCATGTACACCTGCCATAGCTAGAAGCTGGAAAACTGATTACAATTTAATTCTAAAGAAAGCGTTCATTCGACAAACGTAAGCCAAATACTTACCGATGCACATATCTCTATCTTCATCACTTCCGTCTTTGCAATTGCCGACATTGTCACAAAGGTCGCTTTCCTTAATGCATTCTATACCGTTATTACATTTTCTTCTCGTATCAGGACATGGTCGAGCTAGATATTACATAAAGCATATAAATAGTGTATTCCCAATTTATAATATATTCATAGCAATTGTTCAGACAATTAATCTCGCGCAGAGGTTTAGCATTATTTACATCAAAATATATTTCTTTACCTTATGATCTAATGACTAACGTAGACGTTATGTCATCTTACATACAAAACTCTATATTTGCAATTATTACGTCACCTGCAATTTGATAATTTGTTTATAGTGCATCATAATGTTTTGATTTAATTTAATTCCATTTTTGCAAACTTGAGGTTTATCAAAAAGTGTACATGTTATTTTTGTCAACATGAGAGGAAACAGAAAAGCGTTTGACTTCATCTGGATTTTTGTACAACGTAAATATGCCACAAATGTTACTAACGTTGTGATGCACACAATGGATACATGATTCATGACATCAATGGTAGAAACCGGGAGAGTCAAAGCAAGGGTCCATGACTTGTACAATACTACAAGTGTCATGGAATAAAAGTGCGTTAAGTCCGAAAAATTTACCCTACAAAAGATTGCGGCACCGTTCATTTAATTTTTGAGAACAAACGTGTAATGTTCTTCCGAAACTTATGATTGAATTATTTACGATTACAAATTTAACAGGATAGTCGTAAAATCTAACAACAAAACAAAATTATTGATCAGTTAAACAAACATTGATAACGTGATTTATGTGTTAGTTTTGCATAATAACCTATATATATATATATTAATTAAAATGAGACCGATTTTTGATTTGATAATCGATAAGATGGGCAAAAATCTTTTAATGACAACAAAACAAAAATGTTCTTCCAAACGTTTGTCGCAGAAAGAATCAAGCTTTTAATTGGCATTGGTATCTTCTGATTTACTTTGTTGTTTGTAAAAACTTTTGCTATCTTTGATTTATTTGAATTAATGACTAAAGAGTCATAGAAACAATACAGTTTTGAGACATTATAATTTGTTATTTAAATACACATCATCGCTTATAGTACTACATCAAATATACTGTCGCAATTAATTAACCTAATTCTTAACTATTTATACACTTTATATCATATATACATGTCAAAGCTAGTAGCTGGAAAACTGATTACAATTTAATTCTTAAGAAAGCGTTAAGTCGATCAACGTCATCCAAATGCTTACCGATGCACATATCTCTATCTTCATCACTTTCGTCTTTGCATTGTTTACGTCCGTCACAAAGGTCCACTTCTCTAATGCACTGTATGCCGTCATTACATTTTCGTCTCCCATCAGGACACAGTCGAGCTAAATATTACATAAAGGATATAAATAGTACATTCCCAATCTATAAGATATGCATAGCAATTGTTCAGACAATTAATCTCGCGCAGTGGATTATTATTATTGATATTTACATCAAAATATATTTCTTTATCTTATGATCTGATGAGTGACCTTGATGTAATGTCATATTACATACTAAAATCTAGATTTGCAGTTAAGTCATTTCAAATCTTATTTTTTGTTTATAAAATGTCATCAAAGATAGCAAGGTTAGTAGAATTTACTTCGCCAGACGCGCGTTTCGTCTAATGAAGACTCATCAGTGGTGCTCGAACCCAAACAATATTTAATATCCAAATGAATGAGATGTTGTACTGCCTTTATCACTAAAAATTCCAAAACGTGATACCAAATAATGTTTTACTTTAATTCAATTCTTTTTTTTTTGCAAACTTGCAAAATTGCCTATGTTTTCATTTTTGGTAAGATTACAGGGTAACAGAAAACTTTTGACTTCATCGGGATGGTTGTACAATGTAAATATGCCACAAATGTTACTAGCGTTGTGATGCACACAATAGATACATGATTCATGACGTCAGTGGTAGAAATCGAGAGAGTCAAAGCGCGGGTCCTTGACTACTACTACTAGTATTATGTAATAAAAATGCGTTAAGTCCGAAAAATTAACCTTGCAAAAGCTTGCGGCAGTGTTCATTGAAAGTTTGAGAACAAACGTGTAATGTTCTTCCCAAAATTATGATCGAATTATGTATGATTACAAATTCAACAGGCTAGTCGTAAAATCTAACAACAATACAAAATTATTAGTCAGTTAAACAAACATTGATATCGTGATTTATGTGTTAGTTTTGCATTTTTGATTTGACGATCGATGAGATGGTATATGCACATTTTAATGACAACTAGACAACCATGTTTTGACAAAATGTATCAAGCTTTTTATTGGCCTGTGTATCTTCTGATTTACTTTGCTGTTTGTAAAAACGTTTGTTTTCCTCGATTGTATTTGAATTAATGACTAAAGAGTCAATGCAGCAATAACGTTATAATTTGTTATTTCAATACACATAATCGCTTATAGCACTGCATTAAATATCAAATATACTTTCGCAATTAATTAACATATAACTCAACTGTTAAAACACTTCACAGCATATATTCCTGCCATAACTAGTTGCTGGAAAACTAATTACAATTTAATACCAAAGAAAGCGTTAAGTCGACCAACGTCAGTCAAATACTTACCAATGCACATATCTCTATCTTCATCACTTTTGTCGTAGCATTGTTTACGTCCGTCACAAATGTATTTTTCTTTAATGCACTGTATGCCGTCGTTACATTTCCTTCTCCCATCAGGACACGGTCGAGCTAGATATCGCATAAAGGATATAAATAGTACATTCCCAAACTACAAGATATGCATACCAATTGTGCAGACAAATAATCTCGCGCAATGGATAATTATTATTGATATTTAAATCAAAATATATTTCTTTATCTGATGGTCTAATGAGTGTCCTTGATATAATGTAATCTTACATACTAAAATCTAGATTTGCAGTTAAGTCATTTCAAATCTTTTTTTTTGTTTATAAAATGTCATCAAAGATAGCAAGGTTAATAGAATTTACTACGCCAGACGAGCGTTTCGTCTAATGAAGACTCATCAGTGACGCTCGAACCCAAACAATATTTAATATCCAAATGAATGAGATGTTGTAGTGCCTTTATCACCAAAAATTCCAAAACGTTATACCAAATCAGGACACTGTCGAGCTAGCTATTACATAAAGGATATAAATAGTACATTCCCAATCTTTATAAGTAATGCATAACAATTATTCAGACAATTAATCTCGCGCAGTAGATTTAGACAATGACTATATAAATGAAAGAATCAATGATATTCCGTTCAGCACCGAAATGTGACTACTGGGCTGGTGATACCCTCGAGGACTAACAGTCCACCAGCAGAGGCATAGAACCAGTGCTTGTAAATACAACGTCATCAAAGATAACAAGGTTAATAGAATTTACTACGCCAGACGCGCGTTTCGTGTAATCAAGAGTCATCAGTGACGGCTCGAACCCAAACAATATTTATTATACAAATGAATGAGATGTTGTAGAGCCTTTATCACCAAAATTCAAAAACGTGATGCCAAATCCGGCTATTGATATCTACACCTTGAAAATAGAACAACTTTAGTATTAAAATAATTTTCGAAATTTCAAGTGTATAGTGCATAATAATGCACTTTTGCTTTAATTCTTTTTTTGCAAACTTGAGCTTCATATAAAATTGCCTATGTTTTCATTTTTGGTAAGATTACAGAGTAACAGAAAACCTTTGACTTCATCTGGATGGTTGTACAATGTAAATATGCCACAAATGTTACTAGCGTTGTGATGCACACAATAGATACATGATTCAGGACGTCAGTGGTAGAAATCGAGAGAGTCAAAGCACGGGTCCGTGACTAGCACAAAACTACTAGTATTATGTAATACAAATGCGTTAAGTCCGAAAAATTTACCTTGCAAAAGCTTGCGGCACTGTTTATTGAAATTTTGAGAACAAACGTGTAAGGTTCTTCCCAAAATTTATGATCAAATTATTTACGATTAAAAATTTAACAGGCTAGTCGTAAAATCTAACAACAAAACAAAATTATTGGTCAGTTAAACAAACATTGACAGCGTGATTTATGTGTTAGTTTTGCATGATAACCTTTACATATTAATGAAAGTGAGACCGATATTTGATTTGACGATCGATGAGATGGTATATAAACATTTTAACGACAACCAGACAACCATGTTCTGACAAAATGTTTGTGGCAGGTAGAATCAAGCTTTTGTATTGGCCTGTGTATCTTCTGATTTACTTTGTTGTTTGTAAAAACGTTTGTTTTCCTTGATTGTATTTGAATTAATGACTAAATATCAATGCAGCAATAACCTTATAATTTGTTATTTCAATACACATAATCGCTTATAGCACTGCATCAAATATCAAATATACTTTCGCAATTAATTAACATATAACTAAACTGTTAATGCACTTCACATGATATATATCTGCCATAACTAGTAGCTGGAAAACTAATTACAATTTAATACCAAAGAAAGCGTTAAGTCGACCAACGTCAGTCAAATACTTACCAATGCACATATCTCTATCTTCATCACTTTTGTCGTAGCATTGTTTAAGTCCGTCACAAATGTGTTTTTCTCTAATGCACTGTATGCCGTCGTTACATTTTCTTCTCCCTTCAGGACACGGTCGAGCTAGATATTGCATAAAGGATATAAATAGTACATTCCCAATCTACAAGATATGCATAACAATTGTGCAGACAATTAATCTCGCGCAGTGGATAATTATTATTGATATTTACATCAAAATATATTTTTGTTATCTTATGATCTAATGAGTGACTTTGATGTAATGTCATCTTACATACTAAAATCTAGATTTGCAGTTAAGTCATTTCTAACCTTTTTTTTTGCATATAATATGTCGTCAAAAGATAGCAAGGTTAATATAATTTACTAAGCCAGACACGCGTTTCGTCTAATCAAGATTTATCAGTGACGCTCTAACCCAAACAATATTTTATATCCAAATAAATGAGATGTTGTAGAGCCTTAATCACCAAAATTCCAAAACGTGATACCAAATCCGGCTAAGACTACCTACACCTTGAAAGTAGAAAAACCTTAGAATTAAAATAGTTTTCGAAATTTCAAGGCAGTAAATTTAGACAATGACTATATCAATGAAAAAATCAATGATATTGCGTTCAGCAGCGAATTGTGACTACTGGGGTAGTGATACCCTCGGCAACTAACAGTCCACCAGCAGAGGCATCGACCCAGTGCTTGTAAATAAATGTCATCAAAGATAGCAAGGTTAATAGAATTTACTTCGCCAGACGCGCGTTTCGTCTAATCTAGACTCATCAGTGACGCTCGAACCCAAACAATATTTAATATCCAAATGAATGAGATGTTGTAGAGCCTTTATCACCAAAATTTCAAAACGTGATACCAAACCCGGTAATGCTATCTACACCTTGAAAATAGAACAACTTTAGTATTAAAATAGTCTTCGACAATTCAAGTATATAGTGCATAATAATGTTTTGCTTTTATTTAATTCTTTTTTGCCAACTTGAGCTTCATATATAATTGCCTATGTTTTCATTTTTGGTAAGATTACATGGAAACAGAAAATCTTCATCTGGATGGTTTACAATGTAAATATGCCACAAATGTTACTAGCGGTGTGATGCACACAATAGATACATGATTCATGACATCAGTAGTAGAAATCGAGAGAGTCAAAGCACCGGTCCATGACTAGCAAAATACTACAAGTATTATGTAATAAAAGTGCGTTAAGTCCGAAACATTAACCTTGCAAGAGCTTGCGGCACTGTTCATTAAAATTTGAGGAGAAACGTGTAAAGTTCTTCCGAAACTTATGATCGAATTATTAACGATTAAAAATTTAACAGACTAGTCGTAAAATCTAACAGCAAAACAAAATTATTGACCAGTTTAACAAACATAGATAACGTGATTTATGTGCTAGTTTTGCATGATATATATTAATTAAAGTGAGATAGATATTTGATTTGACTATCGATGAGATGGTATATTAACATTTTAATGACAACCAGACAACCATGTTTTGACAAATGTTTGTTGCATGAAGAATCAAGCTTTTTTATTGGCCTGTGTATCTTCTGCTTTACTTTGTTGTTAGTAAAAACGTTTGTTTTCCTTGATTGTATTTGAATTAATGACTAAAGATTAATGCAGCAATAACGTTATAATTTGTCATTTCAATACACATAATCGCCTATAGCACTGTATCTAATATCAAATATACTTTCGCAATTAATTAACTTATAACTAAACTGATAAAACACTTCACATCATATATACATGCCATAACTAGTAGCTGGAAAACTAATTACAATTTAATACCATAGAATGGGTTAAGTCGACCAAGGTCAGCCAAATACTTACCAATGCATATATCACTATCTTCATCACTTCCGTCGTAGCATTGTTTACGTCCGTCACAAAAGTCGTTTTCTTTAATGCACTGTATGCCGTCGTTACATTTTCTTCTCCCTTCAGGACACAGTCTAGCTAGATATTGCATAAATGACATAAATAGTAAATTCCCAATCTATAAGATATGCATAGCAATTGTTCAGACAATTAATCTCGCGCAGTGGATTATCATTATTGATATTACATCAAAATATATTTCTTTATCTTATGATCTAATGAGTGACCTTGATGTAATGTCATCTTACATGCCAAAATCTAGATTTGCAGTTAAGTCATTTCAAATCTTATATTTTGTTTATAGTGCATACTAATGTTTTGCTTTAATTTAATTCTAATATGTTTTAATTTTGGCAAGATTACAGGGAAAAAGAAAACCTTTGACTTCATCTGGATGGTTGTACAATGTAGATATGCCACAAATGTTTCTAGCGTTGTGATGCACACAATGGATATATGATTCATGATATCAATGGCAGAAATCGAGAGAGTCAAAGCACGGGTCCATGACTAGCACAATACTACGAGTATTATTTAATAAAAGTGCGTAAAGTCCATAAAAATTAAATGCAAAAGCTTGCGGCTCCGTTCATTTAAATTTTGAGAACACACGTGTAAGGTTATTCTGAAACTTATGATCGAATTATTAACGATTACAAATTTGACAGGCTAGTCGTAAAATCCAACAACAAAACAAAATTATTGATCAGTTAAACAAAAATTGATAGCGTGCTTTATGTGTTAGATTTGCATGATAACCTATACATATTAATTAAAATGAGACCGATTTTTGATTTGACTATCGATGAGATGGTATATAAATATTTTTGCGACAACTAGACAATCACGTTCTTACAAACGTTTGTCGCAGGAAGAATCACTGAAATACTTTGTTTTTTGTTAAAACGATTGTATTTGAACTATTGAAATAAGTGTCATGGAAAGAGCAACTTTTAAGAACATTATACTTGTTATTTCAATACGCATAATCGCTTAAAGCACTGCATCAAATATACTGTCGCAATTAATTAAAATATTGCTAAATATTCATTGTTATTTACAGAAGGTGTTATAGGAGATATTCTCAAATCGTCTGTCTAGTTAATATTTTGCATAAGAAACTATTGCAGTGCAAAAATGGTATATTAAGAAAGTATTGACTAGAAAGTACGACCGGGCAAAAATGTCACGCAATCTGTTGCACGTGAATATGAATATGTATATCTCATATTGCACCTTTAATAACAATAGTTATTATTATGACCTTGAACATTCATCATCTCGTTCCGGTGTCCCTTTTTGAAGACTGTAAGCTAAAATCATTTGTTAACTGATTACTTGAGATTTCTGCAAATTCCTACCTTTTTGTCAATAGTTTTTTTAATATTCCGGTTCTTTTTCACCGAAAATCTCGCTTTATTAAGATGAATAGAAAAATAGCCAAGAAAACCGACCGAACAACAAGAGCCAAAAGTCAAGGGACAGTTACAAATCCGGATATAGACAAACAAACGCAACACAAAAACCAAAATCACACAACAGAGAGTAATCGGAAACAAATAAACATGGGTGCACTCAGGTGCTCCGGACGAGTAAGCAGTGGCTGCCTCTAATAAGACACCCGTCGAGTTAATCATTGTCATGTCTAGGGTAAAGTCAAATCCAGGAATAGGAAACACTACCTATGACTCAGCGAAAATAAGATGCTTTTGAGATTTTAAACCCATTAAGTTAAATGGCATGATAAAAGTACATGTTGAACAGCAAAATTTAATCCATATGAATAAGTTTTGCCATGTGAATCTGTCCGTGACATTTCTCCGCGTTCATACTTTAGTGTCAACAGATTCCTAATATTGCATTTTTCCACCGCTAATCTCGCTTTGTGTCATAACAGTATCTTCATACAAGTTTGGTTAAGAATGTTTGTTATCATTCCGAAACTGTCGGACCTAAAACAAATGCTATATTATCATTAATTATTATTTACATTCTTCGGTCGTCGTATTAACTGACACATTTACAGTTGTCAAAGATGTCATTAAAGCTGTAGTTGGAACTATTTAATGAAAGTAGTAATTTACTCTTAAGTAGTTGCATATCTCAACATTAAGGACTTCGGTTGGAAGTACATACTTATACAATAGAAAAGGCCTGAACATACGTTAAATACATTTATGCAGAAGTTAGTCTCTTACCAGTTATTTAACCTTCTAAAAAGATATGCTTGATGTCCCACCAGCTACCTTGCTGATGGTAATTATCAAACAGACCATTATCATTTGTGAGCGTAAGATGCTTTTGACATTTAATACCCATTAAGTTAAAGAGCATGATAAAAGAACATGTTGAAGAGAAAAAATTTAATCCATGTGAGAATATTGTTTGGCATGGCAGAGAAAACATAGTTCAAACTTACAATTCATCAATAAAAACTTAATCATTTCTATAAATGAATATTAAGAGTTGTGAAAATACATAGACATCAGACCGAGATTATCAACTGTCAAGTTTATAATAAAAGTCCTTGTTATTAAAGTTGCAAAAGGAGATATTCACAAAGCATCTGTTTGGTAAATTATTTGCACGTGAATCTGATGATTTAATATTTGTTCACGTTCGTACTTTAGTGTCAACAGTTTCCTAATATTCCATGTTTTCACCGCAAATCTCGCTTTGTGTCATAATTGTATCTTTAGTCAAGTTTCAATTGGCTGAGAAAATTTGTTAGCATTGCGAAATTGTTGCACGTGTCAAAAATGCTATCATTATTATTATTTACCACTTTCAGTCGTCGTTGTAACTGGCACCATCACCCTTGTCAAAGCTGTTAAAGCTGTAGTTGGAACTATTTAATAAAATTAGTATTTTACTTTTTAGTATTTGCATATCAAAGGAATTTAGGACTTCGGTTGGAAGTTATCCTTGTATAATAAAAAGGCCCGAACATACGTTACATTTAAAAAACAATATGCACAAGCTAGTCTCTAACAAGTTACTTAACCTTCTAAAACGATATGCTTGCTGTCCGACCAGCCACCTTGCTGATGGTAATTATCAAACATACCATTATGATTTGCGAGAGTACGATGCTTTTGAAATTTTAAACCATTAAGTTAAACAGCATGATAAAAGCTCATGTCGAACAGCAAAATTTAATCAATCTGAGAATATTATTTTGCATGGCAGAAAAAACATAGTTTAAACTTACAATTCATTTCTTTAAATGAATATTAAAGTTAAGAGTTGTAAAAATACATAGACATCAGTCCGAGATAATGAATTGTCAAGTTTATAATAAAAGTCATTGTTATTAAAGTTGCAATAGGAGATATTCACAAAGCATCTGTTTGGTAAATTATTTGCACGTGAATCTGGTAACGTGACATTTCTCCGCGTTCGTACTTTATTGTCAACAGTTTCCTAATATTCCATTTTTTCACCGCAAATCTCGCTTTGCGTCATAATAATATCTTTATACAAGTTTAGTTTGGAAAATTTGTTATCATTGTGAAACTGTCAGACGTGAAACAAATGCTATATTATCATTATTGTTATTTACCTTCTTCGGTTGTCGTATTAACTGACACATTCACCGTTGTCAAAGAAGTCATTAGAGTTGTAGCTGTAACTATTTAATGAAATTAGTAATTTACTCTTTAGTAGTTGCATATCTCAACATTAAGGACTTCGGTTGGGAGTACATCCTTATGCAATAGAAAAAGTCTGAACATACGTTATATATTAAATACATTTATGCAGAACTTAGTCTTACCGGTTAATTAACCTTCTGAAAAGGCCTGAACATACGTTATATTTTAAATACATATATGGAGAAGTTTGTCTCTTACCAGTTATTTAACCTTCTGCAAAGATATGCTTGCTGTCCCACCAGCTACCTTGCTGATGGTAATTATCAAACAGACCATTATAATTTGCGAAAGTTACATGCTTTTGAAATTTCAAACCCATTAAGTTAAACGGCACGATAAAAGCACATGTTGAACCGCAAAATTTAATCCATCTGAGAATATTGTTTTGCATGGCAGAGAAAACATAGTTCAAACTTACAATTCATCAATAAAAACTTAAGGACTTCGGTTGGGAGTACATCCTTATGCAATAGAAAAAGTCTGAACATACGTTATATATTAAATACATTTATGCAGAACTTAGTCTTACCGGTTAATTAACCTTCTGAAAAGATATGCTTGCTGTCCCACCAGCTAACTTGCTGATGGTAATTATCAAACAGACCATTATCATTTGTGAGCGTAAGATGCTTTTGACATTTTATACCCATTACGTTAAACAGCACGATAAAAGCACATGTTGAACAGAAAAATTTATTCCATATGAGAATATTGTTTGGCATGGCAGAGAAAACATAGTTCAAACTTACAATTCATCAATAAAAACTTAATAATTTCTTTAAATGAATATTAAAGCATCTGTTTGGTAAATTGTTTGCACGTGAATCTGATTACGTAACATTTGCTCACGTTCGTACTTTAGTGTCAACAGTTTTCTAATATTCCATGTTTTCACCGCAAATCTCGCTTAATGTCATAATTGTATCTTTAGACAAGTTTCAATTGGCTGAGAAAATTTGTTAGCATTGCGAAACTGTTGGCCGTGACAAAAATGCTACACTATCATTATTATTATTTACCTCTTTCGGTCGTCGTTGTAACTGGCATCTTTACCCTTGTCAAAGCTGTTAAAGCAGAAGTTGGAACTATTTAATAAAATAAGTATTTTACTTTTTAGTATTTGCATATCAAAGGAATATAGGACTTCGGTTGGAAGTTATCCTTGAATAATAAAAAGGCCTGAACATACGTTATATTTATTGTTTAATTTGTTTGTTTGAATGGTGTTTTAACGCCACTTTCGGCAATTTTTCAGCTATTTCATGGCGTCCAGTTTTTATTGGGGGAGGAAGCCAGAATACCCGGAGAGAACCCCCTACCTGCGGTAGGAAAACTGGCAATCCTTGTCAATTAAGATTAGAGTCGAGTACACCCTGCCAGCAGTGAGAATCGAACCCGCAATCTCAGTGTTGACAGACCACGTGATCAATAGTAGACGAACTACCTTGACCACTCGACCACCGAGGCCCCCGTTATATTTAAAACACACTTATGCACAAGCTAGTCTCTAACAGGTTACTTAACATTCTAAAACGAGAATATTGTTTTGCATGGCAGAGAAAAAATAGTTTAAATTTACAATTCATTTCTTTAAATGAATATTAAAGTTAAGAGTTGTAAAAATACATAGACATCAGACCGAGATCATGAATTGTCAAGTTTATAATACAATTCATTGTTATTAAAGTTACAATAGGAGATATTCACAAATCATCTGTTATGTAAATTATTTGCACGTGAATCTAATTACGTGACATTTCTCCGCGTTCGTACTTTGTGTCAACAGATTCCTTATATTGCATTTTTTCCACCGCAAATCTCGCTTGGTGTCATGATAATATCTTAATACAAGTTTGGTTGAGAAAATGTGTTACCATTGCGAAACTGTCGGACGTGAAACAAACGTAATATTATCATTATTATTATTTACCTTCTTCGGTCGTCGTATTAACTGACACATTCACCGTTGTCAAAGATGTCATTAAAGCTGTAGTTGGAACTATTTAATGAAATAAGTAATTTACTTTTTTGTAGTTGCATATCTCAACATTAAGGACTTCGGTTAGAAGTACATCATTATACAATAGAAAAGGCCTTAACATACGTTATATATTAAATACATTTATGCAGAAGTTAGTCTCTTACCAGTTATTTAACCTTCTGAAAAGATATGCTTGCTGTCCCACCAGCTACCTTGCTGATGGTAATTATCAAACAGATCATTATAATTTGTGAGCGTAAGATGCTTTTTGAAATTTTAAACCATTAAGTTGAACTTAAGTTGAATTGTAAGTTTGAACTATGTTTTCTCTGCCATGCCAAACAATATTCTCATATGGATTATTTTTTCTGTTTAGCATGTGCTTTTATCAGCATGATAAAAGCACATGCTAAACAGAAAAAATAATCCATATGAGAATATTGTTTGGCATGGCAGAGAAAACATAGTTCAAACTTACAATTCATCAATAAAAACTTAATAATTTCTTTAAATGAATATTAAAGTTAAGAGTTGTACAAATACATAGACATCAGACCGAGATCATGAATTGTCAAGTTTATAATAAAAGTCATTGTTATTAAAGTTGCAATAGGAGATATTAACAAAGCATCTGTCTGGTAAATTATTTGCACGTGAATCTGATTACGTAACATTTCTTCAGGTTCGTACTTTAGTGTCAACAGTTTCCAAATATTCCATTGTTTTCACCGATAATCTCGCTTTATGTCATAATTGTGTCTTTAGACACGTTTCAATTGGCTGAGAAAATTTGTTATCATTGCGAAACTGTTGGACATGACAAAAATGCTACACTATCATTATTATTATGTACCTCTTTCGGTCGTCGTTGTAACTGGCACCTTCACCCTTGTCAAAGCTGTTAAAACTGTAGTTGGAACTATTTAATAAAATTAGTATTTACTTTTTAGTATTTGCATATCAAAGAAATTTAGAACTTCGGTTGGAAGTTATCCTAGTATAATAAAAAGGCCTGAACATACTTTATATTTAAAACACACTTATGCACAAGCTTGTCTCTAACAAGTTACATAACCTTCTGAAAAGATATGCTTGCTGTCCAACCAGCTACCTAGCTGATGGTTATTATCAAACAGCCCGTTATAATTTGCGAGCGTAATATGCTTGATGAAATTTTAAACCATTAAGTTAAACAGCATGATAAAAGCACATGTTGAACAGCAAAATTTAATCCATCTGAGAATATTTTTTTGCATGGCAGAGAAAACATAGTTTAAATTTACAATTCATTTCTTTAAATGAATATTAAAGTTAAGAGTTGTAAAAATACATAGACATCAGACCGAGATCATAAATTGTCAAGTTTATAATAAAAGTCCTTGTTATTAAAGTTGCAAAAGGAGATATTCACAAAGCATCTGTTTGGTAAATTATTTGCACGTGAATCTGATTACGTGACATTTCCCCGCGTTCGTACTTTAGTGTCAACAGTTTCCTAATATTCCATTTTTTTCAAAGCAAATCTCCCTTTGTGTTATAATAATATCTTAATACAACTTTGGTGAACAAAATGTGTTATCATTGCGAAACTGTCAGACGTGAAACAAATGCTATATTATCATTATTATTATTTACCTTCTTCGGTTGTCGTATTAACTGACACATTCACCGTTGTCAAAGAAGTCATTAGAGTTGTAGTTGTAACTATTTAATGAAATTAGTAATTTACTCTTTTGTAGTTGCATATATCAACATTAAGGACTTCGGTTGAAAGTACATTCTTATACAATAGAAAAGGCCTGAACATACGTTACATTTTAGATACATATATACAGAGGTTAGTCTTTTACCAGTTATTTAACCTTCTGAAAAGATATGCTTGCTGTCCCACCAGCTACCTTTTTGATGGTAATTATCAAACAGACCATTATAATTTGCAAAAGTAAAATGTTTTTGAAATTTTAAACCATTAAGTTGAACGGGATGACAAAAGCACATGTTGAACAGCAAAATTTAATCCATCCGAGAATAACTTTTTACGGCACCGACAAAACTTATGTTCAGAACTGACGGCTGAAAAATACATAAACATCAGAAGGAAATAATCAGGAAATTTTCAGGTTCATAGGAATAGTTATTCTCATTAAAGCTGCAATATTAAACAGATATATCGTGTCTGGGAGGGGTATTTGTGAAAAATACCATTCGAGAGATGAAATTTGATTCTCGAGACTGGTATTTTTCACAAATACCCCTCGCAGACATGATTTATCTGTTTAATTACACCGAATATCATAATTTCAAAGAGCGGTGAATATTAGACCACTTGCGTGCTGTTTGTTGACTCTGTACTATCGGAACGTTTCTGGTTTTCAAAATCGATTACTCATGTTACGTTTACTTTGAGGTTAAAGTCAAAACTTCCGAATGAATATTTCCAGCATAATAATATGCGAGGGTTATTTTTAAGCAAATACCACGGCACAGAGGGTAAGTTTTTGCTGAATACCCCGGTGATGACGAAATCGATGCAAAATGAAGAAATTTGCGAAAAATACACTTTCTATTGACCAATCAAAAGCCAGCATTTTTATATGAGGTGTAATTAAATATAACACAACACTTTATATAATTCACTGTTTCCAACACTTCCATCCATCTTCAGATATTTAGTGCGGTTAAATTGATTTACTTTTATATTTGATGAACTATGAACCATTATAATTAATCAGTTAATGTCTTTGAACTGTGATACACTGTTTTATCGACGGTTAGAAATGTCCTTCCTCATCAAAACTCAAAGGGTAAATTTAAGTTATATCTGTATGTCACAAAGTGAAAACTTCACTGATTGTATGTTTAAATTTACTATCTCATTAGTTAACTTTATGTGACCACATGTTTAAAATTAATTACCCATATAATGTTTCCACTTAAAGGGAAGAGAGAATTAATTATGCTTAGGGACAATACAGACCGGGTTTTTTCGTTAATAGAGAGATATTAATTATAATGTACATATTTATACATATGGATGTACATTTTACGCAATATAATAGAATAAATGTGTATTCTGAACATGATGTCAGCTTTGTATTCAGTAATCAGTTACATTACGAGCAAAGGTTGTGACTCTGTATTTAACGCGTCCAACAGAATAAAATATAAAAAAATTAATAAGTATTGAACTTAAAATCTTTGACACATATCGCGTAAATGTATCTGTATCAAGCTGTGTTAATATGATTTGGAACAATCGATAATAATTCATAATTACCATTGTTATGAATTCATCAATACTCACCAGTGCAGTTTGATATGCCCAGCTCCCAAAAGGTTGTTATATTGTTACATGCTAAACTCTGTCTAAGTTGTGTGCTTGCAGACCACGTCTTTAAATACATGTTTGAACAGTTGCAGTATATTGGGTTAGCACTTAAATCTCTGAAAATATTTTTTTTTAATATTTGGCTTACGCTAATGAACTCGTCAGAAGAGAGTCATATAAACACTCTGTATATAAAGAGTCTGATAATTTAACTTCATGCTCAGTTTTATAGACAACATTCAGTTCTATCTTTATTGGGATGTGATTATTTTCTTTACAGTATCTATCATAAATAGCACACAATTGTGGGTACCACAGACAGTGCATTATACAAAGTCTCAATTCAAATTATTTAGCCATATAAGGTATTCTGAACACTAACTAGATTTTTCTCTTAAGAGGACAGTGGAAAAAATATTTCAAGAAAACTAGTTAGAATGGAGTCTTCTCTTTGAATGTTCTGTCATAATATAATCAAAATAAATTTTTAGATGAAACGAATTCGTTTTATATCAGAAAAGAACTAAGATGTTATAGTACACTGTTATATGTCAATGCATTATCAGTAACATGCATTGCTGTTTTAAGCTGTACACTTAGGCGGATAATTTTTAAAATCGAACCAGAAAAGGTATCGATTAAAATTATCCTACAAAGCTGACATTAAATAATGCAGTAGAAGATCAAAGGCAACCTATCCGCTCTTTAAGGAATTTGATGATACCTTTCCGCTTTTTATAGATGAAGTAAACTGAATGTGTAAAGCTGATAAAAAGTCTGTACACAAATACAAAGGAAAATATGTATACAAGTAATTTTCCGGACTATGCATCTCTATCTGATGAATTTATGCTTGTGGATCAACTTAGTACTAAAATAATAATGACAGAATTGTAAAAACTGTAGTATTTTGATAACAGTTACTAAATTTTTTCAAGCAATTTGATTAATAAACCAGAAAGTGTGAAGATCAGAAAACATTCTGCAACACGTTAGAATGCAACTTATGTGGACTTATTAACGTTGGAGAAACTATAGGACGACAAAACTAACGCATATTTGGACACCGTTTAGGAATTGTTACCAGCAATGTCCTGTATTTATCAACCGACCACTGTATTCTGTCCGTAAAAGTTCGCATCCTTCAAAAAGTCAACCATCATTCTAACAATCCTCAATTAGGTACAACGATAGGCATTGCAATACCATATGGGTGCATGGACAAAATCGATAATATAGGCAAACTTTCCGGTACTGGTCGCTCTAACAAAAAATTGAAAATTCCAAACACTATATGAGTATGAAGAGCATAGAACAATAAAACCAAAATATGCCAAACTGGAAACCAAATTAAGACTAAGATCAACCTATACCTGAGGTAGGAAGAACCTTAGGGTTTTATGAAAATCAGAAAACATTGTGTAACGCGTTAGAATCGTTAGAATGCAACTTATGTGGACTTATTTACGTTGGAGAAACTATAGGACCACTAAGCAAACGCATATGTCAACACCGGTTAGGAATTAATTCCAGCAAAGTCCTGCAGTCTATCATATTTTATCAGCCGTCCACTGTATTCTGTCCATGAGAGTCCGCATCCTTAAAAAAAATCTACCATAATTCTAACAATCCTTAATAAAGTACAACACTGCAATACCGTATGGGTGCAATGACAAAATCGATAGTATAGGCAACATTTCCGGTCCTGGTTTCCGCAGGCTGAATTTGATGGGCCTTTTCAATAATAATAACAAGCGACAACGTAGTCATGGCAATCTACATTATATAACTTTCTCGTTGCATGATATGTCAATAAATGGACAACTATTGTGTTTCCAAATACCAACAGGACTTCGTCATATGCACACTTAATTTTATCATAATCCACTCAAAACACTGCGCTATTTTTACAAGGAATGTCTTCAGTCATCTCTAACAGACCTCCCACTCTTTATAAGTTGGTAGGAATTATTTTAGACATTGTAAATCACAATGTGCTCAAATCGGTTTACACACACAAAGATGAACAATAAAATCGTTACTTTCTTTCTTTACTTTTCGCAAAGGCATAGATGTTATCAGTCTAGAAAATATCTTGCACTACAGGTGTGTTGTACTTTTAAAATTTCACAAAACTTCAAAGACAAATTCGTTCCGATTCCATTTGATACCTATACTACATTGCATCCAGGAACTTTAATTACAAACGTGGTATGCATGATCTTTTGATTAATATATTAAAAGCCACGCAACTGACTGCTCTCGCCCAAATTTTAGCATGTATATATAGTTCATTAGGGCACATGATAACCGGAAATCGAATCAGTGTTATCAATAAGAGCGTAAGCAATAGTTTGTCCAAATATATCCATCAACTGGAATTACAGCTTTAAATTATTGATGGATTCAACAGAGGTCTATGCAAAATTGGGAAAATGCAAGAAGACCAGGAGATTGATACCTTACTGAAGGGGTAAATGCCTTGAGGTCTTTGATTCAAATAAGAAACAGTCGATTTAGAAGGCCAATATCCAAGACACATGTGTTGTTTATTCAGAAGATAAAGGCCCCTATTATACTTAGTTTCAAGAAAAACAATATATAGATGTTTAAGAAGCAAATAGGAAATGGAGTTCAATTAGCAATCCTTCTTACAGATCCACACAAGAGGAAATTCCGGAAAATCAAAAATTGATTTAAGCATTTGTTGAAGATTGTGAATCCAAACAAAAGGCGTTTCTTAGCAAGCTTGTCTGTCTACCTCCAAACCTTTACCAAAATTTCTCACCAATATTTTAATATCAATAAAAACTTAGTTCCAAAATTCAGTTACATTTGCTATTTTTGGAGTTAAATTTGGATTGGAAAAAAATCAAAAGATCTGATAAACATCTTAAGATCTTAAGATCTGGTTCTCTTTTACAATTTAACCGCATTTTCACCTTTGATTTTTCGACACTTTACAAGGCCTTCCCATATGACCTTTCCTGGACTTTAAGATCGGCGTCCCTCCTATTTTTTGTATCTGTTTTTAATTACTTCGACATAATACTTATGTCATCCCCAGTCATACAAAACGGATTAAAGGATAATTGTACTGCCAGATACAGTAGCGTCTGATAGTAAAGCTTTAATGCAGTTCCCAACATACAACGCTAAACTCAGACAATTTATCCTTTCTGACTAAAATGCAAACAAACAACAATATAAAAATAATGCTGACACATTTGTTTTGAGTCCAGAGAAGATTCAGCTATTTTCTATAATGTATTTTAATTTTTTTTTCATCAATTCTTCGTATTTTGAAATATTGTTATGCTAGCTTCCGAATCGCTTCTGTAGGAAGGGCAAAATATAGTTGTCCATATTACATTATAGGTTCATTGATCAGCAGTTGTCATTATATTTGTTGAAAATTATGGGTAAATATGTTGCACAATCAGTACAAACCAGCAGCCAGTAAACAATGCAAATATAACGTTACTGCTATGTACTTTAATGCATCAACATAACTTGCTATGGCAAACGATAGATAAGTGGAGTTAAATGTCTTTTATTGTACCTTCACAAATGCTTCAACGCATATCAATTTACTATATAATCCTGTACAATTAACCTTAAAAAAAACTAACTATGGTAACGCATGCAATATTTATTTGTTGTTCTGGATCGATTATTCGAAAGTAAACGAAATGCATAAAAGTGTGCTAAACTTACATGTATTCGAGCTTAAGAAGATAATCAAATGTACCAGCTTCTATCATAGTCAATTGGTTATTCTGTAACTGACTACAAATATACACACAAAAAAGAAGAGTTTTCGCCCTTAAACTCTACGTGTGTTTTTATACCCTACTGTTACAACTGAAACATTAACGCTTGTAGTATAACATATTTAGCACCAAAATACGAGATTTGTAATTATAAATTAAAATTAAATTTGTTTAATTTTATTGACGGACTTTTCAGAACGATGGTTGAATTTCCAATTTTACGAATTATGTTTATACTATTTCACCGTTTATTTTAACCCGAGTTATACAATAAGGTGCGCTTTAATGGTCAATCGATAGTCGTATACATATTTTGGGAGTCTCTTGCGAGAAAAAAAATCCGACGAAGCCGACACACGTATGCTAACTATTTAAACAATCCCACATTTGATGAGAAATGTTATTTCTTCAAATAGTTTCGCACGTTATGCTCTTGCATCGGTAATATTGATAACTTGATTGAACTTATGATGCCGATAATGAAAATAAATTTCATATAAACTGCAAGACAACATGTTTGATCTGTTAAATCGCTTATGAAGAAAGTACTTCATGTTGTACAAACCTATGACAAGTTATATCAACGAAAAATAGTATCTATGTAAAGCATTAACGAGGAAAACAAAACAATTGATCATACCAGATTAGATTTTTAAAACAGACTTATTACTTATTACTCTCAATAAAAATGGAAGAATTATTTAATATTTAGAAACTAATAACACACCCCAATGTGGAAGAAGTAATAACAATGACTACAATAACTTGATAACATACGTTAGTTCCATCACGAGATAAGGTGTTTACCAATTCTACCCTTCCTCCTCATCCCAAATTTTATTTGACAATTGTAATGTTATTAGGTTTTGCTATTCGTGCACAACCTGTTGTTTTATAGCATACAACTTAAAATACATATTTCGGTTAACACCAAAATTAATAACGAACACATTTTTTAAATCAATATAAAGAAAATTTTGCGAAATACTGACTTTTGATTGGCTGGAAAATATTTTCTATCGGAGGAGGGAAAAAATATTGATCGTCACGGAGACACAAACCCTTTGACGTCATAAATTATACTGCGGGAAATAAACAGTTTTTGTGTTGATCTCTTTTTAAAAAAAGTCAAGTTACAAAAATAAAATTGTTGAGCTTTTTTTCTTGTTTAAGTTTATTCATAAGTATTAACTACAAAAAATATTTTCTCCATCGCTTGATAACAAAATTTCCGTTGTGCACATTTAATATAATCCTCTTCGCGGATTATAAAATGTGCAAAACGGAAATTGTGTTATCCCTCGATTGAGAAAATATTTTTCTACTAGGTAATCCTTAAGGGTCTCGCACAACTTACAGTTTTAGCAGATTTGATAGCCCTCTAAAAGTTTCACTTGCAACTGAAGTAATTTGGTTATTGTGTAGCAACCTGTAAAGAAACAATAAACGATTCTAATGATGTGTACTTGTTCGTGCAAAGATATTTATTATCAGAAATCAGATAAGTGTTGTATTGTATAGCTATTCCATATCTATATCATTGTTGTACTCTAATTATAAGTAATTAATAATAATTTGTATCAACAATTTTCATGCTAATTAATATCTGTTATTGTGTATATGTTTGCAACGAATCTTATTTAGTCTGTCGAATACATTTTATAACTGGATGATAAATTGGTACAAAAAAGTAAAGTACGTAAAAAGAAGGTTAATTTGCATATAAACAATTGCAAAATGTTCGAAGATAATAATACATAATTATATTCTTTGTTTTATAAATATTGAAATGATTGGCAGAAATACTTCTACTTGAGTATTATTACTACTAATTACGTAACGAAGCTTTAATTACACGTCAATTGCTAACATTAGATTTATGTGGTATAATATTTTAAAACATGTTTCCTTTTTGTCTTGTTGATATAAAGGTAAATTATAATCTACAGCATATATTTTGCAAATGTCTAACAAAACGTACTATTCTTTAATAAAAGACAAATCCTACTATTGTTTCTGCGCATTTTGATTTTAAACGTTATTGATTCGTAATTCGTTTATGACGTCATCGTCGAAATTACGCGAAATTAACATTTCAGTTACCGTATGTTTTGGGGTGGAGTAAAATGTTATTTTATAAGTAAACAAGCAACGCAGCCTTTAAGAATTGGGAGAAAACAAAAAAATAATTAATTTGCATTAGCAGATATACACAACAAGAACTACTACACTTCCGTGATTTTATTCTGTTATACATACCTAAAAATGATTAGCAATTTGTACGAATAGAAACGCCTCCTTTTTTCAGCCATTTCTGACATAAACAAATTTTTCAAAAATATTGTTTCCCCAGATATGGTGACCATATTTTTTCAATTTAAGTAAGTTATCCTGTATCCTCAGGGCAAATATATTTTTATCATCACAGGTCACTTTTTCGCGATCTGCGATTTTGTGTATTCCGAGTAATAAAAAATGGCGTGAATTCCACACTTTGATGGAAACGCGTTCTTTTTATACAGATTATGCATAGTTGTTTTCTACATGCCATGAAGCCTAAAACTATGGGAAAATATAAGCCAAAGAACATATAATCCCGGTACCTTGAAAACATGTAATAAAGACGACATGAAAACTTTGAAATATGAACGATGACCACTAATTTTTCAGCTTTATTTAAAGATTTTGTCATTAGGAAAGTTAAGATAAATATTTAGAAAATATCATATAGAGATCGAATAGTGGGATATATATGTCCTTAAATCAACTGAACATAATCGTTTTTGTTCAGTATTGCGGAACGGAACTGCTTTAGTTTGTCTGCTAAAGAAGTGAGCAAAAGTCACATATTTATGATAAAAGCAAACAATAACTGTTTATGGTCATTTTAAATTAGTGTACTAAATAAACAGCAATGACATCAATTGTATCCACAAAACTTTCTATTTGTAACAATAGAACCATTGTAAACAACGAATTGTTTACTAAAAAAATGTAATATGGCATTTATTTTTTTCTTTAAATTAAAAATCTCAGCAAGTAATATTTTACTCATTTCAGTGTACTCCTGAAGAACTTGAATTGACTGCAAATGTCAGCCCAACCTGATCTTTACATTGTCATATTTTTGGCAGATAACAATGTGATTTTTTATTGATAGAAGTACAAAAATGTATCATGTAGGAAATCAAACGGTGAACAAAATTAGACAACTAGGATATCGACATAATCAAATTAGAAACATTTGTAATTAACACATGTACATCGATAAGTGGATATAAGGAGGTGGTTTATTCCTCGAATGCCAACATTCTTTGATCTACCGAAAATTTACCTGTAAAATTTTGTTGTCATTCGAGGAAGTAGGTCAAATTGTTGTAAAAATACATGTGCATTATTATGCAAAAAATCTTCTTAATTAAATTTACAGGTAAATTAGGGAGAGGTCTGCTTTGTGTTTGTTTCTCCTTTTGTTTCACCAGAAGATGTTTCTTTTTGTTTTTTAATTTTAATGCCTCTTTTTGAGATGATTTAATAATAACATTTTATTAATTTCATGACTTTTTATTCCCTATTTTCGGAATACAAGAGTTACTTCCCATTTTCAAGAGTTGTCTTTCATAACAGCAGGTATCTAGTATTGAACAGATTGGGAAAAATCACGTTTTTATTTTTGTTAAATAATGTCTTTGGACTGACTCTTCCAGTACAACTAAAAAAAACTGCAGAATTAGTTTGCACATCATAATAAATTTTACCGGATGCTTTGCTATATGTGAATAAAAAAATATTGAAGAAAAACAACTGTTTACCCACAGTAGGTTCTATAAAATACCTGCTGTAAAGAACAGATAACTCTGCAAATGGGAGATAAATCTTGTTTACCGCAAGAAGGGAATAACAAATCGAAAAATAACATTAAGCACAAATAAGCATGACACCATCTACGAAGGCATATAAAGAGTACAACTGGTAAAATGCTGTCGGACAAGTGTAGAAAGTTCCATCACCATTAACTGAAAGTGCCGCGGTAAGATGTGTCAGGTTGAAGATAGTGCTGAATACAAGTATTCTTTCTTGATCTCCGTCATTACTGAGTAAGAAGTTGTCCACAGTGGTTTTCTCACTCCTCGGTCCCTCTCAGTTGATGTATTCTCTTGTAGTTGGTAGTTGAGGTATATTCTTTCCACGTTTGTTATACAGGGAGGTCTTACATGTGGTGAAAGTAGGTATGCTATGTACAAGATTTTAGCAGTTTTCGTTCCATTCTCGGTTGCGTATGCTCACTAGTTCATCGTCATAGATGGTTGGTACCGGTGGGTGTGCTATCTGCTAGACAACTCGACAACTCTCTTTCATTCTGTTTAGTACTTTGTCCACATTAAGCTGTATCTGGTCCGACGGGTGGTTGTGCTGGCCTTAACTTTTTACAGCAATTCTGTTCAGTACGTTGATGGTGGCAGTGCATCCAGATTTGACACATCTCCAGTTACATTCTGTCCCATCGCTGAGTCTGTACTCTAAATACCTAGTTGTTGTTAACTAAGTTTACCTTCCCGAGTCTGTTCTCGATAAACTGTATATTCAATTGTGCATTAGCCATACTTGAAATTGATACAATCACTAGTCTGTGCCACCCTTTAATTCAATGTTGGTGTTATGTAACTGTGCTCATATTAATTAATTTAATTCTTAAGTAAAACCCTTGTAACTGTATTGAAATTTGTTGGCATTCGAGGAATAAGTTCAATAAAAAATGACACCATAATTTTTGTTCTATGCATGATTTTACCAGTTTTCTTTATTTTTGTTACAAAGAAATTACATACGAGAAATATCAGGAAGAAAAGTTGTCTATTAAAAATATATAAAATTACTAAATATTAAATGCCCTACACAGAAGAGTGAAAAATCAGATAAAGTCTTACACTTGTCTGCTTTGGGTCGTGGTCAGCATAAACTTTGTACTGGCTTTGATCAATTGAAACCTATTTTTATTGCACACGTGTTTAATAGATTTAAATAATTTCAGATAGCATCAAACAAACGAAATAAATTGATCTGATGAAAAAACTGTTTTAAATATTAAAAAAATGTGTAATAATTTAATTTCATTCATCTCTATATTGAAGACTAGAGAATAACAAATGACAAACAAGTGGATTATGGGGGACTAAACATTTTGAAAAGTACTGGAAAAGTAAGCAGACATGGATAGGAACAGAATTATATTTTACTGAAAGACTAATCTTTTTCGACATGTGCGTAAGCAGTCTTACAGCACTCACTTGATGTACGCCAAGATTTGCATCCCCAATTTTATTTATTATTTATTTGTTTATTTGTCGTTTGTAAGTTTTACTAAGATTGTCTTTGGTTTCAAATATTTTGTTGCGCATGCAAATAAATGTCTTTCATAATCTGTTTGTGCTTAAATGCAGCTGAAAGATGGAGGAAAACAAATATTTATTATTGTTAAGTTTTACAAATGCACATCATGCATAAAGTTAAAAAGATGTAGAGATCGATGGGTGAAGGTGAAAATGCGGTGATGGTTTTTTCGTTACTGTCTTTAAACGAAAATTTCATATCTTTAGTATATAAAAATATGTCGATATCTTAATGATAGCCGATGGCTTCCCTATTATAACAAAGACGTTTAACATCTATTAGCCTTTAATAAAACATTCGTTTCGTATAAAAGTGAGAACTGACATGTCAGTAAATCAAAATCAACATAAAAAAGGAGAGAGAATAGATCATTTTAGTAAATTAATAAGTGACATTGTGTTGTTGAATATTAAAATTCAACTACATTTATATGAATTTGTAGTCGACGCGATAGAATTACAGCGACAAATGGATTTATCAGTCTGAGACAGTCTTGACGTTGACTGTACTAGTCTCGACTTTGTCTTGACCGGAAACAATAGTATACATTGTCAGGCACTAGATCTTGTAACCATAATATTTGTCTTAAGTGTCAAATCATGTTTTTTGTGATATATAACCTTTTACGTTATTGAGTAATGTTACTCACAACGTATTACAGCACAAACTTTACAACAGACTTTATGCCCAAATTTATTTGTCGGCTGTTATGTTTCAGGTAGAGTTTCTTTACATTATATATTTTGTTTCCACTTTCCTGTGATTTGTTTCATTGCATGTTATGATTTAACATTGGCAAAAAAAAATCGTATGTGTAATTTGCATTGTATACAACACTTATACCTCAAGTTAAGAAATAAACAAGCAATGTGTTGGTAGAAATTAAAATTAACACGGTGGCAAATAAAAGTTTGATATAAGTCGAAAATATCGCCTTCATAACAACATTAAGTTGTTGTGAAAGCCCTAAACCCTCCCAACAACCCGCAGGAGGGCTTGTCACTATAATATTTGTCTTAACAACCGTTTGATACAACATATTATACTTCCTCAAAAATCGGCATACTAACTTCATGCTGTTACTTACCTGATCAATATATATACGTATGCAGGAGAAGCAGGATTATTGATGCATAAATGAAAAAAATTTATAATTTTGAAATTCAAACCGTCTCATTTGGGATAGATGTTTGTGCAAAAGTGACAGAAGTGACATATTTGAAATTCTTAAAATGATGTAGAATAAGCTCTTTCTGTGGCTTCTTTAATTTCTGATTCTACATGATATATTAACGGAAGTCACTCATCAAATTTAGGGCTGTTAACTGAAATCATCATTTGTCTATATGATAAGTTAATGGAACTAGCTATGTTCTTGTCTTCAATCAGACGTTGAAGAAATTCAGTTTGATAAAGAAACAAAACTAAATCGGAAAGAAATGGCGCGCAGTTTGTACCAATTGGAATTCCGATTGCCTGCTGAAAATATGCAAATATGTTGTCACTCAAAAATTTTATAATTATAATTTTATAAACCTGTTTGAATGTTTGAATGTTATATTCAAGCAACACTTGTGTCATCTTTAAGGGTCAACTCATTTTTTTTTCAATATAACCATTTACGTTATTGAGTGATGTTGCTACAGCCTTAAAGCGTATTGCCGCGTAAACTTTAAAAAGGACTCCGTATTCAAAGTTGTTTGTTGGTTGTTATATATCTGGTAGATATGTCGCTACATTGCATTTTGTTTACATTTTACTTTGATTTGTCTCATTTGTCTCAATACATGTGATAATGCTACATTGCCAAAATAATGTCGTATTTTTAATTTGCACTGTATAATGTTTTGTTGGTTAAACGCCAAAGTCAAATATGCACTTCACGTGATTATTGTCTTTATTTTACAATTTCTGCAACTGAAAGTGTATAGCAGGAAATCTTATTTCAAACGTGGGCCAAAATAGCCTTATAATCAGAGATAATGCATCGTTAAATGGACATTTTTGTTAAAACCAATGCAAAAACATCTCATATTATAATTAACATGCATTCGCGTTGTCAGTAACTTAAAACAGTATTGTTACGTCATTTAAAAAAAATATTATAGAAAGTTCAGAATTAATGTTTACTTAACCCCTTAAATATTGTCTGTAAATATTCCAATATTTTAACAAAATATGATACGCTGCTACAAACTTTTGGGCAATAAGAGTGATTGGTGTAAAGTACTGTAGAGAGTTCGACAAACTCGAAAATCAAATATATAATATTTATTTTTCCGAATTCAAAATTGCCCTTAAACGTTTCAATTAACATTAATTTAAAACTTGTATATTATTATTTTTTGTTTATGCTGTATCGTCATGTTTGTCGATCCGATACTAAATAAGTGTACTGGTTTCGCACCTTTCTTTTAGACTCTTTATATAATATTTTGAACTGCCTGTATTGTGTATTTACACGATCCCAGTGGACTTATATTATTCCATCTTCCAATGAAGAATATCTTAAATATTTAGAGTTAAATGCCACCGATGAGTCTTAGGGTAGACGAAACGCGCGTCTGGCGTAATGAATTTGTCACCTTGATAATTGTGATTCTTGTTGGAATATTTGAGCAAAGCCAAGTAAAAGCACGGCACGTCCACGGTTAGCGGACTAAGAAGCTTGTTTTTATTAAAAAAAAACAAAAAGGCAATCAGTTGAGCACAATACAAGGAAAACAATAACAGCGATTGAGGTTAACAAATTGAGTTAAATACTTGGTGACTGTTGAAACTACTTCCGATTGCAATTCGATATAATTAAAAGTAATATAATTGTTCACGCATCTTTTCTACAAGCCATATTCAACCAACAATTGTAATTAAACAAATTATATTTGAATGACGTTGTCGTTTGTATTGCTTTAGTTTGTTTACCAGTGCTTGAGGTCGACATTACTAATACAGTTTTACAATGAATTAATATATACAGTAAAACAACTAAATGTTATACCACTTACAACTCGTCCAAACTCTGAAGTCCATCGAACATACCTCCTGCTAGGAACGTCAGCCTGTTATAACTCAAAGATCTGTAAAACAAGCAAGACATTATGTATAAGAACCTTCTTTGACAATACTATTGTTGTCGATTGCGAGAAAAATTAAGTTAAAGCTGTTTAGTTTAGAAAACTCATACCACATTTGATAAGAAATGTGATTTCTTCTACTGCAGGTAATAATAAAATACGGAATACTGTACAACTGTACGTTATGCTCTAGCATCAGTTACATTAACAACGTGTTTGAAAAGATAATGCCGATAATGAAGTAAATATCAAATCCGCTACAAGACAACATAATGTGATTTGATCAATTGTCTGTAACAAAAGTCCTTTATGTCAAAACAAACCGGTCACAATTTATAACAATGAAAAAGAAGTATCTTTTTTATAAATCAGAGCAAGAAAACAATTGTGACAGATTTTGAAGGTATTTGAAAGCTTCATTTGCAACTGACGTTATACGGTTTTGAGTACACGATTCTAATGATGTGTACTTGTTCTTGCAAAGTTATCAAATATATTATTATCAGAAATCAGTTAAGTATTCATTGTATAGCTATTCCATATCTATATCATTGTTGTACTCTAATATGGAGAACATTACTTTATATTTGCAGCGACTCCTATTTCGTCTCATGTACACATTTTATATCTGGATAATTACTTTTTACGCAAAAACATAGAACGCTAAAAGTAGGTTTATTTGCATACAAACAATTGTTTTTTAAACTTTTTTAACACCACTTTCAACAATTTTGCCGCTATATTATAGCGTCCAGTTTTTATTAATGAAGGAAACCAGTGTACCCAGAGAAAACCCCGATAGGAAAATTGTCAATCCTTGTCAATTAAGATACAAACAATTGTAAAATGTTTATCAGAAGATACCAATACTATTATTTGTAATAAATATGCAGATGAATGCAGAATTATTTAGACTTAAATATTATTAATACGCATTACGTATAGCTAATATTAGATTTCTGTTGTACAATCTTTTGAAACATGTTTCCTGTTTTTAGTGAAGTTAAGGTAAATTGTAATTAAACAGCAAGTTAATATACTATTCAAATGTTTTACAGAACATGCGATTCTTGGATTTAAATCACCTTGACATTTTCGTTTTTTCAGTATTACGGAACTGAGCTGTTTTAGTTTGTCTACTACTTTAACATAAGTGTAATGAATAAACCATAGTGACTTAAACTGTTACCACAAGGTGTGCAAACACTAATCAAATTCTTTAAGATTTTCTACTAAATTTGTTATTTTTTTAATTGGCGCAGCTCTTTTACTTTAAGCGCAACTTGACCGACATCATATATATCCTGAATCGTACGTGACAGGCCTATGTTCTCTCAAAATTTCATGACCAGCTTCCGGGGTAAACCCCACTCTAAAAATAGCTCTTTCTTTTCAGAAAATCTTGGTTTATAGGTCATGTAGTGCATGTGAAATAAAACATACTAAACACCATTAGAACAGAGCAAGTTAGGACTCTAAATTTTTCTAATATATTCACCTTTCAGAAACACTTTCATTCATTAAAATCCAGTTAGTAGTTTTTAATATACACAAAGATAAACATGACTATTTTGTTGTTAAGTACTATTTTCTTATATGTTCCAAATTTGATTGGTCCCCTTTAGTGTCTTGACACCTAAAGAGCATGTATTTGTCCATCAAATTGTACAAAATTTTGCCTATTTGTAGCCTAAGTATATCTGACCAACACCCTAAAATTTCTTTGCATTCTATATAACAGTTTTGGAGAATCGCAGAAAAAGATTCAATGACTGCGCACATACTTAATCAGCACAAACTGTGTTTGCAGATCAAGTAATGCATTATTTTCAATATATTCAATTTCCTAAGTTCAGATGTAAATTTCAATGTATATCACACATTAACACTATAGTATAACATACTGAATACTAATAAAAACATACATTATATTTATATCTCACAAATACAAAAATTTGAAGTTTCAGGTTGGGGGACCAGCCCCCCCCCCTTTTTTTAGATGGCATATTAGATCTCTTATAAACTTTAAATATCTGTAACATTCCTACTAAACCATTTCATATTTCTTGTTGCTCAACAAGATAGAATTGCACCTCAACAAACAATAAAATTCCAAAAAGAACAATTTTTGTATGACTCTGTCCTATAGTATCAATTGACAAATTCCGCATCTAAAAAATACAAAATAGGTAACATATTAATATTTGTGGCAACATGGATGTCTTTGCGACCTAATATTTAGATTGTCTGACTTGCCTGCTACTGAGAAACACTGAAACAATATAGTTTTTAACTCCAAACACACTGTTCTAGGCAGAGAATACAGATTTTATTGCCAAAAAAATCTAAAATGTTACATAATATAATATTTAGGCTGAAATCTGACACTAGTATGGTTTAGAACCAAATATGTATTTAAAATGAGTAAATGGGTTATAATCTTTCATTCTCAAACATTTTTAGGCGAAGGGAGGGAATATGAAAAAATGGTGTTTATGTATTAAAGGTGTGTAAACACTAATCCAATTCTTTAAGATTTTCTACTAAATTTGTTATTTTTTTAATTGGAGCAGCTCTTTTACCTTAGACGCAACTTGACCGACATCATATATATCCTGAATCGTACGTGACAGGCCTGTGTTCTCTCAAAATTTCATGACCTCTTTAAAACCTTCCAAGAGAAAACCAGCTTCCGGGGTAAACCCCACTCTAGAAATAGCTCTTTCTTTTCAGAAAATCTTGGTTTATAGGTCATGTAGTGCATGTGACATAAAACATACTACATACCATTAGAACAGAGCAAGTTAGGACTCTAAATTTTTCTAATATATTCACCTTTCAGAAAAACTTTCATTCATTAAAATCCAGTCAGTAGTTTTTAATATACACTAAGATAAACAGGACTATTTTGTTAAGTACTATTTTCTTATATGTTCCAAATTTGATTGGTCCCCTTAAGTGTCTTGGCACCACAAAACATTCTATTTTCAACCATCAAACCCTTGCAAACAGCGAATGTTGTACTCAGAATGACCGTTATATTACAGCTATCATTTCTGTTAATTAAAAATCCCTGTTATTTTTTCTGATTTTAACGAACTGCTATAGAACGTGAATTGAGTTGCAAATTTCGTCCTGGTCTCATGTTTCCATTTTGTTATTTATTGCACATACAAAAATATGATAATGATTTGCTATTGATAGTGGTTACATTTAACAAAATAAACCCAACAAGATTACTGTGCTAGTAGAGTGACACATTCCAGATAGAATGAAAGACAAAACTACAAAAAAAAACAAAAATCCTAAAAAAAACATAAAAAACTTAAAAACATAGTTGCATTTAGATTTAGGCACTCTTCTATTACACATAGACATTTACTTGAAAAAGTCATATCGAGAAAAAACGTTTTATTGTTCAGAAAAATGTCTCACCGTATTGGGAGATCGAGTTTCAATAACGATCAACTATGTTGTGTTCATGTTCATTATACTTCTGATGAATCGCCTAGGTGCACCATATCCCTTTTAAATGGCTTATTTGTGAAAGCAATGTCCGCATGTCGCATAATTTAGTTTCTAACTTTTAATTGAAACAATAAAAAAATTCAAAAGAATCATCAATCAAGAAATACAACGAATATATTTTCATTGCAGGAAGTTAATTTATAATTTATAACTCGTGACTCTTCAAGCTATACTTAAGGTTTTTCTCAAGATACATATTGTAGATACTTTTTTAATGTCTTAAATTAGAAACATTTGTAATTAGCTAATTTACAAAGATAATTAAATATTAACAGTTTCTTGTTCTATCCATGTTTACCTGTTTTCTCTGCATTACTTTGTTACAAAAAAGCTACATACTAGAAATATTGAGAAGAAAATTTGACTACTATAAATACATAAATTTAATAAATAATTAATAGGATACGAAGAAGAGGTAAAAACCAGTTTACATCTTACACTGGTCTGCTTTAGGTCGTTGTACTAGCTTTGCGCAATTTGAACCCCTTTTTATTGCATTTTATTTAATAGAAAAATAGTTTCAGATAGTAATGAACAAAATCCAAACGAAAATAATTTGGTCTGATGAAATAACTGTTTAAAATTTGAAAACTATGTATCAATTTAATTTCATTCATCACAATTTTGATAGTATCAGTCTTGTATAGAGACTCTAGTTGAAGTATAATTGATTGATTAGCAGAAACCCAGCTACATTGAAGACGAGAGGATAGGCAGAGATGGATATGGACACAATTTATATTTGACCATGAGACTAATCTTTTTAAACCTGCATAAGGTATTAGACTTCAGGTGCATGCCTATTTAAAAACACACAGCACTCACTTGGATTGCGCCAAGCCTTTCATCCCCCAAAAGATAGTGCATTCCCTATCTGTCACCTATAGACACTCTGGGCAGTATTTTTAAGAATGTCAAATTATTAGATAAATAGACAACACGACTTTGTTTATTTTATTTGCTGTGTTAATAAATAAATATTTTACAAACTGTTATTAAAAATTCAAATGACTATAGCCTATTTTAGTTCGTTCTTCAACTGAATAAAACATTTTACGCCTGTTCATGCAGTGCTACGGTGGCATCTATACAAATACCTTGAAATGATATACACATTATTTTAGGTGAACCGACTTTATGACCATAATAAGAGCTAAAAGTTAATATGATAATATCGATAAGGCTGTATCGTTATAAAATATTAGCCAAATAGTTTATCCCTACATCGATATGTCTACTCAATTTAAAATAGTAACAACAATTGGGTAATGTTTTATTGTTACCTTTTAGTGATCATGTTGCGAATATGGCATACTTCATTCTAGTTGGTTAGTAATCTAAGCTTGAATCAAAGTTCAAATATTTTTGTGTATGAAATTAAAGCTGTTTGTTGGTAAATTTAGAGGAGTTGAAGTTAACATAGGTAAATACTAAGTTAATATAATATGTATTTGGTGAAAACAAGACACATTTACAAGAATATTTAGAATGACATTTTTTAATATACTAGTACCACAATATTTTTCGCACTTGCGGTAGACTTTACTTGTAATGATATTAATTACGAATTGAATGCATTCTTTTAAAGTTTTATTTACGTATGAAAGCGTTGACTAAAGCACATTTTTTGTTTTGTGTCCGTTACTCTTAAGACATGTAAAGTTATGAAACAATTAATTAGTTTTTTTTGCTCTAACCATGCGAAACACATTCAGTATGCTTTACGAAAAAAGACTATCAAGGTATCAGTTCTCATTTTTTACTCTTATCATTTGTTGCAAATAAGCAATTTGTTTGTCGCCGGAAATCTAAGTGAACTTTAATCTGATTTCAAATATTTTAAATATACTGCATTAACTAGTTTACATGCATACCAAAACTGAATTAAAACAAATACTGGCATATTAATTTTTATACTGTTTTATTTTTCGATTCAATAAGTTTCTTCAGTAAATAACTTAATCCTACTTGTAAGTTGGTCATTATTAACATGAAGTAGAACTTTGCTTATACATGTAGCAAGATTTATATTGTATTTGCCAAGTATTAGTATTTTAAGAATGTAGGTTATTTTCGTAGAATAAGTTAGACAAATAAACACTACTAAGAGCCTGTGTACGGCATATACAATTTCAAAAAAGATACTCATAGTGGCTTTTATATAATATAATAAGCGACAGACATAAACATCAAAATTGTACAATTAAACAAAAGATATGCACTAAAATATTGGTATATGAAAAGTAACAGTCATTGCCTGTACAAATCACAGTCAATTAATCACAGTTCAAATTTTCTGTTCTGCTTCTCCTCGGCATGCACAAAAATAATTGCTAGGTATTTTTCCTCCTGCAACATCTGTCGAATTTGATCCAGGTCTGTAATGGTATTTTGCTCTGGCTCACGCGTTTGTCCAATTGTTCCCATAGATGTTCGATGGTATTCAAATCCGCGACTTTGAAGGCCATGACAACAAATTAATGATATTCTGCTCAAGAAAGTATCTGTTTAGTTGAGCTTTGAGCTGCCTAGCATTTTCCTGTTGGAATACGTCCCTCTAATAGTAGATAATGGGAAGATGATTTGATTGAAGGATGCCGTCTCTGAACCTCAGAGCCGTTAAGTTGTGTGATACGTACACAAGCTCTGATGTTCTTTGTTCTGTCATCTGAGATCGTCGCCCATAGCAAGACGCTACATCCGCCGAACCTATCCAATTCCTGGGCACATGGCTAGGCGAATCGTTTTTTCGTCGGTGTTTAACACGTGTTCTACCATAAAACATTTACCGAGACTCGTCAATAAACTATATTCTGTGCCTATTCCAAAATGTCCAGACCCTCAACCTTTTGCATCAATCTTTCCCTTCGATGTAACACCGTTAAAACTGTACCAAATAGGTCTACTGGGTCTAATTCCATGTTTTCTTAGCCGCTTTCTGACAGTTTGGGAGCTACTTTGGTTGGTCATTATGACATGAACGTTACACATACCAAAATTTATATTGTATTTGTAAATTATATTATTCTAAGAACGTAGGATAATTTATAGAATTAGTTTCGCAAATAAACAATGATCAGAGTCTGCGTCCTGCATATGTGATGAAAATTATATTTTAGTTAGATATATCACTTCTTCACAAGGTCATGGAGTATGCTTTTCACAGACCTAAAGTTACTCCCTTAGTAGTTTACTTGGAAGAGTATTGTTGCTAACTAAATTGATGAAAATGAAGAACAACGAGAATTAAGTTCATGTCGTTTCTGTGAAAATTTATGGTCATCAATCATCGATAATTATAGTGTTTCATTACCGATTTATATTTTTTTGCAAGTTTTCTTTTCTCATTATAAACTTGGAAATCGGCAGAAATTACAACATGTCCAGACCCCTTTGTGAGCCCCTAGATTCACCGGTTGCATTAATCCATGAAACATACATCTTTATCTTGTCTTTTTGAGTTGTTCTAACTGTTACAAACATGATTTTACTTGCATTTATTTTGAACTTCTATAGTCAACGGACATGTTTTTTAATGAAATTAAATGAACTTTATGACGACCACTAGCCCGTGATCAATTGGTTTTCCATTTCCCTTCTAAATATTTCACAAAACATAAATTATTTGGAACTAGAAACTGTTATCTTTTTTTACACCAAGAAACCTAACGTCAATATTTTATGTTAAACTTGCCATATAATCAACAATTACTTAACTGCAATACTGAATGATTTAATCGTTCCATCGAGAAGCATTCCATTTTAGTACACAAAACAATAAATCAGTTCTGGAAAGGTGATAGACTAGTTAGCATGATATAGTAATTGCTACTACAACACGTAACTAAACAACCCTTTAGCCAGAGGGAATAACTTTCCCTATCCCAAATGTAGACAAGCTCAGCAGATCTGTTGATTCATTTCAATCTTTACAATTCAGATACTGATGCGGAAACAATAAATTTATTGATTATTGATTTGTGAAAAATAAACATCATTGAAAAAAAAATACTGAAAGTGGCTTAGTCAAACAAACTAACTAACCAAACAGTGATATTTTTAAAGATGGTAATAGAAAGCGATAGCTATCTATCTAACTTATCTATATTCATGTTACATTTCATGTTTACAGCAATGTCAGAAGAATTTTGTCTAAGGGTGATTTTTTTTCCTATGTTCATGAGTCTTATAGCATTTATGCATTTTGATACTGTGAAAGTTTATATTCAAATGCATTCATCAGTACAGCACTGATTTACAGAGATATCTTCAAGTAATAAGATACAAATCTGCAACCGTTTGTTTAGATAATTAGTAATAATAGTTTCTTGATAGTTCCAGTCATTTAACAATTGGAATCATTTACGTATTTAATGGAGGGGACTGGATAAATAGAGTGTTACATGTGAAAGAATAGAAAAAGAAAGTTGTAATTTATATTTGATATAATTGTTTTAATTAAAATGTTTCACTATACCTAATTACACATGACATAAATCGTTTGATTTTAGCAATTTTTCATGTATTATGACGTTTAATTTTTATTGGTTAATGGTGACTCAGTATCCGGTAAAAAATCTCGACCTTCGCAGAAAAACTAGCAATCAGTGTCAATTAAGGGTGGATTTTATCACATCCTACCGCAAACTTCAATATCAATGTTGACAGTCACTTGATCAAAACTAAATGACTACTAAGGTATTGTGCTCGTCTCCTCAACAAAAAGAGAAAAAATATACATAATCGTTTCCAAACGTTTAGAAATCAATTTCGTATTTTGTACACATGAGTTTTTGTGTGTTTTACATGCTCACTTCATTAAAAATGACAATCGGGGAAATCAGTTGTTATCATAATACACATAGTAAATTTAATGGTTAAAAATTATAACATTTCAGTGACTACTTGCATGTATCGAATGTCCCGTGGAAAAGGTCTGGGAATTGACGTCAGACCTTTGTCATTACAGTATGCCTTCTCTAACCCATTTTCTCTATAACACCGACATGGTGCTGGGCACAGTAGCGCAGCTCCGGCACAAATTACAGATATAATAGCTGCCACCGCATGAAATTTCATTTTAGATGAAGTCTTTCTGCAAAGGCAAAATACTGATATTCAAATGGAAAGGTAGTCGCAAAGGACAAGTGGGAGATAAAGTAAATGTGCCAATATTGAAATTGATGAATTTATGCTGATAATAAGGCAGTTCGTTATCATTGACATTTTAGTTATACGGAGACTGAAGCTGTGGTAGATCATATCAACAGTTGTGTCAGAGTTTTGTCTTACAATAGATGCCAATGGCTACATAATCCTTTTGAATCTATTTATGATATTGGAGAGCAGTAAAGGGTATCTAAAAGATGTTCCTAAAACAAGAGGAATGCACATAGAAATATAGATGTTTTCATTCTTGATATAAAAAATTTAAATATTGATACTTTTATATATACAAATCGAGTAGTTTTAGTTAAACTAGAGTTAGATGCCGTGTTTGTGGTAAATATAGGGTCGTGTATGACTATTGATAACGCAAAGTCAAATAATAGCATATGATTACCAGCGACACAACTGGTTGTTAGAAGAATCATAAACAAAATATATTTTTACGCTTTTTTTGGAAACGCCAGTGTCATATATGGCAATTGACAGAGACAGGATAATGATAACCTGCTTGACGCTCCAGTGTGAAAGATGAATACAGATAACAGTAAATTTACACTGGCTTTTGATGTTTGATTTGTTGACAATTACAGAAAATCGACGTTTTAACAGCGATTGCTTAAGTTTAACAATGATTACTTTGATATAATTTACTAACTGATAATGGTAGTAATTAATTTTTATAATTTCAGTTTTTACTTTGATAACTGATCCTTCATTTTTTCATTTTAAGTTTTAAAAGTAACTTGAACTTCGTGTCCCGCGCCAATGATTATGACAGTAAATTGACTAAATATAATAACGAAACATTAATTATATAGGTAAATTACTCCTTTTTATGTCGATATGTATTTCAGAAAGTCAAAGAAGTAATACATTAAAAATAAGAACAGTACGTTGTGGAACCAGTTTATTGCAATGTTTGCCCTTGTTTCGCCAAAACATATTTTCCATATTTTTGCACTATATCATGCGAAAATGATATACAAAATACATTTTTGAAATGCTTGGGTTGAGATGTGCATTTATATTAAAACTGAATGATTTTCCACTTTTTTTCCTTTTTGATTATGTTCAGTAATATAGATTAAATATAAAATGTATATTCAACATCTTACAAATTCAACATAATATCTAGCAAGTATTTTTTGTCAGAAGACCTACTGCACAAACCGTTTTGCTTTGAAGCAATACATAGTAAGGACACATGGATTGAAAACGTCAGCTTTAATGAGTTTGAAATCCGATGCAAGAATGTATATAACTTCGTCTGTTAAAAATACCACAGCCGATATTGGAATTATCACATTTTTTTACAACGGCACTTTTACACTTTTATTCAGCAAATAATGTTAAAAATAACAGTAAAATCTGCTTATTGATAATATTTTAGTGTATTCGCTCCATTCGCCAAAAGACAAACAATTTATATCATTCGCTTCCCTAAAAATGTTTGCAAGTAAACATCTTAAGTTTTTCCATAAAAACTTAAGCAAGCACTTTTTTGAAACTTAAAAAAAAACTGGAGGCTGAGGTTTTTTTCGGTTTTCAACTTAATCTACTGGCCTTTATTTAATATTTGTGTCTAGGATGTTCGAATCTTAATAATGCTACGATTTTTTGATAATCTTTAATCATGCCCATGCCAGAGTTGATGAAGAAAAACCAGAGATGCAGGTCTTAAACATGATTTAAGCAATTACAACAATTACAAAGAAACATGTTTATCAGAGACCAGATTTGATATTACAAAAATGTTATGTGATGCACAAAAGTGGCGATAGATTTTATTAAATAGGATTTATCACAGTTGTTAAGTGTTAAGTTATTTTGAAAATCGTAATTTGCATAAAAATACTTAAGAACTAAACCTAATGTACAAATGAAAGATTCAACGTTTGTTTTTTGACAAGAGTAAAGTAAAAAAAAACTCATACCTTATGTTACCAAACATTTGAAAGAGTTTTTCATACAAAATCCTTAAAGTAAACCCATGACCGAAACAAAACACTTTGTACTTAAAAAATGAGAACGCGCAACATTTTGTGACAAGGAAGTACTTGATTATATGAAAACAGCGTTGAATCGCTTAAAAAAACTTAAAATTAAACATGAAATTATTATACTATGGGTTTTTCTTTTTAATGGAACAGGTGAAATTTAAAAAAAAATAAAACATCATCTAGCAATTATTTATTGAATATAATATTATTGTTTTTGTATATAATAGAAAACCTTTAAATCGAGATTTAATCAATTGTTGTCTGAAAACCAAAAAGTAAATCACGGACACCACTATCAGATAAAAAAACATAAAAGTTGTCTTTTCGTTTGTCAAGTATTATTGGTTTAATTCTGCATTAATTCCGAGTCGGTATTTATGAGAGCTCAGACTATAGACATTTAGACAGATAGTTACGATAAACATGTGATGAAACGTCAATCAAAAGTAACTTCCACTTAATAGCTTTTCAGATTCCCATCATGTTTTGCAATAGTAATATTCACATAAGTGAATGGTGAAAGTCATAAGATTAGAGATGGAAATTTAAAAAATAAATAAAAAATGAACACGGTCACTTATGTGCGGCTTCAGGAAAAGTAAACATTTCACAAAATAAACCATAAATTTAATAGACGTATACATCAAAGGGATTTTTATGCTTTTATTTAACGAGTACAAGATATGCATTGTTATACTGAAGGACTGTATGCCTTTTAAATTAACTAGAGATATCATAAATGTATTGTTTAGTCCACATCTTGAGCTTTTCTAGATTTACTAGTTTATATTTTTTTTAAATTTGATTTTATATATCGATAGCTTTTATCATGTTTCAGATTGTAATTTTTCTAACCCGTGGATTCACATGCTATATAAATCTATATAGTTTTATATCATACGTTTGGAGGACATGTTTTTAAACAGATTGCTGGTATTCCAATGGATACTTGTTGTGCGACTTTTCTCGCAACCTGTTTGTGTACTCATAATTTAGAGGCTTAGTTATAGAAGGATTTCTGAAGAAGAAAGAAAAGACACTGACCAAGACCTTTGATTTTACATTATGCCATATTGATGTTTTGTTCTGAACAATTCAAATTCGGTGACTATTTGCATTTTATGTACCCAACTGAGCGTAAAATCACCACCTATGCACTTAGGTCGGCATCTGAAGTAGACCTACGTCTAGAAATAGACTCGACATAACTACAAAATAGACAATATGATGATTTAAATTTTCACTTGTCAACTTCACGTTTAAAGAAAGCAACATTTCAGCAGCTATGGAGTCCATAGCTTCCCAAAAACAAGTTAATAATGGAACAGTATAACAATATTGTAATTGAATCGAGATGCCATTTCTACACTGTGGTTCAGTCAAGTGGTTGTACGTTCGAACGTTGTTTCGATGAGTTGCCTAGCAAAAAGGACAAAACTGGCATAAATTAAGTAACTTTGCAATCGTGCGTGCTTCTTTAGGAAATTCAAGAGTCAGAAACTTTGAAAGATGGTCAACATACTTCTTTCTTCCTTGCATCTTCAGACCCGATTGTTTTAATAGCCTATATGAATATATTTCATTGTAATTAGCTTTCTATAATTAGATTATTTTGTACCACATGACAAATTATAAAACTCATTTAACATGCTACAGTATTATTCCAAACCTTTATTTTCCATAAATAGATTGACATTCAAATATTTCCGTCATTTTCTCTCGGTTGTCTTTTGCTCAGATATTTTTTTCATTTAGAATCAAATGTAAACAATATGGCTGACTCGTGGTTTGCAAAAGTGGAGGGCGAGACTCTAGCTAAGATTTTGGGGAATATTGATGCACCGTATACAAAAAGAACAACTATAACAGTAGTAAAACTTTTTAGAACATACATAATATACAAAAAATAAGGTGCTGACTTTGGAATTCGAAAATTTTGAACATTTGAAAGTTGAAAAAATAATAAAGTATTTGCAGCATGGTGATTTGGTTGATCCATGATTTTATCGCACCAACTATCTCTTAATTTTTTGCCCATAAGGATTAATACATGCACAAATTTACTTTGAGCTATGAGATACCACTCAAAACGAGCAGATTTACTTTATAATATAACATTTCTGGGTGTTTTGATAGAATTGTATCAAATTTGGTAAGCACGTGGTTAAACAAAAGAGGGGACAACAACAAACAGATACACACAACTCAAAGTTTATGGTATCATAAACCTCATTTAAAATATTTAATGAGTTCAGGCAGACGGGTAAGCACCTTCTGCTCTCTGTGTGGAATCAATCAGGTTACTACGGTCAAAATCGGTAATTAGTCATATCAGAGGATAGTTATAATCCAGTAAGGAGAAAGGAAAGTAGTTACGACAAACGGAGCCAATAATGATGATTTGTGCTCTCAGTAACAGTCAACTGACAGATGATGGCGACTGTAAATTTTTAAGATAACTAATTTAATCTTGGCTTTATGAACCCTTCGTATCTTTTGTGTTAACATAGACTACCATAGCCTAAAGAGTGTAACAGTTAACTATTTCACTACTTCACAATGTATACTGTTGCATACTTGATATCGATGCACAGTTGTATAAGTTAATAAAACAGTTATTTCATTCAAGTATCAGTAACAGTAAATGCTAGTCTGAGTGTAGGGCAACATTCCCCTGGTCATCTACAACACCTCCGATCAATATTTTGACTGTTCCTCAACTTGCGTGTTGTAAACTAAAAAACGAATTTTTTATCGTGCAATCTCGAAAATCCCATCATTCAATGATTTAGATTAGATTCCTCACCTTTTTGGTCTGTCGCTGTATAAATATGTTCTATTTCATTTAGTATATTAACTTGTCCGTAATAATGTGTCCATTTTCCTTTTCTGCTTTTGGAATAAATTTAATGATTAAGTTTTTGGATTCCATCCCACAAAAGTATTTAATATTTGGTTTCGCCCCTCTTCAATTCACCGTACTGCAGACCTTTCAATTTTTTATTCTTATATTTTTTAATTCCTTGTTTTATTTTCTAATTCCTGACATAAATTTTCCGTTACTGATGATTCCAATTGTTGAATTTCTTTTAATATATTTCTCTTTTATCTTGTTTTATTTTGTTATTGCATGCATATGAAATTATTCTTTCAATAATCTCCATTGACAATGATTCAATACAATTTCACTGTTAATAGTAAGATATAAGGACTCATTATCAATATCATTCATTTGCTCAAAGTTATACACAAGAGTCCCATTTTGCTGTTTGACAGAATAATTGTTTCTTTTTGTACTTTTATAATTAGAAACACAATCCATTGTTCTTGAAAAAAATCAGGCAATGCTAGACAAAATAGTTGTCAGTTTACCAGACAAACTTTTGTTTTGATATTTTCATGTCACTTTATATATTTCGCACGCAATAAGTTGTAGCATTGCTTGTCAATACATAATTCATTTTTTTATTTTCAAGTATGACGCAATAAACTTACTCTTTGTATTCATATTTGAAATTCAGTTACTAAAATGTCTTGCACTGAACCATGCGGCGTAAAAAGTTAATATGACAAACAAACTTTTGGCATATCCATTTAATCAGTGTTCATATTTCTTTTAACAAATGTACATGAAATACATGTAGGCCAAAAAACCAATCTATATATGTCTAAACTAGAATCGTTTCTACATTTTCTACACTTCTGGTTTTAGTCTACTTTAGAATTATTCGCAATTATATAGAGTAAAGGAGCAAGTATTTTGGTCCCATTGTTATGTCCCATCAACAAAAGTTGGGAGACATACAGATTTTCGGTTCATTCATTTATCTATCCCTACCAGATTGTCATGTACATTTCATAAGTATATTTTCATACCAAATATTGTCATCCTATTATGAATGGTTAAAGAGAACTGACAATCCAAGAACTTATTACTTCATGACCGCGAAAAAGCTGAAAAAAGTGCTAAAAGTGGCTTTAAACAACATTAAAACCAACAATCTTGCCACAAGCGACTATCTTAGCAGGCGAGAAAAATGTATACGCCATGATATTGCTGAAAACTTGCTGCAACTGACATTAAGCACTAGTCGATTACATGTTTGGTTTCATAGCATATATCAGCATTGATTTTTACTAAAATGTTTTTGCTGTACTTTGTCATGGCACTGTATATTAGTAAAATAATACACAATTCAAACAAGTAATTCATATATTGTATTATTGATCATTAAATTAAGTAATACTGAAGAAATATTTTCTTTATCTTGATAGTCTGATTAGTTGTACTCTTGTGTATTATCTTTAGACCATATAACAACAATAAAGTCAGATAAAACATGGTGCATGCTTTACAACTGTATTAAGCGAGGGTTACACTTTCTTTTTTTTCCAAGGTCTTTAGTTCAGATGTACTAATACACTGCATTTACAAAATTGTCGAGCAAAAACTATCCGGAGACTGTATTTAAGTTTCCTGGATATTTTGTAATTCAAAGGCAGTTGAAACAGATGATAGTTGTTATGTAAATTTAATGCAGCTGTGGATTCCCAATATCTTCCTATCTTTCGATGACTTTGAAGTGCAGAAGTAAATGATCAATTAAAAACAACCCATTCGTTTTAGATCATGTAATCCATCTACAGCGTATTAGCCATGAAATTGACATTTCAATAGAACTTGATCATTTTAGTGTGAAGGAAACTTCAACTGTAAAATGTTTATAGTACATGTATCACTTAGGACCAGCACAAATAAGCCTAAAGAGCAGTCAATTGGAAAAAAACAAAGAACTTAAATTTAAAATAACAATTCTACAAAAAAACAACATACAGTAATGTTAATAAATATGAAGATGTCAAATTTGTCCACTGCATGTCATCCAGCAAAGCATTTTCAATTCTTCGTTATAAATATTGCATAATACGTACTTACATACAGACGAAAAGAATAGATATGTAACCAATATTTTCTGTCACTAGGCTTCCGATAGTTTAAACCAAATATCAGTGACAATCCACTAAGAAGAGAGTATTTCCTATCCACAGATCTGTGGATTGCGAACTGGAAACAGTCTGATTATTTTTTTCATTTAAGAAACAGATTTTTTCTTATATCTCATTCAAAAATGAAATCTTTTACATGCTAAGGTTTTTTTTATGTTTTTATTGTCACAACACGAAATTGTTTATCAACAACTATCCGAAGACGGTATTTAAGTTTCCTGGATATTTTGTTATTCAAAGTCAGTTGAAACAGATGATAGTTGTTATGTAAAATTAATGCAGCTGAAGATTCCCAATTTCTTCCTATCTTTCCATCACTTTAAAGTGCAGGAGTTGATGATCAATTAAAAAAAACATTCGTTTTAGGTCATGTAATCCATCTACAGCGTATTAGACATGACATTGACATTTCAATAGAACTTGATCATTTTAGTGTGAATGAAACTTCAACTGTAAAATATTTATAGTACATGTATCACTTAGGGCCAGCACAAAAAAGCTAGCTTATCATCATATTCTTTCCTGTTTAAACAATTGAGAACATAAGAAAATAAGACTAAAGAGCAGTCAATTTGGAAAAAAACAAAGAACTTAAATTAAATATAACAATTTTACAAAAAACCAACGAACAGTAATGTGAATAATTCATATAATAACTATCTCATAAATTTTTAGGACAAAAAAATACACATCATGTTTTCGTACAAATTCAAACTGGAGCGACAGGGATCATGTACAGTGTACATTTAACATCTACTTGTAGTAATGTATTCTGATAGAGTTTTATATTAATTCTGCCTAACCGTCGCCTAACCATGTTGGGTATGTACTATATTTATGGATACCATGTCTTTTTAACTTAAGTCGTATGAGTTTATCTTTTAGGTTATGTCCCTTTTTCTTGTTTAAAAAAATCTTGACTTACTGTAAACAAAAAGTATTCATATTTTTGAATTTAATTTACTCTCTGACCTTCTTATGTTGTCTTTAAGTTTGGAATAACTGCCATTTTATTTGCCTATCAAAGGGCTGCACACACACATCTTCTCGTTCATTTATCCCGTTGTTTATCGTTCTCTTCATTGGAATGTACATTTGAAATGGCAAGGATTTTCCAAATGCTGTACGAAGAGCGGAAACGCAATCTTTTTCTTCCAAAATTAGTTTTTGATTTCTTCAGTTCTTGATTAGTATCAAATAGTGCCAAACTTTCTATACTTCCGCGTCAATTCATCGGACTACGGCATTTTGTGATATTTGATTGGTCAAATCACTCAATTCGAGCTGATTGATTGATTGATTGATTGATTAATGGTGTTTAACGCCCGAGCAGCAATATTTCAGCTATATTCAGGCGATGAACATGAAATGGATGATAAAATGAACATGAAATGATGAATGAAAATGGGATGGGACACAAGGAAAAATAGGGGTAACGGATTTTAGATTGCCACTGGCAAATGGGAGGTTGGATAGGGTCGGGCAATTAAGCCTCCTGTAGCGGGATCGAAATCCCTGCTCATAGCGAATACTACTGCAGCGTTCTTTAACGTGCGAGGAACGTGGCATTTTTCCCAACACGGTGCACTAATATGGTTTGCGGTCAGGTTTTCCGTATTATGGCCTGACAACCCCAGCTTGCCAGGGGTACCCCATTCAACCACCTGGGGCACACATCCCAGTCGGTCTTTAGGCAAACCGACCTGACACGCCGGTCAGGGTACTGGACGCTATTTAGTCGCCTTTTACGACAAGCTAGCGCGACTGCGGTCTATTCTTTTAGCCACCCGGATCCCGCACGGGGCCAATTCGAGCTGAAATTAGGTTACAGTCAAAGCAGTAAATTTTGACCTTTGACGTGACCTGAAATGGGATGTTGTTAGATCATACAACGAAGCGACCATAGCAAAAAGGGGTAGGCAGGTGAAAGATTAAATTTTAATTAGATTATTAGAATCATATACATTTAGTAATTTATTATTAAATTTCCATAATCCATTACCACGAACAAAAGGATTAAATTCTAACTCATTATTCATTATTACAAATTTTCAAATTCAATATGTCAACATAAAATCAGTAATATGACAGAAATCAAATTCAAGGTATGCATTTATTTATTGTTCAAAAATGGAGTCAAACTAAAGAATTTGTATGGCCAAAAGAGAATTTTAGTGCCAAATTGCTACTTTTTGTTACCATGGAAACATATTATTTACGGTGTATCTTTCTTAAAAGCAGGGTGACATATGATTTTTCTGGCTTTTCCTAACCTTTACAACTAATCCTTTAAATACAGAAAGTTTAAGAAAATTTTGTAATTTAAATCTATTATTTTTTTACCATTTTAGGTACAATGTATGAATAATTCCCTATTATTCTTTGTTAAAATTTGATCATTTTAGCGAAAATTGACCCACTTTTCAAAATGAGATATCTTGCTTAGATGATAGGTGACACCCAATTGTTTTTGCGTTTTTTTTTATCCTAATACCAAAAGGTTTCAATGTGCAAAATTAGAAAAAAAATCTGTAATTTCAATCTTATACCCTCGAGCCTCCTTAAGTTTATTAAAAATATATGGCTTAAAATGGCTCCACAGTTATTACATAATAATATTAATATGCTTAATAGTTACTTCACATGATTAACTATATAGTTAATTATTGCCATCAAACATTCCAAACTTCATCTGCGAACCGCTCGAAGTTCTACTATATATGCCACAATTGAATTGCCATTCTTGGTCAAAGCGATGACTATTTTCTAGTCTATGAAATAAGCACCATGTGACATCGTCTACAAACTTCACCTTTTTCTTAAGTTCCTTTCTAACCCTCAGAAGACTTCTCTTCACGTCACTTTATAATAATAAGAGCACTTGGTTCGTCCTGAGAGAACAGTCTATGTATAGCCACTATATCACTCCTCCAGGTGTACATTCAGATCTGATTTCACTAAATCAATAATGTCTTTACGAAGATATGGTTTTGTTCGTCTTCGGAAATTATACACTTTTATATTGTATTGATCATTGTAGTTGTTACTCGGATCCGCTTGTTTAGCTGTCTTGCACGTTTCTGATAGTTCCTTCAATGTAGAATGACTTTGTCATTCATTTTTGCTCAATTCTTGACATTTTTGCAGAGATTCAATACTGCTATCTGGCCACAGCACAATTTATACTTATGGATCGACAGACGGCGATTCAGTTGTTTCTGCCGCTGTCTTAGGAGAGCGAGTTTAAACTAGCCATAACCCATTCGCTTCTTGTGTGTGTAGTGAAGATCCACAAGCCATTGAAAATCAAAAAATTAAAAACACTTTTATTATTTTATTATTTTAAGAAAAGCTAGGGGTGCTTAAATAATGACATCAGCTTTTGTAAACTTTATTTTACTGATTTTAAATCCTTTTTTTTAAATTATTTTTAGTTTATGGCAAAGTGGTTGTGATAAACTACATAAGATTCAGCCGTTGCTTCGTCAACAAATATATTACTTAAGAAGTCGTCGAGATTAAGCTGCTTTAACAGGATGTCATCTTGAACATGCCAGGACGACACGTAGTTATATTTCAAATAAAGAGCCATACCCGAATGTGTGTCATGCAAACAGTCAATATACTATCAAGCATGTCTCGATGAACTGTGTGGAATTGGCCCACATTCTAGAACATTTTTATACTGTAAATACATTTTCGGATTTGTTTACAACGGTTGCAGGCTTTAATATAATTTTACAGTTTTTAATAAGAATAAATTTATATAATAAAATTTGGTTCTACTTTTTATTGTGACACTACATAATTTTTTTTTTTTTTAGTTACTTATTTTTATCTGTATACAATGTATATGCTCATACTATTGTATGACATCACTTTTAAATATTAGGTTATTTAATAGATAGTTTATATTCTTAACTGTTCACGTCCTGAATATAGCTGAAATATTGCGTGTTGAACGTAAAACAACAATCAAGTAATCAATCAATTCTGTAAAGTAGATAATTGATATAGAGTAGTATGTTTCTCTGGAATCAGATTTTTACAATATATAAAAATAGGCACAGTCTATTTTATGTTTTTAAGAGCGCTAAGTTTTTGCTTACAGTTCCAATTCAATTTGTGTCAAAATTTAATACTAGTAAGCTTTAGTAAAAACAAAACCACTTGTTATTATATAAAGTAAAAATCGCTTGGATGACAGAAATTACTTTGTTTATATCAGATAGAAAGTTTGTGTGTAATGACGAAATAAACAGTATAGAAAATCTTTTCAGACCTGGATCCAACAATTTTAATATGATGGGATTATCACAGGCCTAACATAGTAATTACAATAAACAAGAAATTGAATGCATTTGCTTGATATAGAATCGAATACAAATGCACATCATGCTGGTTTTGAGTTATATTATAATTTCAAAAATGTAAGCAAATATGTCAGCAGGGTTAATTAAGTTCAAACGACATGACATTATGACACATCGTGTCGTGTAAAGTCGTTTAAAGTTACTTATTGATGCAACCCACAACATCAGATTACAACTGAGGGCTCTTTACAGAGATTTCTGACACACATCCCAATTGCAGAGCAATTTGAAGTCTAACGTATCGATATGCGTCAAAACGTAATTTTACATCATTTTCCAAAATAGTTTCGATTATTTAACTGAACCTCAACACAGATTTCAATTCGTTTATGGATTTGAAGATTAATAATACATTACTCATACAATATCAATAGCCACTGTTTTTTCATTGAGGTTCAAGTTTGCTTTCAGTTTGTAGATAATTTATTAACTGTTGTATCTTTCTCTCAAATCGAATAATCATTATTTTGAACTTTTAATTATCTTAAATATCAAAGTCGATTGTATTTTTTTAAGAGCGCTGATAGTTTTCTTCCTTCAAACGCTGGGCACAACGTCTAGTATTGTCATAATTTAATACAGGGAAGCTTACTGTTGTAATGAAGACAATAAACATATTGTCAATTGTATGTTTATAAGAGAGCTGAGAGTTTTCTTCCTTCAAACGCTCAGCACAACGTCCAGTTTTGTCATAATTTTAACACAGGGAAGTTTACTGTTGTAATGAAGACAATACACATATTGTCAATTGTATGTTTATAAGAGCGCTGAGAGTTTTCTGTTTTCTTCCTTCAAACGCTCAGCACAGCGTCTAGTGTTGTCATAATTTTAATGCAGGGAAGTTTACTGTTGTAATGAAGACAACAAACATATAATCTGATGGTTGGATAAATGGTTTGTTGATAACAGTAGCAAGGTTAATAAGGTTTGTCATCGGAACGAATTTTATCATAGAAAATACCTCATCCATTTTATCATTGCTGATGACGATACATCACCCTTCTATTCACTTATTCTAAGTTTTACAAAATTATAAAAAGTATACAGGGAAGTTCAGAGCTGTAAACATGAAACCAATTGCTACTGTCCAAAAAAATTATGATGGATGGTAAAAGTGTGTTAATAATGAAAAATAATAAACTTAAATACATTTGATACTCACGACCGAATATTACCACTTATTATATAGTAATAATGTTTTCCCATATTTTATGTAGGAACAAAGTGCAAAATATAAATAAACTATTTTTTTTAAGATTATGTTAAAAGATAAGGACACTACATCCTAATCACGACGGAATATTTTTATTGACACAAAATTCCGAAAATGCATATTTACCGTAATAAATATAGTATTATCATTGCAGCTGCAAACATTACGGTTGACTAAAAACGAAAACGTCTATGTCGTGTTACGCTAGTAGTTGATTATTGTTTCGCACGACAAATATATACACAAACTAAGTCCTTAACGTTTTATTTAAAATCTAACAGTACACCCATTTTGACAATATGCTTAGATCAAGATAATTAAATAAGTCCGAAGAATTTACAGAATACAGCTATTTTGAACATTGATACATTTTCAAGATTAGTCGGTCCGGTCAAGAAATTGCATGTCAAATGCAACTGCCTATGTCAGGTCCAATCGCTAAAATATGTTTCTTGTTTCTTGTTCACAATTAACGATTGAAATTGGTATTATTGGCATTCATTAGCTTTAAGTTGATTTTAGATATTAAGTATTCGTCTTTTTATAGTCTAACTATACCATAATAAAGGATAAAAGAAAGAAATTATGGGACATAGTAGAAACAATACAGCCCCTAGACTGTCAATTCCATATTTCTTTTGTATTTTGGAAGCCGGATTGACCAAACGTATGAATATCTTGTTGATTTTTCGCACCAACGTTATTCCATAAACTCTCTGTGGATTTTTATAAAAAATATTAATTAAAACTTACAACTAAGTTTTCCTTAAATCTATACCATTTTCCTTATCGACCACAAGAAAAGTAATAAATCATTAATTTGAATTAAACATATTTTTATTCATGAAATACATGAATTGGATTGGATAGCAGGACCAAGCCTATATATATCCTTTCCATGGTAACATCAAACAATGGCACAGACATATCATAATTAAGTCAAAGAAAGACAACTAAAATTCTTATGTTAGCCAAAAATTCCAGTTATTATAATGTTTCTTTGTAATTATTAATAAGAAAAAAAAAGACGACTTATCTGATGATTTACATGTAAATATCGTAACCAAAATGTAGATACATTCCGAGCAAGGATATGGAATGTGAGATCTGTGACTTTTCTAGTTCATGAGAAAAAAAATTTGATTAAATTGGTATAAGATGTGTTATTAAATCCAATGGAATACCAGGACAGACATACAACTCTGCAAGATACACTGACCTGTAAGTATACACTCAATCTTTAACCGCCATCACTAAGCTGGATATATTTACTAGTAATTGAAAGAGTTGGTTCTAATCTTCTTGTATATTTACATATTCAACATTCTTAAGCGAGGTCTAGCTTCTGTGTGTTTGTATGAATGCTAATGTTGGTTTATTGGGTGAGATTTAAAGCCACTTTCAACAATATCATGGTAACCAGATTTTATCGAAGAAAGAGGACTCAGCGGGTTACTATGTTAAATTAATTCATACAATTGCAGCCATCATGGCTTTTTAATTAAAATTGCAAGCATTTACTTTTAAGAGAACTACCCAAAACACATTCACTTACAATATGGCTTGAATCAGCTTTGCAGTTTCAAAAATATGGTATTTAAAAATTATTGCTATAGTCATCTGTTAAACTTAGTATAAATGATAATGGTGGCTATATTACCTATCTTATTGTCATTAAAAAATTTATTAAGGGCCATCAGGAAATTTTATTTCGAACTGTTAACTGGTTTCAGAGAAGAAGCCTTTAAAAAATTTTGGTGTTCATTTTTGTGTCTGTTTCTTACAATAACAAGACATTGTGTTGTAGTCTCGACAGTGCTTGGATTTTTTGTCTAAAAAAAATTAAAATATTAATAACATACAAAATAAATAAAAAAAACTAACAACTAAAAACAAGCAAACTTTTGTCAGCAACTAAGTTATTATCTGGGAGCAAAATATTGATGATATTTATATGAATAACAGAATAAAGAATGCAAACAATTTTACTCTATTTCAATGCATGTACTACCATATAATGCAGCACTGTACCAAGAATCAGCTGAATCATACACAATTGAGAAGTGTTTAAATATTAGGTGTGTGTACAAATTGACTGACAAATAGACTTTTTTCCAACTGAGAAAACAAAATATTAAATTGCATTTGTTCTTTATTGATCCTTTGGAAAAGGAATTAAACATAAAGATGGAGACTAAGGAGGGGAAGTATTGTTACAAATGAAAACAAAAAGAACGTTTCTTACTTGTACTTCTAATTTTCAAATTAATACGTATTGGTTACGAAAATTCCATCGACACACGCTAGTACACATGTATTATGTCTATGTCTACGATTCACCCCGGTTAATGAAGCTATATTTTTATATAGCGGATTTGGCCGAGGGGTCTAGACCACTGGACATTGTGCAGGCGAATTGGTGCCACAGTGTCACAACGGTGTGAGTTCGAATCCCGCTGAGGGTAAGCAAAAATTTGACAGTGTAAAAAATCTAATTCAAACAGTGTTGGGCTTAATTTGTATATATATATATATATATATATATATATATAATATATACTTCTTCTTCTGTATATATATATACAAGTCTAGAGAATTATGCAACGATACAAATTTAAAGATGTTTCTACTATAAAATAATTATATTAATAAATATGACTGATGGCCTTCTTCAGTGTCAATATCAATCTATAATAAACGATAAAATTTGGATATTGGTACATCAGCATCCGGTGGTGATATACAAACGTCTAAGTATTGTGACAACCATATAATATATCTATCCAGCGGATTTCTGAAACATCAGAAATACAGGGTTAATATAAAATATGTATATATACGTCTACCAATTAAGCCCAACACTGTTAGAATAAGATTTTTATCACTGTCAAATTTTTGTTTACCCTCAGCGGGATTCGAACTCGCACCGTTGTGACACTGTGGCACCAATTTGCCTGCACTATGCCAGCGGTCTAGACCCCCGGCCAAATACGCTATATAAAAATATAGCCTCATTTACCGGGGTGAATCGTAGACATAGACATAGTACATGTGTACTAGCGTGTGACGACGGAATGTTTGTAACCAATACGTATTAATTTGACAGATATCTAATTCTGCATTTTTGTATATATTATATAGGATGACAAAGTTACTTGTCATACACTCACAGTGAGTAATTTATACAAATGTCTAAGTATTGTGACAACCATATAATATATCTATTCAGCGGATTTCTGAAACATCAGAAATACAGGGTTAATATCAAATATTTATATATACGTCTACAAATTAAGCCCAACACTGTTAGAATTAGATTTTAAACACTGTCAAATTTGTGTTTACCCTCAGCGGGATTCGAACTCACACCGTTGTGACACTGTGGCATCAATTTGCCTGCACTATGTCCATCGTCACACGCTAGATTATTTCCTATGGTGAAGTTTCATCACGGATTTTGTCTGCAATTCTTTCACCATTGTCCTTTTTGGCAGCTACTTTCAAACAAAGAAAATTATTGTGCCATCTAGCGGGACAATAAATCGACACTTGCTGAATCGAGATCTGGCATGATATCATATCTATTCAGGATCATGTAAAAAAGTCGCACTAGTCCCTGATCTATAAAAAAGTGTACAAATTAAAATGTTTGACGAGTACTTTGGTACGGATGGGACAAGTATTATTCATAGGTTACTGCAATCTATAAAAATTAACATTAAATCTTTCACTTGCTACCGTTTTAGTTATTGTCACTGGGTGTTTCATTCCTGGATACGAAAAATAAATTGGCATATCTCCGGTAGTGTGTTTAAAAGGAAAGACAGAGAAAAGGGATGGGGTTACTAACGAGACCCGACCCATTTCTTCAGGAATGAGATATTTTAAACTCAGAGCAAACTTAGAGGTAGTCATAATTGTAGGCAGGTATTCGCATTTATCTCATATACAATAACATGTTTTTGGTGGTGTGGTAATTGTAGACAGGTATTCACATTTATTCCATATACAATAACGTGCCATTGGGTGGTGCGGTAATTGCAGACAGGTGTTCAAATTTATCTCATATACAATAACTTGTCATTGGGTCGAGTAGTAACTGTAGGCAGGTATTTACATTTATCTCGTATACAATAACGTCTCATTAGGTGTTGTGGTAATTGTAGGCAGGTATTCACGTTTAGCACATATATAATAACTTGTCATTGGGTGGTATGGTAATTGAAGACAGGTATTCACATTATCTCATATACAATAACTTTTTATTTTGGGTGTGATAATTGTAGGCAGGTATTCACATTTATCTCATATACCATAATTTGTCATTGGGTGGTGTGGTTATAGTAGACAGGTATTCATATTTATCTCAGACACAATAACGTGGTATTTGGTGGTGTGGTTATTGTAAACAGGTATACACATTTATCTCATATAAATTAACTTACCATTAGGTGGTGTGGTAATTGTAGGCATTTATTCACATTTATCTCATATAAAATAACTTGTGTTTGGGTGGTATGGTTATTGTCGACAGGTTTTCATATTTATCTCATATACAATAACGAGTCATTAGGTGGAGTGGTTATTGTAGACAGGTATTCACATTTATTTCATATACAATAACTTGTATTGTCATTGGGTGTTGTAATAATTGTAGACAGGTATTCACATTTATCTCATATACAATAACATGTTATTAGGTGGGGTGGTAGTTGTAGGCAGGTACTCACATTTATCGCATATGCAATAACTTGTCATTAGGTTTTGTGGTAATTGTAGACAGGTATTCACATTTATCTCATATGCACATTTAATAATAACCCGCATAGCGGATAATATAATGTGCAAAACAGAAATTTTGTTATCCCTCGAAGGAGAAAATAGTTTTTGTAGTTAATCCTTAAGTGTGTCGCACAACTTACAGTTTTATCAGATTTGATAGCCCTCCAAAAGCTTCATCTGCAATTGAAGTAATTTGATAATTGTGTAGCCACCTGTAAAGAAACAATACACGATTCTAATGATGTTTACTTGTTCATGCTAAATCAGAACAGTTTAGTATTTATTGTGAAGCTATTCAATATCTATATCATTATTGTACTATAATATGAAGAACATTACTTCATATTCATTGGAGGATTAAATTATCATATTTTAAAGAAAATGAAAAATTTATTAACATGCAGATCATTGGATTTCAGAATAGTTTCTTTGATATGAGATGGTTGGGATTATGCTATTTTTTTTTGTTTGAATTGTGTTTTAACACCACTTTTAGCAATTTTTCAGCTATATCATGGCGTCCAGTTTTTAATGGGGGAGGAAGCCGGAGTGCCCGGAGAAAACCCCGACCTGCGGTAGGAAAACTGGCAATCCTTGTCAATTAAGATTGGAGTCGATAACACCCTGCCTGCAGTGAGAATCGAACCCGCAATCTCAGTGTTGACTTATGCTAAATTAACAATAATTATTTGTATAAACTTTCATACTTATTGATATCTGTCATTGTGTGTATGTTTGCAACGAATCCTTTTTAGTCCCTCGCATACTTTTTATATCTGGATGATTATTTGGTACGAAAAAGTATAGTACGTTAAAAGTAGGTTAATTTGCACATAAGCAATTACAAAATGTTCCGTCAGAAGATAATACCACATAATTCTATTCTTTGTTTTATAAATATTGAAATGAATGGCAGAAACACTTCTACTACTAATTATGTAACGACGCTTTAAGTAGCTAACATAAAACATGTTCGTTTTTGTCTCGTTAAAGGTAAATAATAATCTACAGCAATATTTATATTTTTCAAATGTTTGGCAAACGTGCTGGTTTTGAATAATAGACATATCTTACTATGATTTTGCGCATTTTGATTTTGAACGTTACTGATTCTTAATTAGTTTATGACGTCATCCTAGGTTCATACTGAAGGCTGTTCATCATCTACTGGTATTTCAAGTTTACGTGTAACTACATTCTGTATGGGTGCTACATCATGTGCATGAGGACTACTACACATATCAGGTTGTTGATGTAATTAGATGTTTTCTGCAGTTTGAACAAATAGCTAAAAAATACATGTACATATTTATAACAAATATTTGTTTGAACATGATATGCGTGTATGTTCATGACAATATACTAAAAAAATACTAAACAAATAAAAGTGTTGGCTTATTTATCATGCTTATGGTCACTAGTTTTGTTTTACCTCCCTGGAATAAAATTTTATACCTTTTATACACTGCAAAATATATTCTAAACTCATTATGCAAATATCCTGGCTTCTGTAATCTGTATCATGTGACAAAAATTTTTCATGCACATGTTTGTATTATATTATGAATACAATGTGTAAAAGTTTACATGTAAGAATTCAGTTAACAGGACAAATCTATATGAAAAATATCAGACCTCTTTGTTATGTACATGTACATTTTAGTTTCTTAGAAAACTGCGATCATAGAAACTAAAATGTTGTGGATGGACAGACAATGGTAAAACAATATATACCCCTCTTTCTTGGAATCATGAGACCATTAAAGTAATTATACATGTATAAAGGCACATGAAAATGATTCACTGGTGTAGATGTATGTATACAATATAAAAAATACCCTTCAAAATATCATGTTTATTCTATTATTAACGAAAAAAGATAATATTACATTGTGGAAAAAATAAATCATTCGAAATGTTTACATTTAAACCTTAAGTGTACAACATTAACTTCTACAATTACTGACATTTTACACATGTATTTGGTTGAAGCAAAAAAGTACAAATTCCAGTTAACATCTCTACAAATTTTTAACAAAATCCCATGAATAGTTTTTTGACTAAAATGAGTTCCAAACAGATGAACATACAGAGACTATTTAATCAATTTTAACACAACAATGCCTGAGGGCAATCACATAATTAAAAAAAAGATTAAAATTTCAGCAGAATATTTTTTCAAACTATGTGCTCTACGTATACTTACCAGTTCCAATCGAAAACTAATTCCTGTATATTTGTTGATCTTTACAATGGTCTCCATCGAAAGATGTCTTTCTGCTCTTGGAATTACTTTGCCATGTTTGCTATGGCTAGACATGAATGTTGGTATGGCACATCTCACTGCCTTGTATTTTGAACGAATGTTCAACAAAGACTTGTTCAGATGGGCATCACAGGCACTTAAACCTTTTGTTACATAGGAATACAACATCCCATTTTCTGACAAGATATTGTCTGAAATATCCCTTTGCAGACTTCCAATTGTTTTGATTTTTCCACTGCAATCTAATTCTGCTCTATGATACTTAAAGTCACAGCTCATTTTGTTTAATGTCTTTTAATTTACATTTTCAAAGTAATTAACATGTATCTTCTGCTAATTCAGTCATATTTCCCTCCAATGTAAACAATCTATTTACATACTCTCTAATCAAAAGAGGGCATAAAAAGGAGATAACTCTTCTCAAATGACTATACCTATAGGATAGATTTCAAAGTTAATTTTCTGAGGAAAGACTGTTTACCCCAGATGTTTTGGTATCTGATTTGATCATATTAAATGTTTCTAAATTATGGGAACAAAAGTGGTGGTAAATGAAGTGTAGTTTTAGTTCCATAATTTCAAAATTAATTTTTAAAACCACATGTAATAACCATTTTATTGATGAAATACAGACAGACATGTAATAAAAACAATCTTTTATCATTCAACTTCATGCAAAAAGTCCATTTATTCTAATGTTTCTTTTATGAATACTAAATTGATTGATACTTGTTTTCAATACCCAATTCCTTAAAATTTTACTACCTGAAAATGGATGATGGTAGTTGCCATGTTTGATGTGTAAAGGTGAAAGTGCGGTTATGGTTTTTTCGTTGCTGCCTTTGAACGAAAATGTTCATATCTTTGGTATATAAAAATATGTCTAACGATAATCTTAATAATAGCTGAGAGCTTCTGTATTACAACAAAGACCTTTAACAACTATTAGCATTTGATAAAACATTCGTTTCGTACAAAGCTGTATGCGAACAGACTTGTCTGTAAATCAAAATCAAAATCAAAAATAAGAGAGAGAATAGATCATTTTAGTAAATTAATAAGTGACATGGTTTTGTTGAAAATTATAATTTAATTACATTTATATGAATTTGTAGTCGGCGCGATATAATTGGAGCGACAAATGGATTTACTAGTCTGAAACAGTCTGTACTAGTCTCGACTATGTCTTGACTGTACTAGTCTCGACTTTGTCTTGACCGGAAACAATAGTATACATTGTCAAGCACTAGAGCATGTAACTATAATATTTGTGTTAATTGTCAAATCTTTTTTTTTGTGATATATAACTTTTACGTTATTAAGTAATGTTACTTACAACGTATTACAGCACAAACTTTAAAACATACTTTATACCCAAAATTATGTGTTTGCTGTTATGTTTCAGGTAGAGATTTCTTTGTATTTTGTTTCCATTTTCCTGTGATTTTGTTTCATTGCATGTTCTGATGCAACATTGGCAAACAAAATTTTGTATTATTTTTGTAATCTCCATTGCATACAACACTATACAACGAAGTTAAGAAATAAACAACAAATGTGTTGATAGAAATTAAAATTAACACGGTGGCAAATAAAAGTGGAAATTTTACTACATCATGTTAGATATTTAGTCGAAAATATCGCCCTCCTAATAACATTTAGTTTTTGTGTAAGCCCCAAACCCTCCCAACAACCAGCAGAAGAGCTTGTAATTATAATATTTGTCTTAACAACCGTTTGACACCACATATTATAATTCCTCAAAAATCAGCATACTCACTTCAAGCTGTTACATACCTGATCAATATAGATATGTATGCAGGAGAAGCAGGAATATTGATGCATAAGTGAGAAAATTTATAATTTTGAAATTCAAATTGGCTCGTTTGGGATAAATGCTTGTGCAATGGTGACATAAGTGTCATATTTGAAAGTCTTAAAATGATGTAGATTAAGCTTTTTCTGTGGCGTCTTTAATTTCTTATTCTACATGATATATTAACGGACGTCACTCATCAAATTTAGGGCTGTTAGCTGAAATGACATCATCTTTTTGTCTATATGATAAGTTAAAGGAACTAGCTATCTTCTAGTCTTCAATAAGACGTTGAAGAAATTCGCTTTGATAAGAATACAAATATAAATCGGAAAGAAATGGGGCGCAGTTTGTATCCAATGGAATTCCGATTGCCTGCTGAAAATATGCAAATATGTTGTCACTCAGAAACTTTAGAATTCTATAAACCTGTTTGAATGTTTGAATGTTATATTAGTCTCACTACATGTAATAATGCTACATTGCTAAATAATGTCGTATTTGTAATTTGCATTGTATAATGTTTTGTTGGTTAAACGACAAAGTCAAATATGCAATTTACGTGATTATTGTCTTTATTTTACAATTTTTCTGCAACTGTTTGTGTTAAGCAGGGAATCTTTTTTCAAACGCGGGCCAAAATAGCATTATAATCAGAGATAAAGCAAAGTTCAATGGACATTTTTGTTTAATCCAATGCAAAAACATCTAACATTATAATTGACATGCATTCGCGTTATCAATAACTTAAAACGATATTGCTACGCCATTTTAATAAATTATTATAGAAAGTTCAAAATTAATTTTTACTTAACCCCTTAAATATTGTATGTAAACAATCCAATATTATCACACAATATGATACGCTGCTACAAACTTCTTGGGCAAAAAGAGCGATTGCTGCAAAGCACGGTAGAAAGTTCGACACACGCGAAAATCAAATATAAAATATTTATTATTCCGAATTCAAAATTGCCTTATATATAAGTCTAAAGAATGTACCAACCAGTAAGCTTAATATTAAGTATCGGATCGACAAACATGACGATACAGCATAAACAAAAAATAATATATAAGTCTAGAAGATTATGCAACAATACAAATGACGGTGTTTCTTGTCAAAAATTTAGACAAAGACTGACCAACGAATGGCCTTAGTCAATGAATGTCAATATAAATAAATGACGAAAACAAATCATTACATATTGATCTGAAACTTTCTCATTCCAACTTAACCCAAAATAGTTGCCTACCAGTCCGCCACCCGCGGACGTGCCGTGCTGTTACTTGGCTTTGCTCAAATATTCCAACAAGATGTATTCAATATTACCAAGGTGACAAATTCATTACGCCAGACGCGCGTTTCGTCTACTTAAGACTCATAAGTGGCGTTAAACTCAAAATGCTTAAAGTATTTTTTCATTTGGCGATGGAATAATATAAAACCACTGGGATCGTGTAAATACACAATACAGGTATTTCAAAATATATATAAAAGTCTAAAGAATGTACCAACCAGTAAGCTTATTAAGTATCGGATCGACAAACATGACGATACAGCATAAAAAACAAATAATATATAAGTCTAGAAGATTATGCAACGATACAAATGACGGTGTTTCTTGTCAAAAATTTAGACAAAGACTGACCAACGAATGGCCTTAGTCATTGAATGTCAATATAAATAAATGACGTAAACAAGTCATAAAATATTGATCTTAAACTTTCTCATTCAAACCTAACCCAAAATAGTTGCTTCCCAAGTCCGCCACCCTCGGACGTGCCGTGCTGTTACTTGGCTTTGCTCAAATATTCCAACAAGATGTATTCAATAGTACTAAGGTGACAAATTCATTACGCCAGACGCACGTTTCGTCTACTTAAGACTCATCAGTGGCGTTTAACTCTAAATGCTTAAAGTATTTTTTCATTTGGCGATGGAATAATATAAGTGGGTTCGAGTCTCACTGCGGACAGGATGCGCTCGACTTCAATCCTAATTGACAAGGATTGCCAATTTTCCTTCCGAAGGTCGAGGGATTTTTCCGGGTACTCCTGCTTTCTCCGTCAATAAAAACTAAACTGCATGATATAGCTGAAAAATTGCTGAAAGTAGTGTTAAACATCATTCAAACAAACAAATAAAAAATCAATCTTTCAACTCAGATATAGATTGTTGGCTTTTACCTTCTTGTCATCATTCGAAATATTAACATTTTAACAGTAAAATAATAGGTTAATATTAATGAAAATGACATTTATATACATTAAATGTCTGCATGTGTCTTCTAACAAGGAAAATATAGTGCTATTAATGTTTAATGTTTACATACTACACTCATATCGAAGTAACAAAATGCATTATGCTCAAACGAGCACAAAACAACCCAATACACATTTCCATGTGAATGATTTAAAAAAGGAGAACAAACACTAGATTTAACCACAAATGTTTACAGTCAAACCTGTGTTATGCGACCGCATTTGTTCCTCCCCAGCACGTTATTAACCCTCTTTGAAACGTTAAACTAAAGTTTGAAGCGATCAAAAAATGTTTTTATCATCTTAGAAGCGACGTTCAGATTGCCCTGTAAATCTAAATACTCGTCAATGTCGTTATTCGATTTTGTTGCCATTCGCGTTAGAAATGCTAATCTCTCATAACGTCGTGTTTATTGGATGTTCACGCCATTTTGTTTTACAAAAGGGAATAATCAATCCGAAACCGATGTACAGTGGTTTTAATCCGACTTGCACTTTCTACATAGACTGTATTTTTACAACACATGGAAACCAGTTAAACCGGAACAGGGGAAAATACAACAACTGAATGGGGGAATAAAGTCGACCTGCGTTAATATGATATCAAAACGTTCATAATTGTTGTATATATTGTACTTTCGTTATGACATAAAATAAATGTCATATTTTACTTTTTACTTAATAAAACAAACAATACAGATCAATAATTCACTCTTTCACAAGCTGACAACATTACAACATGTGTTATTTGGTTCGGCATGAACAATTTTGGGGTTGTTCATTCATTTTTTGTGTATCTCACTGTCTTATGATTGTCGATTTGTGTTGTGTTGTGTTGACCAATCTTTTTCAGTTTTTTATTAAAAAAACAAAAAGGCAATCAGTTGAGCACAATAGAGGGAAAATATTAACAGCGATTGAGGTTTACAAATTGAGTTAAATACTTGGTGACTGTTGAAACTACTTCCGAGTGCAATTCGATATTAAAAGTAACATAATTGTTCACGCATCTTTTCTACAAGCCATATTTAATCAACAATTGTAATTAATCAAATTATATTTTAATCACGTGGTCGTTTGTATTGCTTTGGTTCGTTTTCCAGTACTTGCAGTCGACATTACTAATACAGTTTTACAATGAATTAATATATATACAGTAAAACAACTAAATGTTATACCACTTACAGCTCGTTCAAACTCTGAAGTCCATCGAACATACCTCCTGCTAGGAACATCAACCTGTTATAACTTTAAGATCTGTAAAATTATCAAGACATTCTGTTGAAGCACCTTCTTTGACAATACTATTGTTGTCGATTGCGAGATTGGATTGCGCCAAGCCTTACATCCCCCAAAAGAGATTGCACTCCTTTTCTGTCACTTATAGACACTCTGGGCAGTTTTTTTAAGAATGTCAAATTAATAAATAAATAGACAACACGACTTTGTTTATTTTATTTGCTGTGTTAATTAGTAAATATTTTAAAAACTGTTCATTAACTATTCAAATAACTATAGCCTATTTGAGTTCGTTATTCAAATAAAAAAAACATTTTACGATATACACATTATTTTGGTGAACCGACTTTATGACCAAAATAAGAGCTAACAAATAATACGATAACATCGATAAGGCTGTAACGTCTTAAAATATTTGCCAACTATTTTATCCCAACATCGATATGTCTACTCAATTTAAAATAGTAAAACTAATCGGGGTAATGTTTTATTGTTACCTTTTAGTGATCATGTTGCGAATATGGCATACTTCATTCTAGTTGGTTAGTAATCTAAGCTTGAATCTAAGTTCAAATATGCTGTTGTGCATGCAAATAAAGCTGGTTGTTGGTAAATTTAGAGGAGTTGAAGTTAACAAATGTGAATACTAAGTTAATATAATAAGTATTTGGTGAAAACACTTAGGAACATTAGGAATTAAATGCATTTTTTAAAGTTTTATTTACGCATGAAAGCGTTGACCAAAGCACATTTTCAGTTTTGTGTCCGTTACTCAAATTTCTATTAAGACTTGTAAAGTAATGAAACAATTTATTAGTTTTCTTTGTTCTAACCATACGAAACACATTCAGTATGTGTGTTCTGCTGAACAACTCTCATGGAAAAACTTGAAGGTCTACGAAAAAAGACTATCAAAGTAATATCAGTTCTTATTGTTTACTGTTATCATATGCTGGAAATAAGCAATATGTCTGTCGCCGGAAATCTTTAGTGAACTTAACATTAACGTGTTTACATGCACACCAAAACTGAATTAAAACAAATACTCGCATATTAATCTGTATGCTGTTTTATTTTTCGATTCAATAAGTTTCTTCAGAAAATAACTTAGTTATACTTGTAATTTGGTCATTATAACATAAAGTAGAACTTTGCTTATAGCATGATTTATATTGTATTTGCTAAGTATTAGTATTATAAGAATGTAGGTTAATTTCGTAGAATACGTTCACAAATAAACACTACTCAGCCTGTGTACGGCATATACAATTTCAAAAAAGATACTCATAGTGGCTTTTATATAGTATAATAAGCGACAGACATAAACATCAAAATTGCACAATAAAACAAAAGATATGCACTTAAAATGCTGGTATATGAAAAGTAACAGTCATTGCCTGTACATATCACAAATCACAGTCAATTAATCACAGTTTGAATCTGTCGAATTTGATCCAGGTTTGTAATGGTATTTGGCTCTGGCTCACGCGTTCGTCCAGTTGTTCCCATAGATGTTCGATGGTATTCAAATCCGCGATTTTGAAGGCCATGGCAACACATTAATGATATTATGCTCAAGAAAGAACAGTTTAGTTGAGCTGTGTGCTGACTAGCATTTTCCTGTTGGAATAAGTCCCTCTGGTAGTAGATAATGGGAAAATGATGTGGTTGAAGGGTGCCACCTCTGAGCAGTTAAGTTGTGTGATACGTACACAAGCTCTGAGGTTTTGTCATCTGAGATCGCCGCCCACAACAAGACGCTACATACGCCGAATCTATCCAATTCCTGTGCACATGGCTGCGCGAATCGTTCTTTTCGTCGGTGTTAAAAACTTTGTTTTACCATATGGCATTTGTAGCAGGAACCGAGACTCGTCAATAAACTATATTCTGTGCCTATTCCAAAATGTCCAGATCTCCACCCTGTTGCATCAATCTTTTCCATCGATATAACACCGTTAAAACTGTACCATAATAGGTTTACTGGGTCCTTGTTTTCTTAGCCGCTTTCTGACAGTTTGGGAGCTACTTTGGTTTGTCATTATAACATGAACGTTGCACCAAAATTTATATTGTATTTGTAAATTATTATTATTCTAAGAACGTAGGATAATTTTGTAGAATTAGTTTCGCAAATAAACACTGATCAAAGTCTGTGTACTGCATATATGATGATAATTATATTTTAGTTAGATATATCACTTCTTCACAAGGTCATAGAGTATGCGTATCACAGACACAAAGATACTACCTTAGTAGTTTACTTGGAAGAGGATTGTTGCAAACTAAATTGATGAAAATGAGGAATAACTGAGAATTAAGTTCATGTTGTTTCTGTGAAAATTTATGGTCACCAATGGTTGATAATTATATTGTTTCGCTTACCGATTTATATTGTTTGGCCAAGTTTTCTTTTCCCATTATACACTTGGAAATCGGCAGATTTTACAAAATGTCCAGACCCCTTAGATTTCACGGGTTGCATTAATCCATGAAACATACATCTTCATCGTGTTTTTGTGAGTTGTTCTAACTGTTACAAACATGTTTTTAATTGCATTTATTTTGAACTGCTATAGTCCAGGGTTTTTTTTGTAAAGAAATTAAATGAACTTTAAGACGACCTCTAGCCCGTGATCAATTGGTTTTCTCTTTCCCCTTCTAAGTATTTCATAAAACATGATCTATTTGGAACTAGAAACTGTTATCTTTTTATACACCAGGAAACCTCACGTCAACCTTTTATGTTAAACTTGCCATATAATCAACAATTACTTAATTGCAATACTGAATGATTTAATCGTTCCATCGAGCAACATTCCATTTTAGTACACAAAACAATAAATCAGTTCTGGAAAGGCGATTGACTAATTAGCATGATATAGTAATTGCTACTACAACACGTAACTAAACAACCCTTTAGGAAGAGGGAATAACTTTCCCTATCCCAAATGTAGACAAGCTCAGCAGATGTGTAGGTTGATTTCTTTCAATCTTTACGATTCAGATTCAGAAACAATGAATTTATTAATTATTGATTTGTGAAAAATATAAACATCATTGCAAAAAATACTGAAAGTGGTTTAGTCCCATTTAAACAAACAAACAAACTAACCAAACAGTGATATTTTTAAAGATGGTAATGGAGAGCGATAGCTATCTATCTAACTTATCTATATTCATGTTACATTTCATAACTTTGTTTAAGTTTACGTATTTTGCTGGGTCTACAGCAGTGTCAGAATTTTGTCTAAGTGTGTTTTTTTTAAATGTGTTCATGAGTCTTATAGCGTTTATGAATTTTGATACTGATGAAAGTTTATATTCTAATGCATTCATCAGTACAGCACTGATTTACAGAGATATCTTAAAGTAATAAGATACAAATCTGCAACCGTTTGTTTAGATAATTAGTAATAATATTTTCTTGATAGTTCCAGTCATTTTAACCATTGGAATCATTTAAGTATTTAATGGAGGGGACTTGATAAATAGAGTATTACATGTGAAAGAATAGAAAAAGAATGTTGTAATTTATATTTGATAATATGGAGTAGGCATTGCCAAAATGCGAGCACAGACAATATATAATGTGCATTTCATAATTGACGTTACTTCCGAACACCCTAAATGTTCCTCTAAATTCCAGTGGTCACGTGACGCCTTTCTGTGTTATGGTGACGTCACATGAAATGTAATTTGATTGTCAGTTTTTAAAGATCGATTTAGAGATTGCAAAAATAGTATGAAATTTTTGTTGTCATTTTTAAATATAACATTAACTTTTTATCGTTGTCATATTTGTTTTTAAGTCTTTCTTTAAAATTAAATTTAGCGCTTCTTCATTCACTTTGTTCCATTTTTTGACGATATCAACTTCCGGACGAAAAAAATCAATATCAGCATTAAGCAGATTTTGATCACGTGACTTCATTTTGATCACATGACACGTAATTGCCATAGAGCTCACCGCTCTTCGCGGGCAGCTTCGCTGCCCTCTGCGAGCTAGCTCGCTATAATTGTTTTAATTAAAATGTTTCACGATGCCTAATTACACATGACATAAATCGTTTGAATTTAGCAATTTTTCAGTGTTTCACGACGTTTAATATTTATTGGTTAATGATGACTCAGTATCCGGTGAAAAATCTCGACCTTCGCAGAAAAACTAGAAATCATTGTCAATTAAGGGTGGATTTTAGCACATCCTACCACAAACTGCATTCTCATTGATCAAAACTAAATTACTACTAAGGCATTGTGCTCGTCTCCTCAACAAAAAGAGAAAAAGTTTACAAATCAATTTCGTATTTTGCACACATGAGTTTCTGTGTGTTTTACATGCATACTTAATTAAAAATGACAATCGGGGAAATCATTTGTTAACATAATACACATAGTAAAATTCATGATTAAAAATTATAACATTTCATTGACTACTTGAATGTATTGAATGTCCCGTGGAAAAGGTCTGAGAATTGACGTCAGACCTTTGTCATTACAGTATGCCTTTTCTAACCTCTTTACTCTATAACACCGACATGGTGCTGGGCACAGCAGCTCAGCTCCGGCACAAATTACAGATATAATAGCTGCCACCACATGAAATTTCATTGTAGATGAAGTCTTTCTGCAAAGGCAAAATACTGATATTCAAATGGAAAGGTAGTCGCAAAGGACAAGTGGGAGATAAAGTAAATGTGCCAGTATTGAAATTGATGAATTTATGATGATAATAAGGCAGTTCGTTATCATTGACATTTTAGATATACGGAGACTGAAGCTGTGGTAGATCATATCAACAGTTGTGTCAGAGTTTTGCCTTACAATAAATTCGAATAGCTACATAATCCTTTGAATCTATTCATGATATTGGAGAGTAGTAAAGGGTATCTAAAAGATGTTCCTAAAACAAGAGGAATGCACATAGAAATATAGATGTTTTCATTCTTGATATAAAAAATTTAAATGTTGATACTTTTATATATACAAATCGAGTAGTTTTAGTTAAACTAGAGTTAGATGCCGTGTTTGTGGTAAATATAGGGTCGTGGATGACTATTGATAACGCAAAGGCAAATAATAGCATATGATTACCAGCGAAACTACTGACTGTTAGAAGAATCATAACCAAAATAATTGTTCCCTTTTTTTTGGAAACGCCAGTATCATATATGGCAATTGACAGAGACAGGATAATGATAACCACGTCTGCTTGACGCTCCAGTGTGAAAGATGAATACAGATAACAGTAAATTTACACTGACTTTTGATGTTTGATTTGTTGACAATTACAGAAAATCGACGTTTTAACAGCGATTGCTTAAGTTTAACAATGATTACTTTGATATAATTTACTAACTGATAATGGTAGTAATTAATTTTTATAATTTCAGTTTTTACTTTGATAACTGATCCTGCATTTTTTCATTTTAAGTTTTAAAAGTAACTTGAACTTCTTGTCCCGCGCCAATGATTATGACAGTAAATTGACTAAATATAATAACGAAACATTAATTATATAGGTAAATTAGTACGTTGTGGAACCAGTTTATTGCAATGTTTGCCCTTGTTTCGCCAAAACATATTTTCCATATTTTTGCACTATATCATGCGAAAATGATATACAAAATACACATTTTTGAAATGCTTGGGTTGAGATGTACATGTATATCAAAACTGAATGATTTTCCACTTTTTTCCTTTTTGATTATGTAACGTAATATAGATTAAATATATAATGTATATTCAACATCTTACAAATTCAACATAATATCTAGCAAGTATTTTTGTCAGCAGACCGACTGCACAAACCTGGTTGCTTTGAAGCAATACATAGTAAGGAACACATGGATTAAAAACGTCAGCTTTAATTAGTTCGAAATCCGATGCAAGAATTTATATAACAATTAAAAACTTCGTCTGTTAAAAAAACCACAGCCGATATTGGAATTATCACATTTTTTTACCACGACACTTTTACACTTTTAAGCATCAAATGATGTTAAAATTATAGTAAAATCTGCTTATTGATAAGACAGAATATTTTAGTGTATTCGCTCGTACCGATGCGCCCCATTCGCCAAAACACAAAAAATTATATCATTCGCTTCCATAAAAACGTTTGCAAGAAGACATCTTAAAAACTTATGCAAGTTCCTTTTGAAACCAACAAAAAACTGGAGGCTGACGTTTTTTTCGGTTTTCAACTCAATCTATTGGCCTTTATTTAATATGTGTGTCTTGGTTGTTCGAATCTCAATAATGTTACGATTTTTTGATAATCTTGAATCATGCCCATGCCAGAGTTGATGAAGAAAAACTAGAGATGCAGGGTTTGAAGATGATTTAAGCAATTACAAAGATACATGTTTATCAGAGGCCAGATTTAATCGACAGGTAATTTGATGTTACAAAAATGTTATGTGTTGCACAAAAGTGTCGATAGATTTTTTTAGATAGGATTTATCGCATTTGTTAAGTGTTAAGTTTTTTAAAATCATAATTTACATAAAACAATACTTAAGAACTAAAACTAAACTACACATGAAACATTAAATGTTTCTTTTTTGCCAAGAGTAAAGTAAAACAATAACTCATACCTTATGTTACCAAACTTTCGAGTTTTTCATACAAAATCCTTTATGTACAATAAATGACTGAAACAAAACTTTATACTTAAATAATGAGAATGCGCAACATTTTGTGACAGGGAAGTACTTGATTATATTAAAACAGCGTTTAATCGCATAGAAAACTTACAATTAAACATGGAATTATTATACTTATTTTTAATGGAACATGTGAAATTTTAACTAAATAAAACATCATCTAGCAGTTATTTATTGAATTTAATATGATTGTTTTTGTATAAAATAGAAAACCTTTAAATCGAGATTTAATAAATTGTTGTCTGAAAAACAAAAACTAAATCACGGACACAACTGTCAGAAAAAAACATAATAAGTAAGTTGTCTTCTTCGTTTGTCAAGTATTATTGGTTTAATTCCGCATTAATTGCGACACAGAGTCGGTGTTTATGAGAGCTCAGACTATAGATATTTAGATAGATAGTTATGATAAACATGTGATGAAACGTCAATCAAAAGTAACTTCCACTTAATAGCCTTTCAGATTCCCATCATGTTTTGCAATAGTAATATTCACATAAGTGAATGGTGAAAGTCATAAGGTTAGAGATGGGAATTAAAAAAAATTAAAATATGAACACGGTCATTTTGTGCGGTTCAGGAAAAGTAAACATTTCAAAAAATAAACCATAACCTTAATAGACGTACACATCAAATGGATTTTTATGCTTTTCTTTTACGAGTACAAAATATGCATTCTTATACTGAAGGACTGTATGCATTTTAAATTAACTATATTATCATAAATATCATAGATGCACTGTTTAGTCCACATCTTGAGCTTTTCTAGATTTACTAGTTCATATTTATTTTAAAAATTTGATTTTATATATCGATAGCTTTTATTATGTTTCAGATTATAATTTTTCTAACCCGTGGATTCACATGCTATATAAGTCTATATAGTTTTATATCATACGTTTGGAGGACATGTTTTTAAACAGATTGTTGGTATTCCAATGGATACTTGTTGTGCGACTTTTCTCGCAACCTGTTTTTGTACTCTTAATTTAGAGGCTTAATTCTAGAAGGATTGCCGAAGAAGAAAGAAAAGACACCGACCAAGACCTTTGATTTTACATTATGCCATATTGATGTGTTGTCCCTGAAAAATTCAAATTCGGAGACTATTTGCATTCACCCAACTGAGCGTAAAATTAATTAACACCACATATGCACTTAGGTCGGCATCTTACGTAGACCTACGTCTAGAAATAGACTCGACAAAACTACAAAATAGACAATACGATGATTTAAATTTTCAATTGTCAACTTCACGTTTAACGATACATGTAGCAACATTTCAGCAGCTACGGAATAGATTAAACAACTTATACGTTATGCTATACTCTGCCATCACTATTCGGTTTTCTAAACCACTCACTGCTGTTGACTATTAAGCTACTTCAACAAGGGTTTGTTGTCCTTAGGTTGATTTTATCACTTCAGAAGTTCTATAGCATCACCATGACTTAATTGATCGTTTTTGGAAAATCCATCTCTCAAATACGATCGGACATTTTCGCTGGGTCATAGATAACCTTTCCTATTCCTTTAATTGATTTATAGGGCCTCGGTGCACGAGTGGGTAAGTTAGTTCGTATACTATTGATTACGTGGTCTGTCAACACTGAGGTTGCGGGTTCGAGTCTCACTATGGGCAGGTTGTACTCGACTGCGATCTTAAATGCTAGTATTCCAACCGAAAGGTTGTGGGTTTTCTGGGGTTTTCTCCAGTTACTCCGAATTCCTCCTGCAACGAAAAATAGACGCCATGATATAGCTGAAAACTTGCTGAAAATGGCGTCAAATATAATTCAAACTAAACTTACAAACATTTTACTTATTCCTTGACATGATAATGAGTAACTCGACGGTAGTCTAATTAGTGCCCGTCCGGAGAACCTGAGTGTAACCATGGGTTTTATTGGGTTCCGGTTACTCACTATTTTGTTTTTGTTTTTTATTTTTGTTTGTGTTGTATATGTGTGTCAAAATCCGGATTTGTAATTGTCTCCTGACGTTCTTCCTAAATATCACGTTGGAACAAGGATCTTATGTTTGTGTTGCATACTTTAACATTGATTAAAACAACCTCTGCAATGAGGTAAATTTGGTTTTCCTGTGTTGTAAACTTGATTTAATGATTTATTGTGCCTTTTATATATTATTCAGGTTCTTGACATTGATTTCATGATCGTAGTTTATTGCTCATAAAAGTCCGGCAAATGCACCGTGACAATTGGCATTGTGACGATTCATCTTGTTATGAGAATGTTTATCTCGTCTAGGTACAATTATTTGAAGTTAATTCGGACATTAACGAGGTTTAGAGTGAACAATTTACCTAAGTTGTATTCATAGAAATAACATCGCCATGCATCTTCTTTCGTAAGATGAATCTTGACAATGTTTCACCGGAAGTATGTTACGGCGGATGTGTCTCCATAGAGGGGAAAACCGTTCTATAAATAGCGGACTACGTACTTATTTTGAGAGTTGATATTTCGAAACGGCTGATCGAGGTAAACAAACAATTGTAAAACATAACACTTTGAATATTGATTGTATTATAATTATTACCGAAATTTACTTGAATAATATTTATTCATTCACATTCGTGTTATTCATTCAACACCCTTTTACATTCTGATTTGCATCACTTTGTGTCATTTAGAGTTTGTTGGTGAACATATAGTTATTAAAGGCACATTACACTGGTGGCAGCGGTTTTAATTTTCTTTTTCAAGGAAATTTACTGAACCCATAGCAAATTACTTAGCTTGATAAGATTTTTATTTGAGAATAGTTAATTATAAGTTCATGAAAAAAACCAAACCAAATAAAAAAAAATGACAAATCAACAACAGATACAGTAAATCAGGGAAGCAGTTGGTGAGTTGCTTCATTGTTTAATATAGTTTCAACAAAGGATAACATATAAATCCAAGTTGAAATAATTCCCATTGTTCAATTTAAATTTCTACAAGGATAAATATAAATCCAAGTAGATATTCCTATTTTCCATATTATTAAACCTTTTTCTACAAGGATAAATTAAAATCCAAGTAGATATTCCTATTTTCCATATTAGTAAAACTTTTTCTACAAGGATAAATTAAAATCCAAGTAGATATTCATATTTTCCATATTAGTAAACAAAAATTTTCTGCAAGGATAAATCAAAATCCAAGAAGATATTTCTATTTTCCATATTAGTAAAAAATTTTCTACAAGGATAAATTTAAATCCAAGTAGATATTCATATTTTCCATATTAGTAAACAAAAATTTTCTGCAAGGATAAATAAAAATCCAAGTAGATATTCCTATTTTCCATATTAGAAAAAAAAATTCTCTACAAGGATAAATTTAAATCCAAGTAGATACATGTATATATAATTTCAATCCCATATTATATTTGTCTACACAAATAAATTCCTATCCGAATAGATACATGAATCACTAATTCAACACTCATGTAAATTTTTCTACAAGGATTAATCATATATTAATCTAAGTAGAATTTTCTCAAACCGATTGAAAAGATACTCTACAAAGATAAAATAAAATCTATAGTTGACTATAAGTAGAATAAATTCAAACACAGTAAATAGAGAGATAGTTATAGGAAAACAAAACACGTTTGAGGTTGCACAAGTTTATTTAGGTATATTATACAGCAAGGATATATTCAATCTAAGCTGAAAAATAAATTGATTGATTGATTAGTGAAACTCTTGCACTTGTGGAAAATTTTAGACGTTAAGCAATGTATAATTTGCGAAGTAGACCAGCTGGATCTTTTTCTTTGGGAAGGGGAATAAAATCCCAAACTCCAACATGTATTTCAGGCATGATGGTACCCTTTTCTCGGGCAAATGGGATACTCAGTTCAAGCTTTGCACACCCCAGTACTTCAGGTCATTCTGGTTCAGTGGGAAACCTTACTAAGATACATGACAAGGGTCCTAGTTTTATGCAGTTTAATAGTACACTTGAAGGTGACAAAAATGTTACAAGTAAGGTCATACATGATAAGGGTCCTAGTTTTATGCACTCGTACAGTGACACAGCTCTGACCTTGTCAGCTAAAAAATCTGAAGATGAAGACATTATAAGAAACATGAAACAACGGCTAGATGATTTGATGAGTGAGAATAGTCAACTTAAACATGAAATGGATAGATTAAAGAGTAGGCAACAGACAACTGCAACTGAATCAACACCTGAGACATCAAGTAGCAGTTCCAATCAAAGAACAGCAACACCAGTACCATCCAGTGCTCCTAATATTTACAATAGCAGCTCAAATAAGCCTCTGGTAAACAGCTTAACAAATATGAGCCAAGGGGATAGTTACAGTTACCCACCTCAAATGCAGCAGGGTAACCGAATGCCGCCACAAAAAAATGTCCAGAATCCATTTACTAGTACCAGTCACTCACAGTCACAGACATTGAATCATCAGAACTTTTTTCCAACTCAGCCTCAGATGTCAGAAAATCAAAACTTCTTTATATCACAGTTGCATAGACCAGATACCCAGAATTGTTTTCCATCCAAGCACAGTTGCCAGATTATCACAACATATTTAGCAACCAAACTCAGTTCCCACAGACTCAGAACTATTATGGGTACCAACCTCAAATTCCAGAATCTATACCAATGAGTAGGAACATGCAACAAGGACTGAAATCATTTTCTGACCGTACGGTTGCACTGTATGAACCGAACCAAAAGATGAGTGGCATAGGACAAGAAAGGGGATTCCATAATAGTCAGAACTCAGATAATAATGGACGAAGAACAAGAGTGCCATGTTACAATGGAAAGGAGCATTGGTCTGCATATTTAATGCAATTTGAGCTCATAGCTGAAGATAATAACTGGACATCAAAAACCAAAGCCAGGGAACTACTTACAGCACTTAAAGATGAGGCAATGGTATATGCATCATTTCTTACCCCAGATGTGAAGAGTTCATTCGCTGCACTAAGCGCAGCTATGGCAAGCAGGTTTGGTGACCATGGTTACCCCGAAACGTACAGACAAGAGTTGCATACCATTCGAAAACAACACAAGGAGACCATGCAGGAGTATGCATCGAGAGTAGAGATGTTAGTGAGAAAGTCACTACCTACAATTGACGCTAGGACACATTCTACCTTAAGTGTTGAGTACATGCTTAGAGGGCTCCCAGACCAAAGTATTGCTTTAGAGTTGTTGACTAAAAGAATAGAAAGTACGACAGAAGCATTACATCAAGTTACACTTTACGAGACTTACAAAAGAGGGATGCGAGACAGACATGGTGGAAGTATACGACAACTTAATATTGAAGACTGTCAGGATTCCAGATATTTGGGTGGAGAGGATGAACACGGAGAAGTAGAAGTAAGGAAAGTAGGTGGCAAAAGATTTGTTACTGAAGAGAGACTTACACAATTTGAACGGGATAATAGAAACTCCATGACCAAGTCTGTAGACAACATAAGGGAGTCAGTCACCAAGTCAGTAGGGGAGATAATTCAATCGGAGTTAACAAAACTCAACAGAGATCAACCTCAAGCCCAAAAATTTGGTAAAATAGGAGATTCTCCAAGAAGGGGGAAACAGAGACACAACAAATGCTACAATTGTTTTGAAGAAGGACACTTCAGTAAAAACTGTCCAAAAGAAAGGAGAGATTTTAGTCAGAAGGGAGGTCAAGGAATACATCAGCAGAACAAGAAACCTTTAAACTAGAAGGGGCTGAGACTGTCGGCCAAGTACCAGCCCATACTAGTGAAATTATTTATGAAACAGATGAAAAATTTAATAAAATGATTAAAATGTTTAAAATAGACAGACCATGTGAAGCTTTTAAAGGAGATAATAGCTCTCAGCCTGTTAAACGTAGTCAAGATGAGTTGTTAAGGAAGTCTGAAGAGGAAGGGTGTAGGAAAGGACCAGCTAAAATGAACGCTGACATGTGACCCTGTAATACACGAGAGGAAAGTATTACAATAAATAGGGTTACAGCAGCTACGATGAAGGTTCCATTGGTGGTGAACGGCATAGAGTGTAAAGCTGTGATAGACACAGGAGCCGAAGTGACCGTCCTAAATGAAACACTTTATTATCAGATTCCTGAGGCCAGAAGACTGGATTTACAGAAAGCAACAAGAAAATTGGTAGTTGCAGAGGCCGGTAGGCGGATGACAACAAGAGGTATGACCGAGGTGAAGCTGAAACTTGGAAATGAAACCTTCACATGGACTGTATATGTAGCACTTATTGGAGACAGCATGCTTTAAGGTTGTGATGTAATTACAGAAAAAAACATTGCCATCAACTCTAAAAGAGGGCTGAAGGTTGGTGGGCGTTGGATCAATTGTGAAACTGATCTACATACAGATGGGGTAGCCAGGGTAAAAGTAGAAGAACCTGTTACTATTCCAGCCAATTCAGAGATAGTAATCTGTGGGAAAGGAGAGAATCGTCAGACTCTTAGTACACAGTATTCAGTGCTTGAGCCAGTTGTTGAAGGTAATCGCAAGATAATGGTGGAAAGATCTTTAGTGAAATCAGATGGGAAAACCATACCAGTCAGACTGATAAATATTGATGACAACCTAATCAGATTAAACAAGAACTATCTGTTAGGTGAACTGCATGCAGTGGAGAAAATCATAGAGGTTACACGCATCGAGGACCAGAGTACAGTCAAGGCACGCCACTACATGTGGGAAATGCAGAACGCTTGGAACTGTTGGAAAACCCATGGACTTGAGAAGGGCCATGATCTGAAAATTCCTGATGAGTGGTTAGAATCAGTGAAAGTCAAGCAGATAATCAGCGGTAAACCCATGAATAAGGCCGATATTCTTAGGTTAGTTGTAGTTTTGAAATTTGAAAAGTATATTGGTAAAATAGAAAAAATCAAAAGTGAGATGAACAAAGAGAATGAGAAACTGAAAAAAGAACTAGAATCGATGAAAAGGGAAAAAATGAAATTATAACTTAAGAAAACGGAAGAGGAACTTAAGGAGTTAAGAGACAAGCGTAAACGTAAAGGTTCTCGTTCCTGTTCTCCTGTTATTCGGAGTGAGGTTCATGTCCCGCTTAAGAAGACCAAGAGAATTCAATGTACAAAATTCCAAAGAAGCGGATCACAATGGAGCTATCGCCTAAGAGTCTTATATACATGAATACAGACCGTCATAAAAAAAATTCTATTTAATTGCATTTGTGTACTATTTCCTTCGTAGAGTCCGTATTAAATAATGGTGTTATTTGTTCTTTAACATATATATAATGTCACGTGAAATATTGACCTTATATAATTGTAAGACGTGAGTTATTGGTATAGTGTAAATTGTCGTTGTAAAATTTTCCTTTTGTTTCTATAAAATTTTATTCATTTCTGATGCGCAATTTACGTGTACATGTGTTTTTCAAATTTCGAGACGAAATTTAGAAGACGGAGGGCAGTGTTGTAAACTTGATTTAATTATTTAGTGTGCCTTTTATATATTATTCAGGTTCTTGACATTGATTTCATGATCGTAGTTTATTGCTCATAGAAGTCCGGCAAATGCACCGTGACAATTGACATTGTGACGATTCATCTTGTTATGAGAATGTTTATCTCGTCTAGATACAATTATTTGAAGTTAATTCGGACATTAACGAGGTTTAGAGTGAACAATTTACCTAAGTTGTATTCATAGAAATAACATCGCCATGCATCTTCTTTCGTAAGATGAATCTTGACAATGTTTCACCGGAAGTATGTTACAGCGGATGTGTCTCCATAGAGGGGAAAACCGTTCTATAAATAGCGGACTACGTACTTATTTTGAGAGTTGATATTTCGAAACGGCTGATCGAGGTAAACAAACAATTGTGAAACATAACACTTTGAATATTTATTGCATTATAATTATTACCGAAATTTACTTGAATAATATTTATTCATTCACATTCGTGTTATTCATTCAACACCCTTTTACATTCTGATTTGCATCACTTTGTGTCATTTATAGTTTGTTGGTGAACATATAGTTATTAAAGGCTCATTACACCCTGTACCATACTGGGATGATTCCAAGGATTCGACGACATTATGTCCAACTCTTTCCAAGGCAGATTCGTAAGGTTGTAGTCAGGGTATAATACAAAAAGCTTCACCGCTTATCATAGTGTGGCGGCTTTATCAAGATTATTTGCAAAAGTATTTGCTGTCTGGTACCGGGCTAAACCAATTAAATAAAATATTCAGTCAAAAATTGGGATTGGTGATAAGAAACTGATATATTTTTGCTAAGGGAGGATAGGTTAAGCTCTTACACTTGTCATTTTGTTATTTAAAATGACTTGAGTAATTAATTTGATACAACTTAGGTTTATAGTTTTTTCTGCACAAGTCTCTATACCAAACTCTATTTTGTACAAATGATTTCGAAATAAAGATCCGTGATAAATTTTCAAAACATCCATAGCTTCCCAAAAACAATGGAACAGTATAACAATATTGTAATTGAATCGAGGTGCCCCTTCTACGCTGTGGTTAAATCAAGTAGTTGTACTTTCGAACGTTGTTTCGATGAGTTGCCTAGCAAAAAGGACAAAACTGGCATAAATTGAGTAACTTTGCAATCGTGCGTGCTTCTGTAGGAAATTCAAGAGTCAGAAACATCGAAAGATGGTAAATATACTTCTTTCTTCCTTGCATCTTCAGACCCGATTGTTTTAATAGCCTATATGAATATATTTCAATCTAATTAGCTTTATATAATTGGATTATTTTGTACCACATGACAAATTATAAAACTCATTTAACATGCTACAGTATTATTCCAAACCTTTTTTATTTTCCATAAATAGATTGACATTCAAATATTTCCGCCATTTTCTCTCGGTTGTCTTTTGCTAAAATTTTTTCATTTAGAATCAAATGTAAACAATATGACTGACTTGTGGTTTGCAAAAGTGGAGGGCGAGACTCTAGCTAAGATTTTGGGGAATATTGATGCACCGTATACAAAACGAACAACTATTACAGTAGTAAAACTTTTCAGAACATACATTATATACAAAAATTAAGGTGCTGACTTTGGAATTCGAAAATTTTGAACATTTGAAAGTTGCAAAAATAATAAAGTATTTGCAGCATGGTGATTTGGTTGATCCATGATTTTATCGCACCAACCAAAGATGAGAATATTGACTTCAGACCTCGTCCTTAACTAATTTAAAATATAGCAACTATTTACAAATGAATACCGTTTCATTTCTATTAAATGTATCCATATCCCCACTAGATTTCTGTGTTTATTGACGTAGTTAGAAATTACGTGTTTTGGTTACTGGATTTCTCTCCGTTTCATGCTGCACTGTAACATCTGACAACTATCTCTTAATTTTTTGCCCATAAGGATTAATACATGCACAAATTTACTTTGAGCTATGAGATACCACTCAAAACGAGCAGATTTACTTAATAATATAACATTTCTGGGTGTTTTGATAGAATTGTATCAAATTTGGAAAGCACGTGGTTAAACAAAAGAGGGGACAACAACAAACAGATACACACAACTCAAAGTTTATGGTATCATAAACCTCATTTAAAATATTTAATGAGTTCAGGCAGACGGGTAAGCGCCTTCTGCTCTCTGCATGGAACCCATCAGTTTACTACGGTCAAAATCGGTAATTAGTCATATCAGAGGATAGTCATAATCCAGTAAGGAGAAAGGAAAGTAGTTACGACAAACGGAGCCAATAATGATGATTTGTGCTGTCAGTAACAGTCAACTGACAGATGATGGCGACTGTAAATTTTTAAGATAACTTATTTAATCTTGGCTTTATGAACCCTTCGTATCTTTTGTGTTAACATAGACTACCTATCAAGAAAATCTTGATAGGAATACAGGTTTTTGAGTACCAGATTAACGGGAAATGATACATTTGCACATTTTATATAACACATTTTTGTTTTTAAATTTTCAACTATAGCCGAAAGAGTGTAACAGTTAACTATTTCACTACTTCACAATTTAAACTGTTGCATACTTGATATCGATGCACAGTTGTATAAGTTAATATAAGTTATTTCATTCAAGTATCAGTAACAGTAAATGCTAGTCTGAGTGTAGGGCAACATTCCCCTGGTCATCTACAACACCTCGGATCAATATTTTGACTGTTCCTCAACTTGCGTGTTGTAAACTAAAAAAAGAATTTTTTATCGTGCAATCTCGAAAAACTCATCATTCAATGATTTAGATTAGATTCCTCACCTTTTTGGTCTGTCGCTGTATAAATATGTTCTATGTCATTTAATATATTAACTGGTCCGTAATAATGTGTCCATTTTCCTTTTCTACTTTTGGAATAAATTTAATGTTTTTGGATTCCAACCCACAAAAGTATTTAATATTTGGTTTCGCCCCTCTTCAATTCACCGTACTGCAGACCTTTCAATTTTTTATTTCTTATATTTTTAATTCCTTGTTTTATTTTCTAATTCCTGACATAAATTTTCCGTTACTGATGATTCCAATTGTTGAATTTCTTTTAATAAATATATTTCTCTTTTATCTTGTTTTATTTTGTTTTTGCATGCATATGAAATTATTCTTTCAATAATCTCCATTTACAATGATTCAATAAAATTTCACTGTTAATAGTAAGATATAAGGACTCATTATCAATATCATTCATTTGCTCAAAGTTATACACAAGAGCCCCATATTGCTGTTTGACAGAATAAATTATTCTTTCGCTACTTTTATATAATTAAATTTTCACAATCCATTACCACGAACAAAAGGATTAAATTCTAACTCAAGTACAATCATTCAATGGTCTAAATAATAACTGGATTCATTAGTACATTGTTTTCAAATTTGTCAACATACAATCAGTTATATATAAAAAAAATATAGTCTTGCCTGTTTAAAAGGTGTTTTTCCTACATGTATCTTTTAACTTCAGAAGAAAGTTCCCGAAAGGGGTTATTTAAAGACCATTATTCCATTATTTTACAAACGTTACTTCTTGCATTGGAATTTTTGTAATCTTTTAGTTATAATAGTCTAAGTTTACATCTATAACTAAATTAAAATCTCCACAAATAACCAAATATTCATTACCAAAACCTTCAATAATATTCAAAGGCTGGTTATAAAAGACAGGATGGTTATTGTTGGACCATGCAAGGTAAACAATGTTATTTCTTGTCTTTCATAGACTATTGCTAAACACAAGTAATTACCACAAAAATATATTGTTTTTCTTTTAAAACTCTGACTTCAAAATTATTATTGGATATAATTGCTACTCCTCTTGAGTTCGAAGCCCAAAATAGATCTAATTATACTTTCAAATTCACTTGTAAAATGTTATCTTGTAACCAATAAAACAACGTTTCGTTTATTTGTATTTCGAAGACCCTGGCAGTTGACTGATAATATTTTCAATGTATCCCTATCTGCCATTGCCTGAATATCTTGTTTTAATGATATTTAACATGCAATATTTATTATAACAATTCATATGGCTTAACTGTCTGACGAAATTGCTTTTAAATAATTGACAAAAGATTTGCTGTGCAAATGTTTAAAAATTATACTTTTATTGTGTTTAAAATAAAACCAATAGTATAACATTAAAATGCCAATATATGATAAATGTTTTGCTGCAGAACATTTCAGAACACTTTAAATATCATAGAAAATTTTAATGTAGTGTTAATTATACAAAAACAATTTTTAGTGTGAACTAAAAGAAAGTAGTTCCCTAGCATCTTTCAAATCTAAGTCCAGTCGTATCAAAATACATAACAATTACTATTCTGGAACCCGACACGGTCAAATACTTCACACGAGACTATGAACATTATGTAGCTTTCTCAACATCATCTATTATTAAAAACATTGTAAAGTCGCCCAACTGTAGCTGTCAACATGATGTGCCCGAAACAAATTCGCATTATCTATTCCACTGTCCTCGATTTAATGAGTCGAGAAAACGATACATCCACTCGATTATTATTCCTCGGAACTTGACAGTTGTTCGTCTCTTACGTGGATCGCCTGATCTCACAGACGAACAAAATGAAAAACTGTTCTCATGTGTACAAAAATTTATATTCAGCAGTAAACTTTTCACATCATAGACTTCAGCAATACTAAAGATCTTCAAATTTATTTCTTTTCTATGCTCACAACTCACCCCCTCCCACACCCTCCTCAACCTACACAACATAATGTATTAATTGATTCCTAGTAGACATCCTCCTAGAGTAATTCATAACTATTAATATTACTAACTCACACTGGATAGATTAATATAAGTTCTTGTAACTTGTTTCCCAATCCTATTAATTATTATACAATATAACGTAATGTAATGTTTCAATATCTTACTTGTATATAGAATTAATTAATAAAATATGTTTAAACTAAGTATATAAAATATATGGCCTAAATGTCTCCACGGTAAGTACATAGTAATATAAATATGCTTAATAGTTACTTCCCATACTGTACTTTATAGTTAATGGCATCATACATTCCAAACTTCATCTGCGAACCGCTCAAAAAACATATAGGCCACAATTGTAATTCCGTTCTTAGTCAAAGCGGTGTCTATTTTCTAGTCTATCAATAAGTTCCATGTTTGTCTGTGTGATATCGCCTACAAACTTTACCTTATTTTAAAGTTCCTTTCTAACCTTCATAAGACTTCTCTTCACGTCACTTAAAAGGCCTACTGAAGAAGAAAGAAAAAACTCTGGCCCAGACCTTTAATTTCACATTCCGCTATATTGATGATGTTTTGTCCCTCAACAATGCTAAATATGGTGACTATTTACATTCAATTTACCCTAGCGAGCTTGAAATTAAAGACACCACCAATACACTTAGATCAGCCTCTTACTTAGACCTACTTCTAGAAATAGACTCAGGAAAACTACAAACAAGGCTCTACGACAAGCGTGATGACTTCAACTTTCCAATCGTCAACTTCCCGTTCATCGACAGCAACATTCCAGCAGCTCCAGCGTATGGTGTGTACATTTCACAACTTATACGTTATTCTAGATCCTACGATCGTTATTCAGATTTTCTAGACCGATCACAAGGGTTAGTTGTACCTAGGTTGATGTTATCTCTCCAGTTCTATGGTCGGCACCACGACTTAATTGATCGTTACGGGAAATCAGTGTCTCAAATACGATCTGACATTTTCGCTGAGTCATAGGTAGTGTTTCCTATTCCTAGATTTGACTTTTCCCTAGACAAGAAAATCAGTAACTCGACGGGTGTCTAATTGGAGGCAGGCACTGCTTATTCGTCCGGAGCACCTGAGTGCACCCATGGTTTTTATTGGGCTTGTTTTTGTTTAGCTGTCCTGGATGTTTTTGATATTTTTTTCAATGTAGTAATATGTTTTTCACTTTTTCTAACTGTCTTCTTCAAATTATCATTTTCACTTGACAACGACTTCACCTTCTCCATCATTTCTGTCTGAATTTTGTTGACTGTCATTCGTTTTTTTCTCAATGGTTAATTCGAATTTACTTAACAATATCTTAACTATTCCAGTCATAACATTTTTTAAGTCAGATGTTTTCAGATGATCTTTTGTCGCTTCATTTAAATCTTCCTTTGTTGTTGTCACATCTTTAAGAGAAAATTTAATCTCATCCATTTTTTTAATTAAAAGAATCCTGATAAGTCTAGACTAGCACTTGACTCATCAGAAACTTTAGAGTGACTACTTTTATTGTGTGGTTGTGTATCTTTTTTGGTCTTTGCAGCAATCAATGTTTGAACACGTTTTACAGGCTTTGGTTGGTTTTGTAAAGAAGAAGACTTGGCTGTAGAAGTATTCCCTCCAGGCATGTTTTCACAACACAACAAGTAGATGAAATATTTAGTTAAATAACCAGAACTGTTTCAGTGAATCTCCAATACTACAATAGTACGATACTTGACAGTATACTTCAATTTTATTTTTTATCCAATAAATCATCCAAATTGGCCATAATTGACTTTTTGAAAATCAGTGTGTTAACAAGTATGTTAAAATACCTTGATACCGTTCACTATCAAGAGTTGCGACTATATCCTGGAGCTCTTAGAACCACTACTGTAAATAGTTTATATGTAGAAGCAACCGAACCTTCCTTTTTTCAAAGACGAATTGTCCGGTTATGGAACAAAACTTAAGGCATATCATATCAATCCTGCTTGCGACTGTGTTTTTAAACCTCCGTAAGAACAAATTTTCGAAAACGATTCAACCATAATTGAACCTTCTGGACTAAGAATTAAACGTCATCTGAAAAATTGTGTTATCTGTATAGATGAAATTGCCCCAAATTAAATTCCTTAAAATCGCCCCATATGAAATCATTAACCAGTTTTATTTATGATTTGCAAAACTATAAAAAAAAATCTGACACAAACCCCTTGATCATTCAGCAACAGTTTCGCAAAGATTCAATCCTGCTATCTGGCCACAGCACAATTTATACTTATGGATCAAAGGACGGTGATAAAGAGATTTTAAACTAGACATAATCCAATCACTTCTTCTTTATGTAGTTCAGATGCAAAAACCATTTTTCTTGCACTAAAAATTGTTGCCTGGTCTGTGGAGGTTAACTTTATTGTCTGGCCTTCTTGCCATATAAACACAGTCGGGGACAGAAAAGCTAGGAGTGCTTAAATAATGACATCATCAAAGTACATAAGATCTAGCCTTTGCTTCGTCAAACAAAATTTATTACTTTAGAAGTCGTTTTAACAATGTGTCATCTTGGGCGCGCCAGGACGACATATAGTTATATTTCAAATAACGAGCAAAACCCAAATGTGTCATGCAAATAGTCCATATACTATCAAACATGTTTTGATCGACTGTAAAATTGGCCAACATTCGGGAACATTTTTATACTGCAAATACATATTCTGCTCTGTTTACGACGGTTGCAGGTGAAACTATTTTACAGTTTTTAAAAGAAATAAATTTATATAATAAAATTCAGGTCTACTTTTTATTGTGACACTACATACTTTTTATTGTTTTAGTTGCTTATTTGTATCTGTATATATCATCATACTATTTTATGACAATACTTTTAAGTATCAGGTTATTTAATGGATAGTTTATATTCTTAAACTGTTCACGTCCTAAATATAGCTGAAATATTGCGTGTTGAACGTAAAACAACAATCAATCGGTCAATCAATTCTGTTAGTATATAATTGATATAGAGTAATATAATTCTCTGGAATCACATTTTTACAAAATCTAAAAACATTCACAGTCTAATTTGTTTATAAGTGCGTAGAGTGTTTGCTTCCAGTTCTAATTCAATTTGTGTCAAAATTTTAATACATGTAAGTTTTAGTAAAAACAAAACCACTTGTTAGTATATAAAGTAATGCAAAGTAGTTTGGCTGACAGAAATCACTTTGTTTATAGCAAACCTGGATCCAACAATTTTAATGTGATGGGATTATCACAAGCAAAACATAGTAATTTCAGTAAAAAAGAGAGTGAATTGATAAGTCTTGTTTGAATGTCCGAAATTTTTACATTTTTGCAATGTCTTTTGGGGATTTTAAAGGGTAGGTTGAAATAAATAAAAAAAATAAATTATTTTATTTCTGTGAACCTTTTGATGCCGTACATAAACTCTACATCTGCATTTAATATTTTGTCTTTTTAATGTTTTACAAAAGGAGATATATCATTGCCAGTAAATTATATGATGTTTTATTTTTACTATTTTATGATGCATTTGATTAATATAAAATCGAATACAAATACACATCATTTTAGTTTGGATCCTATTATAATTTTAAAAAGTAACTGATTTTGTAAATATGTCAGCAGGGTCAATGCAGTTCAAGCAAAATAGGATTATGACACCTCATATCGCTTAAAGTCGTTTAAAGTTGCTTATTGATGCGACCACAGCATTCAGTGATCGGATTTAAATTTAGGAATCTAAAAAGAGATTTCTGATACACATCCCAAATACAGAGCAATTAAAAGTCAAACGTATGGCCATGCGTCAAAATATGTGTTATAAATTATGCATCATTTTCCAAAATAGTTTCGTTTGTTTAACTGAACCTCAAAACAGATTTCAATTCGTTTATTCATTCATTCTTTATTTCCTCTTAATAGAGATTCAGTTAATGAGTACAATACATATTATAATAGTATGTTTATAAGAGTTCTGCGAGTTTTCTTCCTTCAAACCTCAGCACAACGTCTAGTTTTGTCATAATTTTAATAAAGGGAAGTTTACTGTTGTATTGAAGACAAAACACATATAATCTAATGGTTGGACAAATTGGTTTGCTTATAATAGTAGCAATGTTTATAATAATTTCTCACGTGAATAAATCTTATCATAGAAAATGTCTCATCCATTTAATCCTTGCTGATGACGATACATCACGCTTCTTTTCACTTTATTATTTTAAGTTTTAAAAAAATGGGGGAAAAGCATACAGGGAAGTTTAGAGCTGTAAACAGGAAACCAGTTGCTACTGTCCAAAATAAAAGAAATTATGAGTGATGGTAAAATGTGTTTGTTAATAATGATTGACAATAATATATTTAAATACATTTTATTTTAAAGGACATGTTTTGCTAGATAATGAGGACACCAATTCCTACTCAACACCGAATATTACCACTTATTATATTGTAATAATTTCACCATTGTATTACAGGGGATAAAGTGTAATATATTTTCATAGTTTACACTAGGTCTCTGCCTTTTATGTAACTTCCGGGAAAAGTACAGATGTGTTCCGAACATCGGTTTTATATTTTTATTGTCGTTTAGTAATCACAAAATGGAAAATGACATACACGGTCTGCTGTAAAGGGGAGAATTAGAAGAACCGCTTGAAACTGAACAAATGGAAGTGAATTCGATTGTCGATAAAGGTAAAAATAAGCAATTCTTATGTACATCAAAATATATATCTGTAATATTGACCAAGTGAAAATATGATAATATTGGACCTATTGAATTTTTACAAAATAGCAAAGATAATGAATAATCACTTAAAAGCACCCAAAAAATTATAGCTTTATAATAAAAGGATTATTGCGTGAATATTTGGAAATATTGACCCTTGAAAGATGATATATTGCAATCGCAATCTCGAGCTATATAACACTTACTTTGGACAATAATTCCCAATATTCGTGCAGTAATCCTATATGGTTGCGAGTTTTATGCTCAGAAAATTCCGGACGGACATGCATATTTAAAAATAATAAACAAAAGAATATCATGCACCTGCTTAGTTCATCATAAAAAATTGTATTTTTTATATTTAGTCGATTATTATAGTGCACGTTGGTTATATATGCAAATTAGGTCCTTAATGTTTATTACAAATCCATCAGTACACTCCATTTGAAAATAAATTATGATTACATGAGGATATTCCAATTCAATCTTAAGCATTGCCAGAGAAAAGACGTTCTTTGTTTTTGCTTTAATTAATTTTCTTTTTTCTGCGTTTTAAAAGTAAGCGATATATCATTTGGATTTGAAAACTAATTACAATTTTCCATAAAGTAACAATACCCATTGTTTTGTTCATTCAGGTTAAGAGTTTGCTTCGTGTAAAGACATAATTTATAATCTGTTTTATCTTTCTCTGAGATCAACTGATGATAATTTTAAACTTGTATATTATCTACAATATCAAAGTCAATTGTATGTTCAGAAACGCATTGAGAGTTTGCTTCCATGAAAGACCCATTAAGCGCTAGTTCTGTCCTAATTTTAGTACAGGGAAGTTCAGTGTTTGCATTTTAAAGAATATCATGCCAAGCACTCAGTACTACGTCTATTTTCTTCACAGTTTTATTACAGGGAAGTTCATTCTTATGTTACAGAATGTGTGAGGGTTTTGTTGCTGTTTGTTTTTTGTTTCTTATTTTTGTGTGTGATACAAATACTACAATTTGCTTTAAACATACAGCAGAGAAAACAGTCTCTAGTTCTCTGTAGCGTATGACTATGAAATAAGAAATGGGGAGCACGGTAAACATATGAAAGCAGTTAATTAACGTTTTGTTAAACAATAGCAGTAGATCTATCTGTGGACAGTTTACATAAACGTTAAAAGCTTGCTTCCTATTAAACCTTCAGTACTATTTCGATTATTATTACAATTTGTATACAGGTAAGTTTAGTGTAGTAAGCAGGAAACCACTTGATACTTTACAAAATAAACAATTACGATGGATGCTACAAATATGTCGGTTAATTATAGGTAGAAATTTTTATTAAAAAACATATTTTATGTTAAAGATTATGTTCTGCTAGATGATAATGACATCACATCCCAATCACGAACAAATATTACTAATAATTCCGAGTGTGAGTGTTGTTCACAGAAAATTCCCAAATTGCATATTTATAGCTGTAATAAATATGGTATTATCATTGCAGCTTTACAGGTTAATATCATAAAAATGCTTATTTTCTCAATCTTTACCGTTGCATAAAAACGAAAATGTCATTGTCGCGTTACACTAGTAGTTGATTATTGGACAAACACACAAAATCTGAGCTATAGTGTAGAAAACAACTGCTAGTCCAGTACCTTTGTCAGGAAGCTATATATATCAGCCATGTTCTTGCAACACTTTTGAAGTAAACTTTACATGGGGGTTTAATTGGTAAACCAACCACACTTCTTGTCTTACCCATAATCTACAAAATAAAACGTGTAATTGATCAAGATTCACATCTGCTCTATGTGCAGCTTGGTGCTTTTTTTGTTTAAGTAGGGAATTATGTCAGTCTTTCAGCATATCATGGTATTTCATTTTTATTGGGGATGGTTGCTGGATTACCCAGTGAAAATTTCTAAGTGTGGCAGAAAAACCAGCAATCATTGATTTAGGCTGGAGTTGAGCTTTTATTGGAAAAAACTGAAATGATTAAATTATATTTTTTCAAAAAAAATAATTTTCTATATAATTTTTAAAGTTATTAAATTGTAATTAAAAAGAAAATAAATGTAAAATATGTTCTTTACCTTTGGGGAAGAAAGCAACTACAACTGAAATATGTGCTTTTGTTATACATGTCGATCTGCAGTGTTTATATTAAGATCACATTTGGAGGTCTGCTTTTAATGATTTTATATTGTTTAAGGAAAAACTAACAATAATGATTTAGAACAATTTTTAGATACATAATCAATTAGCAGATGCTTAACAGAGTTACCAAAAACTCTAGGAACCATTTTGTGAATCATTTATAACATAAGATAACTCCCTTTGACCACAGTTAAAAGCATCAGGTGTACCATAAGCAATACTGAGAGTCCCCAATCAGCAAATTATGGCAAGTCCACGGGCCCTATAACTTTGTCAAAAATCATCGAACTGGAATGAATCTGGATCAGTAACTTATGGTAGCTGACATTCATGCCAAAATATCAGCTCAATATTTCCAAGCGTTAACAAAAAAGACTGGAAAACATGTGGGACTGACAAACTGATGAATTGCAAACCTATAGTCCCTTTACCCATGCTGGTAGGGGACATAAAACTGTTAAGAAACATTATGTAGAACAATGGATGTTAATGTAGTGACTGTAATATTTGACTTATATTGTCACATAACCTTTTCCGTGCCATCATTCCATCCACCATACTCCTGCATCAAGCCTTTGAATGTGTCTATGTTCAGGTCTAACCGCACTTTATCTCCAACATTGATGCATGAATCAACAGAAAGTAAAATATCTGAAAAAATTACAAAAATCAACAGAAAGAGACATACCGTATAAGTGTTTTTTTCCGCGTGTGGAAAATTTAGCGCTTTTGTTAAAAAACTGTGTGAGTTTATTTTGGCGTAATGTAATATTCGCGGTCCGTGATAAGAATGAATAACTCTATCATTAGTCGTAATTTTTCGCGCGTTGTTATTTTCGCGTTCCATTTTTTACCGCGAATATAGCGAAAATTAAATCACCGCGAAAAAAACCACTTATACGTTTATGAAAAGAAAAACAAACTGAATCAACAGGATCTGAAAAGTAAAACTTACTGAATCAACAGAAAGTAACAGATCTGAAAACTAAAACAAACTGAATCAACAGGACGTGACAGATCTAAAAGTAAAACAAACTGAATCAACAGGGAGTGACAGATCTGAAAACTATAATTAACTAAATCAACAGGAAGTGAACAAGTATCACCACATAATGAAAGTATCATCCCATATTAGCAAAGTATCATCACATAGTGACCAGTATCACCACAAAATGATAAAGTATCATCACATAATGACAAAGTATCAACACATAATGACAAAGTATCATCACATAATGATAACGTATTCCCACATAATGACAAAGTATCATCACATAATGACAAAGTATCAACACATAATGATAAAGTATCAACACACAATGACAAAGTATCATCACATAATGATAAAGTATCCCCACGTAATGACAAAGTATCATCACATAATGCTAAAGTATCATCTAATAATGACAAAGTATCATCACATAATGATAAAGTATCCCCGCATAATGACAAAGTATCAACACATAATGACAAAGTATCATCACATGATGATAAAGTATTGCCACATAATGACAAAGTATCATCACATAATGACAAAGTATCAACACATAATGATAAAGTATCAACACACAATGACAAAGTATCATCACATAATGATAAAGTATCCCCACATAATGACAAAGTATCATCACATAATGATAAAGTATCATCACATAATGACAAAGTATCATCTAATAATGACAAAGTATCATCACATAATGATAAAGTATCCCCACATAATGACAAAGTATCAACACATAATGACAAAGTATCAGCACATAATGATAAAGTATCCCCACATAATGACAAAGTATCATCACATAATGACAAAGTATCAACACATAATAACAAAGTATCATCACATTATGACAAAGTTTCATCCCATAATGAAGAAGTACCATCACATAATGACAAAGTATCATCAGATAATAACAAACAATTATCACATAATGACAAGGTATTATCCCATAATGACAAAGAATCATCACAAAATGACAAAGAATCATCACATAATGACAAAGTATCATCACATAATAAAAAACGTCTTTATAAGGCAGATATGGCGTTCCATAAATAATTGTACGCAGGTATAATCATGCAAGTTTACCGTATCGGAAAAATATTATAATAAATGTGCAAGGCGCTCAACCTTAATACATTATATTTATAATATGATTTGCATATTTAAAAATAGGTTTATTTTATTTTAACTCGGGTTGAAGTTTTTAAAGGTATGTGTTTTTTTAAAAATGAAGTTGACTAAAATTATTTCAGGATTAATGACGTTGACTGAACTATTTTTAGCGTAACCAATGTAAATAAAGATGTATGATAAATTGACGTTAATGATATGTTAAATTTAAAACTATTCTTGTGTTCGATAAAGAAAATAAAGTTATTGATTTAATTTAAAATTTAAACATAGTTGTATTTATTAAAATCAAGATGGTGTATAAATAACATTTGGTACGTAACAATCAACAAAATATTCATACGTTAGATCGACGATCCCTGCTACCAAAATAAAAAAACCCATGGAATTTATAATACCTTAATAGGAAAATCAATTTCTTAATGCAATTTAAAAGAATTATAAGGATTAAACACCGAAGGACTTTTATTTGTTTGTGAGTGAGTTGGTCTTGTTGATATACAGATAAATCCATCGAAAACGATGTTCAATACTATAATAAATTCACAGTTTTATGTCAGGTCTAGATGCAACTTGAACTGGATTATGTTGTGCATGTTGGTGAACTGTTGTTGTTTACACTGAAAACTAACGATAATAATTTTGTTAGCTATTTACAATGTTTAAAAAGTAGAGTATCTTTTATATTCGTTTTACAATTACCAGCTTTTTGTACCGTATCACCCCAGTTCTGTAAACATATTTTAAATAAAATTTGGTTTCTTTTGAGTTGGTGATGACTTCGTAATGTAATAACACTTGATATTGTCTGAAACCTTAATTATTGTGTTCATTGTTGGCTGTATTTCCATAGAAAATTTGCAAAAGTAAAATGTTCAATTTGTCTGTACAGAAACTTATTATTTTATGGATCGGTGATGTTATCAAATGATGATGACGTTCATGTTTCCCAACGTAATTAGGACGATACACCTCCTACCTTCAACCAGCCTAGCTTAATGGTTGGTCCCCTTTTCCACATATCACTTATTGACAAATGACACAACTTTGTGACTTAACTCAGATGTGTTCTCGCCAAAAAAGTGTCAATACATACCAGTCCACATACCGCTTATTGACACCACCTGCCTAGATTTATGTTGGGTCCTCCTTTCCACATACCGCTTATTGAACAAAAACAACTGCATGTATATGAACTAACACAACTCGAAAATTGTTCTCCACATAGGTTGCTACATATATAAGAAGGCGAGGGTAATACCTTTAATCGAAAAAAAAATTCACAGAATTTCCTAACCTACAGTCTTCTCGCAGATGCCATCATGAGAATAAATTCCCCTAATTTTCAAATTAAGTGGTTAACGACAAACTGACATTTATCATCACGGAATTTCTCTGGTCACTATTTAAGTTACCAACGAAAATCAGTAAAACCCTATTTATCACCGAATTTATTGGGTCAATAGGTAAGTTACGTATAAAGTCAGTAACAACGTACTGGCATTTATCATCTATAACTAGTCAGTATGTAAATTACTGATCATGTCAGTAACAACGTATTAAATTAGAAGTCTTATGTGCAACAACTTGGTTTTGCTCTTTTTTCATGATGAAAAGATGTATTTTTGAATTTCCAATGTCCAAGCATATGTGTTGTTCTGTTTCCACAACTTCAAATAGGAACCAGCTGCCCTATTGACGAATTGAGCAGAAATGTTAATACCTGTAGTCGTTTTCAGCTGGAAACAGAAGAAAAGGTGAATCTCTTATCCACTTTTTATCCTATGACCGGCTGCTTAATTTTTTGCTCTTTCAATATTTTCTTGTAAGAAAAATAGATATTTTTAACTGCTAAGGGGGACGTGTGATTTACGATATATTTTAGCTAGCCGTTACAAATTTCACTAAATAAAGACATATTTTCTAGAACCCGAAAGGGTCTACAGAGCCTTATTTTAAATTCAAAGCCGCTATAATACCGAATTGAAAAGTCAAACCCAAGCTTTGGGTAGATTGGAAATTTTACGAATTGCATTATTGGTTATCCGTGTCATAAATATATTTGTATACAGTTTGATGTACCACAAGAAATCAATTTTTACTACCAATGATTCCGTCATTTCCCACTGTGACAGTCACTACGCTGCAAACAACTCATTGAACTATTAATATTATATAATTGTATTGTTAGTTTATAAGGTTCCTTAATCTTTTATTGTTTGTGACCATTTTCTGTTTAAAAGAAAGCTCGACGGTCTGGCAAAAACATAAAACTTGTATTGATTGAAAAAATCTATATAATATGCTCTTAATTTTTGTGGAAAACATCTATTCAGAGAAAAAAAACTAAATTTAAGGTCGTTGATGCGGTACCATGTATAAAAACGTTTATCTTTTTATATTTTAATTTCGTTTAAATATTCAATACATGAGCAAAGTTGGTTATTTCGTATAACCTAACTTGGTTTTTCAGCACGCGACTGATTGTGACGTCATAATAAGATGTATTGACGACGTTGACTATACATGAATTCTTCCGCAAACAACAAGTGACGACACTAAAATTGTGAATTGCAAATATTATTTGATTACTTGTAAAATATCGTTCTTGTTACTTCATTTTTACTATGGAATTTAAAATATAAGGTTTGTTTTCAATTGTTGGTTAGATTATTGGATATAAACGACTTTGGATCGATTTACGCTGCAACATATTCGCGGTTTATTCAGCGTAAATCGACCAAAGTCGTTTATATCCAATAATCTAACCAGCAATTGAAAACAATCCTTAAATAAAGTCAAGAAATGTCCAATTAGTTGCAACCACATTAAATGGGAGATAACCCCTTTATTTGAAAAGTAAATTAAAAAACTGCATAAATATGTAAATTTGCAGGTTAAAATACATGAAATGCGTAAAATTACATCAATCATTATCGCCCATATCTATTATGGATAGGGTATTTATTAAATGAACAAATAACATACTTGTTGTAATTGCCACACATCTTGAACATAGTAGGAGTAATGTAGCTGCCTTAGTTTGAAAACATTAAAAACACACAAGAGTTATCCCTCTTAGAATGTACCTAATCATGTTACTGTTATGTATCCCTGAACACACATAAAACCAAATAGAACCTCGTTATAGATTAGATATAAAATGTTTTTGCAGTGGAATTTATGTAATTAATAAATCATTACAAAGGTAAAGGGGGTGATGTGACAATTGTATCTTAAAATCTTCAAAATTAACTAAAATTCTTACCATAGGCTGTCTATATACATGAGCTTCCTACAAAGGTCTAGACAAAATTTACTACCATAGTTTAATTTATCATAGCAGCTCTGTATAAATTAAAAAAACCCTATCATGGCGTAACTTTAAATTAAAACAAACAAAGACAAAGTCAGATGAAAAGACTAAAGTCTTTAAAAGATGCAAAGATTTGAAACAACTGAGTTAATTCTTTAGCAGTTCGCTGCTTCTCTTCTGTTGATGTTCATCAAAGAGGACTGTTCTTATTCCATATTTAAATGAACAGTAGAAGTTAATTAAGTTTCATTCTAATGTTTGTAGAATACTGTAACAGAAGAATCCTGTGGTAGAATTGAAAACGGTATTATATATTTGTTTATTTCTTAATTCCAGATTGAGTGTCGTCACTGTTAAAATCCAAATAATTTTGCAACATTGTTTTTACATCTGATAGCCTATAATAAATTAAATGATAAACTCAATTAACAGTTCGGCAATGATAAACTCACATAACAGTTCGGCAATGATTTTGCTACTTTAGCCTGTAATAAATGATCGCAGAAACATTACAATTCGTAAGCTGTAGTAATTACATGTATGTACAACTCTTGATGAGTACTAACGGTAAATATTTGGATAGCAGTTGAAATCACCATTATCATAACCAATCGAAACATCTCTCGGTCATTTCCGTCAAGGTTTGGGAAAGTGACCTGGGAAAGATTTCCCATTTGAACTATTTTTAGTCATTATCAATCAATCTATTACGCCGTGATTTCGTTTGTGACGTTTCTGTTCATTCATCTGATTGCTTCGGTTAGTTCATTGTTACTGATGACGTCTGAATGCACTTCTCCGTCAAAAAGATATATTTGCAGTTACTTAATTTAATATAAACAAATTAATACAGCCATTTTCCGATATTTGACCCGTTTCCGACAAACCCATCTCACCTGAAATCGATTGTTCTTTCAAATAAAGCGGTTGCTTTCTTAAATTTCTAACTACGTAAGGAGGTTATTTACAGCTTTCAAACACGTGTATCTTTTATTATTTGTGTTTACTTGCTCGAAACTTGCTGAAAACCTCTGAAAACCTATGTCCCCAAATAAATTTGTAATAAATATATGGCCATCAAACTTTATGCACGGGTTACATTAACAAACATACGGGTTTCTCTTTAAAGTAATATATCGGCTCGATCAAGTGATGCGTTCGAGCATATTTTTGATTCGTTTTACAAATTTGTGTTGTCTTCAAAACCTGACTATGTTCCAGAACATTTTTCTTAAACCATCAAAAGTGCTTTATATCAATTATTAAGTTTATTTTTCATTGTTCTTTTACATACTCAAACATATAGTTCGTTAAAACTCTGCTATCTTTTTCATACTTTTAATCAAATACGTTCAGAGCGCGTCCAAAGATGAAAAACTATAATGTCTGATTTATCCATAACCAGGATTGTGATGAAATAGATTGTTTCTATGAATAACGAAGTGTATTGTTAATTAACACTAAATACATTTAACTGGTTTAAAATGAATATTATGAGATATGTTCTATACTTCACAATTCTTCTTTTTTATTAACTTTATGTTTTGCTCCGTAACTTATATGTTCCGTAACGGAATTCATAAACGCTAAATGTAAAGAGTTTCTACTCTGTATTATTTCAAGAAAATTTCATTAGAATCGTTTTTTCTATAATGCAACAGTAAATGCGTCGTCTGTTGGATATGACACTTCATCATTTTAAACGAAAAAGGATGCTTCGATTATGCAACCTACAAAATATTATATTTATATTTATTTATACAAATATTATTTTTTTTCATATTTACGCGATGATTATGAATGTTTTGCAAATAAGTATACTTAAAAAAGACTAGTTGCATCTAGAAAGGTTCACAATGACGACTGAATTCGGTGTATACACTAAATACATTCGACCAATGCTATCCTTTACTAAACATAGCATTTTGCTATATTCTTAAAAATCTAATTGTATACCATTGAAGCTTGAATTATTCAACAGTTGAGGTTTTGTTTGTCTTTGTTGTAATTGTGAATAACTAATTTTAGAAGAAAACACAGCCTTATTATACTGTTACTGTAGAAATATATGTTACGGAAGCATAGTGCTACATTTTTCATTTCATTAAAGACTTGTTCAAATTATTTTTAACTGTGCCCATTAATTTTAATAGTTTAATTTTGTTGAATGGTCTTATTATCATGTTCACAAAAAAGTTATGATTTATGATTCATTTTCAAAGTTATCGACATAAAAGAATTTAATTGAACAGTCATTTTTGTTAGAAACTAAATCTAAATATTTGACCTACAAATAGTCCAAAGTTACACAAAAATGACAATTTTAGTGATTTAAGAAACTGCTTTATTTTTAAAGAATGGAGAAAACTTTGATCGGATGCTTCATTCATGTGAGTCAATGTTAAGGTACGAAAAATTATGTTAGTTTACTGAAACAGAAAACAAAACAATGTCTTTTTCGCAGTAGAAAAGATACCATAGAACATGTAAAAAAATTACATAAGCGTAGTGTACGAGTGTTCTATTTATCATATGAAATCATTATCGGGTATTCTAGGATTTTTTCCAAGTTTTTGTTAGCCTTTTGCGTAACTCAAGCCTATGTACGCATTTGAGTACGGAATGTTAACTATAATAATTTTTAGTCAATCGATGGAGACTTGTATCAACAATTGACCAGAATCAGACGACGTGCACTTTTAAATCATTCGGGATATCACTGACCTGTGTGGATGGTAGACCTGTTCTGAAACCCGAGCGATTTAACATGAGACACAAATTTACGAAAAAAAAATTGTGTCTACTTTCAACATAATAACTTTGTCAGACAATGATAGATCTTACCTTGTATGTTCCGTTATGTCTCAAATCGCTTCTCAATACATAGCGTGTGTATGAAACAAAGTTAAAGGTACGCTATAGTGGTCTTAAAGGTATGGAAGGTGTAATATTCCGACGTACATTCTGATTTGTCTTTTGGCTCCTTTAGATGCGTTAATTTTTCAGGACACGCTTACCCTTCCGGGCCATCTGATTCCTTGTTTGTTTTCAGTAGCAGTTAGTATATGTTAATAATATATTATGGTTTATGTCTGTTTTTCGGGCTGCAAATCATTTATTAATCATAAAAAATAATTTTAAGCCCTTTATTCCGACACTATGTGATTTATCAGCAACTACTGTTTTTTTCAGGGAAGACAACCATCCGATTTTTGCAAGAAATGTAAGAAACATACCAATTGATGAACAAATGTACATCGTGTGATAGGCTTTTCAAATTGCATCTGATAATCCAGTTCTTGGTCCAACTTGTGTGCCTTTCAATGCATCTTCGTCAATGTTAGAGAAAGTGACTTGCTAAGTATGCGGTATCCTTTTTAAACGTTTTTTGTCATTGTCCATGAAACAAAACAAGGTCTATTATGTAAATCACGTTGTGGCTTCAATTAAATTGGTTTGTCAGTACCATTTGACGCTTTTGCGTGTAAGCGAAAACTCTATTGAAACGAATTCTTTTAGTTTAAAGTTTTAGTTTGAATGGATTATTGCAAATATTATATATATCAGGTATGGGACATTGTTATCAGTTTTCATGACTACATGGTATATTATTGGTTTTATTTCCTGTTCTTTCAAAAGGCTGACTGTATTACATAACACTTACCGTCAAGACAACTTTATCACACTAGGTGAACATAGGTAAGAATGATCTATATGTAATGATTTTATAATGCTTTTTAATTTAGCATTCTTGTGACCACATGTGGTGAGTAAAAGCTTCTGTATATTATATTTGTATTAAAAGTTCGTTTAAATGTCCCCACTTGTTTAGCAAATATCTGATAAGAAATTAATTGTGTTGTTTTCTAAGAACTGCTCGTTGTTTATGTTTCGGAATGTTTTAGTCAGTTTGCAGTTGTTGAATATCTCAGCGAAAAGTATCAAGTCGCTACCGTATAAAGGTTCCAATGTGTACCATTTTTAAAACCCCATATAAAGGACTATTTAGGTTCTATAATTCTGCTAAGGAGCATTGCTCTTAGATATTATAATTTTAGATAAACCTTTACTTTGAAAGGCAGAATATTAAGTGACACTATTTCTTGTATTAAAATTTACAAATGTATTGACCAGGCGTGTCAACTACATTCTGCGTCCGTAATTTATGCACTTTAACTAAAAATCCAACGTGTGTACATAAGCAAACTACACAATTATTTTCGAATTTGTCATAGTCAACATTTACTTATATACAGTGCAAGTATGTTAACCGAGTACTTCCGCAATGAAACCTGGGCACCGTGATAGAGCTGAACGTGGCATATAACCACATTGCAAGAAACAAATATTTCAACGTGCATTTCATTTTCATGAGCTTTCTGTTGATCAAATGACAATAAGAAGTGATTTGTATTGCGTTAAAATTTAAGCATAAAATCATAACACATTAATAATTGCTCACATTTAGTTGTTAGAAAATGTTAAATGTATGCGTACAAGCGTAAAAACAGGAAGAAAAGTAAGGTGGTGTCGAGCTTTTCTCTCACGTTTCATGGCGAGATAATATTTCGGACAATGCGCATACATTTGTCTATCCTGCTATTTGAAAATTAGAAAACAGAAAGAATTGGTACGGACAGTAATGGTGACACAAAAACTGAACTTTGATGTATGCATTTATTTTTACAACAGACACACTGACAGACTGTTGGTATTCCAATCGGACTAATTGTGCTACTCTCCTCGCCGACCTGTTTTGTATTCTTATGAGGTTGAGTTCCAAGAAGACCTGTTGAAGATGAAAAAAAGCACTGACCCAGACCTCTAATTTAACTTTCCAGCTCCAGCGAATAGTGTGTACATTTCACAACTCATACGTTATTCTAGATACTGCGATCGGTATTCCGATTTTCTAGACCGATCTCTGCTGTTTATTGCTAAACCTCTCAAACAAGGGTTTGTTGCACCTAGGTTGCTGTTATCTCTTCAAAAGTTCTATGGTCGTCACCATGACTTAATTGATCGTTATGGGAAATCAGTTTCTCAAATACGATCCGACATTTTCGCTGAGTCATAGGAAGTGATTCCTATTTCCCTAGAAATGGCAATGAGTAACTTGAAGGGTGTCTAATAAGAGGCAGGCACTGCTTACTCGTCCGGAGTACCTGACTGCACCCATGGTTTTTATTGGGTTCAGGTTACTCTCTTTCTGTTTTTTGTGTTTTGGGGTTTTGTGTTGCGTTTGTCTACATCAGGATTTGTAACTGTCCTTTGACTTTTGACTCTTGTTATTCGGTCGGTTTTGGTTTTTTGCTATTTTTCTTTAGGTATGCAATTGTTTCATAGAGTTAATATTTCTAAGAGAACAAAGAACTTCCTAAAAATATTTGATCTATACATATTTCAGACGGTCAATTCAGATATTTGTATATACGTTCTCTTGTACAATATGACAATAATAATAATTCTTGTTCTTTATCTTGGGAATAGGATTATGGAACATGCTCTTTACAATATATATATTATGAAAGATGTGAATTCGAATTGTTAAGACATGAGTGATGTATATTCACTATGACAAGTTGATTTTTTGTCTCATACCGTGAAAGATTTGATACATTGAATGAATTTTTTTTTGTGGGCATTTACTTATTTATTCATTTTTAAGTAGCATTGAAAAAATGTGGGTATAAATAAACAAACACGTTTAAACTAGTGTGTGTTTGTGAAATATCGTACGCTGTTGAGCAATATAATAATAATGTCGAATGATAAGTACCGAGATGCTGTTTTATGCTTACAATAAAAAAAGTACTAATAATTGTAATATAGTGGTTTCATCGAAGGAAATCTGTCATCATTATGTGAGTTTTCCTTGACCAAATGTACTTAAGCAGATTTAATTGTTAAGTGTCATGCTTCGGAAACAATTGATGGCAGTTTAAACGAGAGTTTTGCATAAAACCTCAAGATTGTTGATAACTACATTTTCTGTGCTTTTATTGATTATATGATTATGACAGAAAATTTAAACTAGCATAGAGCTGTCTGCTCTTCGATAGAATTAAGTGACGACCTAAAATAGATGTATCATTCATTTTGCCTTTACTTGTAGCGAATATAAAGTAATTTTGTTTGTATGTACTAAAAACAATCGCACAGACAATGTACAGACAGTTTTTCGTTGGTAACATTGAGTTGCAGAGGTACAATCTCATTCTTGTTTTGGGGTTCATGTTATCCTAGCCGCGGATTTGTTGGTGTCGTTTGTGGACATGTGCCTCGCTTTTTGCGCGCTGTTGTAGATGTCGATAAGAGTAGATACATTAAAGCTGCTACAAAACATTATTATATAACTGTAGTCTAACTCTGTAGTCTGTGTGACTGTATAGCAAGTAAATTTTTCATCCTGTATAATATATACAGAGAAGCTGAGTTTGATTACTGCCAGATTAAAGCGTTACAAAAATTCCATCGTCATATGATAGCACACGTACTGTGTCTACCTCTACGATTCACCCCGGTTAAGGAAGCTATTATTTTATACAGCTGATCTGATCGAATAGACTAGAGGACAGGTGAATGTGTTCCACAGTGTTTCAATGGTGCATCACGCAGAATCTAAACGCTAAATTTCTTTATGTTGGATTATTTAAGGCGGCAAAGAGTCAAATTGGGGTTTTCTTTATGCAAGTTTTAGGGTTTCCATCATCGAAGGGTATCTTTCAACATATGTTAAGCCCAAAGCAAAAAGCCACGTAATTGTTAGTTTGATAGTTCCTTCTTACAATAATGGAATACAATATTTTAAAAGGGAGACAATAGTTCTATAAGGACTGTTAATAAACTTCCATATCGAGGTCTAAAATTCATAAATGTGTACACAAAAACACAATTTGTAACAAAAGATATTTGTAATATATAATTGAAAACTAAAAAATCTGTAGTTTATAGAAACGTTTAAACAAGTTTCCGTAGTACATATGGAAATCTGGATGTTATCAAATATTTCTCGCGACAAAACACTGCAATGCATTTAATTTAACACGCTTGACAATGTCATTTGAATCTGCTACCTAGGAAGTTTTCATGTGTCAACATTTAATGCAACACAGTATATACTCAACTCAGTTATCCGTTTTAATCAACTAACCTATGAGGTCATAACAAAATACCGAACAACGAGAAAACTGTCAAAAAGTCAATTCAAAAAGTCCTAGAAACCGGCAAACTCCAGAACCAACAACTAAAATATAACTACGGCAATGGTCCTGACTTGGTACAGTCAATTCAAAAGAAATGGTGGGTTTACTAGGTTTTATGGCATGCCAAACCTCCCTCTTTAGTTAATTTAGAATGGTAGAAAGTATTTGTCAGTTGTAGCCTGATTTGGCACTTACATTTGTTCTTTTGATTTAAAAATAGTTGTAATTAACAGTGCATTGTATTGTGCAATACACAATAAATTAACTAATACAAGCTAAGTAACAAAGCAGCAATTCTGTCATCGTAATGTCACACCGAGTCCTATTTCTGTCATACCTAATAAGCGTAACCAGAACAGAGAAATGAAGAATATAATTTTAAAACATAAAACATATTTCAAAATGAAGGCACATATTTAACTATGGTTGTTGTATTCAGATACAGTATCTTACAAGGATTGCAATAAGTCTCAAAGTCTTCTCGGAATTACCATACTTGACTTTAAACACACGAGTAATAAATAAAATAAATGTTTAATAAATTAATAATTAAATCATATGCGAAGCTTGCTCCAGAAATAAATCACTTATTCTGTAACACTGATACGACAAACCGCATCATTTCATAACAATCATGGATTAAGTAAAACAGTATCCATTTCCCGGCGGTTTACACCTCATATATAGCTATCATTTATTGTTTACTCAGTTAATCAGTAATAGCCGTTTATTCGTGATATTATTTTTGTAATTTACAATTTATTTGATGGACAGATGCGAGAGAAATGTCGCAAAGGACAATATCTACGCATGCCTGCAAATGATGGATTTTGAAGCAAAGTGGAAGATAAAAGATTGATTAAATAAAACCTGTAGGATTAGAAAAAGAGATATTGGCCATTGTGAAATATTATTTAAGCTACTTGTTTAATAAGGAATTATCAGTAGACTTTCAGACTTATTAAGATGACGAAAACAACAAGTTGTGTTTTCTTCATGTCGAATATTTTCATGTTACTTCAGATTGAAGGTAAGTCATTAAATTTCCGTGTTATATTGCTTTTGTTTAATCAATTATGGTAGATAGTTTTCTTGATTAATGCAATTGTTTTCTTTCAACTTTAGTATCTTTTATTTTTTGAGCAAAATAAATCTTACAGGGAAAAGCGTAAAATTTCACTGTTTGACTACCAAATTCAATTTCAGTTTATTCGTGTATGCCACATAAAGTATAGCGGAATTAGCTATTGTATAGTTTGAGAAGCCTCATGTTTCAGGTTCATGGTATATTTAATTATAAAACTAGATACAACATCCTATATTTGGTCCTAGGGGTCATGGCGGTTCTATAGTATTGTTCCAGTAATTTTCACTTTAATTTTCGGTTTCAGATTGAAATTTATTTTAAAAACAAACCGTACTTTTCAAGCAATTTATAACTCATTAAAGTTAAAAAAAACAACATTTATTGTTTAGAAACGCGAAATGTTTTACAATCCGACATTGATTTGAAATTCATATTTTCTTGACGTTTGTAACGTCTATTATTGCATTGTACATGAACTGGAACTTAAATATTACTTGGCTTAGACAATAACTTATACAAATTGTAGTAACATTTGCCATATATGGCTTAGCAGTACCAGACCTCATACACTTGCAATGGGCGTTTAAAGTTTGACATGTTTATTTAAATAAACTATTGACGAATATATTTACCTTTTAAATGCTCGTATTATCATTCTGGAATCAGGTGACATTTAGGTGTATAATTATGTATAATAAGTTTATTCTGTTAAATATTGACACGAATTTTGTTTCCGCCAACGTACAGAATTGTCACGGTATCGACGATATTTTAGCTGAGTTGACAAAAAGAACAATAAAGTGTTGTATACCCTGTATGTAAGGCTGTAAATGGTAAATTAAAGGCCGTGTTTTATTACAGTGTTTATTTCAAAAGCACTGTTCTGACTACGTGGGGGGGGGGGGCAGCAGATATCAACGGATAATTGTTACTGTTCAAATTTACGTTTTCTCCTTCCAATGTGTCATAATTACTAATTACTTATAAGCTCTATACATTACCCGGTACTTGTCCAGGGGCAATTATAATTGTGTTCCTATGGCCCACTATTTGTATTCATTAATTTATTTGTTGGCTTGCCTTCGTACTGAAAACGGATGAAATATCGCTCTCTGAAAATTTAACACACATTAAATTCATCAATCAACCAACTATATTCATATTTTAGTCTTTGGTGGAAGACGATAACGATGTTTTTATGTCTCAGTCCTTGGTGGACGAAAATGATTCTTACATCAGTCCTTATGTGGATGATAACACTTTCTGTATTTCATTAATACGCTGATGGTTTTATCGTATACCATTATGAGTAAACAAACTAGTTGATACATTGAAAAGAGGCAATAAAACGCGTAATCTATTTAGTTTGTAAATGTTCATCAATTTAAACTGTTTTCCATTTATTTACCGGAGAAGTTATAATGCCTGGCACAACGTTATCACTTCAGGATCATCTACGGTAGTACATGTCTGGAAAACTAAAATATCACTTTTAAGCCAAGTACTGTTTTTCTCTCTTTCCTAATCAGTTAATCGGATTTTTATAATTTAGAATGAATAATAAATGAATTTTAATGTCATAATAATTTTATATTAATAAACTTTAAAGTTCAATCAGATAAAGTATATATCCATTAACCTTTATTTGTTTTACCTTAAACTATTACTTTACTGGTGTTGTTTAGGTGTAATTGCTCAACTTTGAGGCTGGGACCATACTGGGAGGTTCCCAGTGCTCGACCCACAGAGCAGCCCAGCGCGTCCCCAGGTGGCGGATATGGGAGACCCTCTCGTTGGGGAGTTGTCAGGTCATAATACGGAAAGCCTGACCGCGGACCGTAGTGGTTAGCGTGTTTGGAGAGTGCTACGCTCCTTGCACGATAAAGACCCCTTTTGTAGACTTCGAAAAAGAGTAGGCTCTTTGTAGCGCTACAACAGGCTAAATTTTCCGCCCCTGCCCAAAACTCCATACTTTTCCAGTGGCAGTCAAAATTGTATTCCCTGTGACCCATCCCACCCCCATTTTCGGTTGATTTATTGTTTGTTAACTTGTTCCCGTCCTGAATATAGCTGAAATACTGCTCGCTGGACGTAAAACAGACATCCAATCCAATCAACTTTGAGGCAAGTTCTTGTACAAGTGACAATAGATTCTCATAAAAATATCTATAGTTTCTAATATATGTTCAAGATCACATAAATAATTGTTATTATCTAGGTGGTCTAGAATATGTTTTGCCATGAACTGTTCCATACTTGTCCTAATGATACAAGCACAAGAGATAGGTCTGCAATTCATTGATTTATATTTGTTAATCGTTTTTGTTTGCTAGTACCACATTGCTAGTTTATGTACATTTTCTCAATATAGCCAGTCGTAGGTGGCTTTTTTATTGATAACTAAGAATATGCGCTGTTATATATTTTAATTTCAGTAAATATTCGCCACTCATGTTGTCTGGACCACTGACTTGTTAAGGATTGTAGAAGTCCGTGAGCAGTAATGAGAAAGATTCATAAATAGTGTGGTCTTATTCTTTAATAAGGTGGATTATTTTTGTATTTGTCCGTGAAATCTTGATTGAAATCGATAGTTTAGGTTGCAAAATCTCTGTTCAGTATTAAATATCTCCTTTTTCAGTGGCGCTACATTTCACAATTGTTATATATATATATATATATATATATATATATATACGTCTACAAATTAAGCCCAACACTGTTTGAATTAGATTTTTAACACTGTCAAATTTTTGCTTTCCCTCAGCGGGATTCGAACTCACACCGTTGTGACACTGTGGCACCAATTCGCCTGCACGATGTCCAGCGGTCTAGACCCCTCGGCCAAATCCGCTATATATAAATATAGCTTCATTAACCGGGGTGAATCGTAGACATAGACATAGTACATGTGTCCTAGCGTGTGACGATGGAATTTTCGTAACCACTACGTATTAATCTGACAGTAATCTAATTCAGCATATATATATATAAAGTCTAAAGAAGCTACCAACCAATACACTTACTAAGTATCGGATCGCCAATATGACGATACAGCATAAACAAAAAAATAATATATAAGTCTAGAGAATTATGCAACGATACAAATTTAAAGATGTTTCTACTAAAAAATGATTCGATTAATAAATATGACAAAATTTTCGATCAACTGATGGCCTTCTTCAGTGTCAATATCAATCTATAATAAACGATAAAATTTGGATACTGGTATATCAGCATCCGGTAGTGATGTGATCGGATCTGATTTTATTGATCTTGAACTTTCTCGAATCACATCTATCAGTCAATACATAAGGGAGTACTGTACAGTTATATAAGCCATCTTATCTTTAACTTCTTGATATTCATGAAATTATAGTTTATATTTTGAATGATATTTATTGTTTTTTGTTTATTCCATTGTAAATATCATTCAAAATATAAACTTAATAAGATGTAACATTATTTAACTCTGTCCTTCAGATGTGTAGCTGAACAGTAAGTCAATTGCATAGCCTCTGTTGGACTCGAATATGTCTATGAGTTACAATCTCCATGTGAACATGTTCTTTTTCTATGTTTAGATATAAGTGAAGTGTTCTGTTTACATAGATCTTTAAAAGATTGTATCCTGACCATATTCAATTTGGAGTCGCATTTGGTTTGACATCGTCCGGTTTCCACATCGCTGAGTCAATACAGCTGTGTCAGTTTAACTACGTGCATCGAAACCATAAACACCATTAATTAAACTAATGCCTTGAATACTTTTCTGACAACTGGTCAGATAACGATTGTCCTGATACATGGTCAGATAACATTTGTCCAGAACTTCGATCAGACAGGTAGGTGGGCGAGCGGGAGGGGAAAATAAGGCATGTATAGTCAACTCCTCCTAAACTTCACGACTGCGCATGTATTGAAGTTGTGCACCTGCTATTATGAAATAAAATGTATTCCCTTCATTTTGTAACACAGACCCAAAACCTCTTTCTAACTTCTTATAAACCATTCCCCATTTATTAAGGCACTTACTTTGCAAACCGGCCATCTCCGACCTGTGCGATTTTTGGTCATGTTCTTTAGGACGACTAAGCTGATATGATAACTTTTCAATTGGGAGGTTTTTATCTATTGATTGTATAAGATTGCTTGTATAGAGTTTCCGCATCTTATTTGCAGTAATTAGTATGTCGTGATCCTATTGTGTAAGATCTTTTAGTGCTTCGTACAGATCGTGTTTGTAAGAGACCAGACACATAGTCCGTTATAATTCGTTTACTTCTGTGTTTATAAATGTGTTGTTGATGACCACATCAAACATCTCCATGCCTTTGGTTATATTTATATATTGATTTATAAACATTAAATAAGCCAACAGGAACAACTATGGATATATTGTATTGTTTACCTCTGACAGTGTATAATATAACCTTTTATTTCCCAAGATAAACGTTTTGTTGTATATCTTATTTTTGTTTTGAACGGTTGATTAAACTTCCATCCACGACTGTAATAACTGAACTGATCACTTGCTCGTTTTTGCATGCAAATAAGAAATACTGAGGCAGGAGTTGTCGACTTTCATTTACAGTGGTATTACTTAGTTACTAACATTTGTGCTTTGGTCAGTATTTTGTACTATACATTTACAGCAACAATGGTCATCTGGTAACAAGTGCGCTTGTGCCAATAATTTTGACCTTACATTGACTGTTATGTAAGGGTTGATAACTATTACAAATGTGCCACTTCTGTAACAAAATAGCATGTCTTGTCATCTTGTTTAAAGCATACGTATGTGTGTTGGTTCTGCCTACAAAAAGGTTAGATACAAGTTATTGTTTGTCAAAACAAATATTTTTCTCATCTTGTAGCATTATTGCTGGACAGTGTCTGTCCACTTAGAGGTCCAGCCATTACGACTAAAATGTGTTAATTACGTTTTATTAGAATAAGTAATTACCATACATATCATATAAAACAAATGTATATTATTGTCCTTCTGACAGTTATTGAACGATTACGGATTTAAATTTAAATTACAAGACAATATTTATACAAATCTTTACCGGTAATTTTCCTTTACACACACTTGAGTATTACCAGTATTTTAGGCCCTTGGCTTTACGATATTGTCTAGCCGATCAGCTATTTTGGCGTGTAAAATGTTGGCCATACTTTATTTTGGTGTGTTTTATTTTGTCTCATTCACCGAAAGTTCCAATTAAACCAAATTAAAACTACAACTCAAATTACTGGATTTATGGTACTTTATATGTAGTATAGCAAGCATTGGCATCCATTATGGATTGTTAATCAGAACAAAAAGCAAGAAATTTGCAGAGACCATTCAATAATATTAATTGAGAAAATTTTCATTGCTGCCGATTGATTTAAATATTGGTTAGGAGGCATATGTCACGAGTGTAAGCAATTTTGGGTTTTTACTGTTTTGCAACATCAATGAATAAAACATTGTGCTAAGGTCATAAAAACTTTGTTGTGTCACAATAAAAAGGTTACCATCATAAATTTAGATGTTTTCTCTATTTGCAACATGTGAAACGCAAATATTACCAAAATACCCTTTAAGACACCCCATTTCTACATGGCGCATTTCACCATACTCTCCATCATTTGTTCCGGTTTATTAAACCAAGCAGTATTTTTTAATTTGTTGCAACAGCATGTAGAATCCTGTTACAAGGAAACATAATGACTTTTTTCAGAAATAATTGTAATATTGTTATATTTATTAATCAGAAGAGAATTATTTAGAGTTAAGGCAATATTTACACATTTCACTCTAAGCTTGAACAACATCGTCAACAAGAGGACAATTATTTAGAACTGTCCCAATTGCGGTCAGTGACAAACTTTTGAGACAAGAGCGTAACCCTTGGTACATCTATTTTAGGTTCTGATTTAGCAGGTACCTCAGCTTCTGCTCCGCGTACGTCAACGTCACAACTTAGGCTTTTGGCCGTTAATTCAGATAGCATAGTATTCCAGGCCGGTTTACAGTGTGGTAGGTACTGTGTCCACTTAAAGGAATGTTCCAACTGAAATTAGCAGTAATTCCTTTGCTAGGTTGATATGACCTATTATTTATCAGTATCCACCTCGATCTCCAAATTGAATGCTGTGGCCAATTCACAATTTTTGAAATTGAGGAATCGCATTTCTCTCCTGTGAAATTCAGTTTCTGAGTCTTCCAGTTTTATGACTTCTGTTCCAACTGCTATCCAGCATGATAGTGATAATTGGTATGTGGATTATCGTGGCCAAAACGCAGTTTTCTTGTCCAAGGATGAGGTTTCTCATTCTGGTACATAGGCCCAAGATCTCCTGTTACTGTAAGGAAAAATTTACCTGCAGTAGAAATAGAGTGTATACTATGTACTATGATTTTTTGACTTGCTCTGGCCTGATCAGAGACTATACTAAGTGTTTAAGGTCATTTCTAGAATCTAGACGTTTTAATCTGCTTTTTGTTCATAAATTCGATTTTGCAGCATCATGCGTATTCAACATCTCAAAATTTCGCTAGTTTAAACCCTTTGTCTTTCACAAGTAAGATTAAACCAATGTATTTTGAGATCTATGGTTCTTCATTGGGAAGATCTGCTCCAGTTGTGGTAAAGCGTTTTCTGCTGTTTAGGATCGCAACCATTCGTTATAGTCGGAGAATAACCTCAGACTATTGCCTTCAGTACTCTAGACCGCTGAGAATTTCTTGGCAGCGGCTAGAACCTTGCTGAGAAGTTTAACTAGCTAAAGCCTCTCTTGCAAGTAGATTGTAGTCCAGGAACTCACAGCTACTGTTGCTTGGCATCCTAGCTAACTCATTCCCCAAGAGGAAAGAGATTTTAAAAATCTCATATTTCATAGGTTTTGCAGGAGTCCTTGTTATTCTCACTTCTATTTGATGAGAAACTGTTCCGGATGGTTCTTTGATAACATACCGCAGTAAACAAGGTTCCTTCAACAGTAAAAGTTGAATTTTATTCAATTTTTAGATGGTAAGAGGAAGTGTACACCTCACAGTTACATTCCTCCTCTACAATTCAAACCTCATTTTCAGTAACTCGTGGGAAGAGGAAAGCATACCTTAGTTCTTCTGTTTCTTCTTCAGCTAGCAAGAAAAACATATTTTTGAAGGGAAGACAGAGCAGAATGAAGTACAACCTTTATCCTCATTTTTCTTAGGTCTGTTGAAGACAGGACGAATTGAAAACAACACTTCAAAAAGGTGTATTGGGGAGTTTTCCATCAATCAGTCTATTTTAGCACCCAAAACGAACGGGAAAAACAGACCTGTACTAGACCATTTTTTCCTGAATTAGTTCCTTGTGTTCCCCATTTCAAAATGGAGACCAACAGGTCAATCATGTCTTTTACCTAAAATGTGGACTTCTTCTCTTGACTTAAACATCTACATTCAAATAGCGTACTGGTTTCAGATGTATGTTAGGTTAATGTGAAACGGCAAGGTTGATGACAATGCCTTTTGGCCTCCACAGCCCCATCGATTTTTACAAGAGTGTTTTTGACTGTCATGACTTTTTACTCTTAGCTAGACGCTTCTTTGGTAAAGAATCAGTATCTTTCTTCTGTTGAAATTATGTTTTCGGATTTCACCGGAATAGTCGGACATCTTACGCAGTCAAGATTTCATTTTTATGAAGGCGAGGTATCAAACAGATTTAGGCCTAGCATGCCTTGAGAGGACCACATTCAGAAGCTACACAAATGAGTGTTTTTAGGTCTAGACTGTCAATGCTCGTCGATTCCTTTACTTAGTGGGTTTTCTGATATCAATTATGTTAATTGTTCCTTTAGGCCTCGAATTCGACCAATTCAGTGGTATCTCGTGGAGTTTTATCATCAAACATTTCAGGATGGAGAGGCTCCCATTTCTGTGCGACCTCAAGTTCGTATTGGTGGTTTCAGAGAGAGAATCTTCAACATAGTTTACTTTTAGATGACTCTAAACTAGCCAATCTTACCGAATACCGATCGCAGGATCTAGAATAACGTATAAGTTGTGAAATGTACACACCATACGCTGGAGTTGCTGTATGTTGCCGTCCATGAACGATGATGATTTAAAATATTTTTGAATCATTTCAGAATCTAATATTTTTGACTGTTTAGTAAAACTTTCATTAACGTTTCTTAATGTAGTAATTTATTTAGTTTTTTTCCCCTAACTCTATCCATTTTTTCTCTAGATCTAAAGTGTGCACCTTTTGCCGCAACATTATTTATACATGTATGCTGTAATTTCGTTTCTATTTGTTAAATATCTCTGTTAAGAATTTCATTTTCCTTCGAAAGTAAATCTCTAATTTTCTTTCTTCTAAATGTTGGTCACTACTTTCTCTTGATTTAACTTTGCAATGTTCTATTGTTTTCCCTGATTTCTATTTTTATCATATCCCATAATAACTGTATATCTAAATTGCAATATTTATTCTTTAAACATGTGTACGTGTCTAAAATTTGTTTATTAAATGTTTCTTCTTTCGAAATTGAATTGTTGACTTTCCAAAACCATTATTCAATTCTGAAACTCCTGGTTTTGAAATACACCTTGATGATCAGTAGTTTGAATGAGTGCTGATTTAGTTTTGCATGAGTAAATAAATGATTGATATGAGGCAGAATCTTGCAGCAGGTATGTTTTCTCCGCCTCAAAATAAAGTAAAAAAGGAATGGGAATTGCATCCAACAGTTTTTCATCAGATCATTCTATTTTGGGATCGTCCCCGCATAGATCTTGCTGCAACCGGTTTGAAACACAAACTGGATAATTTTTGGACGACAAGACGATACCAGTAGATGTTTCCTCCCTTTTGTCTCCTACCCACGATTCATCACAAAATTTACAAGATTTGTTTCAGGAACTTTCTTATTGCTCCGGCTCGGCCGAGACAGAGCTGGTTTTCACATATGATGCATTTGACGTGCAAATCCACTTTGTCTTCCTCTTCGGAAGGACACCTTAAGCCAGTTCAAATGAAAGAAGCTTTGCTCATATGTTCAGCTGCTGCGTCTTCACGCTTGTCTGTTATTGGGTCTGGAATAAAAAATAGAGGCTTTTCTGGTAGGGCCACAAAGCATATCTCTGGAGCCAACTATGAATTGAAGTGGTCCGTATCGTAGTCTGTTCTTGGAGTAAAAGAAAACAAATGGATCCTCTCTCAGCTTCTGTACAACAAATAGCTGTTTTTTCTCTTTTCGGGCTTGAGGTCCAGATTTTGCACCTTCCACTTTTAAAGGATATAGATAAGCTATTTCTAGAACAATAAACCTTTTTGGAGGTTAGGATTTTGGAGTAAACTAGTCATAGTCTCTCCTTATCAGAAAGTTTTACTTACTCAGTATAGCGTCCCATCTACGTTTGGTTCCACCTTGTAGTTTTTTTAGCTTACACCTTTTTCTTTTGAACCCCTGTCCTCAACTTTTATCACATAAGTGTCGTTTTTACTGACCTTAGCTTCCGGACAGAAAAGAAGTGAAATTCGTTCTTTTCCTATTTCTGAATTTTGTGGTGTACAGTAGACAAGACTTAAATTACCTGGTTGATCCTTCTCTTTTAGCCAAGAATCAACTAGCTGATAAAGGCTCTTTTACAATCACCATTTCAGCGTTACCTTTAAATGTAGGTGACATTAGTTTGTGTTCAGTTAGAACTTTGCTGGAATATTTGTCTGTCGTCATTTTTGAGAAAGCTTTTCAACCCGAATGTGTTTGCCTATTAAAAGGGGAGTTCGGGATACTTCAGCAAAAACCATTTCTACTTTGATTGTAAAACTGTCCTAATGGCGTACGATTCTTCTTTGCCGAAGACTTCATTATTGCAATAAGTTAAGGCTCATGAAGTTAGATTGTTAGCCTCCTCCTGGAATATTTTTTAATTCTTGTTTTTTATCGGAGGTTATGTCAGCTGGTTATTAGAAGGCAGACGGTACCTTCTATACAATACATGTGCTCTATGCCCCTAACATTGTGACAACCTTTTTGCTTTGGAAACTCTCGTTACTGATCAACTTGGGATTCAGCATTATGTTAAACTTAGCATATATCTAAATGTATGACGGTTACGAATTTATTGTAATAAAACTAAATATTTAGAATTAAAATTTGGTTTTGTAAAATACCATCATAAATCTAAGGAACCTCCCACCTTATCTTCATCCCAATTTGTGAACTGGCTGATCGGTGCACAGAATAACATGCGCCAGGTGTAAAGGTAGGTTGTCTCAAGGGGAATTTTTTTGAATCCCTATTCACAAACAGCGAATAGTGAACATGTCTAAATGATGATGGTCAGTATTTATCTTTACAAAACAAAATTTTAATTCTAAAACGGAGTATTAATGATGCAGAAAGGAATAAGACGTCGTATATCACTGCAAAATTATCATAGACATTATGGAAATATCAGTGTGTTTATGTGTATTGTAAAACATAAGGGTTAATGTTACCTGAGCTGATTGGTGGAAGTGCTATTGTAGAAACCTTAAGGGTTTCTGCTTCATTCAGACTGTTGTGTATTGTTTTCTTTAAATCTTTAGCACACATACTTTTGTCTGTTGGATAATCATACCATCTTGGACCAACGGCGTGGATAACATACTTGTATTTCAGAGCACCAGCAGAAGTTGTACAACATTTAGTGACATTAAGGTCTCCATTTTTTTTAATATAATCATCACATTCTTGATCAAAAGAGTATCCTGCTGCTCGTGAAATAACTTCAGCTACTCCAGCACCATGACTTAAATGTTTATTTGCTGCATTTACAATGCATTCAACATTTAACTCTAGAATATTTGCGACATAAACTTTGATGATTATTCCTTCTGATGTATTAAAAGACATATCTGGTGGAGGTTTGGATGAAGGTGATCCAGAAGAACTACCAGTACTAAAACTTCGTGAATATGAGAATCTAGAAATGTCCATCTTTTCATCATTTTTTGGATTGTAAGTGGCTTCTGTTGTAAACACCCTGTCTCTACGCCCAACTCTTCCTTGCGGTTTTGCACCTAATAAGAATTCTATTTTGGTTTTTGCAATCTGAAGTTTTTCATAATTACCTCCTCTTAACTTCAACACTTTTTTATCTTTTGAACGGAAGACAAATATTTGATCAGAAATATCCTTAATCCCTCGAAAAACCTCTCCGAGTTTATCGTCATCTATAGTTTTTCCTTCAGTAGCTACGACTTCAAATTCTGGGTATGAATTTAATTGTGCTAGTTTGTTCTTGACATCCTCTTCTATAGTTTGTCCATTTTCACCAACCTGAAGAAGCCAATACAAAGTGTTATTCTGATAATTTGGATTTCCTTTTAAAATTTGATGGCTAGGATAAAAGAATTTCATCATTGTGTATTCCATATTAGTGAGACTGATCTTGACAATCTGTTGATAATCTTGTAGAGTTCGTTGCCTTTCCCTATGTTCAGTTGACATCAAATCACCTGCGTGTTTGCCAAAGTAAAGTACACCGGTTTCAACTCCAAACTGTCCAATAAGTTTTTTGTTTAATGAAGTCAATTGTTTAAACGAACCTGATACCACTTCCTGATTATAGCTAATCTTTAGCCTCTCACATTCAGATTTTATTTCTTTAGCTTTTGAGCGCCAAGCAGGATTTATTCTACAATGCATATGGTCTTTCGGGCAAGGTGCCTGCAATAAGTGAATACATTTAGACAATTTGTATTATAGTCTCAAAGCGGACTTTTTACATTTATATTCTTTGATCAGTATCCTTTACTAAACAATTACTTAAAAGTTCTATTATTTTCCTTAGTTGCTCACCCTCTAGAGTACCTGGACTCACCCACTGGTTTTAGTGGGTTTCTATCACAATTTTTGCTTTATGTGTTGTGTGCGGGTTTTTTTATTGTCCTCTCTTTTGTCCAATTCTTTTCCAATTGAGATTAAAGTTAAATTTTGACTGATTCAGAATTAAAGACAAATAAAGACAACCAGCAGATCTTTTTATTCTTCAATAAAATGCATCTGATTATTTACAGGAGGTTTTAGAAAAATACACTTTAATGAAACAAGAGCGTCATGTGCCAGAAAGCTCATTTGAGTCACACTGGTAATTTGAGCATGAATGTAAGTATTATGTTCATCAGCAATCACATCTTTGTTGCGATTAAAAAATCTTTGGGCTTTCAATCAATCTTAGAGAACATGTATATTACTTTATCATATCAATATCTTACATTTGTCTTATTATCTCATATTTAAAGAAGGATCAGTCCCTAATTTAAAAAAACAGTCTTTAAATAAACAAACTTTGGTGGAAATCATTTAAAAGTTTCCTAGAGAAATGCATATACTTTGACATCAGCATTAAACAATTTCTCAATTGTCTCCTATTTGAATATAAAATAACATACTTTCATTTGAACACATTTAAAACCCTTTCACGTAAAGATAGTTTTTGCTGATTTTGATTGAAATTAGTAAAAACGTTCATGTAAAAAAGATTTTTTGAATTTTGACATCATATTTTAACAATTTCCTTACTATCTTCACATTTTAGGTAGTATGGTCATTTAGTTTAAAAAAACTCGGAATTTTAATGAAATTCACACAAAAGCAGCTTAGAAGTTTCAAATTTTGAAATCATATTTGAACGATTCATTTATAATCTTGACTTTTATATTTTGTCAAATATCTCTTCTTTAAAGATGGTGATGCCCTTTATTTAGAAAGTAATCTTTATCCACTTTCCTAAAGGATAATTTGTGCGAAGTGTGATTGCCAAATTATATATGAAGCTCTGGAGAAGAAGATAAACATTTGTGAGACGACAAGGTAATGGTTTAGCACTGTAAGTCATTTTACCAAGGACACGAAAATTCAGATTGCTATTAAACAGGTCAAAGTAAAAGTAAAAAGATCTGTCTATAAGATGAAAACCAGTTTATGGACCAGAAACAGATCTGCTTTAATGCCGCACTGTCACTTTGGTAGAAAACTTTGTGCTGCTCTTGACATGTTGTCTGATCATAGACACATAAAGATTTGCTGTCAAACTCAATTTCTTCTCAGATTTTTGTAAATAAACAATACAAAATATTAATGTGCTAATAACTTTTAAAACTCCTTTATTTGTATGGTTTGTGTTCCACAAAATATAAAATTCCTCTCATTAAAATTCAAGTAAAAGGGTAATATAAACCTTAATTAATTGCTATAGAAGGTCATCGCTTTCCTTTTTTAACTCGAGACAGCTACAAATTAGAAGAGTATAGACTCATGGATGCAAGGGCATAGTAATTATAGCAATCAGTTTATATACAAATTTAACAGGTCACTTTGATTCAAGTTATTCTAAGTTACAAAATGTAGACTATTTTGTATTTCTAAAGGGAATAACACCATTACTATATTGCCTGATTTTTCAATACATGTATATTCATAGCTATAATAAAAAATATTACCATATCTTTACGTCTACAAATGAAACCCAAGCCAAAGAATTAGATTTTAATACTGTCAAATTTTATGCTAACACTCAGCGGGAGTTAAACTGACACCATTGTGACACTGTCGCACTCATTCCCCTGCATTATTTCCAGCGTTCTAGACCACTCGGCTAAATCCGGTATATAAAAGAAATATAGCTTCATTAACCGTATGTGGCGATGAAATGTTTAATAATGTTTCTGGTTACTGTATTAGCTTATTATTTTGAGATTTCAGTTTTATTCAAAAGGAATAATTTGAATATTCCGCTAAATTGTTAACATATTTTGAAGAAACACAGAATACTTAAACTTATCTTCTTCATGAATCCATAGTTCCAATCAAGGCAGTTTTGATCAAAATGTAAAACCAAGTTAAAGGGTCTTCATTGTCTAGAATTATATATGCCAAGATGGGTTCCAATTGGCATAATGATTTAAAATAAGATTATTGAAGTGTGAAATGTGATACAGTGGATGCAAACAAAATATTACATTTATCTTGTTCGTTTAAATGTGATTGTAAATAATATATGTATACTTGTTTGGTGAAGAATGTATACTGGTATTAATCTACTAACCTTATCTAATGGCACTGTTACCTTTGGATCATTACCACTTCCTGTATTTTCTTAAAAAAACATTTTTTTCATATTAAGTGGAGATATTTAGATTATTCTATCTAATAAAAAGGAAACGTTGGAATTTGAAAATGTATCACTTGACCTGGTTAACAGAAATTATAAAGGTTATATATTGGCTTGAACAGTAATCAGTCCAGGCTTGTTTTGGTTTTGGTCTTATAGTTTTTTAAGGTTCTTTTCATTATTAGCGACCTCGGTGGCCGAGAGGTTAAGGGAGTTCGTCTACTATTGCTCACGTGGTCTGTCAGTACTGACGTTGCAGGTTCGAGGTGTTTGGTGCATATTTGTATGACAGGCCAGTTGTTTATTACATATGTGATAAATAAACACAAGCAGGAATACAAGGAATTGAAAAATAACGGCTTTAATTAGCTTTAAATCTCGTGAAGGTGTAAGTGCATATGTATATTATTCTTACAATAAGTAAACTTTCCCGCATTTTGCAGGCATGGATACTAATACAGATGGAAAATGAAGACAAATAATAATAAATTACATGTTACATTATTTCCAAAAGGAATAAATGAAAAGTTATAATACTGTAGACAGATACATCCATGGTCTCTAAATATTTATCTAGAATTACGGTGGGTTTTTTTTATTTTCAAATTGCTTGTTTTGTATATATATTGATTGTAACAAAAGATTTCTTTCGTAATTATAAGAAATCGTATATACGTAAAATGAAAAACAGTTTTTACCTCTTGTCATTTGTTGTAAAAACACTGATGAATATGTTGGTCAGGCGAAATATTTGTGCATTTGTTAAAGTATAAAACTTTGTTTTCGCTTTAATTATGTATCTGGATGTTGTTGTACAACTTTTTAAACAAATATTGACTTAACTTATTTTATTACGGAAACGCTTTTACATAAAGTTAAAGTTATTTCCATTACGTTTGATACGAGTTTATGGACCTTCTCACACGGAATACCCCAGGAACTTGAAAATGAACATAATGTCAAAAGTCGCGATTATGATTTTGTGTTTTGGACGATATCTTCAAGAAATTCATAAATTATGAGTTTTTTTTACAAAAACGAACTGTTCATAATAAACACTTTTTACCTTGAATATGGACCGAAGATCAAAGGTCAAGATCGAGCTATAGATTTTACTTTTGCTTGTTATTATTTCTTCTTTAAAATGATAATTTAATGCATTAATTACTTACTAGAAGTGTATGATACCCAACCTTTTTTATCCACATACTAATTCAATCACTACCGAACGGAAGAAGGAGGTTAGGCATGCCATAAAGCTAGGATCATTGCTGTAGTTGCTATATTTTTTGTTTTTGTTCTCGAGTTTGCCAGGTTTTTTTCGCTTATTTTTTCTTGACAGTTCTCTTCGTATTGAATATTTTGTTATTCTTTTCATTTAAACCGTGAAAGATAACAATATCGGCCTTCCGCATTTTGAATGAAAGGATTTAATCTGATCTTATATCAGCCTTCTGCCATTATAAACATGGTTTGGTATTGTTTATACGTTATAATCATTATGTTTTGATAATATAAGATGAGGTTTTCGCGTAAGGCTCTGGTGACCTTGATGGTTGACTACATAAAAGGCTTGTACCTAGGTTGATGTAATCCTTCCAGAGGTTATATTGCAGTCACCATGACTTTATCAATCGTTATGAGAAATCCATCTTTTAAATAAGTCCAGACATTTTCGCTAAATCATATGTAGTTTTTTCCCTTTTCCTGCATTTAAAGTTTTCCTAGAGAAGACACTGAGTAACTCGACGGATGTTTATTTAGAGTCACTGCTTTTTTTGGAACACCTGTGTGCACCCATAGTATTTATTGGGTTTTGATTAATGTAATTTAAGTTTTTGACAATAATTGTTATATTAATATTAAGTAGCCTCACAATAACTGATAATTAAACAAGACTGATGGATTTATGGCCTGAAATTCAATAAATTATTCATTGTAATGACATTTCATCAGAAATCTTCATTAAAGATTGTTTGTTTGTTTGTTTGAATGGTGTTTTAACGCCAATTTCAGCAATTTTTCAGCTATTTCATGGCGTCCAGATTTAATTTTTTTTTTTTGTTTAAATATCTTTCATGTCACTTTAAGCAATATTTAAGCTATATTATGGCATCCAGGCATTCAGTAGAAACCTGAAGTACCCAAAGAAAGTCCTCAACCTACGATAGGAAAATTGGCAGTTCCTGTAAATTAAGATTGGAGTCCGCAACATTAGGGTTGACTGGCACATTATAAAAAGCAGATGACTAACAACCTTAAACACTCGACCCCCTGGAAATCTTGATTTTACGTGTTGATTTTGTTGAAACAAAATATATTTTCATGTAACATCTCCCATCAAACATTAGAAGATCAAACATGGTCATGATAATATAATTATGTAAATAAGACACTAAAATGTATTAAGATTTTAAATATATTTCCGTAAAAATCTAAATTGCAATGAATTTTGACTAAATTGTTCATACCACTATTGTGTTAGACAGTGTCAGTTCTGCGTCTGTTCAAAAAAGATAAATAACATATGAGACGTAATATGCAATGGTGTAATGTTAAAATGTATACAGTTGAATCATTACACAATATTGCAAACTGTTAACGTGTAAAATGCATGTGCCTTTAACCACGACTACACTAAGAAAGAAATAGCTCTTGTTTAAGAAAAGAATATAAATCAGTTGTATTTTCCTCTCGCAAATACTAGTGCCAGCTTTATACAATGGCAATTTTCTGTTTTATGAATTTTAAAACTGAAAGCAAACAATCCTATGGACTCAAACAACTTTCACTTAGATAAAAAAAATTTACTGAAAAAAACATTTTTTTCATATAATTGTATTTAACGCTCGCCCCGTCTCTGTCTTTGAAAATCGTTAGAATATTTGCAAATATCAAGGAAGGAGTGTTTAGACTCAGGCTATTTCTACAAATAATTTGTTTAAAGAAATGGTTTAAAAACTTTTCCCTTTAACATTAACATTATGCTAAATAATTTTATTTTAAAGTATTTATTTATACATACTTGCTTCGTTACGGCTCTTTAAGGATTACATCTATATTATGGAGTCCAATTAAATGTGAATGGATGCTATAGTACACATTCCGAACCGAGACCTTAGACAAAAACAACTTGTTATCCTTGTCAATAGAAGTTGAAGTCGTGCACACATTGCCTTTAATCGTACTTAAACGGGTAACACCAATTTGAAGACCGTTCATCAATAGTAGACTACTAAGACCACTTGGCCACTGAAGCACCAATGCAACTTTATTGTTGTTCCAAACCATTTTAACAGTAGCATTTAATTCATTTGTTTAAATTTCTGTCTGACAATGTGAAAAGTTATCTGTCATTTAGAGCTTAATCTAACAGTTATATAAGGGTTAACGATATGGTTGAATTAACACAGTCAGTTTACAGGAACCTTTTGTTTTTTGTTTTTTTTTATTCTTTTTTTTTAGGAGTGTTGTTTTTTTTTGTTACACTTAATTAAACTTGTTAATTTACATGTTAATTGTTAATAAGTTTAGAGGAAACCAGATCAATGGTGAAAAATATTTTGGAAACAGTTTTAACAAATAATCGTGGGAGATCACCACCGCCCCGACAACCATTCTTATCTAGCTCGGCAAAACAAGGAAATAGAGACGGGAGTTGGGATCGTTATGAATGTTTTCGATGTGGGAAAACTGGACATTTTTCCAGAGATTGTCCTAACAAGGGTAATATCGATTCCCCAACTCGTAATAGATCAAGGTCACCATCACCAAAGAAGCCGTTAAACTTCAGCGGGCTGAGGAAGTAGGCCGTTCTTCAGTCCACCCAGAAGATACTGGCCACCCACCACCACAAGCAGCAACTTTAACGGAGGTAAGGGAGATAACTTTATACAACGGGGAAGTAAAAATTGATGCAAAAACTATGATGGTTCCAGTACAAGTGAATGGCGATCTTCGTCAAGGAGTCATTGATTGTGGCGCTCAAGTCTCTATTGTCAGCAGAGCGTTGTTTGACGAACTTAAAAGGAAACCAAGGTTATCGAGCATTGACGTCTTAATAAAAGGGGTAAGTACAGAGGGTGTAATAAGAGGTAGTATAGCAGAAGATGTGGCGCTACAAATCGGCAAAACTAAGGTAATATGTAACATTATTGTTGCAGAGATATCCGACGAACTAATTTTGGGATTAGATTTTCTAGAGAAAAACAAAATAATAGTCGATCACGGTCAATTTACTATCACTTTAGAACAACAGATAATACCAGCAGTAAAAGTATTTACCAAGGAATATGGAGACGTAAAAATAAACAGAGTTCGTGTTGAAAATACAACTGTTTTGCCACTCTTTAGTGCACAATATATTAAAGCAAGCTTAGACACAAAACCCGAAACGGATATTGTTATTCAACCATCATCAAATCTTAACCAGATTTTTCCACTCAACACGTTGTATTTCCCCACTAAAACAGTTTACTTATTAGCAAGAAACCCAACTGACAAAGGAATCAGACTAAAAAAAAACAGTTGTTTGGAGTGGGCATCGAAGCACAGTTAGTAATGGAGGATACTGAAAACACGAAAACAACCACTGCTAGAAAAGTAAATATCAAAGAAGACAGTTCAGGAAATAATAAACAATTGCCCGAACACCTTACTGAATTATATAAGAGATCTATAGAACACCTAGGGGTTACTGAACAAAGGCATGTTTTCAACTTATTATATGACTACCAAGATGTTTTTTCAAAGAATGATTTTGACATTGGACTCTTTAATGGAGACATTAAACACAAAATAAATACAGGAGATGCTAAGCCTATAAAGCAAAAATTGCGAAGGACACCACTTCAGTTTGAAAAGGAGGAAGAAGAATACATTAAACAAATGCTAGCAAAAAATGTAATTCAAGAGTCGAATTCTGAATGGGCAGCTACACCAGCATTGGTTAGAAAGAAAGACTACAGATCTTTGAATAAAGTAACGATCAAAGACTCCTTTCCACTTCCAAATATAGACTCTTGCCTGGATACTCTTGGTGGAAATACATTTATGTCCACACTTGACATGGCTGCAGGGTACTGGCAGCTGGAAATTGACGACGCTGACCGGTACAAGACCGCGTTTATCACTAAATATGGTCAGTTCGAACAAGTTAGCCTTTGGTTTGTGTAATAGCCCAGCCACCTTTAGTCGGGTAATGCAGCTTGTGCTACAGGGCCTTACTTGGAAGGAGTGTCTTGCGTATCTGGATGACGTCATTGTGCTAGGGCGTGACTTTGAGAACCATTTAACCAATCTCAGGCATGTGCTGGAACGATTTAGGAGATATAATTTAAAATTGAAACCTAAAAAATGTAGTCTGTTTCAAAAAGAAGTCAAATTTTTGGGAAAAATTGTAAGCGCAGAAGGAGTAAGAGTGAACCCGGAAAACATAGATGTGGTAAGAAAATGGCCGACTCCAGGAAGCAAAAAAGACTTGGAATCTTTCCTTGGGCTCATGAATTACCACCACGAACACATTGCTAATTTCGCTAGTCTTGCGCGCCCATTACATGAAGCAGTTAAGAAAAAGATCCCGTTCTTCTGGGAGGGTCAGCATCAAACGGCATTTGAAGCATTAAAGACTGGACTAGTGGAAGCTGTGGTACTCCACTACCCAAACTCCACTGATACCTATGTGTTGGATACAGATGCCTCGGACACCACTATCGGAGCAGAGCTTAGCCAGATACAGAAAGGTGAGTTAAAGATAATTAGCTTCGCAAGTAAAGTTCTGACCCCATCCCAGCGTAAGTACTGTACAACCAGAAAAGAACTATTGGCAATAATAACATTCACCCGACAATTCCGCCACTATTTACTGGGTCGTCCTTTTATAATCAGGACAGATCATAATAGCCTAATATGGTTATTAAATTTTAAAAATATTGAAGGACAATTAGCGAGGTGGATCGAAGAGTTATCACAGTACCAAATCGTTATACAATATAGAGCAGGTAAACATCATGTTAATGCAGACAGTTTGTCCAGAATAGCCGATACTTTACCGTCATGCCCAGAATACCAACCAAGAATAGAACTAAGTCAACTGCCATGTGGGGGATGCAAATACTGCACCCGTGCAAGAGAACAATGAGAGATATTCGAGGAGGAGGTTGATGACGTTCAACCGCTGTCAGTTAGACGGGTATCCCCAGAACATTGCAATTGGACAGAAAATTACACTTCGGAAGAATAACAGAGAAAAGATAAGGATTTGAAGGATATAATTATTTGGTTGATCGAGGATTACCAACCTACTTCGTTGGAATTACAGATGAGCAGTCCTGCAACCCGACATTTTTGGATGTCCAGATCACAGCTCAGAATGAGAGATGGTGTCTTATATTATGTTTGGGAAGACCCCATACAATCGAGATTACTTTTAATAGTACCTAAATGCTTAAAAATGGAAGTTATGAAGCTGTGCCATGACTTACCCTTGTCCGGACATATGGTTCAGGCCAAGACTTTGTTACGATTAAAACAACACGTTTTGTGGTATGGGATGTCTACAGATTGTAAATTATTTATGAAATCATGCAAGACATGCAACAAAAACAAACGTCCAAAAACAAAGTCGAAGGCTCAGTTAGGACAATATCATGCGGGTGTTCCCATAGAAAGGGGTACATATGGATATTCTTGGGCCACTTCCACTTACCAATCAGAAAAACAAGTACAACTTGGTAATCGATCAATTTACCAAATGGTTGGAGTGCTACCCACTTCCTAAACAGAGCACGGAAACCGTAGGAAAGGCTATAATTGACGGGTTCATATCGCGTTTCGGTTGCCCGTTAGAGTTACATACTGATCAGGGTAAAAATATGGACGGAACCTTAGTTCGACAGTTATGCAATTTGTTACAAATAAAAAAAACAAGGACAACTCCATACCATCCTGCATCTAATGGTCAGATAGAGCGGTACAACAGCTTGACTTTACAAACCATCAGGTGCTATATCAAAAGACAACAAAACAAATGGGATAAACACTTGCAGCTCTTGGTTGGAGCAATTAGAGCGACCCCAAATAGACAGACCGGTTTCACGGCAAATTTTTTTATGTTCGGGCGAGAAGTTACTCAACCAGTGGATTTGTCACTTGGGATATCACAGGTAAAAAATCAAGAAAAGAATGCAATAGAATACATACAGGACCTTCTTATATCTTTAAAGCTTACCCATGACATTGCTAGGGATAATCTGAAAGCGGCACAGATAAGACAAAAGAAAGACTATGATGTAAAGGTAAATTCTAAAATGTACTATTTGGGGGATGCGGTATACAAGTTAGACTCAGCTTCTAAGATTGGTCTAGCAATGAAACTCAAATCTTCGTGGAAAGGTCCCTATCTGATTACAAAGGTTCTGAATCCAGTACTATATCAAATAGAGGACAGAAAAAAGTCTGCAATAGTACATCATGATAGACTCAAATTGTGCTCAGATCGAGATTTACCAATCTGGCTACAAAGAAGGAGGGCTAAGATTAAGAATTCGGAAGCTGTTGTGGCTAATAACAATGAAGTAGAGGATTTTAATTTAGATACCCTTTTTGGCGAGTTGAGCCTACCGTCGTCCCAAAACGCGACAGGAAATAATACATCGGATGTTCCGATGTTCCGTAAATCAAGTAGAGACAATACATCGGATGTTCCGATGTGCCGTGATGGAAATGAAAGAAAAACATCGCGACAAGTATCGAGAAAACCCGCATCACTTGATGCATCCGGGCCAAACACAGCTGGTCACTCTACTCGCCAAAATGGAGTAAAATACAAACCTACATTAAAAAGTCTGGAAGAGTTAGTTGATGTGAATGGTCTAGATGAGACCGTCATGTATGATTTAGGTCACAAATGTACATTATACCACAAAGAAGATCTTGAAAAAGGAAAAGGACGGCGGAAAATTAAAAAACCGTCGTATCTTGCCGACTATGTAGAATATGAGTAATTTCATGTACTCGAGACTTGTGTTTTAAGTGTATATATAGTGTACCTGTCTTATGTAAATAAACATAGTTTACATGTATATAGTCAATGTATGTTTAAAAACAAAGGTATCTGCTCCTTTATATTCCGTTCTCCATTATACAAAATTTAATGAGTTTGTGATGTTCAGTATTTCTTTCATTAATCGTTGGTGGATCCTTTTGTTCCTTTACCTGTTCTCATCCTGAATATAGCTGAAAAACCGGATGTTATTTAATCAACCCCTTTTAAGCAGTACTGTTCTTTTGGCCAAGTATATTGTTTAACTTTTCCCCCAATTTAAATTATTTATTTATTTATTCAAAATTTTGTTGCATCTTTTTCATTTTTAAAAGTACAGTCATACGAAATGCAATGGATTTAAGCATTGAATATGTTTATCATTTTTGCTCAGTAGTTTTGATCACCTTCTTACATACGAATCTACCCACACAGTAGAAGACTGTCCGATTATATAACAAAATGATGGCCGGATTTGATGTCAATTTAAATAAAAAACGAGTAAAGGGAAATCAAGTTTCTCCACAAACAATTTCGATGTTTGACATGCACTTATACCCTGGCATTAATATTTGAAAAAGCCCAAGGCTATGTCAAATGTTGAATATCACCAATGGCGCTAGATAAGTTGTTTAACACGTCCCATGGCGCTTAATAAGACGTTACACATAGCAAGCGGCGCTAGAATGGAAGTATAACGCACCTTGCAGAGCTGGACCGAAGAATGATACAGCATAAAGCGCTATTAAGACATAAAATATAAAATAGCCTACAGGGTATATAAGTTTCACTAAACCCGAGGTACTAGAAAAAAAATTTCAACAGCCTTTAATCCCAGTTAGGTTGGTGCTTTTTTAAACAGGAAATAATCTATTGCACTATTGCTGTTAATTTACTCACGCTTACAACATAAGCTAATTAGTTACTAAGCAACCAGAGAGATTACCTTGCAAAGGAACTCAGTTTTTAAATAAATTTGTGAGTTAAATGTGGAAAATGAAGTATGAGTATGTAGTTCAGCTCTCACTCCGATTTAAATAAAATTGGCCTTGATTTTGACCTTTTTGGTACCTTTATCTTTCTCTTTTTATCAAAGATTAATTCAACATTAATTCAACTATACTAATCAACTCTGATTTGTATACAAGGCGTGAGGTTAATGTTTATTGTTTCTATACAATGTTTTTGTTTTCTTCGTTGTGTCTTATGCTCTAGTGACAATAATATTATGATCATAAACAATACACAATATGGCAAACCACTAAATTAGTATACTAGTATGTCATAATAATAAGTGCAAAGACTCAATATTGCTAATAATTCACTCAAATAAACTATTTATACACATTCAATTAAGGGGTCTGTGTTAAAAAAAATGCAGTCCAACGCTTTTTGAGACTTTTAGGGGAGGGTAAGACGTTAGAGAGGTCCCATTAGCAAAACAGCGGAGCGGTTTTTGTGACACTGATAAGAGTCGGCACATTGTAGAGCACTCTGTCGTCCAACGCTACATCAAAATAAAAAAAAAATCGTTGAACGGCAGAGTATTATCAGACTAGTTTGAATCCTTAATTGTTAAGTTGTTTTATGGTACTTATTTTTAATAACCTGTAAAATATTCAAACTGTTATCTTCTTTAAAATTTGACAAAAGTATGATTTAAATTGTGAACATAATCATAGCTAGAAAATAATTTATACCATAATAGCATTTGTCATCAATTTTATATCCAAATACTAGATCTTGTATTGATGACACAAGGTCTTCATAAACCTGCTTCTTTAGTAAGGTTTTTAATTTTTAATACACTTACATTTCAAAATTTAAAAAAGAAATGTTCAGAATATTCTTTTTATGACATAAATGATAATTTGCATTATTGCATTATCAACAATTCTAATGATCAGGAAAAAATATTTAAATTTATTATTGATTATATAAAAAATGTAACCATTTTAGTCAGTTTACACAAGTGAGTAACTCCCCTTTTATTGCGTGTGTCCTGTGTGAATGAAGTTCTACATAGTTCCCACCAATATTACGGGAAATGACTACCTAAACCTACAACCATTCATGTATACACATTGTTGGTTGTTCTAAATTTGTTCGCTAATAGGGAGTTGGCAATCTGGGAATCGGCAAATTGGAAATTAGCAAACTGGTACAAAATGATTTAAGAAAACAAATCTGCTGTAATCGTGAACCAGGAAAGTTGTATTTGCCGCCAATAATAAAGTGATTAATTATATATAAAACTAAAAAAAAAAACATTTTACTGGAGAAGCTTTATCCAAATCAAACTTTTAATGTATGCAAACATAACTTGTAAATGTAAATTACCTCTATTTGATTAATTTTACAGGTGAGATATTGTGCTCACAAACATTTTTGTCATTGTTTCTAACGTTTTAGTTACACATTTTTGTTGTTGATGTTTCTTTTTTTCATTTTACCTCAAAATAAACGAATTGAAAATCTATTGATCTTTTTGTTTTGTTTAACTTTTTAAAATTAGAATTATGTTTTTATCATGAAGCACCGGTACATGTAAATCACACAGGATGCTCGAAATGTTTGGTGCATATTTGTATGACAGGCCAGTTGTTTATTACATATGTGAAAAATAAACACAAGCAGGAATACAAGGAATTGAAAAGTAACGGCTTTAATTAGCTTTAAATCTCGTGAAGGTGTAAGTGCATATGTAAATTATTCTTACAATAAGTAAACTTTCCCGCATTTTGCAGGCATGGATACTAATACAGATGGAAACTGAAAACAAATAATAATAAATTAACAAGTTTAATTAAGTGTAACAAAAAAACAACACTCCTTCTAAAAAAAAGAATAAAAATAAAAAACAACAAAAGGTTCCTGTAAACTGACTGTGTTAATTCAACCATATCGTTAACCCTTATATAACTGTTAGATTAAGCTCTAAATGACAAATAACTTTTCACATTGTCAGACAGAAATTTAAACAAATGAATTAAATGCTACTGTCAAAATGGTTTGGAACAACAATAAAGTTGCATTGGTGCTTCAGTGGCCAAGTGGTCTTAGTAGTCTACTATTGATCAACGGTCTTCAAATTGGTGTTACCCGTTTAAGTACGATTTAAGGCAATGTGTGCACCACTTCAACTTCTATTGACAAGGATAACAAGTTGTTTTTGTCTAAGGTCTCGGTTCTGAATGGGTACTATAACATCCATTCACATTTAATTGGACTCCATAATATAGATGTAATCCTTAAAGAGCCGTAACGAAGCAAGTATGTATAAATAAATACTTTAAAATAAAATTATTTAGCATAATGTTAATGTTAAAGGGAAAAGTTTTTAAACCATTTCTTTAAACAAATTATTTGTAGAAATAGCCTGGGTCTAAACACTCTTTCCTTGATATTTGCAAATATTATAACGATTTTCAAAGACAGAGACGGGGCGAGCGTTAAATACAATTATAAGAAAAAAATGTTTTTTTCAGTAATTTTTTTTTATCTAAGTGAAAGTTGTTTCAGTCCATAGGATTGTTTGCTTTCAGTTTTAAAATTCATAAAACAGAAAATTGCCATTGTATAAAGCTGGCACTAGTATTTGCGAGAGGAAAATACAACTGATTTATATTCTTTTCTTAAATGCTATTTCTTTCTTAATGTAGTCGTGGTTAAAGGCACACGCATTTTACACGTTAACAGTTTGCAATATTGTGTAATGATTCAACTGTATACATTTTAACATTACATCACTGCATATTACGTCTCATATGTTATTTATCTTTTTTGAACAGACGCAGAACTGACACTGTCTAACACAATAGTGATATGAACAATTTAGTCAAAATTCATTGCATTTAGATTTTTACGGAAATATATTTAAAATCTTAATACATTTTAGTGTCTTATTTACATAATTATATTATCATGACCATGTTTGATCTTCTAATGTTTGATGGGAGATGTTACATGGAAATATATTTTGTTTCAACAAAATCAACACGTAAAATCAAGATTTCCAGGGGGTCGAGTGTTTAAGGTAGTTAGTCATCTGCTATTTATAATGTGCCAGTCAACCCTAATGTTGAGGACTCCAATCTTAATTTACAGGAACTGCCAATTTTCTTATCGTAGGTTGAGGACTTTCTTTGGGTACTTCAGGTTTCTACTGAATGCCTGGATGCCATAATATAGCTTAAATATTGCTTAAAGTGACATAAAAGATATTAAACAAACAAACAAATATGATATCCTGTATATTCCTTAAGAAAACAATTTTAAATAAGTTTGCCTTGCAGTCATATTTATGTTTTCTTTTCCTTTAAACAGGATAGTCCAGGCTTCGGCTATTTGATTCATCTAGCAAATTCAACAGCAATTCAAAAATCAACCCGGTTATTGATTGGTTAAATGTTTTCTTTACATGAAGCGAGCAGCATTTTAGCTATATTCAGGTCGTGAACAAGTGATCAAACAATAGATCAAATCAGGAAAGATGGAAGAAATGGCAATAATTTTGAATGCCACTGGAAAATTATGGGGTATGGGTACTCACCATATCCTAGAAATCAAACCTAGCTTCAATACTATAGCTTCTTTGAAGATTTTTTAACATTAGCGGTTTTTGTGTTTCACACCCAAGGATTTTAAACTATTTATATCATCCTTTTTTCAGCTTTCACTGTCTAATTAAAAAATTGATGTAAAATCTTTGCAATTTCTAGACCACCTTATTGGTTTATTAAGCATTTCATTCAATACTATTCAGTTTTGGCATGCAAAATATGAATAACTGGTGTCAGTAGTGATGTTGGAGCGAAAGTGGACTCAGAACCGCTGACATGGGAGGATGTCTTTTATAGAATATATAACTAATTTCATGATTCTCAAAAAAATTCCTCTTTAATGAAGATTTCTGATGAAATGTCATTACAATGAATAATTTATTGAATTTCAGGCCATAAATCCATCAGTCTTGTTTAATTATCAGTTATTGTGAGGCTACTTAATATTAATATAACAATTATTGTCAAAAACTTAAATTACATTAATCAAAACCCAATAAATACTATGGGTGCACACAGGTGTTCCAAAAAAAAGCAGTGACTCTAAATAAACATCCGTCGAGTTACTCAGTGTCTTCTCTAGGAAAACTTTAAATGCAGGAAAAGGGAAAAAACTACATATGATTTAGCGAAAATGTCTGATCTTATTTAAAAGATGGATTTCTCATAACGATTGATAAAGTCATGGTGACTGCAATATAACCTCTGGAAGGATAACATCAACCTAGGTACAAGCCCTTTATGTAGTCAACCATCAAGGTCACCAGAGCCTTACGCGAAAACCTCATCTTATATTATCAAAACATAATGATTATAACGTATAAAACAATACCAAACCATGTTTATAATGGCAGAAGGCTGATATAAGATCAGATTAAATCCTTTCATTCCAAATGCGGAAGGCCGATATTGTTATCTTTTTTCATTTTTTGTTATCTTTCACGGTTTAAATGAAAAGAATAACAAAATATTCAATACAAAGAGAACTGTCAAGAAAAAATAAGCGAAAAAAACCTAGCAAAACTCGAGAACAAAAACAAAAAATATAGCAACTACAGCAATGATCCTAGCTTTATGGCATGCCTAACCTCCTTCTTCCGTTCGGTAGTGATTGAATTAGTATGTGGATAAAAAAGGTTGGGTATCATACACTTCTAGTAAGTAATTAATGCATTAAATTATCATTTTAAAGAAGAAATAATAACAAGCAAAAGTAAAATCTATAGCTTGATCTTGACCTTTGATCTTCGGTCCATATTCAAGGTAAAAAGTGTTTATTATGAACAGTTCGTTTTTGTAAAAAAACTCATAATTTATGAATTTCTTGAAGATAACGTCCAAAACACAAAATCATAATCGCGACTTTTGACATTATGTTCATTTTCAAGTTCCTAGGGTATTCCGTGTGAGAAGGTCCATAAACTCGTATCAAACGTAATGGAAATAACTTTAACTTTATGTAAAATCGTTTCCGTAATAAAATAAGTTAAGTCAATATTTGTTTAAAAAGTTGTACAACAACATCCAGATACACAATTAAAGCGAAAACAAAGTTTTATACTTTAACAAATGCACAAATATTTCGCCTGACCAACATATTCATCAGTGTTTTTACAACAAATGACAACAGGTAAAAAGTGTTTGTCATTTTACGTATATACGATTTCTTATAATTACGAAAGAAATCTTTTGTTACAATCAATATATATACAAAACAAGCAATTTGAAAATAAATAAAACCACCGTAATTCTAGATAAATATTTAGAGACCATGGATGTATCCGTCTACAGTATCATAATTTTTCATTTATTCCTTTTGGAAATAATGTTTCCAATGTTTTGATCCAAAAACTTTGTTTCTCTTTTGTCTGTTTGTCTGTTCACCTTGGGTTATGGACTTTTAGGATCACAATAAGTTTATTGAAAATTTAAGTTATAGCAGTACGTAGATGCCTATTAAGGGGTAAGTTGGGTTTGCATCTTGTGTCGCTTCTGTGCCCATTCAATCGTTTGCTGAACCTTTGCACAGACTCACCAACATATTGCATATACCATAATGTAACAGGTATATGATGTTCTCACTTGTGTAACACAAATTGGCATGGATGTCAAATTGTTTGCCATTTGATGTGCTGGTGAAGTATTGGGTGTGTTGTATGTGATCACATGTCATACACCAACCGTCACCACAGATGCAATACCCCGATTGGCGGCTACGTGACGACATTTCTGCTCCGACTTAACTGATCTTTTAAACTTTTGGGTTTTCAAAATGCCATTAGAGGAGGTTTTGGAACATTTTTGAAAGTTGATGTTTTTCAAGTGTTGTCCAGCGTTCGCGAATGAATAGTACATGCAATTTCTTGAATAGCTAAGGGGGACTCTGTTGTTAGTTTTCTTTTCTCTGTACTGCAGAAGCTGGTCCCTATTGATGTTGTTTGCTTTTTTGAGACGCTGATTTCCCATAACGATCAATGAGGTCATGGTGAAGTCCATACAACTTCTGGAGAATTATCATATAACGACGTAAAACAAAGCCTTGTTTGAGTAGTTTAGCAGCCAACAGCAGGGATCGGTCTAGAAAATCGGAATACCGATTGTAGGATCTAGAATAACGTATAAGTTGTGTAATGTACACACCATTTGCTGGAGTTGCTGGAATGTTGATCTCAATGCACGGGAAATTGGCAATTGGAAAGTTGAAGTCATTACGTTTGAGTCTATTTCTAGAAGTAGGTCTAAGTAAGAGGCTGACCTTAGTGTATTGGTGATGCCTTTAATTTCAAGATAGCTATGGTAAATTGAATGTAAATAATCACCAAATTTAGCATTGTTGAGGGACAAAACATCATCAATAATCATCTAAATTATTCTTATATCTGTCGCTCTAAGCTAATAACTGAAACATAAGTGTATTTTGTTAAGGCTATACAGCAAATATGACAAAAATTGCTCATAAAACGTGAATGTCATACAGTATTATAATACATTTTATATTTTTTATCAATAAGAACGAACATTATAGGTTTGTAAGCACGACTCTTTGGTCACTTATAAAGATTTCTCTAATATTATATCATTGTATTGTCTCAACGAAGATAATGCAAGATTAGAGTAAACATTGATTGATATTATGCATCATCCTCAGTGGCAACATATACAAATTAATCACTTCTGCAACTGTTAAAAATTATGCTGTACTAAATAAAATATACCCTAAACTTAAATAGATGCGACAATTTTTCACCAATCACAGTACGTAAGTTTGGTAGAAAATAAGAAAAATCAATGTACTTAGTATATGTTAGCACTCAAAACAATCTTTTTTTCTTTGCAATAAAATAAACAAGTGTGGACTGTGAGCACGCTCACAAAAGGACACGCCGCTTCGCTTTCAAGTCCAATTATCTCCCCTTAATGATATCCGAGGTCAATATAAATCCATGCACATCTACATATAATGTTCTTCCTTTATGCTAAGTTTCATTAAATTTCATCAAGCGGTTAAGGAGGTGGTGCGCTTACAAGGGATGTGGACAGACGGACAGACAGACGGGCAGACAGACAGGCAGAGTGTTTCTTATATATACCCTCTAAAAATTACTCTAATAGATCTTAAAATCCAATTAAACTTGAAACACCTAGAAAAAATCGCATAACTTTTGAACAACGATATACACGAATATGAAAATTACGGAGTTTATTTTCTATTATCTCAATAGAGTTTACTTGTTTGTTCTAATGTAGTCGACTCCAAACTTCATTACAAAGAATTGCAACCTGTAACGTACCTTTGTAATCTAGAACATTAAGAAATAGCAAAAAATCCGACAGAAAAACAGGAGACAAAAGTCCAGGGAGGATTTTTAATCCGGATCAATACAAATATACACAAAAACACAAAAACAAAAAGGGAGAGACGTGAACCCAGTAAAAACCAAGGATGCACTCAGGGTAAGCAGTGCATGCCTCTAATTAAACACCCGTCAAGTTACTCATTGTCATATATGTGGAAAAGTCCCATCCAGGGAAAAATCTAAACCAGGAAAAAATAAAGCATTTATAACTCGGCAAAGATATCTAATCTTATTTATCAATTAAGTCATGGCTTCTTCTGAAGGATAACATAAACCTACTTTTAGGTATAATGAATGCTTGTTTCAGTAGCTAAGTTGCCAACAAAATTGACCTGTCTAGAAATTCGGAATACTGATCGTAAAATCCCGCAAAAATTGGAATGTTAAAGTTATTCAGATTGTCGTAGAGTCGAGTTTGTAGCTTCCTCGAGTCTAGAAAAAGTTCCAAGTAAAAAACTGACCAAATTTGAAAGCTGGTGTCTTTAATTTCTACCTCATTAGGGTAGATTAAATGCAAAAACTCCATTAATTAATCAATGATTATTCATGGACAAGACGTCATAAATATCGCAAATATTAAATTAAAGGTCTGGACCAGTGTCTTTCTTTATTTTCAGTGCTCCTTCTAGGAATTCAGCCTCATAAGGTTACGAAAACATACTCAGTCTCGCAAACCGTCTTTTGTAATTCTTTTTTGTGTGTGTCCAATTATATTATGCTATTGTTTTAAATAAAACGTTGGGTATTTAACCAAGTTTTCACTGTTATTGTTTAGAATGGACCAAAGATTATTATGAAATGAATGCTAATTATTCATGCATATTTAGCAAACAAATTGCGCGGCACAAAAATCAAAGCATGACTTTTGAGAATTTGGACATGTATTTAAAGGTGGGTTTAAGAAGTTGCAAGCTTCTAAACAGGATTTTTATATCAAAATATGAATTAGATTGATAAAAAAACATATCAGTAACTATAAACAAACATATATAAGACACACAAATACTTGGAATGGTCTTGAATTAGTTGGAAAAAAACTTGTTCACTAACAAGCATTTTTCATTGAGCATTTACTTCTAGTTCAGTATCTATATGGCTCTTTACAGTTGGTATATGATCGTTTATTTTCTATATGCCAATATAGTATATAGTATGATAAATCTGACAAAATGTTTCACATAAAAATAAAGAGAAAAAGAAATATATTGCGTTGATTTGTTATAGAGTGGAAACTGCATTGCTACTCTATATACTTGTAGTGTTGTGAACAACTAGATCATTACATCTACCCCACCCTTACCCCAAAGTTCTTTATTCCTCAAAATGAATGTAGGTTACAACTAACTTAGTCATTACCTGTCAAGTTCTTTTTAAGTTGTGCCTTTACATCTTTGTTTTCTTGTACTATTTTGCCAATCTCTTGTTCTAACTGTAGTTTGTCTTTCTCCATCTGTATTGACCTCTCAATGTGTTGTTTCATTTCCGTTTGGCAACTCAACCTGTATTGCTCTGCTCTTTCTACAGTTTCTTTCAATTTTTGAATCTCTTCTTGTTTTTCTTTCAACGCCCTAACAAACATTTTGTATATATTTTGAATTAAGTAAGGAAATGTAATACTAGGAAAAAAACATACACTGATTTCAAAAAGAAATTTAGTTGAAAAGACATTTTAAAATATTGGCATTTTAATAAAAATAAATTTGTTGAATTTGATGGGTGTATATTTCAGCAGCAAAATTGACTTTCCTATGGAAAATGGTACACACATTCCCATTATTACTTATATTGAAATTACTTTAGTTAATTAAAGACGTTCCACAAAAGAGAAAAAACATGTCCACCATGTCAAAGTATGTTTACAAATACTATACATTCACTGATTAATAGTTGATGTAGTGACTTTGGCATCGTTTCCGCCCTCATTAACCATGACAATTTACAAATAAAGATGGCAAAAGTTTGGATTTTAATTTCCAATTTTTTTCCATGTCCCAAATTAACCAACATTTATTCATGACCAAAAGGGTTTTCCTTCCTAGCGAGACAAACAGTGTTGACGTTTGTAATATCGATATTACACCTACTTTATTTTAAAAATTGAAAAAAGGTTTTAAACTTTGTAAGAAATATAGCAACTCTGACCCACTAAAATTTGCAGCCAGACTTTCGTGTTACAACCTAAAGGCATCTTCTTTCTGACCCCTTGGGATGCACTGAGCAGGTCTAAGGACTAACCCATTGTAGTACCAAGTAAATAAAATTTGACCTCAAAGGTAAAACGAGATTTTAATAAAATTCAGAAAAATACAGAAATGTACTTCGATCACACAAAAAACCTTTCAGTTGTATTTTAATTCATTTTTTTCCTAAATAACATTAGACAACGTGTGCGGCCTAAAATTAAATCACATAAAAATAAAATTTTAACTTACATAATGCCACCAACTGAACAACAGTATATGCTAATTTTAACATCAATTTTTTAAATACCTAAATCCATTAAAAATATCTTCCAATTGCTCACTTGTAAGAATTCTCGAGTAGCTACTTATCAAATTTTATTTATGATTTAAAAGTTTTTAGTTTGAGTAAACCGGCTTATTTCTTAGAAAATCCATAATATATATTTAACAAATACAGTTGGCCGAGGTTACAAAAGCCAGATGCAATACTGATTCTTCAAAAATGCTGAATGATAGAAGATAATTTGTCTTAGTATATCGAATATGTGATTCTCTATCATTTTATGCGGTCAAAAGCAAAAGTTACTTTTTGTTTAACTTTACACAAAACAGTGTAAAACTACAGAGTAATAGACCACTCGGGTTTTATTACAAAAATAATATCAGGGCTATTTTAGCCTTTTGAATACACAATTCCAAATCACATTAAACTCATATCCCAACTAAAATTATTTTTACAAAATATTTCTTCTTTTACTTTTTAAACATAGAGCATGCGCAATGTAGATATTCTAACATCAACATTAGAGTTACAGTATTTGATTTAAAAAAATAGTACTAGCATCTGCAACTTAACTTGTTTTCAAACTGTGTTACTTTGCATCCAAACTAATTTAAATACCCTTAAGCCCAATGGAATCCATAAACGAATCCAACAATATGTCATAAGAGAGATTAAACCGAACCATGAATTTGTTTGTTTAATTGTTTATGGCTTAAAGATTTTTTTATTGGCGGGTGCCCGGTCAGAACCATCGACTTACATTAGTGACAATCCTATTGTTGATAGGCCATGTAATCCATAGTAGATGACTAACTGCCTCGACTACTCGGCCACAAAGGTTTCAAACGAATACTTTTGATTCACCTCTGTATGTGTTAATATAGTTATTATAGACTTTTGGAAACTAAAAGACTTAAAGTAAGACTGGTATCTTCTCGAAGATAGAACAGAGAAATAGTGATTTTTTTTAAACTTTCTCAATCTATTTAACCACTGACCTATATCGCCTTTGCATTAGTACATTTGTTTTAGTTTCAATTCCAATTGAGCTATTTAAATTAATTGTTCTTTAGTATTGACAAAATGTGTTGGCAAATCTACATATTTGTTTCAGTATTGGTCACTGCACTAAACTTAAAAAGGATAATGTATACGTATAGGAATGGTAACTAAAGTATTTAATTTACAGCAAACCCGAATGTATCAGAAATTATTTAATAAACTTCAAATTAACATAATGTTTTAAAACATTTTAAGTAAGTATGGAAAAACGAACGGAGACAAACTTTCACCCAAAAAACTATAACATTAAAAACAAAAAATGATATAAAAACCAGGCGGAAACTATTTTCTGTAACAGAAAACAACTGGACTAATTACCAAATATATGGTGTTTTTCTTATGGTGGGTGTTACAGAACATCTCTTTTGAAAACAAGCATGATGTGTAAATACTCAATATAAATAATCAGGTGTTTACCTGTCGAAGTCTGTTTTAAGTTCGGTATATTTGTTCCTTTCCTTTAATAAATCGTCATTAAGCAGTAACGTGTCATCTTTGTTTTTCTTTGTCAGTCTGGTAATCTCCTGTTCTAACTTTTCCTTTTCTTGTTTTAACTGTTCTTTTACTTGTTAGATGTCCGCCTGGCAACTCAGGCTGCGTTCTGCTTCTTCTATCTGTTTTTTCATTTTTGCAATCTCGTCTTTGTCTTTTTTTAATGTACTAAAATTTGTTTAAAATAATGAATAAAAAATGTACTATTTGTAATAATATGATGTCAATGATTAAAAATACTGATATTAGTGTCATCATCTTTGTACTTGCGTATACGGCAATAGGAAACGATCAAAAGTGATCGTAGAAACTTTGAAAGGTCATCGTTTTTCGTCAATACACATGAATCTATTATGGAAGTTTTTGTGACGAAGGTCTGGTTGATAGCTTCGTCATTCAAGATGCTTCTCTCTTTGTCAACTATATCAATAGCGGTTTAGAGGCAATCCAATTTTATATATGTATGCTCCTATAAGGAAGCATGGCAGTGGTTAATGATTATAGGGATCAGGGCTAGTGTTATATTTTTATGTTTGTTTCTATGATGGGTCAGTGGTTATTTATAGAACACAATGTTATATCTGGAAGGGACCACAATCTTATAACTATATGTATGTTTCTATATTGAAATGGTAACACAATATTTTATTTTTATCTTTATTCCTATCTATTTTTATATAGTTCGACAAAAATAACGGAAGGTACCATTTAAGTTACTTATATTCCATCTCTGAAATAAATTATTCTGCATATCTTTTTAGTATCTTTCTTAAGTGAGAAATTCCTGATATATACTTTGACTATTATTGACGTAGGAAAAAACGCACTGTGTAAAAAAGGAGGGAACATCTTGTCCTCCTCTGGCGACAGAATATCCTAGTGTGGGTTTTCAGTAATAATGCAAAAAGCTTAGGCCATGAACCGTAGTTGGTGACATGTGTCAAGACTCCCGCATCCATGCTCAATGACGGATAAAGATCCTTTATGTAAGATCGATTCTACAAAAGGTTAAACTTCCGTCTCAAGACCATGTTCCATTCCAGTCACACTCAAGTTGTAAGCAAACTTTCAATTAATCGATTAGCCAAACTTTATGGCACGCTTGTCAAGACCTCGCACAAATTGATTTAATTAAGTCTTGGAATACGATGTGTGAATTTTGTTTACAAAAATTGAAAATCATACTACAGTTATTGTTTCGGACTATTCGATTTGCTTCTGTATATGTAACGAGAAGCCTTATTGCAAACTATACATACATATTTAATTAGATACACTTTTGACCAAAACAGAAAACCCAGTATAATTGAGAACAATTTGAATTATTGCCGTCATTTGTTACATTGTTAACTGCATAATCCAAACGACGCCATAGCAAATTACCAGATTATGCTTTCAATTATTCGCTGTTTTGTCAGTGCAAATATTGGAAGATGAATGTAATTAGGACGTGCAATACTCGTTTCTATAGAGTGAAAAACAACTGTCAAGATTCGTGTACGACGGTAGTTATTGTATACTATTGCTCCATTTAGCAATAATGTGCAAAATATTTCAATATTTAAATATATAGACACATTTCATTACTGTAGATGCATGCAACATTATAAAAAATGTTCAGATTTTTTAAGCAAAATATTCCAACATTTTAAGTTCAATGTTATCTATTGAATGAAATAAAGTGTACTGATATGAAATATCAGTGATCCATTCATTTATCTAATAGATTTCATATTTATATATTGAATAAACTTGCACCCACTAAAATGTTTTAACCCCCCTTTTTGAAAGCATTAGTAATAAAATTTCGGAATTTTAGTTAGCTAGTTATAAAGGGTGTTTACTTTGCATTCTACAATTTTTTATGCGTTCGCTACTGATGAGTCTTTATAAGAGGAAACGCGAGTCTTAATGTTATAATCTGACTGCAACTATTGAACGTTACAGAATAGAAAAGCGCCATCTATGTCTTAAAATTACCAGAAAAATATTTCATTTAACATATAATTAAGACATTAAATGATCTAGACTGTAATGAAAACAAATTACGTGCTTTCGTTACATATATTTTAAATGTTTCCGTAATTGTTCATATCCATTCTAATATATAAGTGATATATCACCGTAGATATTGAATGCCGCAACTCTTGTTTACACTGGTTACACTAAAAGTAGTTCAGTCAACGTCATGTATCAAACAATAAATATACCAAATAATGAATTTAATTAAAAACTTATACTGAAAGTAATCGTCAAATAATATAGGCACCTCAGACAAATAAATTGTATAAAAATAGTTGCTCAAAATCTATTCATATAAATCCCAATAAATATTATAATAGCACAAAATTCATACAATATCTTTCTCTCAGTAACTGTCTGATTGTACATTAAAATTTAATATTTTATTAAAATACTGAAGACAATAATTTAAAAGTTATGTAACTGTTAAAGATACTATAACTTATCCCCCAATCTCTTTTTATTATAAAAAATACTCAACAATAGTTTTAAATTCAATAATTCTTATATGATTTGCATAAATCCGTTTAATTTATTTGATTGGTCGAGATTACTTCCAGTAGAATTTTTCAACTGAATTTATTATTTTAATAAATTTATTGTTTGATAAATGACATTGACTGAACTACTTTTAGTATAACAAGTGTAAACAAGAATGGCGGCATTCAATTCTTACGGATATAAAATCAATTATCATATACTTATGGTTAAATAATAGAATTTTTCCATATTCTATACGACCGGAAATGTCCAACCGGATAAGAACACCACGGTTTGATAACCCGGTATAAGGAGCATCTCGTGGACTTTTTTTGTTGGTACGTCTGCATCAATATCAACAATGGCCGAGCCTGAACGGTTTTAGACGTTGTAGGCACAAAGAAATTTGTAAAAAATCTTACATTCATTATTTGCTGCAAGATGATAAAATTGTTATTTGTACTCATTTTAGTTATAATCGTTTTCGTAATCTATAATTATCATATATTAAGTAAAGAAGTGCTTGTTTTTGAAAGAAAAATAGCAAAGAAAACCGCCCTAAAACAAGAGCCAAAGACAAGGGACAGTTACAAGTTCGGATATAGACAAACATACACCACGCAACATAAAACAAACAAAACAGAAAGAGTAAAGTTACTCAATGTCATGTCTAGGAAAAAGTAAAATCCAGAAATAAGAAACACTACCTATGACTCTGGGAAAATGTCCAATCGTATTCGAGAGATTTATTTTCCATAACGATCAATTAAGTCATGTCGACGACTATAGAACTAATGGGGAGATATGATCAACCTAGGTACGACAAACACATGTTTGAGTAGTTTAGCAGCAAAAACAGCAGTGATCGGTCCAGAAAATACCGATCGCCGGATCTAGAATAACGCACAGGTTGTGAAATGTACACACCATACGCTGGAGCTACTGAAATTTTGCTGTCGATAAACGGGAAGTTGACAATTGGAAAGTTGAAGTCATCACGTTTGTTATAGAGTCTAGTTTGTAGTTTTCCTTAGTCTATTTCTAGAAGTAGGTCTACGTAAGAGGCTGACCTTAGTGTTTTGGTGATGTCTTTACTTTCAAGTTCGCCAGGGTAAATTGAATGCAAATAGTCACCAAATTTAGCATAGTTGAAGGACAAAACATCGCCAATATAGCGAAATGTGAAATTAAAGGTCCGGGCCAGTGTCTTTTCTTTCTTCTTTAGCAAGCCTTCTAGGAACTCAGCCACATAAGAGTACAAGAACAGGTCGGCGAGGAGAGCAGCACATTTAGTACCCATTGGAATACCAACATTCTGTTGGAAAACGTGTCTTCCAAACAAGACGAATATGTTTTCGATAAGAAATCCTAACATTTGACATCGGTCTTCAGTATATTTATCATTTGATTTAGAGTCATTGATGACGAAGTAATTTTGTCATGGCTAACTATCAGGTATTTATAGCATCTCTTTCCGTTTTTCTTGGAAAAGCAACATTTAATAAGATCTTTAAGCCTGGGTTTAAGCTGCATATGAAGGATGGATAGTCGTGTAGAGTGTCGAAAAATCAAATGTTTTTATGCTGTTATATTGGGAAAGAGATCCAGACCTCAAGATGTCTGCCCGGTCTTTTGAATTTTTTAATATCAACAATTCATGTATGCCACTCCTGGAAAAGAAGTTGCGATAGTTTTTGGTAGTACACTTAGACGAACCGCTATGAAACGCTGTTTGTATGAATTTTTGTTAAGTTTCGGTATCTAATACAAAAAAAAAGATCACAATCTTCATCTTTGATTTTGAGACCAAAGGAAATCAACACTGATTTGTGATTTTCAAGAATCTCCTCTTAAACATATATGATACTGATTGAGGTTGTAGAGCTATATAGCCAAGGGTTGTAATACGGATTCCGTATCACACCCCCTCCAGGGCAGATATTGATTTTCTATATATTTTCATATCTGCAAATTTATTCAAATTAGAAGGTGGTTTAATGAAGAACATTTTGTACGTAAACTCAACAAAATATTCAATCCCGCTATCAAAATACACAAGAAACATGGAATTAAGTCTTTGCAAATTACTTTCTGAATGCAATTTTCATAATTTATAAGATTTGAACCGATAGAATCCATCAAAAACTGTGGGCCTATAATATCCTTATTTACTAATATGTCTTGGTATAGCCCTACATTCTTATAATTTGGTACAGACATTCAACCACCATGCATTAAATTATATGTCGGTGTTATTTTATCTATTTTCTTGTACACGTAGGTTTTTATGCATACACTGAATAACCTTATTTAAAATATCATGTCAACATTCCGATGTCTTATTTCTGAAATCTTACAGGTTTCTGAATAAGCATGTTAAAGAATTTATATTGGTGTCCAAAAATATTTTAATTCTAAAATCTCAATGTATTATACAAATACTCTACACTTATGTTTGAAATATGATATCTTAAGTTCAGTATGTTTGCTTGCGCTGGATTGTTAATATCATAATAAAATCTGTGTAAGTGTCATTATATTTATGACACAAGTATGCAAACAATGAATAATCATTTTTCGAATCGGATTGTGCATTAAAAATACACATATACGGGGTAATTTTATTTCTTAAATATGGTTTAAAATTTAATCTGTTTTCATTTCTCTTAATGTCGAAGATTTACTCTTATACGTGTACTGTTGTTTTAATTTGTGTCAGAGTTGAATCGACATGCGTAATGTTGTTCACAATTGGGATTCTTACATCAAATGAGCGATTTGAAATATAATATTGAACTTACGTTAGGAAACGTATACTGGAAAATACACGTCATTTTAAAAGTTATTTACATTCATAACTATGAATTGCGGCCAGGCTTCAAATTACACCAGGACTCGCTAGCCGCCACTACCTCAACCCGCACGGCAACGAGAGGACCCCTGGACAAGCGATGAGCAGCTCTATGGATCGATTACGTTTAATCATTCTTAGAAGGGTGCAATTGTCCAAGTAGACTGGTCTTAGTTTATCTAACGTTAGCTCTGCCTGTATTAAAATTTTTAATTGTTCTTTCTTTGTTATGTATTGTAATTTTATATATTTATTTCATGCAAATTAATCCTCGATTGTATTATTAATTGTTCGTAAATAAAATTGAAAGGGAAAAATAGATATTTCTCTTCCACTGTTGATTTGAAGCAATAATAACATCAAGAAAAAATGTGTTTCTAAACTGCAAAACGATCAATGCAATTTTTTTGATAAAAAATCAATATGATGTTTCGTATTAAAATTAGACCGCATATTGTAAGCTTACGCTATACGCTATGACTAAATATATTTGGTGTTTATTCGCTCAATGAAAAGAGTCAAAGATACCGATAAGTTTTCGGAGAAAACACAACAAGGATAGACGGTGCCATGGTTAAACCAAAGAGATGACATCAACAAAACAAACACACACACAACACAAAACCCCAAATTAAGTAACAAGGACCCCACTAAAAAGGGAGTAAGTCTAGGTGCTTCGGAAGTGTCAAGTGAAAGCAACTCCTGCTCTACGGGATTAGTCATATTTGGATTTAGTAATAATCTGTTACGATATAAATAAATGGTAATTTTTGACACAGATATTGTGAAAAGGTCATGATGACGACCTACATCTTTTTGAGTGATGAATTCATTCTTGCTAGTTTGTTAAGTAGCTGTTATGTCAGCGAAAACCATCTATTAAGGGAATCTAGATAGAAAAAAAAACAAAGCCTATCAATTTTGAATGCGTACTACATATGCGGGTGCTACTGGAATGTTGCCACAAAAAGATAGACAATTCACAATAGCATTTTGTAAGTCTAAGGATCTCACAGACCTAGCTGTCGCTATGGTGTCCTCAATTTTAAGTTCAATGGGGTAGATACGAACAATAAAGTCACTTAATTTCGACTGGAAAATGAAATCGAAGAATAATAATAAAATGGGTTTTCTTCAAACCAAGTTAAAATGAGACGATATATCGATACATGCAGTGAGCTACTGGTCTACATAGGATATTGAGTAAACATTTGGATTGCACTAAATGTAGTTTTATTGTTAGATAAGCGTGCATATCAGTAAAGCATTTAAAAACAACTGGAGTGTCCGGGTAACATGTATTAAACAAGAACAGCTAACAAAATGCAAGAGTAATACAAGGTAAACATTACTTAATTCATATTTCATTAAATAACATACCGAATGTTGAACTTGTTCTGTAATTCGTCTATTATTTGGTCTGTGAAACTGTCCGCGCTAAAACTGGGAATTTGGTCTGCTGTTGGTATTTCAGGAATTTTATCGAGGTTTTTTAGCTCAAGCTGGATTGCATTTTGTTCCAATATAAAGGTAACGCCATGCTGTTTTAGCAAAATATGTTCACACTTTAATAATACGTTTTTGTATTCATTCTGAACACGTTCTACATTTGTTCGAATTTTTGTCAGTTTCTCAGTTTCAGTACTTTGATAATCAGACGCGGTTGTTCTATAAATGTTTTTGACACGGTGAATAGCACATCCGATTTCGTTTGTAACTGCATTCACTTTCTTTTCAAAATCATCTGTAGCAGAATTAATCTGTGGCAATGTGTTATTTTTAATTGTATTTAGGGAGTCCTCCAAGACTTGTACTTTCGCTTTTAATGTCCCAATTATTTCTTTGACATTTTGCCTACGCCGATCAACAATTGTCATGTGATCACAACAAGGATGTCCACTATGGGCAGATATGGTGCAATCACTACATATAAGGCAGTCACATTTATTACAGTAATACCCATACTCCTTTTTATGATCTCCACACACCGGTTTAGGCTTGAACACCAGGCGTCCTTCAGAGTTCGCGTCAATCACAGTGTGATGTTTAATAGCTGGGATTAGATCATGCACTGGTTTACACGTCTTACATAAGAAACGTTCACAATCTCTACAATATAAATACCCACTTTCTTTATTACACAGAAAACATTTATTCGACGACAATTGCGCCATTGTCGTATCGTCAAGGAAGGAAATAAATAGTTACGTCACTGTACTATATTTAACAGTAAACTGTATTTAAACAGGAGATAGAACTACATAGGTTAAATTAAAGAAAACAAGAAAACTGTAAATATTAGTCTTTGGTCAATATTCTTATTCTTGGTTGCTGCGATAAAATCATAGTACAATTGCTTTATTAATTTTCCAACTTTCAAATTTTCTAAATTTTTTTTTCTCATTTTAAAAAATCAGCGGAGTAATTTTTTTATGTTAATTATGTTCTGCAATCAGAGTTGTATTTGATATATCCATATTCTCCAAAACCTTCGAACGATCCTCTTCCTCTACTTGTGTTAACCGCGATTCCCGCACATTTTTACCTTAGACACAGAATGAAATAGTCCGAAGACAAGGCAGACAATCGCGAGAAACTGGCGGGAATATATGATTGCAAACCTACACTGTGTTTTAATGGAAAGTACATGTTTACAATTATATTTTTAGAATTCCAAACGTGTATAATAATTTGTAATATGTGGTAGATACTAATCTATTCGCAGAAAGCCAGTTACAATGAAAAAATAATCATATAAATTGTAGTCTACATATAATATTACCGGCAACAATACTAGTATATGAAGCTTTATAACAAAACAAATTTTCGTCGTATTTTGTCATTTTCTGGAACAATATATGCAGTTCTTCCAGCACAAATTGTCGGCACATCTATGACTTTTTAAACCGTTTATCAGTGAACTTGCCAAAAGAAACATTTTGAGGTCGGGAATATTTATATAATAAGAGCATCTCATGAAGTTGTACAATATGTGTATGCCCTCTTAACGGTATGTCGTGTATATAGTTTTACCAATGTCCGTCCCGAAAATATTCGCGTAACACTTTTCTCTGCTATTGTAAAGCGGTATGGTTTTGACATTTGTTATGGTTTGGTTACGTTGTAAGCGCTTTTCTGACATGTCGGGGTGTGTGGGGGGGGGGGGGGCGGGGAGGGGGTTTCCCACTTAATATTTTAATTCAATAATTAATAATATAATGAACATACCAACATACCAACTTGGGATATAGGAATCTACATATATATTATCACTGCACCACTTTTTCACTCCTACCCGTCTGGGAAACAGAAGATTTCTAATAACAGTGGTCATGTTTTTTCAACGAATTTAAACCACGAAACAAATTGACCTCAACTTGCGGCACAAATGGTCGATGACAATTTATGCAACTGGAGATAATTTATGCTAACAAATGTTTACACATGTACACTGCCACCATTTTAACTAGTCTCTTTTTTAGTACTTAAGTAACTAATTTATTAAAGATAAACATGTATTAATATGTCTTACATTGATTAACATTTGACTATTTACAGATACCCACAGAAAATTATGAAAAGATGCGTTGTCCGTCAAAGTGATTGTTTGAAATATTTTTGCGAGAACCTAAACAGAAGACCCAAGCAAGCATAAAATGTGAAACTCGCCAACGTAGTTCTTCTTAATACAAACAAAATTAATTTTATTTAAGAGAATAATTCAAACATCGGCGTGGTAGAGTAAGACGTTGTGCATGTTGTCTTAAATTCGAAAAACAAAACCGGAAATATTGTTACTTTTATTCGTTTGAATGTCATGAATTAGGGTATAATACATTTCTCTTGAATGATGCAATGCATGTAAAAAACGGAGATATTTCCAGTTAAGTTTCCAGTTTCGTTCATCAAGATAACCTGCAGGCAAACAGGTGGAAAATTTTGATAATTAATTGATTTTATATTTTAGAAAAAGACAGTTTGGGACTTTATAATACGTTTGATGTTGCGGTTGCGGGTGTACTCAACTCCAATCTAAATTAACAAGGATTGCTTGTTTGCTACGGATGGTTAACTATCCAGGGTTTTCTCCGGGTACTCCGACTTGCTTCTATATAAACACTGGAAGCCATGATATAGCTGAAAAATGTATACAACGTCTGGCCTCAATAAGGCACTTAGAAATGTGTCTTTTCGAAATAAAACAACATACCAACAAAGTAAACTTTTTGAAAGTTTAATACTGCCTTGATTTTTATAGTTACATGTGTCGCAAGACAAAATTCTCCCCTGTGTTATAACTTTCAATACATCTTTAGAAATGAGCTTGGTCTACAAATAATAAAACAAGATAGGAAATGTACGCATTCATTTAGTCTTATTTTTCACCTTTTTCATATTAGTGTCTGGTTTTGTTTTCCGTGTAAATGTATTTTACAATATCAAGATTACAATAGAAACCGAACTACTTTTTTCTTGAGGTATTTGATATTTTTAAAAAAGTGAACCATCTAAAATTATTTTTCTTGTACCGTAGATTAAATAAAAACCCAACATTTATTATTTGTGTCATTTTCTTGAGATAGAAAAGAAACATGAAATAAGAAAAGAGTTTCAGGGTTTAATTTCAATTCATCGAGTTGTAATTTTGTTTTTTTTATTATGTAAAATTGACCATACCACAAGTGCTGAAGAGTCTTGGTGGATGTAAACATAATCTCAATCTACATGATTACAATTATACTAAAATTCGTTTCTAACTGTTGTTGTTTAAATGTTATCAATGATATCACGTAGGGACCTCGTCTACTATTGATCACGTGGTCTGTCTACACGGAGGTTGCGGGTTTGAGTCTCACTGTACTCGACTCCAATCTTAATTGACAAGGATTGCCAGTTTTCCTACTGAAGGTCGGGATTCTCTTCGGTTACTACGGGTACAAGGCTCGACGCCATTAGATAACTGAAAAATTTGCTGAATATTTCAATTGTTAATCCTTGTTTCTGACGCGAGCCTTAATCAGTGTGGTAATATAAATCATGTTAGTTAGTACTTGATTTTTGTATTTAAGACACAATAGTTTGTTTCTTACTGTCATTATACACGCGGTCATGTGGGTGTAACTGTTAATTATAAGTAGGCATGTAGAATTCGTAATTAGAATAGCAGTAACACATCTTGTCTTATTTCATAATAAAGGCAAATTATCATTTTAATAATTATTTGATATTAAGTCACAATCTTATAATTTTGTAACCTTTTAATAAAATGTATCCTATTTTGAACAGCTTGTACCGGGGAATGAACCTTCAGTTATATCTGCACCTTTGTTCTGTACGTTAATCAACATGAATAACAGTTATTGTCCGAAACCAAGTAGTAAATTGTACTGTAAGGCCCGTTTTACAACTTGCTTAGTTTGTTTCCGCGAAAAAAAGATTTATAAGAATTAAAGCTAGTACTGGTCATTTTCGCTTTACTCTTTCAACGATAGAAAATAAAAACACAATAAATCTAATTTTATTGTTTATTTTATCTTGTTTATCTTGGTCAATGTCTAACAATGCAATACCCCGGTTTTCTCAAAGTTGTGCGTAAACATATTCTGCATGTGTAATTATAAATTGATTAGCTGCTTCAACTCTGCAGAACCTTAACCTTGGGGCAATCAATTTACAAATAAAAGAACCTTTTATCAGTTTTTTTATACGAGCGCAGTTGCTGTTAGGATATGAAATATATAGCAACTGGGCTATTCAGTTTTAAAAGTGATACCAAAACAGGCCCAGCTAGAACACCGACCAGAACAAAGACACAGAAAACGTTTCTCACGGTTGGCAAAATTTATGGGGACCGATAGTAGTTAACTATTGATTGATCACGTGACTGTCAACAATGAGGATGCGTGTTCGAGCCTTAGTACGATGAGGACGGGTTTACTTTATTTTATAATTGGCTAAGGGGTTTTCACCGGGTAATCTTTAGTGTCCTGGCCAAATTTAATGGGGGTCATGATAACAAACAAAATAACTGTTAGAAAAAATAACTGCTCATTTCGGTTTTATGACACTATACCAGCTCAAAAACCATATATAAAAGTTATATTACGGCTGGGTAAGAACACACTAGTTTGCATATGTATCATCAGATTAATAAATTTTTCATGTTGATAAATAATGTTTTCGTTTTTACATCCACTTTCAATTTTTACACGTTCAAATGAGAAGTGTCCTCAATCGCCAAACCAACAAATAATACTTACAAATCTATATTTTTTTACGTTTAAGGTATACTGTTAATTCTAATATGACGTCATTCAAACGCTTAGCAAACAAACCTCTATTTAACCCTCTTGCAGCCACAGGGACATATGTGCCCATCACCGGGCGACTGCCACACGGACACAGGCTTAAGCTGCACCAAATAAAATACTGAAATTGTTTATAATTATAACCTAATAAATTTGTATTCTTAATATTTCTCAATAAAATTGAGTTTACAAAAGAGAAAAAAGTTGGACTGGACCCTAATGAAATGACACAGATATTCTTACTGTTTTACCGTGTGTGGATATTGAAGGATATGAAAAAACTTTTCCTCTAATTGAGTTTGCAGAAAGGACTGGCGTGAAAACAAGATTAGCGGTAAACTCTAGACAAATTCAGTTTTTTTAACTTGTTGAGGAAACTAATCTTAATGCTCAACACTCAATGGAAACAGAAATATTAAAATCCAACTCGAGAGCCCACTCTTGGCATGACACAAAAGAGAAGAATGCTAAGCTTTTCTCGGTTTAATATTCTCAATGGGAATTATTTAAAAGCGATTTATTAAATCATACATGCAGGAGGGAAATCAGTCTTGGCTAACGAACACCCCAGTTTTTCCGTAGTGAAGAGACCCAAACGTTTCCAGTTATTGCTCTAGTACCTACACAGTAATGACAACAAGCTGTCCCGCATGGTCAACCAGAGTATGATCCAGGTTTTAAAATCAGAGCGGTACTTGACTTGCTAAATCACACATTTAGTCAGAACTACTCCCTTGCTATAGATGTTACTGTTGACGAGAGTGTTGTCGTGTTAAAGGGAGGAACCGGCTAGTTCAATACATGCCAGCAAAAAAATGCACCGATGGGGACCTAAATTGTTTCCCATTGCACAATCGGACACTGGATACATTCACCAGATTAAGCTTTACACATGTACACAATATAATGAATAATGATTGAAACAAGCAACAACATATTTCCTGTTTCCTTGATTGTTCCTATTTATCCGCATTTAATGACGAAGTTGTGATATTTTTTTTCTCTAACTGCAAATTAAATTTACTTGAAAAAAATTATATCTAAACTAAAATCGCTCCCTTTACTGACAATTGCCTCGTTTGAATCTTTACTGTAACATGTAAAGTTTCAAACATACAGAGGTAACGTGCAAAAACATATTTAAAGAACTGGCTTATTTTCTCGTATTACCGTTAACTGTATTGTATTATTGTTTCGATTCTTTACTTTTAAAAGGTTCCAAGATATTCCTTATATGCAGGGAATTCGTTCAACATTAACAAATGTCTACTAAGCATTTAATTTTTTCATTAAGTTTACCTTTAGAAAGAAACAGCAGGTGTAGAAAAGGGTGTTCCAAATGTGGCAGCCTTTAACAATCAGAAGATTGGGGGATTTGATGTAGCAGATCAAAATATTTTCAATTATAAACCGGACATAAAAAAGTTGAGTGGGTGATGTTTTAGTCAACCCAAAAACCCAGGGCGCTAGGGCGCATCTAAATATGGGCATGTCCCGCCCCCTTTCTATGCACCGGAAGTACGTCATCAAAGATTCCACCATCGCGCAAAACCTTATACGTTGCTCATGACGTCACCGGAAATACGTGAGTCATCGGAGATTCCATCATCGCGCAAAAACCTATTTGGTCAACCGATTTCAATGAGTCATCGTGTCTGCTAATAAGCCCCACTTGAAACGTCCATGACGAGCGACCATGAGTCATCGCGCGGCGTATAATTGTCATTCCATATTTTTTTTCAATCGATGATAACTTATATTTTAAGGAATTAATTCCCATTCGCTTAATTAAACGATATCTAAAACATTAATTTACAATAAATTATTTCAAACATAGTGCCCATTATCGATTCTGTCATACACACCTGTCATAACGCGTTACGGTCAGTGAACCTACGATTAATCTTTTGTTTGTAGTTCTCATATTTACTTATCTATTTACAATATTCATTCTGTATATAAACAGAAACAAATGTATTATCAGCATTGGTAATTATTTTAATTATTATATCTAAACCATTAATTTATTGGTACAATCAAATATTTCAAACATATCGCCGAATTCAATTACCATACACTCAAGTCATAACACGTTATTGAACCTATTTATAGCCTATACGATTAATCTTTCACGTTCGATTAAATCATCATGTGAAACTAATCTTCAAATTTGTAGTTCTCATATTTTCTTTTCTACGAGCATCCCTGCGTTTTTCTGTATCCTCAAAATACCCTTTCATACACTGATAACGATCAACAACATTGTCTCAAGTAACCTTTACACCGACACGTGCCAAATGTCTATACTCTTGATTTGATTCGGAAAACTGAGACATACTTCGTAATCGAATAGTTATCTAGAGTCAAAAGTTATCAGCACATGGCTTTATTCTTCCTAGAGCGAAGATGGAAACCCTATAAAATCTACATTATTTGTCATTCAGGAAAAACCTTCATATCTCTTAACGTACAGAATTGCTTATGATAAATCGTCGACCCATATATGAATTATTTTATTTTCTCGTATGAACAATATATACTATATGTTATTCGGGATCTTCACAGGGGATACGGGTTCATATTCCCTGTCTGTGTTTTATATTCCCTGAGCCGGAGGCGAAGGGAACATAGAATACAGACAAGGAATATGAACCCGTATCCCCTGTTAAGCCCGAATAACAATTATATTCTGTTGAAGTCTTCTTGTACTTATATTCTAGATAATTAGATTAGACATTTCTCATGCTTTAGTTTGGACCACCCGACTATCGGAGAACCTACCATTTAACACAGTTAAGCTTCCAACGAAACTTTTTATGGCATTTTAAATTTTATAACCTTTATTTTTTTACGACTTTTTATTCCCAGCTAAACTTTTAATGATAAATTTCACTTTCAAAGTGCGATGCAAATGCCTTTGTTTGCCATTTTGAAGACTTCAAGTTATCGGTTGTCTCCCTTGTTAATTTTAAGACAAATCGCAGACGGAGATGAAAGATTCCGTAAAATGCATGTATTTGAAATCGATATTTGATATCTTTATATTATGTTTAACTATTTATATTATGTAAAACAAATAAATTATTCAATGAATAGACGCCATTTTGAAACTGGTTTCAATATCCCCGGGGTTTCACAGGGAATACGGTATGATATCCCCGTCTTGATTAACCAATCAAATTGTAGGGATTCACTAGATACATTACTTCAACAGAATATAATCTAATGTTATCGCGAAGAAATGTGTTGGTCATGTATTGAATATTTGTAAGATTTTGTAACCTCTTCACTTATTTGCAAAACAGTACTGTATCACCCAGAAATCCCAAACGAATAACAATTCAAGTACAATGATTGTAACAGCTAGATGTATATAATGGGCCCCTTTAATTGGGCTTAATAAAGAATTTGAATTCGAATTTGAATTTTGAATTTATAACTAGCATTTATTCATAGCTTCTGATAAACAAATTTTGTGCATAAAAAACATGAAAACTTATAAGATCCTTTTGTCCCAACAAAGGAATTCAGTTAATGGCATATGACGATAAACATTCAAAAAAGCAAGCTACCTATTTGTGTTTGGAATTGTTTAGAAAATTATGTTTATAATTTATTCCGGTAGACCTTGGAAGCTAGGAACGTACAGTTTTAATAAGTCAAAACGTGACTACAGAGGTAACAAAACAAAAGAGTACTTTAATTGACTTTACTTAGTTTTTTTTATTATAATGAATATATAATTATATTTATAAATACAAACGAATATTTGTAAAACTGTCGAGCAATAGGAGGATAAGATATATATATATATTTGTAATAAATGGTAGAATTTTAAAGCCATTTGTGATAATAAACTGACGGAATATATGTAGCAATACAGTATATAGTATTATTATAAAGTATTGTCATTTAGAATTTAGCCGAGTGGTCAAGGTAGTTCGTCTACTAGTGATCACGTGGTCTGTCAACACTGAGATTGCGGGTTTGATTCTAACGGCAGGCAGGGTGTACTCGACTCCAATCTTAATTGTCAAGGATTGCCAGTTTCCCTAAAGAAGGTCGGGGGTTTTCTCCGGGTATTCCGGCTTCTTCCCCCAATAAAACTTGACGCAATGATATATCTTAAAAATTGCTGAAAGTGGCGTTAAACACCATCAAACAAACAAACAAACAAAACATTTAGAATATAATATATATTTTTTTCAAATTCATTAAACTATGTCATGTATGTAAGCATGTGTCTAGTTAAAAACTTTCCATTTGACATTATATTAAATGTATGTTTCAGTCATTATTAATGTATAAATATTTAATATTTATCGGAATCCGTCGCCAAAAAAATCAATTCATGTGTTTGTACAATGAATTAAAATTGAACGAAAACAAACTAACGACATATTTTGTGGTAATATATTTTAAAAGTACTTAATAAATTACACAAAGTCTTACCGAACATCGTTAAGAAAGCTAACTTAAAGCTATTAAGGAATACTACGTTCCACGAAATGGAATCAATGTTTATCCAAAAAACGGAGTTATACAATAACACGGATAAAACAAAACTTTGAATAATCTGCAAAACATCTCAGCCATCTGGCCAGTAAAAATATCTTATCATGTTGTACCTATGTGTCAGGATTAGTGAAGATGTGAAGTCATCTGCATACAAAGATCTTCAAGGCAAAGTTAATCCTGAGGTGGGAAGAATAGAACGACAAACAAACGAACAGACTGAGCATCAATATGTCCCCAACTTTTAACAATGTTGTGGTAACTTGTTGTCGACCTGCTGCCATTCTAACCTAATTATACAGTCAGTTGTATGGGATACGGAAGTATATGGTCTGCATGAAAACATTTCGTATACCGAAACGAGAAATATTAATGCATTCTATTTCTTTCTTTATTCTCCTTTTAACTTAATGTATAACAAATTTACCCCGACGATAAAATTTCATTGAAACCTTGTGCATTTCTATACAGTTGTAAATTGTGATTTACTAAAAACAATTTGCTAGAAAAATTTGTGTGATATTATTTAAATCTAGAAAGTGAGGGAGATTTTGTCCACGTATGACATTTCAATACCAGGGGCGAGTTTTAGCATTAACAGAGTCATGAAATTGTCCATGGCCAATGATGAGTATGTGCTCTCCATTAATTTATCTCTATACATTAGCTTATCTGTTTGCCTCTATCTATAAAGATTCTAAAGATTATGGTATTACAATGTGTTAAATTACTATTAAATGATTATTGTTTGTTTCAGTAATAATAAGACCCATTACCTATGGTAGGGATCAATGTACTGAAAAATATTACGATTTTCACTGTCGACTTAGAATAGACTGTGTGTACTTAATACGTCGGCTAACGCAGGATGTAAAAAAAATATTATCAAATCAAAAGCTAAAAGAACCTCTTATTGTTTTGAAAAAAAACCCTTAAAACTCTGTTAACTTGGACACATTTATCACATCATATCTTAAGTACGATCAAAAAGATAGCAGTGACATAATTTGTGTTTAAACTACCACAAATAACAATATAAATTACTCTTCTGTGCATTGGATTGATGTCGAAAAGAACTACTAGATCAGCCAGAAATTAACCATTATATTACGTCACGTGACACCTTTAATTAACGTTAGAGGTATGTAATGTGTTATTATTACTTTCTGTAAATAGTGGATTTCAGGAATCATGGGTTACATTCAAAATTGCTAAAACTTAAGAAATGCCATTTTTTAGTTTAATTAATGCTGTGTTCGAGACACGAAATGTTCGGATCCATGGTAATATATTGTAAAGTTTAAAACAGATCTGCTGTATAGTCTTACATGTTGTGTTCATTCTAGCAACTTAAATGAAACAACTCATATATATATGGTGTCAGAAAAAAGTTTGTCTTAGAATTTTAAACAAACAATGAAACACAGCGTTGTGTGTTTCCTTTTAGTTCTATTATCATTATACTACCTTGTAATCCTGAACGATGAAATAAAAATATCATTATCATGTGGTCACTAATAATACTTGATTACATGGTGCTACTGGTAGCCTTTAGACTGTTGTAGTCTGTATAAAATAGGCATCTCATGACAAGACTGATATTTCACACATTTAAATGAATGTTTAGCACGGCTACTTCAAATTCAAGGGCAGTGTCAACCTTGTTATCTATTAATGCCATCGAGAAAATTAAGTCACGTATTTGCGTTAAGGCAAATTAACCAAATTATCTGTAGACACATACTCTTTTGACTTCTGGAATGCAATGAAGAATGTTAACTATTTACTAATACGTTACTATGACGTGAGTTGGAGAAACTAAATAAATATGATTTCTAAGATCTAAATTATTTCAATGTCTAAATATATTTCCTTTAATTAATGATAAATATTGGTCAACATTGTCAGTTTTCCTTTAGTCATTTGATAATTAACACAGATGTGTTAAAGGCTTTCCACTTTCCAAGTGTCGTATAGATAATGATGTGGTCAAACGTCACGTTTCCGCAATTCACCCTGGTGCAACGAATTCTTTTAATTTACGATGTTATCTCTCCTGACAGACAACATTGCTGCAAATGACTTTTTAAACCCTAAAAGGGCTACAAGGTCATAGTTAGATGCCATATTATAATTGTAAAATTTTCATACTTTTGTGTGCAGGTTTCCCCCTGAGCCATAAGCTTTAAAGTACTGAAACCTTTTTTAACATTTATGTCTTTCAGCAGCACATTTTAAAAGATTCTTTGTAAGTTTTTTCTCCAATTTGATAGATGAAATTTATTGCAAATACCAATATCTCCACAACTGCAACGGAAATTGACATATGATCTTCACTGTTGTTCATTGTTGACCTTGCAATATTTGAGGTGGAGGAGGTTTTTTGTTAAGTGGTTTGTCCATAGAAATGCTAATTATTTAATGAAAGATTAGAAGGTCAGTGGTCAAATCTCTACGCGTCCTATTTTATTGAAATGTTTGTTTTTATTCGTTTATAGTTTGAAACAGATTCACTGTCAATTTTAAGATTTGAGTTAAGGTATGATGCAGACCTAAGTGTCAATGTTATGTGCTTAATGTTAAGTTCAGTGTGGTAGATGCGATTAACATAGTCACAAAATTTTGTATAATTCAATGAAGCCGCGTCATCTTTATAGCGGAATGTGATATTGAAACAGAAGACTAACCTTTTGTCATTGTTTTGAATAAGCCTATCAAAAGTCAGTATTTTTAACAAAGTCGGAATAAAGTAGCATTCCGCGTGGAGATCGCAAATTTGTTTAAGGTGATGAAATATGCCTAACATAATAAGTATGTCTAGTTTCTTGCCACAGAAGATTTGTACCCATCTGTCCACGTACCAATTTGTACCCATCTGTCTGTTCTCTCTATACGTATAACTATGATCGTTATTTTATCTACCATCGAGCGTTCTCTATGAGTAATGTATAAGCTTGAAACAAAACTCACCTTTAGGCAACCATGATTCTAGAGAGACTTGTTCTTCAAAGTAAAATGGAAGTTGACATAGAAAGGGTAATCGACCTTTTGCAATAGCGAAGAGTCAATATATTGACTAAATATTGCGTCTAACAATGCGAACAACCAATAACTAAGCCTAAGTGTCGTAAATTAAAAAATGCAGTTGATTTCTGTCTTTTTCAGTATGTTCATTCTGATGTCTGTACGATTGACCATAAATAACTTGTCAAATTTCATTTTTATTTAATTAGGGTAGGAAAACTTCCTATGTTAGAAGACACATTTGTGGCTGTCATAAACTACGCGTTTCTTGCCCTGGACTCGTCATTAGCGTCAGGTACGCCCGCCCCAGTTCGAATGTATGACTTGATTTTATTTATTATATTGCAAAAATAAACTCATATCAACAAACAGTCAAGTATTTTTGATATGCGATTTTAATTTGCAAATGTTTTGTCAAAATAAAGTGATAGATCTGACCGTTATATTACTGACGTCATCAGTCATTAATCTTAGAAAATAAATAAATAAATAAATGCATACATAAATAGATAAATACGTGTAGGTAGATTCATTTATGTACAAGGTATATTTTTCTAACATTTGTGTTTTATTAGAAATGTAACTTTATCTTTATAAGGCTTCATTGGATCTATTATATATTATCTTCGCTATTTCATTGTGTCTGATAAATTTATCAGAATTAAATCTCTTTAAACTAGTAAACATGCTTGTGTATAGATACTTCTAAATTAAAGTTGAAAACATGTAAGCGTAAACTTAATATAAACTCTGCTTTTTGCATTTGTGCCATCACAATTTCGAGTTTTCGTTTTATAAAATATCAAAGGCGAAGTACTTTTACTAATGTAAGCGCTTCTTTAAACGCACGAACCGAGTTTAAATACATCGGACGGATTTTTTTTAAAGACTTGTTTTGTACCTTTCTTTTTCGTTACTCAAAAACAACTCATAAATAGTTTATGTTCATGGAAAAATAAAATTTGAATTTATGTTATGTTTATTTTACGATGTCAGTTTTTAGGCGTTCGATATTTAATGATATTTCAATATAAAAGTTTTCCTTCAAAGTCGCGAGTATTTGAAACCAGTTACTAGATTTCACGGAGCTTCCCAGCGCGTACTCAGGTAGCGAATAGGGGAAGCCCTGATCTAAGGAATACGGAAAGCCCGGACGCAGACCAAAGTGGGTGACGTGTTTAGAGACTGTCACACTCCTTGCTCGATTAGGATCCCTCTTGTAAGAGTAGCTCACAACAGTCAATTTTCCTTCCATACCACATATTTTTCTATTGGTGTTCAAAATGTTTGTCCTTTGGTCCTTCTTTTTCTAATTGATTGTTTTAAAACTTCTTTTCTTCCTGAATGAAGCTGAAATGCTGCTTTCTGGACGTACAGCAAACATCCAATTAATCAATCAGTTAATGAAATTCACATTAACTCACATTAAATTCACAACAGGAGATGAAGAAAAATTAATTTCATAAAGGTATCTGGCAAAGACCTTTCTAATTGTTCTTGAACAATTAGCCCTATCTTTGTTAGTGTACTTTTGTAACTTCTGTTATGGCATGTCAAATTAAACTTGCGGCAATAATTTTTACAATATTTTCAACTTTTTGTTTAGTAAACAATGAGTTTTGATTGACAATGCTTGTTCAACATTTAAACAATTGTTTATACATAACACACAGTTTTATGTTGAAAACTAAATAAAAAAAATGCAGGCATAAATTTAAGTTACTGTATTTTTAACTGCATGTAAAAATGATGTATGTCAAAAAGCGGCCCTGTCCTTTTCTAAATGTGAAAAAAAATAAGTTAGTGAGTGGCTTAATATTTACGACAAAAGATATGCATGTGACGGCACAAAAAAACAGAATAGAGAAACCACGAATCGCAGAAATAAATAACGATCAATAACGGATTACAAAAAATAAAACATTAGCCAGCAGAGATATCCTGCTTTAAAGAAAGTTGCTTAATTATATAGCATAAAAAATTTGAGGTTTTGTTTTTGTTAATAAATTAGGTTGTATTAACTGTATTTTTTTAACACGCGTTTAATTTATTATAAATGCATAATTATTTAGTTATTCGTTAACGTCAATAAACTGACTGATTTATACATATAATTACATGACGGATTTGGAACTGCAGATGGCAGTGATCGCTGACGGTTGCCAAAGTAATGACGGTTTCATAATTTTGGATGTATGTATTCGTCAGCTATAAGTGTCCACAATCCGTCAGCAGTCAGTCGAAATGTTGCGTTTACGGGTGCAAGAACTATAGTCTGTTGTAGTTAGTATAAAATACGCATCTCATTTAAATATTAATATTTGAAACATTTCATCGGATGCTATACAAAGCGACTTCACATTCAAGTGCAGTATAAACCGTGTTATCTATTTTTGCCAATGTGAAAATTAGGTCACGTATTTCCGTTGAGGCAAATTGGCCAAATAATCTTTAGACACATATTGTTTTGACTTCTATAATGTTATAAAGAAGGTTAACTATTCACTAATGCGTTACTATAGAGTGACTTGAACAAACTAAATAAATACCATTTGTATGATTAAATTATCTGAATCTAGACTAATTTTGACAGGAACATCATTCGTAAGTTTTGTCTTCAATTATATCGATGACATTTATTGTAAATAGCATTGCCCCCAAAACTGTAACAGATATTGATATCTGATCTTCACTGTTGCTAATTGTTAAGGTTACCATAGTCAAAATGACATTGTTGGGGGTGTTGGTAAAGTATTTTTTAATGTTCTACCTATATGCGGGGGTTTGGCATTAAATGATTTTTAATAACATATTAAGATTAGACGGTCAGTGGTCAAGGTTATTTAGCATTTAAACGTCCTATTTTTATGACAATTTGTTTGGAAGAGCGATTCAATTGATATTGTTATTATGTTTTGTGGTCATTGTGTGAGAGCAATTCTACATTCCATTCCTATGCTAAATTACAAGTTAACAAAATGACATTGACAGCCCGGAACACACACACAATAATAACCACCTCAGAATACCCCGAAATACTTTTATGTTAATAAATGGAAGGTGAGTGCCACACAGTTGTCCTAAGATTGATAGAACACAGGATTTGCGTTCTTGAGAATAAATGTGCTCAGTTGTTATTTCTTTTCATATGCATATGACCCAATACTTTCTTTGTAATATGTCTTAATTTACAGCAAGTCGACAATCGGCAAATAATTGAAATGTTTATTTCATACTGTTCTGTTATAAATTGCAGGATTTGTACATCAGAAAACATGTCGCAGAGAAAAACGACAACATTCATTTTGATAATATTAGCAGTTAATGCTATATTGCGCAGAAATGGATCGAACTACAAATTGATACATGTACTACATATATTAACTTTTTCCATTGAAACTTACGAATGCCTAGATCTTAACAAGCATTTGTCACCTTCGTTTTTATTCATTTATGTGGACAAGCAATCATCAGATAATAAAGTTCAATGCATTATAGTCCATCTTTTGACCTTAGTTTGTGTATAAGAGGTTCAAGGCATATAACCTATAATTGACCGGACAAGGAACATACTTGTTGTATACCTCTTGAAAAGGTAGACGATAAGGTGTTATTAATTTTAAGTAAATTGTGTACTTCTGTATAAATAGCTTTTTAACATGATATAAAAGAATAACAAAACATAAAGTATTTTAAAGTCTTCATCAAATAGCCGTGATGAACACGATCAAAATCTTTCTCCTGAACAAGGGAAACATTGTCAAGGTGGATATTTTCTTGATTAACATAACATTTAGCATCAGATATAAAAGGAATAATTTCCCTTACATGACGACCGGAAACACAATTACTTCGAACGATATGTAAAATATCTGGTAGAACGGTGCGGCGTCTTAGCAAGGAAGCTCTAGTTAATAGTTTATAGTCGCAACAGAGAAGACACACAGGTCTCCGTTTTTTAAAAATCTACTGTCACCTTTCTTAGTTAGAACGGCTCTTCTGCACGAAAGTGTTTCAATAGAAGTAACAAACACCTCGTGCATATCCTTCCTAACGATGTTCTAAAAGGATTTGCAAAATTCAATAGGCAGCCCATCAATACCAGAGGACTTTCTATTTTTCAATTTTAAAACGGCAAAGGCAATTCATCTTAACTTATAACTTAAAAAAGAAAACTTAAAAAAGGCGACTTAATAAAATGAAAAATATCAATAATCAACTGAGCTCAATACTAGCTAAGAACAGTATTGAACAACCTATATTAGCCCACTTGCAACTCTCACCCACTTCTATTCACATTATGCTGTGTAATGAATGGTATTTGTTTGGTTTCAATTGAATGCTGAATGAATGACAACTCCAGCAGTAGCTATTGATGAACCAGGTAATTTTTAATGATAGATCTTGTATTCTAATACAATGATTCATTGCGGGGAATATGGCGTTGCTATGACAGAGTCATATCCTATTTGGTCAACGATTTTATTTCAACCAAAGAAAACTAAGGTTTACTGTTTAAAGTAGCACTGTTTGATGTATCTATGTCATATTGTTTTGACCGAGATTGAGAACACGCTGAAATATTGAATTGGGTAACAACATATTTCTCAAGTTAAGGATTAGAAAGATCGACGTTATAGAATGGAAACTGATAGACGAAAAGTTAATCCCACGAAAAGGGGAATCAGTCTCCCCTTACAGAGATGGAAGGTGCTAGTCCCCAGCTGTGGGTTTCTTAACCATGTCATAGCAAAAGAGACACGCATAGGCAATAACGTGTATGACACAGCACAAGCTTATATAAAAATTAGACAATACTGGCTCCCTCCTTATAATCGCATGCGTTGTCACCGTCAAGACAGTGATCACCTTGAGACCGCAAGAATACGTCAAAACTAAAAATCATTGAAAACGACATTGGAACTTTCGACCCGGCCGTCGTACAATACCCTTAAAGATCGGATCATCAAAACCAGTTGGGATTCTTAAGATGTCCCGGGTGTAAATCAAATACATTATTGATTAGTTAAAGATTAATTTCGGTGGGACATGTAAATATTCATTAGTGAAACCTATAGACATACTAACAAACATTAATTCTGAAATACCGGTTCGATGCATACATGTTCTTAAAAACAAATGTATAGAACTTCATACATAATAAACAGTAGAAAACTTTAATTCGATCATGGCTTGTGTTGTTCGCGATTAATAAATAGACGTATTTTTCATGTTTTGAGGGTAAAAAGGTGTAAGATACACTATTGGCTATAAATACGACAGTAAATATCAGTATCAGTCGTTTACGTCTGCCATTGACTGGGTTTGATCGGCAAATGACTGCAAAATATCTTTAAAAACTATCGTTGTGTCAGACAATAATTTTTACTTTTACAGTCATTTTATGTCTTTCACAGTCATGTTTTGTCTGTCACAGACATTTTCCGTTAACTCAGTCTTATTTTGTTTTTTTTTCAACCGCGAATCCGTTGTATCAACGTACATTTTCTTTGTATATATAGGTGTACATATTTCATATAGCTGTTACTATTTTAAATTTACTTTTATATTTTTGCCACCAGTGTTATACATTGACTAAATAAAAAATAAAAGTTCTGGATCTAAATCTCTTCTTGTTAAATAAATCGACGTTGTACCTATTAGAAAGTTGATAGTCTGCATAAGTTACGAGTTGCATGTAACTTTTTGTAACCAAGAAGTTTACATGTACCTTTTTGGCAGAGTGCGAGTTTCCATGATTAACTACATAGTTATTGTATTTTGTTAGTTTATATATTATTATGTTAGAAGATAATAGTGATGGGTATTTGTCAAACTGTTTACTATTTTTTTCAAATATTACGTAATTGAATTAAGATTTTTTTGCTTCTTTGTAGTAATATTATGCTAGCGTGATAAGAATTATCATTTCAACTGTATTTGGAATATAAGAATAAGTTTAAAACTTAACACCATAAAACTCGTGTAGCAGCTATGTTAAATCGATATATCTGTTTCTGTAGCATTATAAAGTTGTCTTAAGTTAGGTTGCCTGTCTGAGGGGGGTGTGGCTGGTGGAGAGTAGCTGACTGAATTGAGTTAAGGGAATCCCGGTCTTCGTAGGGAATATAACCTTAAGGTTGTTCCATTTTAGAACAAAACAGTTTTTGATATAAAGTTTACTATTTGTGATCCTTTATATTTTATTGTTTAAATTGTAACGTACATTTGCATTGATATTAAATTTTGGACATCTTTTCCTATTTATTAAAGTGTGTTTTTGAAATAGTTTTCCTTTGTTAAGCCTTAACAAAACCTCATCCATAACTCCTCCTATTACATTGTAAATTATTATTGTAAGGCACATATAGTATCTCTTAAAATTTCATTGGATTATTAAATGAACAGATAAATATATTATTATATAATCAGATTCATCATGAAACCTTATCTAATTTTTAATGTATATTTTAGTTAACAGTAGTAATTGCTTTGCGTTTGGAATTTGAAGTTACCTTTCAGATGAACTATATTGTGCTGAACTATGACTTTGGTCATTGGCTTTTGTTGATTCCAACTCAAAATAAAGAAGCAAAAAATCTAACCTGTGTCAGTTATTATTTTACACGGTTTCACCATTAAGAAATTGCCATATTGAAAATTCATACAAATTATTCAAATTCTTTTTTTTAAAATTCATAACATATTACATTAAAATGTTCAGATAATTGCCCTGGCAGAATTAGTTGATAAATTACTGTACAAATAATAACCACTGAATTACCATGTGTATAATTCTTCTTTAAGTTTTTTTATTTTTAAACATGGTTCTTTAAATATTTAGTAAATAGGCTGTCCTCTACAATTATCAAGTTGAAAAAATTAAACAAATACCCTTCTGTATCTTTTAAAAACATATCGTGACGAATCTTTATTATTCTATTTATTTTTAACTAAATATAATTTTTAAAATTAGCATGACACAAGTAAGCGTGAAAAAGACAAAAATAACATAATCGCAAAAACGACAAAAAATCTAAACGAGTTATAATTAGGAAAATCGGTATGATAAATTATCGTAAAGAATTTAAATTAAACTTTATCAATGACACGAGCAATTAATACCTTTCGTTTTGTTTTTTTTTTTGTTTTTTTAGTTGTTTATATACGTCACAATCGCACAATTATATTATTACCATTTACGTGTCACGTTCAAATGAAATAGTGTTTAATGCGTACAGTTAGTTAACGTAGTTGCTAAAGTACGTATATTGACTAAACTAGTCATTTGCTATAATTCAGGTAGAATGACAAATGAAATGTGTTTTTCGTATTCCTCAGTCTTATTTGCACGGAATGTCACAGAATGCTATAGTTCTATTGTTACAATTTATTATATACACTTATATACTACTTCATATGCATAATTCTAGATGACCAATTGGTTAAGATTAAGGTGCCTGACACCACTGTGGCTGCGGGTTTGATTCTCGCTGCCGAAAGGGTGTACTCGACTGCAATCTTAATTGACAAGGGTCGCTAGTTTTACTACCAAACTGGGCCAGGGATTTTCTACAGGTACTCCAGCTGCCTCCCAAATAATAACTGTACGCCATTATGTAGATAAAAAATTGCTGAACTTGGCTTTAAACAACATTCAAATAAACAAACAAAACACCTTCAACCCCAATTCTAAAAACAATCATCTGTATTATTCCATAATATAACAGAGAATTTTTTGTATTTCTTTCCACAATGATAGAAGTGCAAAGAGTTGGTATTATTGGCCATGAAAATTTATGTCGCGGTTGTTTTGTTCCCTAATTAGGTTTTATATTCCGCGAACTGTTCATGACTTGTTCTTCCTATACGATACCTTAAATAGATCTGCATAATGATGATAAAGGATAGTTTTAAAGGTAACAAAGTTCATGAAGTTCTCTTCATATTATATCAGTTATATTCATAACAGTTCAACGTGGGATACAGACGGGCTAGTAACCGGCAAAATTTATTAAATTTGAATCTAATTAATCTTTTTCAATAGTACATGTTGAACAGGAAACGCCAACCTTAATTGTGATTGACTAAAGATTTATTAGTAAGAAATACATCTTGTCTTAACAAACAAGTAACAAGTCGATATGATTTATGAAGTTTGCCTAGCATGCGACTATGTCTATCTAGTAAGTAGCGTTCAAGGTCTAAATTAATTACTAAATAATTGTTTATGAAGAAAAAGAAGTTTACCGAATTTTTAATGAATTGTTCTAATAAAACATTGTTTCTGAAACATAAGATTTCACATCCCATTGGCCTTATGGATAAGCGAATAAGTTAGTTTGACATCTAACTGAGAAACCATGTTTACCATTGATTCTATCTGGCAAAAGTTTGTATTATTTGATATTTATAAGGCACGATTTCTTTTTATTGAGAACATTTCTGATGTTTTTTGTCGCAAATGACGCAAGTCAATATATTTTTTGATGTAAAGAGATATATTCTTTCTACCTCATGTGAATAATCTAGTTGAATAATAATTAAACAGTTTAAAGACAGGACAGACATGAGTAGAAAAAAAAGAGTAGGTGTGAACGTGAACCAAAGGGTTGTTCAAGATAAGGAATAAGGTCATTATACCCATCGAAGGAAGATTTAAACACCTAATATTCTATGGTGGTTGCAAGTTTCTGTTTTGTGTTTTGTATTACCATGGCTTCTTTTGTATCAAAAGTTGGTTTTAAAAAGACTCATTAAATTTACTCCAGTTCATGCTGAACTTGATAAATTACCAAACCTTAAATGGTATCATGGCAGCCTTGAGGGATTGCAGTACCTAGTTTTCCTGATCCAAAAAACTCTTTTTAACGAAACAATGAGATAAGTACCGGGACAATTAGTACGAAGATAATTGTTCATATGATGTGTTCTTTGGACAACATCGATCATGATCTGGCTGTATACAGTGATTGTTCATTCTGTTCCACAAAATGTGTCGTGTTTCGCGTACCACTCAATCGCATAAATGAAGTTTTCAATTACACAGTCAAGAAGGTCTAATAATTTAGTAAAATATGATTTACTAGTAATTAACAAGTTTGGCCAACTGTTTAACTGTATTTTGTCAGCAAACGGTCGACTGAAAGTAAACCATCCCATGTAATATATCGGCGGAACTGTACAAACTCATGTGGTAAGACAGGTCTTTCCAAAAATTTAATTAATATTTTAAATGCATGGTACAAAAAAACCCGTATTTAGTCTGATTTACTCTACTAGTGAAATACATTGTTTTAAAAGGAAAGATGGAACACCTGTTCATCAGTGGAAATACTGATTTTTTCTAAGCAAAACCCAGAAAATCTTAAAATTACAATAAGTTTATAGTCATACAAATTACAATTTACGATTTTCAATACCAATATTTGTGTACAAGGCGGTCAGCTTTATAGCAAAAACTTAGCCGTGAGTGCATTCGGATTAATGCCATCAGCATAACAACCAAATCATAATTGTAGATAGCAAATGCACTGCCTGAAGTGTTCTTCGTCTGCTCTGAAGCAAATCTACGGACAGCTTTTGCTATGATAACTGCAACAGCCTCTTATATCACCAATAAACTGGTTTACATCATCGATTTGTTATTGCAGTTTTCTTTCCTCATGTCTAAATCTATGAACACCCTGAATATATTGAGCATTGTTTCATTCAAAAAGAGAATACTAGCAAATCTAAAACGACCAATTTAATTTGATTCGAGTCAAAATTGCCCATGCAGAAATGATAAATGTCTCTACGAATGCGCCAAATGTTTTGAAGCTGGAATTCGTCCTTGATTTCAAATAACTGTCAACTTTCTATGTAAGTTCACATGTGCTGAGCCCACAAAAAGACAGATGTTACCGAATTTATTAATGTCTGATGCTAAATTGTCGTTCATCGACAGCAACATTCCAGCAGCTCCAACGTATGGTGTGTACATTTCACAACTTATACGTTATTCTAGATCATGCGATAGGCTCCGATTTTCTAGACCGATCACTGCTGTTGACTGTTAAACTACTCAAACAAGGGTTGTTGTACCTAGGCTGATGTGATACCTCCAGAAGTTCTATGGTCGTCACCATTACTTAATTGATTGTTATGGGAAATCAGTGTCTCAGATACGATATGACATTTTCGCTGAGTCATAGGTAGTGTTTCCTATTCTTGGAGTAGACTTTTCCCTAGACATGAAACGAGTAACCCGGTGGGTGTCTAATTAAATGCAGGCACTGTTTACTCGTCCGGGGCACCTGAATGCACCCATGGCTTTTATTGGGTTCGTTGCATTTGTCTATACCCGGACTTGTTACTGTCCCTTGGCTTTTGGCTTTTGTTGTTCGGTCGGTCTTCTTTGCTATGTTTCATATACCTAATGGTAATGTAAAGCACTATATTTCAAGAATGAGCAGACACAGCTGATTTGCTGATTTTTATTGTTACTATTAAAACCGATGAAAAATGATTCATTTAATTATGGAAATAAATAATATACAAAATGAATACATAAACCTTCTGAAGACCATACTACAGAACAATTTTGAACATTTAAGCGGTCGTTTGAAAGTAGAAAGCGAAGTAAATAATGTTATAAACAGTTTGAAATTAAGAAAAGCTTCTGTGTATGATAAGCAGTGAAATGAGCATTGCGTTACGGAGGTGTATGAGTTGTACGATGTATAGCATCATTGTTTAATTGTTTAGTTCGAGAAGGACACATTCCTGCACAATGGAAACTTGGTTTATTTGTTACGATTTTTAAAAGTGGCAATAAAGGTAAAAAGTCTCCAGACAGCTACAGACATCTTAGCCTACTGTCCTGCACTTATATAGTGTCTGAAAACATTATTCAGTCTCGTCTATTTGATAATGTTTTTGTTGACAAAATTTATATAAATTCCCATCAAGAAGGATTTCAAACATTTTTGGTTGTTTAACTGCTTCCTTTAATCTCAGAGAAACAGTAATTTAGTGTCACAAAGTAATGTATATGTAGCTTTGTTAGACAGTTAAACAACATTTGATACTGGAGCTCTGCTTTGATGTGCAAACTGTTTCATTTAAGCGTAATAGGTAAAATTTGGCTTAAAATCAATGATTTTATGCTGTTTTTTCGGCTTTATTATATTATGTATTTATCAATGACTTGTTAATAGAACTTGAACAGTCCTTTAGTAATACCGGTATTTATAGTGTTACAAGCTCCTGTCCAACTGTTGCTAACGACATTTTATGCATAAGCACTAATCCGAACAGATTTCAACGTATGCTTGATGTATGTTCTAAATATGCATCCAAACGGCGTTATTGTTTTAATGCAAATAAATCTGGAATTGTCCATTTATCGTCGAATAGTCGCTCCAACACTCTCGGTTACTCTTGGAGTATTGATGGGAAACGCATATCCATGTGGGACAATACATGGCATAGCACCTCGGCATAATAATAGATTCTAAGCTTAGTCTTAAAATCACTATCTAAAGTGCATGTAGAAAAGTTTGAAATACCTTTTGTGCCACTGATGCAATTGTATAAGGAAGTCAGCTGCACTTCCCTCTGTCTTATACGGATCTGATTTCTGGGCCAACGTGAACAAAATTCTTTGGACATCTCTAACTTTACCAATTTCAACACTTTATCGTTAAACGAATACTTGACACAAAATCATTAACGATATCCGATATGTTTCAAAGTTTACTAGGACTTCAACCAATAGTTGCATATGTTGACAAAAAAAACTGACATTCTCATATAGACAATTTTCAGCTTGAATTTTTTAACAAACTTTACGGAAAAGACGATGAACAATGTTATCGAATTCTCCTTGGTGAAAATATCGACGACAATGATCATCTTGTCGATTATGACAGTTTCTTTTTACTGTCATATACATATTGTTCAATTCTTAGCGCACTTTAACATAACAGGTTGAAACGTTTGTCTAAGTCGTCTACTGATGCATGAATTGTTGTCAAGCAAGAGCAGGAATCGCTTTACGTAAATACTCACTTTATTGTTTAGTTACTCATATAATCTGTACATTGCATTTCATATAGTCTCATCTAGATTAGGAAATGAAAAAATAAATTAATTAATGAACATCCTCAAATTGGAGGCCCTTACACAGATACATGGCATAGCTAATACAGTCATACTCAGCCGCTTTTGAAAGTATTTAAATCTTTGTAGAATACGACATGAATAATTCGAATCCTTTAAATTATGTGTTACTGTACTGTAAAAAAATCGAACAGGAGAAAATGTAAGAAAATGAACTTAAAATTGCTACAACAATATGCTACACAACAAGCTGGAATTTTAAAAAAATCTTAAAATGTATACCAAACCTTATAATGACATAAGACTGTATAAACAACAGCACAACCTGGTCATAGCTTTTTAAATCCAGAAATGTAAATCAAACTTAATACCACGCAACACAACTAACTATGTAATATGTGGATTTTGGCCAGAATGTTTTATACGATCATAATAAGTTACACGCAGTCAATAATAGTACGAGCAGTTTAACTAATCAATGTTTTGAACTCAAATATTGTAAAGCTACAGAGGGCTACCAAATAAACAAATTGTTGTATTCGGTTTATCTTGACAAGTAATGAATCAGAGTATTTGTAAACATGCAATCCATTACATTAGGTCAAATATTCATTGTTTAATCTGTTCTTCATAATGACACAATACTTTCCGACATATGATGTGACAAAAAACACCTAAAACTTTTCAAAGCCACGTAGATGCGTTTGCAAGATATGAAGACGATTTTATAATGCCATTCAATTACGCCAGATTATTTGAAAGAGACACAAGACACCATCAAGAATTGCTTATTAAAATGTTTGTACAGCAGGCAAATTAACCTGTTATTGAAACGCATAAGTAACGTGTTTAGCAGTGTATACATCGGTATCTTAAACAATAAAATAAAACTAATCATTCTTTCCTAGATTTCAGTGAGAAAGTAATTTTAAAATTGTCTATGTTTTCCTGACGTTACTCTTGCCGACAGGAAATGTTGTGCTTAACCCGAAAATATATGGTGGCGAGCTACAATTTTGATGAAGACGCGACTTTTCTGACAGTCAATTTATGTACTGAACCCTAACCTTGACTTTTGCTAAAAACAGTTTTCAACCAGAAGTGTCTTATTACAGAAATCATTGCATGTCACGTTGACAGCTGTGTTTTAAAAACATGTAGAAAAAATATCGACACAACGAGTTTGTTTTCACCTTTCACCTAAAATGCGTTATGGGCACGTTTATTGCACTGTTAATACTTTAGATTTTTCTCAAGTAATGAGACCTTTTGGATTACCAGACTACATCATTCATGATGAAAATCATATCACTAATACTTAGAAACTTTAACACTTTGATACGCGTTAGAGAATGATGGTCCTTTGGGCAATTTAAACTTGTTGAAAATAAATTCATTTAATTATTCATCATTAAGGCGAATTCAATATAACTTAATACATTGCATATTAATCTTTTAAATGTTGGAGATTTATTTTAGAACAATTCGCTTTAAGCCATAATTGTTTGTTATAATCGAGTTCTACTGCAAATATCACACCATATTTCTATATCACTGTCAAAGAGGAAGATAAAAGTTATATATTTCATGTCAAAACGACAGGAACTCGGTAATAAATAATTTACCTATGCATTATATTTAAGTTCATGGGCAAACAACAATAGATAAACCTTTTTCAACAAGAGTACTTGAGCTTCAATCAAAATGAATTGGGAAATACCTTACAAATGCAAAGGTGCACGCTTTTATCACAGCATACTTTAAACCCCGTTGTGGTTGAAAGATAGCAGTGGCCAGATTTTGAAAATTTTTTCGTAACATTATTCACTTGTGTATTGCATTGATATAAGATCATTTTTACAACATGAGAAAAATAACACCTGATCAAGCCAAACTTATACAACAACACTAGAATTACTTGAGGTGGTAGCTTAATTCAGATTTAAAGGTAGGTAATATGATATAATTATTGATTTGATTTAAACATATTTTATTCGTGAAAGACATGAATTGGATTGGATAGCCTATTTATATATCCTCTCCATGGTATTATCAAACAATGGCACAGTCAAGTCACGATTGAAAGAAAGACAACTCAAAATCTATAATTGTAAGTCAAAAATCTGAGTTATTGTAATGTTTCTTTGTAATTAATAATTTTAAATTAGTGATGATTTACATGTATAGCTCATTATCAAATGTACATAGATTTCAAGCAAAGAGAGGCCTCGGTGGCCGAGTGGTTAAGGTAGTTCGTCTACTATTGATCACGTGGTCTGTCAACAATGAGATTGTGGGTTCGAGTCTCGCTGCGGACAGGGGTGTACTCGACTACAATTGATAAGGATTGCCAGTTTTTCTGCCGCAGGTCCAGAGTTTTCTCCAGGTACTCCGGCTTCCTCCCCCACTAAAAACTGGACGCCATGAAATAGCTGAAAAATTGCTGAACATCAAACAAACAAACAAATCAAGCAAAGATATAGAATGTGAGATTTGTGGGTTTTCTAGTATATGAAAAATTGGAATAAAATATAGACGATGGATAACTAATAATAAATAAATAAATAGAACAAAAATATATACAAACAATAGATAATCAACAAATAATATGTTATACGTCATATTATTATTAGTGTTCTCGATTGAGATAAATACATTAATAATTAATATTAATTTATATTCCGTACCACTATTAATTAATTAAATCTCTTACTGTGAAATTTACTTTGAAATCATGCACAGACAAGACCAAAGTTTTATTTTGTTCATTATTACAAATTGGACTGTTATATAAAATATTTTGAATGTTGAGGTCAATATTTAAAGTTGCAAATGTTTTCAGAAGATTTTGTCTCTAAATATTATAAAAGGGGCCATGCATGAAAAAGGGATGGAATCTTCATTAGGATGGTAACAACGAAGACAAGCAGAACTATCAACAAATGATGAACTTATAGTGTTGTGTGTTCTGTTTAAAGTACTAATTTATTAAAAATAATCGAAATCCTAAAGGATAGTATAATGACATCATGATTAATTCTTACTAGTGATCTTAGGATAATACAAGCATTACATGATTCTATTACTGTCTTTAAGTCTTTATTGTACTGTGCATAAAATGCACATTGATTTAAATACTGCTATTTGACATCTGTTAGCGAATGCATTACCACGTTATTTTAAATTCAGGTTCAAAAAAAGCAAGGAAACTGAATGAGTCTCGACCTACCTCTACCAAGTTTCGACTGGTCTCACATATGTCTGTAACAAAATCAAAAAGACTGATTGATTCTCGACTAGTTTTGTTATTGTCAATCGGTCTTATCCAGTCTGTTACAAAAAGTTGGTACAGGTTTTTCGACAATAAAATCCCCTTGACTTAATTAAATTGAGGACTAGTTAAAAGATTAAAAAATATAAGATTCAGTATTTTATTTACTCTTACCAAATATCACTAAATGTAATCAAAGGCAATGCAGGTTTAAGACCACTAATGTTTAACATCTTTTTTTAATAACAATGTTCGCATTATATCAAAACGATCAAAATTATACAAACTTGAATTGCATAGACTGGAACCCCATATTGTCTAAAAATCTACTTTAACTTTAAATTTTAGTTCAGAAACAGTCTATGTACATAAATCGACTCTCAACATGTGTATGTTCAATTATAACCAGCAAAACGTTATCCTCGAGATTCCATTACATGAAAACATTCAGATATCACATAAACTTAATCATGAGAATGGACTTGGTGACTAAGAAATGAATTAGTACTTATTTTGTTTTTATTTGTAAGTTGAATTTGTCAATGTCATCTTGGCAGGGAGAGCCAAACACAAATTCATACATAGAAAGGCTATAAGTACAGAATGTTATTACAAATTTAACAGTTTGTTAGTTTATTTCATTCAGTCCACCTCTCTACCTATTTTCCAAGGAGAGATTCAAACTGTTGGAATACGAATTTCAATAAGTAAAGGTTTTTCTATATTAAAATATCCATGAATTGTTAACATTGAGGGCTAGTTAAAAGATTTACAGATTTTAAATTCAGTATTTTATTAAATCTTAACAAATATCACTTCAGCAGAAACTCAGCCTCATAAGACTACAAAATAGGTTGGCGATGAGAGGAGCACTATTAGTATCTATTGGAGTATCAACAGTCTGTTGAAAAACCTGTCCTCCAAACATGACCATTATGTTGTCAATAAAAAAAAAATCTAACATAAGGCAGATTTAGTCTTTAGTACATTTAGTATTTGATTTGGATTCATTTATGACGAAGTAAGTTCTTTTATGGCTAATTACCAGGGTTTTTATCGTCTCTTTCCGTTTTTCTTGAAGCATCACAGTTTACTAAGATCTTTAAGTCTGGTTTTAGATGCAAATGTGGGATGGCCGTGAATATTGTCGAAAAATAAAATGTTTTAATGCTGATATATTGGAAAGAGATCCAGACCTCAAGATGTCTATTAGGTCGTGTGAATGTTTTCATATCCATATTTTATATATGCCACTCCTAGATAAGAAAGTGTCACTGTATTTTTTAAGTCCCATTTTTAATGCTGTTAAAATAGTGGTCAGGAGTTGGATTGTGTCTTGGTTGTTAACTTGGACGATCCTACTATGAAACGCTATTTGCATTGGTTTTTGTGAAATTTTGGCATCCAATACAAGAAGGTATTATCACAATCTTCGACTTTGATTTTGAGACCAATTCGCTGACACAACAACATATTTGTCATGAATATCTGACAAAGTTTAAGAGCATTAAGATTTCTGAAGACTGATGATGGTTAAGTACTTATGGACCTTCTTAAAAAACTTATTTGTATTTGAATCAATGACCTCAAGGCCTGTACCCACTCGGACAAGTTATCAACGTCCTGGTCTTCTTGCTTTACCCTGCTTTTCCTTGCATAGTCCTTTTTTGAATCCATCAATAATTTAAGTTATAATTTCCAATTGATGGATTTAGGTTACGGTATTTTGGTCCTTTAGACACGAATTGAGAGTCTTTCATGGATCCATTTATAAGGTGACCTGAAGTATTATTTATGAATAGGGAATTGTGGCAAGACCGGTCAGGGTGTTTGGCTTTTAAGTCATTGATAAAAAGATCCTGCAATACACGTTTAAAATTGAAGATCATGGGTGCAATGGAGGTAGTATAGGTGTAAGATATAATAGGTATGGATATGTTTTTGCAGTATGGTAGAATTTTGGAAGTAACGGTCTTGTAATGCAATATATTACCGATATTGATATCATCTATTCCTTTGTTGGCAAAAAGTAAAGAAAGAAAGGAACGAGGTTCTTCATCTTTGTGTGTGTTGACTGGTTTAAACAATATGTGTTTTCACAATGTCTAAATTAATAGCTACTAATCTCAACAGAGTGGACGAAGGGTCTATAACAGATGACTGGAGATATTGTTTTGAGGGGAATAGTGTACAATTTAGTGCGAATATGATGATGTCCTAGTGGTTTTCAAATAAACGATAGTAGGCCATTTATACTTCATGTAGAAGAGGCGATGTATAGTGACGATGACCATGACTACCTTGCCGCTTGTGATTGTAATTGAAAAGGCCTATTACATTCACAATGCTGCAACCAGAATTTAAAGGTTACCTATGCTATCGGTTTTGTCATTGAACCCATATTGTACTGCAATGCCTAATTTTCTGATCCAGTATTCTTCTACAAAATAGTCATAATTATACTTTTTAAAAGATAATTCTAGGTAACAATAAATAAATAAATCTCATTTTTAAACAAAACCTTTATGATTTTTTATGAATAACATTCTTGGCGGCAGATCCAAGTTTGGGATCAGTTATATAACGGACTTAATTGAAAAATATTGATCAATATAACAAATTACACTAAACAACAATCTTACAGAAGACTACTATTATTAATGCATTCTTTTCAGTTTACCGAAAAAACATCATAGGAAATATAAATATAAATGATTTTAATGCATTGTAATAACTTGTAAAAACAATACCACGTTCAAGTCATTTGTTAAACATATATTAGAAATAATTCTTGGAAACTAATATTGAACAGATATATCATGACTGCGGGGATATTTGTTAAACAACAGTCGAGGAACATACCATTGATTGCCGAAATAACAATTACTAGCAGTAATAAGTTTTTACTGTTAATATTAAAGGGTAGTTTTGAGCAATACAAATACAAAAAGCACTATCCAATATAGTTTGTAATATAAAGAGAAACTTCGTAAAAAATTATAATTTGATATGGCTTTTTAAATAAAACGAAACATATTTTACTGTTAACGTTTTACTTTATCTTCCACTCTGACGCATCGACAATGGAATTATTGTGGAAAAGTTCATTTCTAAGAAATGCATTTAAAATATCTCTGTTCAATAAATTAAAGTCACTTTGATACCTTTATGAACATCTTTTATGCACATGTTTGAATTCGATAGTCTTTCGTTTTTAATAAAACAAATTTAGAAAAATATCAGCAGACGTTATTCTTAGTAATAAACTATGCAGCTCTGTAAACCAAATATAATTTTATTATATAGGTATCATTACCAGGTATGAAATTCGTTTTCTGTATTTACTATCATGCAGACATTTTTAAATCAATGTTTCTACCTCAATATTTTAAATTGTTATTTTTTCTTATTGCAGTACTTGCACCCGTAAACGCAACACTTTGACTGATTGATAACTGATTGCTGACGGATTTTGGAACGCTGACTGATTGATGATGACGACATCCGTCCAAAAATTATGAATCCATCATTACCTAGGTAACCGTCAGCGATCAGTGCGATCAGTCCAATCAGTGCGATCCAGAATCCGTCATTTAATTATATGCATAAATCGGTTAGTTTATTGACGGATTCGTATAAATTAATAATTTAAAGATAAAACGGATTCTGCGTCATTTGTATACAATATATGCATTTATTATACCTTTTTTATAATAAAAAAAAACATGCGTTTAATAGAATTGTTAATGTAATGTCTCGTTCTAAATGAATAAATAAACATATTTAAAGAAAATTTTTTTCTTTATATTATATAATTAAGCACATTTCTTTAAAGCAGGACATATCTGGGAACCGAGTCCTGTAAACCTTCAAAAAACTTCTATTTAAGGCACATCAGTAACGAAGAGGTAAATGTTTTTTTTGTTATCCATTATTGATTCTCTTTTTTTATTCCCGCGACTCGTGATTTTCTGCGACCTGTTTCATGTATATTTTTTGTCATATATTAAGCCGACCCGACTCCCCCAATTAGTAACAGATTTATTTCACATTTAGGAAAGAACGTGGCCTCTTTTTGACATCATTATAAGTTACTTAAATGTATGCCTGCGTGTTTTTATTTTGTCTACAACATTTTAAATACAATTATAAAACTGTTGTGCATAACAATTGTTCAACTGTTAAACAATCATTGTCAATCAAAACGCATTGTTTACTAAACAAAAGTTGTATTGTAAAATATACAGCAATTCTTGTCGCAAGTTTTATTGGACAGGCAATAAAATTTGTTTAAAAAAGTAAACATACAATTACGCTGGATTGTTCCATTTGTTTCATGGCGTTCATTTTTTATTGGGAGTGGGTTGGGAGAAAGCCGGAGTACAGGTAAAAAGCCGACAGTCTTTTGTCAATTAAAGTGGAGTCGGGGACACCCCATCTGCAATCGTTCGAAAATCCGCAACCTGTTGACAGGCATGTGACAACTAGTAGATGACTAACCAATCAGCCACCTAGGCCCCAATAACGCCGGGGAGAATTGTCTGCGAATACTGAGGTTAAGCGTAAAAATGTGTTACAGATAGACACATGTTTCAGTACGAAATAGTAATTTTTTTAACAAAACGTTATAAATTGTTTAGGTCTTAACATTGTCATTACAGTGTCATATCGATGAAACAGAACCATTTCAAAACTTGCCTTTAAAAGAGTGTCATTCAATTTAAACAATAACTTATTGTATTGATTGATTGTTTGCTTTTCTTTCAGCGAGAGTATTTCAGCTCTATTCATGATGAGAATAAGTTAAATATAAAATCAATTAGATTTGTTTGCTTGTTTAAATATTGTTTAATCCACTTTCAGCAATTTTTCAGCTATATCATGGCGTCCAGTTTTTATTTGAGAAGGAAACCGGAGTACCGGGATAAAACACCCGTCCTCCAGTAGGAAAACTGGCTCCCTTTCAATTAAGTCGAGTGCACCCTGCCTGCAGTGAGATTAGAACACGAAACCTCAGTGTTGACAGACCACGTGATCAATAGTTGATGAAATAACATCACCACTCGGCTCCTTCAATCAATTAGAGAAAGATGGACAAAAGGGCAATTTTGAAAAATATGGGGCATGGGTTGGGGAGTAAGATTTACTTTTTTTTCGTACAAGGAGCGTGACACTCTCTAAACATGTCACTATGGTTCGCGGCAATTTTAATATGACCTGAACTCCCCCCACCCCCCCCCACAAAAAAAACAAAAACAAAATATATATATATATATAAATAACGGGAGAACATCCCATGTCCGCCAGCTGAGGACGCGCTGGGCAGCTCTGTTAAACCTATCAACCAATTTCAAGTATAAACAATTGCGACGGCTAAAATGCGAAAGCAGAATTGATTTTCGTATCACGCTTACATGTTCTCATTTTTAACTCATAAGCTTCGATATACAAACGCTGTTAGTAGTTTAATCTTTATTTGAGATTTAATTCTGTGTAAATTCATGTGACACAATGAGATAGTGAGTAAAATATATAAATAGATGTTTTCGCTTTTGTCGTAAATCGTATTCAGTATTATACACCCGAATTCTTAGGAATTGTGGTACAGTAGTTTATTCTTTATTTGTTTGTTTGTTTGAATGGTGTTTTTATTGGGGGATGAATCCGGAATACCCGGAGAAAACCCCCGACCTGCGGTAGGAAAATCCTTGTCAATTAAGATTGGAGTCGAATACATCCTGCCTGCAGTGAGAATCGAACCCACAATCTCTGTGTTGACAGACCACGTGATCAATAGTAGACGAACTACCTTGATCACTCGGCCAACGAGGCCCCTTATTCTTTATTTGAGATTTAATTCTCTGTAAATTCATGTAACACAATGAGATATATAGTGAATAAAATATATAAATAGATGTTTTCGCTTTTGTCGTGAATCTTATTCAGTATTATAACGCGGAATTTTTAGGATCTGTGGCACATAAGTTTATTCTTTATTATATTCTGTGTAAATTCATGTGACACTATGGGGTAGTTAATAAAATATATAAATAGATGTTTTCGCTTTTGTCATAAATCTTATTCAGTATTATACACCGGAATTCATAGGAACTATGGCAAAGAAAAAAACTGATCAAACCACGACAAATGATCTTTTTAAGCGTTTACAATAAAAAAACCACGACCTCGGAGGTTAAGGTAGCAGTAACCTATTATTGATCACCAAGTTGTATGTTTGATCTTTACAGCGAGATGGTGTGCTCGACACATCCCTATAAATTTGCAAAGAGCACCAGTTTTCCTGTCGAAACTTTGCTGTTTCGTTGGGTACTCCAGCTCTTCTCAATAAACACTCGACGTCATATTATATAAACTAATATAATTTTTTAAAAATAGTGTTAAACAAACTTCAAACATACGTCATATAATGCTAACGCGAAAAGGCGAAGTGGAAAAATGTTACGATTTCGCATTCACGTTTTTCGTGTTTCTCGCTTTTTCCGCTTTAAAACTTTTCGAAGACAAATACGAGATGTACGCCTTGGCATGCGAGGTCAAATATTTTTTTTAATTTATTGTGTGTGTGGTTTTTTTTCATTTCTTTTTTTAATTATTTTTTAATAAAATGACACTATGTGATGTTTATATGCCGTCAAAGATGCATTAGTGATAGATTTTTTTCGGAGGCCGGGGGGGGATTTCCATTTATCATTTATAACTTTAGACTAGACGTTTTTCGCTTTCAAAATACGGACGTGCGCCTTGGCACGCGAGATGCTTTTTTAAAGTCATTGTGTGTGTGCGTTTTTAAATTTACTTTGTTTTAATTATTTTGTTACACTATGTAATGTTTATATTTCGTCACAGATGCATTAGTAATATATTGGGGGAATTTCCATTTTTTTATTCATAACTTTAGACCAGTTTTAGCCTTAATATTAGATAAAATGATCCATCAATGAGGACATAACAGTTGACATTTTTATACTTCTAATATTTGCGAGTGAAACGAATTTTCACATTTCGAAATATTAATTTTACTAACCGGAAGTTGAATGGACGGATTGGAGCGATCAGTCCAAATCAATCCGTCAGATCAGTCAAATCGTTCCAAATCCGTCAATTGACGGATGGACGGATTGGGAACGATTTGACTGATCTGACTGATTGATAACTGATTGGTGACGGATTTTGGAACGCTGACGGATCGCTGACGGATTGATAAAAGTGTTGCGTCTTCAATCTCAAGTACTGGTCTACTATTGATCACGTGGTCTGTCAACAGTGAGATTGTGGGTTCGAGTCTCGCTGCGGACAGGGGTGTACTCGACTACAATTGATAAGGATTGCCAGTTTTTCTGCCGCAGGTCCAGAGTTTTCTCCAGGTACTCCGGCTTCCTCCCCCACTAAAAACTGGACGCCATGAAATAGCTGAAAAATTGCTGAACATCAAACAAACAAACAAATCAAGCAAAGATATAGAATGTGAGATTTGTGATTTTCTAGTATATGAAAAATTGGAATAAAATATAGGCGATGGATAACTAATAATAAATAAATAATAGAACAAACATATATACAAACAATAGATCATCAACAAATAATGTTATACGTCATATTATTATTAGTGTTCTCGATTGATATAAATGCATTAATAATTAATATTAATTTATATTCCGTACCACTATTAATTAATTAAATCTCTTACTGTGAAATTTACTATGAAATCATGCACAGACAGGACCAAAGTTTTATTTTGTTCATTATTACAAATTGGACTGTTATATAAAATATTTTGAATGTTGAGGTCAATATTTAAAGTTGCAAATGTTTTCAGAAGATTTTGTCTCTAAATATTATAAAAGGGGCCATGCATGAAAAAGGGATGGAATCTTCATTAGGATGGTAACAACGAAGACAAGCAGAACTATCAACAAATGATGAACTTATAGTGTTGTGTGTTCTGTTTAAAGTACTAATTTATTAAAAATAATCGAAATCCTAAAGGATAGTATAATGACATCATGATTAATTCTTTCTAGTGATCTTAGGATAATACAAGCATTACATGATTCTATTACTGTCTTTAAGTCTTTATTGTACTGTGCATAAAATGCACATTGATTTAAATACTGCTATTTGACATCTGTTAGCGAATGCTCTACCACGTTATTTTAAATTCAGGTTCAAAAAAAGCAAGGAAACTGAATGAGTCTCGACCTACCTCTACCAAGTTTCGACTGGTCTCACATATGTCTGTAACAAAATCAAAAAGACTGATTGAGTCTCGACTAGTTTTGTTATTGTCAATCGGTCTTATCCAGTCTGTTACAAAAAGTTGGTACAGGTTTTTCGACAATAAAATCCCCTTGACTTAATTAAATTGAGGACTAGTTAAAAGATTAAAAAATATAAGATTCAGTATTTTATTTACTCTTACCAAATATCACTAAATGTAATCAAAGGCAATGCAGGTTTAAGACCACTAATGTTTAACATCTTTTTTTAATAACAATGTTCGCATTATATCAAAACGATCAAAATTATACAAACTTGAATTGCATAGACTGGAACCCCATATTGTCTAAAAATCTACTTTAACTTTAAATTTTAGTTCAGAAACAGTGTATGTACATAAATCGACTCTCAACATGTGTATGTTCAATTATAACCAGCAAAACGTTATCCTCGAGATTCCATTACATGAAAACATTCAGATATCACATAAACTTAATCATGAGAATGGACTTGGTGACTAAGAAATGAATTAGTACTTATTTTGTTTTTATTTGTAAGTTGAATTTGTCAATGTCAATCTTGGCAGGGAGAGCCAAACACAAATTCACACATAGAAAGGCTATAAGTACAGAATGTTATTACAAATTTAACAGTTTGTTAGTTTATTTCATTCAGTCCACCTCTCTACCTATTTTCCAAGGAGAGATTCAAACTGTTGGAATACGAATTTCAATAAGTAAAGGTTTTTCTATATTAAAATATCCATGAATTGTTAACATTGAGGGCTAGTTAAAAGATTTACAGATTTTAAATTCAGTATTTTATTAAATCTTAACAAATATCACTTCAGCAGAAACTCAGCCTCATAAGACTACAAAATAGGTTGGCGATGAGAGGAGCACTATTAGTATCTATTGGAGTATCAACAGTCTGTTGAAAAACCTGTCCTCCAAACATGACCATTATGTTGTCAATAAAAAAAAAATCTAACATTAGGCAGATTTAGTCTTTAGTACATTTAGTATTTGATTTGGATTCATTTATGACGAAGTAAGTTCTTTTATGGCTAATTACCAGGGTTTTTATCGTCTCTTTCCGTTTTTCTTGAAGCATCACAGTTTACTAAGATCTTTAAGTCTGGTTTTAGATGCAAATGTGGGATGGCCGTGAATATTGTCGAAAAATAAAATGTTTTAATGCTGATATATTGGAAAGAGATCCAGACCTCAAGATGTCTATTAGGTCGTGTGAATGTTTTAATATCCATATTTTATATATGCCACTCCTAGAGTAGAAAGTGTCACTGTATTTTTTAAGTCCCATTTTTAATGCTGTTAAAATAGTGGTCAGGAGTTGGATTGTGTCTTGGTTGTTAACTTGGACGATCCTACTATGAAACGCTATTTGCATTGGTTTTTGTGAAATTTTGGCATCCAATACAAGAAGGTATTATCACAATCTTCGACTTTGATTTTGAGACCAATTCGCTGACACAACAACATATTTGTCATGAATATCTGACAAAGTTTAAGAGCATTAAGATTTCTGAAGACTGATGATGGTTAAGTACTTATGGACCTTCTTAAAAAACTTATTTGTATTTGAATCGATGACCTCAAGGCCTGTACCCACTCGGACAAGTTATCAACGTCCTGGTCTTCTTGCTTTACCCTGCTTTTCCTTGCATAGTCCTTTTTTGAATCCATCAATAATTTAAGTTATAATTTCCAATTGATGGATTTAGGTTACGGTATTTTGGTCCTTTAGACACGAATTGAGAGTCTTTCATGGATCCATTTATAAGGTGACCTGAAGTATTATTTATGAATAGGGAATTGTGGCAAGACCGGTCAGGGTGTTTGGCTTTTAAGTCATTGATAAAAAGATCCTGCAATACACGTTTAAAATTGAAGATCATGGGTGCAATGGAGGTAGTATAGGTGTAAGATATAATAGGTATGGATATGTTTTTGCAGTATGGTAGAATTTTGGAAGTAACGGTCTTGTAATGCAATATATTACCGATATTGATATCATCTATTCCTTTGTTGGCAAAAAGTAAAGAAAGAAAGGAACGAGGTTCTTCATCTTTGTGTGTGTTGACTGGTTTAAACAATATGTGTTTTCACAATGTCTAAATTAATAGCTACTAATCTCAACAGAGTGGACGAAGGGTCTATAACAGATGACTGGAGATATTGTTTTGAGGGGAATAGTGTACAATTTAGTGCGAATATGATGATGTCCTAGTGGTTTTCAAATAAACGATAGTAGGCCATTTATACTTCATGTAGAAGAGGCGATGTATAGTGACGATGACCATGACTACCTTGCCGCTTGTGATTGTAATTGAAAAGGCCTATTACATTCACAATGCTGCAACCAGGATTTAAAGGTTACCTATACTATCGGTTTTGTCATTGAACCCATATTGTACTGCAATGCCTAATTTTCTATTAGTTTTATAAACCCGATTTTGGGATATTTACTCTTATTTATTTACTGGTCACGCAGTAGTTCTCGCCGGCAAGTAAATCTCACTACCCGATCTTTAGACAATTTTTTTAATGTTCATTTTTAAAATGATAAGCGTAACTTGTTTTGAACGGAAGATATTGAAAGCTATCCATTGAAGCCTTTCCCATCGATTTAAATGGGACAAAAACAGCACTTTCAGCAAAATGGCTAGAATTCCTTCTGTCTTTTAAATGGAGAGAACTACTGTCTGACCAGTGTAGATTAAACGTATATCTAATCAAACAACTAAAAGTTTTTTAAATAGGTCTAAATTGATCGGTGTAAAATAAATTTTAACAGAAAAAATCAAATGTCATCAAAATTATAGAATTGAACTATTCAGAATATGGTGTTTCTTTTGCATTATAGTTAAGACTACTTAACTGACTTATCTGAATAACGACCTTGCAAAACAAGTAATAATTTACATACAAATGTTGCAAATGGCATTGAAGTGCACGAGATAAAACATAGATATGATTATTTTATTAAAAACTATTTTGCTATATAAATTAATGCATTAACTAAGTAAGGACACATTACACTTTTATCACCAGATGTTTCTTGTTGGAATAAAGTCATGTATTGCTGAAAACACTGTTTGTTTTAATATTTTATAAGGCCACTCTAAGCAATTGTTTAACTACATCATGGCGGCCAGTTTTTTTGGGGGGATGAAGCGGAATTATTTAGAGAACACCCCTGACCTTCGGTAGGAAAACTGGCAATCCTTGTGAATTGAGATAGTAATCCAGGCACCCTGCCTGCAGTGAGAATCGAAACCGCAATCTCAGTGTTTACAGACCACGTGATCTATAGTAGACAAAATCCATTAACCGCTAGACCAACGAGGCAACCTGAAAAAACTGACATACTTCGTAATCGAATAGTTATCTACATTGAAAAGTTATCAGCACATTTCTTTATTCTTCCTAGAGCGGAGACGGAAAACCCTATAAAATCTACATTATTTGTCATTCAGGAAAAACCTTCTTATCTCTCAACGTACACATTGCTTATGATAAATCGTCGACACATATGAACTTTTTCATTTTCTTAAATAAACAGCATATGCAATCTAATGTTATTGCGAAGTTTCTCTTTAAGGACCTCTGTTTGTTATGCATTGAATGTTTGTAAGATTTTGTAACCTATTCATTTATTTGCAAAAAGTACTGTATTACCCAGAAATCCAAAAACATAACAATTTAAGTACAATGATTGTAACAGCTAGGTGTATATAACTAACATTTATTCATAGTTTCTGATAAACAAATCTTGCGCCTAAAAAACATGAAAACTTATAAGATCATCTTGTCCGAACAAACAAATTCAGTTAATGGCATATGACGATAAACATTCAAAAAGCAAGCTACCTGTTTTTGTTTCGAATTGTTTTGAAAATTAGGTTTATAATTTATTCCGGTAGACCTTGGAAGCAAGAAACGTACAGTTTTTACAGAGGTAACAAAACAATAGAGTACTTTAATTGACAGTTTATAATTTTAATATAATGAATATAATGATATTTATAAATACAAACGAGTATTTTTAAAACTGTCGATGTTCCTAACTAATGTTGAGCAGTAGGAGGAGAAGATTTGTATATAATTGTAATAAATAATAGAATTTAAAAGGGATTTGTGATAATAAATTGACTGAATATGTGTAATAATAGTGTATATAGTAATGTTATGACTTGTCATTTCAGAATGTAATATCTATATATATTTTAAAACTCCTAAATCTATGCACGCATGTGACTTGCTTAGAACGTTCCATGTGACATTGAATAAAATGTGTTTCCGTCATTAAGTAATATATAAATAGTAATCATTTATCGGAATCCATCGATAACAAAATCAATACATGTGTTTGTACAAAGGATTAAAATTGAACGAAAACACACTAACGATATATTTTGTGGGAATATTTTAAAAGGACCTAATAAATTACACAGACTTTTACCGAACATAGTTTTAAAAGCTAGCTTAAAGCTATTAAAGAATACAACAAAATGGAATACATGTTTATCGGAGTTAGACAATAACACGGATAAAAAAACTGAATAATCTGCAAAAAAGCTCAGCCATGTGGCCAGTAAAAATATCTTATCACGTTGTACCTATGTATCATGATTGGTGAAGATGTGAAGTCATCTGCATACAAAGAGCTTCAAGGCAAAGCTAAACTTGAGGTGGGAAGGACAGAACGACAAACGGACGAACAGACTGAGCATCGATATGTCCCAAACTTTTAAACGTGTTGTGTTAAGTTGTTATCGACCAGCTGCCATCCTAGCCCAATTATACAGTTGCAGGGGACACGGAAGTATATGGTCTGCATGAACAAATTTCGTATACCTAAACGAGAAATTATTCATGCATTCTATTCATTTCCCTATTCTCCCTGTAACTTAATGTATAACAAATTTATTCAGACGATAAAATTTCATTTCAATGAAGCCGCGTCATTTAAATAGCGGAATGTGGAATCGAAACAGAAGACTAACCTTTTGTCATTGTTTTGAATAAGCCTATCAAAAGTCAATATTTTTTTTACAAAGTCGGGATATTTTAGCATCCCACGTGGAATTCGCATATATGCCTTACATAATGAATATGCCTAGTTCCTTGACAAAGAAGATTTGTACCCATCTGTCCACGTACTAATTTGTACCCATCTGTCTGTTCTCTCTATACGTATAGATATGATCGTTATTTTATCTACCATCGAGCGTTTTTTACGAGTAATTTGTAAGCTTGAAACAGAACATACCTTAAGGTAACCATGATTCTAGGCAGACTTCTTTGGCCCTTCTTCACAGTAAAATGGAAGTAGACATAGAAAGGGTAATCGACCATTTGCAATAGCGAAGAGTCAATATATCGACTTAATATTGAGTCTGACAATGCGAACAACCAATAACTAAGCCTAAGTATCGTAAATTAAAAAATACAGTTGATTTCTGTCTTTTTCAGTATGTTCATTCTGATGACCACAAATAACGTGTCAAATTTCATTTTTAATTAATTAGGGTAGGAAAACTTCCTATTTTAGATGACACCTTTGTGGCTGTCATAAATTACGCGTTTCTTGCCCTGGACTCGTCATTAGCGTCAGCTACGCCCGCCACCTAAAAGCAGGTCGAATGTATGACTTGATTTTATTTATTATTTTGCAAAACAAACTCATATCAACAAACTGTAACGTGAGTTTTCATTGGTAATAAATAATAGTGTATTTTTGATATGCAATTTTTATTTGCAAATGTTTTGTGAAAATGAAGAGATACCCGTAGATCTGACTGTTATATTACTGACGTCATCAGTCATTAATCATAGAAAATAAATAAATAAATAAATGCATAAAAAAATAGATAAATACGTGTCGGTAGATTCATTTATATACAAGGTATATTTTTCAAACATTTGTGTTTTATTAGAAATGTAACTTTAGAAGGCTTCGTTGGATTATTAAATGAAGAGGGGTGACTATATAAGACGCATTCATTATTGATATTCTGTTCCTTGGTTGATGATAGAATATATTTTGTTGTTCTTGGTCATTCTAATTTCATGTGCCTACTTCTATTACCGTCAAGGCCATTTCTATGGAAAACAGTTAACACTACATTTAAAAGAAAATACTTTGAAAACCTAAATAATATGATAACAAATCATAATAAAATCAGATGTTTTACTTTTCACAGTTGCGATCATTCTAAATATAAAACAAAAAGAACACAATGTAACAAATAATAGTTTATTATTGATTTTACTTGGAATTAAATTAATTTGTGGTGGAAAGATATTTTGCATACTAGATATTTGCAAAAAGATATATACGTAAGACAATTTGCAAGAAAACAAATTTTTGTGATTCTATTAAAAACTAGAAAGTGAGTCAGATTTTGTGCATGTAAGCCTTTTCTTTCCTCGACTAAAGGGCAGGTTGAGCATTAACGGATTCATAAAATTGTCCAAGGCCAATAACACGTATACGCTCGTCTTATTTATTTATTTTTTGAAAAATATGCATTATTTCTCATTTTTGTCTATACATTTGCCGATTATAAGTTTACCTTTATCCATAATGCTTCTAGAGACTATGTGTTTGTTTGTTTGATGGTGTTAAACGCCACTTTCAGCAATTTTTTAGCTATATCATGGCGTCCAGTTTTTCTTGGGGAGGAAGCCGGAGAACCCGGAGAAACCCTGGACCTGCGGTAGGAAAACTGGCAATCCTTGTCAATTAAGATTGGAGTCGAGTACACCCTGTCTGCAGTGAGAATCGAACCCGCAATCTCAGTGTTGACAGGCCATGTGATTAATAGTAGACGAACTACCTTGACCACTCGGCCATCGAGGCACCCTCTAAAGATTATGCAATAACACTGTATTCAATGAATACTAAACGATTTTAAATGGCGTTTAACGCTATTCAACCATTTTTCAGCTATATCATGATGTCCATTTTTTATTTGGAGAGTAAGCCGGAGTACCCGGAGAATACTTACTTAATTCAAAATGTTACGATTTTACCCTGTCGACTACGAATAGACTGTGTACCTTATACTTTGTCTAACGCCTAAAAAATGTTACTATCGGGTATTTACAAACTTGTGGAAAAAATATTTATCAAATCAAAAACTAAAACATTTTACCGTTGATTAGGAAAGTCCGCAAAATAAATAGTTCACTTAAACCCATTGATCACATCATTCCTTAAGCACTATTAATCAAAAGATAACAGTTACGGAATTCGTGTTAAAACTAAAAACGAATATAAACTATTATCATTTCAATTGGATTGGAGTCGAAAAGAACAACTAGAATGGCTAGACATTAACAATAATAGTTCGTCAGGTGATAGCTTTAATCAAGTTTCGAGGTAGGTAATAGATTTCCATTTCTTTATGAAAATAGTGGATAGTAGTTTGTTATATGCTAAAACTGAATTAAGAAATGCAATTTATAGTTTATTTACTGTTTGTGTTAGAGACACAAGATGCTCCAATTTAAAAAAACAGCTCTCGTTTTTAGTCTTACAAGTTGTTTTCATTCTAGCAACTTAAATGAAACAGCTAATATATAAAGTGTCAGAACACAGTTTGTCTGACAAATAGAACAAACCATGTTTGAAATTACAGTGTTGTGTATTTTTTAGCTCATTATACTACATGTACTTGGAATACTTCTTAACGATTAAATAAAGATATAATGATCATGTAATTATACTGCTGCTGGGGTCACTAATACTTGTATTATATGTGCTTCTATACTACAGTACTTGAGATTAAAAACGCAACACTTTCGGCAATCCGTCAGCGATCCGTTAGCAATCAGTGATCAATCAGTCATATCAGTCAAATCGTTCCAAATCCGGTCATCCGTCAAGTGACGGATATTGAACGATTTGACTGATCTAATGGATTGATTTGAACTGATCACTCCAATCCTTCCATTCAACTTCCGTTCAGTGAAATTAATATTTCGAAATGTGAAAATTCGTTTCACTCGCGAATATTAGAAGTGTAAAAATGTCAACTGTTATTTCCTTATTTCTGGCTCGTTTTACATAAACATAAGGCTTACCCTATTTTAAAGTTATTAACAATATAAATAAAAATTCCACCAAGCTATAACTAATGCAGCTGTGACGGAATATAAACATCACTTAGTGTCATTTTATTTACAAAAATAATTTTAAAAAAAATTAAAACACCACACATAATGACTCTAAAAAATAATCGAACTCGCGTGCCAAGGCGTACCTCTCGTATTTGACTTAAAAATTGTATAAGCGGAAAATCGCGCAAGTCGGAAACGCGAAGGCGAATCATATTGTTTTTCACTTCGCGCTTTTGCGTTAGCATTATTTGTATGAATGTTTGTTTAACGTTTGTTTAACAACATTTAAAAAAATTATATTATGCTATTTAATAGGAAAATTGGTACTCTTTGCAAATGTAAGGAATCGTCGAGGACGCCCTCTTGCTGTAAGGTTCAAACAGACAAACTTGATGATCAATTGTGGATTACTGCTGCCTTTATTACCGAGGTCGAGTTTTTTTTATCATGAACCCTTAAAAAATCATTTGTCGCGGTTTGATCAAAGTTTTTTTTCAGTGCCCCTATTCCTAAAAATTCCGGGGAATAATACTAAATGAGATTTACGACAAAAGCGAAAACGTCTATTATATATTATTTTCACTATTTCTGTGTCTTATAAATTTATAAGAATCAAATCTCTTTAAACTACTAAACATGCTTGTATATAGATACTTCTTAATTAAAGTTGCGAACATGTAAGCGTAAACTGAATACAAATTCAGCTTTTTGCATTTGTGTCATCACTGTTTCGAGTTTTCGTTTAAAACAATATCCAAGTACTTTTACTATTTTAAGCGCTTCTTTAAACGCACGTATCGAGTTTAAATACATCTGACGGATTTTTTTAAAGATTAGTTTTGTACCTTTCTTTTTCGTTTACTCAAAGAGAAGTAATCAATAGTTGATTTTCATGGAAAATAAAATTTGAATTTATGTGTTGTTTTTTTTAACGATGTCTGTTTTAGGCGTTTGATATTTAATGATATTTCAATATCAAAGTTTTCCTTCAAAGTCGCGAGTATTTGAAACAAGTTACTAGATTTCACGTAGCTTCCCAGCGCGTACTCAGGGAACGGATAAGGGATGCCCTGTCGTCGGCTAATCTAAGGAATACGGAAAGCCCGGACGCAGACCATAGTGGGTGACGTGTTTAGAGACTGTCACACCCCTTGCTCGATTAGCATCCCTTTTGTAGATTTCGAAAAAGAGTAGCTCACAACCGTCAATTTTCCTAACATACCCCATGTTTTTCTATTGGTATTCAAATTGTTTGCCCTTTGGTCCTTCTTTTCCTAATTGATTGTTTTAAAACTTGTTTTCGTCCTGAATAAAGCTGAAATACTGCTCTCTGGACGTACAGAAAAAATCTAATTAATCAATAAGTTAATGAAATAAGTTATTAAAATTGAAGGACGTTCCTTTAAAGGGCAATTTGTAAAAAGATTCTGTTTTATCGATATTACTGTAATGACAATGTTTAAACCGATCTTTATAGACCTAAAGAATTAATGACGTTTCGTAAAAGGTACCAGAAAACGTGTCTATCTCTTACACATTTTTACTCTAAACTACAACATTTGCAAACCTTTTCCCCACCGTTATTGGGGCCTCGGTGGCTTATTGGTGAGTCATCTACTATTTATCATATGCCTGTCAACAGGTTGCGGATTTTCGAATTACTAGAGGTACAGTGTGTCCTACTCCAACTTAATTGACAAGGATTGTCGGTTGTAATCTGTACTCCCGCTTCCTCCAAAATCATCCCAATAAAAACAGGACGCTATAAAGTATCTGAAATGTTGTTAAAAATCTTAAACAAACAAACAATCCAGCGTAATTGTAAGTATATTTTTTTAATTCCTTTTATAGCATGTCAAATTAAACAAATTAAACTTGCGACAAGAATTTTTACAATATTTTCAACTTTATGTTTAGTAAACAATATGTTTTGATTGACAATGCTTTTTCAACATTTAAACAATTGTTTATACATAACACACAGTTTTATGTTGAAAACTAAATAAAAAAAATGCATGCATAAATTTAGTCACTGTATTTTGAACTGCATGTAAAAATAATGTATGTCAAAAGGCGGCCATGTCCTTTGCTAAATGTGAAAAAAATCTGTTATTGAGTGGCTTAATATTTATGACAAAAGATATACATGTAACCGCAAAAATACAGAATAGAAAAGCCAAGTATCGCGAAATAAAAAAGGATCAATAATGGATTACAAAAATAAAACATAAACCTTGTGCCTTAAATTGAACGGAGTTTTTGTTAAGGTTGTCAAGGCACGACCAGCAGAGATATCCTGCTTTAAAGAAAGTTGCTTAATTATATAGCATAAAATATTTGGTTTTTTTTAATAGTTTTAATTTGTATTAACTATATTTTTTTTAAATACGCGTTTATTTTATTATAAATGCATAATATATAAATGACGCAGAATTCGTTTTATCTTCAAATTATTAAGTTATTCGTTTACGTCAATAAACTGACTGATTTATACATATAATACACGACGGATTCGGGATCGCAGAATGGACTGATGGCAGTGATCGCTGACGGTTACCAAAGTTATCACTGGTTCATAATTTCGGACGGATGTATTCGTCAGCTATCAGTGAACGATCCGTCAGCGTTCCAAAATCCGTCAGTAATCACTCGAAGTGTTGCATTTACGTGTGCAAGAACTGTAGTCTGTTGTAGTTTGTATAAAATATGCATCTCATTTATATACTAATATTTGACACATTTAATATAATGCTTTACAAAGCGACTTTTAATTCACCTTCAGTATGAACCCTTGTTTCTATTTCTGTCACTGTAAAAATTAGGTCACGTATTTGCGTTAAAGGAAATTAGCCAACTTATTTTTAGACACATATTTTTTTACTTCTAGAATGTAATGAAGAAGGTTAACTATTCACTAATACGTTACTATAGAGTGAGTTGAACAAACTAAATAAATACAGTTTGTATGATTAAATTATCTGAATCTAAATTAATTTGACAGGAACGTCATTCGTAAGATTTGTCTTCAATTATATCGATGACATTTATTGTAAATAGCATTGCCCCCAAAACTGTAACAGATATTGACATCTGATCTTCACTGCTGTTCACTGTTAAGGTTATCCTAGTCAAAATCACATTTTTTTGGAGTTGGAGGTAATATATTATTTAATTTTCTACCTATATGAGGGGGTTTGGCATTAAATGATTTTTAATAATATAATAAGATTAGAAGGTCAGTGGTCAAGGTCATTTAGCATTTAAACGTCCTATTTTTATGACAATTTTTATTTGAATGGTTGTTTTTCATTCGTTCAGGTTGTGAAATACAGTTTTTTTATATAAAGAGTGTCAAATCGAATATGAATCACAATTTGGTCTTGACATATAATATTTTAACTAAATATCCAACAGTTTTTTCTTTAAATGCGTTAATTTTTTATGGCAAATTATTTATATTTGACAAAGATCAAATTTCAAGGTCAAATAATGCCGGAAGGGTTGGAATAATTGCATTAGGTAGAAAGCCTATAAATTGTTTGGAAGAGCAATTGATATTGTTATTATGTTTTGTGGTCCTTGTGTGCGAGCAATTCTACATTACATTCCTATGCTAATGTAAGAGTTAACAAAATAATATTTACAGCCCGCAACACACACACAATAATAACCGCCTCAGAATACCCCGAAATACTTTTATGTTAATAAATAGAAGGTGAGTGCCACACTGTTGTCCTAAGATTGATAGAACACAGGTTTTGCGTTCTTGAAGAATAAATTTGCTTCCTTGTTAGTTCTTTTCATATGCATATGAGCAATACTTTCTTTGTAATATGTCTTTATTTACAGCAAGTCGACAATCGGCAAATAATTGAAATGTTTATTTCATACCGTTCTGTTATTAATTGCAGGATTTGTACATCAGAAAACATGTCGCAGAGAAAAACGACAACATTCATTTTGATAATATTAGCAGTTAATGCTATATGTATTAAAGCAGACGAGATGAACAGAGAAAAATGTGACTTTGAAGTCCGATGTTCCTGTTACTTTATTCATCCCAACCCTGTTTATAAGGTCGACTGTTCCAAGCAAAATCTTATGACAGTACCGTCGATTCCAAATAACACAGTGGAGTTAAACTTAAGCTGGAACATAATAACCAGTATCCCAGACCGCAACTTTAGAAACAACGAACGACTTTTGAAGCTGGATTTGTCTCATAATCAACTACAAACCATAGCAGTGGAAACATTCTATGGTCTGCACAATCTACAAGAGCTCTCAATAGATAACAATTTGATAAGTAATATAGCAAGTAACGTATTTAAAAACACACCAAGATTGCAGATCTTAAATATTAATAATAATTCGGTCGATTCTCCAAGTCTTAACTTTACTTATGTCCCACTGTTAACAACATTAAATGCCGACTTAACTCAAAATGATGGATCAAATCTGCAACTCGAAAATCTTCAAAGCCTTAGGTATTTGAGCATTTCGGGTCTCTCTGGTAAATGCAAGTTAACAACACTGACGGCTGAAACATTCCAAAATTTACAACATCTGGAAAGCATCGATTTGTCTGCTTGTCAAATTAACTATGTACATAAAGGAACTTTTCAGACCATGAAGAACCTCTCGTATCTGGATATATCGTACAATAAGTGCTTGAAATTTAGAGGAGTGGAAAATATCACGCATGACTTACCGCACACCTCGATTCGTGTATTAAAAGTTAATCAAGTTCACCAAAAATACGAGTTAAATACAGAGCTCAAAGAAAATCACGTTATAAACTTAAAGTACACAAATATATCAGAATTACATATGGATAGCAATAGAATACAGTTGATTGAAGTAGGTGTGTTGAGACAATTCCCCAGAACTTTGCGATTAATTTCTCTAGCAGACAATGAACTTTCTCTAGGGCCCTATGGCGCGTTTCTTAATCTTCTACCTGTCGAAATTTTGAATGTTTCTTTTAGTCATGAAGTATTGGATCCATTTAAAGTTGATGAAAAGTGTAGTAATGAACGGTTTTTCGAACCTAAGAATGAAAACAGTCATTCGTCTCATTTAATAATGCCAAATTATAATCTGGAAACAAATGGAGTACATATTACAATGCCACTTCCCCCAAACCTTAAAAAAATTATTTTTATTAACTCAAAAATGCGATTTGAAGTGCCTAGAATTCGTTTCTCACAAAGTAAAGTGAGATATGCCGACCTGAGCTTTAACCTTTTATACTCACTTATTGGACCGGTTGAGGGCGTTGATACTCTTGAACATTTAGATCTATCAAATAATTTCTGTTCGAAGATATCAACAATTTTCTTCGAAAATTTAGGTACCTTGAAAAATCTTTTTTTGCAAGATAATTTACTTGGGTTCGTTTTACCAAATGACGCGAACGGTGAAATATTTAGAAAATTGACGAAGCTTGAGACGTTGGATTTATCAAACAACCGAATACCCATGTTGCCATATAAGTTTGTCCACAACCAAAAGTCATTAAAAACACTAAATATTAGTTTGAATATGCTTGATGATCCCACATTTGAGATCAGTCATATGAGCCAATTAGAACTGTTGGATCTATCAAATAATAGAATTTCGTATGTAGGAAATGTAATGAGAAATCAATTAGATGGGATCTATAACCAAAGTACACCAATTGAAGTTGACTTGAGTGGAAATCGGCTACTCTGCACGTGCGACACAATAGATTTTGTCCAGTGGATTACTGTCACAAAAGTTCGTTTTCGCAATTCTCACCGTACATTATGCCAGCTTAAACAAAACCATTTCAAAGATATAACAGAAGCGGAATTTATATACTCTATTTTGAAAAAAGACTGTTCTTCCTATGTTTCGCTAATTGTCGGGTTAGCCATTGGCATAGTATTCTTCTCTACAGTTTTAGTAATTGGGTTATTATACAGACATCGATGGAAACTACGTTATCTTTATTACATGGTAAAAGGCAGATACAGCAGAACGATTCCTGCATCGACCAATCGTGAAAAACAAAATTACGAGTACGATGCTTTTATATCTTACGCCAATGAAGACCGTCGTTTTGTCATCGAACTATTTCTTAAAAATCTTGAAAGTATTGGTCTTAAACTCTGCATTCACAATAGAGACTTCTTGCCCGGTAATGACATTCAATTAAACATAACGTCTGCTATTCACAACAGCAGGAAAACGGTTGTTATTATGTCGCACAATTACATCAAATCTTATTGGTGCATGTTTGAATATAATATGGCTAAAATGGAAAGTATTTACTCCAGAAATAAGGAAAATATTATGTATCTTGTCTTTTTGGAACAAATGTTTCCACAAGACCTGCCATTACATATTTTAGAGCTCGTTCAATCTCAGTCATACATAGAGTATCCAAATGATTCATATGGCGACCATGTTTTCTGGGAGAAAATGAGAAAAGTTATACAATCGTAAGACAATATCACAGTTATTTATGTCCTCTAATGATCCAAATGACATATAAGTAATTAGTTACCCATGTTGATTTTTAGTTAATTATTTCTAAGCTATTTGCTGGTCTGTTGTTGTTTACCTATGATCTGTTTAAAATAATAGTTTTTATACAAATGTGGAAGCTGTATTCATATCGCTAAATTGTTTTGATAGATTTGTACTTTTTAAGAATGTACATAGCTTACTCCTTAATAAATATTATTGTAATCTACTAATCAGCATGGTTACAATGTTAAAATGAAATGACTGTTCATTTAAAAATGTAATTAAGAACAATAATATCGCTCTAATTTTATTCGACAAGATATGGGTAGATCAAAGACCACAATGGTCGCGTTTTGCTTCTCGTTGTCCTTTATAAATTTGCACTTGAACAGTGTATTTGTTGATATGTTGTTCTATGCCTTTCATTTTTAATTGGGTGTATTGGCGGGTTTATATCAAATAAAAGTTTGCAAAAGAAATTTGTGGAAGTGTTTTGGATTAGGAGTAATTAGGTCCATTGCAAAAAAGAAAAACGTCCTGTTTTCAAGTTCACTCTGACGTCATACCTTACAAAAGGGATGTTCATGCTGCTTTGAAGATAATTTGCATTACATTTACCCTAGCGACCTTGAAATTAAATTCACAACCAATACACATAGGTCGACCTCTTACGTAGACCTACTTCTAGAAATAGACTCGGGAAAACTACATACTAGACTCTACGACATTCCAGCAGCTCCAACGTATGGTGTGGACATTTTACATCTTATACGGTATTCTAGATTTATTGTTACTAAGTTTTACTATGTTTTCCATCCTGAAGTTCTATGGTTTCCACCGAACCTTAATTGATCGTTATGGGAAATCAATTTCTCAAATAAGATTGGACATTTTTGCTAAATCATTGGTATCCTTTGGTATTCCTGGATTAAATTTTTTCTTACAATGAGTAACTCGACGGGTGTCAAATTAGGGGCAAGCACTGCTTATTCGTCCGGAGCAGCACACCTGAGTGCAATCGTGGTTTTTATTGGGTTCGGGTTAAACAATTTCTGTTTGTGTGTTTTTGTGGTTTTATTTTCCGTTGAATGTGTTTTTCTATATCCAACTTGACTTTCGGCTCTTGTTGTTCGATCGGTTTCCAATTGTTTTAGCTATTGTATTTTTTTTATAATTTGGTGCATATTTTATCCGACTGGTAAGTACAATTAGGTCACCGATGGCCATTCCAAATGCAATTATGACATATTTTTAAAGTGACTTTTTAATTCTATAAACTAATAGGGAACACAGTTGTGACCTCGTTTAAGAAATTAATATACTCAACCCAATACATGCTTGTTATGTAAGTATAATTCTTACTTGCATCATCGTACATCGTACATATTATACTTAAATAATTCATATTTGAATATGTAATTGTAGTGTTTTAACAATAAACAAGATATGGTATAGAAACAGTATTTTTCGCATTCGCTATAATACATTCTATATACACGGTTCAATTTAAATGCATAATTCTTTAAACCTGCAGGTTCATATAATTTGCGTTGTTTAGATGTGATTCAACAATAACTGAAAATGAAACAATTACATGTAATACAAATAGTTTTAACGCAGAAAAGCGTTTGCTCCAAATTTCTAATTTATTTACACAAATCTATTTGGTATTCACCTACAACTAGATAATGTAAGATTTTAGAAAATAATGTATCAGAATGTTTTCAGTATAGTACTGATGTTGGATTATTGGTTTTTGTTTGTTTGTTGGAATGGAATATAACGCCTTTTTAAATTTTTTACGAAATATCGTGAAGTTTAGTTTTCATTCTAGTACGATGCAGGAGTACTCGGTGAAAAAACCTCCGACCTTTGTTAGGAAAACTGTCAATCCTTGTCTATTAAGATTAGAGTGGGACATACCCTACCGGCTGTAACACTCATGTCCACACCCTCAATGTTGACAGAATCGTGATCAAAGAAGATACTTAACTCCCTAAATCATTCGGCCACATATGCCGCAGATATTTCTTTAAAACGGGCTTCAAAGGCATTAAAAGTATATACTTTATTTATCTAACGCCTACACTAAGGTTATAGTATTAAAGATTCTTATTCCGTTTCATGTAACGTGCGTTGAATGCTAGGTATATTAACATACTTACTTATAATTAGCCTGAACAGTGTTTTTCATACCTTATCGTACTGTAAACTTACTGGAACAGTGCAATCAACGCTTTTCCTATTTTGAATCAATGTTTTTATTACATTTACCGGCAATCAGTGTGATTTTGCCATAGGAATGTTTTCTCTGTAATGACAAATGTTACCATTTAACACAGTCGACTCTGAATAGATTTTGTCTAGCTAATACCAATACTTGCTACTCATTTGTTGCGTTCTTTTTTCTAATTCGGGATTTTGCAAAACGTTGCTGGGAAAGACCTTATTATCAACGGAAATATTAAAACACTAATCACGAAATATTTTAGAAACTATAAATGAACAAGATAACAGTGACACGCTTTGTGTCAAAATCTAATTTTGATATTTAGTTGTCACTGGCAATTGATATATTATTTACCCGTGCATTAAATTTTATACTTAAATACACACTAAAATTTATATCTTTCACTCAATTTTACCTAAGGTGGTAGCTTAAATTAAGGTGTGAGGGACATAATATGTTTTCTAAAAGAAGGGGAAATTTATGTGTCGCTTGTAATATGAAAATATTTTTAAAAAGAAATTAAAAAATACAATTTTTAGTTTTTTACTGTTTGTTAGATAGCACAAAATTTGACATTCGTGTTAATTGTTTATTGTTCGTAGTGTAACGTAACTCTGCTGCATAATCTAATTTTTTTTTCATTTTAGAAACTAAAATGAACTTGCTCTATATGGTGTCAGAAAAAAAGTTTTCCTTAGAAATGAAGATAATTACACCATAGAAATTGTCAAAACGACAAACCACAAATTAAAATATATAGCAACTACATCAATGGTCCTTACTTGGTACAGGCATTTCAAAGAAATTTCAAGTTTTATCTCATGCAAAACTACCTTCTTCCATTACTGTTTTATTTTAATAGTTTTTTTAAATAAAAATGTATTATCATAACACACCACTTGCAAGTAATATGTCTATCCAATTATCATCAAAGAAGAATCACTGAAATTAAAACATTGGGAAAATTATATACAATCATATTTTCAACATTCGCATTTCCTAGTTCAACATTCGACTTTTGAGTTCCTCGTTCAGCATTCGCAGTTCCTAGTTCATTATTCGATTTTTCAGTTCTTCGTTCACCATTAATAGTTTCTTGTTCAATGTTCAAAATTTATAGTTCTTCGTTCAATATTCGCAGTTACTTATTCAACATTCGCATACAACAAGAGAAAAAAGTTTAACATTCAAAGTTACTAGCTCAACATTCGATTTTTCGGATCCTAGTTCAACATTCGATTTTTCAGATCGTAGTTCAACATTGTTAGTTTCTGGTTTACTATGAAATATTTTGAGTTCCTCGTTCAACCTTCGCAGTAACTAGTTTAACATTCGATTTTTTAGTCATTAGTTAAAAATTCGTACCATTTTAAATGTTGAACCAGAAACAACAAATATTGAACTAGAAATTACAAATGTTTAACAAGGAACTAAAAAAAATCGAATGTTCAACGAGGATATAAAAAATTTAATTATTGAACTAGAAACAACGAATGTTAAACAGAAAAATCGAATGTTGCCCTGGAAATAGCAAATGTTGAACAAGTAACTAAAAATTGTGAATATTCAACCAGAAACTACGCATGTTGAACTACAAGGTGCGAATGTTGAACTACAAGGTGCAAATGTTGAGCCAGGGACCAAGAAATCGAGTGTTGAGCTATGAAGTGCAATTGTTGAACGAAGAACGTAAAATTGTGAATAAATGTAGAAACTACAAATGTTCAACTAGGAATTACGAATGTTGAACGAGGAATTAAACATTGAAATATTAAACCAGACATTACGAATGTTGAACTAGGAATTAAAAATTGAAATATTGAACCAGACATTACGAATGTTGAACTAGGAATCACAAATTTCGAACTATAAACTGAAAAATCGAATGTTGAACTTGGAATGAGAAAAATTGTGTCCAGTATTAAGCTGAAAGAAGTTTTTGGTATTTTTTCGATTGAATGTTCAACGTTGAACCAAAAGGATTTGACGAATGGTAGTTATTCACACTTCTTAATTGCAAGTTGAATTCGTATAATTGTAACTAATGAGTAACTTAAAAACGTTTACAAGGTCAAATACCTACATTTTCAAATTCTTATTTGTGTATAACTTTTTGTTAATATCAAATGATATCGAATAGTGTTTTACTTTCCTTCGGTTAAATTGTGAAATACATTTAATTTTAATTTAAAGGGGGTCAATATCAGATCATAATGTTCTACACTAGACCTTTCCTATTTTACAGATATCGAAAAAGCTTTTTCTTCACATGTGTTAATTTTTCCAGGCATATTACTAAAATTATTAAGAGCTCAGATTTGGAGGTTATTAAATGCAGATAGGATATTTAGTATTAAAAGAGGAAAGCTTTTTAATCGTTCAGTCAGTCGAACCATTGAACTATTATTATTATTATTATTATTATTATTATTATTATTATTATTATTATTATTATTATCTTTATTATTATTATTATTATTATTATTATTATTATTATTGTGTACTTTAATAGCAAGGCAATAGGTGTGCTGTGCGAATTTTGCGAATTTCATTTCTCATACTACGTATAAAGATAATTTGCAAATTCAGTTTTTAATTACATGAAGCTAATCGTGACTGTTGTGAACTGCTGCATATATCTTTTTGCACACATAGAGGACAAACTTTTGGATTATTCGTGGGGTCCACATTTTGTTTAGGAAGGAAGCCAGGTTACCACCGCAATCTTTGATAAACTGGCAATACTTTTCAATTCAAGTTTAAGTTGAGCTCGTTGGGCTCTAACTCACAACCTCAGTGTTGACACGACGGTGATCACTATCAGACAAAAGGACACAAGTGTTGTTTGTTTAGAAGTTAAAAAGCTAAAGATACATATAATAAAAAATAAATAAATGCAAATACATGAAATAAAAAGAAATTATTTTAAAGAATAATTGTGTTAACTTTGAAACATGACAATTCAATGTTTTATGTAATGTGACAGTAGTATTTTTTGCTGCCAATTTCCGGATGTTGCGTTGTAAGCACATACATTATTAATACTTTATAACACGTTGAAAATGCATAAATGTTCGATGCAAAAAAGACATATATTCATCCAAAGAAACAAAGAACAACAAATTCATGAAAAAGCAGCAGAAAGAACTAAAAAATTGACTTGTACCAACAGGCACATAAAAAATATGTAACAGGATTAAATCAGATGATGGGATATTTTCACATTATAGGACATTTTGAGATTGCTTAAAATGTTATCACGTCTGTACACGTAAAGAATGTGTAAATTGTATCATTCAAAGATACACGGTGACCACGTAAGTTTTAATCGCTCTAGAACACTTGAAATATTTAAAATATTTATTAAGTGTGAACAAGTTTGTCTTCCATAATCGCTTAACTTGTGTATACATCTAGTTTTCGACCATACGGAGAACAAAATAATTGCCTGTTCAGTTGAACATTATTGTTTCCAGTATATAAACACATGATTAACGTAGACTTTGTCTCTGCTGCTGTAGAACACGTAATAAACGCATAAATTGTCGATTATTTGGGAACACTAAAACACTAATCAATCGTGGATTGTAGTTTACTCGATAATATAAGTAGAACAATTAAGACATCTCTCGAAACTCGACAATCGTTATTTTGTCTGATTGCCGTTTTCGTAGATTATGTGTGTAAACTGAATTTCAAAACCCAGAGCAAATTTAGTGTGTCCAATATTATATTTAGGTATAAAGCAAAATCCGTGATATTACATGTGTAAACAATAGAAGAACAAAGGCAATTATTCAACATCGAATATCGTGTCACTCGCATTTATAAATGTTTATTTAAATATGAATAAGCATAATTACCAAAAGGTATAGAGACTGTCAGGAAGAAACTTCTACATAATTAATAGTCATTAATCCTAATATAAATTTTCTTTGCATTATCACTTGATAAGAAACGAAACGAAAAGACACATTTGAGATAAATATCTCCTTTGAAAATGTGATTCACTTATATAATAGACATCCAGAGGATGGTAATTTCTACACAAAACCTTTAAAATGTTCATATAAAAACGTCTTTTTCACTTCAGAGTTATCATTTTTATATGACACCATATTTTTCATGAAAACATATTTCTATAATTTATTACAATAAATGACCAAATATCTCAGACTTATGCTATTATAAGAAAAATAGCAAAGAAAACCGACCGAACAACAAGAGCCAAAAGTCAAGGGACCGTTACAAATCCGGATATAGACAAAACGCAACACAAAAAACAGAAAGAGAGTAACCCGAACCCAATAAAAATCATGGGTGCACTCAGGTGTTCCGGACGAGTAAGCAGTGCCTGCCTCTAATTAGACACCCGTCGAGTTACTCATTGTCATGTCTAGGGAAAAGTCAAATCCAGGAATAGGAATCACTACCTATGACTCAGCAAACATGTCAGATCGTATTTGAGACACTGATTTCCCATAACGATCAATTAAGTCATGGTGACGACCATAGAACTTCTGGAGAGATAACATCAACCTAGATGCAACAAACCCTTGTTTGAGTAGTTTAGCAGTCAACAACAGGGATCGGTCTAGAAAATCGGAATACCGATCGCAGGATCTAGAATAACGTATAAGTTGTGAAATGTACACACCATACGTTGGAGCTGCTGGAATGTTGCTGTCGATGAACGGGAAGTTGACAATTGGAAAGTTGAAGTCATCACGTTTGTCGTAGAGTCGAGTTTGTAGTTTTCCTGAGTCTATTTCTAGAAGTAGATGCTTATTTATATTTATTTCAATATTTATGTATACGAGATCGTGTTCAACAAAAATAAATAAATTAATAAATATGCATAGATTCATGTATGTGCAATGTATATCTAAGTTCAAACATTTGTGTTTTGTGATAAATGTAACTCGTTAATGCTTCATTTCATTTCCAGATGAAGAGGAGTGGCTACATAAGACGCAATCATTATTGCCCTAGATACACATGTTAAATGCATGTTATTTGCATGTGCCTAGTTCTGTTAACGTCAGTACCTTTTAACACTGCATTCAAACGAAACAGTTTAAGAACCAAAAGCATTAAAAAACAAAATAATAAAATCCGACATTTTACTCTTCATAGTTAAGGCCTTTATGAATAAAAAATACAATTAAACATGTACTGTGAACAGACAACATAAGACCTGATATTATACATCCTTATTCACGGGAAATAGAAAAGAACTCTTTAACTTTTTGTAGTTTATTTTGATTTTGCTTGGAATTAAATATTGTATTGATTAAAATGACATTTTTCATTACTAGAGAGGTGAAAATGGCATACACTTAAGACAATTTGCAAAAACTAATTTTTGTCATTTTATTAAAATCTAAAACATGAGCGAGGTTTTGTGCACGTATGTTAATACTAGGAAGCGAGTTTTAGCATTAATGGATAATAAAGTTGTCCAAGGCCAACGACTCGTATACGCTCTACGTACATTTCATGAAAATATGCATTATTTCTAATTTTTCTCTATGCAATTGCTGCTTGTCCGTTTGCTTTTATTTATAATTGTTCTAGAGATTATGCAAAAACAATACATACAATGAATACTTAATGATTTGTTGTTTGTTTATTTAAATTTTGTTTAATGCCACATGCAATTTTTCAGCTCTATGATAGCGTCCAGGTTTAATTGGAGAGGAAGCCATAGTACCCAGAAAAAAACCCCTACCTGTGGTGAGAATCTAAGAAATTACAAAATATTACGAGATTACACTGTCGATTTCGTATAAACTGTGTTCCTCATATGTCACCTTGTTTAAAAATTGGTGGAAAAAATTAGTATCAAATCAAAAGCTTCAAGGTCTTTCTGTTGCTTTGAAAAACCCTTAAAATCAATAGTTAACTTGAACACATATCTTAAACACTATGAATCAAAATGATAACAGTGACATAATTCGTGTTAAAACTATGACCATAACTAAAATAGACATAAAAGATAGGGCTAATAGTTCAAGAACAATTAAAAGGTCTTTCCCAGATTCCTGTAAGAAATTACAACAAATACATGGTTGTCAAGGACTTTTGTGGCTGTTGCTAGGGACTAAATGCCACTTCCGGTTGTAAAATGACATATTTCAGTAAGGTACAGTTTCCTGATTTTGAAAATATATATTTGGTAAGGACTTTTTGTAATGGTTACCATGTTACTATGTATGACCAAATGTATCAAATAAGTGTATTTATGAGAGGAGTATTTTTCCCATTAGGTCTTCTTCTATCTTTTATAGTTTTTGAGGTAATGAAAACAACATTAGAGGAATAAGGTAGAGGTCACTTCTGAACTCTTTAACTTTGAGATTTTCTTTGAGGACATGTCACAGGACGACAAATGGTGAAAACATTCGTGATTTTGACTTATGGTTTGTGACTTTTTGTGATACGTAGAGTCCCTGAAACATTCGCGATACCGTTCGCCTCCGCTAGTCAGGAATTTTTAGCCAGATATGTCATAAAGTTGTCTCAAAAGTTCCTTAATATTGTCACTTTTCAGTTTTCTTCTATCTGTTATTGTTCCAGAGATTACTCCATAACAAGATTTTCGGTGTTCGGGCAGATAACTCTGCAAAGAAAAAATATTTCAGTTTCGCACGGTGAATTCCGAATAGAATTTCAGTGCCCAATATTTGATATTTCTCATTCTTTTTTTAACTGTTTCTTTCAAGTTGGCGAAAAAATGGAGAAAAAACTCGAAGCAAAACCAATACGATCTTCCCAGTGGATGTGGGAAAGACCTTAATTATTCACCTGTGCATTGGATTGGAGTCAAAAAGAATCATATGGTCATAACTAACAAAAGGGATGTTTCTCGTGTCTTAAAGGGAATTAACTATGGTACTTTTGTCTAATTTGGTAGATATTTGTTCTGACTATTATTGTACAATTAAGACATCGGTGTCCATTACAAATGCAGAAATAGCATACTTTTAAAATTGACCTTTTGATTCTATAAACTAATAGGGTTGCAAGAAAAAAAGATTCGTCCACTCCTTTTATAATTTTTCTATATATACTATTTCCTTGTTAAAAAATATTTCTCCTCTGAAAATATTATTGCAGATAGTTATCCCAAATTTTAAATTCAGTGTAAAGTAATTTGGTTACGATGATTATTGGATACACATATTACTGACTAGTGGTTTATGATTCCCATCCATTTTAATCAACAAACCAACTCGCATACTTGGGTAATGGATGCAAAAGGTTTGGCATGCATAAAACCTGGTATAACACACCATTTCTTTTAAAATGCTTGCACCAAGATAGAACCATTGCTTTAGTTATTATATTTTAAGTTGTTGGTTAGGTATCATATTGCGAAATATAGATACCATATACTTGAGAATATTGCTGAATAAGTGAGGAAACATTTATAATTTTCTTTTTTAAAATTAAAATCGTCTCGTTTGTCGTAAATTCGTGTACTGAGATGACCGGTTGCGTCGTATTCGAGGTGCAAGTCTACAAATGATGTACACAAAGCTGTTTGTGTGATTTTTTAAATTTATAGTTCTAAGGATATATGAACGGAAGCCACCCGACATTGAGGATTGTTAATTGAAAGGACATCATCAATATATCTATATGTAAAATTATAAGACACATAACTTCTACTATCTTCTTGTCTTTCATACGTCGAAGATATTCATTTTCAACTGCTTTGACAAGCCGTTGGTAGAGCAAATAGAAAATAGAGGGCCTGGCTATATACTTTTCCTGGAAGGATTTTTGAAATCCAATACAAGTATGGTAATTATTCAGACCAGTTGCCGTAATGTAAAAAAAATAAGACGTCATGAAGGACTTATGAATTTCATCTTTGTCAAATGTGGTATGTTTGTATGTGGAATAACCAGAGTTATCGATGATGCCTAGCTCTTTAATGAGGCATTCATAGTAATGTGACTTTCATACAAACGCACTGTTGTTAGAAGCCTTATTTGCAGTGACAACAACATATTTGTCATGGAGGGAAGTGAGGCATCTCATAGCAATATTGAATACGGATTTTGGTCGATTATTGATGCAAACAATCAATGGAGGAACTTAGAGAGTTGTGTTTTTCTTTTAGATCAGTAGAAACACTTTGATGCTCACAAGAATATTTTTGATTCATTAAGTGATATCGTCATTATCAATTTTATGCCCACACATTTCGAAAATTATTTAACTTCTACGGTTTTTCCATTCTAGAGGTGCAGATTACCTAACCAGGATTATGACATGACGTTTAAAAGTTTTGATGATAAAAGATCTCAGATATCTGAATGATTTGGATTTTAAATACTTTTTTATTTGATTTATGATTTTACAAACTGCCGGGATGGAGTAGTAAATTTAACAACCTTGAGTTAGGAAATACTGAAAAAGATAACCAACATTTAACATATATTTAGTTGCAAACACTGGGTAGAGGTACTCTTGTGTTAATCATTAGCCATTCATGATGTCATTGTGCAGTGTATATCGACAATTAAGTATATACATGAATACATGTATAGTCATGTATACATGTATAGTCACAGCTGTTATAAAGGCTTTCTACTTTCAGTGGAAACTTTCTTATTATTTACTTCCTCATTTCGTGTTACCTTTAATTGGTTTGATGATATTGTCGTAGAGACCATGGGCCGGTGAGAAACTACGCTTTCGCAGTTTAACCTGGCAATATAAACTTTTTTATTTCCGGAGTTATCTATCTTGACACAGAAAACCTTGCGCGGAATAGATGCTCCGGTTACAGTTGTTGCAATATGATCAGAGATGAATCACGTATGTTCGTGAGTCATGTTTTAATTACTTGTTCAACATGTTCAACGTTCAACATTTAACATTCAAACAAATACCAAAGATTCTTTCAGTTTTACATTGCACACTAAGTTCTTTGTTTAACTTTTAATCAACATTCGTAGTTTGTTGTTCAATACTTCAGAGTTTTAATTCCTAGTTTAACATTCGATTTTTCAGTTCCTAGTTCAACATTCGATTTTTCAGTTCCCAGTTCAACATTCGATTTTACAGTTACTAGTTCAACATTCGTAATTCCTAGTTCAACATTCGTAGTACCTGGTTCAATAGTTTTCAAAGTTTTTAGTTCCTTGTGCAACATTCGCAGTTCTTACTAGTTCACCTTTCATTGTTGATATTTCAACATTTGTAGTTGCTGGCCCATTATTCAAAACAGGATGTCCTCTTTGACGTACGGGCTACATTTTCTTCTGGGGTCTCGGTGGCAGAGCGGTTAAGGTAGTTCGTCTACCATTGATCACGTTGTCTGTCAACACTGAGATTGTGGGTTCGAGCCTCACTGCGGGCAGGTTGCTTTCGACTCCAATCTTAATTGACAAGGATTGCCAGTTTTCCTACCGAAGGTCAGGTGTTTTCTCCGGATACTCCGGCTTCCTCCCCCAATAAAAACTGGACGCCATGATATAGCTGAAAAATTGCTGAAAGTGGAGTTAAACAAAATTCAAACAAAGAAACAAACATTTTCTTCTGTAAGCACTCAAATCTACAGTATGTATATGATTAATCCTTTTGCACCCCTAATGAAATTACATAATAAAATATATGAATATATAATTAATTGCACAATGAAACACGAGTGGCTAATGATAAAAACAGAGAGTCTCAGGGATGTGTAAAGTGAGAATTCTTTTTATATTAAGTATTTTATCATTGTTAGTTGTCTCCTGCCTTTAAGTTTTATATTAAGTTATGCTGAAGACGTCTGAAATTAAAGCGATGGTTTACCATAATAGGTATAATATTGATTAAAACAACTTGATTTAAGTTATGCATATATTCGTAAACTAGTTTTATTTGAATTTTTTGTCAATGTTAGTATACAAGTAACTAAATTAGGGGCCTGCATGTTTTAACGTATTAAGCTCACATTATACAGACAAAATACTCTTTGTTGTTTACTATAACTTTAATTGCTGCCAATCAAACTGTATAAAATGCTGGTTTTCAGTAGGAAAATGTCTATACCTTAAATATTAATAGTTTATTAAATTGAAATACAGAGGTGTCTTGAGTTGTAAAATATTTAAAAGGCTAATTTATTATTATTTTTCGATATTCAAAAGTGTTACAAAATATCAAAATACTTGTACTACGGTGTGTACTAAAATCCGAAAACTGATGATGTGAACAGTATAACGAAAGCCATCATTCTGAAAAATATGAGTATTATTAGGTTGGCAATTTTCAAATAGTTTTTTATTGTAATTTAATGCAAAATAATGATCTTGGGTAGAGCTTCTAAAAAGAGAGAGAATCGGAGAAAGAATAGAGAATAGAAACAATTGATTCTAAAATCTTCTATCTATTCTGTGGCAAATATAATATGAACTAAAGGGCAATGAACCTATTTGTAGAGGATAGAATAGGAAACTGTACAGATTACTGTAAATAGTACACCCAAAACAAAAAATGTCTTCGTTAATTTTCATCATTGTCATTAATAAAAATAGCACATCTATACCAATATAATTAAACAGAAACATTTCAAACAAGGACATCATATAACGTTATAAAGCAATTTCTTTGTAATAAAAAAATGCCATTTTAAACATTTTTAACATGTAATTTGAAAAGATCCCGTATGTATATTACATAACAACTGTAAATAAAAAAAATCAATTTTGCATTATGTACATGGGCACTATCTTGTAGGTCTCATCGATCTTCTAATATACCAGTGCATTACTGATTTCGTCTTCGCTTTTGGTATTTTATAGGTTCGGACCAAGCGTATGGTATCTTCATCTTTCTTTCTGGTTGATCTTTTTGGATAACACGGTAAAAGCTGCTAACTCGACTAAATTCAATTCTGCAAGCATATGATGCCTATGCATGTTGCAGCGCTGCCTATTATGCAGGCCATAAAATTGACATTCAGAACAGTACAGAGTCGTGAACGAGGGGCAGTTCATGTTTAAACCCAAAGACAATCTTGTTATCTTTTGCGAAGCAGAAGATGTGCTTCAATGGTATGCAGAATGAGAACGTTCCCTTTGCGGCCGGCTTAGTAATGACATATCCGTGTCTAGATGCAAAACCAATGTTGTCTGCTGCAGCGAGTCCATTGAAATGCTACAACGGATTTAGATCTGAGATTTGCAGGTCATTGGATCGTTCATGTGTTCGATCTTTTGTCCGTACATTTGTTACGCGAAGTTTTTGTACAGACACATGTGTGTATATGATTTCGTTGTTTACGAGAATCACATGATCTCCATCTGAGTAAGCGGTACCGCCATTTGTTTGGAGTCGTCCTTTTACCATGAGGTAGCACTAAGCGGGATGGAGTTTTTATTGGGGAAACCGGAGAAAACCCCCGACCTGCGGTAGGAAAACTGGCAATCCTTGTCAATTAAGATAGGATCGAGTACACCCTGCCCGCAGAGAGGATCGAACCCACAATCTCAGTGTTGACAGACCACGTGATCAATAGTAGACGAACTACCTCGACCACTCGGCCACTGAGGCCTCGGGATGGAGGTAGAGATGCTGAGATTATATATTATTACGTATCTTAGCATTGTGAATATTCAAAGAAGTTCCTGATTAAGGTTCGTATTCATGTATCTCATTACAGTAATCATAAACGCTATCGTAAAAGGAAATCCTTCATCGATTTGAGGATTTCATTCATGGTGTATTTATTGATACAATTTGACGAAGTAGCAATGTAATTGATGTAGATGCTTGTGTTTATTTTCTTTTGTTGGAAAGGATTCAGTTTGATTTTTGCCTTGCCACTGCCCATGATGATGTTGAGGTTTAGTGTGGAGAATATTCATATCTTTGCACTGCGTGTGGTAAGCTGGCATACAATGCGATCAACTGCTTTGGCAGCATTCTTTCGACACTTTTCACCTTCGCGTATGCAACCATGGCTATAACTTTTGTTTCCCATCGTTTTGGCAGCAGCGATGTGAATAGGTTGCCAACAAAACTACTGAGTCTGATAATCTGGAAGACCTCTTCCGCCGTACATATATTTATGGCGAAAATCATGGTTTGTACATAACATTCTAATTTTTCAGCTATATCATGGCATCAAGATGTTATTGGCGAGGAAGCCGGAGTACCCGGACAAAACACCCAACCTGCGATAGGGAAGCAGGGACAGTCTATACTATACTAGTATAGACTGTCCCTGAGGGAAGCGAGTACACCATGCCCGTTAGACTCGATCCCGCAACCTCAGTGTTGACAAACCACGTGATCAATGGTAGATGACTAACTTCCTCAACCAATCTGCCACAGAGGCCCTTGTCAATAATTTCAATCGTACATTTTATACTTTTATAATTGATGTTTTGAAAAGGTGAATGTGGTGATTTATTAATAAGATATTGTAGAGAAAGTCTTTTTGAATTCACCATAAAGAAATGCTCCATTTTCGGTACACTTAAATGCATAACTTTTCACACGTACCTTCTCATATAATTTACCTTTTCTAATAACAAGTTACAAAAACATGCAATTAAAAATGCAAACAATATAGGAAAACATGTAAACAATGGTAATCTTATACACATAGTTCCTGATGAACCGTGATCAACTGAATACCACATGTTATATTTTACAGAAATCCGTATCAATTTTTTAAAATTTTATTTAAAAAATAGTACACAGTACATCAACAACATGCACTTAACTTCTTTATAGTGTTCCTCTTATACACTTCTGTATTAAATTGATTAATTAAGTGTTCAGTAGCTAACCTGTTCAACAAATTTAAAAAGAAATAATATATATATATATATATATAATGCAAAAGTCTGAGTGTGCAATGCATTTTCTTATAATAACCTGTATATCGCTGTTTTGTGACATATTGACATCACATTGCCCTTAAAAAAATTTGATAATTCGAATGAAATTGACAAATTGTCAATGTTTACGAAAATGTGATAATACCAAAGGATGCATCGTCTTGGTACAAGAAAAAAAGTCACAAATCAGTGATACACAAATTTATTGGATAAGGACCTTTGCTAGTCATGTTATTGACGTTTTTGTCAGATATTCGGAACTCTTCTGGTGTTATTGCTTTCTAAGCAAAACATTATTACTCCCTGATCCCAATGTTCTTTTGATAATTGATTACAATTATCTTAACTCATTACAGCCAAATAAAAAGGGGATATAGAACAGATAAAATTTCTTTGTGTACTTTGATATACAAAAATTTTACATATAAAACACATGAACAATCGGAAGAGATTTTCAGCTCAACCAAGAGCATTTGGTTGTTAGCATGAAGCAATGATAACCAAAAGCATGCTTTTTGACAGCTTTTCAATCACTTATCTATAATACCAAGTGTTTAACGTATCATTAATTGTGTCAACTTACTGTCTTCACGATAAAACCCATTCAAACACCTTGGTATTATTACAGGACCAGCATGCATCAATACAGCTAAATGTTATACATTGACATATGTTAGTCTCATGCAATGTACAGAAGGTCATCATTTATTATTTGCAAAAACAACAAATGTATATACTTCATGCTGAATGAACAAAAATTGTTCTTTGTTCTATTTACTTACAAATGATACATGTTACTAATTGTTACCACACTCAACAAAAATGTTATGATTACAAATTACTTTTAAATCACAAATCCTTTACATAAATGGATGCTTTATCCTATTACTGGTATAGTTAAATGAAAAAATTTCAACAAAAGGTAAATAAATCGTGAATGCAGAGTTAATCAAACAACACAGAGCTTCAGTTTGTAGATGATTTAGTATTATATTGATAGATATTTATATTGATCAAAACAAGAGTATTTGTAAGGTGGTAAATAATTTCATGTGAACATTTAACAGTTCATTACCCATAAAAAACAAAAAAGAAGTGATAAAAGAAGATATGTGAATACCATTTTTAAATGGTAGAATTAAAAAAATATATATATATTTGTTAAACTGCATATAAAATAGACAGACTAGTACTACTTACTATTACATGACAGCGATGAAATACCGAGATTTACTAGTGAAATAATTTGGGAAAATCACATGTTAAAGAAAGTCGGTTTTTTTATTCACTGCAAGTGACATCCCAATGTATGTCCTTAATGACGTCCCTAGCAAACGTTGACATGCAAGAACATTCAAAACAAAGCTCTAAGTTCTTAACAACATGTTCAATATTCATCAATGTAATAAAAAGAAAAGTCAATGGGGCATCTGATAATCATGAATATTTAAATATGGTCGATCTAAAATGCAATTAAGATTTAACTGGTTTGTGGGAACAGTGCGGGGAACATGTTCACTGCACTTGTTTCATCTGATATGTTCAGCAGCACTCGTGATATTTTCAATATTCACTCTTCAGCATTAACTATATTGTAATCAGTTACTGGAATTCATATAACAACTTTAAAAATGTGCTTCCAATCAAGGTCTATATCATACTAGTACATAGGTGTACTGGAAAAAAAATCAAATTACCTTTATAGTGGGGATACTCCAAAAACTGTAATTTTCCTGGCATAAACAAAACTTTCTTATCTCCCTTATAAAAGGGACATAAATGTTTAACGTTCAACTGCACTTTGCATATACAAAATTTTATGAAACAACAGCCAGAATAAATTCTTCTAAAACTCACTAAATATAACTCAATTCTGTGCAATAGAAACAAATTAATTTGTAACAAAGAATGCCTTGCAAGTACAAAAACATTTTGATATTCCCATCCAAATAGGTAATGCCAGGCCAGATCTCATTATAACATGATTTAATAAAATTGAATAAATGTACAATGGCATGCTGATTCAGTTGACACAAGCAATGTTGTCATAAAAAGGCTCCAAATTCCTAAAAAGGATTAATTACCTCATTTATCTAAAAACTACATGATGTTTTTTATAAATAATTACACATTTTGAATATCTTTTAACTTCGAATAAATGCTAAGTATAAAATGCTTACTTCCAAATAGCCAAAACAGTGCTCTTTCAAACAAATTTATTGTACTCTAAACTCACCAAAGAAATCTGCGATTAAAGACAACCAATACTAACACAGAAATGTTCAGCAATTTTGTAACTTTAGTTAACCTTATATATCGTGAACAATTATTTTATATTTTAAGGTAACACAATTTTACTAAATAGTTACAATACAGTTCAAATAATATTGCTGAAATACAATGTTTTTTTAGAAAAATATATTTGTATATCAATACATGTTTCTACATGTTTTTTTGTGAAAATTGACATTTTAAGCAGTTTTAAGGTTACAGAGAATTATTTATTTATTTATTTATTTATTTATTTATTTATTTATTTATTATCTCTGCCTAATGAAGTGGGTAAAACCCCATGGACAAACTATTTTCATGGGTATGATAAGGAGTTTTTGCCTGCACAGTAGCTTAGAAGCAGATTAGAAAAACTTCACATGTTTCAAAAATTATGTTTTAAATACCCTTATATAAGTATCAGCTAAAAATACTGAACCTTAATGTGTGCCTTTAAATATTTTCAGTAGAAAGATATTATTTTTAATACCGATCACTATAAACAGCCTAGAATATTAAATGTCTAAATCACATATAGGTCTTTCAAGATAATTTATTGCTTTTTGCTGTATTTTCCTTTTACCATAATGTGCATATTATCCTATCTCACTACTAATGTGAGATGGGCCCATCTCACCTCAATGTCAAGATGTCATTAAGTAAACATCCTAGCATCACAATGTTACAAAAGAGCAATAAACAGATTATGTATGTTTTATTAAACTCCGTGAATTCCCTTGTCATATCATCGCAGGGCTGAAACCTTCAATGAGATATTGATAATAAAATGCATCTCGTTAAAAAAACATAAATAATCTATAATTCTAGTTAACTCTGTCATACCTGGTATGCTACAAAACAATAAATAAATTTTGCAAGAATACTGACTTTTGATTGGCTGGAAAATATTTTCTATCAGAGGGTGGAAAACAAATTTGATCGTCATGGAGACACGCGCCATTTGACGTCATATATTACTCCACGGGAAACTAACAGTTTTTGTGTTGATCTCTTTAAAAAAAAAATGTCCAGTTACAAAAATAAAATTGTTGAGTGTATTCTATTGTTTGAATTTATTTATAAGTATTAACTACATAAAATATTTTCTCCATCGAAGGATAACAAAATTTCCGTTGTGCACATTTAATATAATCCGCTACGCTACGAAGATTATACAATGTGCAAAACGGAAATTTTGTTATCCTTCGATGGAGAAAATATTTTTTGCAGTTAATCCTTAAGTAAATATGGTATTTAACATGAAACAATTGATATAACAAATATTTTAAATAGACCAATATCTTTTTGCCTTTTGGTCAAATGTGGCATAATAATACAATTTTCAATGTCATTACAGCACACAATCAACAAAACAAATGTGTTTTAAACAACCATTTAAATTCCCTATAGTTAGGTTGGAACAGCATTCCTGGGGGCCGGTCCAGGTTCAGGATCATTTATACCTGAAATAAAACAGAATATATATACACTGTATATACAGAAATATATACATTTCATATAATAAAACTGACAGAAAGTCTTACAGAAGCCTAACCAGTTAAGGGCTAGTCTTTAATAAAATAACAAATGTGTCTCTGTGACACTTATGTCCTGCATGCGCATATTGGTAAATACCCCTGTTTTCTACATTCTATTTGACACACCCTACAGTATTTTGCCAGTGAAGAAAAGAGATCTCAACAGTATACCAAGTTCAATGAAAATGTGAAGTCATCTTGATTCTTCATAAACAGATTAACAAACCAAAGGAATATCGATATGTCCCCTAATTTTTGTTGGTTGGCGGGACATAAAAAAACATTCTGCTTCCAACAAAAATGTTTAATGGTAGACAATCCCACATCAATGCTGTGTATTATACAGATGAAAAAAAAACTGATTTTTTTAGACAATATTGCAGTCTTTTGGTACAGATGTTCTGGAATTGTAAAGAGATTATTAGGATTTCCAGAGTTATCTCCCATTTTCGGTTTTGTAGTGCATTCTATTGAATTCAGTTCACTCACAAGACCAGCATAGAAAATAGTAATGATTTTATATACATTGTAATGACTTTTAAAAACCAAACCATGTACAAATAATTCTATTCATGCTGTAATTTATTTATATATTTATAGTGCTTTATAGTGATTTGATTGGATAAAAACACTTAAATGGCATCATCTCAGATAATTTATATATCGATATTTCCTCTGAGCGGACTACTTTCAGTATCCAATGTAAACAAGATGGCATCCTCCTAGTGTATCGTTCAGGAGAGGGTACAATGTTTTCTCTGCCTCAATGATTTCCAATTAAATCGACTGAGATTAACAATAAAATATAATATATATACAATTTAGTGTTTTATAGTGATTTTTTTCCTATTAATATCTATAGAACCGCTGTTCTTTTTGTACTATGTTTTGCATATCCCTACGCTTTCCAGCCTAGGTATATTTTAAGGTCTAGATGGGTTTCAGTAACTTTTTGCTGTTTTAAAAAATCGCAATGATTATTTCACAGAGTAATAAGGATTAAACACTGGGTTTTAAGAAATTATCAATGTGTAAACTCCGGCAACTCCCTAACAAACTAAATAAAATGAAGGACTTTATGTCAAGTTTGTGAGGAAGTCGCCGGAGTTTACACATTGATAATTTGTGTTTAATCCTATAATATGAGGTTTTTTTCAACAGAATTTTTTATAATCATTTGTTATAATGCTTTTCTTAAAATATATCAACAAAAATTTAGTTGTTACTGTGGACATGTTTAATTGTTGGAAAAGGCACATATTTTTTATCTTTTTGTGCTAACATATTTGTACAGTATTTTTTCTGCTTTTACCATGCAATTTCATCAATAGATTACTTTAAATCTATGCTAAATCCTACTACAAAAAAGTTTTTAAAGAACAGTAATACTGCTAAACTATGTCTTTTAGTTTATTCATAAGACTTAGTTGTGTTGATAATGAACAACAGGGTCAAGATACAATACAACTCTCTGTAAGCAGATAACTTATAAATTGGTAAGTCATTCATATTTCTTTTCAAGAACTTGTTCATGTTTCAAATGAAGCTATAAACAGAGTTAAGGTTTTTGAGGTTAGGTCTACCCTCTTGGTTTTTACAATCAACTTCAACCTTAATTGACAAGGATTACAAGTTTTCTCTCTCGGTTGTTTTAGTTCTTCCCCAATACAATCTGGATGGCATGATACGGTTGAAAACTTGCTGAAGGTGCAGTAAAACTTCATACAAAGAATACAAGAAATATAGAATCTTACATTGGTAAGAGTGGATTATAGGATTTCTCCAATCAAGATAGTTAAATTATGTAATTTCAAAAGGCAAGGACTTAAATATATTTCAATAATTTAACTATTGAGATTGGAGAAATCCCATAATCCAAAGTACAACTTATGTAAGATTCTGTTTGTCTAATTTTAACTAGAGGCTCCCAGGAGTCTGTATCGCTCACCTGAACCTGAAACCAAACAACCCTTTTTTATCCAGCTTTTCTTTGCTATAAGGAATTGCCCAACACTTCTGCAAAAATAATTAATTTTGACCTTTTAAGGGAAATAACTCCTATAAGGAGGATCTTTTGATGGTTAGAGGGAGAAGGGAGGTTCACTTCAAATTTGCTGTACCTGTTATACTTTTTTAACTATCAGTCGAAAACTCCCTCAACCCCCCCCCCCCTTTTTTCATTTTTTCTATTTTAATCCAATGTAGCTATGTAGGTAGTCAGGTGTCATGATTTGCACAATTTTGGTAGAGGACATCCTAAAGATGATGTGTGCAATGTTTCAAAGCAGTCCTTTCATTGGTTTAAGAGGAGAAGATTTTTTAAAATCAAGTAAAATTGATTAAAAAAATGTTCAAGGAGAATAATTCCTAAACGGTTCAACAGACAATCTTGACCCTAAGTCATTTTTGTAGCCCTCATAGAGCAGAACAATTAAGCAATGCTAACTTTTTCTCTAGTTCTAATAATTTTCAAGATTTTGAGGCAAAAATGTCAAAAATAATCAATTTCGACAATTAAAGGGCAATAACTCCTATAAGGAGTCATCATACAACTTCAACCCAATGGAGTGTTTTGTAGAGCTTTTGATGCAGATGAAGGCATGTCTCTTCGGTTTTCCTGTATCTGTTACACTTTTTTAAATATAAGCCAAAAACTGTATTTTACCGCCCCCCCCCCCATCCTATTTTTAGCCATGGTGGCCATGTTGGTTAATCTGCAGCCATGGTAGGTGCAAACTTGGTTGAGGACATTTGACAGATGATGTGTACAAAGTTTCAAAGCAGTACTTTCAGTTGTTTCAGAGGAGAAGATTTTAAAAAATCAATTAAAACCGATTAAAAAAAACAGTTCAAGGGGAATAACTCTTAAACGGTTAATCAGACAATCTTGACCCTTAAGTCATTTTTGTAGCCCTCATAGAGCAGAACAATTAAGCAATGCTAACTTTTTCTCTAGTTCTAATAATTTTCAAGATTTTGATTTTGAGGCAAAAATGGCAAAAATCATCAATTTTGACAATTAAAGGGCAATAACTCCTACAAGGAGTCATCATACAACTTTGACCCAATGGAGTGTTTTGTAGAGCTTTAGATGCTGAAGAAGGAAGGTCTCTTCGGTTTTCCTGTATCTGTTATACTTTTTGAACTATAAGCAAAAAACTGTATTTTGACCCCTCTGTTCTATTTTTAGCCATGGCGGCCATGTTGGTTGGTCTGAGGCCATGATTTGGGCAAACTTGGTAGAGGGCATTTTACTGATGATGTATGCAAAGTTTCAAAGCAATCCCTTCAGTGGTTTTGGAGGAGAAGATTTTTGAAGAAAAGTTAACGAAGACGACGACGACGACGGACGCCAAGTGATGGCAATAGCTCACATGACCCTTCGGGTCAGGTGAGCTAAAAAGTATCAAATTTGTGAAATGAAGTACAAACTCTCCCAACCACATTTTTTTCATGACTTGAATATGTGGTAAATGGAAGGTGTTGTTTATGACCTCATTAGTTCTTATTATGACATTATTACTTTAAACCAATATACTGCTGAGAACTGCATTTTCACTAGTGACAAGAACTTTTTTCACACGGATCGTGCGGCTTGAATATAACACAAAAATTCGACAAGTTATAAATACTGATAGTACGTGTACTTACGAACTCTTGGACCATTGTCATTGTCATTGTTGAGCAAACGTTCTTGATCTTCTGGTTCCTGTGCTTGCCTCCTATGCAAAAGTTTAGCAATCTTTGCTCGGATCCACGGCACACCAATATTGTTATAGAGCATCATACCAATGATAAGGCACGTGAAACCTAATATTTGCAACCCCTCGAATGGCTGCCAATTGAGTCCTAAAGAGACAATCCATATTATAATGGTTCTGATACTGTCAAGGACCATGCGAGTTGTAGCACTGATTTCTCTGGTGATACTAATACCAGCAAAGTTGAAAAATGCAATGCTAAAAATGTTTCCTAAAATAGAAATAACAAATGTGGCAGATGAACAATTTTTAACACTAAACAATACTTTTATTCTATCTGACAAAGCTATATATTGACAAAATATCACTTGCAAGAGATTGATATTTATAAAACATTTTGAAGCCAATGATGTGATGATGAGGCAATATAAAAATAAAGTTTATTTGCTGAATCTTGACCTTAACTAATTCAGCCATTGTTTCTACTTACACATGTATTTATAAATTTTGTATTACTTTAGAATTTTAGGTAAAACATTAACGCCCACAGTCTAACAAACCACTTGTAATAAACATCAGACTAACTAATCCACCCTATTACTGACTAGTGGTATATGATGCCAATCAATTTTCAGCAATAAACCAACTCACATACTACAGTAATGAAAGTATGTAGGTTTGGTATGCCATAAAACCTGGTTTAACCCACCATTTCTTTTGAAATGCCTATACCAAGTCAAGAACATTTGCTCAATTTTGCTGCTGATATAAACCTTATAATTTTATTGACACACATATACTGAATCCCAACTGATATACAGTAAAAGTAAAACTGTTTGGTAGACTCCATTCTTATAGTCAAAATACAATGACTTGTCAGGTATTTTCTACCTATTGCTCAATCAATTCCCAAAATAGATAACAGCTGTTTAGAAAACTGCTTCAATCTGTTTTCTTTAAAGCACTTAATATGAAAGAGCTGGACATTTAAATTGCAGCTACTCATGCGTGACACAGGTAACTTTTAAACTTCTAAGGTGTTCCATCTACATTGTACTCTATGGCTGTCTCCTAGATTTAGAAATTAGAAATTACCTGAGTCATGCATGAATAGCTGCAATTTAAATGCCCAGCTCTTTCTTATTAAGAGCTTTAAAGAAAACAGATTGAAGCAGTTTTCTAAACAGCTGCTATCTATTTTTGGAATTGATTGAGCAATAGGTAGAAAATACCTGACAGGTCATAGTATTTTGACTATAAGTCACCAATTTTCCTGCTGAAGGTTTTGGATTCAAACCAAGTACTATGCTGTGATATAGCTAAAACATTGCTGAAATTATTCAAACAAACAAAAAACATGTACACAAGTAAATCTGAGGACAGGATAAACTAGATATCAGTGAGATGGTATCCATCTTGATGGGCCCTGCCAACATGGAGATAAAAGTTCAAGGTCAAGGGTCATCAACCATGTTATCCAACACTTCGTCTTTACAAGCCTTCCTTAAAAGATAAAAAAGCTATAGCTCTAACACTTGTAATTTTAGATGGAGGGATGGACAGACTGATCAATATAGTGCATCCGCCACTAGGTGGCGGGCCCTACTTCTTAATTATGTCAAGAAGCACCATTTTAAAATAATTTACACTGGTCATTTTTATTTGTTCATGCTGTTAACTCATCTTGCCAGCAGTAGAACTGAAGTGATAAAGTATATTTCTATGCAGTGCCTGCTGGCACATTTTTCTGTATCTGATACACAGCAGAATTGCTTAAATGACTTGCAGCCATAGAAATATACATAAAACACACAGAAACCAACTTTATAATAGTTAACTCTTTATAACAACATTCATTACAACAAAATATTAATTACCGTATAAGTGGTTTTTTTGCATGGGAAATTTTAGTGTTTTTGTTGAAAATACTGTGTGCATTTATTTTGGTTGTAATTTTCATGGTCCGTAATCTTAATGAATAACTATATCATTTGTTTTACTATTTCGTGTGTTTTTATTTTTTTAGCATCCAACTTTTATCATGAATACAGCGAAAATTAAATCAGCATGAAAAAAACCACTTATATGGTATAACATGTTAAGATTTAAACAAATATGCATAATATTATGCAATTCAGTTTAATGTCTTTAAGAAATGGGAACAAACATGGTCACCATCAGAATTATCATTTACACTAATACATTTGCCCTGGTGTATTACTTACCTAAAGTTGCTGTTAATATTTTAGGGTTTTGTCCTAACTGATGGAAGGCATCAACAGCATCATCGAGTCGGTGTGTCGGTAACTCACTAAATGCTCCAGCATCAATATAGTAAAAGGGTACCAGCAGAAGACCCAAGAAAAGGAAGCCAAAAATACCTAAAATAATACAACAGGAATTAATCCAAAAAATACTGACAATAAAAATAACAAAGTATGATAGATTTTTATTTTTTTGTTTGAATGATGTTAAACCACTTTCAGCAATATTTCAGCTATAATTCGTCCAGTTTTTAATGGATAAGGAAGCGAGAGTACCCTGAGAAAATACCTGACCTTCTGGAGCAAAACTGGCAAACATTGTCAAGTAAGGTTAAGTCAAGTAAACACTGCCCGCAGTGAGAGTTGAACTCGTAACCTCAGTGTTGCCAGACCATGTGATCAGTAGTAGGCAAACTACCCTAACCACTTGGCCACCGAGTCCCCAAAATAAGATAGAAGAGGGTACAATTAGATAAAAAGTGATATTTTGCTGGTCATGACTGGAGATTATTATCCCCTTGTTCGAAATGCTATCAACTCATTTTCATGAAATGGATTTGCCATTTTTCCAATAACAATTCTTCTGGTGGAAAAAATTACTGGTGTACATATAAAGTTGATAATAATATATTTGTTGGTTTAAATTCTCCAAACATGTATGGAGTAATAGGATAAGAGCTACTTATAGGTTAATAAGAGTCACCAAACCCCACCCCATTTTCACTTTGTCTAAGCAAGTTTATATTAAATTACATTACATGTGTGTGGAGGAGTTGTGGATAAGAGAAGTCATCCCCACTTCCTCTTTTACTTGAAAATGATAACAAATTCTTCCAGGGCAAAATAAATTGTCTGGGTCACATAAGGAATTCATTTTTTGAGATGTTGATGTTTGGATAATTCCTTGCAGTGGTGCAAAAGGGGGGGGGGGGGTAGATTTCTTGTTATAATGATGTTTAATGCCACTTTCATTAATTTTTCACACATATCATGGTGCTTAGTTTTTATTGGGGTGGAAGCTGGAGTACCATCAGAAAACCCCCGACCATGCATATAAAAAACTGGTAATCCTTGTCAATTTAAATTGGAGTCCAGTGCACAATGCCTGCACTAAAACTCAAACCCTTGACATACCATGCCTAGACTAACTACCTGAACAACTTGGCCACAAAGGCCCCAGGAAGAGTTAAGAATAAACAAAAAGTGTGATAATGGAACCCATAATATCTATATGTGTCTTCAATACAATAAATAAAATTTTACATTGGTCACCATGTTTTCAAAGCCAAATACATGGCATACCAATATGAAATTGTTTTTTAAGACTTGACTGCAAGTTTTAATCATTGATTGATTAATTGATTGATTGGTTGATGTCCAGCAAGCAATACTGAGGGAATCATTAAATTAACTTAAAGTTACATTATAAAATATATTTCATGGTGTTATATGTAAAAAACAAGTTATTAAAGCCATGAAGCCTACTACAAATTTTAAGTTATATTTGTATGAAGACTTTTACTACCACCACCTGAGTGAATGTTCAACCTCAAAACTTTTACAAATTGGATTCTTTCTTTAGAGTTATCTCCCTTATTTTATAAAAATTTTAAAAATTTAAATTCTTCGTTTTGGACACTTTATCTTGCTTATTTTAACATTCAAAGATTTACTTTATAATTATGTATTTAAACAACTAGAGTAGAATTTTAGTAAACTTATCAAAAAGATAAATCTGTCAGCTAATTAAGAAATAGATTATTGCGAGCGGGCTATATGCGAATAAGAACATGATCAGCCCTTATATTTGTCAATATTTTGTACAGAGAGAAATGGTAATATTGTTTTTTGAAACTAATAAGATATATACCAAAACAGTATGTTAAAGCAAATAATATTGACATAAAGATATATTTATTGAATATACGTACCTTGTAAGCAAAACAATATTGAGAAATCTTAACAAATTAAATTGTTCCAGTTTGAAACGTTCAGTTGAGAGTATATGACGTCGGAATTCTAGTTGCGACATCATAGTGAGCTCTATGCTTATTAGAACCCTAATGTGTTCTGAAATCGTATGAAGGACGCCAAATTAGAATGCTCAGTAGTGATTCCCCACTTTCACAAAAAGTTCTGGTAAACAGGAATTAGATAACCAAGGAGCATAAAATCGCTATACACCATATGGTACTACAGGATCAAGCAATATGCAAAATATCAGGCTTCTGCATTCTGTAGTTGCTTAGAAAACTGTGACAGAAATTTTTTGTTATAGACAGATGAATAAACAAACGAATGACTGAAAGACAGGGGTAAAACAGTTTAACCCCCTCTTCTTCGAGGCAGGTAATAATTAAATTTTCAAAATTGTTATTCATGTACATGTACTTACCTTCCCATCCAACTGCCTCTAAGGGATGAACATTATGTCCACCGATAACTTTTTCCTCGTAGACCATCTGTACTGCTACAATAATCTGTGCCATAATAATCAACAAGTCTCCTGTTAAAACAACACAGAGATGAAGAGTTTTTCATAAGTATACCAGATGCCTACAAAATATTTAGCTCAGAGGTATAATTACCAATAGCCAGAATAGCACAATCTGGTGAAATGTGAGTCATTATTGCAATAAGTTAAGAATTTAAATACAAAAAATTACATAAAATATATACATCCCAACTTTCTGAAGATTTATAGTATTTAAGTGTCAAAAGATGGCTAGTTCTAACTAAGTGACCAGTCCTAACCAAGTGTCCAATACATTTTGTACATCAGAGGACCAGTTTTAAACAAGTGTCCAATTTGACAGATGACATAATAAGTCCTAAACAAGTGTCCAATACATCAGATGACCAGTTGTAAACAAGTGTCCAATACATCAGATGACCAGTTCTAAACAAGTGTCCAATACATCAGATGTCCAGTTTTAAACAAGTGTCCAATACATCAGATGACCAGTTGTAAACAAGTGTCCAATACATCAGATGACCAGTTCTAAACAAGTGTCCAATACACGAGATGACCAGTTTTAAACAAGTGTCCAATGCATCAGATGACCAGTTTTAAACAAGTGTCCAATGCATCAGATGACCAGTTCTTAACAAGTGTCCAATACATCAGATGACCAGTTCTTAACAAGTGTCCAATACATCAGATGACCAGTCCTAAACAAGTGTCCAATACATCAGATGGCCAGTCCTAAACAAGTGTCCAATGCATCAGATGACCAGTTTTTAACAAGGGTCTATTACATCAGATGACCAGTCCTAAACAAGAGTCCAATACATCAGATGACCAGTTCTAAACAAGTGTCCAATACATCAGCTGACCAGTTCTTAACAAGCGTCCAATACATCAGATGACCAGTCCTAAACAAGTGTCCAATACATCAGATGACCAGTTCTAAACAAGTGTCCAATACATCAGATGACCAGTTCTAACAAATCTCCAATACATCAGATGACCAGTTTTAAACAAGTCTCCAATACATCAGATGACCAGTTTTAAACAAGTCTCCAATACATCAGATGACCAGTTTTAAACAAGTGTCCAATGCATCAGATGACCAGTTTTAAACAAGTGTCCAATGCATCAGATGACCAGTTGTAAACAAGTGTCCAATACATCAGATGACCAGTTCTAAACAAGTGTCCAATACATGAGATGACCAGTTTTAAACAAGTGTCCAATGCATCAGATGACCAGTTTTAAACAAGTGTCCAATGCATCAGATGACCAGTTCTTAACAAGTGTCCAATACATCAGATGACTAGTCCTAAACAAATCTCCAATACATCAGATGACCAGTTTTAAACAAGTCGCCAATACATCCGATGACAAGTTCTAACCAAATATTTAAGACAACAGATCTCTTTTTTGGAATGTATTTTAGTGATTATTTGTATTTATTTTTATTACAGTACCTGCAACAATTCCATTTGTATCTTTGTTCTTGTCTGTGTTGAACAAAATATCAGACAGACCAACAACAGCTAAACCAAGAATCACACCAACAATACCGATCCACATCTGAGCTCGGATGGTTCTACCGAGGAATGCCACTGATAACAAGGCTGTGAAAATAATAACCGCTCCTGAAAAGTAAAAACATCAGTAATTCAACAAAATTTGAAATAATTAAGAGAAATAAGGTTATGACATTAAAAACAAAAAGTTTGTAGGAAAACTTGTACAAACTCTGAAGTTGTATATTAAAAATTTTTTGTTTGTTGTTTGTTGGTTTGTTTTCAATGCCACTTTCAGCAATTTTTCAGCTATATCGTGGCGTCCAGTTTGTATTGGCGGAGGAAGCCGGAGTACCAGGAGAAAACCCCCGACATGTGGTGGGAAAACTGGCAATCCTTGACAATTAAGACTGGAGTCGAGTACACCCTGCCTGCAGTTAGAATCAAACCTGCAATCTCAGTGTTGACAGACCACGTGATCAATAGCAAACAAACTACCTTAACCACTTTGCCACCAAGGCCCCTAAACATTTTTTTAACAGGCTTTTGAAAACATTTATATTCTTTTGTATTGAAAGGTTCGCATGGCCTGATGTTAATAATTTAGAATTAATAACAATGTTATATCCAGTGAACTTTTTGATATAGTATTTGTCAAAGATTTGCATACAATGGACAATACAACAAATAGTGGTCTTCAAAATTAGAGCCACACTGATATGAATTTTAATTATATAGTTTAAATATTTACATGGAACTCAATGCAAATAAGGTTATTTTGGATGCTGCAGCCTGAACTACGGCTGAATCAATTTGAAGGACGAAAACTCAAGTTTTTAAAGCTGCATGTTGTAAAAATGGTACCATTAACTTTTTGCAAAAAAAACACAAAATGAACAAAAATTATGGCATAATGCATACAAATAAAATAAAGCCAAGATTTATTCTTCTAACTTTATAACAATAAATATAAAAATTTGAACAGTCTAACAACACATTATCCATGGTCTAGGGGCAGATAACTTTGGTTATATTCTTGCAACTTTTCAGTTCAATGATTTAATTCCCTCATAAAGAAGTGCACAGGCAAGCTATACTTATCCTAAGGTAGCCTAAACAAATGTGCTGGCCTTCAAACTATCATAGCCTCAATACCTGTGTCATCTTTTTGTAAAGACATCTGGGTTAAAATATATAGGAGGTTATTAATTAAAATATACAGTAAAATATCAAGTAATATCACCAAATTTCCTCAAACGAGACATGCCTTATGGGATATGGGATATATAATTAACAGTTTTAAAAAAAGAATTCATACAGAATACTGTTATAAATCCCATCCAATAAAGAACTTTAAACATCCAAAATATATTACATTATGTAGATCTAAGGCATACCCCTTACTTTTTCAGTGGCATTTAAAATTTTTACCCTTTGTTCAATCTATCTAGAATTTATTTATATAAGGATTAACTACAAAAAATATTGTCTCTATAGAGGGATACACAATTTCTGTTTTGCACATTGTATAATCTGGTTAGTGGATTATATTTAAAGTGTGCACAATACTTACAAATAAATTCAAACAACAGAATAAACTTAACCCTGTTTTTTCTGCATAATTTTACATTTAAAAAAAAAACACAAACAAACTTTTGGGCTGAGTACTTCAACTGAAGATTTGTGGTAAAGATTGAAGATTGTATACCTAAATGTGCTTCATAATTTTTTTCAAATTTGTTTTTTTTTTTGGAGTTTTTTTTTAAAGTTGTCATGGTTTACTTTCTGATATCAGTTTTCTTTAATAGGCTTGTTGAAAAAAGGTGGAATTCTGCAAAATAACATACAATTTTTTTTCGACATTGAATTATCTCCCTTACAGTGTATTATAAATGTTCCAAATATGATAATTATGCTTACAGTATTTAAAGAGAAAATTTTTGAAATGTTAAAAAAAAGATTTTAAAATGTTTATTACAATTCGAATTTCATTTGGAAATTAAAATCTAGTCTTTTTTGTAAACAAAAACATTTTCAAACTTCTACACTTTTCATAGACACAGATGATATTGATCTATTTACAGTAAAATATGGCAGTATAATGTTTTAAAATGAGATATCATGAAAATTATGGGTTATGTTTACTATGCAAATTTCAGATCTTCAGTTGAAATGCTGTATAAACACTCAGTCCCACAATTATTTTTAATAATTAATGTGAACAGAAATCATAAAGTTAAATTATTTTTTATAATTTGTTACATATTTTTAAGATCTGAAGGAATTGGAGCTTGCATGTTTTTAAATTAGTAATTTAGCACAAGTAACGGAGTAAAAGACTCTTAATTTATGTTTGCAGTGCTTAATTTGCATGCTTACGTTAATTTACGTTCTTATGTTTTCATAGTGCTACAAATCAAGGTCTTTAAAGCTTCTTTTGATTTTTTAGTCATTCCTTGATAGAAAATCTTGTAAAAACAACTGAAATCTATTAACTTGGTTATAGTCAGCTATGGTACAGTTAAAAAAAAATAACTTCAAAATATTATAAAACATTTTTAATAACTCGTACTGTAAATATAAGGACAACTCGGACCATATATATTTTTAATATGGAATATATGTTCCGACTTGTCCTATAACAGTCTGTGTTGTCTTGGTCCAAGATGTCTGAGTGTCTAGAATTTGCAGATCTTTATTATGTGAACAGTATGGAATTTTTAAAGAATTTCAAACAGACATCTATTGTAGGAGTTACTGAGGTTTTTATAAATATTTTTTTGTGTATAAAAAACATATATCCTCTAAGGAATTCAATAGTGTACATAACTCTTTAATCAGCTCTTTTAAAATATACATGTATACTGTAAATTGCTTGTATTGTACAAGAGGTGAGGCTAAAAATATACAATTGGAGGACAATATTGCTGTAGTAGTCAGCTGCACATGACTTAAACCCCCCTAATTACTATATACAGATGATCAAGGAGATAAAAACGAACAGGATAAATATTTACCATACTATTGTTGACAAATGTTAACATTTATAAATTTTAAAATGTATTTGCAACAGAAAACATTGTTTTACTAGAAAGGTTATGTAGTTTCATTAGTATATAACAGTTAAATCTGTCCTCCCGGTTAAAATTAAAATTGTATAAAGTCTTCACACATGAAAACTGTGTTGTGCTCTGTATATTATCATCTCTGTACCTAAGTCATTTATTTAATGAGAATAAAAAATGGTTATGTCTATAAAATGAAAGACAGAAAGTCACAAGACACAGAGACACACTATAGAACTAAATTAACTATTAAATATACATGATAATTCCTACAGGAAATATTTATTACTTGCAAATGTCAATCAAAGGCAAGTATTTTCTTTCAACCCTTACATTCATCATTTTTTATTTGTATCTGAGAAACAAAAGATGAATTTTAGACATATTATATTTTATATAATGGAGAAAAAAATAATATTTAAATAGAACATTTTTGGCTGGTGATCTGATTTTCAACATTGACACAATTTCAAATGTCAATAGCATGGAACACAGACATGTAATTTTATTGGATATGCCATTCTGAGCAGATAATTAATAATTTTAATAAAATAAATTAATGAATTTAAAACATGCTAAAAATTCTCAGCTTTTCCCAGACAATACACAATGTTAATATTGCCTAAGGAATTAAACAGATTATCCTACAAATTAAAATTAATTACAGACAAATTAGCATAATCCAATTATTTTTTTCTTATACAAACATCAAAGACATGACAAGAATTATCTTACATTAAGTGACACCTGTTACCCTTCAGGACTGTTTGTTTAATAATTAGAACACTCTAATTACAGGTAGTTTTCAATTATAACTGTAGACAGTAATTAATAAGTAATTAATGCATGTCATTCTTTGATCTCTGAGAAATGTTTAGCAACAGGTGTCAAGTTAGCATTACTTTAGAACCAGGTAACAGGTATATAATAGTATGTAGAACTCTCATTTGATGTATTCTGTTCATCAGAAAAAGGAAGTAAACATTCAGGTAAAGTAGTATTATATAACACATAAATTTATTTTGTACCCATACCCAACAGTATTTTTAACGGGCAAAAGAAATTTATATTCAATTCATATTTGTTTATCAAACATCAATATGTTGAATTATTTTTTAGTCATGAGTTACACTTAAACAAAGCATTATATTTGGACAACATATACTAATTAGAATATATGATATAAATTTATGCAAATTGATTTAAGTTAACTTTACAAATAAACCATAAATCATAACAAAAAGTGTTCTGTTCTTAGCTATATAGGTAAATGTATAAGGTATAGGATGTTCTCTTATATTTTATAAAAGTCTTAAACATTAAAAAAGTTTAATCATTTAACTATTACTATTTTTTAAAATAGTTAGTTACACTTAAAATTAAGTTACTATTTTATTTTAATTTTAATTATCTGAAGATTTCTGCAAAATTTCAAAGTTGTGCAAATTTGTCAAAATGACATGTATATCTCTCTCTACTGAATAAACACTCCTCTCAACTTGGTGTTAATTTGGATCTGTCATTGCTATAAATTGTCAGTCATTCCTGACACCTGGGACCAGTAGGGAACCTGACATTACACAGCCAATGAGAAGTCATAAAAACTTATTGGTATTTTTAAAATTTCCATTTTTCTTATGACAACAGAACAGGAATGTCTGACAATGTAAGGTAACTATAAATAATTCAGGCTAGTATAACTAATTTATTTTATATCAATAATTTTATATTTAACTTAAATTTAGTAAACAGTTTGTATTATTTTTTATGCAGTTGTCAAAGAAATGGTTTTCCTCACCTACTTCAATTAAGAAAAAGTAGCACATTTTAAAGTGAAAGACATTTAGTTTTTATTTCTTGAAATATATCACAAATTTAAAGAAAATGTGTCAACAACTATGACAATTTTTAGTTATTATTGTATATAATGTAATTATTATTAAAAAAAGCATAATTGAAAAACAAATGAATTTTTACAAAATTAAGAAAAAAAAATTAAAATTAATAAACAAATTTAAATTGAGAGCTGCATTATATTAACAAAATTTAAAAAAAATAATTTAAATAAAAAATATAATAAAATTAAGAGCTGCATTATATTTTTTTATCACCTTTATATCAATTTGTGTAGAAACTGACTGGTTGATTTTATGCTCTTGTATTATAATTGTTCATGATGTTGTCACCTTGGCCATTAGCAATATCAATATAATTATTCTCAGCTTAAATGGATAAAAATTAATCATTAAAAGCAAATAAAATTAAATCATCATCTTCATCATTCAATTTGTACATTAAATCATTACTTCCTTGAGATCAATAGAACTTACAGGGTGGTCAAATAAAATGAAATTATAGGGTTTTTACTTTATATAGGAAATATATTGTAGTTAAAAATATCACTTAAAACATTTTTTGATTTTAAAAACTTTGAAAGTGTCATTAAGATTTTTTGTAAAAACAATTTTTTAATGCATTATAAACTGTTTTTTTCCAATTCTAATTTTTGTTTCCAATTCAAAAATTATATTTTCAAGTAACACCGAATGATGAATAAATCACATATGTCCAAGATCTAAGGAAAACACTACATGCAACTGATAGAAAAGATAATGTTAAATACCTTAAGGGGAATTCCAGTGGAATTTTTTCATAATGCCATGAAAAAAAACTAATCTAACACAACAAAAGCTACATGTTTTTATAAATTCTTACATTCTATATTTTACAATGAGCTATGACACATGGTCTCCTATAGTATAGACAGCATGTCTATAAGAAATTATAATATATACTAATTATGAAAACAATCAGATGGTTTTAATGTCAACATTAATTAACAGGCTACCACTAAAGACATGTCAAACTGTACATTGATAAAACAATGAAAGAGTTCACACTGGAGGAATAAAAATTGAAGGATTTACATTATTCTAGAACAGGTACAGCTTTTAAGATTATTTTTAACAACAATTTTAATTCATTATAAAGAAAAATGTTATTCATTAGTGTTTACTCTAAATGTCTTTACTAAGAGCATTTATTATTGAAACATATATAATACTTTTGAGTTAGGTCCCTTTGTACAGATGAATGACTACCTGCACAAGAATTGTTCAACTATATAATAAAAAATAAAAAGTCATGTATTTCAATGGCACTGTCTAGTGCTAGTGTGCTATCAATATTAGCACTAGACTATGCTAGTAAAATATGTGACTTTATCCTCAGTTGGAGTAACTTAGTCATTCTGGTCAGAGAGACTGTGCAAGGAGAAACGTTTGATACAGGAAACATAATAAAGGACATTTTAATTAGAATTTACTTCAATCATTCATTTTTTTACTACCTGCATGTGCTTGTGATATACAAATATTATTACCAGCTTGTGCTAGGAGGAATGTTAGATACAGACAGCAGTATGAAGAACTATTTCCAGCCATTTGAATTAGAATTTTACTTCATTCATTTTCCTTAGTACTTGCATGTGCTTGTGATACACAAATATTAGCACTAGCCTGTGCTAGGAGAAATGTTTGATACAGACAACAGGCTAAAGAACTCTTTCCAGCCATTTTTCTTTACAATTTTCTTCAATCATTCATTTCTCTTAGTACTTGCATATGCTTATGATATACAAATATTAGCACTAGCCTGTGCTAGGAAAAATGTTTGATACATACAACAGGATAAAGATCTATTTCCAGCCATTTGAATTAGAATTTTACTTCATTCTTTTCCTTAGAACTTGCATGTGCTTGTGATATACAAATATTAGCACTAGCCTGTGCTAGGAGAAATGTTTGATACAGACAGCAGTATGAAGAACTCTTTCCAGCCATTTTTCTTTACAATTTTCATCAATCATTCATTTTTCTTAGTACTTGCATGTGCTTGTGAAACCAAATATTAGCACTAGCTTGTGCTAGGAGAAATGTTTGATACAGACAACTGTATAAAGAGCTCTTTCCAGCCATTTACTTTACAATTTTCTTCAATCATTCATTTTCCTTAGTACTTGCATGTGCTTGTGATACACAAATATTAGCACTAGCCTGTGCTAGGAGAAATGTTTGATACAGACAGCAGTATGAAGAACTATTTCCAGCCATTTGAATTAGAATTTTACTTCACTCTTTTTCCTTAGAACTTGCATGTGCTTGTGATACACAAATATTAGCACTAGCCTGTGCTAGGAGAAATGTTTGATACAGACAGCAGTATGAAGAACTCTTTCCAGCCATTTTTCTTTACAATTTTCATCAATCATTCATTTTTCTTAGTACTTGCATGTGCTTGTGATTTGAATTACCTTCAATCATTCATTTCTCTTAGTACTTGCATGTGCTTGTGATACACAAATATTAGCACTAGCTTGTGCTAGGAGGAATGTTTGATACAGACAACTGTATAAAGAACTCTTTCCAGCCATTTTTCTTTACAATTTTCTTCAATCATTCATTTTCCTTAGTACTTGCATGTGCTTGTGATTTGAATTACCTTCAATCATTCATTTCTCTTAGTACTTGCATGTGCTTGTGATACACAAATATTAGCACTAGCTTGTGCTAGGAGGAATGTTTGATACAGACAACTGTATAAAGAACTCTTTCCAGCCATTTTTCTTTACAATTTTCTTCAATCATTCATTTCTCTTAGTACTTGCATGTGCTTATGATATACAAATATTAGCACTAGCCTGTGCTAGGAAACATGTTTGATACAGACAACAGGATAATGAACTCTTTCCAGCCATTTTTCTTTACAATTTTCATCAATCATTCATTTTTCTTAGTACTTGCATGTGCTTGTGAAACCAAATATTAGCACTAGCTTGTGCTAGGAGAAATGTTTGATACAGACAACTGTATAAAGAGCTCTTTCCAGCCATTATTTACAATTTTCTTCAATCATTCATTTTCCTTAGTACTTGCATGTGCTTGTGATACACAAATATTAGCACTAGCCTGTGCTAGGAGAAATGTTTGATACAGACAGCAGTATGAAGAACTCTTTCCAGCCATTTTTCTTTACAATTTTCATCAATCATTCATTTTTCTTAGTACATGTGCTTGTGATTTGAATTAACTTCAATCATTCATTTCTCTTAGTACTTGCATGTGCTTGTGATATACAAATATTAGCACTAGCCTGTGCTAGGAAAAATGTTTGATACATACAACAGGATAAAGAACTCTTTCCAGCCATTTTTCTTTACAATTTTTCTTAGTACTTGCATGTGCTTGTGATACACAAATATTAGCACTAGCTTGTGCTAGGAGAAATGTTTGATACAGACAACTGTATAAAGAACTCTTTCCAGCCATTATTTACAATTTTCTTCAATCATTCATTTTCCTTAGTACTTGCGTGTGCTTGTGATACACAAATATTAGCACTAGCCTGTGCTAGGAGAAATGTTTGATACAGACAGCAGTATGAAGAACTATTTCCAGCCATTTGAATTAGAATTTTACTTCATTCTTTTTCCTTAGAACTTGCATGTGCTTGTGATACACAAATATTAGCACTAGCCTGTGCTAGGAGAAATGTTTGATATAGACAACAGGATAAAGAACTCTTTCCAGAAATTTTAATTTGAATTACCTTCAATCATTCATTTCTCTTAGTACTTGCATGTGCTTATGATATACAAATATTAGCACTAGCCTGTGCTAGGAGAAATGTTTGATACAGACAACAGGATAAAGAACTCTTTCCAGCCATTTTTCTTTACAATTTTCATCAATCATTAATTTTTCTTAGTACTTGCATGTGCTTGTGAAACCAAATATTAGCACTAGCTTGTGCTAGGAGAAATGTTTGATACAGACAACTGTATAAAGAGCTCTTTCCAGCCATTATTTACAATTTTCTTCAATCATTCATTTTCCTTAGTACTTGCATGTGCTTGTGATACACAAATATTAGCACTAGCCTGTGCTAGGAGAAATGTTTGATACAGACAGCAGTATGAAGAACTCTTTCCAGCCATTTTTCTTTACAATTTTCATCAATCATTCATTTTTCTTAGTACTTGCATGTGCTTGTGAAACCAAATATTAGCACTAGCTTGTGCTAGGAGAAATGTTTGATACAGACAACTGTATAAAGAGCTCTTTCCAGCTATTATTTACAATTTTCTTCAATCATTCATTTTCCTTAGTACTTGCATGTGCTTGTGATACACAAATATTAGCACTAGCCTGTGCTAGGAGAAATGTTTGATACAGACAGCAGTATAAAGAACTATTTCCAGCCATTTGAATTAGAATTTTACTTCATTCTTTTTCCTTAGAACTTGCATGTGCTTGTGATACACAAATATTAGCACTAGCCTGTGCTAGGAGAAATGTTTGATACAGACAACAGGATAAAGAACTCTTTCCAGCCATTTTTCTTTACAATTTTCATCAATCATTCATTTTTCTTAATACTTGCATGTGCTTGTGAAACCAAATATTAGCACTAGCTTGTGCTAGGAGAAATGTTTGATACAGACAACTGTATAAAGAGCTCTTTCCAGCCATTATTTACAATTTTCTTCAATCATTCATTTTCCTTAGTACTTGCATGTGCTTGTGATACACAAATATTAGCACTAGCCTGTGCTAGGAGAAATGTTTGATACAGACAGCAGTATGAAGAACTCTTTCCAGCCATTTTTCTTTACAATTTTCATCAATCATTCATTTTTCTTAGTACTTGCATGTGCTTGTGATACACAAATATTAGCACTAGCCTGTGCTAGGAGAAATGTTTGATACAGACAGCAGTATGAAGAACTCTTTCCAGCCATTTTTCTTTACAATTTTCATCAATCATTCATTTTTCTTAGTACTTGCATGTGCTTGTGATACACAAATATTAGCACTAGCTTGTGCTAGGAGAAATGTTTGATACAGACAACTGTATAAAGAACTCTTTCCAGCCATTATTTACAATTTTCTTCAATCATTCATTTTCCTTAGTACTTGCATGTGCTTGTGATACACAAATATTAGCACTAGCCTGTGCTATGAGAAATGTTTGATACAGACAGCAGTATGAAGAACTATTTCTAGCCATTTGAATTAGAATTTTACTTCATTCTTTTTCCTTAGAACTTGCATTTGCTTGTGATACACAAATATTAGCACTAGCCTGTGCTAGGAGAAGTGTTTGATACAGACAACAGGATAAAGAACTCTTTCCAGAAATTTTAATTTGAATTACCTTCAATCATTCATTTCTCTTAGTACTTGCATGTGCTTATGATATACAAATATTAGCACTAGCCTGTGCTAGGAAACATGTTTGATACAGACAACAGGATAAAGAACTCTTTCCAGCCATTTTTCTTTACAATTTTCATCAATCATTAATTTTTCTTAGTACTTGCATGTGCTTGTGAAACCAAATATTAGCACTAGCTTGTGCTAGGAGAAATGTTTGATACAGACAACTGTATAAAGAGCTCTTTCCAGCCATTATTTACAATTTTCTTCAATCATTCATTTTCCTTAGTACTTGCATGTGCTTGTGATACACAAATATTAGCACTAGCCTGTGCTAGGAGAAATGTTTGATACAGACAGCAGTATGAAGAACTCTTTCCAGCCATTTTTCTTTACAATTTTCATCAATCATTCATTTTTCTTAGTACTTGCATGTGCTTGTGATACACAAATATTAGCACTAGCTTGTGCTAGGAGAAATGTTTGATACAGACAACTGTATAAAGAACTCTTTCCAGCCATTATTTACAATTTTCTTCAATCATTCATTTTCCTTAGTACTTGCATGTGCTTGTGATACACAAATATTAGCACTAGCCTGTGCTATGAGAAATGTTTGATACAGACAGCAGTATGAAGAACTATTTCTAGCCATTTGAATTAGAATTTTACTTCATTCTTTTTCCTTAGAACTTGCATGTGCTTGTGATACACAAATATTAGCACTAGCCTGTGCTAGGAGAAATGTTTGATACAGACAACAGGATAAAGAACTCTTTCCAGAAATTTTAATTTGAATTACCTTCAATCATTCATTTCTCTTAGTACATTGCATGTGCTTATGATATACAAATATTAGCACTAGCCTGTGCTAGGAAACATGTTTGATACAGACAACAGGATAAAGAACTCTTTCCAGCCATTTTTCTTTACAATTTTCATCAATCATTAATTTTTCTTAGTACTTGCATGTGCTTGTGAAACCAAATATTAGCACTAGCTTGTGCTAGGAGAAATGTTTGATACAGACAACTGTATAAAGAGCTCTTTCCAGCCATTATTTACAATTTTCTTCAATTATTCATTTTCCTTAGTACTTGCATGTGCTTGTGATACACAAATATTAGCACTAGCCTGTGCTAGGAGAAATGTTTGATACAGACAGCAGTATGAAGAACTCTTTCCAGCCATTTTTCTTTACAATTTTCATCAATCATTCATTTTTCTTAGTACTTGCATGTGCTTGTGAAACCAAATATTAGCACTAGCTTGTGCTGGGAGAAATGTTTGATACAGACAACTGTATAAAGAGCTCTTTCCAGCTATTATTTACAATTTTCTTCAATCATTCATTTTCCTTAGTACTTGCATGTGCTTGTGATACACAAATATTAGCACTAGCCTGTGCTAGGAGAAATGTTTGATACAGACAGCAGTATAAAGAACTATTTCCAGCCATTTGAATTAGAATTTTACTTCATTCTTTTTCCTTAGAACTTGCATGTGCTTGTGATACACAAATATTAGCACTAGCCTGTGCTAGGAGAAATGTTTGATACAGACAACAGGATAAAGAACTCTTTCCAGCCATTTTTCTTTACAATTTTCATCAATCATTCATTTTTCTTAGTACTTGCATGTGCTTGTGATACACAAATATTAGCACTAGCTTGTGCTAGGAGAAATGTTTGATACAGACAACTGTATAAAGAACTCTTTCCAGCCATTATTTACAATTTTCTTCAATCATTCATTTTCCTTAGTACTTGCATGTGCTTGTGATACACAAATATTAGCACTAGCCTGTGCTATGAGAAATGTTTGATACAGACAGCAGTATGAAGAACTATTTCTAGCCATTTGAATTAGAATTTTACTTCATTCTTTTTCCTTAGAACTTGCATGTGCTTGTGATACACAAATATTAGCACTAGCTTGTGCTAGGAGAAATGTTTGATACAGACAACAGGATAAAGAACTCTTTCCAGAAATTTTAATTTGAATTACCTTCAATCATTCATTTCTCTTAGTACTTGCATGTGCTTATGATATACAAATATTAGCACTAGCCTGTGCTAGGAAACATGTTTGATACAGACAAAACAGGATAATGAACTCTTTCCAGCCATTTTTCTTTACAATTTTCATCAATCATTCATTTTTCTTAGTACTTGCATGTGCTTGTGAAACCAAATATTAGCACTAGCTTGTGCTAGGAGAAATGTTTGATACAGACAACTGTATAAAGAGCTCTTTCCAGCCATTATTTACAATTTTCTTCAATCATTCATTTTCCTTAGTACTTGCATGTGCTTGTGATACACAAATATTAGCACTAGCCTGTGCTAGGAGAAATGTTTGATACAGACAGCAGTATGAAGAACTCTTTCCAGCCATTTTTCTTTACAATTTTCATCAATCATTCATTTTTCTTAGTACTTGCATGTGCTTGTGATTTGAATTAACTTCAATCATTCATTTCTCTTAGTACTTGCATGTGCTTGTGATATACAAATATTAGCACTAGCCTGTGCTAGGAAAAATGTTTGATACATACAACAGGATAAAGAACTCTTTCCAGCCATTTTTCTTTACAATTTTCATCAATCATTCATTTTTCTTTGTACTTGCATGTGCTTGTGATACACAAATATTAGCACTAGCTTGTGCTAGGAGAAATGTTTGATACAGACAACTGTATAAAGAACTCTTTCCAGCCATTATTTACAATTTTCTTCAATCATTCATTTTCCTTAGTACTTGCATGTGCTTGTGATACACAAATATTAGCACTAGCCTGTGCTAGGAGAAATGTTTGATACAGACAGCAGTATGAAGAACTATTTCCAGCCATTTGAATTAGAATTTTACTTCATTCTTTTTCCTTAGAACTTGCATGTGCTTGTGATACACAAATATTAGCACTAGCCTGTGCTAGGAGAAATGTTTGATACAGACAACAGGATAAAGAACTCTTTCCAGCCATTTTTCTTAACAATTTTCATCAATCATTAATTTTTCTTAGTACTTGCATGTCCTTGTGAAACCAAATATTAGCACTAGCTTGTGCTAGGAGAAATGTTTGATACAGACAACTGTATAAAGAGCTCTTTCCAGCCATTATTTACTATTTTCTTCAATCATTCATTTTCCTTAGTACTTGCATGTGCTTGTGATACACAAATATTAGCACTAGCCTGTGCTAGGAGAAATGTTTGATACAGACAGCAGTATGAAGAACTCTTTCCAGCCATTTTTCTTTACAATTTTCATCAATCATTCATTTTTCTTAGTACTTGCATGTGCTTGTGAAACCAAATATTAGCACTAGCTAGTGCTAGGAGAAATGTTTGATACAGACAACTGTATAAAGAGCTCTTTCCAGCTATTATTTACAATTTTCTTCAATCATTCATTTTCCTTAGTACTTGCATGTGCTTGTGATACACAAATATTAGCACTAGCCTGTGCTAGGAGAAATGTTTGATACAGACAACTGTATAAAGAGCTCTTTCCAGCCATTATTTACAATTTTCTTCAATCATTCATATTCCTTAGTACTTGCATGTGCTTGTGATACACAAATATTAGCACTAGCCTGTGCTAGGAGAAATGTTTGATACAGACAACAGGATAAAGAACTCTTTCCAGCCATTTTTCTTTACAATTTTCATCAATCATTCATTTTTCTTAGTACTTGCATGTGCTTGTGAAACCAAATATTAGCACTAGCTTGTGCTAGGAGAAATGTTTGATACAGACAACTGTATAAAGAGCTCTTTCCAGCCATTATTTACAATTTTCTTCAATCATTCATTTTCCTTAGTACTTGCATGTGCTTGTGATACACAAATATTAGCACTAGCCTGTGCTAGGAGAAATGTTTGATACAGACAGCAGTATGAAGAACTCTTTCCAGCCATTTTTCTTTACAATTTTCATCAATCATTCATTTTTCTTAGTACTTGCATGTGCTTGTGATTTGAATTAACTTCAATCATTCATTTCTCTTAGTACTTGCATGTGCTTATGATATACAAATATCAGCACTAGCCTGTGCTAGGAAAAATGTTTGAGACATACAACAGGATAAAGAACTCTTTCCAGCCATTTTTCTTTACAATTTTCATCAATCATTCATTTTTCTTAGCACTTGCATGTGCTTGTGATACACAAATATTAGCACTAGCTTGTGCTAGGAGAAATGTTTGATACAGACAACTGTATAAAGAGCTCTTTCCAGCCATTATTTACAATTTTCTTCAATCATTCATTTTCCTTAGTACTTGCATGTGCTTGTGATACACAAATATTAGCACTAGCCTGTGCTAGGAGAAATGTTTGATACAGACAGCAGTATGAAGAACTCTTTCCAGCCATTTTTCTTTACAATTTTCATCAATCATGCATTTTTCTTAGTACTTGCATGTGCTTGTGATTTGAATTAACTTCAATCATTCATTTCTCTTAGTACTTGCATGTGCTTGTGATATACAAATATTAGCACTAGCCTGTGCTAGGAGAAATGTTTGATACAGACAACAGGATAAAGAACTCTTTCCAGCCATTTTTCTTTACAATTTTCATCAATCATTCATTTTTCTTAGTACTTGCATGTGCTTGTGAAACCAAATATTAGCACTAGCTTGTGCTAGGAGAAATGTTTGATACAGACAACTGTATAAAGAGCTTTTTCCAGCCATTATTTACAATTTTCTTCAATCATTCATTTTCCTTAGTACTTGCATGTGCTTGTGATACACAAATATTAGCACTAGCCTGTGCTAGGAGAAATGTTTGATACAGACAGCAGTATGAAGAACTCTTTCCAGCCATTTTTCTTTACAATTTTCATCAATCATTCATTTTTCTTAGTACTTGCATGTGCTTGTGATTTGAATTAACTTCAATCATTCATTTCTCTTAGTACTTGCATGTGCTTATGATATACAAATATCAGCACTAGCCTGTGCTAGGAAAAATGTTTGAGACATACAACAGGATAAAGAACTCTTTCCAGCCATTTTTCTTTACAATTTTCATCAATCATTCATTTTTCTTAGCACTTGCATGTGCTTGTGATACACAAATATTAGCACTAGCTTGTGCTAGGAGAAATGTTTGATACAGACAACTGTATAAAGAGCTCTTTCCAGCCATTATTTACAATTTTCTTCAATCATTCATTTTCCTTAGTACTTGCATGTGCTTGTGATACACAAATATTAGCACTAACCTGTGCTAGGAGAAATGTTTGATACAGACAGCAGTATGAAGAACTCTTTCCAGCCATTTTTCTTTACAATTTTCATCAATCATGCATTTTTCTTAGTACTTGCATGTGCTTGTGATTTGAATTAACTTCAATCATTCATTTCTCTTAGTACTTGCATGTGCTTGTGATATACAAATATTAGCACTAGCCTGTGCTAGGAGAAATGTTTGATACAGACAACAGGATAAAGAACTCTTTCCAGCCATTTTTCTTTACAATTTTCATCAATCATTCATTTTTCTTAGTACTTGCATGTGCTTGTGAAACCAAATATTAGCACTAGCTTGTGCTAGGAGAAATGTTTGATACAGACAACTGTATAAAGAGCTCTTTCCAGCCATTATTTACAATTTTCTTCAATCATTCATTTTCCTTAGTACTTGCATGTGCTTGTGATACACAAATATTAGCACTAGCCTGTGCTAGGAGAAATGTTTGATACAGACAGCAGTATGAAGAACTCTTTCCAGCCATTTTTCTTTACAATTTTCATCAATCATTCATTTTTCTTAGTACTTGCATGTGCTTGTGAAACCAAATATTAGCACTAGCTTGTGCTAGGAGAAATGTTTGATACAGACAACTGTATAAAGAGCTCTTTCCAGCCATTATTTACAATTTTCTTCAATCATTCATTTTCCTTAGTACTTGCATGTGCTTGTGATACACAAATATTAGCACTAGCCTGTGCTAGGAGAAATGTTTGATACAGACAGCAGTATGAAGAACTATTTCCAGCCATTTGAATTAGAATTTTACTTCATTCTTTTTCCTTAGAACTTGCATGTGCTTGTGATACACAAATATTAGCACTAGCCTGTGCTAGGAGAAATGTTTGATACAGACAGCAGTATGAAGAACTCTTTCCAGCCATTTTTCTTTACAATTTTCATCAATCATTCATTTTTCTTTGTACTTGCATGTGCTTGTGAAACCAAATATTAGCACTAGCTTGTGCTAGGAGAAATGTTTGATACAGACAACTGTATAAAGAGCTCTTTCCAGCCATTATTTACAATTTTCTTCAATCATTCATTTTCCTTAGTACTTGCATGTGCTTGTGATACACAAATATTAGCACTAGCCTGTGCTAGGAGAAATGTTTGATACAGACAGCAGTATGAAGAACTATTTCCAGCCATTTGAATTAGAATTTTACTTCATTCTTTTTCCTTAGAACTTGCATGTGCTTGTGATACACAAATATTAGCACTAGCCTGTGCTAGGAGAAATGTTTGATACAGACAACAGGATAAAGAACTCTTTCCAGCCATTTTTCTTTACAATTTTCATCAATCATTCATTTTTCTTAGTACTTGCATGTGCTTGTGAAACCAAATATTAGCACTAGCTTGTGCTAGGAGAAATGTTTGATACAGACAACTGTATAAAGAGCTCTTTCCAGCCATTATTTACAATTTTCTTCAATCATTCATTTTCCTTAGTACTTGCATGTGCTTGTGATACACAAATATTAGCACTAGCCTGTGCTAGGAGAAATGTTTGATACAGGCAGCAGTATGAAGAACTCTTTCCAGCCATTTTTCTTTACAATTTTCATCAATCATTCATTTTTCTTAGTACTTGCATGTGCTTGTGATTTGAATTAACTTCAATCATTCATTTCTCTTAGTACTTGCATGTGCTTATGATATACAAATATTAGCACTAGCCTGTGCTAGGAAAAATGTTTGATACATACAACAGGATAAAGAACTCTTTCCAGCCATTTTTCTTTACAATTTTCATCAATCATTCATTTTTCTTAGTACTTGCATGTGCTTGTGATACACAAATATTAGCACTAGCTTGTGCTAGGAGAAATGTTTGATACAGACAACTGTATAAAGAGCTCTTTCCAGCCATTATTTACAAATTTCTTCAATCATTCATTTTCCTTAGTACTTGCATGTGCTTGTGATACACAAATATTAGCACTAGCCTGTGCTAGGAGAAATGTTTGTTACAGACAGCAGTATGAAGAACTCTTTCAAGCCATTTTTCTGTACAATTTTCATCAATCATTCATTTTTCTTAGTACTTGCATGTGCTTGTGATTTGAATTACCTTCAATCATTCATTTCTCTTAGTACTTGCATGTGCTTGTGATATACAAATATTAGCACTAGCCTGTGCTAGGAAAAATGTTTGATACATACAACAGGATAAAGAACTCTTTCCAGCCATTTTTCTTTACAATTTTCATCAATCATTCATTTTTCTTAGTACTTGCATGTGCTTGTGCTACACAAATATTAGCACTAGCCTGTGCTAGGAGAAATGTTTGATACAGACAGCAGTATGAAGAACTATTTCCAGCCATTTGAATTAGAATTTTACTTCATTCTTTTTCCTTAGAACTTGCATGTGCTTGTGATACACAAATATTAGCACTAGCCTGTGCTAGGAGAAATGTTTGATACAGACAGCAGTATGAAGAACTCTTTCCAGCCATTTTTCTTTACAATTTTCATCAATCATTCATTTTTCTTAGTACTTGCATGTGCTTGTGAAACCAAATATTAGCACTAGCTTGTGCTAGGAGAAATGTTTGATACAGACAACTGTATAAAGAGCTCTTTCCAGCCATTATTTACAATTTTCTTCAATCATTCATTTTCCTTAGTACTTGCATGTGCTTGTGATACACAAATATTAGCACTAGCCTGTGCTAGGAGAAATGTTTGATACAGACAGCAGTATGAAGAACTATTTCCAGCCATTTGAATTAGAATTTTACTTCATTCTTTTTCCTTAGAACTTGCATGTGCTTGTGATACACAAATATTAGCACTAGCCTGTGCTAGGAGAAATGTTTGATACAGACAACAGGATAAAGAACTCTTTCCAGCCATTTTTCTTTACAATTTTCATCAATCATTCATTTTTCTTAGTACTTGCATGTGCTTGTGAAACCAAATATTAGCACTAGCTTGTGCTAGGAGAAATGTTTGATACAGACAACTGTATAAAGAGCTCTTTCCAGCCATTATTTACAATTTTCTTCAATCATTCATTTTCCTTAGTACTTGCATGTGCTTGTGATACACAAATATTAGCACTAGCCTGTGCTAGGAGAAATGTTTGATACAGGCAGCAGTATGAAGAACTCTTTCCAGCCATTTTTCTTTACAATTTTCATCAATCATTCATTTTTCTTAGTACTTGCATGTGCTTGTGATTTGAATTAACTTCAATCATTCATTTCTCTTAGTACTTGCATGTGCTTATGATATACAAATATTAGCACTAGCCTGTGCTAGGAAAAATGTTTGATACATACAACAGGATAAAGAACTCTTTCCAGCCATTTTTCTTTACAATTTTCATCAATCATTCATTTTTCTTAGTACTTGCATGTGCTTGTGATACACAAATATTAGCACTAGCTTGTGCTAGGAGAAATGTTTGATACAGACAACTGTATAAAGAGCTCTTTCCAGCCATTATTTACAAATTTCTTCAATCATTCATTTTCCTTAGTACTTGCATGTGCTTGTGATACACAAATATTAGCACTAGCCTGTGCTAGGAGAAATGTTTGTTACAGACAGCAGTATGAAGAACTCTTTCAAGCCATTTTTCTTTACAATTTTCATCAATCATTCATTTTTCTTAGTACTTGCATGTGCTTGTGATTTGAATTACCTTCAATCATTCATTTCTCTTAGTACTTGCATGTGCTTGTGATATACAAATATTAGCACTAGCCTGTGCTAGGAAAAATGTTTGATACATACAACAGGATAAAGAACTCTTTCCAGCCATTTTTCTTTACAATTTTCATCAATCATTCATTTTTCTTAGTACTTGCATGTGCTTGTGATACACAAATATTAGCACTAGCTTGTGCTAGGAGAAATGTTTGATACAGACAACTGTATAAAGATCTCTTTCCAGCCATTATTTACAATTTTCTTCAATCATTCATTTTCCTTAGTACTTGCATGTGCTTGTGATACACAAATATTAGCACTAGCCTGTGCTAGGAGAAATGTTTGTTACAGACAGCAGTATGAAGAACTCTTTCAAGCCATTTTTCTTTACAATTTTCATCAATCATTCATTTTTCTTAGTACTTGCATGTGCTTGTGATTTGAATTACCTTCAATCATTCATTTCTCTTAGTACTTGCATGTGCTTGTGATATACAAATATTAGCACTAGCCTGTGCTAGGAAAAATGTTTGATACATACAACAGGATAAAGAACTCTTTCCAGCCATTTTTCTTTACAATTTTCATCAATCATTCATTTTTCTTACTACTTGCATGTGCTTGTGATACACAAATATTAGCACTAGCTTGTGCTAGGAGAAATGTTTGATACAGACAACTGTATAAAGAACTCTTTCCAGCCATTATTTACAATTTTCTTCAATCATTCATTTTCCTTAGTACTTGCATGTGCTTGTGATACACAAATATTAGCACTAGCCTGTGCTAGGAGAAATGTTTGATACAGACAGCAGTATGAAGAACTCTTTCAAGCCATTTTTCTTTACAATTTTCATCAATCATTCATTTTTCTTAGTACTTGCATGTGCTTGTGATTTGAATTACCTTCAATCATTCATTTCTCTTAGTACTTGCATGTGCTTGTGATATACAAATATTAGCACTAGCCTGTGCTAGGAAAAATGTTTGATACATACAACAGGATAAAGAACTCTTTCCAGCCATTTTTCTTTACAATTTTCATCAATCATTCATTTTTCTTACTACTTGCATGTGCTTGTGATACACAAATATTAGCACTAGCTTGTGCTAGGAGAAATGTTTGATACAGACAACTGTATAAAGAACTCTTTCCAGCCATTATTTACAATTTTCTTCAATCCTTCATTTTCCTTAGTACTTGCATGTGCTTGTGATACACAAATATTAGCACTAGCCTGTGCTAGGAGAAATGTTTGATACAGACAGCAGTATGAAGAACTATTTCCAGCCATTTGAATTAGAATTTTACTTCATTCTTTTTCCTTAGAACTTGCATGTGCTTGTGATACACAAATATTAGCACTAGCCTGTGCTAGGAGAAATGTTTGATACAGACAACAGGATAAAGAACTCTTTCCAGAAATTTTAATTTGAATTACCTTCAATCATTCATTTCTCTTAGTACTTGCATGTGCTTGTGATATACAAATATTAGCACTAGCCTGTGCTAGGAAAAATGTTTGATACATACAACAGGATAAAGAACTCTTTCCAGCCATTTTTCTTTACAATTTTCATCAATCATTCATTTTCCTTAGTACTTGCATGTGCTTGTGAAACCAAATATTAGCACTAGCTTGTGCTAGGAGAAATATTTGATACAGACAACTGTATAAAGAGCTCTTTCCAGCCATTATTTACAATTTTCTTCAATCATTCATTTTCCTTAGTACTTGCATGTGCTTGTGATACACAAATATTAGCACTAGCCTGTGCTAGGAGAAATGTTTGATACAGACAGCAGTATGAAGAACTCTTTCCAGCCATTTTTCTTTACAATTTTCATCAATCATTCATTTTCCTTAGAACTTGCATGTGCTTGTGATATACAAATATTAGCACTAGCCTGTGCTAGGAAAAATGTTTGATACATACAACAGGATAAAGAACTCTTTCCAGCCATTTTTCTTTACAATTTTCATCAATCATTCATTTTCCTTAGTACTTGCATGTGCTTGTGATACACAAATATTAGCACTAGCCTGTGCTAGGAGAAATGTTTGATACAGAAAACTGATTATAAAGAACTCTTTCCAGCCATTTTTATGAGAATTTTACTTTCCAGCCATTTTAATTAGAATTTATTTTCCTTAGTACTTGCATGTGTTTGTGATATACAAATATTAGCGCTAGCTTGTGCTAGGAGAAATGTTTGATACAGACAACAGGATAAAGAACTCTTTCCAGAAATTTTAATTTACAATTTACTTCATTCATTTTCCTTAGTACTTGCATGTGCTTGTGATATACAAATATTAGCACTAGCCTGTGCTAGGAGAAATGTTTGATACAGACAACAGGTTAAAGAACTCTTTCCAGAAATTTTAACTTGAATTACCTTCAATCATTCATTTTCCTTAGTACTTGCATGTGCACAAATATTAGCACTAGCCTTTGCTAGGAGATACAGACAACAGGATAAAGAACTCTTTCCAGAAATTTTAATTTGGATTACCTTCAATCATTCATTTTTCTTAGTACTTGCAAGTGCTTGTGATATACAAATATTAGCACTAGCCTGTGCTAGGAGAAATGTTTGATACATACAACTGTATAAAGTACTCTTTCCAGACATTTTAATTAGAATTTAACTTCATTCATTTTTCTTAGTACTTGCATGTGCTTGTGATATACAAATATTAGCACTAGCCTGTGCTTGGAGAAATGATTCATACAGACAAAAGTATAAAGTACTCTTTCCAGCCATTTTAATTTACAATTTACTTTAGTCTGTCCATCAAGGTTGCTGATGCAAACATAATTTTGTAAGCGATTGTCTATGTATATGGTTAGGATCAATAAACACTACAATGTGCCTTTTTAAGTGTTATTTACAATGATAAACAGTTGAAATTGAAATGAAATAACATTTAAATTTATTCTTGTGCATGATATAGGCAAAATCTGAGCTATGATAAATAATTGGTGCTTTTAACCTTTGTGTGATATGATTTTTGAGTTTCAAGTTAACTATTTTGCTTTATAACCATGATAACAGTAAAAAGTTTGCAGAGTGTAAAATTAAGGAATCAATGAACATTTTAAATATCAAAGAGTCATTTATTTCCCTTGTACTGATAATGTGCTGGTGTTTCAAATGTAATTAGCACTTGTTTGTACAAGGAATGAAAATGAGAAAAAATTCTTCACAAGAGCATCATACAGTTATGATGTACATGTATATGACCCTGACATTCTTGTTAGTGGTGGCTACCATAAAGTCGCATCATGTTTAAGTGATTAACACTTTAGCTTACCTCGTAACATCTGAAAACTGGAAGCGTAAGTCAAGTTCAGTCCTATGTACATCAAAGAGGTCCCACACATATCACATATTGAGGCTGGAAGGAAGATCAAAGGATTGTATCCCAAGCCACAGTAGGCAGCATCCCTCGGTCTGTTAACAACGGTTCGCCCAGAACAATACATAACAAGGAAAACAACCATACACATCATCTCACCCAAGAACATACCAACTGCCTAAAATGTAAATATAGAATGTGGTTTGTTTGTTTGTGGTTTAAGACCACTTGCCGGCATTTATCATCCAATAAATGGTTTCATGGTTTTACTTGAGTGGAAGTCAGTGGAAAAGCTACAACCTTCAGTAGGTAAACTTTTACACAGGCAATCCTTCTCATTTAAGATTGGAGTAAGTGTAACACACACCCTGTCTGAAGTGAGACAGGAACCCACACCCTGTCTGCAATGAGACATGAATCCACACTATGTCTGCCGCAAGACATGAACCCACACCATGTCGGCAGTGCAGTAAGAAATGAACTCACACCCTGTCTGCAGTGATACATGAACCCACACTCTGTCTGCAGTGCAGTGAGATATGAACCCACACCATGTCTGCAGTGCAGTGAGAAATAAACTCACACCTTTTCTGCAGTGAGACATGAACCCACACCATGTCTCCAGTGCATTAAGAAATGAACTCACACCTTGTCTGGAGTGAGACATGAACCCACACCCTGTCTGCAGTGCAGTGAGATATGAACCCACAGCATGTCTGCAGTGAGATAATGAACTCACACCCTGTCTGTAGTGAGACATGAGCCCACACCCTGTCAGTAGTGAGACATGAACCCACTCACTGTCTGCAGTGTAGTGAGATATGAACCCTCGCCATGTCTGCAGTGAGACATGAACCCACACCCTGTCTATAGTATGCAATGAACACACATCCTGTCTGTAGTGAGACATGAACCCATGCCCTGTCTGTAGTGAGACATGAACACACACCTTGTCTGTAGGGAGACCTGAACCCAACACCTCTTATACATTGAGACCTGAACCCACACCCTGTCTGCAGTGAGACATGAACCCACACCCTGTCTGTAGTGAGACATGAACACACACCCTGTCTGTAGGGAGACCTGAACCCAACACCCTGTCTACAGTGAGGCCTGAACCCACACCCTGTCTGCAGTGAACCAACACCCTGTCTGTAGTGAGAACTGAACCCAACACCCTGTCTGTAGTGAGATCTGAACCCAACACCCTGTCTGTAGTGAGACCTGAACCCAACACCCTGTCTGTAGCGAGACCTGAACCCAACACCCTGTCTGCAGTGAGACATGAACCCAACACCCTGTCTGTAGTGAGACCTGAACCCAACACCCTGTCTGCAGTGAGGCCTGAACCCAACACCCTGTCTGTAGTGAGACCTGAACCCAACACCCTGTCTGTAGTGAGGCCTGAATGCAAGACCATGTCTGTAGTGAGGCCTGAACACAAGACCATGTCTGTAGTGAGACCTGAACCCAACACCCTGTCTGTAGTGATACATGAACCCAACACCCTGGTGTAGTGAGACATGAACCCACACCCTGTATTTAGGAAGACATGAACCCATACCCTGTCTGTGGTGAGACCTGAACCCAACACCCTGTCTGTACTGAGACCTGAACCCAACACCCTGTCTGCAGTGAGACCTGAACCCAACACCCTGTCTATAGTGAGACCTGAACCCAACACTATGAAGTGAGATCTGAACCCAACACCCTGTCTGCAGTGAGACCTGAACCCAACACCCTGTCTGTAGTGAGACCTGAACCCAACACCCTGTCTGTAGTGAGGCCTGAATGCAAGACCATGTCTGTAGTGAGACCTGAACCCAACACCCTGTCTGTAGTGAGACATGAACCCAACACCCTGTCTGTAGTGAGACCTGAACCCAACACCCTGTCTGTAGTGAGACCTGAACCCAACACCCTGTCTGTAGTGAGACCTGAACCCAACACCCTGTCTGTAGTGAGACCTGAACCCAACACCCTGTCTGTAGTGAGACCTGAACCCAACACCCTGTTTGTAGTGAGACATGAACCCACACCCTGTATTTAGGAAGACATGAATCCACACCCTGTCTGTGGTGAGACCTGAACCCAACACCCTGTCCGTAGCGAGACCGGAACCCAACACCCTGTCTGTAGTGAGACATGAACCCAACACCCTGTCTGTAGTGAGACCTGAACCCAACACCCTGTCTGTAGTGAGACCTGAACCCAACACCCTGTCTGTAGTGAGACCTGAACCCAACACCCTGTCTGTAGTGAGACCTGAACCCAACACCCTGTCTGTAGTGAGACCTGAACCCAACACCCTGTCTGTAGTGAGACTTGAACCCAACACCCTGTCTATAGTGAGACCTGAACCCAACACCCTGTCTGTTTGAGACCTGAACCCAACACCCTGTCTGTAGTGAGATCTGAACCCAACACCCTGTCTGTAGTGAGACCTGAACCCAACACCCTGTCTGTAGTGAGACCTGAACCCAACAACCTGTCTATAGTGAGACCTGAACTCAACACCATGTCTGTAGTGAGACCTGAACCCAACACCCTGCCTGTAGTGAGACCTGAACCCAACACCCTGTCTGTAGTGAGACATGAACCCGACACCCTGTCTGTAGTGAGACCTGAACCCAATTCCCTGTCTGTAGTGAGACCTGAACCCAACACCCTGTCTGTAGTGAGACATGAACCCAAACCCTGTCTGTATTGAGACCTGAACCCAATTCCCTGTCTGTAGTGAGGCCTGAACCCAACACCCTGTCTGTAGTGAGACCTGAACCCAACACCCTGTCTGTAGTGGGACCAGAACCCAACACCCTGTATGCTTTGAGACCTGAACCCAACACCCTGTCTGTAGTGAGGCCTGACCCAACACCCTGTCTGTAGTGAGACCTGAACCCACACCCTGTCTGTAGTGAGACCTGAACCCAACACGCTGTCTGTAGTGAGACCTGAACCCAACACCCTGTAGTGAGACCTGAACCAAACACCCTGTCTGTAGTGAGACCTGAACCCAACACTATGTCTGTAGTGAGACCTGAACCCAACACCATGTCTGTAGTGAGACCTGAACCCAACACCCTGTCTGTAGTGAGACCTGAACCCAACACCCTGTCTGTAGTGAGACCTGAACCAAACACCCTGTCTGTAGTGAGACTTGAACCCAACACCCTGTCTATAGTGAGACCTGAACCCAACACCCTGTCTGTTTGAGACCTGAGCCCAACACCCTGTCTGTAGTGAGATCTGAACCCAACACCCTGTCTCTAGTGAGACCTGAACCCAACACCCTGTCTGTAGTGAGACTTGAACCCAACACCCTGTCTATAGTGAGACCTGAACTCAACACCATGTCTGTAGTGAGACCTGAACCCAACCTGCCTGTAGTGAGACCTGAACCCAACACCCTGTCTGTAGTGAGACATGAACCCGAACCCTGTCTGTAGTGAGACCTGAACCCAATTCCCTGTCTGTAGTGAGACCTGAACCCAACACCCTGTCTGTAGTGAGACATGAACCCAAACCCTGTCTGTAGTGAGACCTGAACCCAATTCCCTGTCTGTAGTGAGACCTGAACCCAACACCCTGTCTGTAGTGAGACCTGAACCCAACACCCTGTCTGTAGTGGGACCTGAACCCAACACCCTGTATGCTTTGAGACCTGAACCCAACACCCTGTCTGTAGTGAGGCCTGACCCAACACCCTGTCTGTAGTGAGACCTGAACCCACACCCTGTCTGTAGTGAGACCTGAACCCAACACCCTGTCTGTAGTGAGACCTGAACCCAACACCCTGTAGTGAGACCTGAACCAAACACCCTGTCTGTAGTGAGACCTGAACCCAACACTATGTCTGTAGTGAGACCTGAACCCAACACCCTGTCTGTAGTGAGACCTGAACCCAACACCCTGTCTGTAGTGAGACCTGAACCCAACACTATGTCTGTAGTGAGACCTGAACCAAACACCCTGTCTGCAGTGAGGCCTGAACCCAACACCCTGTCTGTAGTGAGACCTGAACCCAACACCCTGTCTGCAGTGAGGCCTGAACCCAACACCCTGTCTGTAGTGAGACCTGAACCCACACCCTGTCTGCAGTGAGGCCTGAACCTGCCATATCAAGACAAATACAACACTACATACACTATACTATAAATGTATAGTAGCTACAGTCACCAACTTTTTGAACTATACCATGTAGGATATAAGAGAGTTAAATAAAATTTAGTGTTCTTTTTCTACCTTATTTTAGAAGAAGGTCCATGATCATAGTTTTATATGATAAAGGCAATGTATAGTTGGGAATTTATTTCCATAACATGAGTCATCAAAACTAGCTCCCCCTGGAGCATCAAGCTAAGTGTAAAGCCAAATGGAGTTGTTTTTCTTTTAAAATGATAATTTGATGGTCCATAATATAGAATTCTGATTACATTAAAATAATTCTATTCATGCTGTAATTTATTTATATTAAGTGCTTTGATTGGATGAAAACACTTAAATGGCGTCTTCTCAGATAATTTATAAATCGATATTTCCTCTGAGCGGACTACTTTCAGTATCCAATGTAAACAAGATGGCGTCCTCCTAGCGTATCGTCATGGAGAGGGGACAATGTTTTCTCTGCCCAAATGATTTCTAATTAAATCAATTGAGATTTCAAATAAAATATAATATAAACACAATTTAGTGTTTCATTTTGTTTTTTACTATCAGTATTCTACAGAACAGCGATTTCTTTGGTACTATGTTTTGCATATCACTACGCTTTCCGGCATAGGTACGTTTTGAGGTCTAGATGGGTTTCTGTAACCGTTTTTGCTGTTTTAAAAATCGCAACGGTTATTTCACAGAATTATAAGGATTAAACACTGTGTTTTAGGAAATTATCAATGTGTAAACTCCGGCGACTCCCTCACAAACTTGACATAAAGTCCTTCGGACTTTATTTAGTTTGTGAGTGAGTCGCCGGAGTTTACACATTGATAATTTCCTAAAACCCAGTGTTTAATCCTATAATGTTCCATCCTGAATATAGGTGAAATACTGCTAGTTGGGCGTAAACCAAACATTGCATCAATCAATCATTAAAATGTTGAACGAAAAAAACCCATAAAATTTAATGTTTTTTATTGTCAGATGTAATAAGCAATACTGATGTTTTACCTGAAAAAATGGATGAGCAAATGAATGTTCTTTGTCTGAAGTACCTTTTGCTTCTTCTTTGTCTGCCCATCTGTAAAATAGTTATAGCGCCATGAATGGTAACCTGCATCTTCGTTAATTAGGCCATAAATCACGAGGAACTAATGGTCATAAGTGTAGTCCAAAATGATTGTATTCAAAATTGTAACTTTGTAAAAAGTAAATTAAAGATGTGTAATGTTTCATAAATTTAATACTTCCATAAATACAGCAAACAATTTATTCAAGAAATAGTAAAACATTTATTTTTAAAAATAAAATACAAACTGTTGTGACCTTATCCCTAAATATACATTTTATCTGTATTTCTTTACATATTTGTATTTTTTTTATTTCTGTTTGGGTATTCTTTCAGACGTAAGGGTCAGGTCTATGGGTTCTGTGTGTGCATGTGTCTTGTTTTATATTTCTGGTTTTTTTGCTATATCATGGCATCCAGTTTTTGTTGGGTGAGGAAGTTGAAGTACCCAGAGAAAATCCCTAGTAGGAAAACTGAGAATCTGTATCAATTAAGATGAATGTCTGCCGAGGCAAACCTCTATCTATCATGGTTTAGCTGTTCCATTGTTTGTTGAAACATTGATTTACTTTTGGCAACTTTTAGATTAGACTTTTTTTTGTTTGTTTGAATGGTATTCACACCACTTTCAGCAATATTCAGCTTTATCATGGCATCTAGTTTTTATAAGAGTAGAAAACCCCTGACATTGGGTAGGAAATTGGAAATCCTTGTCAATTAAAATTGGAGTCAGGTGCACCAGGCCCACAGCGAGACTCGAACCCCCAACCTGTTGACAGACCATGTGATCAATAGCGGACGAACTACCTTAACCACTTGGCCACATATGCCTCAGTTTTCCATTTGAATTGGATGACAAACAGCACTTTTAAAAAACGCTGGGGACTATTAAACAGACTACAGAGAAAATTGATAACATTACTGCAGACATCTATGAAAACATTTCAACTTCCTTTCAAGTGATACTACAAATTTACATTGAAAACTTAAGGTGAATTATCAGATCTAATGCATAATGGTTATTATTGAAAAGTTATCTAAAGTATAGAAAATAAAATCAACTGATAGGGAAACTTGTACACAAGCATTAAGGAAATTCAGTTATATGGCTATTGTTATCAAACCAAAGAACATTTTCATTGTGTCCTATTTAATATATGAGAGGGCAATATTCATCCCAATCTGCAATTTAGTGAGCATTGTAAACCAAAAAGTTTTAATTGTACTTTGTAAGCACATTTCACTTGTCTTTTGATTGGTATTTTTTATCATATTCCCAAATGATTGTGTATTTTGCAATACCGCACCCTATTTAGTGTAATATGAAAAAGTGATATAAAAAATAAACTTGTCTGGTTTGATATTCATTCAGTGTATATCACTTTTAATGCATTCTGATTGGTTGTGTGGTATCTGTGACATTGCAAAGCTTTACACCTCTGACAAGTTTTGACCTTATAATGCAAGCAGAGGTTGAGAAATGTTCATTACACAACCATAAGAGAAAAATTTCGTAACTTGTGAGAATAAAAAATTGCTTTATGTCAACTCTCTGTCATTTCAACTTTATAACAGGCGAGCTTCTTGAGTTGACATTTTGCCATTTTCAACTCTAGGGTATTTAATGGGACAAATTGGATTATGCTGAAAATTTAACTTGATCTTCATTTTATAGTATTTAATAGCCACTTTGTGTGGTGGGATATAAATACCTCTGCATGTGGTTTTGTTTGGCATGATTTTAGTTAAATGTAACATGTGTAACTTCTGCTTCTTTTAAACATTTTAACTACTGATACCAATGTGATTTTGTACAGCCAAGGTTAAAGTTTTTAGTGACACCTATTTATGCCTTGTCAAATATTGACGTTTGATAACATATTTATTACTAGTCAACATATACATGTAGCAACAAACATGTTTTCTGCTGATGTAATTATGTTGTGTAATCAGTAAAAATTATCAACGGATTATCTATTTACAAACAATGGACTGCAATCAACTGATTATCTATTTTAATCGGTTGATCTATATCACTGTTGAACAATGGTCAAAATATACTTATAGCAAAACTTATAGAAATATATTTAAAATGTTCAGATTTTTATTCTTCACCAAAAAATTTAATTTTTTTTTTGTAATATAATACGGCATTTTTCCATTGATCTTTTTATGGACATTTCTTGTTAAACCAAGGTTCATGTCACCTGATAAATATCCTCATTCAAATATACAATTTTTTAGTTTTTCCACAGCCCCACCTCTTACCGTCATTCAAAATACCAAATGAACTACATTGATTGTCTAGACTGACTGTGTAGCACGTGCTTGTCTGACAACAATAATTAAAATCTATTGATTGAATTATGCTACAAAACATATATACCATAATTTTACCATTTAATGTATTTAAACTATTCAACGCAAGCATCTCATAGTTTAAATACATTAAATGGTAAAAGACGTGGTAATACTTATAAATTTACAGACCCTACTTACTTGCACTCTTTTTATTATATTAATGCAGTCAATTTTAATTCTAATGCAGTTCTTTATGTAACGTCAATTCTGATTGGAATGCGTGAATAATTTAATGGCATCAATTCCACGATTGATGCCGTCATATTTTAACGCAAGCGCAGAGGTTATTTCCGGCAAATAAAAAATTCCAATTTTAATCAGTAAATTTTGTTTTATATTGCCGTAGCATTAGAATGGAGATAACTGTATTGTATTTGAAGATTTGCCGGCATCAATTGGTGATTAGATGGTCGGAAATATCCGTTTACTGGCTCAGCTTACGTGTCGCCAATAAACTCAATTTCCGACCATCAAATCACCAGTTGATACCGGCAAATCTTCAAATACAAAACAGTTATCTCCTAAATCTTATTTAAGTGGAAACATAATAGCTTGATGAAAAAATCATTAGACCACTACTTCCATAGTTGAATTCTGTTTCATATACAAATCATTGCTTTTAAATTGTGATGAATACCTATACTACTGATCAATGAAAAAGTGAAGTTTTTTTAGCTGATAAAAGTCAAGTGTATGTGCTTCCTTGACAATGACAACAATAAACAAATGAACAATCGTTAATTAAAATCAATAAAACTATAGCATCCCATGAGCCTGTCTAGCTTACCTAAACCTGACAATACATACTTTTTATCTAGCTTTTCATTCCTATAAGAAATTGCCTTAACACTTCTTCATTAATTTTGACATTTTAAGGGGAATAACTCCTATAAAGAGTTGTCCAACACATATGCACTAGCAATCATTTTTGCAGATCTTGAATAATTTATAATTGGAAAAGACTTTCTCTAGCTCTTACAGTTTTCAAGATATTGAGGAAAAATGACAAAAATCAACAGTTTTGACAATTTAGGGGAAATAACTCCTCTTAAGCATCATCACATATCTTCACCTCATTTGAGAATATTTGATGCTGAGGAAGGAGGTACACTTCAGATTTCCTGTATCTGTTACACTTTTTTAACTATAAGCCAAAAAGTATCTTGACTCCCAACCCCCCTTTCTATTTTAAGCCAACAGCCATGTTGGTGGTCAGCTGTCATGAATTTGGTAGAGGACATTCTAAAGGTGATGTGTGCAAATTTTCAAAGCAATCCTTTCATTGGTTTAAGAGGAGAGGATTTTTTTTCAATTAATTCAAATTGATTAAAAAAAAGTTCAAAGGAGATAACGCCTAAATGGTTCATCAGACAATCTTGACCCTGAAGTCATTTTTGTTGCTCTCTTAGAGCTGAACAATTGAGCAATTCAAACTTTTTCTCTAGTTCTTGTTTTTTTGTTTGTTTGAATGGTGTTTTAACGCCACTTTCAGCAATTTTTCAGCTATTTCATGGCGTCCAGTTTTTATTGGGGGAGGAAGCCGGAGTACCTGGAGAGAACCCCCGACCTGCGGTATGAAAACTGGCAATCCTTGTCAATTAAGATTGGAGTCGAGTACACAGTGAGAATGGAACCAGCAATCTCAGTGTTGATAGACCACGTGATCAAAAGTAAACGAACTACCTTGACCACTCGGCCACCGAGGCCCCTTCTCTAGTTCTAATAATTTTAAACATTTTTAGGACAAAAATGGGAAATAATCATCAAATTTTGACTATACAGGGGCAATAACTCCTTCAAGGGGTTGTTGTACAACTTTACTCAAAACAGAGCTTTTGATGCTGAAGAAGGAAGGTCTCTTCAGATTTCCTGTTTTCTGTTATACTTTTTGAACTATAAGCCAAAAATAATCTTCAGCCATGGTTTGTGCCGACTAGGTAGAGGACATTTGACTAATGATGTGTACAAAGTTGCAAAACAGTCTTTTCAGTGGTTTCAGATTAGAAGATTTTTAAATATCAATTAAAACTGATAAAAAACAGTTCAAGGGGAATAACTCCTAAACTGTTCATTAGACAATCTTGACCCTGTCATTTTTGTAGCTCTCATAGAACTGAACAAATTAGCACTGCTAACTTTTTTTCTAGTTCTAATAATTTACAAGATTTTGATGACAAAAGGGGAAAAAAAATCATCAATTTTAATGATTAAAGGGCGATAACTTCTTTAATGAGTAGTTTTTAAACTTCGACTCAATGTAGACTTTTGTAAAGCTTTTGATGCTGAAAAATAAAGTCTGTTCAGTTTTCCTGTATCTGTTATACTTTTTTAAATTGTAAGGTAAAAACTGTATTTTGACCCCCAGTTCTATTGTTAGCCAATTGCAAGATGGCCATGTTGGTTGGTCTGCAGCCATGATTTGTGCAAACATAGAAGAGGACATTTTACTGATGTTATGACTATGTGCAAAGTTTCAAAGCAATCCCTTTAGTGGTTTTGGAGAAGAAGATTTTAAGATAAGTTAACGACAATGACAGGTAAAAATGCATTGTGCATGATTTTCATGAAATAATTTTATGATGTTGTATGATAATTAAGTCAAGATGGTTATGTGTCTTATTGTTATGACTTTCATGTTATCTTCTTGTGTGTCTCTCCTCTCTGTCTTTTGTATTGTTTCCTCATGTGTTTGTACATGTATTCATGTCCTGTGTTTAAAATAGGTGTTAATTTGGAATTATGGGGTTTCATAATCTGTTCATTCTGTACATTGTATTGTGCAGTTTTTTTTATTTGTTTTTTTTTCTTGGTTTTTTTTTTTTGGTGTATGATGTTCTACTTCATTATTAGCGTATTCCAGTAAATAGAAAATCCCTTTAATATTTTGACCTTTCAGTTATTTTTTTTAGAATCCAAGTCCCTGTATTTCATACATTAGGTTGCTGATAGCTATGACTCATCACCAAACGACAGTATTTTTTAGTTTGAATATATTTACCGAGGTCTAACCCATTTTTACACTTTACTTTGATGGCAAATTATTATCTTGCTGCCTAAGAATTCTGGAACAACACAACTAGACTTGGTTTGTTTCATTGATTATTGATTGATTGGATGTATGCTTAATGTCCAGTGAGTAGTACATATATTTCAGCTATATCCAGGACAAGAACAAGTAAACAAACAAAAAATCATCAGACAAAAAGGGATGGGATCGGATATACATGTAGGGCACAAAATTTTGACTTCCACTGGAAAAGTTTGGAGTACATGGTAAGGGCTGAAAATAGAGGCTTTTGTAGTGGCTACAATAAGCATACTCTTTTTCAAAACCTTAAACACTGAAGGGATCATTATTGTACTAAAAGCGTGGTATTCTCTGAACATGTCACCCACTAAGACCCATGGCCAGGTTTCCATATTATGACCTGGCAGCCAACCAAACGACAGGGTCTTCCCTATCCGCGAACTGGGGATGCACTGGGCTACTCTTTGGCTTGCGCAATGGGATAAGAAGAGTTTTTAAAATAGTTAACAAACAAACCCCTGTATACTAAAGCCCCAGTCACATTAGAGCTTACGACCACTTAAGACCAGTTGACGATCACCAGTGACCTCTGGTCGCGAAGAATCTTTAAAAAGTCTTACGACGGTCATCGGTGATCTTCGACAGTCGCAGGTTATCTTATTAAGGTCCCACGACCAATTTCAGTCGCAGAGAGGTTTTTGAGCTTGCACAAAAACCTCCTTGCGATCAAACAGGTCGCTAGTGATCTTATAAGGTCTTAGGCTGTCGCACGATCGTCGTTCGAAAGTCTGTAATAATCTTCAACTGGTCGGCGCCGATGTCCTTGTCCCTCGGTCGCAGGTAGTCTTTCCAAAGTCTTAAGATCATCGTGCGATTAGTAGTGACTTGTTTTACGACCACCCACGATTACAAATGACAATTAGCGACTTCTCTACGATAAATTGCAACCATCGTACGATCGTCAGAGACTAGTTAAAGATTTCCTGTGACAAGACACAGACCACGTGACATTATTAGTCACTGATAGTCTTGAGTAGTATTTAGTAATCGTGCGATGGTCTTACGACAAGTTGTCGTACGATTGTCAATAACTGGTCGTACGATAATCGCGGTAGTAAATTTTTCTGTGCAAAGAGGGTTTGGTCGCAGACAATCGCCGATGATCGTCGGTTTTACGCGTTGCCGGTGGTCGCAAGTGGTCGTAAGCTCTAATGTGACTGGGGCTTTACATGATCTTATAACTATTAAACAGAGTTTTTATTCTTTTAGATATTCAAATGTAGCAGCCAAACCAAACGTTAATACAACAAGGTATGGTCTACACTCAGTGCGGTATGGGGCTGCCAAACTATGGAATGTACTCCCAAATGATCTGAGAGGATATATAAGTTTAAATCAATTTAAGGGTTTAATTAGTAGGTGGGAAGGGGTGGCTTGTAATTGTTCTTTTTTCTGTTATAGTTTGGCACCCCCGACATCACCAGTGTCTGAAATCCCTAGTGCTCCTTTCAGTGCTGCATGTTTTTATGCTATGGCAATGCTTACATCTTTTTATTTTTCTTAATATATAAACATTTGTGCTTTTTGATGCTTGTGTATGCTATTAATATATTTTAGTGCTTTTTCTGTTTTATTTGCTTTTATGTATCCCATGTCTGCTTTTTTTATGTGCTTAAATGTATCTTACCTGAACTTTCTATGTTTTATATCGGAGGAAATCTCTCATATCTGCATGCTTTTATGTACTGTATTTTGTCCTTAAAGATGCTCTTATCATTGATTTTATGTATGCAATGTATTGTTTTGCTTTGTTTGTCTGTACTCACATGTCTTAATGTCGGTTTTAAAAGCTCATCAGAGCTTATGTTATATGTATGTAATTTTGTTATCTTTTGTCTTACCGACTATAAATAAAATTTACTTGACTTGACTTGACTTGGGCATGTATATATTGTGTAATTATTCATATTATAAGTAACAGATGATACTCACTTTGTTGATAGTGTATTTAGTGAGCCAGTTACCACCATTAAAATTGCTATTGCTATTTTATAAGCATTCCAATGAACATGAGCTGCCTGCATTTTTCAGTCTTACTAGAAGTCAAACGTTTTCTTGGATGTGAAATCAGTTTCTTCGTCTTCCAATTGTAGATGATGTAATATTTATCTAATTGTTACCATTGTCACTCTAAATTAAACAAAATTTCCCTTTGTAAATTACAACGACTTCTACAAGGAAGAGGAAGAATATTAAATAATTCCTTCTGCTATAAAAGAGTTAGCTCACATGACTTTAATCACGTGACAAATATTTAGGCTCAGTTATCTTTCCTTTCTGGAATGCATTACATCGCCACTGGAAACGGAAGTGGCGTTTTAACTGGATCCCTGCTAATATTGCCGAAGGCTATTAGAGGAAAATAATTACAGACACCAGATAGTCCATTGTTGGCATTGGGCCTTGTCCTTACTTCTGGAAAATTCGCTTATTTGCGTCTTACCGGGAACACATCTAAGATGTTTAGGGGATCATTATTTAGAGAGTTCGATGATGACCCATTCTTTGCGTAAGTGTTTGCTAAAGTATATTTCATACCGAAATGAATGATCGGTATAAGATCAAGTAATAGTAGCATAATGTTTGTTGAAGAAAATGTCGGAAGATGTCCGAAAGTAAAACTTAAATTTTATTAAAATTAGGTGACATAAAACAGTAAACATAAGCTCTGTAGAGCTTAAAAAACCGAAAAAACAACTGAAAGACATGGAGGATCTCCTTTACTTGGCTATCATAATACTGATTACTGGAATACCAGTCTAGGGCATGGGTGTAACTTTTTACCACACAACACCACAGGTAACCACATGCACCTTCAAAAAACCACAATATACACTTTCTTTACAGTAAAATAATTTTTTTAATAGTTATATCCTTATCTGAAACATAAGGAATACTAGTCAGATCAGCACTTGGTCAAAAATGGCACCTGGTATTGTCAAATTGACGACTTTCCAATTTAAAAAACATCACCTAGTGTCCACTTCCAGTACTAAAAACTGTGGCTGCAGCAGTTTGTCCTGTTGATAACTTATGAAATGGACAATTACCTTTGATAAATTTTAACGCTTTATTTTAATTACAGGTGTCAAAATCTAATTGAAGATGTTATTTAAACCCCATGCTGTGTAAACATGATTGTTAATTAATCAACCTTAATGTTAATTACACCATTTACCTAATGCTAATCTAAAATAACCCCAGCTGTTTTATAGCTTGATTAAAGAAGCTTTCCAGTGACATACATGTTCCAATATTCAAACTCACCTGTTACCTATGGCTATATAGTAACACCTACTAATAAAGTTTATTAGATAATTAAATTTGCATAGACTAACAATACAAAAAACAATTCAAAATCTTTATTTCAATATCATAGTCTTTTAGTGATGATAGCCATAGTTTTTTTTAACTGGAGGTAAAAGGAGAGTTAAATCATGTAAAACTGGAAATGGGTCAATTGGCACCTGGTTTGGTCAAATCAGCACCTGATATAGTCAATTCAGCACATGTAATTATTTTCACTATTTTTTTTATTAATATATTGTAATATTCAGTTAAAAGGACTTTTTTTTTACAGAAAACAATGTTTATTTCATTTCCAGCAATCCTTAAAAAATCAAGCAAATTTTAACAATTTATATTAAATGTTACAAGCACCATGAAATCAATGAAAAAGTCATCGGGTAATCAAGTTATTTATATCATGTTAATAAGAAATATTTTAACATAAGCATGTAACATATAACATTATAAAATTATATATGAATCAGAAAAAGGAACTTAATTTTTTATCAAAGATAAGTATACTTTATTTATTTTTGTATTGAAAGTCGGTGTATCTGGAAACACAAAAAATGTTTTCAAAAGGGTAATAATTATCAGGGGTCACCACACTCTAAAAAAGTAGGGAGAAGTGACCTCTCCCTGGCAGCCAAACAGGGAGAAGTCAGGCCCTGATAGGGAGACTTCAGTAGACACTAGGGAGAAGTCAGGGGGACCATACAAATAATTAATTTCGCAGTAGTTACATACATTTTTCATTATTTACATCAATTTCCAGGATTATTTCTCTTGTGTTTTAAAACCATAACACAGTTAGATTCAGTTTTTTTTCTTTCTTTTTCATTATTATTCATGGTATGCAATATCAAACAGCACATAACCTTTATCATTAATCAATGAAAAAAACACCAGATATAGGGACTGTTTTTCTATCTACTTCAGTATTTGAAGCTGTACAAGGTATTCACAAATAAAAATAGATCAACAAAAATATTTGTATATGTGTAGACATAAACTTCATTCATGAGTTCTTTTATCATAATATTCCTAACAGTCTGAGCAAATTTCCAAAGAAGATAGATAGAATAACATTACATAAAACCCAGAAATAATTCTTCTGTTCATTACACTTCCACCTTGACAAAATTGTGCTGATCCAAATTGCTTCATGGGACACCCGTCTACAGAACTTATCATGATGTCAATAATTACTATACATCTTTATTCTTTCAAGTGGAGCTCGTATACTTATCAAAGAAAATTGTAAAAGTACTATACTCTTTGAAAGAACTGAAGTTTGAAACCAATTTAAAGTTTTTGTTTATCAAAAAAATTACGATTTTTCATTATGGGCCGTTGTACATTACTTTTCTTTGTTGTGCACTTTCGGTAATTGGTCATATCCGGCAAATAAACAAATGGCGCGTAATACATTTCAAAGATGTAAATCGTTTGAAAATATATTAAATACGCATATTGTTTGCCGTTTTTTATTGGAATTACACATTTATTGATAAATTGGTAGGCTGGGTGAAGTATTTGGACCAGATTTACAAGTATCTTATGTAAACCATCGGGCGACGTGAGGGAAATGACAGGGCGACTTCGCCTTTGAGGCGCCTTAGGGCGACTTCGGGTCCTAGTAGGGCGACTTTGTCGCCCACTTCGCCCAGTGTGGTGAGCCCTGAATTATTATTGTGATGATATCTCCTTTTTATTATTTTCCATTTTTCTCAAATTTTCACTGATTAAACCTCTTGGGGTTGGGCCATGTGGGCTTTTTCATCTTTATTTAAAAATCAATTAGGATAAAGATATAACACCTTCACAGTCATTTCTGCTACAACAAATGCAATAATTATACAATATAAATTAATTTAAATGTGTAATTATCGCTCTCTATTATAACAGTATGTCAGTAATATATGTGACTATAAAAATAATTACAGTTGTAAATTTCTAATAATCTCCTATCAACATAAATAATTAGTAATTATTTTATTTTTAATTATTTCAAGATTTAATTAAAATTTGCTTTTTAAACCATTCCTTGTAAAAAGTAAATAATTTAACAGGTGCTGTTTTTGGTGCCATTGATGCCGATCTGACTCTTCCATGTGTCTTCCGAGGGGCCAAATTGACTTTTTTGTTGGTGTTGATTTGACTTGCACCTAACATAAGGGTCATTTAGTTGCCAATTTTCTTCAACATCAAGATGAATTACATACTTTAACGTTATTTTTTCTTTCATGTCGAGCTTTCAAGTGACAATTTTACACAGAAAAACGTGGGCATTTGTTTTCATGTTATCATTAAACATACCACTTCATGTTATCTGATCAATCTTAATTGACAAGGATTGCCAGTTTTCCTACCGCAGGTCGGGTTCTCCGGCTTCCTCCCCCAATAAAAACAGGATGCAATGATATAGCTGAACAATTGATGAAAGTGGCGTTAAACACCATCAAACAAACAAACATGTTATTTGAACATGGCCGCCATGTATTAGGCATGACCTGGATAAATCATGTCTCCTGGAATCAATTGTCTTAATCTTGAGTATACTTATAATGTATTGTCCCTATTCTTAGGGCACATAGACAACACATGGCCAGCATGAACCAAATGTTTATGGACCCATTTAGCAATTTTGGACCCAGAATGATTGAAGATAGGAGAGACAGACGAGGTGATGATAGGTCCAGAGCAGTGCAGCCTCGTATGAATGACATGTTTGGTTTTGGCATGTTTGATAGCATGTTTGGAAATATGCAGAACATGATATCCGGCATGCATCAACAGATTGTAAGTGCTAAGTTTAATAAATCCTGATCAGTAATTATTTACTTGATTTTAAAATAGAAAAATAATTAGTACAGTAATTACTCCAGAAGTGGTTAACAAAGTATTATCTTTTCACCACCTTCATAGATCATACATGTACATGCCATAGTGATAGTCTTTAAAAAATTATATATTTTTACTGATATGTCCACATTGAACAACATTCCATTGCATTTGATTTTCAGTGTTTTCAATAACAATCTGTTAATTTTGTTTGTTTAGTTTTTGTCTCGCCTTTAACGATAGTCGCTGGTGGCAAGACTTGTATGGGGATCAGGTGGCGACAACATAAACACTTGGACATCTTGCTTCATATCTTTGTAAGCCCAAGCCCTAGGTCCATTAAATTTGGTCCAGTGGTAGCTTATGATGAGTACTTGCCAGTCAGTCACCTGTGACCTTGACCTCGATTTCACGGTCCAGTGACTATGTTTAAGTTTTTGGGTTACGGCGGTTCCTCTGTAACCCCGCATGGAAGGATGACAATATTTGGTATATATGTTGCTGGTTAATAGTACATGACCGTCTGGTAAGTGTCAGCTGACCATGACCTCAATTTCACGGTCCAGCTACTACATTAATGTTTTTGGGTTACAGCAGTTACTCTATAACCATGCATGGTAGAATGACAATATTTGGTACCCAGGTTGCTGATGAATAGTAGACTGTCTAATAGGTGTCACCTGACCTTGACCTAAATTTCAGGGTCCAGCGACTATGTTAAAGTTTTTGGGTTACGGCAGTTTCTCTGTAACCACGCATGGTAGGATGACAATATTTGGTATATAGGTTGGTGATGAATAGTACATGACTGTCTGGTAGGTGTCACCAGACCTTGACCTCAATTTCAGGGTCCAGCGAATTAATATATTTTGGTTATGGCAGTTCCTCTGTAACCACCCATGGTAGGATGACAATATTTGGTATATAGGTTGCTGATGAATAGTACCTGACTCTCTGGCAGGTGTCACCTGACCTTGACCTCAGTTTCACTGTCCAGCAACTATGTTAAAAGTTTTGGATAAGAGCACTTCCTGTGTAACCATGCATGGTAGATGACAGTATTTGGTATAGATTGCTTATGATTGGCACATGAGTGTCCCGTAGGTTTCAACTGACCATGACCACAATTTTATGGTCGAGTGGCTAAGTTAAAGTTTTTTGGATTCGAACCGTTTCTGTAACCATGCATAGTATATTTTAAATGATAATTTAATGCTATTTATGTAATGCGTATGAAGTAATTTTTTTCGTTACTGATGCCAAATGCAGCAGCAGGCAAGACATTTTTCTATGTCCACACTTCTTACATCATGTACATAGTTTAAGCACATCTGTTATACATGTACACATGTATTTTTATAATTATTTGTGGTTGAATATTTTAGTTAAGTTCACAGAGATGAATACAGATCATTTAATGCTACTGGTATCTTGACCTTGCTATATAAGAATTTCATAACAGGAAAAAATTTTACCTTCGGTTGTACAAGTAGATTTTGACATATGAATGCTCTTAATAAAAACATTTTAAGAGTCATCTAAAATTGACCTTTTGTTAACTTGTCAACTTCTGAAGATTTCAAAATTGACAATATATTATTCTCAGTAAACTTTATAAAGTGTGGGTTGCAAAAAATAGTGTGTGTTGGCAGTGTCACACAACATACCAGTAAAGAAAAATTTAATAAAATCTAGATTGTAAAATTGAAGAAATACTTAAACATCTTGACATTTTGTGTAAAAACTTTGTAGATAAAGTAATTCTTCTACAAGAAATAGGATTTAAAACATAAAATTATTATATAGTCACAATCATTTATAAATTACATTTACTGTTGGTTGCAAAAGGAAATTTTTCTTAATTTTCTCTTTGTAGGATTCTGCCAGAAATGATCCGAATAGTCATATGTTCACTCAATCTTCGTTTATGTCCTACTCAAATACAGGTGAAGGTGCACCAAAAGTGTACCAAGCATCGACATCAACACGGAGAGTCCCAGGAGGTGTAAGTCTTTACGAAAATATGCTGAAACCATACATTTTATGCTTCATTTTCTCCCCTTTGTCCTACTTGATTGCCATGCTTCACTTTAATTACTCTTCTTAATGATACTTAATCAAAAATTATACTGCTAAAACAAAAATGCCATCAATGATACAAATAAAAAGAAAATCTGCACATTCCATAAGTAATAACACAGTGGAAATTTACAACATAATGTAGCTTCTCTCTGTTGTACCCCAAATTTATATAATCATCCTCAGAAAAAGAAGTGACTTCTCCCTAAAATTCTGATCAAGCATAAGCCCTAGTCTATGTATCCATAGAAAATTGTTAAAATGGCTTAATTATACCCCCCGCAAACTTGTTTTGTGGGGTATATAGGAATCATGCTGTCTGTCTGACCGTCCCTTGTAAGCGCAACTTCTCCTAAACTGCTTGATGAAATTTAATGAAACTTAGCATAAAGTAAGTACATTATATGTATATGTGCATGAAGGATTTTTATTGACCTTGTCTATCATTAAGGGGAGATAATTGGACTTGAAAGCAAAGCGGGGGTATTGCTTTTTGAGCGTGCTCACAGTCCACACTTGTTAACTTTAAAGAAATTTATATTTGATAAGTTTTCTCATTTTAAAAAATGGTATAAATAAAAAAAAAATAATGGTAGCCATGTACCAGAATGGCGAATATGAAATAGAATCGTTGGATCAAGGTGTAATTCTGTTGCTACTATAAATCCCATTCCCAAGTACATGGTTAGCAGTAATATGATCCTTTTGTCAGCTTGATCCGGAGCACTACTTAATCTGATTATCTATAAAACATTGACAATCGCTATGAATGATTTATTAAGATAGAGGTAAAATCATTCAGTTTTCTATGTACTAGTATTCGCTTGGGAGCATAGGTAGTTGTTTACACTTTGATAGAAGGAATTTTTGTTTACAATATTTGTATACGTGTTGGGAATTAAGTGACTAAGTCGGTCGAGAAATCTATCGTCAATTATCAAATGTTTTTTTGTCAGATACAAAAGTGGAGTAGTAAAAAAATTCCCTGACAGGTATCCGTCACACATAGTTCAGTTGAGGGATTTTGGCTCCTACTTCTTCCCTGATTTAATTATTAGTTGCAAGTTACATCATGGCTGAACATGTTTAAAAAATGTTACATTTAGACAGCTGGGCTTATTTGACATTGTTCATCTTTTCTACTGTAGATTGTTGGCAAGTTTTAAACAGTATTTCAGCTATATCCAGGACAAGAACAAATTAACCAACAATGAATCAACGAAAAAAGAGGTGGGGTGGGACATAGGAATCAAAATGTTGACTGCCACTGGAAAAGTATGAAGAATTGGGTAGGGGCAGAGAATTTAGCCTTTTGTAGCAGCTACAATGAGCCTTCTCTTTTTCAAAATCTACAAAGAGGGTCTTTATCATGCAAGCAGTGTGGTTCTCTTTAAATAAGTTACCCATGCCTCCATGGCCAGGCCACCCCCCAACAAGAGGGTCTTTCACCTGGGGACATGCTGGGCTGCTCTGTGGACTGAGCTTCGGTAACCTCCAAGTATGGTCCCAGTGCTTAATTATTTATATAGAAACAATCTTATAAAATTTTCAAATTTATCATGTCAGATTTTATATACAATTCCAAATAATAAATAATGTTAAGTAACAAAATAAATTCTTGCATTTGTTGTGAATTTGATTAGGAAATGTTCATATTAAATTGTATTTCTTGCTAGATCAAAGAAACAAAAAAAATGGAAAGAGACTCAGAGTCAGGTATGGAGAGAATGGCCATTGGACATCACATCAATGATAGAGGTCAAGTGATTGAACGATCCAAAAACAGAAGAACAGGGGATGAGTCCGAAAACAAAGAGTTTATTAATCTTGATGAAGGTAAGTTATAAATAATCAGTTGTAGTTATAGTCATGTGATTCTGTAATGACTTGTAAGTTTCCTAAAGAAAATATGCTGCAAGTGGATTTATACAAAATTAAACTAAAATACAATTACAGACTATACTAAATGTTACACCCCGCTGCGCTAGGTGTTTTGCTTGCATTTTTTTTATTAGACCATATTTAACCTTTGTAGTGTTAAAATCCAATTTGAAACATTTTTACATGATAACACGTCCATATTTTATATTATGCCTTTGTTGTTGACAAGTTCCAAATCATCCTTGACTTTTGCTACGGGAATTTTACATAGGAAGTCAGCCATTTGAGTTTCTACAGGGACCTCACATTGTTTTCAAAAAGATCGTGTGTTTTCGTAACTTTCAGTGGTATTGGGACAAACCGCGAGGATTTTCCCGCCTTAACTGCAGACGATATTACCCGAAAGATTTCGAACAGATGACAATGGGCTCTTCCAAACATACACTTCCGTTGTAATTAGGTTAACTTTAATATAGAAAATTGCTCTATCACATTGAAAAATTCGCTGCATTTCAAAATGCTAAATAACTGTGGAAAATAAAGTGATGAATTCAATTTACACATTTTGTGATCTACAAAATGAGCGTAAGCTGGACCATACACAGTAAGTAGTTTTCATTTGTCGCGCAAAAACAATAACCAAAATACGTCAACATTTAGTATAACTTTATCAGACATTCTGTTTGGTAAATGTTGGTTTACCAGACCACATCCTGGTTTGTACTGTCTAGAAAAAAAGAGGCTAAAAAGTGTTCTGTAATGTGCAAGATTATAAATGACTAAATAAGTAGCTACTAATAATTGTTAAATTACTAGAAATTATTATCTAGTAACTTTTGTGACATATTATTATACCCTATTGCTTTAGGGGATGGTATATTGATCACGTGGTCTGTCAACACTGAGTTTGTTGGTTCGCATCTCACTTGTGGACAGGGTGTACTAAACTCAAATCTAAATTGATAAGGATTGCCAGTTTTCCTTAAACAGAATTTTTATCACAGAGTGCCATTGAGCACCTGACATTTTATTTTTGATCGGAATGATATATGGGGTTTCCTGTAGAAAAACACGGTCTGCTATTTGTTTACATATGGGGTACTTGTTTTGTTAAATCAACTCCTACAGTTTTCTACCCAGATGTTTTGATAATTGGAAAGGGGCCAGGGGGTATCAACTAGTAAGAATTGCTCGCAGTTTTTCTGGTTTTTATTTTTATTTTTTTTCTTGTTCTCAGCTAAGCTCCACACAAATATATTAATTTGTAATTTAATATAACAAATTATTAGAAATAATAGAAATTATAAGCTGCAATAATTTAACTTTTGTTGAATTTTGTTGTGTTGGTCTGAGCTACATGTACACAGAAATACCTTTACTCATATTGTTGGAAACTGTGAGTGGGGTTTACATTGCTACAATAATTAATTAATAATAACCACTTTATTTGTTATCATGCCATTTTTAACAAAAATCAAATTTAAAAGTCTGTGGTGACATTGTCTTTAATGCTGATTTTCATTTCATATTTCCATAATCAAAGCTGTATTGAAATATTTCAGTGCCCCTTAAGTTAAAAATAAAGTAAAGTTTCTTATATTTAGACCAAGCTGAAGAATTTGACAGAGAATGGACACAGAAAACTAGTAAATATAAAGGACCTACCAGTCTGGAGTATTCACGAAGAGGAGAGAGATCAGATCGCAGGCGTGAAAATCTGGCAATTGAAGGAAAGAAGAAAAAGGACAGACATACTTACCGGGAAAGGGACTAAAATGGGTTTGTATATACTTATAGGGATAGGTTCTTAATTGGGTTTATACCCGGTATATGCATACCAGGATTAAAATGGGTTCGTGCATACTTACCAGTTACCGGGATAGGTTCTAAATTTGGTTTTTACCAGTGTATACTTACCAGGATAGGGACTAAAATGGTTTTGTATATACCAGTCATGGATAGCGACTAAAATGGGTTGTATATATGCATTGTTTTTTTCTTACTGATTGAATTGAAGAAACTGAGCATGTAGCTAATTCTTGACATTGCTGTGGTATTTGATTGATTGGTAAATAACACATTTTGCCTTTGGTCTACTAATTGGTGACTTTATTTAATTAGTTTAGAAAAAAAATTAATCATGCTTTATCTATTAAGTGTCTCAGATACTGGTATTGATAAATGTGATAATCACAACCACATGAAGGGAAATAAGACGACAAATATGGTAAAAAACTACTTTGTAAGACGCTTAAATATTCCCAACCATGGTTTACAGCAGCTTAACTATTTACGTGTATAAATATTTTAATATGCATGGAACGAGTCACATCTAGATGCCCTATTTTTTAAATTCTTCTCTTTTGGTTCTTCATTTTTTCGATGCGAGTTACTGGTAGGTTTTAATATTCTACATGCAAAAGAAATATTGTTTTATATGCATTTGAAATATATTGTCATTTTTATTTTAGGCTTGAATTTAAAAGTGGAAAGGTGGATGGATCCTGTTTGCTGTTAAACAGCACTTATGTTGAAAAATTTTTCAATTTGTGATGAAAACTATATTTATTGTGACTTCCCAATGGAAACTTGATAAATTCACACATTTTGAATTTGATTGGCAGCATTATAATTAGGTAAAATCCAGAGACATTCCTAAAGATTGACATCTACCTTTGTAATTAGATGAATCAGGTCATTTATTGGATTGCCACAAATTTTCTGTTGTTTATATAATGTACTGTTGGATATATGTATAAATATTTGATGTATTGCAAGATTTCTGAAATATTTATAAATGCAATTTTATCCATATTTTATTGGCAGATATTTGGGGTTCCAGGAGGGTGGGCGAAAGGAATGTTTTACAACACTTGTACCCATAAAATTCTTTATGTTATCTTGATAAAGACTTTATTCTTCTTTTAATCAGCCATTGATGGAGTTTTAAGTATGTATATTATCATTTAACCTGCCCCTTTATCACACCTGTATTTTTTCTGTGCAAAATTATGTGAACTTTTTAAAATGGCAAATGTATTTGATTAGATTATATTTATTTTATTTTTTTTTTGTGGTTGACAGTTACAGTTACATGTTAAGGCTATTCCACAGAGTATTGTGTGGTAATGTACACACTTCATGGGTGGTTGGCATTCTAAAAATAGGAAAATTTATCTGAATTGTATCTTTGTTGGAAAACTAACCCAACCTCCCTTTAAAATTTTTTTGGAAACTCCCCTTATAATTTTTTGGTCTAATCTCATTATAGATAGAAAAACATGTAAACATCCAATATATTCCCAGTTCTTGATAAATTGACATGTCACTGTCTCGACTATTAGCCTTTTGTTAGTAATTCAGATATATATACAGCACATCATAAACTCGAGTGTTATTTTGTATTGTAGTGATCTATTTGTAATCTGTTAAATGTTGATTTTAGAATTTAATTCTTCATTTCGTGTAAACATGTTTTTCTAGATTATTTTTTTCGATTATAAGTATTAATGACATATACAGAGAGTGATACTTATTGTATGACTAAATTTCATGTTCCTAAATTTTTTATGTTATATTCCCCTACATGTATAAGTGACTTCAATAATAACTGTTGACATGTGATACCTTTCTGCAGGCTTTTACGATACAACACAAAGCACTAAGGAAAAGTACTGTGAAATCTGCCACTCTTGATGGATCATTCCGATTTCTGGGTGCTCTGTGATAATAAGTATAGAAAAATATATGGTTGCCTCCCCTTATAATTTGTTTTAATGGAAAAGCTCATTGTAAACCTGCTAATGCTGTAGTTGAAAAGCTCCAATTATATATACCGTGACTTTTGATAATGTATGGATTTTAGTATGTATTGTTATCCAAAGTGCATCTATATTATAATAAATTGTGATGCAAGTACCCCTGTTTAATATCCAGAAATTTTAGCTTCAAACAATAAACTTATTCCTACGTTTGAGAAATGGTTAAACAGATACATTCCTACAAATGTTTGCATGAATCACTATACATGTTTGACCTTTTGACTTTGGTGTCCTTGTTTTAATACTGTATTTGCCTTTGAATTAAAAACTTGTCAAATCACTATATATATATATATATATATATATATATGGTTGTTTTAGGAGATTTAAGTACACACACATACATTTACTTAACTAGCTCCTTAGCCGAAAGTCGTACTCAATCATTTCAATACAGCAGATGTACATATAACTGATTTTAAATTATACTTATTTTTACATAGATTTATTTCTACAGAAAAATTAGAAAAGAAATCCATATGTATTGCTCAGACTTGCTTGATAAACAGTATTTTTCAGTATTTAAACTTCATTGAAACCAGACCTACCGTTATATTTTCTTTTTTGTATTCACAAAAAAAATATGTTTTTGCCTGAAGGTTTTCATAAAGTTCAATTTTTAGTTCTTATATTCTACAGAGAAAATTTGTGTCTATTTAAAACATATTTATTTGTGTGCACTTCTATATAACTTATAAATATATGTTTTTAAGATTTATTTCAAACCTTGTGCATATTTTCTAACATAATTGAATTTTAGTGCAGGTGAGGAACTAAATTCTACCTGACATGCGCAAAAAAGCTTATAAGAAAAAATTCTAGTGGGAGAGAGGAATGGGATTGGAAAACACATTAATCCACTTCCCATATTTTATTGTTCTTCAAAAACCACAACAACCCACACAAGCAGTGCTCTCCCTTACATTTTTTTTTACGAATAGGCCTTGGTATTAAAGTGACTCAGGATGTTTGGCATATTATAGATGAATGTATTTATGTTCGGTGAAATTGCAAACATTTATATGTATCTGAAAACTAAAAATGGGGTTGTTGGATCATTTGTATTTTGAATGACTAGTATACCGATATATTGAAAGAATTTGTATACTTGTTGATAGATGTAAACAATCGCAGTATTTTTAATTCCTCTTTGTTGTTCTTATCAGAATATGCCAATAATAAGGTGTCATTAGTCGGGTATCTGCATATTTTGTAATGATCATTGTAGACAGATTTTGAAATAAATCAGTTTGCAAATTTTTAGTATTTTTGTTTACCGTATTTAGGGTTGTATTGTCCGCGGTCTTTTTTCTTTTAATCTAAGTTGGAAAGGAATGGTGCGGATTATACATAAATACAGACTCGATATAGTGTGTTTTGTCCCGTTGAATGTTTGGTCAATGGCGGTCGCCATTTTGTTGTTGTGTTACATGCGGTATTTTCGTACTATTCTAACATGATTCTTTTACAAACTTCCATATAAATACGTTGTAATGATATTAATTTTTACTTAAATTATTTTAGTATAGCGGATGTGTAACCTGTATTGCGTACAGTGCAAATGGCGTCGTTATGTAACCTCAAATGTTTGAAGATCGATGTTTTGATTGCAATCATTAAGGGATTAAAATAAAACATGTAATCTTTTTGTTTTCTTTGTTTTCATTGATAAATGAAAGTTGACAAATTGTTTTGGTTTCGAAATGTGTGAGTATCCGTTTTTAACAACGATAAAAATAGACGCTATGTGAGAATGCACTATTTTTTATTTAATTTATTACAATCACTAGAAACTATAAATATAAACGATATTTTTAGAGAGAATAAATTACATATAACAGTAAAAAATTGTTAAAAAGCATGACCAAGTCGGACTCGATGTCTTCATCTTGAGACGTTTTTTGAAATTTTTTACGCACTGATTGTATATGCATATACAAATTTTTCCCCATTTTTCGGGCCCAAGAAAGGTGTGCGTACAATACGTAAATGCGGACAATACACAGCTTTTTACGGTAATATCAAAAGAAAATTGATTACAGGTACGTTACAAATTACAAAGTGAAAGTTAACATTACATATTGAAGTGTGGCATTTCTATTCTTCTGGGGGCCTCGGTGGCCAAGTGGTTAAGGTAGTTCATCTACTATTGATCACGTGGTCTGTCAACACTGAGATTGCGGGTTACATCCTCAATGAGGCTGGGTTCGTTCGAATCCATACTTAATTGACAAGGATTGCCAGTTTTCTGGTCGGGGCTTTTCTCCAGGTACTCTAGCATCCTCCCCCAATAAAAAATGGGTGCCATGATAAAGCTGAAAAATTGCTGATAGTGGCGTTAAACAACATTCAAGTAAAAAAACAAAATCTATTCTTTGGACTATAAATTTTAGATGACGCCATAGAGATTACTAGAAGCACATTTACAGTGCCATTACAAATAACAAAGGTATCCTATCTGGAAAGTAGCACCTACTCATCCTCATCTTCGGTGGTACCGGTACATATTATAGTAATCACAATATAAAAATCTAAATTGGATATTTGTTATTGTATCTCATAGTCCACACATATGAATTCCCATTCATTGTCTAGCCTATGTGCTGTAGTCCCCTTCATCATTTCAAATGAAGGGAGAAAATTTTCTGTTCTTTTAACTGAATCCTAAACCATTTCAGTATCTTGTAATGTCCAGCAACTGTTTAGTTTCTCAATATATTTGATTTTTCAAGGGAAAAATTCTCTTAAAAAATTGATTTGAACACACATTACATCTCTTACATTAAAGACTGAACTCGGTTATTATAACCCACGCAACGAAGTTGTGGGGGTATAATGTTTTTGAACCGTCTGTCCATGTGTCATGCTGTTGTCATGGATTTTCATGACACTTTGGGAAAATGTTACTTATGGTAGGTGCTTGGATCTAATTAATTTTCAGGGAAATTTGTCAAGGGGGGCCATATTTTTGGGAGGGGGCCTTAGTCAACTTTCATCTACATGTATTTTCAATGTTGTCGCCCTTTAATTTCTTCATGGATTTTCATGAAACTTTAAGAAATTGTAACTTATAGTTGGTGCTTGGACGGACTTGATTTTCAGGGAAATTCTTCAAGGGGGACTTTTTTTTGGGATTGGGATTTAGTCAACTTTCAGTTTCATGTACATGTATATTCAATGTTGTTACCTGGATAGCACTTTCATTTCTTCATTGATTTTCATGAAACTTCAATATACAAATTTTAATACAAAATACCACCTTGATGTAATGGGAACGCATGAGGTATTGTGAGCTTGCTCACTAAGGTTCTTTGTTTCCGTTTGAATTTCAATAAATGTGGTAAGATTGTAGAATGAATTCCTTAAGCTTTCAATTTATAGTGCTTCTCTTGGTATCGAGACCAGACAATTTGTGAAGGAGTTATTGTCCTTTTTTTGGCTGTATATTTGAATCAATACTTAAAATCAATCTTTTTATACTCCTGCTCCCCATGAGGAATACGGAGACTTGCCAGTCAGTCACCTGACCTTGACCTCAATTTCACGGTCCAGTGACTGCGTTAAAGTTTTTGGGTTACGGCAGTTCCTCTAACTATGCATGGTAGGATGACAAAATGTGGTTATATAGGTTGCTGATGACTAGTACATGACTGTCTGGTAGGTGTCACCTGACCTTGACCTCAATTTCATGGTCCAGCATTTGTTTAAATTTTTGCGTTACGGCAGTTTCTCTGTAACTATGCATGGTAGGATGACACTATTTGGTATGTAGGTTGCTGATGAATAGTACATGACTGTCTGGTAGGTGCCACCTGACCTTGACCTCAATTTCACGGTCCAGCGACTACTTTAAAGTTTTTGGGTTATGGCTTTTCCACTGTAACCATGCATGGTAGGATGACAATATTTGGTATATAGGTTGCTGATGAATAGTACATGACATACACTTTTCTTAGAAATGATAAATATCACAATGCTGAAATTTTGTCAATAGCTTTGTTTGATCAAGTCATATTGTGAAATTTATTTTCAGATCTCGAAAGTGGTAGCATCTTAGGCAGCATTAACTCATAGTAATTTGATAGAATCTACTTCATCGTAGACTTTTGATTGACGTTGCTGTCATTTGAAATCATTTTGTTGGCTATTTTGATGATTTACTTATTTTTACTGAAATCATGAATGTGATTATGTATCTGCACAATGATTTGTACTTCACTTGTATGCTGGGCGAAAACTTTGGTAAATGGTTGACAAGTTTGACAAGAGAGGTGTGTACATGTATTAAGTTTCAAGAATCCTTTAACTTAAATGAATTTGCTAACCAGGAAATTTTAAACAGATTTATGGGGTATTTGCAGTGGTGAAAATTATATCGCAGGAACCATGTACTACTTAAATGAATTTGATAACCAGCAACATTAATAGTAAGTTACAGGGCATTTACATCATGGGAACACTTATTACCATAATGAACTTGATAACCAGCCACTTTAATACCCAAGGCACCACAACTGTTCATGGAAGGTCACAAAGGGCCAAGACCAATTTGACATTTTTTGTAAAAATTAAGAGCCATAACTCTGCAGTGTGTAGAGCAACTTGGCTGGTTATTGAACTTGGAGGAGATATTATGCCCTTAAACATTTTCTCCAAGTTTCATGAAGATCAGACAAAAACTGTTTGATAAGAGAGCGGACAAGATAAATTTGCCATTTTTGTATAAATAAAGAGCCAGAATTATGAACTGGCTGAAGTGATTTGCCTGGTTATCAAACTTGGCCCATAAACTTTTTTCCAAAAGTTCATGAAGATTGGACGTCAACTGTTAGAGTCAGAGATCAGACATCCTTGTGGATGTTGCCTGCCCGCAATGGGTGTTCCCATAATACAATAAATTTATACATTCTGGTACATGTTCAAATCATTAACATGTTAAGAACAGTGTTTTTGGGCATGCATGGTTTCAACAAATAATATGTTTCATTATTTCCCACTGAAAATTTAATAACAGTTCATGGCGATTTGTGAGAGTTGTTTAAAATCCAGAAAAACTTCGTTACATTCCTTGATATTCCATTCGAGACTGCTTTCATCATCTGATCTACAGTACATGATCCTGACCAATTGTTTGACTCCATGTGTGTATTGTATATTTTCAGCACACATTTATCTGGCAAACTGTGTCAGTATAGTGATAAGGTAAGACTGATGTGTATTGTTTGTTTGAATGGTGTTTAATGCCACTTTTAGCAATTCTAAAGCTATATCACAGCGTGCAAATTTTAATGGGGGGAAGAAGCTGCAGTACCAGGAAAAAACCCCTGACCTTCGGTAGGAAAACTGGCAATCCTTGTCAATTAAGATTGGTGTCGAGCTCGCCTGGCAGCAGTGAGACTCTTACCCGCAACCTCAGTGTTGACTGTGCTGATGTGCATTATACATGTTCATTTGTTAAACTATGTTACACTTATCTGGATTCAAAGACAGAAAGTTAAGCAATCAATATTTTATTAAAAAGTATAATATATTAACAACATGAGGTATATATTGTATGTGTACGTGACAGTAACACATAGCACTGTGGTCAGGTTATTTTAAATATATAATTAAATAACAAGAAATTCATTTAATCATTTGAACACATTTAAAACAAACAATCACATCTATAGCATTTAAAATTAAGTGGCATGAGCTCATTTATTTCAATTTAAAGCATGAATGGAAATTCAAAATAAGTTGCAGAATTGACACCTGATAGAAATCACCGTTGAAGGAGATAACTCAGCCCAGCCTCACCAGGTGAACTGGTTTAAGAAACTGGGCTTCATAATGCTACACACTATCAAATCTGTAACAAATGATGAATAACTGCTGACTTTTCTTACAACACAACATTTACTACATGGTAATGCTGTAATCTGAAAACAAAAAGATTTCATGAATGAAATATTTATAGTCAAAGGAGTAAAAAATAATGACCTGTCAGGTATTTTCTACCTATTAATCAATCAATTCTAAATACAAATAACAGCTGTTTATAAAAATCCTTCAATAAGTTTTCTTAAAGGCTTCTTAAGCAGTAATAGCTCATCATTTAAATTGCAGCTACTTATACATGACTGTATTAAATAAACTTCCAACTAGTTTCAACTGAGCAGTATACAATATGGTGATCTTTTACAAACAAATAAAAATATAATTATTTATAAACTAAGTTGCAATGTAAATGTGCTCGTCGTACAATTCTGTATTATTACATAGCTGTACTTATCATAACTAGCAGCATATGTGGTTGTATGCTACCTTACTCATGACATGTGATGCCAGGATATTTTTGCCGCCTTCCAATCAAACTCATTGTATCAAAGAAATAATGCATTTTGTACATATAGGGAAACATGTCTGCTGTTCAGTATGTTAGACAATTTTTGACAACTGTTACAATTTTTGGACACTTCTGGCAGTTTAAAAATTAAGTTTGATGAGTTTGATATTTTATAAGTGACATGCTGTAGCCACATCCTATGATATTGAAGTTAAATACATTTGGCTAAAAAATATTTTGATTATCGGTAGCGTAACAATACATTTTTTGAAACAGGAGGGTGTGATCATACCCAGCGCACCCCCTCCCCCCCCCCCCCCCCATTCTGCAAGTATAAGCAGATATTTACATGTTAAGATTCAGTCTTAGGAGGCAGTGGGCAAGCAGCACCCTGAGCTTCTGGATAATCAACTGTTGTATTAATGCCTAATGCTTTCAATACTTCATTGGGATTAACATGGTCTGATGGCTCTTGTTGTTTGAAGTTTAGAAGAACATCTCTTCCTCCTGAAAAATGACAAAAACATAGATGTTCCAGCAATACTATGTTCTATCCCCCCTTTTGGTAACCCTTGTCACCCATAAAAATAAACTACTCTTTATGTTACATTCCAAATTTTACTATTTTACCCTCTTGCCTACATTTATTTACAATATATTATAAGTGCCCTCCTGTTGGGGCCAATAACAAACAACAATGTACATGTATACTGTTTTTTTAAACAGGGATCCTTTGATATGTGATTATATGTGTTTTTATGTTTCTGGTTTTTCATTTCCGCGTTTAAGCCCAACCCACGGATAGCATCTCAGCGATTTCTATAGCGTCTCTGTGCCTAGATGCTCAAATGGTCTGGAGAGAACACTAATGTATTTCACCTACATGCAATTTAATCTTTTTGTCTTTGTTATTACTGCCTTTCCTTCAGTGTTTTTTCTTACTTATTTGGCCACACATTAGCCTTTTAATTTTTATCAGATTCAAATCTTGGTAGGTTCTTCTTTTTTTTCATTTCAGCTATCCTGCATTAATTTTTTAAACTGCAACAATACTAAAAGTAGCATCATAGAAACAATTACCTTAGTTGAACAAAATCATTTAAAATGTGCAAAAAAACCCGAGGTTAACTTCAACAAGATGGTATTTCAGAAATTATTACCAGTATTACTGACCTTTACCAATGACAAGTGTTCCACCATTTTGGAAACCATCACCTTTAAAATCTCCTTCCACCTTTTCTTCTTTGGCCTTCAAATTATTTTCAAAAACTTATATTATATAACATTGACATCTGACACGGTAAATTTGAGCAATATTCGGTAAACAAGAAGTAGGCGACCATGGAGCATAAAATTGCTATACACCATATAGTGCTATAGGATAAAGCAAAATGCAAAATATAAGGCTTCTGCATCCTGTGCAGAAAACCCAGCATTTTAATATACAACGGAATAAGATACATTATATTATGTGTCAGAGATGAGGCATAATATGTATGATAATATAGTGGTTTATACTTCATGTAATTTCATTAATAAGCGAGGGTAACAATCAACTCGACTCCCGACTCAGCAGGTAACAATATTTGTACTGTCACACTCTAATCTATATCCTTATTGTGAAGCTTGTGCATCCTGTGTGCACTTGTAAGTGACATGTTTATTTATATTCATTCAAGTGCTTAGTTTGACATTGATCAACCACACAAAATTTTTGTAAAAACAGTCGGTATTATATAAATATTACATGTCTGACAGAGTGACAGTAAAATTGTCAACTTGAGGAAATACTGTCAACCGAGGTGAATTTTACTGTCACCCTGTCAGACATGTTACATTTATTTTATTATACCAAAAAGCTATACAAACCTTGAACAACATTATTCAATAATAGTATTTAATTGATGCAATAATGGTAATGAAACAGCAATTTAACAATAAAAGTAAACTAACAGTATCCAGAATCTTTAAATCTGCCTGGTTTGTGGTAGAAAAACATTTGTTGCTTCACATCATTGTCATCTGTTTACAACGGAAATGTAAAAATAGATATTGTGCATGCGGGGATAGTACAATTTAATTTTCGAACATTCCGTACCTATGCTAGCGGGTGACAGTATTTTTAGCAGGTGACAGTATTTGTCCGACAGTAAATTTTGACAGTACTTATATGTCACGGTGGCCTATGGAAGATTAACATTGTAAATGAAATTGAGGTATAATAAAATAAAATAACATATCTAGATGAGATGGTGTTTAATCAGTTAGTTACCAGAGAAAAACACTGCCAACCTAGACAAATGTTGTTTATATTGTAATGCTAGAATCCTCGGATACCCAGGGGTGATTCCGCTCGCTAACGTTGATGTAGCGAGCGGAATCACCCCTGGGTATCCGAGGATGTAATGCTAGAATATAATGTTCGTTTGTATCTGTACATGTATGCTGAATTTGATGAAGAATTAAGTAAGACATTATTTCTGGTAAATTACTATAACATGTCAACAAATATGGTAGTAACTGCAGCCTGTCATGTTTAGTTGTAAAAAAGGACAGTTTCATACAGATGAAAAAATCTGAAAGCTTGCAATGTTTCATGATTTCACACTGAAAAACAAGTATTTACTCAAAAAAAAGTATTTACTCACTTTTGATAAAGCATTTCTTGATGCCTTCGACAAAATAGAAGGAAACACGCTAAAAATATTCAATCTGAAAAGATCATGTAAATGTGTTGTATATAATTACCATTATAAAGCAGAACTGCAGAAATTCAACAAATGGTTTAAGCCTATTGTATTAGTCTGTTGTAGAGTGAAAAACCAGCAACTATGTACATGATTGGTGAATTGCAAAACAATCACATCCAGTTATCAAGGAGTAATTTGCTCTGTCATCATTGGATCTGCTTGTTGATAAATGGATCCAATTATTTTGAAATCCACCAATCACCTTTCTTGTTGCCAGCTCTGCAGAAATTTATTTGGATCTGTCCATTGGCATGGTTTGCAAAATTGTATTAATTAACCTTTCTATTGGTAAATACAATGCTGTGCATGCATGTTCTGTTATTTAATCAATTATCGTACTGATTTTATCAGCTATTTGGCAATTGAAGTCTTAGGGGTCGTCCATAATTGTCAACCATTTACACAAGAGTGCAAAAAGCACACTTTTTGAGACCCCCCACCCCCCATCAAAAAGTGTACATCAACCATTAAACTAATATAAAAACCAAACTCCATGGAAATGAAAAATTTCTGATGATAAAAAAAGTGTACGCAAAAATGTCGAAATTTTTAACCCTCTCCCTCAAGTGTGTGGTTTGCACACTTATGAAAATGGTTGACAATTATAGACGACCCCTTATGATAATTGTGTTGATATTTAAGCAAATACAGTTGTACATTAAAAAATATGGGTTAGACCTAAGAGTGTTTTGGTCCAATCAAAAAAGTGAAACCTTGTAAATATTTGTCCATGTTGCCATAAAAAGGTATTAAAAATAAATACACATTTTCAAATCTAGAAAATTCTTTGATAATTTCAAGTGATGTAAAATTGTTCATATGTTCGTACTCGTTTTTGAATCTACAAAGCAGGCATTTATCAAGGATGGAGTTCCTCTCCAAAAACATTACACATTATGGTCCAAGCAAGCTTTTCCATATTATAACCAGTCTGGGGACATGCTTGGAAGTATTGTGAGGCGATTGGGATCTACTTTTTATGTTTATCTACACATACCTTCTAAAACCTAAATCTTTGTAACACTGCTTCTTAGTATCTATATACAAGTCTGAAAAAGAAAATATGTAAAAAAAAAATAAGAACAAAGAGCATAGGAGTTAGTTTTATATTTTCATCATAATATGTTTTATTCTACAGTCTTTTCAAGTTTCGCATTTAATCTTTTTCAGCTGAAACATAAAGCTTACATAGTATTTCTCTATTTAAATATAACAGATGTCATATTTAAAAGATCGCTTCTGACCAAGGATTATTGTTCAAATAAGTTTTAAGATGTATATTAAACAAACAAGAGGCTCGCAGGAACCTGTAATCACTCATCTGGAACACAAAAATCATCAAGCTATCTTTAAACTTTTACTATTTACAGTTTTAGTCTAGCTGTTATAGCTTTTAAGTTACTGAGCAACACTAAAAATTTCTTTAAAATAACTCTAAAAAGGTGCCTTCAGAAAATTTCTTAAAACTTAAATGATTTGAAGGTCTTATCCTTCTAGTTAATTCACTAATTTACAGTTTTACTCTAGCTGTTATAGTTTATAATTCATTTAACAAAAACGAATTATTAACTAATTATTTTGTCCGAAATTGTCATTAAAGGGCAATGACTGCTATAAAAGAGTCACAGTCAGATTTGGAATGTGTGAAGGATTTCTAGGACTATAAGGAGTCATAGGACAATTTTCAGACAATAAAATGATGTGTAGACCTTGTACATGTGTATTTCTCTTTCTATTTTTGCTATTTACAGTTTTACTCTAGGTGTTAAGTTCTAAGGACACTGGTAATTTTGTCGAATAATGTTATTAAAGGGCAATAATTTTAATAAAGAGTCATATGAATATTTTAGACCAACAAAGTGAATTGTAGAACTTATTTTGCTGCACATGTTTTAATTTACAGTTTACACTCTAGCTAATTTAGTTTTTAGGTTACAGTACAAACAAGTGTGGACTGTGAGCACGCTCACAAAGCGATACCCCCCCCCCTTTCGCTTTCAAGTCCAATTATCTCCCCTTAATGATATCAGAGGTCAATAAAAATCCTTCATGCCCATCTACATATAATGAACTTCCTTTTTGCTAAGTTTCATTAAATTTCATCAAGCAGATTAGGAGGAGTTGTGCTTACAAGGGATGTGGACAGACGGATAGACAACAGACAGACAGACAGACAAACAAGTTTGCGGGGGGTATAAAAATGAAATTTCATAAAAAATGGTCATGTAACATGTGTAAGGAAAATAACTCCTATAAGAATGTGTTTTGTTGTCATTGTCTTGCTGATAATTTAAGCAATTTATAATGTCAATCTAACTTACAGTTTTCAAGTTAAAACTTATAATTTTGTAAAAAAATCCTAATTTAAGGGCAATAACTCCAATAGGATGCCAATACACAACTTCAGACTAATAGTAACTATTTAAAACATGTAAAAGGTTCATGTGCTATCAATTTGAGGTAATGGTTTTCAATATTTGAGATATTGATGAAAATTTGTCTCGAGGCCTAGATTCTATTTTTAGTAACAGTGGACATCTTTGTCAATTTATCAACTTTGATCAACTTTGAAACAAGGTTTCATAACAGACCATGGGACAACAAGTGATGGCTAAAGCTCACCTGGTGAGGTAAAAAGTTTTGGATGAAAATCAAAAATGTTTTTTTTTCATTTTTTCTCAAATCACTTGCTTTTTGGAAACCATTTTAGTATAACTCTTTTTTGGAAAGAAAAAATGATACTTCAACAACTAAAATCCTTTTAACATGTTTAATGTTTGTGGTCTTTTATGGCTTCCATTTAGCAAAATGAATATTAATAGACAGATAATATAAATCATCAGCAAATTAATTAGTTTATTAAGATGTTGATGATTATTATCTTTATAAAAATCAAACATATAGCAATAATACAATAACTGCTCCCTTTAAATCTATTTGAAAACACGCTTACCTCCTTTAAAATATTCGCCTTTTTGGAAGTCTTCTAGCCCTACTTCCTCCAAGCCAATACCAATCAACCTTACGTTATTGGCATCAAGCTGAGGTTTAAGGGCACTGAGCTGCTTCGCCCCAAGGCGACAGAAAGGTCACCCAAACCTCCTCAAAAATGTGATCACACATGGCTGTTTCTGATAAAATGTTTCAATTGCAACACTCTAAAAGGGGAAAAAAAGTTTTTTCATCATTTCATATAATTATATTAATTATTTTTTTCAAGTCATATTGTCCTAATTTAGCTGGGACCATACTGTGAGGGTTCACCATGCACGACCCAGAGCTCACTGTGCGTCCCCAGGTAGCAAATAGAGATGCCCTCTCATTGGGGGTTGCAAGGTCATAATACGTAAAGTCTTACCATGGACTACAGTGGTTAACGTATATTGAAAGTGCCACACTACTTGCACCATGAAGACTCCTTTTGTAGATGTTAATAAGCGTAGGCTTGTTGTAACCACTACAAAAGGCTAAATTTTCTCCTCTTACCTATACCCCATAAGATTCCAGTGGCATTAAAAATGTGTTCCCTTTGGCATGTTAGGTCCATATTTCCCCAATTTGAAATATGTTCTTGTTTGTTTATTTTACATATTGTAGATATTCTATTTCAGACTTGTATATAGATACTAAAAAGCAGTATGTATTACCAAGATTTAAGTTTTAGAAGGTATATAGACATAAACATTACAATGAGTGAATCCCAAGGCTCTTCTCACAGAGCTGCAAAGCATGTCCCCAGGGGTTGTCTGGTTATAACACAGAAAGCTCTGCATAAACAGCGTTGCAGATTTTGAAAAAGAGTAGGAACATAACAGTTGCTACATAAGACTAAATTCTCCTACCCAAAGATCTATACCTTTTACATGGCATGGACCCATCCAATTTCCTCATTGATTTATTGTTACATTAGTTTCTGTCATCAATATATCTGTAATATTGCTGGGTGCAGGACAACTCAGCCCGTAAACTGAGATAAATCGCCCCGACAGACCGTATATAAAGATTAAATATATGCAACTTTTAGCAAATTTCAAAGTAAATTACATTTTTTGTTCAGATAGTGGCAAAACATAGCATATTGAAAATGTTATGAAAAACTGCATAGTGTTGAAGTTGTAATAATAAGTCATATGAGAGGTATGATAGGTAGCATATAGGTAGAAACAGTCCTTGACAACTTAAAATGTTTTGTTAGAATGATGTTTAATGCCATTTTCAGCTATATCATGGCATACAGTTTTTATTGGGGGATGCACATTACCTGGAGAGACCCCCCCCCCTCCCGACCTTGGTATGAAAACTGGCAATAAAGTTGTCTTCTTGTATGACCGGAGTTGTCTTCATATAGGTCCGAGTATTCATCAGAATCATATATATTGTTCGCTGGACATTATGCAACCACTTTATCAATTGATATAGAAAGTAGGCAATATACTTAATTTATACATAGAGTCTTCTCTTATTTTCACATTGTAACTGGTAAAGGAAATGAACACATCCCTAGCGTACAACCGCAAAAATAATAAATTATGTAAAAACATTACATAACCTATCATGTAAAGAGTAAAGTTTACCTCTCCAGTGGTAACACTTTTTACCAGGTTCTTCGCAATTTTTGCAAGTTCCATGGCTGGTGGAACTTTACTTCTCCAGCCTGTTACACTCTCTAACTTTGAAATCGTATATCTTGCTGAATTGTATATAATTTTACCACCGCACCATAAAATAATCACTGTCCACTGTTTCACTATTTCCATATAATGTCACGTGCAGAGGTCTCATGTCAAGGACGTTAAACCCTTTTATAAACAAGATAGTCACGTGTAGTGAGGAGTTTGTTTACAATTTTGACGGTGTTTACAAAACATTATAAGGTTTAAAAAAATCCGTGTTACGCAATAAATTTTGAGGCTCAAAAAGGGTTTTTTTGCCAGCTAAAATGATACCATAAAGAAAATGAATCTAAAATTGTTCGACAAGGAACAGTATATGTTTGGACAGCTTTTCTGAAATATCTATTAAACAAAAACAAGGGAAAACGAAAAACAACGTTCAATATGTGCTCTCTTTCAATTGGTGAATTGTGTGCCTCATTAGATTTTAGTTTTACGTATTTAAAAAGTACAAAATTTAAAGGTCCATGCATTCGGCCGCGATATAATTATCAGAAATACAAATTTGAGGAAGATTTTTACGTATTGGGTACGAAAATTCCATCCTCACTCGTGCACTATGTGTATCTCTTAGATTGATGCTATGTAGAGGGTTTGTTTTTTACAGAAGCATCACTGAAATCGGGACGATAAGACCCAATGCTTGCTTTACGTAGTCCTTAACTTTGCCAAATATAAAATTATTCAAGGATTGGACTTTTCCCTAGGCTTGACAATTAGTTACTCGACGAGTATTTAATTAGAGACAGGCACTGCCTACTCGTCCGAAGCACCTGAATTCACTTATGATTTTTATTGGGTTCGGGTTACTCTCTTTCTGATTTTTTTTTTTTTTTTTTTGGTTTTTGGTTTTTGGTTTTTGCGTTGCGATTGTCTATATCAGGATTTGTAACTGTCCGGGCCTTGACTTTTGGCTCTTGTTGTTCAGACGGGTTTCTTTCTTTTTTTTTCTTATTAATTAAAGCGAGTTTTTTTTTGTAAAATTTAAGATATATATATATACACACATATATCAAAGTTTAGGTAAGACCGGTTTTATGTGCAAGCCTGCCTTAATTGTGTTTAAACATAAGTTAATCAACTTATGAAGTCTTCTCCAGTATAGAAATGTTTAAAAAAATATTAGTGGCGCAGCAAACTCTGTACTACAATACAAAATATATTATGTTAGAAATGAACCATATGAGATAAAACAAAACTTTTAATGCCAAAAATTAAATTAAAAAAAGAAGGAATAAAGAGAAAGATTTCTTATGTTAGCATATACTTCGAAAATTCGAAGAAGTACTAATGGTTTGAATCTCCGCGGTCAGATCCACCATGACAAGATATGGATCAGATATAATATTTACCATGTATAGGTCATTATTCAATATCTGGGATCATACTGGGAGGGTTCCCAGTGCTCGACCCACAGAGCAACACAGCGCGTCCCAGGGTGGCGGATAGGGGAGACCCTCTCGTTGGGGGGTTGTCAGGTCATAATACGGAAAGCCTGACCGCGGACCGTAGTGGGTAACGTGTTTGGAGAGTGCCACGCTCCTTGCACGATAAAGACCCCTTTTGTAAATTTCGAAAAAGAGTAGGCTCATTAGCCGCTACAAAAGGCAAAATTTTCCGCCACTACCCAAAACTCCATACTTTTCCAGTGGCAGTCAAAATTGTATTCCCTGTGACCCATCCCACCCCCATTTTCCGTTGATTTATTGTTTGTTAACTTGTTCCTGTCCTGAATAGAGCTGAAATACTGCTCGCTGGACGTAAAGCAGACATCCAATCAATCAATCAATCAATCAATCAATCAATCAATCAATCAATCAATCAATCAATCAATCAATCAATCAATCAATCAATCAATCAATCAATCAATCAATCAAAATTCAATATTGATGCTAAACATCTTAATTTCAGCATCATTATTGAATTATGACCTAAACAGCCTGCCGTACATAACCATGCAATGATTCCTTAAACTTTTAGACAGTTCAGCAACTTTATACCGCGACCTGCTTTTGTTCCGTAAATGTGCAGACTAAGAAAGTGCTGTTCCATAACTATCATTCAGTTTTGATGTATTTCTGCTCCTAATACTTCTATAACATTATCATGCTTATAGTTTGGGTTTTTTTATTGCTGTTTTATTACTTCTTATACCTAAATGTAAGCCTGAAAAGCGCCTAGCTACTTATATGAATGCTTTACATGTTTTCTTTTACTTTTTACAAGAGTTTGCGAAATTTTTTGATCAACAATATATGTGTAACTTTTGGAGGATATGTTTGGAATTCCAATGGGAACCATCCTCCCAAGTCAGGGGTTCTGAGTCCGCGTTCGCTCCATCATCACGGTGGAGCGAACGCGGACTCAGAACCCATGACTTGGGAGGATGATGGGAACAAAAGATTTGTTCCTGTATTTTTATGAAATTGAATTTTTTTCATCGTGTTATTAAGACAAGAAGACAGCAGAAAAAATTGTAAGGAAACCAGCTGATCAACAAAAGCTTACAGATACATGACATGCATGTATATTAATGATGCCCTTTCAATTAAGAACCCTGTATTTGCTGTGTGGCTTGGATTAGTACATCAATAAAAGAAACCATCTACATAATTCTTTACTTGCACCTCGAATATGACTCCAATGGTCACCTCAAGAATTTAGGACAAACGAGATGATTTTAATTTCTAAATTCTAAGATTTGCTCACTTTTGCAGCAATATTCCAACTTCTACAACAAACGGTGCATAAATCTCTAAATTGATCCGTTATGCAAGATCTTGCTGCGAGTATATACTAATGATTTTTGCAAACGTCACCAAATCCTTAGGGGTAGACCTATAAGACATGGTTACAAGAAAAACGTCTCGTACGTGTTACTAGTGATAGAATTTCTTCTATCTCTTGTGAGGATATGGATTGTGCTGCGATGATCATTAAAAAGGGGGGGGGGGGCATGCCATTAAATCTGGCGACAGGTACGTTAGCTTGTCCACAGCCTTGTTTGCGAGTTATTTATATTGTTAGCCAACATGCATTTACAGAAATTTTTCATCAGATTATCTGGGAATTCTGATGCATTTCAAACGAGATATCTTCCTTGACATTACGATCCTCCTGTGGACAAAAAAACATATTCAAGTTACAGATGAACAACTGAGATTTGTTGAAATAAAATTATGTGAAGGTTCTTATAGTTGCAAAAGAGAGATGCAGTCAAAATTGCAGTATTTTGAAATGTCTTTATTATTGCCTTCCCGTGTGTGCTTTTCTGAAATTTTAATTGATAAACCGTATTCTTATACAAAGAAACCGAATATTTCATGTATACCTAGGTACAAAGGTCATTATGCTCAAAATTCATTATGCTGAAGGAGTTAAACATTTATTCCCAATCCATTAACAAATTATAGAACCACTGATGGCAATTCTATGATTTGAATGAATATTGCTCCAACAAAGACCTGGACATGCAGTTCGTGTATAACATAACATATCTTTTATTTCCAAATCAGGAGCCCACTGGGAGCAATGAGAGTTGTACAAAAAAGAGGAAAAGAATAATTGATAGATACACATAATTATACATAAGACAACATGATGAGACAATTTACTGGATTATCAATGTTCATATTAATATCATATTGAAAATCTAAACATCACTGTAAATTTTTAGTTTACAATATCTTCATCTAATATAAATCTGGCAGTGGCTGCTAGAATGTCAGTGTCCTCATTACTAAGTAAAAAAATCAATTTGGATTCTTTCGACAAACTAGAAAACCTGGGATACTTTTTGGCAACAAGATTAAAAATATTTCTTTTTGTACTGAACTTTGTACACACACATAAAAAATGTGTTTCATCTTCATTTTCCTCAGAAAGACAGTTTTTACAAGTTCTCTCAGACCTAGGTGTATTAGAGAAACGCCCCATTTCAATTTGTAATCTATGGGCTGATATGCGAAATCTGCAAAGAGCTTTTCTTTGATCCGAATTGTTTATTTTCGATAAAAAATTTTCGAAGCGAAAATGATCCTTGATTTTGAAATAGGTACATAGTTTTCCGTCAAGTTTAGAATGTCTGTAATTATACCAATTGTCTAAAAGCTTTTCCCTTAGTAATTTTTCAAGCATCTTTTAAAATTTATATCTGCTGTAATTACTTGAATCTCTATTTATACCCAAGTAATTTAATAGCTTTATCACAAAAGTATACCAGGTAAATATATTAATATTGTCAAAATTTCTACTACAGAGAAATGCATCTTTTAATAATGAAAAATCAGATGAGAGATTTTCTAGTCTATACCAATAATTAATGATTGATTTTATGATGTCATAATATAAAGGAAACCTTCCAAGTTCAAATAAGACTTACACTTTTCTTATGAACTCCCAGAATACATTTACAAAATTTAATTTATTTATTTTTATTAATTTATTTAATTAATTTATTAATTTTTCACATGGTATGTTATTAAATATTTTATCTAAATCAAAGGATGTTCGCAATTTTGAGTTAGATGCACAATAACTTCCCCAAATTTCTGAGTTATACAACAAGATAGGTTTTAAAGTATGGTCAAAAATATGTACACAGGTACGAAGACTTGGGCTTAAACTTAAAAAGTCACTTCTTAATTTATGATAAGCCTTTAAGGATTTATATAAAGTTCAGTCCTCATTTGATGAAATGATCCTGATGCTGTGAAATACACTCCTAAATACCTATAACAGGAGACACATTCTAAGAGATTATTTTGTAAAGTAAATTGTTCAGAATTTTTTCTGCCAGCTTTATTTAAAATTAATACTTTAGTCTTTTTAGTGTTGACCTTTATACACCAATCATTACAAAATTTTTCTAACATATTTAGCCTATCTTGTAATCCCTGTGAGGAGTCGAAGAATATTACAATATCATCTGCATACATTAAGCAGTTTAGTTTTTCACTGTGTAAACTGACTGTATCTGAACAGGCCTGAAGGTAGCATGGAAAGTCATTAATAAATATTTTAATTGTCACCTTGTCGAACCCCCAGTTTGATAAAAAAAAAGTCTTCAGTTAAAGAGTTACCAATTTTAACACAAGCTTTACTGTTTTTATACATAGCACATATTATATTGTAGAATTTTGTTCCTACATTCATGTCGATAAGCTTTAATTTTAAGCCAGTGTGAACTACACTGTCGAAAGCCTTATTAAAGTCTATAAAGCAACAAAAGAGTCTACCGTTGTTCTGGTGACAATATTTCTCTATTAGAGTTTTAAGTATAAAAACATGGTCTGCTGAACGGGCATTTTTTGTAAATCCAATCTGTGATGGGTTGGTTAAATTATTTTTTTTTTGGAAACTTTTCCAATCTTGTATTAAGAATATTATTAAAAAGTTTACCAATAGCACTGGTAATAGTAATACCACGATAATTTGATGGATTTGTTGGGTCATCGGATTTAAAAATAGGGGAAATGTAGTCATTTGCCCAGGAATCAGGATAAATTCCATATTCAAGACACATATGAAATATTTTTTTCAAACAGGGTTGTATAAATGATCGACTACTTTTAATCATTTCATTGGAAATGAGGTCCATACCACTGGCCTTACCACTTTTTAGTTTTGCAATAGCTTGGTTAATTTCTTTATTTGTTATTTCAAAGTCTAGTTCATTAGAGTTTTGGAGACCTTCTCCTTCTGATAATAGTTTTTATTCTATTTTGAAATATATTATCAACAGATGAATGTAAATTCTTGAAATGTATATATGTAAAGGTTTAGTCAGTATACACAAAATAATTTGCAACAATCATGATCGATGAAACGTTTTAACTGAAGATTTTTTTTGTGTATCAAATTAAGGAGACAAACGAAATGTCTGTCTTGAAACTTTAGTGTCATAAAGACAGCTAATTTAGAGAAAAAAAGGTAACAGATGCAAAGTGATGGTAACTGAGATAACATAAACGCCATAATAAAAGCGACCCAACTTCACAAAGGTTTTATCATTGTATACACGTTCAATCTTCAATTAAAGCTCGATGTTCCTCATAGTGCCTATTGCATACATGTGCCATTCTCTGTGGCATTTGTTCTGCCACATCCGGGTAGTCATCTGGAGTTGCCTTCAATCGTGATCGATGAAAAGTTTTTTTCTGAAGAAATGTTTTTTTCTATTTCTTTCAATTAAGGAGACAAACGAAATGTCAGTCTTGAAACTTTAGTGTCATAAAGACAATTAATTTAGAGAAAAAAGGTAACAGATGCAAAGTGATGGTAACCACGGTAACTGAAAAAACATAAACGCCATAATAAAAACGATCCAGCTACATTAAGGTTTATCATTGTATACACGTTCAATCTTCAATTAAAGCTCGATGTTCCTCATAGTGCTTATTGCATGTGCCATTCTCTGTGGCATTTGTTCTGCCACATCTGGGTAGTCATCGGGCGTTGCCTTCAAAAGTTCTTCTATACATTTGATATTGTTCGAAGCATGTAGACCAAGGTCATCCAGTACATTACACAAATAGTCAATGTCAGTAATTAGTTGTTTAGTGGCATGAGGGGAGAGCTCGTGGATTTTTAAAATCTCATCAGAATAAAAATGCATTGTTCCTCGAGCTATAGATTCAAGCCATAAATCTGCTGTATGCTCTGGGACATCCGTTTCATCGGTGTATGGCAGACGTCCATGCTTTAGTGCAATAAGAACCGCGGGATTGTCTTGCATGGTAAATGGCTCCAAGTGCTGTGGTAATGTCATCATATATTGTCCAATTTTCGTTATATACTCTTGAGGAGATAGGCTAAAGGTTGGGAGGTTTGATGTCAAAGCTCCTCCTGCGCTTCTGGATGTCCAAATTTCCATTAAAGAAAGATCTGTCAGATACCGCTGCAAAGGAGCAAATACGATTTCAAATGCGAATTTATGGACCTCCTGACTTAACTTGCTGAAATCTTTCTTTATTTCTGACATAACTGATGGCGTTTCTCCCTTTTCTAAATTAATTACGAATTGTTCTAAATCATCTAAATCAGCTTTACTTTGTAGCAATAGCGAGGCATGTGACTGTAGGGATGACCGCGTCCCCCAAAATCGATGTCGACTTATTTCCTTTTCAGGAGTCAATGGTACCACATATTTACCAATGGAATGTAGGATATTGCTGATAATAACAGTGTCTATATCATCTAAGTGCATAATCAATTCTCCACAAGTCTGGATAATTCTCAAAGACTGTTGAAAATTAGCCCACTCCTCGTCTTCTTCAGTTGTCTGTGTAATTTTGCTCTTTTCTTTGATGTTTATCAGAACTCTACGGAACTCTTTGCAGTAAGATTGGAAATACGTTTCAAGAGAGCTAAGAAGGAAACAATAACCACTCCCATTGGTCAACTGTTGACAACGTTCGTCTGCATCTTTTGCCACCGAGAAAAGCTTGTTGACTGAAGATGCCAGGAGTTGAACGGTTTCGAAAACGTCTTCATGGTCTAGCCTAATGTTATTCAATGAATTCAAGAGCGCGATATCTTCTAATGATTTATATTTCGTCACGTATGCCCTATATGGTGCATAAATAGTCAGCAACATCTTTTCCGTACTGGACAGGTGTTCTGAAACATCAGAGTTCAAAACAGAATCAACCGCCTGCTCTAGACTATGAGAGAAACGATCAGTGATGTGTTTTATTTCAATCAAAGCCGGAAGAGGCTCTCGGTTTTGTAGATAAGCGGCAAAACAAGACGACAGTGATGGATCTAAAGTTGACAGCGTTTCTGCAATGAGATCGCAAACAATTGGAAGCGGATCTGCAAAAACTTGTTGGCACCATTTCATCTGCGCATGCCAAGTTGATAATAATAAGTCGTAGTACTCTGTCAACCACTCTTTTAGAGTACTATCCGCCTTTGTCTGTAATATGCTCTTCCAATTAGCCACCAATGTTGTTTTATGACACTTATGGTAATATTTATACAACTGTTGCAGACGATCAATGTCGGCAAACATTTTTGTGTAGTTTCTAGCAGACTCTATTGACTGGTTGTTGAAAGCGGATACAAGTTGCGGACTCAACATGGCTTCTAACCGATTTTTCAGTTTTTCTAGATGTTGACATCTATCTGCATAATCTGGTGTATCAACAAGCATCTGAAGACAGTTTTGCATCCGGGCTAGTTTTGCTGTAATGGCACTAACATCTTGTGACTGAAACACGTCTTCTACATCTGTACTTAGAGTTGTCCAATTGTCCGCTTCTTGTAAGGCTTCAGCTGCCGAAGACATCCGAGACTTTATAACATCTAGCTTGAGTAGCATCTGCATTGATTGAGCTGTAAGAAAAAATGGTCCAATGTTTTTAAAAAAATATTTTACTATTTTTTCATATTCCTAGCTCCTGCCATACAATTGCTAGACGTTTCTTAACATTTTTCGCTTAACAAGAAAGTTTCATTATGACCATCCATTTCCTATACTACTCAGTTTAAAAATAAAGATCCATATAGATGTTACAAAAGAGCATCATTCAACTTCATGTCACAATGGCTTTCGAGGGGCCTCGATGGCCGAGTGGTTAAGGTAGTTCGTCTACTAATGATCACGTGGTCTGTCCACACTGAGCTTGCGGGTTCAAGTCACACTTCCGGCGGGGTGTGCTCGACTCCAATCTTTATTGACAAGGACTGTCAGTTTTCCTACCGAAGGTCAGGATTCACTCCGGGCACTCTGACTTCCTCCCCAATGAAAACTGGAAGCCATGAAAAAGCTGAAAAATTGCTGAAAGTGGCGTTAAACATCCTTCAAACAAACAAACAACCATGCTGTCGAGTCCGTGGCGTCAGTTCATCCGATTTAACCTTGCTATGTATATGTATCTACGTATACTAAAACGCAGATATGCATCATGTATTATTCTTCCTCCCTCTAACAAAGAATCAAGAATAAACCCCGTAATCTTTACATGTGTTTTTGTTTTTGCACCAATGTAACAATGCGTTAAGCTGAACCCAACCAACACGGGGATCCGAATCCGGTAGACCAAATTGTTCTGTCACTATAGTTCAAATATTTCACAATACTCGTTTTTATTTTCTCTTTTTTGCCCTTTTTTTTTTGCTGCGCCGTCGAGACGTAATCTGGGGCCGTTATAAACTGAACTGAAGGCGTACACTGTTAGCTCAGTCGATTTTAACTGGCTTACAAGGTGACCTTCTAGAAGCCAGGTGGGTCCAATGTAAGCTTAAGGGCCAACTGTTATATAGATATACCTTGTACAATAAAGATTAAAGCCTCTAATAGCAGTACATGTTAAAGGATTCGGGAGTCTATTTGTGTTCCAAAAAAAAGCAAATTTAAGACATCATAAACATGACAAACCTAAACAAACATTTGGGCTAAGTTTGCTTTGCAAAAAAGCAAACACTAATGTCGACATCTTATTCTAGTGAAAACATTTGCAAGTTTCCTTCAATTCACACGTCCTGAATATAGCTGAAATATTGAAATATTGGTTGCTGGAAGTTTGACACCCTCAATAAATCAAATCTTTCGAGTCGGTCGGGTGTTCAACATCACTCTTATATTAGATCTCGCATCATTACAGTATCCAGTAGCCCATCAACTAAGGCATTTTCGAGTTATTGTTTTTTAAACGGTTCTTCCTGAATACAGTTGAAACATATTTATGGCTCAGGTCCCTGTGCCTTGGTTGGGCTATTATTACTATACACACCTGTATCATGTTCCACCTTCTGTATGTCGTGTTTTACTGATTTCATTTGGTCTTGTAACAAAGAAGCTTCTTGTTTGACAGCATCAAGCTCTCTCATCACACGAGGAAGGTTTTGTATGGCCTGTTGGCTTGCTTCTTCTATAACATTATTAACCTCTTGAATGAACATCTGTAGTTTCATCACCAGGGTAGTGGCATATTGATCCTTGGATACATTGGGTTCTTTCTGTGTTCGAAAGGCATTATTCACCCATTCTTTTACGTCAAAATTATCATCAAGGAACTTTGAATAGTCCATTTCTAAACTGTTGACGTGCGATGGTATTTTGAAACCATGAAAACTTGTATCAACACCGTATAAATTCCGGAACCGATTGTGTTTCCTTGGGAGAAATTATTTGCTTATTTTAATTTTTCTTTGACATAAACAAACAAACAAAAACAAGTTATAAGAAACTAATATTTATTAAACAGTCTATTTTAAGTTTGAAAGAAATTTATAAATTAAAACTTTATTGTTTGCAAAAAGTTTATACTAATTAATAAATTCTCCTTCAAAAGAATTGATCCTCGAAACCACAAACCAAGGTCGAACAGAAAGTAAACATATGTGTTAGGATATTGTGAATGGGGAGTTAACGAAGATGACGGCAGAATCTGCAAGTGGTAATAGCCAATGAAGCGAGCAATAAACATTTTATTGATCATGTTTTATTCCACACTATTACATACAACTGTACACAGCATACACACAATTCACAAATATATCTCTCAGTCAGATTACCCATAATGAGTTTGTAAAATTTAGTGTTGTCTAAGGAAATTAAAGCGTTTATGCAGAAATAACAGACATGTCTTAAATTAAACACCTGTGTAGATTTTTGCCCAGGGCTGAAGCAATGGCGTATCATTAAATCCTGAATAGTTCATATGCATGTGTATAACATATAACCATAATTATAATTGTAGATAGAAAAGTTTTACCCCCTGGGTAGATTTCATGCCACACATTGTGATTGTTCTACATTTATTCAGGTGTAGTACATATAAATAAATCAAATGTTCAACAATTAAACTCATTCTATAAATAAATTAAAGAAAGACATCAACTTTCTGTTCATTCACAAATTCTAAATGCCAAACTATTGTGTATGAGATTGTACCTTTGATGTAGGGGGAAATGGCCCACAAGAAAAAGGCTGATACAGAAATAGGAGAAAATGGTAAATTTAATATGCTTTTATATGAAAATAATATTTTAAAAACCAAGGTTTTTTTAATAATTAAGTGAGTTTTAATCAATTTCAAAAATGCCATAGAAAAGAGGAATACCAAATTCTTAGCTTTATAATAAAAGAATGTTATAAAAGATATGGACTTTTTTAATCAAAGACTTCAAAAATTGTATGCAATAATTTAAAATTTATATAATTTGATACTTTACTAACCATGCAAGATTATGAGGTCTTCGTATTAATGTTCTTTAACAAGTAAATGAAACTTTTAAAATGTCTATGATATCAAAAAAGAAATTAATATTCAGTTGTTATTGAGATTCATATAGTTTAATTTAAACATTACAAAATAACAATTTCCATAAATTCTTTTTATGAATACATGTCTATTCTTGCCACATTCAGGGACATATTAATAAAGGCATCGCCAATTTGTGACGGACGCCCTACAGTGATCAGTCCGTCCGTCCATCCGAAACTAATCGTGTCCAAACTATAACTTTGTTATCTTTTGAGGTAGGCTTTTGATATTTGGTATGTGGGTAGATAGTATCAGGGGGTCCCATACCATGTTTGATAATCTTTGACCTTGACCTCAAGTTCGGGGGGCCAACAGAGATGGATACAATCTCATTGATATCTAGTTATTTCGTATTATTTTAGGGGCCTTGGTGGCGGAGTGGTTACAGTAGATCATCTATTCTACTATTGATCATGTGGTCTATCAACTCTGAGATTGGGTTAGAGACTCACTGTGGGAAAGGTGTGCTGGACTGCAATCTTAATCGACAAGGATTGCCAGTTTTCCCACTGAAGGTCAAGGGTTTTTTTTTCGGGTACTCTGGCTTTCTCCTCCACTAAAAACTGGATGCCATGAAAATTGAGGAAAGTGGCATGAAACATCATTCAAACAAACAAACATCAAATTATTTTGAATGCTGATAAAAGAAAAAAAAAGTTTTTTTTTAAAACTACACAGTCAACTATGAAAAATTTGAATTGAAATATAGATTTATGATGTAAAATCAAATGATTTTAGCCTGACAGATTGTATATACCTGGCCATGCTAATTTACTTGTAATTGTAGACAAAATTATACACCATTTGAAACAATTTCAATGATAATTAAATGAATATTGTAATTTGTTGGTATATTATTCGTTGATCTGCATGATGCTCAGTGGTAAGACATGACAGCTGCCTACCTCCCTTACATCAGGTCCATACACAAAGTGACATTCGGTTTTCGAAAAAGGTTTTTGGAAAATTATACCAGTAATATTTGCACTGCATTGAATGTGAAAAGTGCATGATAATTTTTCTATCTTTTAATTGAAAGACACCTCCACCATACTGTTTACCTGTACTATTTTAGTGTTTTTTATTTCAGAAACTAAATTTTTTTAAGATTGGTTATATTGCTTTTTTAATTCTTTTGAAAAAAACTTCTTTCTTAAATAAATCTTAAAATGTTATATAACTATTTAAAAACCTAAAAAACTGGAATATAAAAAATTATCTAAAAGTTTTGTATGCATTTTAACTGTTTTAAACAGAAGTGTTCAGCTTTTAGGTAGAAAATTAGCTGAAAGTAAAATTTTTAATTGTATCTGTATCAAAATCTTACGTTTTTCATTGAAATAAAAACAATTCATGTCAATTTTGCTGAAAAGAAAACATGAAAAGACAGCTGATTTTTACAGTATCATCAGGCTTACTAAAAAAATAAAACTGGATGACATGATATACATAATATAGCAGGCAATTTCCAGAAAATGGTAAAAGTATATGAGTTTCTAAATTAATATTGGTTTTATTATTGGTGAGTTTTAGTTGTTCATGCATTTTTTGTGTTTATACACATCTGAAATCTCACATTTAAAACTTTCTGGAATGAAACAACATTATGTTCATTGATTAATTAGTGTCTTCCCATTTAGCCAACTTTTTAAAATTCAGGTATTCCCATTTAGCCAACTTTTATTTTGTTCACCTGTTGACTTGTTTATTTAGCAATTATTCAGGTGTAATAGGTAAATAAATTAACTTTATTTTTTGTTCCAGGCCAGGTTTTTGATATTTTATGCAAAAATAAAGCAAATAAATATATTTTATGAAAAATAAAGCAAATAAATATAATTTAATTTTTAAATAAATATAAATGATAGTTATGAAATAAAAATATTACTCACTCATTAAGCAAAATTATTAAATAAATAAATGATAGTTATGAAATAAATGATACTCAAAATAATTGTAAAAAGTTCTCACTCATTAAGCAAAATAAAAAAAATAAATATTAAGGTCATGAAATAAATGATACCAAAAATAATTTGACAATGAGCTAAAGTTCAACTAATTCAAGCCAATTAAGCATATATAAATACCTGACTGACTGAAATTTATCATTGTCAAACAAAAATGGCTAATGCACAAGTAAGAGTTGACTAGGAATTATTGCTAGTCACTGCATTCATATAAGCTACAAAACTTAACAGAATATAAATATATAAAACTCATGTTTCTTTTGTAGGTCTACATGCCTTGGTAGATCCAGTAGCAGAGGATGTCAATGTGGTCGTACTTCTGAATGACTTTATAAGCCATGTTCTTGAACTCTTTCATCAAAAAGCAGGAAATGGTATACATGGGAACCAGAAATTTCTATGTCACACACTTGATTTTTTGACATATCTTCAACACTACTATACCAGGAATGCAGGGAACAATTGTTTAATATCTGACATTTTGTCTCAGTTAAGACAGCTGTTGGTTATCACCTCAGAGACTGTTTACATTAGTGCTGCCACCTGCATTTGTGAAGATGCCACAGAGAATGTGATAACGGTGCCGAGTAATACTAGATCACAGCAACAAGAATTGTCCTGTCGTATAAACAGCGTTACAGATGATGTCATCTCACTTCAGAATTCAGCTCATGAAATACTTAGAAAGTCTACTAAAACAAAGATGCTCACAATGTCAGAAGAGGATACTATGGTTTCCATGACTGCAAGGTCAAAAAAAGTTGTTGACCTTTTAGAAGGTTGTGAGATTCTGCTGTTATCTGTTTCAACAGTAGTGAAGGAAAAAGCGACATCTGAAAGGAGATTCTATAATACATCATCTATAGCCATTGGTGCAGTTTGTGCAGGTTTGATATTAATGTTTATTTTTGTTAATTTCCAAGATATTCTTTTTTCTTTCAGATTCTTTTTGCTGTATTAATCTTAATTGTTTGTCAATTTTCAGTTTTCATCTACTGCAACTATTTTTTCATCTCTTATCATCGTTTGCTTTCACATCTTTAAATCAATAATATTTTTTTTTAATGATTATTTTTATTGCAGTGTTGTGTCATTTCACAATTTTTCGATTTAAGAAAATCATAATAATAATAATTTCAATTCTAATATAAGACCAGCTACAACAAATGAACACTCTACTAGTTTAGAATCAGTAGGATATTATAGAGTGTACAATGTAGGATACATTCTTTTTAATGTAGACTAGTTGCAGTAAAAATTAAGAGATGATTCACTGGGGCAAGAATATATATACTGATTTTATCATGGGTTGGCCATTTATGCTAACAGTTTAGCCTGAGCATTAACTATACTAAAAGTTACACCCTCTTGTGCCCAGTGTTTTGCTTGCATTGTTTTATTATTCCACTTTTGACCTTTGTAGTGTTAAAATCCAATTTAAAACAATTCTACACGATAACACGTCCATATTTTATATTATGCCTTTGTTGTTGACAGATACCAAATCGTTCTTGACATTTCCTACGGAAATTTTTGATAGGAAGTCAGCCATTTGAGTTTCTAAACATGCTAAAGGGAACTAGCTTAGTGTTTTTTTTTAAAAACATCGTCTGCTAATCGTAACGTACATTGGTATTCGGACAACCGCAAGACTTTTCCCACCTTTACTGCAGACGATATTGCCGGAAGGATTTTGAAGAGAGAACAATGGACTCTTCCAAACATACACTTCTGTTGTAATTTAGGTCAAACTTTACCTAGAAAATTGCTCTATCAACATGAAAAATCCGCTGCATTTCAAAATGCTAAATAACTGTGGAAAATAGTTGTTGAATTCAATTTGCAACATTTTTGATCTACAAAATAAAGGTCCAACCTTGGATCAATTCAGCATAATTTTGTGCCCACAGTGAATTGATTGCATTCTAATAGGCCATAAATGTTAACTTTTATCAACCTTGGAAACTATGATTTGCAGAGCTTGTCGGCCATTTAGGACAGTTGATTGTGACATCATTAATATGTGAAATATTGTACTGTGACATTGCCATAAACATGATAAAGAGTAGAATACATTTGTTTTTACACACAGTGTTTTAGGCACGTCATATGAAAAAATAAAGAAACAATTCATTGGAGCACAAATACCATATAGCGGGTTATTTTAGCGGGTGTAAAATTTGGCGTTTTTTTAGGTCAAAATGTATTGCAAAAAATTTGGTGGTTTTTGGCGAATGGGCAAAACCATAGAAAAACATTTGGCGGTCTACCAATCCAGGACAAACATGGTTTTGTGTATTTTCCAATTAGAACGTAAGTAAACAAGGTGACTACATAGGAAGAGGACGGAAACAGGCTATATTTCATGTACAAAGACAGAAACTTAATTACGGATGGAAACTTATATACAGGATGAATAAATAATCTGAGGAAGAAAATCTCCTGAAATAAAAACGATTTTTATCTTGTTCAATGTTTAGTTTCCAATGTTTTTAAACATATTTTTTACAAATCTACCAATTTTCTATAAGTTATAATTGATAATTTTAATTTTGTATATACAGGTAAAATCACGTTGCATACCCATTTCGTAATTATGACAGATTTATTAATTGTGTGGTTTGAAGTAGTGCTTATCTCATGTTTATTTAACAGTTTAAATGACAGTTAATCGAGGTGTCAATTTGACAACTAGATCACAATCAGGCCTTTGATCTTTAAACACTGGTAAAACAGATGAATAGATTTGTTGATTAGGCAAAATAATTTAAGACATTTTGCACAGATATTGACCAAATTAGCCGTAGGACATTAATGAATAGTTTATTAATTAACACAATCTTAGGTAATACCAATATTTGACAAATGACCATGTTATTGATTAAATTTACAATAGCGATCATCTATAAAACATTTTACCGGAGTTTCTAAAATTTTAGCGGTTTTTATTTTGGCAATTTCAGTTTGACAGCTAAAATACGCCAAAATTTGCACCCCTCCAAAATAACCCGCTATACGGTATATACTGATTTTACCATGGTTTGACGCTTTATGCCAAATATTTTACCTTGAGCATTAGCAAGGGGGAAAATATGGGCATATAGAATGGTTTACCCTACTTGTCGGCCATTTAGAACAGAAAATTGATTGTGACATCGTTAAAATATGTGAAAAATCATGCTGTGATGTCACCAAAAAAAGTGTTGGATCGTTTATGATGTTGATAAGGAGTATATACTTGTTTTACCAGATGGTTTGATTCAAAGTGTTTTAGGCATGTTACGTTAGAACAATGTTATGTTTAGCAATATAGCGATTTTATTTGTCTTGAAACACTGACAATTAATTTTCTGATGCATCAGGGGAGATAACTAATACTAAAAAAATAGCTATATCCAGAGGTGCTGTTCTATTACTGTTTTATTATACTGGACAAATTTTGAAATAAGATAATAAAGATATGATGGTCTGTAAAAGTCAAGATAAAGTAAAATAAATCATGAAGTGTGTTGTATAGAAGTGCATGTAATCAATGAAAAAACGCTCAATTTCAACTGTTAATCCTTTTAGCTCCAAATTAAACAAACAACATGAAATACTTACATTGTAAATCCTATAGATTTCAATAATCCACGCCTTTATCTCCAGATGTGGAAAACCATGAAAAATGTAATCATATTGCTATTACCCGTTGAATAGTGTATATTTATTGACTGGATATCAGGAGAACATATATGGTAAGTTTATTTTTCCTGAGGTGCAACTTTTGCTTTCAGGCACAGCTGACGGCAATAGTTGTATCCGAAGGAAAAATAAACTTACTTTTCTCTGAATATTCAGTCTGTTGGGATTTATTATACAGAAAGGACAACAGGCACAAAGTGTTTGCAATGATTGCTAACACATTAAAAATAAATGTACCAGAAAGTTAGTTTAATGGCGGAATATATGAAAGCAGTAACAAGCACACAACAATGCTACAACAACTAACCAGTCAATATTTCGTCACCGGGCAATAGTTCTAAAAGCTATTGACTGGCCGAACAGAAAATTGTAAAAATAGCAAATTTATTGTAGATTTCAATTCAGTGTAATTAAAATACTGAGGTATAACGAAACATTATACATGTAGTACAAATACTATTCACCCTTGAATAGAACTTTGTTGACCTTGGAAATAGAGTTTTTGTCACCATAAAATATATGCAGTCTGTTTTAAGAATGAAACTGTGCAGTACTATATTTTGATGCAATTTTTGTACTGTGCGATCTAACATGACCCAAAAAAGATTTTTAGACCAATCAAAAGCAGGCAAAATTCTATTCATGTAATTATGGACAATATTATACAATTAATGACTTTGATATAGGTCGCTATCAGGATTTATCAGCCAGAGAAAATGGAATATTCACCGAGCCGCTAGGCGAGGTGAATATACATTTTTGAGGGCTGATCAATCCAGATAGCGACCGTATATCATAGTAATTAATTGTTTTATTACAACCATCTCCCCTGATCAGAAAAACAGAGGATTCCCTTTCTACTGGAGCCCCTGCTTACATTTTGTAATTGTTGTTACCCTTAATATTTTTTATTTAATACTGCATTTTGATATCAATTTGCTAGTAATCCAGAAATTCCAGTATTAAATATTGAGAAGAGTATAAATGAATCAACATATCGCAGAGCCGACGTTTCTCCCATTTGTTGTTGTCACACACAATGTACAATTAATACAATCGATCTGATTGGACGAATGAATTTGTTAAGACGGCTATTCTGATTGGCTAAAACATAAAAACAGGTCGATATCGTATTCCGCTTGACTACTATGCAGCGGAATCATGCAGCGTACAAATATTTTATGTCATTTTAGTACTGTTGCACTTTATCGTGACCCAAAAGTTGTTTTTAGACCAATCAAAAACACACAAAATTCTATTCATGTAATAATGCAGGTTGTCATTTAGGCATATATTAGTCTGGCCTTTTTTTAATTACATTAAATTGATTACAAATATAATTAACTTTTTTGTTTGTTTTGTAACTTGCTACAATAACTTAAGACAGCACATATTCTATTTAATTTATAGGTAGATTAGCATGGCAGTTGTTTAAAGGAGTAGGAACAGAGGAGCTAGTATCAACAGGATTCTGGGCTACGGGTATTGGATTATCTTCTGTTGTTCTGCAAATTCCACGCTTGAAAATGTCTGATATTTTAAATCGACTGGAACACTGCGAACAGGAGTACCAAAAAATGAAGAAGATTTCAAAGGACTGGAAGTTATCAAGTGAATGGTCCTATGCCAGACTTGTCAGGTTTCCTTCACCAACCAATGGAATCAGATTTAGTTTGAAATAAAAAGTGATGAATTGAAGAAACAAAACCTGTGTAAGAGTAACTGTTTAATAATTTTCTGCCAAATTTATATGTATTTAGCATATTTTCTATTACAAGCAGAGCTTTTGTATGAACAATGAACATTCTATCTGCAGTACTTAACATTTCCATGTGTAATAAATAAACCTTAGTTTCCAGATAGACACACCAAATTTGGTTCTACCCAAATGTGTAGTATGTTTTTACTGCCAGATTGTGGCTGTTTTTTTATTTTAGTTAAAAAATGGCCACCAACCTATGTGTACGATCTGATTACTGTTTTGAGCTACAGCCTTTAATAGGATATTTCATAAAAACAGTTTTTATTAATGAATGTAAAAAAGTGCATTTTAGTTTTCACTGGAGCAGCGAACTGTTGACCTATAAGTTGTCCAAAGTTAAGTTAAGTAAAACAGAATATGGTCTTCTTCAGTTTGTTGTATTTTGAACAGTTCTATGTTAACTAGCCTGTTGTTATACTGTTGTAGGATATAAATCTGTTTGGTTAGTAATTTGCAATGAGTGCTACCTAATTACTTAACACATATTATGTGTATTTATCCCATGTGTTCTTGTCCTTTGACATTTCTGTACTTACGTTTTACATAAAGTACACATATCTTTATTTCTTAGTTTACTAGTACTTACATGTAAAGCTGTGTTTGTCATTACTTCTTGCCAAACTAATGCCAAATTAATTGTGTCTTACAATCAGAAAGATGGTGATTTATGGTTAAAAAACCCAAAATTTTTAACATTTTTTGTGTAAAAAAGTTATGGAGAAAATTAACTGCATTTTTTTAAAACTGACTAGGACATGAATGAAATGCAATACCAAAACTTTGAGAAAGGGGAGATAAGATTTTAATCTGCAATAGAATTTACTTTAATTTCAAGAAAAGTTATCTCAGATTACTAAGACAACATACACAGACAATTATTCATTTTTGTGCTTTATGCCTCTGTAATGTCAACATAAAATTAATTATTTTTTAGGGACATCGGTGGCAGAGTGGTTAAGGTAGTTGTTCTACTATTGATAATGTCTGTCAACACTGAGGTTGGGGGTTTGAATCTCACTGCGGGCAATGTGTACTTGATGCCATCTTAATTGACAATGATTGCCAGTTTTCCTACTGAAGGTCAGGGGTTTTCTCCGGGTACTCCGTCTTCCTCCCCCAATAATAAATGGACACCATGATATAGCTGAAAAATTGCTGAAAGTGGCAGTAAACATCGTTCAAACAAACAAAACATTTTTTTTGTTTCTGGTTTTTTAACATGAATCACTATTATGATATGCCTGTCTGGGTATTAAGTATATAGATACTTGATTGAGATAGTGAAATAGTGTTTACATTTGTTAGATTCATTTAAGGAATGTTTCAAATTTCTGAACAGGTTATATAACTTAGTTTGGTCTGTTTACGCCTAATAAACAGTGAAGCAGTTTATGAATGATGTAACAGACCCAAGCCAGGATATAGGGTATAACCTGTTCAGAAATTTTAAATATTCCTTGTAATTTAACTAAATTTTAATTATAAACCTTGACAGTTTTAATGATAAAAACATTGATAAGGTCATAGAACTATTGAATTTGAATGTGTAAGAATAGGACATGTGACGATAAGTTATATCATATAATATTGGTTGATCCATTTGAATAAACCAATCAGATTTCATCTTACATAGCAAATTAAATTACACAGATATAAGACCAAACAAATAGTTACTTATTTCCACTATAATTTAATTTGCTTTGTAAGCTGAAATCTGATTGGCCAATTCAAATGTAGAAACACATATTATACAATCAAGGCCCAGGAAATGTTCCTGAGTCCGTACATTTTACCGGTCATCATATAAAAGTACAAGGTACTTAAAAAAAGGCAGCTAAGTAAGGTAAAGCATTTATACAAACCACTAATTGTGTTTGCTTAAGCTGGGATGTGTATTTGCTTTTCCTTAAAATTCAGAATTAAGGTCTTTTTAATTATTTTCAAGAACGTAGAAGATATAAGTTGTTGTTTTGTGGTGGGTTCCTATGATATATGCATCGTGTAAGAAAGTAAATATTTGTAGGATAACATTCTGCTTCCTAAAATTTCTTTATTATAAGATGACATGTTGTCTATTCAACAAAGTAATGGCAAACAATGTTTTTTTATGAACATTCATAAGACATTTTCATTAACTGGAAGTAGGAAGTTGTTACAAAAATACAACAAGTTCAGAACAGAGCTGAATTTATACGATACTTTTCGATGAACCACTTTTTTTACAAGTCAATATTTATAGAATGAAATATTCATTTCTGTATTTCATCATTTCAGTAGAATTTAATTCAAATTGATTTTCTCCAGACTTACATACGTCTGTATTATGAAAAGGTACATTGGCGCATGCGTGACATACAATTTTGACCACACATGTTTTTCTATTACAAGTTCTAAATAAGCAATATAACATACAAATAATTCAATCTCTATTGTTTCAAAATATTGCTGCAATAACATGTTCTGCGAAATGGATGAAACAGATCTGTACTCATAATTCGTTTATCACCTGTTGTCGTGTTAACCATATTACGTAATTAGCACTCACTTGAATGTGAACTCAATAAACACAGGCATCAGTGACAGGAAATAGACTTAGGGTTGATTTTTTAATAAAAATATTTCTATCTAGCGGTATTAAAACCAACAAAAAAATATTAATATTATTTACTAAGTTAAATATCGCTTTTTTAGATGTCTGATTTGACTAAACTTTTGTCGCACATTTTAATGTAAATGTTGGACATGTCCGGCAAATATGACAGTTTCCAGACCCTTGTATACAATATAACTAATTGCATTGGTCACATGCCCTATTCTTACGCCGTTAAAATTCAAATAGTTCTATGAGGTCTTTTCTAGTTTTAACATTAAAAATGTTAAGCTATATAGTTAAAATGAAATTATAAGGAATATTTCAAATATCTGAACAGGTTTTTCTGACATCACATGGTTCGGTCTGACTATTTAAATGTTTTTGCACAATCAAAACAACTGTGGTAATGATGTTTCATAACAAAGTATGTCTTTCAAGTATTGTTTATTTTGTTATTGATAAGATTTTATTCTAAAAAGTACAGCTTAACTTAGTTAAGTTTGGAAAATGCTTAATGTTATATGTTGTTAACCTAATATTATCTTCTTAGATAATACAAGTTATTTTGAAATTATTTTCAATGAAATTATTAGCTCAATTAATTTTATATTATCAATTTATTGTATATGGTGTGGATGAGAGAATCTATATATTTGTAGCGCATTTAATGCAATAAAATTAAAATTTGATCTTAATTGGTCCAGTTCTATTGAAATTCATGCTTAAATCAATTTCATTTATGACGTCCTTCATACGTTTTGAGAACACATTAGGGTTCTAATAAGCATAGAGCCGGCTATGACGTCACAATTAGAATTTCAACGTTATATATGCTCAACAAAATTTCAAATTGGATTGAAGCGATTTTGTTAAGATCTTTCAATGCTTAATAAATATGTATATATTATGATATTATTACGTAATGATTTCTGTATTGGTCTAGTTATTGGTCCAAGGCTTGCTGTATTGACCTGAGGTGCAGCCTAAGGTAAATACAGCTGGCCAAGGACCAATAACTAGGCCAATACAGAAATCATCACGTAATTATTATTAATAAACTAGTCCAAATAAATCAGGCCAATACAGGTTGATCAGGCCAATACTATATTGGACTAGATAATTCTGTATTGGACTGGTTCAGCAAAATATATCATATTGGCAGTTTTACTGTTATCTAAGTGAATATTATAGTAGTTAATTAAAAATAAATAATATGACGAGCAGAGCATATATGTTTATATCAATTTTATTATGTTTAACAATTGAAATACAGTTTTTTTTATATCTTATTTGTTTAAAAAAACATATATTACTGCTTCAAAACTTTAAAACATTTGGTAGATATATAAGAATCGAAATAGATTATTGCAATTGGGCCTTATGCGATTAAGAACATATGGTCAGACCATCGCGTGGTATAAAATATTGACAAATATAAGGTCTGGCCATGTTCTAATTCACATAGAACCTGCTCTCAATAATCTTTTTCTTAGACAAAATTGCAGCAATTTTGATTCAATTTTAATTATATTGTATTGGACATGGCATTTACTTATTTGACTGTTTATAATATTTTTTATAGTTTAATGGGAACATGTAACTGTGGGAACAATTTTTGCCTTTCATCAAAATTTTACTATATATATTTTGTATTTAACAATGTATTTGTTTTGTACACAAAGTATGTTGTATCTTATCAAGAGCTTATGTTCATGATGCACATCAATCAAATCTTTTTTGTTGTTGTCTCATTTGTTATGTAGAGTGAGAAATTTGCAAATGTCGGTACATGTGCTTTTCCTCTTTTCATAAAAGACTCTTTTCTTAAGCAGCATTTAAGGCACTGTTTAATTTACCAAATCATTCATACAATTTCTTTTAATTTTTTTCTAAATTTACTACAATGTACCAGATTTTAATCAAAGTGCCTTACGACTAAAACCCCGTAATTTATTTCTATAACCTTCCTAAGGATATACATTAGACCAATCTTGTAGCTATTTCTTGATTAAAAAGAGTCTTAACAGGGTTTTGTACATGTTTTAACTTCAACTATATTGCAGCTAAAAATGCTTAAATGCAGCACCCTCTGGAAATATATTTGTTTAGGATAATTTCACTGAATTACAAGTAAAATAAACAAATAAATCAAAATCATGGTAAAAAAACAGCTGATTCAAACAATTGTTTTAGCGTATACATAGTTCTGTATAGACGGTTTTTATATTGTGTTTTCAGATGACTTAGTTCTAAGACATGGTGTACTGTATATGATTGGTACTGTAACTTACAATAGATTGTACTTTGTTTTTCTCAAGAAGTCTTCTTGAATGATATGATATCAAAGACTGCTGAAAATGGCTCAAGTACCATTTTAAAAAAGATAGTCTTGTAAAAAATGTAAGCTTACATGTGTTCCTCACAAAGTCTTCTTAAACAATTTTAGCTAACTTGTGTTCCTCAGAAAGTCTACCTCATCAAGAAGAAAATCCATTTTTTCTTCAGGAAGTTACTATAATTCATAATATATACTCAAGCTTAACCAATACTGTTCTATACATGGTGAAAACAGCAAAGAAATACTTTTATTGATATTATTATAACATAAAAATTCTTTTGAAAGAATATTTGCATTTAATAATTATAAAATTGAAATGACTTTACAGTGAATGATAGATTCTTGCTCATGTCTGTTCCATGAAATTGCATATGGTCTTTTGGAAATATAGGATCTTACATAGGTACGAGTGGATTGTTAGATTTTTGCTAATTGATTTCAAGTCAGAGCAATGAAAAGGGCTTAAAAATTGTACAATTTAATGGAGATTGGAAAAATCTGATAATCCAAGAGTACTAATAAAAGATTCGGTTTCTTAAAAAGTAGTAAATTTGCAAAATAAAATACCAATTCTCTCAACTCCAATTTTACAGTCATGACTTGACTACACAGTAATTAGAAGTTGTTTTGTTATGATGTCATTATTTTTCATTATGACATTATTTTAAACCAATCAACTGCTCAGACTCACTAGTGCAGAGAAATATTTTGTCCACACCAGTCAAGCAGTCTGAATATTATATAAAAATTAGAGAAAACAGTGACACTTCAATATTTATGATTTGTTTTCATGTACCTATATAAAGCCTATAAGCAAATAAAAACTGGAACAACCCACCTTCCTAAAGTGTATTGGAATCGCTCTAAGTCCAGACAAAAAATGATTCCTGTGTTTAGACTGTGCATCATTGTTTTGTTCTTGTTATTTTTTTATGAATATATTTTTATGAATATATTTTTTTCATCCATATTTTTATATGAGAGTCTTTTGTGGTTCATTTTATATGTGTTTAAATAAACTGTTCTTGTTTTTTTTATTGTTCATTAATTGCATTTATTTATTAAGTTTGTATAATTTGTGTTGGATCTAATGGGAAGATTTACTGTGGATTCATGAATATTTGGAGACTTATTTTTTGTATTTTGTGGAAAAAGTTACTGTGTTGAGGATACATAATTTATCCGTGTCTTGAATAATCCTGTCTTAATGGTTTGGAAAATGTATTTCCTTAAAACTGAAATTTGTTGTTTTCCTGTCCACATGGAATCCAGTAAAATTTGTGATAATGTTATTATTGTCCCCCTAAAATATGAACATTTTGGTTGTTTTCTGTTGTAATTGTACTTTGCAAATTGTACTTTAAAACAAGTTATTGTTTAGAATTTGAATATTATTAATTTTGGATTTTTTAGTTCTGGACTGATTTATGATGTAACAAGATACATTGAGACTGTGTGAGCCACACAAATTTGTCAAGTTAACATAAATATATTATATTATCCTGCATTTATTACAGTTGCTGTATAATGAAGTTAGTCGATAAATTGTTACTTTATTCATTTCCTTTGATATAAAGTATTCTGTGCATGTTCACTACCATGTTGTTAAGGACGGTATTAGTTTGTGATGTTATGTTTTCACTAGAATACTTGCCAAAATTTTATAACAAAAACAACTAAAAATGCTATATTTTCATCCTTTTTCAGGAAGCATCCTGGTCATTACAGGATAAAAATATTGTCTGAAAATATCATTTATTAGTACTCTGCCAAACAATCGAGAAATTCTTGACAGAGCGCCAAACTTTTACCCGTTTCTATAAAGCTTGTGCAAATAAATTATATATTTTCGTTCCATGCTAGACTATTATATATTTCTTATAGACTATTTGATATTTGATAGACAAATCTTTGTGGTGGATTTATATCTCTTGTATCTGCTTCATTCAACATGTTGTCATCAGTTAGAAAAATCCAGAGTTGAGTCTGATTTCTTATAATTTTAGCAAATTGGGACAACATATGCATATGTACCTAAATTACATGCAGTTCTGGTGGCCTTAGTAAAAACAAACTATTAAGAGTGTTTTAGCCATTAGATAACCAACCAGGGTTTAATGAAACATTGAAACAACCATTTTCCACCACTTGAATGTTTATATATAAATATTATTTTATATAAGTATCCCTTTATGGTTACTTTAAAGCATTTACATCTATACTTTTTGTTAGGCTTTTGTATAAGAATAATCAAATTAACTATGGATAACTTGAAATATTTTGAACTTTTTAACACAAAAACTACTTACACTAATCAAAGCTTCATTAATGTTGATCATTAATTATTTATTTTGCTTACTGTTGTTGAGTTAACAACAAAATAATAAATCAAATATTTTATAATTTGTAAAATAGGCGATGCTAAAAATTAGGTTTGTGGTACCTTCCAATAACATTCTGGAATGTTTAATGGGGTATAATTTTTTTTAAAGCAATGTGATAGTTTGAAGATTATAAAGAGTTTTTTTAGAAATGTTTCTTGCATTGTTATATTGTAAATGTTACATGTTATAGTTAGTCGGGTTACTTATTGATGAATACTGGGATTATTCAGAGATTAATTAAAATTGATTTAATTTTAGTTTAATTGTATTCTTGTATATTTGATGACATCGTCTATAATCCATGGATGATGACACTATGAGCATCACTGCATCTTCTTTCGTTTATTTACACCCGAATGCAATCTTTTAGCTATATTCAGGTCTAGAACAAGTTAACAGATAATGATTGACAAGCGACAGACAAACGGATACAAAATTTGAATGCCCGACGTATGGAGTATTGGAAAGGGAAGGATAATTTAGCTTTGGTATGCGGCTAAAATGAGCTTACACTTTTCGAAATTCACAAAAGGGAGTCTGAATCGTGCAAGCTTGTAACTGTCCAAATACATTAATTAATATGGTCCCCCTTTCAGGCTTTTCATATAATAATCGTACAACCCCTAACGAGAAGTCCTCAACTATCCGCCACCTAAGTGGAAAGCATTACTGAATCTACCAAGGGTTAACGATGATTGATAAATTCAGATGGTATAAATATTTAAGAAAGTTCTTAAGATTTGTACTAATTATTGTTTTAGTTAATACATTATACACAACCACTTTGGACCCTAAATAATTAGATCTTTTGGTGGCCCACAGACCAATCTACAACAACGTCACTATGATACTAGACATCGGTGTAGACATCAGTAACTAAATATATAATTATTATATCCCCGCTGGTTTCCCACTGTCCGTCCGCAATATAACTTTCGTAACAGTTTTCTCAGCAACTACTTATCACAACCACTTGAAATTGTATATGTGTACTTGTGGTCCTATATTGCGAGTACCGATTTCAGGTCTTTCGCATATCCACTTCCTGTTTGCCGACTTAGTCAATTTTCAACATTAGTGGTCAATGGATGAAAATTTTTGTAACAGTTTTCTGGGTAACACCATTTATCACAACCACTTGAAATTTTATATGTGACCTTACCATGTGGTCATATATTGCGAGTACCGATTTCAGGTCTGTCGCATATCTACTTTCAGCTTACACACAGTAAATTCGATGACGTGAATAGTCTTATTAAAAAAACTTTCTCCCACTTAAAGCATACTGACACTTTGGTTTACTACTATTTTTGAGGTTTTTTTTATAGTCGAATAATCTCAATCATTCATGCCACAAGCAATAAGATGTTATGAAAGCTGAAACCTGACAAACTATCTTTCACTGGCAAACTACTTTTATTGATATTCCAGAAATGTACTTCAAACGATCTTCACAAATTGTGTTTTATGGCCCATTCCAAATCTTAAAGGGTCAACTTTGTGGATCAGGACCCCGTGAAAAACACATGCAACTCGCCTCTTCTCAGCAACAGTCTCACATTTAAACTAAGTCACCAGAAAATTATGAGGGGGTTTTATCTGTCGGATATGTTAAATGAGCGTTTCAGTTTGTTGAGAATCTCGGGTCTCGTTTATACTCGCATAATAACAGTTATACCCAACGGATTTACTTTTAGATACATGTTTTTACTGGTTCTTGTATATTTGTTATCGATGAAATTTATTTATCTTTTTTATATTTCTCACCCATTAGAAGTATATTTGCATGTGATTTGTAAGCACCATCTTGTTTAAAAAAATACACTGTTTAGGAAACGATAAGCCAGGGAAGTATATAAAATATTAATTTTATGTGGTATTTTTTTGTTTATTATACCAATCTGTATGGCAGGATGCGCTCGACTTTAATCTGAATGGACACTAATTGCCACTTTTCCTACCGAAGGTCGTGGGTACTCTGGGTACTCAATAAAAAATAGAGGCCATGATATAGCTGAACAATAACTGAAAGTGGCGTAAAACAGCATTCAAACAAACAAATAAAACCTAGTATTAAGTCATTTCTCGTAAAATAATTTAATATTTTACACAGTCTAGGGCACACTTACAAGGTAATGGTTAAAGTAAATTATAATATTGAATACTGATGATCACACAATACTGATTATCTCACAAATCAGGAAGTTGCATATTGATCACAGAATGTGGAAATCGAGTACATATATATTTTCGAGACTAAGTGACGTAGTTGGCCGAGTGGGTACGATAGTTAGTTATCGACTATTTATATTTAGGTTGTATGACGAGTCTCACTGCATGCAGGTTGTACTCGACTCCAATTTTACTTGTGTATTGCTAGGATTGTCAGTTTTCCTACCAAGGCTCGGGGTTTTCTCCAGGTAGTCCACCTTCCTCCTCATTTAATCAAAAACAAACAAACGTAGTTTGCACAATGCTTAACCATTATTGTGTGAAACTACCGGTCAGGTTTTATCACAGTTCAATCGAACACGGGGCTAATGCACAACTTATTATTCTGAACTAAACACAACCGATTGTTATGACAAAGTATAACCCGGGTGAATCCGCTAGTACACATGTACTATGTCTATGATTCACCCCGGTTAATGAAGCTATATTTTTATATAGCGATTGTGTCACATGTAGATTTTAGGAGGCATTTAGAGCACTTTTATATGTAGCCCCGGCAGCTTGGTTGTTGCAGACAGTACAAGCTGCAATTCATGTTATTGGAATATTGTCAATTGGCCATTGTCATATCAGGAGAACACAGTCTTTGCTCTTAAAGAGGTAATTGAATGAATTGGCAGTTCTATCATCTAGATTATACACTGTTGTTGTTTGTTGTATACAGACCACTGATGTGCACTTTTCTAAGAAGTAAATTACGAAATCTCAGGGCAGTTGTAGTAACAGAACTTACTAACAGAACTCATTTCTTTTATTATTTTATATGAAATTAATTACAACACCCGTAAATTGTGTTCCCTTCTTAATGTCTAGATATTAATACTATTAAATTACAATATTACGAGACAAATATAATTCATAAATAAAATAAATAACCTCTTCTGATTTTTTATGGAGGCACAATGAAAGGAGGTAATTAGTTGTTGTACACAAACACACATTTAAATACAACATAATTGGCATTTGTTTTTGTTTTTGCATTGAAAATTTCTATTCAATCTCGCGTTCGCTTCCACAATACCTTTGACCCGTAAAATCAGAATTTCTGCTGCACACATCTTCTGTTCCAGTATGCACATGAACTGTTATTGTAACGTTGTTATCACTGTTGCGTCGACCACTTTCATCCTTGCTTATGCGGTTTTCAATATGGATGCTCTCAGGGACAGGAGTCAGGCAATCACTCTCAGAACGCCCATGTACTGAAACTACGAAAATAAATCAGCCTCTGTACAGTCAAAAATAAAAATAGCACAGGCGGAACATTAGTCGAGTTATATATAATTTGTGGTGAGCAAAAATGTAGTTTGAAACTATTGTCTGGTTTTATAGGGAAATTAAAATATTGTAATAAGACCTATAATACAGTAATTAAAGGCGAATGAATAATTTGGATTAAAGCGTAACCAAAGGATTTCCAATATTTCTGTATCTTGTTTTTTCAATTGTGTCTCACATTAATCGCACATAACATACAGAAAACAAGAAATATTACCAAAACACCCTTGTTGGAAACAAAAAGAGTTATTTTCTAATGAACCCATATGTGTACAGCATTGGAATCGAAATAATTTTACTGCAAATACGTTCTAAATGGAATTAAGAGTAAAATACATAAATTTGAAACCAATATTTATCTGTCTTTTTACACTAGAATACAATTGTTGATCTGAATGCTGTAACTTTGACTTAAGTCTCAACCCTTCGTCTTTTATCCAATGATATCCAACTTTCAAGAACGTCTATATCAGATTACCAATTCAAATACAAGCTGGATATCAACACGTTACACAAAATTAGTGCAGGCGTGGTCGCCATGACTTTGATCATTCATCTGATTATTTCTTAATAAATTATATTCTTTTAACAAATCAGAGATAGTCTTAGTTAATTAAATTATCGCAACTTTATTGAAAATGTAAACTTTAGTATGATTTGAAATGTCATTCTCATTCTGTATCACGTGTGTGATTGTAAATGACAGACATGTTCAGATTACTGTAAAATAATAAGATTTAACATTTTCATAAGATGAATTTTGAGTTACCTAAAAATGCAATTAAGGTCATGTGCAAAAAAGTTAATTACAGTAATCGGTATTGCACAAGCATTATTTGTTTAAATAAAAAAATCATAACAAAAATAAGTATTAATATAACGATTCATATGGTATCAAAGAATGTCGATTTTAAACCAGTTGAACTAAATTTGACTTGTAATCGATCTAAACTTTATAACTACAGTAACATATAAAGACAAACAGTTAAAGACAACGGAAAACAACATGAAACTATCTGAATGAAAGTTAAAACGAAATAACACCATAGAGTGCAATAACACCGACAAAAGAAACTATTTCGGTAACATTAATTGCCTTATTTTGCTACATTTACAAGCTGAGACAAAATGCATATATTCTACATGTCATAACGACATAAATGTGGGCAGTATAAATTGAATACTATTTTAATACGGTCGATAAGGTCAGATAATAGAAAACAATGGTTATTGAATGATTGTTGTAATAACATAAATAATTTATTATCGCTCTGAAGATTTTCGTTTGGAGGAAACAGAAAACAATGAGTTTGAACTTTAAAATAAATTTTGTTTACCCACCTAAACAAAGAGGTAACAATTAACATTACGACCAGAGGCAAGTTGATTACAGACCGACTATGTAATAGAAACTACTATTATTATCTTAAATTAAGAACTTTATCATATATCTACTCATTCTAAACTTTGCTAGTACAAGTCATAATAAAAAAATTTAATATGGACAGTATGGCTGTATGCACAGAAATCCAGAAGTATTATTGAACATTCAAATAGCAGTTCATACATAATAACAGACAATAAGGGAAGTTTGCTGACCACAAAAAGTAATTACTATAAGGTTATAAATTAGATACTTCAAGTGGTATTGTCACATAAATCAACCGATATCCAATAATTAAGAAAATACTGACCTCTCTCTTGGTTCTGTAAAGGAATCTCGTATGTTTTCTCGCAACGTCTATCATTCTTTCTATTGATTTCTGCAAAATAAATTATTAACAAAACCTTTATCCTATCACCCTGTCCGTCAAGAGTAATGGCACAATATAGAATTTTCTATAGATGACCATATAGTTGTATTAAGGGATTTTTAATTGTCTTTTTTCGCTGGAATCATATGGCTGTGTTATCTCCTCAATGTCATAACCTTTAAATATATTCGTTATACAGATTGAATTATTATCAAGTATGTCCATTTTCTAGCTAGATCTTTGAACTTCCTTGAACCGTGCTTCTAATTTACAATGCATAAATTGAGTCTCCAATGGAAAAATTGTAGATTTTTACAACATTCACAAGGGATCATTTTCATAACAACTGATTTCCTGATTTCATCTGAAATATCTTCTACAGGTACCATACAACATCAGTTATATAGAACAAAAAAATTAAAGGAATCGAAGTAAATATGCTGAATAAAAAAGGAGGTCAATGAAACTGAATAAAAAGCGAGCACCATTTATGTCACATTTTCTTTTCATAATAGCTAAATAAAAAGTATGTATACCTGAAATTAGTTACAATAAAATGAGAAACAAACAATAGTTATAATTCGATAATTAATTTATACGTGTCTTTGGGGAAATCAAATATTCACATAACTCGCAATATAATTTTTGTTAAACATAATCACTTAAAAAATCATTTATTATAAACAATCATGAATTAAAATACATCATAATAAGTGTTGCTCTTTTCTATTATGAATTGCAAGATAATTCACGTAATTTGATAAATATTAAAACACTATTACCGTATTGTTATATTAATATTTAAGATATTGAACAGTTCAAAATTTAGATGTTCTAAGTGTTTGGAATATTATATACCGTTGTATAGGCTTTTGCATATGAAATCTAATAAGACGGTTTTAAATAAGAAAAGATTTTAAAAATGAAAGGATTTAAAAAATCCAATGTGTGCAAATATGACATTATATGAATGCACGTAGAGATTAAGATCAAATATAGAATCGTGCAAAAACCGTAGTTTAGTACGAAAATTTGAAAAATATCAACTATGTGGTATTAAAACAATGAGCAATATACGGTCCCAAGCAAGCCCATACGAGTTTATTTTAAATTTAATTCAAGCTTGCATTTAAATATAGTCTGTAAACCAATGGACCACTCCTGTTTCAGTATAATCTCTTAAGAGAAACAATATGTCTTTGCAAAGTAAATGTTGCACATAACGTTTTACAAAAACCGCAAATGACAGAGCTTAATTGAATTGCTACACATATGAACAGTGAATAAATATTGTTTATCTACAAACAAACTGGTAAAATTTGCCATACGCTGGGCACATGTTGAATTCTGAGATTTGAAGTACATCTACTCTATTTTAAGGTTGCATTCATCGCAAATTGCAAGTAGATATAAAATGTAGAAGAAATCAACTGCATAGAACATTGAAACTTTATAAATAAGAACGGTATTACGCATATGAATTGTGTGAGACATAACATCCTTTATATTGACCACATTAATACCACTAGACTGTTTTTTCCGTTGAAAATTCTAAGAGTTTGAATCGCCAACAATAAAGAAGGCATTTGAACATTTTACAATGAGGTCCTGTGCTGAACTAAGTAGATCGGTTATGCTGATTAGACAAATAAATAAATGAACTTTGTAGAAGAACATTTAATAAACGAAATTGGTTTCAGTTGGTTGAAAAAAGAAGTTTCAAACATTTTAACATTTTCCCATTGGGTCTTTAATCGTACGGCAAAAGCCATTTTGGAGTATCATAGTTTCTATTGTATAAGTGTTTTCAGATAAAAAATTGACTGTGCAAGTTTTGGGACGATGGACGTTAAAAATATCCAACAAATGAACGTGAGTAAATGATAGAATACCAAAACAAAGAAACATTCTGAAACAGTAACAATAGTTTAAGATATATACCAAGGTCACAAGGTCGTGCCTTTAATAAGTTTTAGAAATAACTTTCCTTGTTGATAATTATTCTTTCTCGTGTGATAATATGATTGCCAGATAGTTTCCAAATTTTTTAATTCAGTACATAGCGATTGTGATGCGATTTGTTTGGGGGAGGAAGCCGGAGTACCCGGAGAAAACCAGGACCTTTGCTAAGAAAACTCTGGCAATACTGGTCTATTAAGATTTGAGTCGAGCGTACCCTGCCTCCAGTAAGACTCGAACCCGCAATTTCATTGTTGACAGACCACTAGATCAAAGTGGACGAGCTACCGTAATCATACCGGCACCGAGGTCCGAATTACACACTTCAGTAAGGAAGCGGGAGGTACCTGCTTTAAACCCCCATTTCGTTTGGAACAGGAACATTACTGTAGTTGCTATATTCTTGTTTTTCTTGTTTGTTGGCTGTCAAGTTTCTGTGGACTTTGATTTGTTGATTGTCAATTTTAACAGTTTTCTTGGTGTTTGGTATTTTGTTATTGCCTTTATTTCTCTACACAACAATATATACTAACAAGTTATTAGACTGAGCCCAAATCGATTAAAAGCTGAGTATTACTTATTCAATATCAACTTTATTTACTGCTAGACTAGCGGGCTTTGTAAGAACATAATTTAATAGACCTGACCAAATGTAAACTAGTAACAGGCTTAACATTTTATATCTGATAATTGCATCAGTGCGAGTCCTGCTCATTAAGATCAATGACTGCATAAACAAACACTGTTTTCTAAACATTTATTTCTCGGACTGTGTTTGCGCGTACGATGATTCGGCGCATGTTGCGTCTTTTCCACTTTTGGTATTAGTTTTGAAACCTTCCATGCACTAATTGTGTTCTTTACATTACACTTTCAGACAGTTTATGTCAGCAATGTAAATTTTGTAATTATTTGCTTCTTTAAATAAGCTGGGATTTAATTGTCAAAATTTTGCCGTTTATTCACTGTTAAATGCTTTATTTGGTACATTATTATTAAAATCGTTCTTAATTTGTTGAAATTGTGCGCACATGCACGATGTTACTGGACATATCATTGTTTACGTAAAAGAATGTCATGCTGAACAAAATGACAAAATAAAATACTTTGTCCAAGAACGTAAAAAATTGGGTTTTCAAATATACAAACATTTATTTTACATTAGTATATAGTCGTATCCGAAATTGAAAATATTTTCATAAAGGTCTTAGGTGCGAGAACACACCAAGCTACTAATTCGACCTTTATTCGAATACGCATCTGAGGTATGGGATAATTGTGGTGTTGGCAATGCTTCTAAACTGTAACGACTCCAGTCAGAAGCAGCTAGAATTGTAACAGGACTACCTATATTTACCAAATTAGAAACATTATATACCGAAATTGGTTGGGAATCTTTGGCGGAAAGAAGAAAGAGAAGAAGGTACAAATGTTATATACAATACAAAACCATGATGCCCCTCAATACATGAGTAGACTAATTCCCCCTAAAGTTCAAAGTTTAAGTCCTTAACCATTGCGAAATGGTGATGACATAATATTTCCATACTGTAGACTTTCCCTCACTAATCAATAATTTATTCCGGATACGCACTATGCATATGGTCCCCGAAAACTAAACATAATATTAACACAAATACGATGCTCAGCATCCTTTCTTAACTACGATTTATTTAGATCAAACCTTATTTAAAATCCATCGTGTTTATGCGGTTCTCGTATTGAAGATGAAAACCACTTTTTGTTTGAATGTCCTATATATAACAACCAAAGATTAGACCTTATTGGTAGTCTTAGATTGCTACCAAATGGAACCAACATTGATTTACACACGCTTACTCGTGGCAATCTAGAACTTTCTTATGAACAGAATATAAGTATTTTTAGAAGTGTTTGAATATGTTAGGAGATCCAAAAGATTTTTATTTGTTTGAGGTAGTGACAAGAGTCAAACGGAAACATCTTCAGCCATTATTGACTTTGACTTTGATTTTGATTCTTTTGTAATTATTTTCCATGTGTGTTCATTTGAAATTGTGTACACGTTCTTGTATCTACTTTGTTCTAGTATATGTATAAGTTTGTAATACGGAAAGGACATTATAAGTATGTATTTACTTGTGTCCAATCCATTTTGTTATTAACAAATAAAATATGTTTAAATCAAACCAAGCTACTCTATGTCATAGAAAAAACATCTCAAAGATTTGTTAATTTTCATATTCAGTATATCAACAATCAAATCTTATAATAATCATGTGCTATCTAGAAGTTCCTACGTGTATAATAAAGTAAGTGAAAATATGGAACAATATACGATCATAGTAAATCTGTAGTAATCGCGTTGAAAAGCTCAAAGATATGTTTTTCTTTTCTTGTTGAAAATTTTTGAAAAATAATAAGTGATCGTTTTATAATCAGCACGACCAGTCGGACCAGCTACTGGGCATGTATACTAATCCAGAATCTACATTAACCAGACAATGTCGACAACAAACAACTACACTATCACAAAATATGAAAGCTGTTCACGTATACAGCAACATAAAATTTGACTTACCCATACAGCATTTGATATGGAGTGAGTATCTATTTCTTATACAAAATCCTACAGCTACTGGACCAACAATAAGTAATATCACAGCTGGTATTATGATACTAAAAATATACAAATAAGATGGTTTTATTTTGACCCTTTATTTACTTATTATAACCAGCCTTTTTAGCACTGGTGCCGGATAGATGTGTAAACAGTTATATTTATTACTAAAAAAATGACTATAAACAAGTTTAAATAGCACTAACTGCCATCTGCATTTGGAACCGATAAAAGTGTCAGCTATCCTTTAATAAGGTGTCCAGTTATTTCGTCAGAAGCAGCAACGACCTAACATTTGTACATACATCATACTTGGTTATAGCTGAAGTTTTCATTGACTGATTGATTAGTGGGTTTTGAAACGTTTGTCAATAGGATTTCATCTACATTGAGGAAAGGAAAAGTTAGCGTAAATAATTCAACTAGAAGTGGATTAAGGGTAAATAAAAATCGGTACTTAGTTTATTGCCGTTGGAAACGTATGGGGAGTAACGTATGGTTGAAGAATATAACACTTTGTATATAACGATGCGTCCAGATTTATTCAATATCAAAGCTGGTCTATAATTGACTAAGTAGCGGGAATACTACACCCCAATCTCTTCCGCGAAACGAGAGGACATCCCTATATGGCATCAAGGTATGTACCTACATGAAAGCATACCTTCACTGGGCCGAAGTCTCTACTGTTAGTTCCTGAAGGTATGACCTGTAGTCACACTTCGGTGATTCAGTGGTATAACCGTTGACTAAATTTACAGCACGGATTTTCGAAAATGTTTTGAATGCAGAGATTTTTTTAGGAGGCGGGGGGGGGGGAAATTGCTGATAAAATTAAGCCTTCATCTTTATTAGTTTTGGCTTCGAATATTTTTATTTTAATGCCACTGACGAGAACGGAATACACAACACGCACGTCGGACGCACTAAATTGTATAGCCTTTTAAGACAATTTTATAAGAAGTCAATATCTATTTATATTGATATTAACACAAACACTGAGAACATTAGACCGAATGCTTTTAGTGACCAAAATAGTATTGATTTAATATATTTGCCTTTATACCTTTCTCTCTCTAAATATATTAATAGACAAATATTACAATTGTGTCAGTAAATTCCAAAGTACTTTGTTTTAAACTTACATGATGAGAAATATGTTTCTATCGCTGAAGATATTTAAAACTCCATCATTATTTTTTGATTTAAAGGAGTCTGAAAGCACATCGATTGTGGATTTTTCAGGGTCAATGTTCGTCTGACTTCTCTGGCCATTTACAGTGGAGGATGAAAGAAAGGGTCCGCAAACAGCATCTGAGGTTGTACTTCCTGAGTTTATTGTGTACCTGTTAAACTCGGAGCAGCTGTAGTTAATAAATAATTATTATAAAATAATAAGCATTGCAAGTTCTAAGTAAAAAATAAAAAGATAAGATAACCAGGTTATCCACACACCAACTCGGCCGCCAGAATAGTGGAAGCAGGTTGTTTTGGCTTGCCGTGTGACCTGATTTTACCCACCTTTGCCTCTGAATTGCCTATGCCAAGTCTAGAACAATACTGTAGTTGCTTCATTGGTGGTTGTTGTTTCTCCATTTTGCGGGCATTTTGGATTTTATTTCTATTTTTCCTTAGATTTCGGTACATTCATTTACATTTAAACTAGGTATTTTAATATTTACTCGCAAAATATAATTTTACCAGGCTGATAACAGAATTCAAACTTTAAAGAACACGCAGTCTTTTTATATACGTTATTTCCGCTGTGATATTTTCATATTAATAAACTCCATCAACAGTGGAAGTCAGGACATAGTTATAAACGAAAATAATACTTACTTAGTTTTTCGTATACAAAGATCAAAACTGTGAGTCGGTTTAAATGTTCCAGTTGGACATAATACACAATTACCTGCAAAGGTTAGTTAGATTGACTTTTTATATAAAAGAACATTTTCTTGGATTTGAAAAATTTTAAGCAAGAAACAATTCCACAATCACAGGTTCTAGATTAATAACTAACCGATTTTGTACTTTGGAACGACACTTTTGTTTTTGCATGTATAACACTCTAATTGATTACGTGTCTCCAGAGATCATATATATTTTTTAAATATCACCTTAGAGAGTGACATTGATTTAAACCAAGGGAAATATTTTTCAGCAGTATCATAGCGACAATTACACTTGTGCTTTTACCATCTGCAATGTAATAAACCCAACAAGTGTGCCTATATTTCATGGTTCTATTAATCTCGCAATCAGTCGTGTAGAACCCCACTTGGACAAAGACTAAGTGCTGACTAGCCGTTTCTTCTCAAAATAAATCATTACAAACATTAAAAACCTATAACAAACAAATAAGTGAAACCAATGACAATAATTGCGACTGTAAAATTTCGAAGGGACAATATGCTTAAACTGTCAAAAAAAATTTTCTAACGTATTCTTTTTTAATTTTAATAGAAAATGTGAAAGGCCGTAATGACTAGCGAATTAAAGCCGTCTTGCATTTTCGTATAATTGCAAGCCAAATATGACCTTGTTGTTGAGTTCAGATTTAAATACCAAACATATTTTCGCTTGTGTCTTTCTGAAGCTCACTGAATTAAGTGCGAATCAACAGTAAAAATACATGAATTGTTCAACGGTAAGTTATTAGTTATAGTGTTTTAAAAAACCTGCCTCTTATCAATAAATTAAACAAGTCGTTGCCTATGGAAAGAAAACGTGTATCAAAAATGGTCCAAATGAAATACTAACTTTTATTAAAAAAGTTGGGTGGTATAACCAATAATCTGTTTAACAAGGAATCGTCATCTACCAATCTTACTGTCTTTGGATGAATTGAAGTTAAACACGCGGTCTGTAGCAGGCCAGTGAAACACACTGACTAGCCTACAAGAAAAAACCGTTTTGCGCTTTTGTGTTATTGTACTGACATTTATAATATATATTGATGTAGATGTTTACCTCTAACAGATAATTCAAGTCCAGGTCCACATGGTTTTTCTATGAGGAAACAATTATAGAAGTCAGTGCCGTAATATCCTCTAGACCTGTCACATTCACATGGTGGTTGGTTAGAATCTGTTATCTTTCCGTACACCATTTCTGCCTCTGAAAATTAATTTTGTGATACATCTTGAAGCATTGTTGACATATGTATGTAAAGTTGATAATGGCTGATATTGTATACAAAAACGTAGATGACACCAAGACGTTACATAAATATGGAAAGACAACTCTGTCAAATGGAAGTTCACGATAAACATCGAGAACATTTAACATGCTTAACATAGAAAATTGCGAGGGAGGTTTTTTCGGTAACATGCATAGAACGTATAAAAACGACAGGAAATGAATTACGAAAGTGCATAGGAGTTCTAAAATCATGTTTTGTTAGAGGTTTACAGCAATCACGGAAAAAGATGCAATGTTTTTTTAATGTAGTTTTACAACAATGTATAGTTAACATAAGGAACTCGAGCGACGAACAAGTGTCGAAAGTCAATGGACAATTGCATATGTGGATCAGAAAAACACACATGACACAAAACGGAAACTAAATACAACACAGAGTAAGTAACCAGAACCCAATAAAAACCATGGCCACCCTCATGGGCACCCTCATGTGCTCCGACCGAGCAGTGTTTGCCTCTAACAGACACTTGTGAGTTATTGGTTGTCAAAATTAAAACGAAAAGAATACCTCTGACTCGGTAAAAATGTCTGATCTTATAAAAGACACGTTTAAACTAGAATACAATGTTCAACGTATGTTTGATACATAGAGCATATATATTTGACAGATGTATAGAAACTGTATGCAACTATTTGTAGCATACTTGATCTCTATGGGAAATCAATCTCTTAAATACGATCAGACATTTTCGCTGATTCATAGGTAGTCTTTCCTTTACCTGGATTTGATTTTTTCATAGACATGGCTATGAGTAACTCAATTATTGTCTAATAAGAGGCAGACACTGCTTTCTGTCCGAAGAACCTGAGTGCACCTATGCTTTTCATTGGGATCCTGGGAGCAGGGGTTACTCACTTCTGTGTTTGTTTACTTGTTTTTGTTTTGTGTTGTATATGTTTGTCTATATCCAGATTTGTAATTTTTCCCTTAGCTTTCGGCTCTTGTTATTCGGTTGGTTCCTAGTTATTTTTCATAGCGCTCTTATGGTATTTACGTATGGTATTTAAATTCTAAATATGCGTGATATTAGTTTTTAAGCATTTTATAGGTTTCATTATATGGTTTGTTACTTTTCTATATATTTTTAGGGAGTCTAATTATAAAATGAAATTTATGTGTAGCGGGCATCGCCTGCTATATTTTAGGAGGTCATACATAAAGTACAGAAAGTTCTTGGTCAAGAAATAAAGTTCATATTTGTTTATATTTTAATATGATTACTAGTATAATAACTTTTATACCATCCGTAGTTAGAAATTTGTTTAAAAATCTACGTGAAACTTAAAGGGTAAAAAGAGAAAATGGAGTGGGAAATGAATAGATTATTATTGATAAGCTTATATTGAGTTCTTTGTTGTTAATCGTACTTATTACAGTTTTTTTTGTATCAATTTTGTTATTGATTTTCTCAAGTATTATTATCAAAAGTTGAATGTTTACATTAATACACGTAAATAGATAATGTACGTTTGATAGAATGCTTTGAATGGAACTTTTTAAAACACGTGTTTAATATTTGCCTTTAGTCAAGTGTAACATAGCATGTCATGACAAAAACAAGAAAAGTCGATGTAGCGATCACTGATCCACGCTTAATTTTTTTTGCAAAAATTTAAACGTTTTTTTTTGTAAACTGGCGAACTTGGTCTCTAATGAAATTCCCAAAAAATCAATATGCCTCTTAGCTACCTGATATTTCATAATATTCTAAAATTTCATTGACATCATATGCAAACTTTTTGCATTAATATCCGAAACATCTTTTTTTTATTTCTAACGTTTGTTGTTAACTGTGGCCTTGACCCATGACAGGCTTCCTCTAGAATCAATAGGATTCTTACCCACGTGATATATAACAATATCTCAAAGTTTCATTGAAATCGGATGCAAACTTTTTGAAATATCATCCGGAAACCAAATTTGACAGACGAACGAATGGACGAATGGTCATGAGGACCATTATATACCCGACTCTGTCAAGCGTTGGTATAAAAATAAAGTGTATGTTTTATGTCTCTGAATAATGTATCCAAAATACATATTTTTAAAATGCGTTGCACTTTTTGTACAATAGCAAAACAGCGCATGTCATATGTTATCTACGTACGGGTAGTGATAGTACTTGCTGTACATGTGTAATTAAGATATACGTCTTATTGTTGGTAAGGTGTTAAATAGAACAATCGTCCACGAATAACTAATGAGTTTTACTTTTTTATTTAATATTCTAAGTTTAATCTATTGATTATCCTAAGAGCAGCAAAACAAATCATATAAAAATATCGAATACGTTAATACACTTAATTGTACTCACATTAGCATTGAAAATCTTCTGGCATCTTAAACTTCAAATTTGCTGCTTATGTTCCATGCAAGAAATTGTTAGATGGGGATAATAATCAAGTTTTTAATTTGTCTGGTATGTTCATGTTTCTTATTAAGCTATAAACGTGATGAACGTGATGAACGAACGGCATCTTTAGCTGTCTGACACACTTTATTCTCATTTTAGCAGTTGAAAAATGTTTCTTTGGGGTTTAAGGATGATCTTAATTTGTACTTGTAATTCAACAAGTACATAGTGCTAGGCTATCAATATGCTTTTTTATTTTCAATATTATTTTCAAAGTATTCACATTTGAACAGATAAAATTAGGTTGTCAACAAATATAACCACATGAGTTTTAACAAATACTGTCGATTGTCAGTCGTAGATCCGAGAATCCAACAATGTGTTTATTGTTAGTCAGCAAATGCCTGCGCAACCGTAAATAAATATAAAACAATGAAAACATTTACGCCTAATACACATAAGAGGAAAGTCACCATCGTACCTCACCAAAATATTGGAAACATTAGCAACAAAATTCAATAACCTTTTCTAATACATACCTGGTGGACATGACCAATGTATACTGCTCACGCATTTGAATATGGATCGGTCATTTTCGTAAAGCCTTGAATCTACTATATCTACCATATAAGATCCTTTTGGACATGGCTTACAAATATCTCTAGAATAGTCTACGTTGCAAAATTCAAGAGCTGAAAAGGGAAGAAAAACAAACTTCATCTACTTAAAAGATCTCGGCATGCCATACTTTTCGACTATTGCAAACAAGTCTGCTAGCATTATATTGAGGTGTCAGTAATGTATTTTTATCGATATGGTATTTGATGTATACCATACACAAACTTAATTTGAAATCGATTTCAATTTTTCAAAACACTTTCAACTGTCGATGTATAGGTTCTGTCATATCAAAGTTTAAGATGGAGGAGTTAGTATTAATAATCATAAACATCAGTTTAAACCCCCTTTTGAATATTAATGACTTTCTGTATTGCTGGTACTTAACAACTTCGACATCTGAACTTATATCGATCCCCAAAACATTGTAATTGTGAACACATCACATGACATACACTATTAAAATAGTAGAACCTTATTACACCAGCGTTTAATGTGTTTACCATTCTAGAACTTCAAAAGAAGATCAATTGTCTCTTCAGACTGAAGATCCAGTTTACAAAGCTTTTCCCGCGATCATAAAGTTTCGGATGCCAGGAGTCAATATACGGTCACTTTCACTATATCACAAATTATACGGCCAATGTATTTAATAGGACAATTGCATGATAATAAAGGCATTTAATTTTGCATTTAAATTAACATAACACGATTGTTTGTTTTACTCAGTTACTAAATTAATAATTACAATTGTTAATTATCATTTAAGAATGCGTGTGTATTCAAATATGCTTGAAGTAACTGAACACAATGCAAAGATCAAGTACAACTAGAAGCTTGATGACTATGCTATAAGTGCCAACTTGAAATAGTTAGATAAAACATTTTTAATGTAGGTGTTACCTTTCACGAAACAGAAAAATGCATGTTAATGTAATTGCTTTATGAGTTTTCAGTTTGGTCATTTTAGCGAGACTAACCTCCTTGACACATAACAGATTCACACAAAACTGTTCTTCCTGTTGTTGAATTGTAATGTTTGACCATTGCACACGTACCAATTTGTAAAAGAATCTGCAATACAAATAGGATAATAAAAGGAATAAGAAAAGAATGATTACTACACGCGATCGAAACGTCTGCTGCAAAGATACATTGATATACTTTACATTCGAATGTAACCAAATAAAGATCAATATGTCTGCACAAGTGATCGATATGCGCTTAACATACGTAGTATTATGTAATAATTGTCTGTTATTCATTTTATTCTTCAAGAAGTCACTTCTTCAGTCTTAACAGAAAAACATGATGAAGTATTTTTTCTCGTACAGACAAGCATTATAAACATATGACTTGTTTTATTTTACAAATAAAGAAATAAAACTAGCAATATTTATTGAAGACGGAATGATTTGTTTAGACCTAACAGAAATCCCCAAATTGCACAAAATCAAACTACAACATAAATAAAAATGAACAAATGCGTTCTATAGTAACTGAGACAAAAATGTAAGGATTAAATTAAGAATTGAAAACAAAAACAAGGTTGAATTAGCAAAAGTTAAGACTGCTCTTAAATAAACGACAAAAATAATGATAGACTTAAAAATGAAATACATAAAATTAATCAACTTTAACTACGTTTTCCAAAATAAAGGCGACCCTGTCTGATCAAAACAAGTAGCCAGCCAGGAAGATACAACAGCCCAAGAAAAGCAAGATAATTCTAATAACAGGTTCGCAAGTTTAAAAGATTACCGAAATTAAGTACTGCCATTGTTGGAGAAACCACAAAATCATAACATATACCACACGTAATTATGTAATATAAAAAGGTCACCGACTTACTTTATGATAACGTCATTATTGCGTCCTTTTTAATCGACAAGATATTATATCTTTCTTCCATTTTAGTGCTATGATCAATGATTCGGTTAAAAAAATTATTGTAAAAGGCCTTTTAAAATCAACTGTTTTCGGTTTTCTTTTTCCATTGTATTAAGTTAATAAGTGTTGTATCTATAAAGGATCTTAAAAGTGTATGCCAGTTATGAGATCGGTATCTAGTGTTAGATGGGGATAGCAATCAAGTTTTTAGTGTGACATGATCATATTACTTATTTAGTTATAAAAGTTATACAGGAGAAAGTTAGAAACAGTGAAATCATAACGTACACATAACAAAGACCACTTTCATTTTTTGATAATTGTTTACATTACGTTATAGCTCTGTCTGGAATATTGTAAAGCTACATAAAGAACATCATGATAGTATTTAACACGACCTAAGTTGGTTCTGTCTGTATGTTGTCGCTTTATATAAGGATTCATAACAATATCATACATCATACATCAGATGTAAGGTGTATGTAATATTATTGCTATTGAAAGCACGTTGGTGTAACTGTGCCTATGTCACTATCTGAAGCTACGAGCCAAACAACGTTTGCCCAAAATCTCTGATTTTGTGTACATCACAATTAAGAACAAACTGTTCTTCGTAATAACCTTCTAACAACTGTGAAATTCACTTAAACCGATATTGGACAAGACATATTGATGCAGTCAGGATGAAAATAATAGACCGGATCACGTTTTTCTAAAAAACTAAAATAGATTATAAGGAAGAACAAATGCTTCAATAAGAGTTTAAAACACATTCCATAATTGTTTCACCTGCAATCAAAATTATGGTATAAAAGGACTTATTATAATGCTAGGTACATTATTGCTTATCGTCACATAAGGGTGATAATCCCAAGGTTTGGAAATCTACCATACCGTTGACATGTTCCGTTTTCAATTGTTTGATCCTATATCAATTTGCAATGAAAGATGACAAATGCTTTTATCGCAGACAGTTTAACTTCCATTTCGATATGGATGAAACGTATTTGTCCGAGACCACTTCAGTAATTCTCATTTAGAAGGTGACTTTAAGCCACTGTATCTCTCGTGTGTGCAATTTATCTGTCCATCTAAATTAAAGGCAATTTATATCCTATTTTCCCGAATGTCCAGTTGCTTTCAATAAATGAGGGAATGGACGACGACTCCGTCTTAAATGATCCTATATGAACGTAAGTCCCTAACGTTAAGACATTATCTGGTATAATTCATGATATATGACAGGGAGCCTTTTCAATCAAGCAATTGTATTTTCCATCCTTCCATTTCGTTCTTGACTTGAGGGTAAAAATCAGTTAATTTCATCAATACGTTATACATCAAAGGAAGCAAATGGCGATAGAGAAAACTGTATGAAGTGACCAGTTCTTGTGCGTCAAGACGTTTAATTTGTAGGATAAACAGTGAAGCAACAATTTTCTAACAAACATAATTAAATTTCCAGTTATAACTGTTATTCTGAAAATGTATCAAAAATTAATGTAAAATAATAAGTGATAGGATAGTTGCTAATCTTAATATACATAACGGTTTCTGTATTCTTTTGGAACGGTAATACAATTGACTTCGTTGAAAAACAATTGTTCTTTACTGAAATAAATTGTCTTTGCTTGCGTTAATGTCCGGCAGCATCAACCGTAGAAATGAAATAACACAGTATCCAGACTGAAGCGTGTTACAGCCAGTGTGGCATTAAAATAGAAAACTCTGGATATGAAAATACGAAGGTAATAACAGTACGGGCTACGGAAAGCGAACAATACCTTCAAGAAGATCCATGTTCAACAACGTTTTTGTTGTTTTACAACTAATATAATTACGAGTTATCAACGCATATTGCAGCAAAGTTAGCAAGCGACAACTAATTAGGAGGAGACGTCCAATAAAAATGACATACCAACGGCAAAAATCTGACAAACTTTGTCATGTCCGTTTAGTTTTGAAGAAAGAAACACCAAAACGACAACCCTTATTTATTATTCAATTCTTAATAGTAATATATTACATTTTTCATGCTTGTTTATTTGAAAAGGGTTTTACGTCACTTCCGTAATTATTCTGCTATGTCACAGAGTCCAGTTTTTTTTTAAGAGGAAACCGAGGTAAACAGTGAGAACTCTCAACCTTCTGCAGGAATACACGCTACGATTATGAATAAAATACGGGGTCGTATGTTTTAAATCTTCAAAATAATATTTTAGATTTCTCTTGAAAATTCAAGCTAATATATAGAATATTGGTCTAATACTTTGTAAGTCACATAAAATTAAAATAACAAGAATATCTCAATACAAATCTTACAGCCACATAAAGGGACCTCGGTGGCCGAGTGGTTAACATAGTTTGTCTACTATTGATCACGTGGTCTGTAGATACTGATATTTCGGGTTCGAGTCTCACTGCAGGCACGGTGCACTCGACTCCAAACGTAACTGACAAGGATTGACAGTTTTCCGACCAAAGGTTGGCGGTTTTCTCCGGGTACTCCAGCTTCCTACTCCAATAAAAACTGGAACATATGATATTGCTGAAAACTTGCTGAAAGTTGCGTTATACACCATTCAAACAAACAAACAAATCTTACAACCACAGTGTACTTGGTATCGTGCGCATTTTGGATGTTGGTCATTCCCCGTCGGATTAACCCGTAACGATTTAAAAAGCCTTGCCCTTTATAATGAGCAACATTTTAAAAATCAATGTTCCAGAGAGCTTGATTTTGTATTAAATGTCCCCAATTGTGTGACGACCTTCCGGGTTTTCATGTAAATAACAAGCCCACCCAACGTGATGGCCTGATGCACACAGACATATAAATGCATTTAAAATACATAAGCCATCTTGCACATATCATTTACACTTCTAAGTGCGTTTAAAGCGCAAAATTATGTGACCTTAGATCTTCCATTCATTATATTATTATGTCTTAGCTCTCTACGTTGTTTATATTCTGTGTAGCAAATTTTTCACGTGTAGTTTATCGATTTCAAATGTGTTAAAAATTTAGAGTTCTATTGTTTTAATCGCTTTTTTCTATAAATGAAAAGTGTTTACCGTAAATCAACATATCTAGTAATTTGAAGTCTAAAGTACAAATCGACAAACTCAAATTTTGGAAGATACCGACCAATTTTTTAATTAATTTTTTTTTTTTTATTGTTTTTATAAGTTTTTTTTACAAATATACCCATTTAAACGTCGCCTATTTAGTATACACAAAAATAATAGGATTATTTATTTTTTATAATTGTTCAACGTAAAACTTTTGCGCTTATTAGACTCACTGCAACATTTTATTGACCGCAATAAACTTTTAACACCTCCAGTGTGTTTTTGCAAATTCCTAGGAAGCTATTAAAAGATATTAAACAAATAAAATCTGTTTTTCTAAAATATTCAAAATTTTCTTACCTGTAAAATGCAAGCTGTGATTTTCATCATTTATTACCGACAATTGAAAGTAAAAAAAGCGGACACTAATCATGTTTTTCTGAGTCAGACGAATTGATATATTAATCCAATGTCTGCTAAGGTAAAGAAGTTTTATTTCATCGCTTATGTCATTTTGTTTGCAAGGCACTGGCGTTAAGGAAGCCGATTTGGTCAAGCCGTTGCTTTTAATAGAACTGTCTAGACGATATCGTAATATCGTGGGCAGCTAAAGGACATTTAATTGGAAAGATCTCTTAAGTCTTGATGTCTATGTTCAGATGTATGTAAATATATAATATGAAGTGTTTTGTTCTGCTATGGTCAGACTGTAAATAGTGGTCACAGCGTTGTCACGATTGGTCAATTAAATCATAATAAATTAGGCCGGGATTGCTGGTAAAATGAATACGATGATTGATTATACATGACCAGGAAAAGAGATCCGGGAGAGGTTTAATGGTCTGCAATGTACAGCCATTATTTTAATTACAATACGTAAATACAAGACAACTATGGTCATCTGATCACGTGTTAGAGCCGCAAACTTGAATCAAATAAATACTCCTTTAAAACAGGCGTATAGATAAATGCATATAGGTCATGTAAGTGAAAGTGAAAGTTACAAAACCCTTGCATAATAAAACGAAACTGTTTATTTGAATACTTCAAAAATGTAACGGGGATAAGGAAGTCAAAATATTCTTTAATAAAAACGCTGATAGCAAATATGTTAGTTATGACTCGACTTTAACTAGTAAAGTACGCCAGTTATGATGAGGTATATACTAGATTTTCTTGAAGTGAAAGTTACAAACCTTTGTAAAATAAAACGAAACCGTTTATTTGAATGCTTCAACAATGTAACGGGGATAAGAAAGTCAAAATATTCTTTAATAAAAACGCTGATAGCAAATGTACGGAAGCCTTGGAGGGCCATTTTGACTTTTAACTTACTAATTCTGACTTTTTTGTTTTGAGTTTTGACTATTGACTTATGATACAAGCCAACTGGGGACATTTTCACTTTTAACTTTTGACTTTCAACCTTTTGACTATTGACTTTTGCCTTTTGACTTTTGACTTCAGACTTTTTACGTAAGCCGTGAAGGGACATTTTTGTCTTTCAAATGTCTTTCAACTTCTTACAATTGACTTTTTACTTTTCAACTTATGACTTTCAAGGCGGGAAACAATGTTCAAAGACAATCTCACCTTAGTTAGATTTACTAAAACCTTTTTATTATAAAAAAGTGACAAAAATATCTTCAGGAAAAGAGCAAATTCCACAACCTCCTTTGTATTTTTGTATGAGTTAATCAATTTTATACAGAAAATTTACTTCTTTATGCTATTGTATACGTCTATAAACCAATCGTAATATGAAATTTCAATAATCGCATTATTTCTGTAACACACTTCATTCTGACTTTTTATTTTGTGTAACGTGCTCGGTGTTAAAAGTCAACAAATTGGATTTCTGGAGAAAGAGACAGTTGTTTTTTTACAAAAGTCAATAAATCGCATCGGACAGCGAGACATAGATTTACTATTGATATAATGGAAAATTTTCAACCAAAAAAAAATAAATAATAATAAATAAAAAATCCCAAGAGTTACCGTGTAACTTAATAACCCTCCTCCAGCAGTCTTAATTCAATGTTCAATTTTTATTAATGTATCATAATTTAACATTATAAATATATGTTTGTGTTTGTCTTTATTTGAGTATACATTACCAAACAATTTCATCTGTTAAATATAATAGATAAAAAGAAAAGTATCGGAAGATTACAATTACTTTGCTATAACATACAATATCAGACAGACACTGTCTCATTATCATTCGTGTTTTGTTTATAAGATATATGTTAACAAAAATCAATTGGATTACTCTTGGATCTTCCCTTCAATTCGAAAACTCGAAACAAGCTGCAATGTCTATACGGAGTAAAAAATCAGTATAAATAAAAACGTATCGTGCACTATGAGCGCTATAGGCGCAAGGTACTTCTTATCACCCGCAACAATCATTATGGGAACAAATTTATAAAGATTAAGCAATTTTGAGTTGAAACAAATGCCTACAATTTTACGACAATCGCCATGTTACCCTGGAAAATGTTAAAATAAAAAAAAAGCAAAGTAAGATTACTTCTATGGCAACAAATACTATAAACAAATTTGAAGAGATCGGTAAAAGTATAAATGTGAAAATCGTTAATGCGTTAACAGATGAAGACTATCGTAATTGTCTTCTTTTGATCCTTTAGCCAAAAAAGATTTAACAAAGAAAAAATGCAACGTCGGAATTTCAACAGTGTTCAGATCTTACTTCTATAAAGAAAAAGCGCTCCATAAAATTTTAACTACACTGTTGTCCTAATCATAACAACAAATAATAATTAAGTTATGTTTTGTTTGTTTGTTTTATATAGTGCTTTAACGCCACTGTCAGCAATGTTTTAAAGCTATATCGCGGCGTCCAGTTTTTATTGGGGAGAAAACCGGAGTTATTACGATTAGAGTCGAGCAGACCCTGCCCACTGTGAGACTTGAACCCGCAAGCTCAATATTGACAGGCACGTGATCAATAGTAGATGACTAACAAACTTACAACTCGGTCACAAAGTTTCATATTATCTTCAGGTAAATATTGTAAAATTTTTCTTACTTATCAAGTATTGACCCTAGTATTTGGAATTGAAGTACAATTAAAAAAATAAATAAGAAAAACTGTAAAGAAATCGACCAAGCAGCAAGAGCCGAAAGGCAATGGACGATTAAAAATTCAGACTTTGACAAAATTATTCAACACGAAATAGACAATGAGTAACCCGACCCCAATAAAAACAAGGTGTTCTCAAGTGCTCAGGAAATGTAAGCAGTGCCAGCCTCTAATTATACACTTTTCGAGTTACTCATTGTCAAGTCCAGGATAGAGTCGAAAGACTATCTATGACTCAGGGATAATATCCGATCGTATTTGAGAGATGGATTTCCTTTTACGATTACTTAGAACTTCTAGGATTTCTGAACGTATAACAACAACATTCATCCAGGTATAACAAACCTTTGTTTGAGTAGCTTAGTAGTCAACAGCAGTGACCGATCTAGAAAATCAGAATACCGATCGAAGGATCTCATAGCATAACGTATAGGTTCTGAAATGTAAGTCAGACCATAACATTTAAAAAAAATATTAACCTCAGTGATAAATGAAGGATTTATTAAATAAAGCATTGTCTTATATTTTTAATGTTAATCAGTCAACAATTCCACATGCGATCATATACTTTCATAATATGTATTGTTTGAATTACGTTTTGTTGTGACAGAGCTTAATTATCATTTTTGTAAGGGGCCTCGGTGGCCGAGTGGTCAAGGTAGTTCGTCTACTACTAATCACGTGGTCTGTCAACAGTGAGATTGTGGATTCGAGTGTCACTGCGGCCAGGGTACACTCGATTCCAATCTTAATTAATAAAGATTGTCAGTTTTCCTACCGAAGATCGGGAGTTTTCTCCGGGTACACCGGCTTCCTCCCCCAATAACAACTGGACGCCATGATAAAGCTGTAAAATTGCTGAAAGTGGCGTTAAACATCATTCAAATAATCATTTTTTTTGTAATAATGATTAAGACAACAGTGGTGTTTTTTCTAGACTTTGTAGACTTTGTACAAAGAGTTTCCTAGATACAATAAGTTGCTGTGCCAATATTTGTTCTTGGCGAGCTACAAAGAAGTCACACCTACTCAATCTCAGATGCATTCGCATTTGAAATAGACATACAAGGCCAAATTCTTCCCCTATCCGGGTTTAATTCGACGACCCTTAAAGAACTGGCTCTAAAATTAACACATCATTTTATTTAAAAAATCGAACAAAATAATCTGTCTGGCTATAATCTTATAACCGCGTCTCCGGAGATTGACAAAAAATGCAAAACGGGAAGAAATAAGAAGCTACCACGCTAAGTAATTTTTTTTACAACTTATCATACAAATGAAGGCTTTAACAAAATACCGAACACCGATGAAACTGTCAAAAAAACAATTGACAAATCACCGAAAAACCGAAAAACTCCAGAACCAACAACCAACATAAAGCAACTACAGCAATGGTTTTGACAGGCATTTCAAACGATATGGTGGGTTAAACCAGGTTTTATGGCATGCCAAACCTCGCGCTTCCATTACTGTAGAATGTGAGTTGGTTAGTTTATTCAAATAGTAGATGGGTATCATATACCACTATTAAAAAAGATGTATCAAACAATCATCACTGTACGCTAAATTCAAAAATTAGAATAACTATCTGCAAATTTATAAAATGAAGTATCTATAAAGGCTGCAACCTACGTGATATGTGTATAAAATATGCTGTGCACAAAGTAAAAACCTAACTTTATTTACGTTGTTATTCGACAAATGTAACAAGGAACTTTCAAAGTATTTTGCAAATTTTTCACGTCAATGGAAATAATCAAACACAAAGTCCATGTCGCTTTAGGAATTTACAGCTTTTTTGTTCTATCTTTATTTTTTTCTCATGCACCTCTTTACAGAGGTATAGAAATACAAACAAAAATAAATGTACAGTATATCAAAAACAATGTACATTTAGAAAAATACAACATATTTTTAAACAATATAATAGGAAAATATATGATTAACCTGGAGGACACACCCTCTTTATTACAATTCTAATAAATTTACACAGTTTACTTAACACCGGGACAGATTCTGATGACAACAGATCATTGTATTTCAAGATATTAGGATGGTTTCTGTATTTTGATGCAATATACAACTTCCTTTCATTAGTGAAACTGGAACATTCAAACAGATAATGAAATTCGTCAACTATTTCCCTTCCCGAGAATAAAGGACAAAGTCTATTAAAAATGTTAATTTCATGAAAAAGTTAGGCTTCTACAGAAAATGGTACCGCATTTACTACATTTACCTGCATGCAACTTTTCCAGCCGTGCATTCAGCACTTTGATTTGATAGTATAACATGATTACCTAGTAACTTCTTCAGGAACGATGCAATATGCAACATAATTATTCAACTGTTTTCCATTCTTAAATCACCAGTAACCGTCTATACTTTTCTGACGACAATCCTATATATCATGAAATATTTAATTTTTCTGGTAATTAAGAGATCATGTTTGTCTATAGCTTCTCCCTAGATATATCTATCTTTGGATTTAAATCTGTTTTATTTGTCTATGTCTGTAGTTACACTTAATACAGAAATCAATATATATTACTGAATTTAGTTACCTAACGGAACTCGTTCAGTTATATTTGACATCTTGTATTCCTCTCCCTTTTCCATCCTAAGAAAAAAACATAAATACATACCGGAAACAAAACAAGAAAATAAAACATCAACAACAAAAAACAAATTAAAATAAACCCACTAAATTAACATAAAAAAAACAAACAAAACAAAAAAGTTTAAAGGACACACACACACACACACACGGAGTAAATTTTTGGCCGGATTTCACGGTGTGAAAAACCGGGTATTAAAATGGTGAATGTTTGGGCGGGCGGCGTGCGGGAGGGGAAAAAATTTTCGTAACAGTTTTCTAAGCAACTACTTATCACAGCCTCTTGATATAAGGTATGTATCATCAGCATGGGGTCCCATACCATGGGATTTAATTTCAGTTCTATCGCTCACCTACTTTCTGTTAACCGACTTAGTTAATTTTTAACATTAATGTTCAAAGGTAGAAAATTTTTGTAACAGTTTTCTCAGCAACTACTAATCAAATTTTCTTGAAATTTGATATGCAGCATCAGCATGGCCTCCCATAACATGGGATTTGATTTCAGGTCTGTCGCTCACTCTACTTCCTGTTAACCGACTTAGTTAATTTTTAACGAAATCCGGCCATTTCTGTCTTTGATAGATTTTTATGTAATAGTTTCTTAACGTATTGCTAGCAGTATTAAAGGGTTGGTTGATTGATTGATTGTTGTTTTATTGAACGTAAACCAACAATCAATATTTCCGTGAATATTAAAGGAAATAACAAGACACATTATTAATGTTAAGGAGATGAGAACCTGACAAAAAAATAATTTGAGTAATGAAAAAGTGGTATCTACTCATAAGGACAATATTCCGTAGAGGAAAAATAAAATAAAATTGGCATGTTCATGACATGCCTCTGCTGATATTTTCCTAGCAATTAGGGGGGGGGAGGAAGACAGCGGCAATCGTCGTAGCAGTTCGATTTTGCAGGTGAAAAACCCGGATATAGCAATCAAGCCGGCGTAGTTATTCGTGGCCTGCCACTTTTAAAGAACGATCTTGTGATCGATTACGTAACCTGTAAAACCTCAACCAAAGGCGTGAAATCGAAGCCTGCGGACATGAATATTCACAAGCAACCTCACTTTGTGATTTACAGAGTGATGTTTAATCGTGGCATGCCAGCATTTATTGGTACCAGTTCAAATTACTTGATGCATATCTGGGTTTTAAACACGATAGTGTAACTCTTTATTTAACCACACTTTGCACGCAAGACATTATAAGTTCAGTTTGTCTGGTGTCTGTTCTATGCAATTACCATAACCATCATTGCATGAATTACTATGTGTTTCTACGAGCATTACATAAAAACAACAAAAAAATGGTTTTTTTGCAGTGTGCATATTCATGACAAACACAAATTAACAAAATAAAGCAGTTGTGAAAATGGAATTGAATAACAATTTTGGTAAATTCACATTTCAAAGCAAATACTTCTTGCATAGGGGAGGTAACTCGTATATTTAAAAACACAAAGCGAACAACTATAACAAATAATTACCGCTGATTTTGGCTTTTTGCTTCTATGCCCAGTTATATTAATAATCAATAAATTGCGGTGTAAATAATAGATAAATTATTACAATTTTTCGTGCGCAACAATCTAATAAGTCAATTTTGCCTTTTTACTGCTATTCAATTGCAGACGTAAAATAGTTCTATAAATCCAAGTAACATAATTTTTTTTTAAAGTTGTGTACAAACGAATGTTCTTGTCGATGCTCAGTTTAGAACATTAACGATGAAAATATCATTGGTGTTTTTTTCATAGACTCCATCCAAATAATACGTATACCTCGATCTAACTATCTCAAGAAATATTCGTAGATATACTTTGAATCTAGCTAAGAATCATTTTAGTACTATCTATTAACAATTACATGTCAATAACATGTTAGCTTTAACCCACAAACACGAATAAATCCATTTAAAATTTCACCGCTCGCTTGCTTTAGATTTTACTCTGAATCCTTTGGTGCCAATGCGAAGGAAACTTGTATAGTTAAATCTTGAGTCGTAAAGTCCATTACCAAAAGTTTTTTTTCTGTTACCCATGCCCTCCAAGCTTGGGGACGATTACTACAATAGAACCGTCTTGAGATTATACATTGTACCTTCACTGAAAACAATATGTCAATGACTTTTCTTTCAACTTGCCATATCGACAGCTGCATATCGTCAAGTAATTAAATAAACAGTGGTTTCAGAGCTTATTTCCGAGTAGTTGTTCATAAAATATTAATTGATTTACCAAATTCTGTTAAATTTTCTAAATTTTTTTGTTATAATGTGAAGCAATCGGTATACATTTTAATGATGGAAGGAAACTTAGGGGTTTCCGAAGTTTAATTTTAAAAATAAAAAAATACAAACTAGATGGCTAATTTAAAGAAAATTCATTATTTTCGATGTTAAATAAAAAAAAATCCAATGACAAATTATATTTTCAATGTAAGTGTCCTGAATCCCAATTAATTGATTGATTGATTGATTGATTGATTGATTGATTGATTGATTGATTGATTGATTGATTGATTGTTGTTTTACGTCCAGCAAGCAATATTTCAGTATATTCAAGACGTGTGAATTCCAATTAAAATAATTTGTCATTGAATTTTCTTTAAATTTGCCATATAGTTAGTTTTTTTCATCCTCCCAAGTCAGGGGTTCTGAGTCCGCGTTCGCTCCATCATCCGTGATGATGGAGCGAACGCGGACTCAGAACCCCTGACTTGGGAGGATGGTTTTTTTATACAAGTAATCATAATTCAGAATAAAAATTTTCTAATAGATTGAACAAAGAAGAGAATAAAAAAAACACTAAAATTATTGAATATTTACAGAACTGTCCAATCACATTTTTTATTTTTTGGCGTGGTATCAAGCAATTTGTATACATTTTAGTGATGCAAAGAAAAATGGGTGTCTGAGTTTAATTTTTGTCTATTGCGAAATAACGGGTAAAAAATACTAAAAATTGGAATTTGTCAAAATTACCTCCCTTGTTGAAAATTTCAATTTATTATTTTTGCCAATACCGAATTTGTTTCAGCACAAACTTGTATTGTTTTATAACCCTTAATAAATTCCTGCAAAAGTATATGTTAGGTCTTCCATTATCTCTTTTAATTGCATGAAAATTAAGAGTTAAGAATGAAATTAATTACTAATACAACCTTCAAATGTGATATCTATTTTGAGATTCAGGTTTAGAAAAAAGGGGTTGGACTCCTGCATCCACTTGAGTTTTGTTTATTGGAAAATTGCTAGTCAAAAAGTACTGAAAATAATGATTGGATGACAGAATTCTATCCCTTCTAAAAAATTTATTTTTCATTATTTTGCCCAATGTACATTTTTGTAAAAAGTATGTGGAAGTCACGGCTTTCTAGCTTCCACCAGGCTGCGCCACTGATTCGAGTTTAACGCCACTTTCAGCAATCTATACGTTCAGTTTTTTATTTGACAGAAGAAGTCGTAAAAACATGCATTTCTTCCGTAAATGGCCGATTTCTGGTACTGATGACCCAGTACAGATGAGCTCAGGCGCACACATTTGTACTTGCTGCGTCATCCAATCAAAACGCCAGAAACAAGAACGTTGTTATGGAAGCATAACAACGTTCTTGTTTGACGTTCTTGTTTCCGGCGTTCTGATTGGACGTCAGAGACAATGGTGTCTAAAACAATGGATAGTCTATAGATATGGCGACGTGAAAGTTGTTGATTTACCTAGGAATTAGGTACTTTCATGCGCTTTTGGGAAAGCCCGTGTGATCCACTCGCGAAAAGACATAAAATTTCTATCACTCGTGAAAGATCAACGGGTCTTTCCCAAAAACGTATGAAAGAACCTATTAATCTGTCATAGCTCGTCAAATTGTTCCCTTTCACTAGGAAACATTAAAAGTTGCATTTTACACAGACATGACGTTTATATAGATTGCCGCTTGACGATGAAGGTGCTTGTAATGTGGTTGATAATACCAAAAATTCAGAAAGTCAGAAAGCGAATGTCGAAGTACCACTTTAAAGAAAGATTTTGCATTAAAAATATTCATTTCGGCATTCAAGGCGCGACAAAAACATCAACATTGTAATTATCACCATGAAAACAGATCGTAAATTTGACTGAATCATATAATTAACTTAATAAATAAGTACTTTCGTTTTCAAATTATGTACAGTTAGTGTGAATGGAAATCCATCTTATCTGGTACTACTATTTAATTTTTCCAGACAGTCAAAATATCTCACAAGATATATTTTTATTTACATTATTATAAAAACTGCTTTAGATTAATAAAAAATATGGACGGCAGACAAGCCCGTACAATCCCAAGTAGACACAAGTACAATTTTAACTATAAAAAACAATAATAATCAGAAGTGTAAGTGTCTCCTGCACCGTTAGCGACTCACGTCGAGTTTTCAGTTAATCGAGGAAAGGGAGTGGGGGAGATGGGGTAAGTGAATCTCGGGCATTGAACTATAATCAACTGAGTGTTACTGACCTTTTATATTTCAACATGCTTATAATGGCAAACCCAGTTGTTAGCAATTTCAGTTTTTTGCACACAAATCGTAAATTATGTAAGTGTACAAACATTTATTCAAATAATTGCGGGTCGTGACCTCAATTCCGACTTCGGATAAGGCATGCTTGACTCAAACCTCAATTTTCCTGCCGAAGTAAAGAAGTTATGACCGTATACTTCGGCTTCCTAACCTCAACATCCTACGGAAACTAAACGGCAGGATATCGGTAATAATAAATAGTGAAACAAACTCTGACACAAATAATTGTTCAATTTTTCGCACTAAGAAATAAAATAGTTAATAATCCGGAAACAAGCAATTAAAAGCTTATACTGCTCGATTTTCTCGAAGTATAACCAACCTCTTCAATATAAAACATGGTAATTTACAATTTACGAATAAATTAACTCCAGTGAAAAAATACAACTTATATGCAGTATGTGATAAGTTTAGTTGAAAATCTAATTTTTTTATTATAAATTTCTGAACCATCAGAAAAATGTATTCTGATTTAAGTTAAGGCATCTTTTTACTTATTATTACGTACACTACACAATGGTAAAAGTTGTGTCCTCGCACACCGAATTTACTTACTATTACAATGTAATGATCACTCAACATAACCTCACGTAAAAATCTGCGTACCGAATTAACATGTCCTGTCTGTAAACATTTGATCGTATAAAATTAGGTCAAACGAGGTTTTTGCTTTTGTTTACCAAAAGGTGAATCCTTTTGCACGATCTAATCGTGTCCTTTGTTCACTATTTGACGGGGTAAAGCCAGATTGGTGCATCCTGTGATCCTTGCATTATGAATTTTAAAACAGAAGATTATCGGCAGTAACAAGGTAAGTGACGGTAATACGACAGAAATCATACTTTGTTTCAAATTGTAAGAATATTTTAAATTTTATTAGATAGTTATTTACATTAGGAATTTACCGATTCTTCCCAGAAGTTTCCGCAAGTGTACCATGTCCAGGTTTTCTTAAAGAGAAATCTTAAAACATTTATGCGGGTTCGAGTCTCACTATGGGAATGGTGTATTCGACTCCAATCTAATTGACAAGGATTGGTAATTTTCCTACCGAAATGTTGGGGTGTTCTCCGCGTACATCGGCTTCTCGCCAATAAAAATAGGACGCCATGATATAGTTGAAAATTGTTGATACTATATTATTAACTAAATGTTAATGCATCCGGTTAGCTAAAAACATCAATTTAAAGCTCAATTTATATTTGAAATGCATGAGTTTGACATCTTCCGCTTCAATTATAGATATGAAATAGATATGTTCCCTCCCTACGAAAGTTCTGTCCTTCAGTTAATTATATAAGTTTCACCAATTGTTTTCTTTAATCACTAGTCATATCTTGTTATGAATGGAATGCAGGGGCACTTTTATGGTGCTCGAAAGTAACGTCACGAATCATCATTGGGGGGGGGGGGGGGTGTAACTAAGGATGCTTTTAGGTACAGGTCTGCGGGCGGAGATTTGTAAACCCACACTATTCATATCTTTTCGGACGTTATAAAATGGGACCTAATCATATATTGAATTATTAAATCAAACATATTCATATATTTTATTATCGTACATCCCCGTTTATTCAACAACATATAGGAATGTCGTTTGATCAAGTCATGGAGTACTTTAATTGTGAAATCACAGAGGTTTACTTAGGCTTAAGATGAGAATTGAGGCATGGATATATTTAGATAATTTACAACTACCCAATAATATATTTTTCAATGAAAAACCTAACTTTTTTCATATATTTTGGAGAGGTACAAAATTGACTTTCGGGCGCACATCCGTATTACCCTATATATACCAAGTTACCCCCCCCCCCCCCCGGCGCGAATCATCAAATGTATAAAATGTGCCTCAAGTTATTACCAACGTAACAGTCCTCTCCGGAACAATACAACACAAATCATTTGATAGCAGTTTATATATAAATAAAGAGAAGTAATTTATGATTTAAAAGGGTGTTGACTCTATGATCTCTATATTTGTAGACTTATTTGCTTTAACCATGTTCCACAGCAATGAACGCGTTCTTATTTCTTACTATTTTGGAATCGCGTCAAAAAATATTTTGTTGTTTTAGTCCTTTGTCTATTTTAGAAAAGCTTAATTCATAATGATAAATGAAATGCAAGAACTCGATCGTGTACTTGAATGATAGAAGTAAATGTCTTTACTGTTTGCCATAAACGAAATCGGAGTTAATTAAATTAATAACACTGGACAATCCAATTAAAATAAAATCTTTCACTGTCTCCCCCCACCCTTTTTGCAAAGGCGCTGCGTCATAGCAAAAAATGGGGAGCAAGTAAAACATTTTCACATTTGACAAATTGTGCAGTAAAAACAATTGTAAATGTCATATATTGTCGCTTAACGACGTAAAAAGGTGACACAAACTTAGATTCAAAAAAGTTAATGCTAACAATGTTTGCACATATTTTCTCCGATAAAAATATGTGCCATAACAAGGCGGACAGGTTAACCATCAGTTTAAAACGATTCGTCATCAATTTAAAACGATTCGTTAGCTTTAGTACAGTCTTCACACATTAATAGCAAATAAGGCAACAAAATTCATTAAAAAATGCATTATAGAATTTCAATACTTTTTTGTCGTATTGTCATGTGTATTGTTTATTATGTAACAGTTTGTTTGCTTTGACCCGCACGGGTGTAACTTTCGCAAAATAAAGATACATCTATAGTAAATTACACTCAGCTTAAAATGACTTTTTTATCATTTAGAAGAAATCACGTAGCTTGGGATGGCATGAGTGAAATATAGGTCCTCAATTAGCTCATCATCTTTTAGGGCATTTTGGTTGAATTGTGTGCTTTGTTTTTGTGTTTGGTTTTTAGTAGTATCATGTGCAGCCCCGGGCGCGGCCATTTTATGAGCACAAGATGAAGCGAGATAATAATTGTCAAATAAAATATGATTGGTTTATAATGATTAAAGAAGTAAATATTTCTTAAAGAAAATTAATCATTGGCAAGAATATATTAAATAAGAATTATAACTACATTCATTGTCATTGCTATTCACGTATTATCTACACAATACATGTACATGTATATATTATTAGGAAGAGTAACAACGAAGAATTAAATTGAAGAATTTATTTATAACATGTAAATTGGTTAAATGTCGGATTTCGGTAACTAACTAAAAATTATCGCAAGTTACATGCGACGTTTTGTTTTTGGCTAAAGGGCGATGACCATTACTGTGTACGAACGAGATCGTATTGAAAACGTATAACATACGTTGTCGCAATTCCACCACTTAGTGCTTAATTCAATGGCGAGTCTTACATGTCTGTTCCATTTCCTGAACTGCATTCAATTGCCAGAATTGATCAACTACTGTATTATAACGTTTCAAATGTTTCCGGAAGCAGGTGTTCAATGTTTTCCGTCAATGTTTGCAAATATTGGTCTATTTGGTACACCTCAACCATTGTAAAAATAGAAAATGAACACTTGTCGGACTTGCCAGTTTTTTGGTATCGCTTCTCGGCCTTTTGGCTAAGATCAAAGTGTAGTATCTGTTCTTATCAGCTTAATATCTGATACGTGCCCCATGTGGGTACTTCGATATTAAACTGATTTTTGCAACTAGGTGAGAAGTTAGGTGCTTGCACCGCTCTTGCCACGAGTTGGCCTGGTATTGCAGTACCTCCAGGATCGGCTCACTCCCCTCTCGGGGAGAAATAATTCAAATGAAAATTAAGTGTCCCCGCTCGCCCTGTCTATTATACCAGTGTGTCGATTGTTTTAATGAGATAAATAAATTATTTAATTGCAATAAACCAGTTCATTGCCATTGCTATTCACGTATTATCTACACAATACATGTACATGTATATATTATTAGGAAGAGTAACAACGAAGAATTAAATTGAAGAATTTATTTATAACATGTAAATTGGTTAAATGTCGGATTTCGGTAACTAACTAAAAATTATCGCAAGTTACATGCGACGTTTTGTTTTTGGCTAAAGGGCGATGACCATTACTGTGTACGAACGAGATCGTATTGAAAACGTATAACATACGTTGTCGCAATTCCACCACTTAGTGCTTAATTCAATGGCGAGTCTTACATGTCTGTTCCATTTCCTGAACTGCATTCAATTGCCAGAATTGATCAACTACTGTATTATAACGTTTCAAATGTTTCCGGAAGCAGGTGTTCAATGTTTTCCGTCAATGTTTGCAAATATTGGTCTATTTGGTACACCTCAACCATTGTAAAAATAGAAAATGAACACTTGTCGGACTTGCCAGTTTTTTGGTATCGCTTCTCGGCCTTTTGGCTAAGATCAAAGTGTAGTATCTGTTCTTATCAGCTTAATATCTGATACGTGCCCCATGTGGGTACTTCGATATTAAACTGATTTTTGCAACTAGGTGAGAAGTTAGGTGCTTGCACCGCTCTTGCCACGAGTTGGCCTGGTATTGCAGTACCTCCAGGATCGGCTCACTCCCCTCTCGGGGAGAAATAATTCAAATGAAAATTAAGTGTCCCCGCTCGCCCTGTCTATTATACCAGTGTGTCGATTGTTTTAATGAGATAAATAAATTATTTAATTGCAATAAACCAGTTCATTGCCATTGCTATTCACGTATTATCTACACAATACATGTACATGTATATATTATTAGGAAGAGTAACAACGAAGAATTAAATTGAAGAATTTATTTATAACATGTAAATTGGTTAAATGTCGGATTTCGGTAACTAACTAAAAATTATCGCAAGTTACATGCGACGTTTTGTTTTTGGCTAAAGGGCGATGACCATTACTGTGTACGAACGAGATCGTATTGAAAACGTATAACATACGTTGTCGCAATTCCACCACTTAGTGCTTAATTCAATGGCGAGTCTTACATGTCTGTTCCATTTCCTGAACTGCATTCAATTGCCAGAATTGATCAACTACTGTATTATAACGTTTCAAATGTTTCCGGAAGCAGGTGTTCAATGTTTTCCGTCAATGTTTGCAAATATTGGTCTATTTGGTACACCTCAACCATTGTAAAAATAGAAAATGAACACTTGTCGGACTTGCCAGTTTTTTGGTATCGCTTCTCGGCCTTTTGGCTAAGATCAAAGTGTAGTATCTGTTCTTATCAGCTTAATATCTGATACGTGCCCCATGTGGGTACTTCGATATTAAACTGATTTTTGCAACTAGGTGAGAAGTTAGGTGCTTGCACCGCTCTTGCCACGAGTTGGCCTGGTATTGCAGTACCTCCAGGATCGGCTCACTCCCCTCTCGGGGAGAAATAATTCAAATGAAAATTAAGTGTCCCCGCTCGCCCTGTCTATTATACCAGTGTGTCGATTGTTTTAATGAGATAAATAAATTATTTAATTGCAATAAACCAGTTCATTGCCATTGCTATTCACGTATTATCTACACAATACATGTACATGTATATATTATTAGGAAGAGTAACAACGAAGAATTAAATTGAAGAATTTATTTATAACATGTAAATTGGTTAAATGTCGGATTTCGGTAACTAACTAAAAATTATCGCAAGTTACATGCGACGTTTTGTTTTTGGCTAAAGGGCGATGACCATTACTGTGTACGAACGAGATCGTATTGAAAACGTATAACATACGTTGTCGCAATTCCACCACTTAGTGCTTAATTCAATGGCGAGTCTTACATGTCTGTTCCATTTCCTGAACTGCATTCAATTGCCAGAATTGATCAACTACTGTATTATAACGTTTCAAATGTTTCCGGAAGCAGGTGTTCAATGTTTTCCGTCAATGTTTGCAAATATTGGTCTATTTGGTACACCTCAACCATTGTAAAAATAGAAAATGAACACTTGTCGGACTTGCCAGTTTTTTGGTATCGCTTCTCGGCCTTTTGGCTAAGATCAAAGTGTAGTATCTGTTCTTATCAGCTTAATATCTGATACGTGCCCCATGTGGGTACTTCGATATTAAACTGATTTTTGCAACTAGGTGAGAAGTTAGGTGCTTGCACCGCTCTTGCCACGAGTTGGCCTGGTATTGCAGTACCTCCAGGATCGGCTCACTCCCCTCTCGGGGAGAAATAATTCAAATGAAAATTAAGTGTCCCCGCTCGCCCTGTCTATTATACCAGTGTGTCGATTGTTTTAATGAGATAAATAAATTATTTAATTGCAATAAACCAGTTCATTGCCATTGCTATTCACGTATTATCTACACAATACATGTACATGTATATATTATTAGGAAGAGTAACAACGAAGAATTAAATTGAAGAATTTATTTATAACATGTAAATTGGTTAAATGTCGGATTTCGGTAACTAACTAAAAATTATCGCAAGTTACATGCGACGTTTTGTTTTTGGCTAAAGGGCGATGACCATTACTGTGTACGAACGAGATCGTATTGAAAACGTATAACATACGTTGTCGCAATTCCACCACTTAGTGCTTAATTCAATGGCGAGTCTTACATGTCTGTTCCATTTCCTGAACTGCATTCAATTGCCAGAATTGATCAACTACTGTATTATAACGTTTCAAATGTTTCCGGAAGCAGGTGTTCAATGTTTTCCGTCAATGTTTGCAAATATTGGTCTATTTGGTACACCTCAACCATTGTAAAAATAGAAAATGAACACTTGTCGGACTTGCCAGTTTTTTGGTATCGCTTCTCGGCCTTTTGGCTAAGATCAAAGTGTAGTATCTGTTCTTATCAGCTTAATATCTGATACGTGCCCCATGTGGGTACTTCGATATTAAACTGATTTTTGCAACTAGGTGAGAAGTTAGGTGCTTGCACCGCTCTTGCCACGAGTTGGCCTGGTATTGCAGTACCTCCAGGATCGGCTCACTCCCCTCTCGGGGAGAAATAATTCAAATGAAAATTAAGTGTCCCCGCTCGCCCTGTCTATTATACCAGTGTGTCGATTGTTTTAATGAGATAAATAAATTATTTAATTGCAATAAACCAGTTCATTGCCATTGCTATTCACGTATTATCTACACAATACATGTACATGTATATATTATTAGGAAGAGTAACAACGAAGAATTAAATTGAAGAATTTATTTATAACATGTAAATTGGTTAAATGTCGGATTTCGGTAACTAACTAAAAATTATCGCAAGTTACATGCGACGTTTTGTTTTTGGCTAAAGGGCGATGACCATTACTGTGTACGAACGAGATCGTATTGAAAACGTATAACATACGTTGTCGCAATTCCACCACTTAGTGCTTAATTCAATGGCGAGTCTTACATGTCTGTTCCATTTCCTGAACTGCATTCAATTGCCAGAATTGATCAACTACTGTATTATAACGTTTCAAATGTTTCCGGAAGCAGGTGTTCAATGTTTTCCGTCAATGTTTGCAAATATTGGTCTATTTGGTACACCTCAACCATTGTAAAAATAGAAAATGAACACTTGTCGGACTTGCCAGTTTTTTGGTATCGCTTCTCGGCCTTTTGGCTAAGATCAAAGTGTAGTATCTGTTCTTATCAGCTTAATATCTGATACGTGCCCCATGTGGGTACTTCGATATTAAACTGATTTTTGCAACTAGGTGAGAAGTTAGGTGCTTGCACCGCTCTTGCCACGAGTTGGCCTGGTATTGCAGTACCTCCAGGATCGGCTCACTCCCCTCTCGGGGAGAAATAATTCAAATGAAAATTAAGTGTCCCCGCTCGCCCTGTCTATTATACCAGTGTGTCGATTGTTTTAATGAGATAAATAAATTATTTAATTGCAATAAACCAGTTCATTGCCATTGCTATTCACGTATTATCTACACAATACATGTACATGTATATATTATTAGGAAGAGTAACAACGAAGAATTAAATTGAAGAATTTATTTATAACATGTAAATTGGTTAAATGTCGGATTTCGGTAACTAACTAAAAATTATCGCAAGTTACATGCGACGTTTTGTTTTTGGCTAAAGGGCGATGACCATTACTGTGTACGAACGAGATCGTATTGAAAACGTATAACATACGTTGTCGCAATTCCACCACTTAGTGCTTAATTCAATGGCGAGTCTTACATGTCTGTTCCATTTCCTGAACTGCATTCAATTGCCAGAATTGATCAACTACTGTATTATAACGTTTCAAATGTTTCCGGAAGCAGGTGTTCAATGTTTTCCGTCAATGTTTGCAAATATTGGTCTATTTGGTACACCTCAACCATTGTAAAAATAGAAAATGAACACTTGTCGGACTTGCCAGTTTTTTGGTATCGCTTCTCGGCCTTTTGGCTAAGATCAAAGTGTAGTATCTGTTCTTATCAGCTTAATATCTGATACGTGCCCCATGTGGGTACTTCGATATTAAACTGATTTTTGCAACTAGGTGAGAAGTTAGGTGCTTGCACCGCTCTTGCCACGAGTTGGCCTGGTATTGCAGTACCTCCAGGATCGGCTCACTCCCCTCTCGGGGAGAAATAATTCAAATGAAAATTAAGTGTCCCCGCTCGCCCTGTCTATTATACCAGTGTGTCGATTGTTTTAATGAGATAAATAAATTATTTAATTGCAATAAACCAGTTCATTGCCATTGCTATTCACGTATTATCTACACAATACATGTACATGTATATATTATTAGGAAGAGTAACAACGAAGAATTAAATTGAAGAATTTATTTATAACATGTAAATTGGTTAAATGTCGGATTTCGGTAACTAACTAAAAATTATCGCAAGTTACATGCGACGTTTTGTTTTTGGCTAAAGGGCGATGACCATTACTGTGTACGAACGAGATCGTATTGAAAACGTATAACATACGTTGTCGCAATTCCACCACTTAGTGCTTAATTCAATGGCGAGTCTTACATGTCTGTTCCATTTCCTGAACTGCATTCAATTGCCAGAATTGATCAACTACTGTATTATAACGTTTCAAATGTTTCCGGAAGCAGGTGTTCAATGTTTTCCGTCAATGTTTGCAAATATTGGTCTATTTGGTACACCTCAACCATTGTAAAAATAGAAAATGAACACTTGTCGGACTTGCCAGTTTTTTGGTATCGCTTCTCGGCCTTTTGGCTAAGATCAAAGTGTAGTATCTGTTCTTATCAGCTTAATATCTGATACGTGCCCCATGTGGGTACTTCGATATTAAACTGATTTTTGCAACTAGGTGAGAAGTTAGGTGCTTGCACCGCTCTTGCCACGAGTTGGCCTGGTATTGCAGTACCTCCAGGATCGGCTCACTCCCCTCTCGGGGAGAAATAATTCAAATGAAAATTAAGTGTCCCCGCTCGCCCTGTCTATTATACCAGTGTGTCGATTGTTTTAATGAGATAAATAAATTATTTAATTGCAATAAACCAGTTCATTGCCATTGCTATTCACGTATTATCTACACAATACATGTACATGTATATATTATTAGGAAGAGTAACAACGAAGAATTAAATTGAAGAATTTATTTATAACATGTAAATTGGTTAAATGTCGGATTTCGGTAACTAACTAAAAATTATCGCAAGTTACATGCGACGTTTTGTTTTTGGCTAAAGGGCGATGACCATTACTGTGTACGAACGAGATCGTATTGAAAACGTATAACATACGTTGTCGCAATTCCACCACTTAGTGCTTAATTCAATGGCGAGTCTTACATGTCTGTTCCATTTCCTGAACTGCATTCAATTGCCAGAATTGATCAACTACTGTATTATAACGTTTCAAATGTTTCCGGAAGCAGGTGTTCAATGTTTTCCGTCAATGTTTGCAAATATTGGTCTATTTGGTACACCTCAACCATTGTAAAAATAGAAAATGAACACTTGTCGGACTTGCCAGTTTTTTGGTATCGCTTCTCGGCCTTTTGGCTAAGATCAAAGTGTAGTATCTGTTCTTATCAGCTTAATATCTGATACGTGCCCCATGTGGGTACTTCGATATTAAACTGATTTTTGCAACTAGGTGAGAAGTTAGGTGCTTGCACCGCTCTTGCCACGAGTTGGCCTGGTATTGCAGTACCTCCAGGATCGGCTCACTCCCCTCTCGGGGAGAAATAATTCAAATGAAAATTAAGTGTCCCCGCTCGCCCTGTCTATTATACCAGTGTGTCGATTGTTTTAATGAGATAAATAAATTATTTAATTGCAATAAACCAGTTCATTGCCATTGCTATTCACGTATTATCTACACAATACATGTACATGTATATATTATTAGGAAGAGTAACAACGAAGAATTAAATTGAAGAATTTATTTATAACATGTAAATTGGTTAAATGTCGGATTTCGGTAACTAACTAAAAATTATCGCAAGTTACATGCGACGTTTTGTTTTTGGCTAAAGGGCGATGACCATTACTGTGTACGAACGAGATCGTATTGAAAACGTATAACATACGTTGTCGCAATTCCACCACTTAGTGCTTAATTCAATGGCGAGTCTTACATGTCTGTTCCATTTCCTGAACTGCATTCAATTGCCAGAATTGATCAACTACTGTATTATAACGTTTCAAATGTTTCCGGAAGCAGGTGTTCAATGTTTTCCGTCAATGTTTGCAAATATTGGTCTATTTGGTACACCTCAACCATTGTAAAAATAGAAAATGAACACTTGTCGGACTTGCCAGTTTTTTGGTATCGCTTCTCGGCCTTTTGGCTAAGATCAAAGTGTAGTATCTGTTCTTATCAGCTTAATATCTGATACGTGCCCCATGTGGGTACTTCGATATTAAACTGATTTTTGCAACTAGGTGAGAAGTTAGGTGCTTGCACCGCTCTTGCCACGAGTTGGCCTGGTATTGCAGTACCTCCAGGATCGGCTCACTCCCCTCTCGGGGAGAAATAATTCAAATGAAAATTAAGTGTCCCCGCTCGCCCTGTCTATTATACCAGTGTGTCGATTGTTTTAATGAGATAAATAAATTATTTAATTGCAATAAACCAGTTCATTGCCATTGCTATTCACGTATTATCTACACAATACATGTACATGTATATATTATTAGGAAGAGTAACAACGAAGAATTAAATTGAAGAATTTATTTATAACATGTAAATTGGTTAAATGTCGGATTTCGGTAACTAACTAAAAATTATCGCAAGTTACATGCGACGTTTTGTTTTTGGCTAAAGGGCGATGACCATTACTGTGTACGAACGAGATCGTATTGAAAACGTATAACATACGTTGTCGCAATTCCACCACTTAGTGCTTAATTCAATGGCGAGTCTTACATGTCTGTTCCATTTCCTGAACTGCATTCAATTGCCAGAATTGATCAACTACTGTATTATAACGTTTCAAATGTTTCCGGAAGCAGGTGTTCAATGTTTTCCGTCAATGTTTGCAAATATTGGTCTATTTGGTACACCTCAACCATTGTAAAAATAGAAAATGAACACTTGTCGGACTTGCCAGTTTTTTGGTATCGCTTCTCGGCCTTTTGGCTAAGATCAAAGTGTAGTATCTGTTCTTATCAGCTTAATATCTGATACGTGCCCCATGTGGGTACTTCGATATTAAACTGATTTTTGCAACTAGGTGAGAAGTTAGGTGCTTGCACCGCTCTTGCCACGAGTTGGCCTGGTATTGCAGTACCTCCAGGATCGGCTCACTCCCCTCTCGGGGAGAAATAATTCAAATGAAAATTAAGTGTCCCCGCTCGCCCTGTCTATTATACCAGTGTGTCGATTGTTTTAATGAGATAAATAAATTATTTAATTGCAATAAACCAGTTCATTGCCATTGCTATTCACGTATTATCTACACAATACATGTACATGTATATATTATTAGGAAGAGTAACAACGAAGAATTAAATTGAAGAATTTATTTATAACATGTAAATTGGTTAAATGTCGGATTTCGGTAACTAACTAAAAATTATCGCAAGTTACATGCGACGTTTTGTTTTTGGCTAAAGGGCGATGACCATTACTGTGTACGAACGAGATCGTATTGAAAACGTATAACATACGTTGTCGCAATTCCACCACTTAGTGCTTAATTCAATGGCGAGTCTTACATGTCTGTTCCATTTCCTGAACTGCATTCAATTGCCAGAATTGATCAACTACTGTATTATAACGTTTCAAATGTTTCCGGAAGCAGGTGTTCAATGTTTTCCGTCAATGTTTGCAAATATTGGTCTATTTGGTACACCTCAACCATTGTAAAAATAGAAAATGAACACTTGTCGGACTTGCCAGTTTTTTGGTATCGCTTCTCGGCCTTTTGGCTAAGATCAAAGTGTAGTATCTGTTCTTATCAGCTTAATATCTGATACGTGCCCCATGTGGGTACTTCGATATTAAACTGATTTTTGCAACTAGGTGAGAAGTTAGGTGCTTGCACCGCTCTTGCCACGAGTTGGCCTGGTATTGCAGTACCTCCAGGATCGGCTCACTCCCCTCTCGGGGAGAAATAATTCAAATGAAAATTAAGTGTCCCCGCTCGCCCTGTCTATTATACCAGTGTGTCGATTGTTTTAATGAGATAAATAAATTATTTAATTGCAATAAACCAGTTCATTGCCATTGCTATTCACGTATTATCTACACAATACATGTACATGTATATATTATTAGGAAGAGTAACAACGAAGAATTAAATTGAAGAATTTATTTATAACATGTAAATTGGTTAAATGTCGGATTTCGGTAACTAACTAAAAATTATCGCAAGTTACATGCGACGTTTTGTTTTTGGCTAAAGGGCGATGACCATTACTGTGTACGAACGAGATCGTATTGAAAACGTATAACATACGTTGTCGCAATTCCACCACTTAGTGCTTAATTCAATGGCGAGTCTTACATGTCTGTTCCATTTCCTGAACTGCATTCAATTGCCAGAATTGATCAACTACTGTATTATAACGTTTCAAATGTTTCCGGAAGCAGGTGTTCAATGTTTTCCGTCAATGTTTGCAAATATTGGTCTATTTGGTACACCTCAACCATTGTAAAAATAGAAAATGAACACTTGTCGGACTTGCCAGTTTTTTGGTATCGCTTCTCGGCCTTTTGGCTAAGATCAAAGTGTAGTATCTGTTCTTATCAGCTTAATATCTGATACGTGCCCCATGTGGGTACTTCGATATTAAACTGATTTTTGCAACTAGGTGAGAAGTTAGGTGCTTGCACCGCTCTTGCCACGAGTTGGCCTGGTATTGCAGTACCTCCAGGATCGGCTCACTCCCCTCTCGGGGAGAAATAATTCAAATGAAAATTAAGTGTCCCCGCTCGCCCTGTCTATTATACCAGTGTGTCGATTGTTTTAATGAGATAAATAAATTATTTAATTGCAATAAACCAGTTCATTGCCATTGCTATTCACGTATTATCTACACAATACATGTACATGTATATATTATTAGGAAGAGTAACAACGAAGAATTAAATTGAAGAATTTATTTATAACATGTAAATTGGTTAAATGTCGGATTTCGGTAACTAACTAAAAATTATCGCAAGTTACATGCGACGTTTTGTTTTTGGCTAAAGGGCGATGACCATTACTGTGTACGAACGAGATCGTATTGAAAACGTATAACATACGTTGTCGCAATTCCACCACTTAGTGCTTAATTCAATGGCGAGTCTTACATGTCTGTTCCATTTCCTGAACTGCATTCAATTGCCAGAATTGATCAACTACTGTATTATAACGTTTCAAATGTTTCCGGAAGCAGGTGTTCAATGTTTTCCGTCAATGTTTGCAAATATTGGTCTATTTGGTACACCTCAACCATTGTAAAAATAGAAAATGAACACTTGTCGGACTTGCCAGTTTTTTGGTATCGCTTCTCGGCCTTTTGGCTAAGATCAAAGTGTAGTATCTGTTCTTATCAGCTTAATATCTGATACGTGCCCCATGTGGGTACTTCGATATTAAACTGATTTTTGCAACTAGGTGAGAAGTTAGGTGCTTGCACCGCTCTTGCCACGAGTTGGCCTGGTATTGCAGTACCTCCAGGATCGGCTCACTCCCCTCTCGGGGAGAAATAATTCAAATGAAAATTAAGTGTCCCCGCTCGCCCTGTCTATTATACCAGTGTGTCGATTGTTTTAATGAGATAAATAAATTATTTAATTGCAATAAACCAGTTCATTGCCATTGCTATTCACGTATTATCTACACAATACATGTACATGTATATATTATTAGGAAGAGTAACAACGAAGAATTAAATTGAAGAATTTATTTATAACATGTAAATTGGTTAAATGTCGGATTTCGGTAACTAACTAAAAATTATCGCAAGTTACATGCGACGTTTTGTTTTTGGCTAAAGGGCGATGACCATTACTGTGTACGAACGAGATCGTATTGAAAACGTATAACATACGTTGTCGCAATTCCACCACTTAGTGCTTAATTCAATGGCGAGTCTTACATGTCTGTTCCATTTCCTGAACTGCATTCAATTGCCAGAATTGATCAACTACTGTATTATAACGTTTCAAATGTTTCCGGAAGCAGGTGTTCAATGTTTTCCGTCAATGTTTGCAAATATTGGTCTATTTGGTACACCTCAACCATTGTAAAAATAGAAAATGAACACTTGTCGGACTTGCCAGTTTTTTGGTATCGCTTCTCGGCCTTTTGGCTAAGATCAAAGTGTAGTATCTGTTCTTATCAGCTTAATATCTGATACGTGCCCCATGTGGGTACTTCGATATTAAACTGATTTTTGCAACTAGGTGAGAAGTTAGGTGCTTGCACCGCTCTTGCCACGAGTTGGCCTGGTATTGCAGTACCTCCAGGATCGGCTCACTCCCCTCTCGGGGAGAAATAATTCAAATGAAAATTAAGTGTCCCCGCTCGCCCTGTCTATTATACCAGTGTGTCGATTGTTTTAATGAGATAAATAAATTATTTAATTGCAATAAACCAGTTCATTGCCATTGCTATTCACGTATTATCTACACAATACATGTACATGTATATATTATTAGGAAGAGTAACAACGAAGAATTAAATTGAAGAATTTATTTATAACATGTAAATTGGTTAAATGTCGGATTTCGGTAACTAACTAAAAATTATCGCAAGTTACATGCGACGTTTTGTTTTTGGCTAAAGGGCGATGACCATTACTGTGTACGAACGAGATCGTATTGAAAACGTATAACATACGTTGTCGCAATTCCACCACTTAGTGCTTAATTCAATGGCGAGTCTTACATGTCTGTTCCATTTCCTGAACTGCATTCAATTGCCAGAATTGATCAACTACTGTATTATAACGTTTCAAATGTTTCCGGAAGCAGGTGTTCAATGTTTTCCGTCAATGTTTGCAAATATTGGTCTATTTGGTACACCTCAACCATTGTAAAAATAGAAAATGAACACTTGTCGGACTTGCCAGTTTTTTGGTATCGCTTCTCGGCCTTTTGGCTAAGATCAAAGTGTAGTATCTGTTCTTATCAGCTTAATATCTGATACGTGCCCCATGTGGGTACTTCGATATTAAACTGATTTTTGCAACTAGGTGAGAAGTTAGGTGCTTGCACCGCTCTTGCCACGAGTTGGCCTGGTATTGCAGTACCTCCAGGATCGGCTCACTCCCCTCTCGGGGAGAAATAATTCAAATGAAAATTAAGTGTCCCCGCTCGCCCTGTCTATTATACCAGTGTGTCGATTGTTTTAATGAGATAAATAAATTATTTAATTGCAATAAACCAGTTCATTGCCATTGCTATTCACGTATTATCTACACAATACATGTACATGTATATATTATTAGGAAGAGTAACAACGAAGAATTAAATTGAAGAATTTATTTATAACATGTAAATTGGTTAAATGTCGGATTTCGGTAACTAACTAAAAATTATCGCAAGTTACATGCGACGTTTTGTTTTTGGCTAAAGGGCGATGACCATTACTGTGTACGAACGAGATCGTATTGAAAACGTATAACATACGTTGTCGCAATTCCACCACTTAGTGCTTAATTCAATGGCGAGTCTTACATGTCTGTTCCATTTCCTGAACTGCATTCAATTGCCAGAATTGATCAACTACTGTATTATAACGTTTCAAATGTTTCCGGAAGCAGGTGTTCAATGTTTTCCGTCAATGTTTGCAAATATTGGTCTATTTGGTACACCTCAACCATTGTAAAAATAGAAAATGAACACTTGTCGGACTTGCCAGTTTTTTGGTATCGCTTCTCGGCCTTTTGGCTAAGATCAAAGTGTAGTATCTGTTCTTATCAGCTTAATATCTGATACGTGCCCCATGTGGGTACTTCGATATTAAACTGATTTTTGCAACTAGGTGAGAAGTTAGGTGCTTGCACCGCTCTTGCCACGAGTTGGCCTGGTATTGCAGTACCTCCAGGATCGGCTCACTCCCCTCTCGGGGAGAAATAATTCAAATGAAAATTAAGTGTCCCCGCTCGCCCTGTCTATTATACCAGTGTGTCGATTGTTTTAATGAGATAAATAAATTATTTAATTGCAATAAACCAGTTCATTGCCATTGCTATTCACGTATTATCTACACAATACATGTACATGTATATATTATTAGGAAGAGTAACAACGAAGAATTAAATTGAAGAATTTATTTATAACATGTAAATTGGTTAAATGTCGGATTTCGGTAACTAACTAAAAATTATCGCAAGTTACATGCGACGTTTTGTTTTTGGCTAAAGGGCGATGACCATTACTGTGTACGAACGAGATCGTATTGAAAACGTATAACATACGTTGTCGCAATTCCACCACTTAGTGCTTAATTCAATGGCGAGTCTTACATGTCTGTTCCATTTCCTGAACTGCATTCAATTGCCAGAATTGATCAACTACTGTATTATAACGTTTCAAATGTTTCCGGAAGCAGGTGTTCAATGTTTTCCGTCAATGTTTGCAAATATTTTTCTATTTGGTACACCTCAACCATTGTAAAAATAGAAAATGAACACTTGTCGGACTTGCCAGTTTTTTGGTATCGCTTCTCGGCCTTTTGGCTAAGATCAAAGTGTAGTATCTGTTCTTATCAGCTTAATATCTGATACGTGCCCCATGTGGGTACTTCGATATTAAACTGATTTTTGCAACTAGGTGAGAAGTTAGGTGCTTGCACCGCTCTTGCCACGAGTTGGCCTGGTATTGCAGTACCTCCAGGATCGGCTCACTCCCCTCTCGGGGAGAAATAATTCAAATGAAAATTAAGTGTCCCCGCTCGCCCTGTCTATTATACCAGTGTGTCGATTGTTTTAATGAGATAAATAAATTATTTAATTGCAATAAACCAGTTCATTGCCATTGCTATTCACGTATTATCTACACAATACATGTACATGTATATATTATTAGGAAGAGTAACAACGAAGAATTAAATTGAAGAATTTATTTATAACATGTAAATTGGTTAAATGTCGGATTTCGGTAACTAACTAAAAATTATCGCAAGTTACATGCGACGTTTTGTTTTTGGCTAAAGGGCGATGACCATTACTGTGTACGAACGAGATCGTATTGAAAACGTATAACATACGTTGTCGCAATTCCACCACTTAGTGCTTAATTCAATGGCGAGTCTTACATGTCTGTTCCATTTCCTGAACTGCATTCAATTGCCAGAATTGATCAACTACTGTATTATAACGTTTCAAATGTTTCCGGAAGCAGGTGTTCAATGTTTTCCGTCAATGTTTGCAAATATTGGTCTATTTGGTACACCTCAACCATTGTAAAAATAGAAAATGAACACTTGTCGGACTTGCCAGTTTTTTGGTATCGCTTCTCGGCCTTTTGGCTAAGATCAAAGTGTAGTATCTGTTCTTATCAGCTTAATATCTGATACGTGCCCCATGTGGGTACTTCGATATTAAACTGATTTTTGCAACTAGGTGAGAAGTTAGGTGCTTGCACCGCTCTTGCCACGAGTTGGCCTGGTATTGCAGTACCTCCAGGATCGGCTCACTCCCCTCTCGGGGAGAAATAATTCAAATGAAAATTAAGTGTCCCCGCTCGCCCTGTCTATTATACCAGTGTGTCGATTGTTTTAATGAGATAAATAAATTATTTAATTGCAATAAACCAGTTCATTGCCATTGCTATTCACGTATTATCTACACAATACATGTACATGTATATATTATTAGGAAGAGTAACAACGAAGAATTAAATTGAAGAATTTATTTATAACATGTAAATTGGTTAAATGTCGGATTTCGGTAACTAACTAAAAATTATCGCAAGTTACATGCGACGTTTTGTTTTTGGCTAAAGGGCGATGACCATTACTGTGTACGAACGAGATCGTATTGAAAACGTATAACATACGTTGTCGCAATTCCACCACTTAGTGCTTAATTCAATGGCGAGTCTTACATGTCTGTTCCATTTCCTGAACTGCATTCAATTGCCAGAATTGATCAACTACTGTATTATAACGTTTCAAATGTTTCCGGAAGCAGGTGTTCAATGTTTTCCGTCAATGTTTGCAAATATTGGTCTATTTGGTACACCTCAACCATTGTAAAAATAGAAAATGAACACTTGTCGGACTTGCCAGTTTTTTGGTATCGCTTCTCGGCCTTTTGGCTAAGATCAAAGTGTAGTATCTGTTCTTATCAGCTTAATATCTGATACGTGCCCCATGTGGGTACTTCGATATTAAACTGATTTTTGCAACTAGGTGAGAAGTTAGGTGCTTGCACCGCTCTTGCCACGAGTTGGCCTGGTATTGCAGTACCTCCAGGATCGGCTCACTCCCCTCTCGGGGAGAAATAATTCAAATGAAAATTAAGTGTCCCCGCTCGCCCTGTCTATTATACCAGTGTGTCGATTGTTTTAATGAGATAAATAAATTATTTAATTGCAATAAACCAGTTCATTGCCATTGCTATTCACGTATTATCTACACAATACATGTACATGTATATATTATTAGGAAGAGTAACAACGAAGAATTAAATTGAAGAATTTATTTATAACATGTAAATTGGTTAAATGTCGGATTTCGGTAACTAACTAAAAATTATCGCAAGTTACATGCGACGTTTTGTTTTTGGCTAAAGGGCGATGACCATTACTGTGTACGAACGAGATCGTATTGAAAACGTATAACATACGTTGTCGCAATTCCACCACTTAGTGCTTAATTCAATGGCGAGTCTTACATGTCTGTTCCATTTCCTGAACTGCATTCAATTGCCAGAATTGATCAACTACTGTATTATAACGTTTCAAATGTTTCCGGAAGCAGGTGTTCAATGTTTTCCGTCAATGTTTGCAAATATTGGTCTATTTGGTACACCTCAACCATTGTAAAAATAGAAAATGAACACTTGTCGGACTTGCCAGTTTTTTGGTATCGCTTCTCGGCCTTTTGGCTAAGATCAAAGTGTAGTATCTGTTCTTATCAGCTTAATATCTGATACGTGCCCCATGTGGGTACTTCGATATTAAACTGATTTTTGCAACTAGGTGAGAAGTTAGGTGCTTGCACCGCTCTTGCCACGAGTTGGCCTGGTATTGCAGTACCTCCAGGATCGGCTCACTCCCCTCTCGGGGAGAAATAATTCAAATGAAAATTAAGTGTCCCCGCTCGCCCTGTCTATTATACCAGTGTGTCGATTGTTTTAATGAGATAAATAAATTATTTAATTGCAATAAACCAGTTCATTGCCATTGCTATTCACGTATTATCTACACAATACATGTACATGTATATATTATTAGGAAGAGTAACAACGAAGAATTAAATTGAAGAATTTATTTATAACATGTAAATTGGTTAAATGTCGGATTTCGGTAACTAACTAAAAATTATCGCAAGTTACATGCGACGTTTTGTTTTTGGCTAAAGGGCGATGACCATTACTGTGTACGAACGAGATCGTATTGAAAACGTATAACATACGTTGTCGCAATTCCACCACTTAGTGCTTAATTCAATGGCGAGTCTTACATGTCTGTTCCATTTCCTGAACTGCATTCAATTGCCAGAATTGATCAACTACTGTATTATAACGTTTCAAATGTTTCCGGAAGCAGGTGTTCAATGTTTTCCGTCAATGTTTGCAAATATTGGTCTATTTGGTACACCTCAACCATTGTAAAAATAGAAAATGAACACTTGTCGGACTTGCCAGTTTTTTGGTATCGCTTCTCGGCCTTTTGGCTAAGATCAAAGTGTAGTATCTGTTCTTATCAGCTTAATATCTGATACGTGCCCCATGTGGGTACTTCGATATTAAACTGATTTTTGCAACTAGGTGAGAAGTTAGGTGCTTGCACCGCTCTTGCCACGAGTTGGCCTGGTATTGCAGTACCTCCAGGATCGGCTCACTCCCCTCTCGGGGAGAAATAATTCAAATGAAAATTAAGTGTCCCCGCTCGCCCTGTCTATTATACCAGTGTGTCGATTGTTTTAATGAGATAAATAAATTATTTAATTGCAATAAACCAGTTCATTGCCATTGCTATTCACGTATTATCTACACAATACATGTACATGTATATATTATTAGGAAGAGTAACAACGAAGAATTAAATTGAAGAATTTATTTATAACATGTAAATTGGTTAAATGTCGGATTTCGGTAACTAACTAAAAATTATCGCAAGTTACATGCGACGTTTTGTTTTTGGCTAAAGGGCGATGACCATTACTGTGTACGAACGAGATCGTATTGAAAACGTATAACATACGTTGTCGCAATTCCACCACTTAGTGCTTAATTCAATGGCGAGTCTTACATGTCTGTTCCATTTCCTGAACTGCATTCAATTGCCAGAATTGATCAACTACTGTATTATAACGTTTCAAATGTTTCCGGAAGCAGGTGTTCAATGTTTTCCGTCAATGTTTGCAAATATTGGTCTATTTGGTACACCGCAACCATTGTAAAAATAGAAAATGAACACTTGTCGGACTTGCCAGTTTTTTGGTATCGCTTCTCGGCCTTTTGGCTAAGATCAAAGTGTAGTATCTGTTCTTATCAGCTTAATATCTGATACGTGCCCCATGTGGGTACTTCGATATTAAACTGATTTTTGCAACTAGGTGAGAAGTTAGGTGCTTGCACCGCTCTTGCCACGAGTTGGCCTGGTATTGCAGTACCTCCAGGATCGGCTCACTCCCCTCTCGGGGAGAAATAATTCAAATGAAAATTAAGTGTCCCCGCTCGCCCTGTCTATTATACCAGTGTGTCGATTGTTTTAATGAGATAAATAAATTATTTAATTGCAATAAACCAGTTCATTGCCATTGCTATTCACGTATTATCTACACAATACATGTACATGTATATATTATTAGGAAGAGTAACAACGAAGAATTAAATTGAAGAATTTATTTATAACATGTAAATTGGTTAAATGTCGGATTTCGGTAACTAACTAAAAATTATCGCAAGTTACATGCGACGTTTTGTTTTTGGCTAAAGGGCGATGACCATTACTGTGTACGAACGAGATCGTATTGAAAACGTATAACATACGTTGTCGCAATTCCACCACTTAGTGCTTAATTCAATGGCGAGTCTTACATGTCTGTTCCATTTCCTGAACTGCATTCAATTGCCAGAATTGATCAACTACTGTATTATAACGTTTCAAATGTTTCCGGAAGCAGGTGTTCAATGTTTTCCGTCAATGTTTGCAAATATTGGTCTATTTGGTACACCTCAACCATTGTAAAAATAGAAAATGAACACTTGTCGGACTTGCCAGTTTTTTGGTATCGCTTCTCGGCCTTTTGGCTAAGATCAAAGTGTAGTATCTGTTCTTATCAGCTTAATATCTGATACGTGCCCCATGTGGGTACTTCGATATTAAACTGATTTTTGCAACTAGGTGAGAAGTTAGGTGCTTGCACCGCTCTTGCCACGAGTTGGCCTGGTATTGCAGTACCTCCAGGATCGGCTCACTCCCCTCTCGGGGAGAAATAATTCAAATGAAAATTAAGTGTCCCCGCTCGCCCTGTCTATTATACCAGTGTGTCGATTGTTTTAATGAGATAAATAAATTATTTAATTGCAATAAACCAGTTCATTGCCATTGCTATTCACGTATTATCTACACAATACATGTACATGTATATATTATTAGGAAGAGTAACAACGAAGAATTAAATTGAAGAATTTATTTATAACATGTAAATTGGTTAAATGTCGGATTTCGGTAACTAACTAAAAATTATCGCAAGTTACATGCGACGTTTTGTTTTTGGCTAAAGGGCGATGACCATTACTGTGTACGAACGAGATCGTATTGAAAACGTATAACATACGTTGTCGCAATTCCACCACTTAGTGCTTAATTCAATGGCGAGTCTTACATGTCTGTTCCATTTCCTGAACTGCATTCAATTGCCAGAATTGATCAACTACTGTATTATAACGTTTCAAATGTTTCCGGAAGCAGGTGTTCAATGTTTTCCGTCAATGTTTGCAAATATTGGTCTATTTGGTACACCTCAACCATTGTAAAAATAGAAAATGAACACTTGTCGGACTTGCCAGTTTTTTGGTATCGCTTCTCGGCCTTTTGGCTAAGATCAAAGTGTAGTATCTGTTCTTATCAGCTTAATATCTGATACGTGCCCCATGTGGGTACTTCGATATTAAACTGATTTTTGCAACTAGGTGAGAAGTTAGGTGCTTGCACCGCTCTTGCCACGAGTTGGCCTGGTATTGCAGTACCTCCAGGATCGGCTCACTCCCCTCTCGGGGAGAAATAATTCAAATGAAAATTAAGTGTCCCCGCTCGCCCTGTCTATTATACCAGTGTGTCGATTGTTTTAATGAGATAAATAAATTATTTAATTGCAATAAACCAGTTCATTGCCATTGCTATTCACGTATTATCTACACAATACATGTACATGTATATATTATTAGGAAGAGTAACAACGAAGAATTAAATTGAAGAATTTATTTATAACATGTAAATTGGTTAAATGTCGGATTTCGGTAACTAACTAAAAATTATCGCAAGTTACATGCGACGTTTTGTTTTTGGCTAAAGGGCGATGACCATTACTGTGTACGAACGAGATCGTATTGAAAACGTATAACATACGTTGTCGCAATTCCACCACTTAGTGCTTAATTCAATGGCGAGTCTTACATGTCTGTTCCATTTCCTGAACTGCATTCAATTGCCAGAATTGATCAACTACTGTATTATAACGTTTCAAATGTTTCCGGAAGCAGGTGTTCAATGTTTTCCGTCAATGTTTGCAAATATTGGTCTATTTGGTACACCTCAACCATTGTAAAAATAGAAAATGAACACTTGTCGGACTTGCCAGTTTTTTGGTATCGCTTCTCGGCCTTTTGGCTAAGATCAAAGTGTAGTATCTGTTCTTATCAGCTTAATATCTGATACGTGCCCCATGTGGGTACTTCGATATTAAACTGATTTTTGCAACTAGGTGAGAAGTTAGGTGCTTGCACCGCTCTTGCCACGAGTTGGCCTGGTATTGCAGTACCTCCAGGATCGGCTCACTCCCCTCTCGGGGAGAAATAATTCAAATGAAAATTAAGTGTCCCCGCTCGCCCTGTCTATTATACCAGTGTGTCGATTGTTTTAATGAGATAAATAAATTATTTAATTGCAATAAACCAGTTCATTGCCATTGCTATTCACGTATTATCTACACAATACATGTACATGTATATATTATTAGGAAGAGTAACAACGAAGAATTAAATTGAAGAATTTATTTATAACATGTAAATTGGTTAAATGTCGGATTTCGGTAACTAACTAAAAATTATCGCAAGTTACATGCGACGTTTTGTTTTTGGCTAAAGGGCGATGACCATTACTGTGTACGAACGAGATCGTATTGAAAACGTATAACATACGTTGTCGCAATTCCAACACTTAGTGCTTAATTCAATGGCGAGTCTTACATGTCTGTTCCATTTCCTGAACTGCATTCAATTGCCAGAATTGATCAACTACTGTATTATAACGTTTCAAATGTTTCCGGAAGCAGGTGTTCAATGTTTTCCGTCAATGTTTGCAAATATTGGTCTATTTGGTACACCTCAACCATTGTAAAAATAGAAAATGAACACTTGTCGGACTTGCCAGTTTTTTTGGTATCGCTTCTCGGCCTTTTGGCTAAGATCAAAGTGTAGTATCTGTTCTTATCAGCTTAATATCTGATACGTGCCCCATGTGGGTACTTCGATATTAAACTGATTTTTGCAACTAGGTGAGAAGTTAGGTGCTTGCACCGCTCTTGCCACGAGTTGGCCTGGTATTGCAGTACCTCCAGGATCGGCTCACTCCCCTCTCGGGGAGAAATAATTCAAATGAAACTTAAGTGTCCCCGCTCGCCCTGTCTATTATACCAGTGTGTCGATTGTTTTAATGAGATAAATAAATTATTTAATTGCAATAAACCAGTTCATTGCCATTGCTATTCACGTATTATCTACACAATACATGTACATGTATATATTATTAGGAAGAGTAACAACGAAGAATTAAATTGAAGAATTTATTTATAACATGTAAATTGGTTAAATGTCGGATTTCGGTAACTAACTAAAAATTATCGCAAGTTACATGCGACGTTTTGTTTTTGGCTAAAGGGCGATGACCATTACTGTGTACGAACGAGATCGTATTGAAAACGTATAACATACGTTGTCGCAATTCCACCACTTAGTGCTTAATTCAATGGCGAGTCTTACATGTCTGTTCCATTTCCTGAACTGCATTCAATTGCCAGAATTGATCAACTACTGTATTATAACGTTTCAAATGTTTCCGGAAGCAGGTGTTCAATGTTTTCCGTCAATGTTTGCAAATATTGGTCTATTTGGTACACCTCAACCATTGTAAAAATAGAAAATGAACACTTGTCGGACTTGCCAGTTTTTTGGTATCGCTTCTCGGCCTTTTGGCTAAGATCAAAGTGTAGTATCTGTTCTTATCAGCTTAATATCTGATACGTGCCCCATGTGGGTACTTCGATATTAAACTGATTTTTGCAACTAGGTGAGAAGTTAGGTGCTTGCACCGCTCTTGCCACGAGTTGGCCTGGTATTGCAGTACCACCAGGATCGGCTCACTCCCCTCTCGGGGAGAAATAATTCAAATGAAAATTAAGTGTCCCCGCTCGCCCTGTCTATTATACCAGTGTGTCGATTGTTTTAATGAGATAAATAAATTATTTAATTGCAATAAACCAGTTCATTGCCATTGCTATTCACGTATTATCTACACAATACATGTACATGTATATATTATTAGGAAGAGTAACAACGAAGAATTAAATTGAAGAATTTATTTATAACATGTAAATTGGTTAAATGTCGGATTTCGGTAACTAACTAAAAATTATCGCAAGTTACATGCGACGTTTTGTTTTTGGCTAAAGGGCGATGACCATTACTGTGTACGAACGAGATCGTATTGAAAACGTATAACATACGTTGTCGCAATTCCACCACTTAGTGCTTAATTCAATGGCGAGTCTTACATGTCTGTTCCATTTCCTGAACTGCATTCAATTGCCAGAATTGATCAACTACTGTATTATAACGTTTCAAATGTTTCCGGAAGCAGGTGTTCAATGTTTTCCGTCAATGTTTGCAAATATTGGTCTATTTGGTACACCTCAACCATTGTAAAAATAGAAAATGAACACTTGTCGGACTTGCCAGTTTTTTGGTATCGCTTCTCGGCCTTTTGGCTAAGATCAAAGTGTAGTATCTGTTCTTATCAGCTTAATATCTGATACGTGCCCCATGTGGGTACTTCGATATTAAACTGATTTTTGCAACTAGGTGAGAAGTTAGGTGCTTGCACCGCTCTTGCCACGAGTTGGCCTGGTATTGCAGTACCTCCAGGATCGGCTCACTCCCCTCTCGGGGAGAAATAATTCAAATGAAAATTAAGTGTCCCCGCTCGCCCTGTCTATTATACCAGTGTGTCGATTGTTTTAATGAGATAAATAAATTATTTAATTGCAATAAACCAGTTCATTGCCATTGCTATTCACGTATTATCTACACAATACATGTACATGTATATATTATTAGGAAGAGTAACAACGAAGAATTAAATTGAAGAATTTATTTATAACATGTAAATTGGTTAAATGTCGGATTTCGGTAACTAACTAAAAATTATCGCAAGTTACATGCGACGTTTTGTTTTTGGCTAAAGGGCGATGACCATTACTGTGTACGAACGAGATCGTATTGAAAACGTATAACATACGTTGTCGCAATTCCACCACTTAGTGCTTAATTCAATGGCGAGTCTTACATGTCTGTTCCATTTCCTGAACTGCATTCAATTGCCAGAATTGATCAACTACTGTATTATAACGTTTCAAATGTTTCCGGAAGCAGGTGTTCAATGTTTTCCGTCAATGTTTGCAAATATTGGTCTATTTGGTACACCTCAACCATTGTAAAAATAGAAAATGAACACTTGTCGGACTTGCCAGTTTTTTGGTATCGCTTCTCGGCCTTTTGGCTAAGATCAAAGTGTAGTATCTGTTCTTATCTTTGTAAAATGGAAGCGTATGATGTTAATACCATCAGTAGAACTTTAAAGATGAGGTTTCAGGGACCTAGGAGGACTTTAACCAGAGGATCGGTTATCGAAGAAATAAGGAACATGGTGGACGTAAAGAAGATAGAAGCCATCTACAAATGCAATGACGGCCCGGATTGGTATGTGACGTTTGAGAACAAAGACGTGGTGGACCTTTTGGGCACTGGTGTGGTTCGCCAGGGATCGGAAGGGATGAAGGTCACCATGGACCGTATTGACAAGAGAAGGATAAAACTTAGGGTGCACTGGTTTCCAGTGCACATGAAGATAGAGCTGATTGACTCGTTTTTTCATTCCTATGGAGAACGGATATGTTCTCAATATGAGACAACCACATATGAGAACATTAAAATGAAGACGGGAACAATTAGCGTTGAAATGGACTCAACGCAACAACAATTTGACAGTATACCGTACCGTGCTACAATATATGGACGGAGAGTTTTAATTACAGTACTGGGAAGACCGCCTGTGTGCCTGAAGTGCAATGAAATCGGCCATTTTAGGTCGAATTGTCCAAAGACACAACCGAGATCATATGCTGCAGTGGTGGCGACAGAGGAGAGTAATGGGCCCCGCGCAAGACAGGCGCGCGAGGGGGCAAAGAATGAAGAGAATATGGGCCCCGCGCAAGACAAGCGCGCAAGGGGGCAGGAGGAAAAGGAAGGAGTAAAAGGTGCCTCCCCGCAAGACAAGCGCGGCAGGAGGGCTGACAGTGGGGACGAGGAAGGAGCAAAGATGAAAAAGAAGAAGAGTAATGACTCGGTGGAATGTGTGGAAATGAGGGATGACGAGGAAGAAGATATGAAACCATTGATTCTTCCTATTCTTGTTACAGCACCGCCGAATAAGGAAGACGATCCGGTAGTGTGTAGTTAATTTGTTATATATTTACGGAAACGAAATGGACTGCCTAATGGACTTTGAAAGTGTACTAATCCCCCTTGATACGATTGCCATTATGATAACGGACACTTCAACCGTAAGGTGTATGTTATTTATATTATTTATTTTAAATACTTGTGTGTTTATTTATTGTCTAACTGTCGATTTATTAACTTTACTTTTGTATGTAGTTTGTATGTTGAGTATTTATGTAAAGCGTCCGTGCGTTTCTATAAAAGTAACTTTTTATTCTTTATTAAAGTTAAAATCATGCAGTGAATATGTACTCATTCTCTTCTTTTCTATTAGTCGCTCGTTTTATTCTTATATTATAACGTCGCTATTGTTTGTTCTTTTGTTAGAGCACTTTAATTCGTTTAGAAAGTTCTACATGAGTGATTACGATTTACCTGTAATTAATAAGTTACCTTTAATTTACACTATACTGGTATATACATTTATTTATGTTCTGTTTTCTAGTGTAAATAAACATGATCTTTCCTGAAAAAGAAAATAATATTAACGTAGGAACATTAAATATTAATGGCTTATTAGATTTTAAATGTCAGTATACTTTAAAAAATTTTTGTTTAAAACATAATTTGCACATTTTATTTTTACAAGAAACACATGTATCAAATTCAAAACTCAGTAAAGATTTAGATTCATATTTTGATATGTATAAATGTTTTTGGAATTTTGGTTCAAATTATAGTAGAGGTACGGCAATTTTCATTTCATTTTCTTTAGATTTTATTGTGACAAAATATTATAGGGATTTAGATGGACGGTTTCAATATATAGATGTAAAAATTGACAATATACCTTATAGATTAATTAATATTTATGCACCAAATGATAGTTCTGAAAGAAAAAAGTATTTTGATTATATTTATCCTTTTATTATGAATCAACATTGTAAAATTTTTGGTGGTGATTTTAACTGTATTATTGATAGCAAAAAAGATAAAATTGGGGGTAATCCAGATAGAGGTTTAGACGGGTCAAATGAATTGAAAACTATTGTGCTAGATTTTAACCTTTTTGATGTGTATAGAACTTTAAATCCTGTCCAGGTAAATGTTACCTGGCGAAGTTCAAATATTTCTTGTCGATTAGATAGACTGTATTTCTCGTGCGATTTAAAACCTTATGTTAAACGTTGTGTAAATTTACCTTTTTCTTTTTCGGATCATGATTGTGTTGTTGTATCGTTTATAAATAATACTGAGGTAAAAAAAGGGAATGGTTATTGGAAATTAAATAGTTCAATTTTAAATGATAAAGTATTTTGTACCAAGTTTAGAGAATGGTTTAGTGAATTTAGTAATGGTTTAGATATATGTATTAATATTTGGGATCATTTTAAAGATAATATAAGAGAATTTTGTATTAATTATTGTAAAAAGAAAAATAAAGTTAAGTATAGAGTTATTAAAGAATTAGAAAATAGATATTTTAAATTATGTCATTTAGAAAATAAAAATCCAGGTAATTATAATGAACAGATTGTTGAATTGAAAAGTCAGATTAAACAGTTTTATTTAGATGATTATAAAGGTGCACAAATACGTAGTAAAGCCAAATGTTTAGATAATGCAGAAAATGTTAGTAAATATTTTTTCCAGAAAGAAGTGAAAAAGGGTAAAAAGAAAACTATTGTAGAAATTAGAAATCATAATGTTGTTTATAATAAAACTAGTGATATCATTAATCAATTTGAAAATTTTTATACTGAATTGTTTAAAGAAGAAGAAATAGATGAAGGTATTTGTGAATTTTTTCTAAATGATTTACCTGTATTAGATGAAAATGATAAAAATATTTGTGAATTACCTATAACTGTAGAAGAAATTATTAGCTCTTTGAAATCAATGGAAAATAATAAATCACCTGGTCCCGACGGTTTAACTAAAGAATTTTATGTAACATTTATTGATATATTTGCACCTATGTTGTTAAATTTGTATTATGATATTTTTAGTGAAAATTCTTTATCTGATACTCAAAAATTAAGTTATATTACTCTTATTTGTAAAGATCCTAATAAGCATTATGATGTTAAGTGTTATCGACCTATTAGTTTGATGAATTATGATGTAAAGATTTTAAGTAAATTAATTTGTAATAGAATGAGTCTTGTATGTGATAATATTATTGGTATAGATCAAACTTGCGCTGTTGGGGGGAGGAGTATATTAGATAATGCACATTTACTTAGAAATGTTGTAGATTATGTTAACCAAAAAAATTTACCATGTAGTTTTATATCATTAGATCAAGAAAAAGCATTTGATAGAGTTAATCATAAATTTTTGTTTAAAGTTTTAGAACGATTTAATTTTGGACCTTCTTTAATAAAATGGATAAAAATATTGTATTATGATTTAAAATCTTGTATTATTGTTAATAATTTTATATCAAATCCTGTAAATATAACTCGTTCTGTTAAGCAAGGTTGTAGCTTATCTCCTTTATTGTATGTATTATGTTTAGAACCTTTTATTAGAAAAGTGTGTTTAGATAGTGAAATTAAAGGTGTACAGTTACCCGGTTGTAAAATAGAATGTAAAGTGTCAGCTTTTGCAGATGACAGTACAGGTATTTTAACTACTGATAAGAGTATTGAAAAGTTTTTGTATTTAATTAATTTATTTGGTAAAGGGTCAGGATCAAAGTTAAATATTAATAAAACTAAAGGGTTGTGGTTAGGTGCTTGGAAGTATCGTAAAGAAAATCATAGATTTGGTATTGATTTTGTTGATGTTTTAAAAATAGTAGGTATTAAGTTTGGAAATAATTTAACTCAAGATGACATTTGGAATGACATTTTTGTAAAATTTGAAAAAGTATTAAATAGTTGGAAATGTAGACGTTTATCTTTATTAGAAAAAGTGATCATTTGTAACATATTTGCTTGTTCTAAATTATGGTATGTAGGAAGTATTTTACGCATGTCTAAATTTTATATTAAGAAGTTTCAACGTTGTATGTTTAGTTTTATTTGGAATAGTAAAGTAGAACCTTTGAGTAGAAAAACTGTGTATTTAGATAAATCATCTGGGGGTTTAAATGTAGTTGATTTAGAATGTAAGTTGACAGCTTTACGCTTGAAACACCTTAGTGATATTATTAACAATAGACAGGTAAAATTTGTTAAATTTTCTATCTATTGGATTGGTTTTACGTTACGATATTATAATGTGTTATTTAGTTCGTTGATTATTCCTCATAGTGAACTCGTTTCACCATTTTATACTGAATGTATTAAATTATTTACAGAATTTAAGCTTATAAGTGAAGATAATGATTTAAAAGGAATGACTACAAAGGTTTTATATTGTTTATTAATTGATAATAGAAAACATGTGCCAAAAATAGTCGAAAAAAATCCTGAAGTAGATTTCAAACCAGTTTTTATAAATGTATTTAATAAATTTATTGATAGCTTTTCTCGTGATGTCATGTTTAAGATAGTGCATAATATTTTACCAACAAATAATCTTATGTTTAATTATAATGTATACAAATATAATAAATGTACTTTTTGTGTTCGAGAAGTGGAGACAACTAAACATTTGTTTTTTGAATGTAAATATATTTCCAACTTATTGTGTTTAATAAAAGATTGGATCTTTTCTTTGTCTGAAGGTAGTTTGTCATTACAGTTTTGTCATGTACTTTTTAGAAATATTAATGTTATTGATAAAAATCGTAGAAATATTGTTCTTCTTTTAATTGCATTATATTGTAAAACAGTTTGGCTTGAAAGAAATATAAAGAAATTTGATAAAAAACATGTGTTACAAAATGATATTTATATATTTTTCTTACAACAATTGAAATTAAGAATTTTAGCAGATTTCGAAAGATTTGAATTAATTAAATTTGAGGATATTTGGTGTTGTACAGATCTTTTTTGTAAAGTTATTAATGAAAAATTAGTGATTACTTTTTTCTGAATTTATTTTGTAATTTATTATGATATTTTGTGCAATGCACTTGTATGACAGGTACAATGTAGGTCATTTATTTTTTCACCGTTTACCTTTGATACATTAATATTATAATTGTTATTTCATGCTAATGTTGTACAATGTCTTATCTGTGATATATTTATTTTAGTTGAATTGTACAATGTAGTATGATATCTTGTTAATAAATTGTATGAAATATAAAAGTATCTGTTCTTATCAGCTTAATATCTGATACGTGCCCCATGTGGGTACTTCGATATTAAACTGATTTTTGCAACTAGGTGAGAAGTTAGGTGCTTGCACCGCTCTTGCCACGAGTTGGCCTGGTATTGCAGTACCTCCAGGATCGGCTCACTCCCCTCTCGGGGAGAAATAATTCAAATGAAAATTAAGTGTCCCCGCTCGCCCTGTCTATTATACCAGTGTGTCGATTGTTTTAATGAGATAAATAAATTATTTAATTGCAATAAACCAGTTCATTGCCATTGCTATTCACGTATTATCTACACAATACATGTACATGTATATATTATTAGGAAGAGTAACAACGAAGAATTAAATTGAAGAATTTATTTATAACATGTAAATTGGTTAAATGTCGGATTTCGGTAACTAACTAAAAATTATCGCAAGTTACATGCGACGTTTTGTTTTTGGCTAAAGGGCGATGACCATTACTGTGTACGAACGAGATCGTATTGAAAACGTATAACATACGTTGTCGCAATTCCACCACTTAGTGCTTAATTCAATGGCGAGTCTTACATGTCTGTTCCATTTCCTGAACTGCATTCAATTGCCAGAATTGATCAACTACTGTATTATAACGTTTCAAATGTTTCCGGAAGCAGGTGTTCAATGTTTTCCGTCAATGTTTGCAAATATTGGTCTATTTGGTACACCTCAACCATTGTAAAAATAGAAAATGAACACTTGTCGGACTTGCCAGTTTTTTGGTATCGCTTCTCGGCCTTTTGGCTAAGATCAAAGTGTAGTATCTGTTCTTATCAGCTTAATATCTGATACGTGCCCCATGTGGGTACTTCGATATTAAACTGATTTTTGCAACTAGGTGAGAAGTTAGGTGCTTGCACCGCTCTTGCCACGAGTTGGCCTGGTATTGCAGTACCTCCAGGATCGGCTCACTCCCCTCTCGGGGAGAAATAATTCAAATGAAAATTAAGTGTCCCCGCTCGCCCTGTCTATTATACCAGTGTGTCGATTGTTTTAATGAGATAAATAAATTATTTAATTGCAATAAACCAGTTCATTGCCATTGCTATTCACGTATTATCTACACAATACATGTACATGTATATATTATTAGGAAGAGTAACAACGAAGAATTAAATTGAAGAATTTATTTATAACATGTAAATTGGTTAAATGTCGGATTTCGGTAACTAACTAAAAATTATCGCAAGTTACATGCGACGTTTTGTTTTTGGCTAAAGGGCGATGACCATTACTGTGTACGAACGAGATCGTATTGAAAACGTATAACATACGTTGTCGCAATTCCACCACTTAGTGCTTAATTCAATGGCGAGTCTTACATGTCTGTTCCATTTCCTGAACTGCATTCAATTGCCAGAATTGATCAACTACTGTATTATAACGTTTCAAATGTTTCCGGAAGCAGGTGTTCAATGTTTTCCGTCAATGTTTGCAAATATTGGTCTATTTGGTACACCTCAACCATTGTAAAAATAGAAAATGAACACTTGTCGGACTTGCCAGTTTTTTGGTATCGCTTCTCGGCCTTTTGGCTAAGATCAAAGTGTAGTATCTGTTCTTATCAGCTTAATATCTGATACGTGCCCCATGTGGGTACTTCGATATTAAACTGATTTTTGCAACTAGGTGAGAAGTTAGGTGCTTGCACCGCTCTTGCCACGAGTTGGCCTGGTATTGCAGTACCTCCAGGATCGGCTCACTCCCCTCTCGGGGAGAAATAATTCAAATGAAAATTAAGTGTCCCCGCTCGCCCTGTCTATTATACCAGTGTGTCGATTGTTTTAATGAGATAAATAAATTATTTAATTGCAATAAACCAGTTCATTGCCATTGCTATTCACGTATTATCTACACAATACATGTACATGTATATATTATTAGGAAGAGTAACAACGAAGAATTAAATTGAAGAATTTATTTATAACATGTAAATTGGTTAAATGTCGGATTTCGGTAACTAACTAAAAATTATCGCAAGTTACATGCGACGTTTTGTTTTTGGCTAAAGGGCGATGACCATTACTGTGTACGAACGAGATCGTATTGAAAACGTATAACATACGTTGTCGCAATTCCACCACTTAGTGCTTAATTCAATGGCGAGTCTTACATGTCTGTTCCATTTCCTGAACTGCATTCAATTGCCAGAATTGATCAACTACTGTATTATAACGTTTCAAATGTTTCCGGAAGCAGGTGTTCAATGTTTTCCGTCAATGTTTGCAAATATTGGTCTATTTGGTACACCTCAACCATTGTAAAAATAGAAAATGAACACTTGTCGGACTTGCCAGTTTTTTGGTATCGCTTCTCGGCCTTTTGGCTAAGATCAAAGTGTAGTATCTGTTGTTAAGAAGAAAAGCTAAGAAGAATATCCCTTCGGGGATTTAGGACGTGGTAATGGACGGAGACGTATTAAGAAGATCTGTGAAGGTTTTTGTTAGTGGAGCGTTGAGGAGGAGTGCCACCAGGGAAATGGTTCTGATGCGGCTGGCTTCCTTTTTAGAAGTGAAGGGCTCAATTGTGTCGCTGTGGAGAACAGAGCCAAGTGGACCATGGTTTGTCACTTGTAGGGACCGGGACTCGACAGAAAAGTTGACCATGAAAGGTACATTAGAGGACGATCAACTGACACTGACGTTCACTCCTTGTGACAACAGAAGAATAAGTGTTCGCATACACTGGTTGCCCTTGTGGCTAGAAAGCGAGGAAATTGGCCATTTCCTGCAGCGCTTTGGTAGAGTTTTCAGAATTACCGAGGAGACGCAGTACAGTCCCAGCGTAAAAGAAAGTTGTGGAACTGGCGTTCGTAGAGTTGAAATGGAGATACGAGAGGGAGTTCAGTATGATATCCCTTATCGAGCTCGAATAGCTAATCGTCAGTGTCTTCTTACCATCGCAGGGAGACCACCGCTCTGTTTAAAGTGTGGAGATGTGGGGCATGTTAGAGTTCATTGCACTAAAGAGAGACCTCAGAATTATGCTGCGGCAGTCCAGAGGAGTCGACCTTCAGATGATCAGGCTGAAATCTCAGTACCATCACAAGATATGGGGGTCTCAACGATATCAGAGACCCCTGTTTTGACTGGAGATGTTAATGAGTCCGAGGTATCGATAGAAGTCGAAGCCGTCGTTAATGAAACATCCAATAACTCGCAAGACATGCGTGGAGCTGTTCAGGAAGTGGACGAGGAAGAAAGTATGACGGAAGAAAGTGGTGATGAAACCAAAAAGAATAAGACCAAGAGGTTATGGGAGCAGCTTAAGGAAAAAAGGAAGAAGAAGAAGATGAAAAAGATGGCTAATAACCTTAAAGAGATGTTGAGTACAGATAACGACATGATGAAGTCGCTAATGTCTCCATCGAGTCAGAATGTTGTCGATCCCAGTATAGTTGCACTGGAGAGACTTAGAGACGGTACTTAGTTGTAGTATTGTTTTGTCGGTTTTATAAATACAAAATGGACTATTTATCGGACTTTCGAAAATTTGATCAATGGCTAGATTTAATTCCCGGAGCCATGCTCTGTTATGTAATTTGTTCTATTGTATATTGTTTTGTTATGTTGTTGATATGCTTTATCCTTTTATTGTGTTTACAAATTGTGTTTATCCCACACATAGTTTATTTTGTTTGGTTTTGGTTATACTTATTTTTCTTTATTTCCTTCCCTCTTGTGATTTTTTATATCACATTAAAAGCAAATACTTTTTCTTAAATTATTTATTATTTACAAAATATTTACAAATTATACACATGGCTAACTTCAAAATTTGTACAATAAATTGTAATGGTCTTCTTGACAAAATTAAACAGTATGAAATAAAAGATTTTGTTATTTCAAATAAAATTGATGTTGTTTTTCTTCAAGAAACTCATATAAATTCAAAAAAGATAGAAACATTTATTGGTAAATTTATGAACTGTAAAACTTTTTTCTCTTTTGGCTCTAATAAATCTAAAGGTGTAGGAATTTTAATATTTAATGAACACATTATTCCAGAAAATTTTCATTTTGATCTTGATGGCAGATTTACTTATGTGAACTGTAATATCCAAAGCAATAAATATAGATTAATTAATGTTTACTGTCCAAATAATGATAAAGATAGGGTAGATTTTTTGAATTCTTTGTACCCACATTTACTTTGTAATAGAAAGATTATTTTTGCAGGTGATTTTAATTGTATTATGAATAAAAAATTAGACAAAAAAGGGGGGAATCCTGATAGAGGTGATATTGGTTCAGACATTATTAAGTCACTGATTTCAGATTATGGTTTATGTGATAGTTTTAGATTTTTATACCCAAACATCCTGTCATATACTTGGCATAGTTATTCCCAAAATATATCTTGTCGTCTCGATAGAATTTATATTAGTAGTACTATGAAACCTTATATTAATGATGTTACTGTTCATCCTATTTGTTGTAGTGACCATGATGCTGTTGTTTTATCATTTACAAACAATACTGATTTAATTACTGGATCTGGATTTTGGAAAATAAATAATGATATTTTAAAAGATAAGCCTTTTCAGGAATCTTTCCATGTTTTTTGGCAAAATTTATCCGATGGTATGACTGGTGATCAAGACTTTTGGGCTATTTGTAAAGATAATTTTAAATCATTTATTATTAATTATTGTAAAAAGAAATATAAAGTCAAACGTCAAGTTATTCGTGAATATGAGAAAAAATATTTCCAATTACAAAAATTTGAAAAACAGAATCCTGGTGATTTTATAGATCAAATAAAAGTAATTAAAGAACAAATTTATGAATTTTATAAAGATAATTATTACGGTTCTGTAATACGTTCTAGAGCTAAAGTCTTAGATAATTCTGAAAAACCTTCAAAGTATTTTTTTAAATTAGAAGCATCTCGTGGCCAAAAGAAATTAATTACAAAAATTACAGAAAATTACACAAATTATGTCAAAACTACAGATATTTTAGAACAATTTAAAAATTTTTATACAAAACTTTTTTCTTCTGAAGGGATCGATGAAAAACTGTGTGATGAATTTTTAAATGATTTACCTAAAATTAGTGATTTTGAATCTACTGCTTTGGACCAACCTTTTACAAAAGATGAAATATTAAAAGCTTTAAAAGACATGGAGAATTCAAAATCTCCAGGTCCTGATGGCTTATCAAAAGAATTTTATTTAACGTTTTTTAACATTTTATCTGATTTTTTACTTGAAATATATAATAATATATTTGTAGAAGGTACCATGTCTGAAGACCAAAGGTTATCATATATTTCACTTATATGTAAAGATCCTGATAATTCTGTATCCATGAAATCTTATCGTCCTATTTCACTTTTAAATGTTGATGTTAAAATTATATCCAAAATTATTACAAACCGGCTTTCGAATGTAATGCACCTTATTGTTCACCCTGATCAAACTTGTGCGGTGTTAAATAGAAGTATTCTAGATGACGCACACTTGTTACGCAATATTTCAGATTATGTCGAACAAAAAAATATTCCCTGTGCTTTCATAAGTCTCGATCAAGAAAAAGCTTTTGACCGTGTGGAACATGAATTTCTTTTTCAAGCATTAGCTAAATATAACTTTGGTCCCAATATAATTAAGTGGATAAAAATTTTGTATACAAACATTTCCTCTTCTGTCATTGTTAATAACTGTATATCTGATCCCTTTCCTTTGAGTCGTGGAGTAAAACAAGGCTGTAGCTTATCTCCCCTTTTATATGTCCTTGTATTAGAGCCTTTTGCCAGAAAGGTTCGTAGTGATTCTGCTATTCATGGTGTCAAACTTCCTGGTTCCAATGAACCCTGTAAAATTTCCCTGTATGCTGATGACGCAAATGGCATATGCACAACCGATTTATCTATTCAACGTATTTTTTATTGGTGTGATCTGTATGGTCGTGCATCTGGTGCTAAATTAAATAAGTCGAAAACCAAAGGTGTATTCCTTGGTAAATGGAAAACAAGGTCTGACCATCCTTTTGGTATTTCTTGGGCTGATAAAATAAAAATCATTGGTTTAATTTTTGGAAATAATATTTCTCAAGATGATATTTGGCATTCTATTTATGTAAAATTTTGTAAAGTTTTAAAAACATGGAAATTACATAGAAACTTGTCATTTTTAGAAAAAGGTATGATTGTTAACTTAATGGCTTGTAGTAAATTGTGGTATGTTGGTTCTGTGTATAACATGTCTGATCATTATGTAAAATTGTTCGAGAAAGAAATTTTTTCCTTCATTTGGCCATATAAAGTCGAACCTTTATCCCGTAAAACTCTTTATCTTCATATGCTCAATGGCGGTTTAAATATTGTTAATATTCGACAAAAATTATGTGCGTTCAAAATTAAACATTTACAAAAAATTATAAATAATTACGATGCAAAATTTACCTCTGTTTGTTCATATTGGATAGGTCATTCTTTACGACATCTCAATCCTCGTTTAGCTAGAAATGATATTCCGCATAGTATTTATATTCCGCCTTTTTATATTTCATGTCTCAAGTCTTTGAAAATGTTCGAAACAATGAATTCTGATATTCCATTCATTAACCTGAAAACAAAAGAGATTTATTATTTACTTTTTGATAAAGATTATACCCCCAAAATTATTGCTAAAAATCCCAACATAGATTTTCTTGATGTATTTTCATGTGTATTTGATAAGTTTATTGATAAATTTTCTCGAGATATTTTGTATAAATTAATTCATGATATTTTACCTGTTAATTTTTTAATGTTTGATAGACACATTTATAAATCTGATAAATGTACATTTTGTAAAACTGTACATGTTGAAACTGTACAACATTTGTTTTTTGATTGTGTACATATTCATTTATTGAAAAATATTGTTAATACTTGGTTTGTGTCACTAACTAATGGTGAACAACTTTGTTTTGAAAATGTTCTATGCAGAAAATTACCTCCCCTTTCCCGTCAAATTCGCCAGCTAATTTTATTTGTAATCAGCGAGTTTGTTTACATTGTTTGGACGACTAGAAATAAAGTAAAATTTGAGAAAGCAACGTTTAACTCTCAATCAATTGTTATGTCATATTTACAACGAATACGCATGCGAATACTCGCTGATTTTTATAGATTTCCTCGTCAGCATTTCACCGAAATTTGGTGTTCTCAAGAAAATTTATTCTGCTCGATTGAAAATGACAAAGTTGTGATAAGCTTTATGTAAATACAGTATTCCGTATGTCGGTAATATCGTACGGCATATTTAACCACGTGTTTTCAAAGTAATACAATAATTTTCAAAATTAATTATCGCAATTTGTATCAAATAGTTATAAAACTGTACCTGAAACATTGGTTTGTAGTTTTCTCGTCTAAATTTACCCATTTAGATAGAAATCCGAAAAGCACATTTTCAGTTTGTATACCTGCTGGCCATGCCGTTATCTATAGTTTATTTCATAAATTAGGTCTTACTATTTTTGTAAAGTTTAGTATGACGTACGTATAGTCTGTTTCATTATTTCGGAAAAATCGATATCTGAAAATTTTAAAACAGTGGGGTTACAAATACTATATTTTGTCGAATATTATTTCTTTTTCTTTGAAATTATGTTATACACTTTTGTTGTACTTTAATAAGAATGTATGGGCCTTTTCCCATACATTTTTTATTGTATATATTTATTAAACTTTTATATATAAAAAAAAAAAAAAGTATCTGTTCTTATCAGCTTAATATCTGATACGTGCCCCATGTGGGTACTTCGATATTAAACTGATTTTTGCAACTAGGTGAGAAGTTAGGTGCTTGCACCGCTCTTGCCACGAGTTGGCCTGGTATTGCAGTACCTCCAGGATCGGCTCACTCCCCTCTCGGGGAGAAATAATTCAAATGAAAATTAAGTGTCCCCGCTCGCCCTGTCTATTATACCAGTGTGTCGATTGTTTTAATGAGATAAATAAATTATTTAATTGCAATAAACCAGTTCATTGCCATTGCTATTCACGTATTATCTACACAATACATGTACATGTATATATTATTAGGAAGAGTAACAACGAAGAATTAAATTGAAGAATTTATTTATAACATGTAAATTGGTTAAATGTCGGATTTCGGTAACTAACTAAAAATTATCGCAAGTTACATGCGACGTTTTGTTTTTGGCTAAAGGGCGATGACCATTACTGTGTACGAACGATATCGTATTGAAAACGTATAACATACGTTGTCGCAATTCCACCACTTAGTGCTTAATTCAAAGCCGAGTCTTACATGTCTGTTCCATTTCCTGAACAGCATTCAATTGCCAGAATTGATCAACTACTGTATTATAACGTTTCAAATGTTTCCGGACGCAGGTGTTCAATGTTTTCCGTCAATGTTTGCAAATATTGGTCTATTTGGTACACCTCAACCATTGTAAAAATAGAAAATGAACACTTGTCGGACTTGCCAGTTTTTTGGTATCGCTTCTCGGCCTTTTGGCTAAGATCAAAGTGTAGTATCTGTTCTTATCAGCTTAATATCTGATACGTGCCCCATGTGGGTACTTCGATATTAAACTGATTTTTGCAACTAGTTGAGAAGTTAGGTGCTTGCACCGCTCTTGCCACGAGTTGGCCTGGTATTGCAGTACCTCCAGGATCGGCTCACTCCCCTCTCGGGGAGAAATAATTCAAATGAAAATTAAGTGTCCCCGCTCGCCCTGTCTATTATACCAGTGTGTCGATTGTTTTAATGAGATAAATAAATTATTTAATTGCAATAAACCAGTTCATTGCCATTGCTATTCACGTATTATCTACACAATACATGTACATGTATATATTATTAGGAAGAGTAACAACGAAGAATTAAATTGAAGAATTTATTTATAACATGTAAATTGGTTAAATGTCGGATTTCGGTAACTAACTAAAAATTATCGCAAGTTACATGCGACGTTTTGTTTTTGGCTAAAGGGCGATGACCATTACTGTGTACGAACGATATCGTATTGAAAACGTATAACATACGTTGTCGCAATTCCACCACTTAGTGCTTAATTCAAAGCCGAGTCTTACATGTCTGTTCCATTTCCTGAACAGCATTCAATTGCCAGAATTGATCAACTACTGTATTATAACGTTTCAAATGTTTCCGGACGCAGGTGTTCAATGTTTTCCGTCAATGTTTGCAAATATTGGTCTATTTGGTACACCTCAACCATTGTAAAAATAGAAAATGAACACTTGTCGGACTTGCCAGTTTTTTGGTATCGCTTCTCGGCCTTTTGGCTAAGATCAAAGTGTAGTATCTGTTCTTATCAGCTTAATATCTGATACGTGCCCCATGTGGGTACTTCGATATTAAACTGATTTTTGCAACTAGTTGAGAAGTTAGGTGCTTGCACCGCTCTTGCCACGAGTTGGCCTGGTATTGCAGTACCTCCAGGATCGGCTCACTCCCCTCTCGGGGAGAAATAATTCAAATGAAAATTAAGTGTCCCCGCTCGCCCTGTCTATTATACCAGTGTGTCGATTGTTTTAATGAGATAAATAAATTATTTAATTGCAATAAACCAGTTCATTGCCATTGCTATTCACGTATTATCTACACAATACATGTACATGTATATATTATTAGGAAGAGTAACAACGAAGAATTAAATTGAAGAATTTATTTATAACATGTAAATTGGTTAAATGTCGGATTTCGGTAACTAACTAAAAATTATCGCAAGTTACATGCGACGTTTTGTTTTTGGCTAAAGGGCGATGACCATTACTGTGTACGAACGATATCGTATTGAAAACGTATAACATACGTTGTCGCAATTCCACCACTTAGTGCTTAATTCAAAGCCGAGTCTTACATGTCTGTTCCATTTCCTGAACAGCATTCAATTGCCAGAATTGATCAACTACTGTATTATAACGTTTCAAATGTTTCCGGACGCAGGTGTTCAATGTTTTCCGTCAATGTTTGCAAATATTGGTCTATTTGGTACACCTCAACCATTGTAAAAATAGAAAATGAACACTTGTCGGACTTGCCAGTTTTTTGGTATCGCTTCTCGGCCTTTTGGCTAAGATCAAAGTGTAGTATCTGTTCTTATCAGCTTAATATCTGATACGTGCCCCATGTGGGTACTTCGATATTAAACTGATTTTTGCAACTAGGTGAGAAGTTAGGTGCTTGCACCGCTCTTGCCACGAGTTGGCCTGGTATTGCAGTACCTCCAGGATCGGCTCACTCCCCTCTCGGGGAGAAATAATTCAAATGAAAATTAAGTGTCCCCGCTCGCCCTGTCTATTATACCAGTGTGTCGATTGTTTTAATGAGATAAATAAATTATTTAATTGCAATAAACCAGTTCATTGCCATTGCTATTCACGTATTATCTACACAATACATGTACATGTATATATTATTAGGAAGAGTAACAACGAAGAATTAAATTGAAGAATTTATTTATAACATGTAAATTGGTTAAATGTCGGATTTCGGTAACTAACTAAAAATTATCGCAAGTTACATGCGACGTTTTGTTTTTGGCTAAAGGGCGATGACCATTACTGTGTACGAACGATATCGTATTGAAAACGTATAACATACGTTGTCGCAATTCCACCACTTAGTGCTTAATTCAAAGCCGAGTCTTACATGTCTGTTCCATTTCCTGAACAGCATTCAATTGCCAGAATTGATCAACTACTGTATTATAACGTTTCAAATGTTTCCGGACGCAGGTGTTCAATGTTTTCCGTCAATGTTTGCAAATATTGGTCTATTTGGTACACCTCAACCATTGTAAAAATAGAAAATGAACACTTGTCGGACTTGCCAGTTTTTTGGTATCGCTTCTCGGCCTTTTGGCTAAGATCAAAGTGTAGTATCTGTTCTTATCAGCTTAATATCTGATACGTGCCCCGTGTGGGTACTTCGATATTAAACTGATTTTTGCAACTAGGTGAGAAGTTAGGTGCTTGCACCGCTCTTGCCACGAGTTGGCCTGGTATTGCAGTACCTCCAGGATCGGCTCACTCCCCTCTCGGGGAGAAATAATTCAAATGAAAATTAAGTGTCCCCGCTCGCCCTGTCTATTACACCAGTGTGTCGATTGTTTTAATGAGATAAATAAATTATTTAATTGCAATAAACCAGTTCATTGCCATTGCTATTCACGTATTATCTACACAATACATGTACATGTATATATTATTAGGAAGAGTAACAACGAAGAATTAAATTGAAGAATTTATTTATAACATGTAAATTGGTTAAATGTCGGATTTCGGTAACTAACTAAAAATTATCGCAAGTTACATGCGACGTTTTGTTTTTGGCTAAAGGGCGATGACCATTACTGTGTACGAACGATATCGTATTGAAAACGTATAACATACGTTGTCGCAATTCCACCACTTAGTGCTTAATTCAAAGCCGAGTCTTACATGTCTGTTCCATTTCCTGAACAGCATTCAATTGCCAGAATTGATCAACTACTGTATTATAACGTTTCAAATGTTTCCGGACGCAGGTGTTCAATGTTTTCCGTCAATGTTTGCAAATATTGGTCTATTTGGTACACCTCAACCATTGTAAAAATAGAAAATGAACACTTGTCGGACTTGCCAGTTTTTTGGTATCGCTTCTCGGCCTTTTGGCTAAGATCAAAGTGTAGTATCTGTTCTTATCAGCTTAATATCTGATACGTGCCCCATGTGGGTACTTCGATATTAAACTGATTTTTGCAACTAGGTGAGAAGTTAGGTGCTTGCACCGCTCTTGCCACGAGTTGGCCTGGTATTGCAGTACCTCCAGGATCGGCTCACTCCCCTCTCGGGGAGAAATAATTCAAATGAAAATTAAGTGTCCCCGCTCGCCCTGTCTATTATACCAGTGTGTCGATTGTTTTAATGAGATAAATAAATTATTTAATTGCAATAAACCAGTTCATTGCCATTGCTATTCACGTATTATCTACACAATACATGTACATGTATATATTATTAGGAAGAGTAACAACGAAGAATTAAATTGAAGAATTTATTTATAACATGTAAATTGGTTAAATGTCGGATTTCGGTAACTAACTAAAAATTATCGCAAGTTACATGCGACGTTTTGTTTTTGGCTAAAGGGCGATGACCATTACTGTGTACGAACGATATCGTATTGAAAACGTATAACATACGTTGTCGCAATTCCACCACTTAGTGCTTAATTCAAAGCCGAGTCTTACATGTCTGTTCCATTTCCTGAACAGCATTCAATTGCCAGAATTGATCAACTACTGTATTATAACGTTTCAAATGTTTCCGGACGCAGGTGTTCAATGTTTTCCGTCAATGTTTGCAAATATTGGTCTATTTGGTACACCTCAACCATTGTAAAAATAGAAAATGAACACTTGTCGGACTTGCCAGTTTTTTGGTATCGCTTCTCGGCCTTTTGGCTAAGATCAAAGTGTAGTATCTGTTCTTATCAGCTTAATATCTGATACGTGCCCCGTGTGGGTACTTCGATATTAAACTGATTTTTGCAACTAGGTGAGAAGTTAGGTGCTTGCACCGCTCTTGCCACGAGTTGGCCTGGTATTGCAGTACCTCCAGGATCGGCTCACTCCCCTCTCGGGGAGAAATAATTCAAATGAAAATTAAGTGTCCCCGCTCGCCCTGTCTATTATACCAGTGTGTCGATTGTTTTAATGAGATAAATAAATTATTTAATTGCAATAAACCAGTTCATTGCCATTGCTATTCACGTATTATCTACACAATACATGTACATGTATATATTATTAGGAAGAGTAACAACGAAGAATTAAATTGAAGAATTTATTTATAACATGTAAATTGGTTAAATGTCGGATTTCGGTAACTAACTAAAAATTATCGCAAGTTACATGCGACGTTTTGTTTTTGGCTAAAGGGCGATGACCATTACTGTGTACGAACGATATCGTATTGAAAACGTATAACATACGTTGTCGCAATTCCACCACTTAGTGCTTAATTCAAAGCCGAGTCTTACATGTCTGTTCCATTTCCTGAACAGCATTCAATTGCCAGAATTGATCAACTACTGTATTATAACGTTTCAAATGTTTCCGGACGCAGGTGTTCAATGTTTTCCGTCAATGTTTGCAAATATTGGTCTATTTGGTACACCTCAACCATTGTAAAAATAGAAAATGAACACTTGTCGGACTTGCCAGTTTTTTGGTATCGCTTCTCGGCCTTTTGGCTAAGATCAAAGTGTAGTATCTGTTCTTATCAGCTTAATATCTGATACGTGCCCCATGTGGGTACTTCGATATTAAACTGATTTTTGCAACTAGGTGAGAAGTTAGGTGCTTGCACCGCTCTTGCCACGAGTTGGCCTGGTATTGCAGTACCTCCAGGATCGGCTCACTCCCCTCTCGGGGAGAAATAATTCAAATGAAAATTAAGTGTCCCCGCTCGCCCTGTCTATTATACCAGTGTGTCGATTGTTTTAATGAGATAAATAAATTATTTAATTGCAATAAACCAGTTCATTGCCATTGCTATTCACGTATTATCTACACAATACATGTACATGTATATATTATTAGGAAGAGTAACAACGAAGAATTAAATTGAAGAATTTATTTATAACATGTAAATTGGTTAAATGTCGGATTTCGGTAACTAACTAAAAATTATCGCAAGTTACATGCGACGTTTTGTTTTTGGCTAAAGGGCGATGACCATTACTGTGTACGAACGATATCGTATTGAAAACGTATAACATACGTTGTCGCAATTCCACCACTTAGTGCTTAATTCAAAGCCGAGTCTTACATGTCTGTTCCATTTCCTGAACAGCATTCAATTGCCAGAATTGATCAACTACTGTATTATAACGTTTCAAATGTTTCCGGACGCAGGTGTTCAATGTTTTCCGTCAATGTTTGCAAATATTGGTCTATTTGGTACACCTCAACCATTGTAAAAATAGAAAATGAACACTTGTCGGACTTGCCAGTTTTTTGGTATCGCTTCTCGGCCTTTTGGCTAAGATCAAAGTGTAGTATCTGTTCTTATCAGCTTAATATCTGATACGTGCCCCATGTGGGTACTTCGATATTAAACTGATTTTTGCAACTAGGTGAGAAGTTAGGTGCTTGCACCGCTCTTGCCACGAGTTGGCCTGGTATTGCAGTACCTCCAGGATCGGCTCACTCCCCTCTCGGGGAGAAATAATTCAAATGAAAATTAAGTGTCCCCGCTCGCCCTGTCTATTATACCAGTGTGTCGATTGTTTTAATGAGATAAATAAATTATTTAATTGCAATAAACCAGTTCATTGCCATTGCTATTCACGTATTATCTACACAATACATGTACATGTATATATTATTAGGAAGAGTAACAACGAAGAATTAAATTGAAGAATTTATTTATAACATGTAAATTGGTTAAATGTCGGATTTCGGTAACTAACTAAAAATTATCGCAAGTTACATGCGACGTTTTGTTTTTGGCTAAAGGGCGATGACCATTACTGTGTACGAACGATATCGTATTGAAAACGTATAACATACGTTGTCGCAATTCCACCACTTAGTGCTTAATTCAAAGCCGAGTCTTACATGTCTGTTCCATTTCCTGAACAGCATTCAATTGCCAGAATTGATCAACTACTGTATTATAACGTTTCAAATGTTTCCGGACGCAGGTGTTCAATGTTTTCCGTCAATGTTTGCAAATATTGGTCTATTTGGTACACCTCAACCATTGTAAAAATAGAAAATGAACACTTGTCGGACTTGCCAGTTTTTTGGTATCGCTTCTCGGCCTTTTGGCTAAGATCAAAGTGTAGTATCTGTTCTTATCAGCTTAATATCTGATACGTGCCCCATGTGGGTACTTCGATATTAAACTGATTTTTGCAACTAGGTGAGAAGTTAGGTGCTTGCACCGCTCTTGCCACGAGTTGGCCTGGTATTGCAGTACCTCCAGGATCGGCTCACTCCCCTCTCGGGGAGAAATAATTCAAATGAAAATTAAGTGTCCCCGCTCGCCCTGTCTATTATACCAGTGTGTCGATTGTTTTAATGAGATAAATAAATTATTTAATTGCAATAAACCAGTTCATTGCCATTGCTATTCACGTATTATCTACACAATACATGTACATGTATATATTATTAGGAAGAGTAACAACGAAGAATTAAATTGAAGAATTTATTTATAACATGTAAATTGGTTAAATGTCGGATTTCGGTAACTAACTAAAAATTATCGCAAGTTACATGCGACGTTTTGTTTTTGGCTAAAGGGCGATGACCATTACTGTGTACGAACGATATCGTATTGAAAACGTATAACATACGTTGTCGCAATTCCACCACTTAGTGCTTAATTCAAAGCCGAGTCTTACATGTCTGTTCCATTTCCTGAACAGCATTCAATTGCCAGAATTGATCAACTACTGTATTATAACGTTTCAAATGTTTCCGGACGCAGGTGTTCAATGTTTTCCGTCAATGTTTGCAAATATTGGTCTATTTGGTACACCTCAACCATTGTAAAAATAGAAAATGAACACTTGTCGGACTTGCCAGTTTTTTGGTATCGCTTCTCGGCCTTTTGGCTAAGATCAAAGTGTAGTATCTGTTCTTATCAGCTTAATATCTGATACGTGCCCCGTGTGGGTACTTCGATATTAAACTGATTTTTGCAACTAGGTGAGAAGTTAGGTGCTTGCACCGCTCTTGCCACGAGTTGGCCTGGTATTGCAGTACCTCCAGGATCGGCTCACTCCCCTCTCGGGGAGAAATAATTCAAATGAAAATTAAGTGTCCCCGCTCGCCCTGTCTATTATACCAGTGTGTCGATTGTTTTAATGAGATAAATAAATTATTTAATTGCAATAAACCAGTTCATTGCCATTGCTATTCACGTATTATCTACACAATACATGTACATGTATATATTATTAGGAAGAGTAACAACGAAGAATTAAATTGAAGAATTTATTTATAACATGTAAATTGGTTAAATGTCGGATTTCGGTAACTAACTAAAAATTATCGCAAGTTACATGCGACGTTTTGTTTTTGGCTAAAGGGCGATGACCATTACTGTGTACGAACGATATCGTATTGAAAACGTATAACATACGTTGTCGCAATTCCACCACTTAGTGCTTAATTCAAAGCCGAGTCTTACATGTCTGTTCCATTTCCTGAACAGCATTCAATTGCCAGAATTGATCAACTACTGTATTATAACGTTTCAAATGTTTCCGGACGCAGGTGTTCAATGTTTTCCGTCAATGTTTGCAAATATTGGTCTATTTGGTACACCTCAACCATTGTAAAAATAGAAAATGAACACTTGTCGGACTTGCCAGTTTTTTGGTATCGCTTCTCGGCCTTTTGGCTAAGATCAAAGTGTAGTATCTGTTCTTATCAGCTTAATATCTGATACGTGCCCCATGTGGGTACTTCGATATTAAACTGATTTTTGCAACTAGGTGAGAAGTTAGGTGCTTGCACCGCTCTTGCCACGAGTTGGCCTGGTATTGCAGTACCTCCAGGATCGGCTCACTCCCCTCTCGGGGAGAAATAATTCAAATGAAAATTAAGTGTCCCCGCTCGCCCTGTCTATTATACCAGTGTGTCGATTGTTTTAATGAGATAAATAAATTATTTAATTGCAATAAACCAGTTCATTGCCATTGCTATTCACGTATTATCTACACAATACATGTACATGTATATATTATTAGGAAGAGTAACAACGAAGAATTAAATTGAAGAATTTATTTATAACATGTAAATTGGTTAAATGTCGGATTTCGGTAACTAACTAAAAATTATCGCAAGTTACATGCGACGTTTTGTTTTTGGCTAAAGGGCGATGACCATTACTGTGTACGAACGATATCGTATTGAAAACGTATAACATACGTTGTCGCAATTCCACCACTTAGTGCTTAATTCAAAGCCGAGTCTTACATGTCTGTTCCATTTCCTGAACAGCATTCAATTGCCAGAATTGATCAACTACTGTATTATAACGTTTCAAATGTTTCCGGACGCAGGTGTTCAATGTTTTCCGTCAATGTTTGCAAATATTGGTCTATTTGGTACACCTCAACCATTGTAAAAATAGAAAATGAACACTTGTCGGACTTGCCAGTTTTTTGGTATCGCTTCTCGGCCTTTTGGCTAAGATCAAAGTGTAGTATCTGTTCTTATCAGCTTAATATCTGATACGTGCCCCATGTGGGTACTTCGATATTAAACTGATTTTTGCAACTAGGTGAGAAGTTAGGTGCTTGCACCGCTCTTGCCACGAGTTGGCCTGGTATTGCAGTACCTCCAGGATCGGCTCACTCCCCTCTCGGGGAGAAATAATTCAAATGAAAATTAAGTGTCCCCGCTCGCCCTGTCTATTATACCAGTGTGTCGATTGTTTTAATGAGATAAATAAATTATTTAATTGCAATAAACCAGTTCATTGCCATTGCTATTCACGTATTATCTACACAATACATGTACATGTATATATTATTAGGAAGAGTAACAACGAAGAATTAAATTGAAGAATTTATTTATAACATGTAAATTGGTTAAATGTCGGATTTCGGTAACTAACTAAAAATTATCGCAAGTTACATGCGACGTTTTGTTTTTGGCTAAAGGGCGATGACCATTACTGTGTACGAACGATATCGTATTGAAAACGTATAACATACGTTGTCGCAATTCCACCACTTAGTGCTTAATTCAAAGCCGAGTCTTACATGTCTGTTCCATTTCCTGAACAGCATTCAATTGCCAGAATTGATCAACTACTGTATTATAACGTTTCAAATGTTTCCGGACGCAGGTGTTCAATGTTTTCCGTCAATGTTTGCAAATATTGGTCTATTTGGTACACCTCAACCATTGTAAAAATAGAAAATGAACACTTGTCGGACTTGCCAGTTTTTTGGTATCGCTTCTCGGCCTTTTGGCTAAGATCAAAGTGTAGTATCTGTTCTTATCAGCTTAATATCTGATACGTGCCCCATGTGGGTACTTCGATATTAAACTGATTTTTGCAACTAGGTGAGAAGTTAGGTGCTTGCACCGCTCTTGCCACGAGTTGGCCTGGTATTGCAGTACCTCCAGGATCGGCTCACTCCCCTCTCGGGGAGAAATAATTCAAATGAAAATTAAGTGTCCCCGCTCGCCCTGTCTATTATACCAGTGTGTCGATTGTTTTAATGAGATAAATAAATTATTTAATTGCAATAAACCAGTTCATTGCCATTGCTATTCACGTATTATCTACACAATACATGTACATGTATATATTATTAGGAAGAGTAACAACGAAGAATTAAATTGAAGAATTTATTTATAACATGTAAATTGGTTAAATGTCGGATTTCGGTAACTAACTAAAAATTATCGCAAGTTACATGCGACGTTTTGTTTTTGGCTAAAGGGCGATGACCATTACTGTGTACGAACGATATCGTATTGAAAACGTATAACATACGTTGTCGCAATTCCACCACTTAGTGCTTAATTCAAAGCCGAGTCTTACATGTCTGTTCCATTTCCTGAACAGCATTCAATTGCCAGAATTGATCAACTACTGTATTATAACGTTTCAAATGTTTCCGGACGCAGGTGTTCAATGTTTTCCGTCAATGTTTGCAAATATTGGTCTATTTGGTACACCTCAACCATTGTAAAAATAGAAAATGAACACTTGTCGGACTTGCCAGTTTTTTGGTATCGCTTCTCGGCCTTTTGGCTAAGATCAAAGTGTAGTATCTGTTCTTATCAGCTTAATATCTGATACGTGCCCCATGTGGGTACTTCGATATTAAACTGATTTTTGCAACTAGGTGAGAAGTTAGGTGCTTGCACCGCTCTTGCCACGAGTTGGCCTGGTATTGCAGTACCTCCAGGATCGGCTCACTCCCCTCTCGGGGAGAAATAATTCAAATGAAAATTAAGTGTCCCCGCTCGCCCTGTCTATTATACCAGTGTGTCGATTGTTTTAATGAGATAAATAAATTATTTAATTGCAATAAACCAGTTCATTGCCATTGCTATTCACGTATTATCTACACAATACATGTACATGTATATATTATTAGGAAGAGTAACAACGAAGAATTAAATTGAAGAATTTATTTATAACATGTAAATTGGTTAAATGTCGGATTTCGGTAACTAACTAAAAATTATCGCAAGTTACATGCGACGTTTTGTTTTTGGCTAAAGGGCGATGACCATTACTGTGTACGAACGATATCGTATTGAAAACGTATAACATACGTTGTCGCAATTCCACCACTTAGTGCTTAATTCAAAGCCGAGTCTTACATGTCTGTTCCATTTCCTGAACAGCATTCAATTGCCAGAATTGATCAACTACTGTATTATAACGTTTCAAATGTTTCCGGACGCAGGTGTTCAATGTTTTCCGTCAATGTTTGCAAATATTGGTCTATTTGGTACACCTCAACCATTGTAAAAATAGAAAATGAACACTTGTCGGACTTGCCAGTTTTTTGGTATCGCTTCTCGGCCTTTTGGCTAAGATCAAAGTGTAGTATCTGTTCTTATCAGCTTAATATCTGATACGTGCCCCATGTGGGTACTTCGATATTAAACTGATTTTTGCAACTAGGTGAGAAGTTAGGTGCTTGCACCGCTCTTGCCACGAGTTGGCCTGGTATTGCAGTACCTCCAGGATCGGCTCACTCCCCTCTCGGGGAGAAATAATTCAAATGAAAATTAAGTGTCCCCGCTCGCCCTGTCTATTATACCAGTGTGTCGATTGTTTTAATGAGATAAATAAATTATTTAATTGCAATAAACCAGTTCATTGCCATTGCTATTCACGTATTATCTACACAATACATGTACATGTATATATTATTAGGAAGAGTAACAACGAAGAATTAAATTGAAGAATTTATTTATAACATGTAAATTGGTTAAATGTCGGATTTCGGTAACTAACTAAAAATTATCGCAAGTTACATGCGACGTTTTGTTTTTGGCTAAAGGGCGATGACCATTACTGTGTACGAACGATATCGTATTGAAAACGTATAACATACGTTGTCGCAATTCCACCACTTAGTGCTTAATTCAAAGCCGAGTCTTACATGTCTGTTCCATTTCCTGAACAGCATTCAATTGCCAGAATTGATCAACTACTGTATTATAACGTTTCAAATGTTTCCGGACGCAGGTGTTCAATGTTTTCCGTCAATGTTTGCAAATATTGGTCTATTTGGTACACCTCAACCATTGTAAAAATAGAAAATGAACACTTGTCGGACTTGCCAGTTTTTTGGTATCGCTTCTCGGCCTTTTGGCTAAGATCAAAGTGTAGTATCTGTTCTTATCAGCTTAATATCTGATACGTGCCCCATGTGGGTACTTCGATATTAAACTGATTTTTGCAACTAGGTGAGAAGTTAGGTGCTTGCACCGCTCTTGCCACGAGTTGGCCTGGTATTGCAGTACCTCCAGGATCGGCTCACTCCCCTCTCGGGGAGAAATAATTCAAATGAAAATTAAGTGTCCCCGCTCGCCCTGTCTATTATACCAGTGTGTCGATTGTTTTAATGAGATAAATAAATTATTTAATTGCAATAAACCAGTTCATTGCCATTGCTATTCACGTATTATCTACACAATACATGTACATGTATATATTATTAGGAAGAGTAACAACGAAGAATTAAATTGAAGAATTTATTTATAACATGTAAATTGGTTAAATGTCGGATTTCGGTAACTAACTAAAAATTATCGCAAGTTACATGCGACGTTTTGTTTTTGGCTAAAGGGCGATGACCATTACTGTGTACGAACGATATCGTATTGAAAACGTATAACATACGTTGTCGCAATTCCACCACTTAGTGCTTAATTCAAAGCCGAGTCTTACATGTCTGTTCCATTTCCTGAACAGCATTCAATTGCCAGAATTGATCAACTACTGTATTATAACGTTTCAAATGTTTCCGGACGCAGGTGTTCAATGTTTTCCGTCAATGTTTGCAAATATTGGTCTATTTGGTACACCTCAACCATTGTAAAAATAGAAAATGAACACTTGTCGGACTTGCCAGTTTTTTGGTATCGCTTCTCGGCCTTTTGGCTAAGATCAAAGTGTAGTATCTGTTCTTATCAGCTTAATATCTGATACGTGCCCCATGTGGGTACTTCGATATTAAACTGATTTTTGCAACTAGGTGAGAAGTTAGGTGCTTGCACCGCTCTTGCCACGAGTTGGCCTGGTATTGCAGTACCTCCAGGATCGGCTCACTCCCCTCTCGGGGAGAAATAATTCAAATGAAAATTAAGTGTCCCCGCTCGCCCTGTCTATTATACCAGTGTGTCGATTGTTTTAATGAGATAAATAAATTATTTAATTGCAATAAACCAGTTCATTGCCATTGCTATTCACGTATTATCTACACAATACATGTACATGTATATATTATTAGGAAGAGTAACAACGAAGAATTAAATTGAAGAATTTATTTATAACATGTAAATTGGTTAAATGTCGGATTTCGGTAACTAACTAAAAATTATCGCAAGTTACATGCGACGTTTTGTTTTTGGCTAAAGGGCGATGACCATTACTGTGTACGAACGATATCGTATTGAAAACGTATAACATACGTTGTCGCAATTCCACCACTTAGTGCTTAATTCAAAGCCGAGTCTTACATGTCTGTTCCATTTCCTGAACAGCATTCAATTGCCAGAATTGATCAACTACTGTATTATAACGTTTCAAATGTTTCCGGACGCAGGTGTTCAATGTTTTCCGTCAATGTTTGCAAATATTGGTCTATTTGGTACACCTCAACCATTGTAAAAATAGAAAATGAACACTTGTCGGACTTGCCAGTTTTTTGGTATCGCTTCTCGGCCTTTTGGCTAAGATCAAAGTGTAGTATCTGTTCTTATCAGCTTAATATCTGATACGTGCCCCATGTGGGTACTTCGATATTAAACTGATTTTTGCAACTAGGTGAGAAGTTAGGTGCTTGCACCGCTCTTGCCACGAGTTGGCCTGGTATTGCAGTACCTCCAGGATCGGCTCACTCCCCTCTCGGGGAGAAATAATTCAAATGAAAATTAAGTGTCCCCGCTCGCCCTGTCTATTATACCAGTGTGTCGATTGTTTTAATGAGATAAATAAATTATTTAATTGCAATAAACCAGTTCATTGCCATTGCTATTCACGTATTATCTACACAATACATGTACATGTATATATTATTAGGAAGAGTAACAACGAAGAATTAAATTGAAGAATTTATTTATAACATGTAAATTGGTTAAATGTCGGATTTCGGTAACTAACTAAAAATTATCGCAAGTTACATGCGACGTTTTGTTTTTGGCTAAAGGGCGATGACCATTACTGTGTACGAACGATATCGTATTGAAAACGTATAACATACGTTGTCGCAATTCCACCACTTAGTGCTTAATTCAAAGCCGAGTCTTACATGTCTGTTCCATTTCCTGAACAGCATTCAATTGCCAGAATTGATCAACTACTGTATTATAACGTTTCAAATGTTTCCGGACGCAGGTGTTCAATGTTTTCCGTCAATGTTTGCAAATATTGGTCTATTTGGTACACCTCAACCATTGTAAAAATAGAAAATGAACACTTGTCGGACTTGCCAGTTTTTTGGTATCGCTTCTCGGCCTTTTGGCTAAGATCAAAGTGTAGTATCTGTTCTTATCAGCTTAATATCTGATACGTGCCCCATGTGGGTACTTCGATATTAAACTGATTTTTGCAACTAGGTGAGAAGTTAGGTGCTTGCACCGCTCTTGCCACGAGTTGGCCTGGTATTGCAGTACCTCCAGGATCGGCTCACTCCCCTCTCGGGGAGAAATAATTCAAATGAAAATTAAGTGTCCCCGCTCGCCCTGTCTATTATACCAGTGTGTCGATTGTTTTAATGAGATAAATAAATTATTTAATTGCAATAAACCAGTTCATTGCCATTGCTATTCACGTATTATCTACACAATACATGTACATGTATATATTATTAGGAAGAGTAACAACGAAGAATTAAATTGAAGAATTTATTTATAACATGTAAATTGGTTAAATGTCGGATTTCGGTAACTAACTAAAAATTATCGCAAGTTACATGCGACGTTTTGTTTTTGGCTAAAGGGCGATGACCATTACTGTGTACGAACGATATCGTATTGAAAACGTATAACATACGTTGTCGCAATTCCACCACTTAGTGCTTAATTCAAAGCCGAGTCTTACATGTCTGTTCCATTTCCTGAACAGCATTCAATTGCCAGAATTGATCAACTACTGTATTATAACGTTTCAAATGTTTCCGGACGCAGGTGTTCAATGTTTTCCGTCAATGTTTGCAAATATTGGTCTATTTGGTACACCTCAACCATTGTAAAAATAGAAAATGAACACTTGTCGGACTTGCCAGTTTTTTGGTATCGCTTCTCGGCCTTTTGGCTAAGATCAAAGTGTAGTATCTGTTCTTATCAGCTTAATATCTGATACGTGCCCCATGTGGGTACTTCGATATTAAACTGATTTTTGCAACTAGGTGAGAAGTTAGGTGCTTGCACCGCTCTTGCCACGAGTTGGCCTGGTATTGCAGTACCTCCAGGATCGGCTCACTGCCCTCTCGGGGAGAAATAATTCAAATGAAAATTAAGTGTCCCCGCTCGCCCTGTCTATTATACCAGTGTGTCGATTGTTTTAATGAGATAAATAAATTATTTAATTGCAATAAACCAGTTCATTGCCATTGCTATTCACGTATTATCTACACAATACATGTACATGTATATATTATTAGGAAGAGTAACAACGAAGAATTAAATTGAAGAATTTATTTATAACATGTAAATTGGTTAAATGTCGGATTTCGGTAACTAACTAAAAATTATCGCAAGTTACATGCGACGTTTTGTTTTTGGCTAAAGGGCGATGACCATTACTGTGTACGAACGATATCGTATTGAAAACGTATAACATACGTTGTCGCAATTCCACCACTTAGTGCTTAATTCAAAGCCGAGTCTTACATGTCTGTTCCATTTCCTGAACAGCATTCAATTGCCAGAATTGATCAACTACTGTATTATAACGTTTCAAATGTTTCCGGACGCAGGTGTTCAATGTTTTCCGTCAATGTTTGCAAATATTGGTCTATTTGGTACACCTCAACCATTGTAAAAATAGAAAATGAACACTTGTCGGACTTGCCAGTTTTTTGGTATCGCTTCTCGGCCTTTTGGCTAAGATCAAAGTGTAGTATCTGTTCTTATCAGCTTAATATCTGATACGTGCCCCATGTGGGTACTTCGATATTAAACTGATTTTTGCAACTAGGTGAGAAGTTAGGTGCTTGCACCGCTCTTGCCACGAGTTGGCCTGGTATTGCAGTACCTCCAGGATCGGCTCACTCCCCTCTCGGGGAGAAATAATTCAAATGAAAATTAAGTGTCCCCGCTCGCCCTGTCTATTATACCAGTGTGTCGATTGTTTTAATGAGATAAATAAATTATTTAATTGCAATAAACCAGTTCATTGCCATTGCTATTCACGTATTATCTACACAATACATGTACATGTATATATTATTAGGAAGAGTAACAACGAAGAATTAAATTGAAGAATTTATTTATAACATGTAAATTGGTTAAATGTCGGATTTCGGTAACTAACTAAAAATTATCGCAAGTTACATGCGACGTTTTGTTTTTGGCTAAAGGGCGATGACCATTACTGTGTACGAACGATATCGTATTGAAAACGTATAACATACGTTGTCGCAATTCCACCACTTAGTGCTTAATTCAAAGCCGAGTCTTACATGTCTGTTCCATTTCCTGAACAGCATTCAATTGCCAGAATTGATCAACTACTGTATTATAACGTTTCAAATGTTTCCGGACGCAGGTGTTCAATGTTTTCCGTCAATGTTTGCAAATATTGGTCTATTTGGTACACCTCAACCATTGTAAAAATAGAAAATGAACACTTGTCGGACTTGCCAGTTTTTTGGTATCGCTTCTCGGCCTTTTGGCTAAGATCAAAGTGTAGTATCTGTTCTTATCAGCTTAATATCTGATACGTGCCCCATGTGGGTACTTCGATATTAAACTGATTTTTGCAACTAGGTGAGAAGTTAGGTGCTTGCACCGCTCTTGCCACGAGTTGGCCTGGTATTGCAGTACCTCCAGGATCGGCTCACTCCCCTCTCGGGGAGAAATAATTCAAATGAAAATTAAGTGTCCCCGCTCGCCCTGTCTATTATACCAGTGTGTCGATTGTTTTAATGAGATAAATAAATTATTTAATTGCAATAAACCAGTTCATTGCCATTGCTATTCACGTATTATCTACACAATACATGTACATGTATATATTATTAGGAAGAGTAACAACGAAGAATTAAATTGAAGAATTTATTTATAACATGTAAATTGGTTAAATGTCGGATTTCGGTAACTAACTAAAAATTATCGCAAGTTACATGCGACGTTTTGTTTTTGGCTAAAGGGCGATGACCATTACTGTGTACGAACGATATCGTATTGAAAACGTATAACATACGTTGTCGCAATTCCACCACTTAGTGCTTAATTCAAAGCCGAGTCTTACATGTCTGTTCCATTTCCTGAACAGCATTCAATTGCCAGAATTGATCAACTACTGTATTATAACGTTTCAAATGTTTCCGGACGCAGGTGTTCAATGTTTTCCGTCAATGTTTGCAAATATTGGTCTATTTGGTACACCTCAACCATTGTAAAAATAGAAAATGAACACTTGTCGGACTTGCCAGTTTTTTGGTATCGCTTCTCGGCCTTTTGGCTAAGATCAAAGTGTAGTATCTGTTCTTATCAGCTTAATATCTGATACGTGCCCCATGTGGGTACTTCGATATTAAACTGATTTTTGCAACTAGGTGAGAAGTTAGGTGCTTGCACCGCTCTTGCCACGAGTTGGCCTGGTATTGCAGTACCTCCAGGATCGGCTCACTGCCCTCTCGGGGAGAAATAATTCAAATGAAAATTAAGTGTCCCCGCTCGCCCTGTCTATTATACCAGTGTGTCGATTGTTTTAATGAGATAAATAAATTATTTAATTGCAATAAACCAGTTCATTGCCATTGCTATTCACGTATTATCTACACAATACATGTACATGTATATATTATTAGGAAGAGTAACAACGAAGAATTAAATTGAAGAATTTATTTATAACATGTAAATTGGTTAAATGTCGGATTTCGGTAACTAACTAAAAATTATCGCAAGTTACATGCGACGTTTTGTTTTTGGCTAAAGGGCGATGACCATTACTGTGTACGAACGATATCGTATTGAAAACGTATAACATACGTTGTCGCAATTCCACCACTTAGTGCTTAATTCAAAGCCGAGTCTTACATGTCTGTTCCATTTCCTGAACAGCATTCAATTGCCAGAATTGATCAACTACTGTATTATAACGTTTCAAATGTTTCCGGACGCAGGTGTTCAATGTTTTCCGTCAATGTTTGCAAATATTGGTCTATTTGGTACACCTCAACCATTGTAAAAATAGAAAATGAACACTTGTCGGACTTGCCAGTTTTTTGGTATCGCTTCTCGGCCTTTTGGCTAAGATCAAAGTGTAGTATCTGTTCTTATCAGCTTAATATCTGATACGTGCCCCATGTGGGTACTTCGATATTAAACTGATTTTTGCAACTAGGTGAGAAGTTAGGTGCTTGCACCGCTCTTGCCACGAGTTGGCCTGGTATTGCAGTACCTCCAGGATCGGCTCACTCCCCTCTCGGGGAGAAATAATTCAAATGAAAATTAAGTGTCCCCGCTCGCCCTGTCTATTATACCAGTGTGTCGATTGTTTTAATGAGATAAATAAATTATTTAATTGCAATAAACCAGTTCATTGCCATTGCTATTCACGTATTATCTACACAATACATGTACATGTATATATTATTAGGAAGAGTAACAACGAAGAATTAAATTGAAGAATTTATTTATAACATGTAAATTGGTTAAATGTCGGATTTCGGTAACTAACTAAAAATTATCGCAAGTTACATGCGACGTTTTGTTTTTGGCTAAAGGGCGATGACCATTACTGTGTACGAACGATATCGTATTGAAAACGTATAACATACGTTGTCGCAATTCCACCACTTAGTGCTTAATTCAAAGCCGAGTCTTACATGTCTGTTCCATTTCCTGAACAGCATTCAATTGCCAGAATTGATCAACTACTGTATTATAACGTTTCAAATGTTTCCGGACGCAGGTGTTCAATGTTTTCCGTCAATGTTTGCAAATATTGGTCTATTTGGTACACCTCAACCATTGTAAAAATAGAAAATGAACACTTGTCGGACTTGCCAGTTTTTTGGTATCGCTTCTCGGCCTTTTGGCTAAGATCAAAGTGTAGTATCTGTTCTTATCAGCTTAATATCTGATACGTGCCCCATGTGGGTACTTCGATATTAAACTGATTTTTGCAACTAGGTGAGAAGTTAGGTGCTTGCACCGCTCTTGCCACGAGTTGGCCTGGTATTGCAGTACCTCCAGGATCGGCTCACTCCCCTCTCGGGGAGAAATAATTCAAATGAAAATTAAGTGTCCCCGCTCGCCCTGTCTATTATACCAGTGTGTCGATTGTTTTAATGAGATAAATAAATTATTTAATTGCAATAAACCAGTTCATTGCCATTGCTATTCACGTATTATCTACACAATACATGTACATGTATATATTATTAGGAAGAGTAACAACGAAGAATTAAATTGAAGAATTTATTTATAACATGTAAATTGGTTAAATGTCGGATTTCGGTAACTAACTAAAAATTATCGCAAGTTACATGCGACGTTTTGTTTTTGGCTAAAGGGCGATGACCATTACTGTGTACGAACGAGATCGTATTGAAAACGTATAACATACGTTGTCGCAATTCCACCACTTAGTGCTTAATTCAAAGCCGAGTCTTACATGTCTGTTCCATTTCCTGAACAGCATTCAATTGCCAGAATTGATCAACTACTGTATTATAACGTTTCAAATGTTTCCGGACGCAGGTGTTCAATGTTTTCCGTCAATGTTTGCAAATATTGGTCTATTTGGTACACCTCAACCATTGTAAAAATAGAAAATGAACACTTGTCGGACTTGCCAGTTTTTTGGTATCGCTTCTCGGCCTTTTGGCTAAGATCAAAGTGTAGTATCTGTTCTTATCAGCTTAATATCTGATACGTGCCCCATGTGGGTACTTCGATATTAAACTGATTTTTGCAACTAGGTGAGAAGTTAGGTGCTTGCACCGCTCTTGCCACGAGTTGGCCTGGTATTGCAGTACCTCCAGGATCGGCTCACTCCCCTCTCGGGGAGAAATAATTCAAATGAAAATTAAGTGTCCCCGCTCGCCCTGTCTATTATACCAGTGTGTCGATTGTTTTAATGAGATAAATAAATTATTTAATTGCAATAAACCAGTTCATTGCCATTGCTATTCACGTATTATCTACACAATACATGTACATGTATATATTATTAGGAAGAGTAACAACGAAGAATTAAATTGAAGAATTTATTTATAACATGTAAATTGGTTAAATGTCGGATTTCGGTAACTAACTAAAAATTATCGCAAGTTACATGCGACGTTTTGTTTTTGGCTAAAGGGCGATGACCATTACTGTGTACGAACGAGATCGTATTGAAAACGTATAACATACGTTGTCGCAATTCCACCACTTAGTGCTTAATTCAAAGCCGAGTCTTACATGTCTGTTCCATTTCCTGAACAGCATTCAATTGCCAGAATTGATCAACTACTGTATTATAACGTTTCAAATGTTTCCGGACGCAGGTGTTCAATGTTTTCCGTCAATGTTTGCAAATATTGGTCTATTTGGTACACCTCAACCATTGTAAAAATAGAAAATGAACACTTGTCGGACTTGCCAGTTTTTTGGTATCGCTTCTCGGCCTTTTGGCTAAGATCAAAGTGTAGTATCTGTTCTTATCAGCTTAATATCTGATACGTGCCCCATGTGGGTACTTCGATATTAAACTGATTTTTGCAACTAGGTGAGAAGTTAGGTGCTTGCACCGCTCTTGCCACGAGTTGGCCTGGTATTGCAGTACCTCCAGGATCGGCTCACTCCCCTCTCGGGGAGAAATAATTCAAATGAAAATTAAGTGTCCCCGCTCGCCCTGTCTATTATACCAGTGTGTCGATTGTTTTAATGAGATAAATAAATTATTTAATTGCAATAAACCAGTTCATTGCCATTGCTATTCACGTATTATCTACACAATACATGTACATGTATATATTATTAGGAAGAGTAACAACGAAGAATTAAATTGAAGAATTTATTTATAACATGTAAATTGGTTAAATGTCGGATTTCGGTAACTAACTAAAAATTATCGCAAGTTACATGCGACGTTTTGTTTTTGGCTAAAGGGCGATGACCATTACTGTGTACGAACGATATCGTATTGAAAACGTATAACATACGTTGTCGCAATTCCACCACTTAGTGCTTAATTCAAAGCCGAGTCTTACATGTCTGTTCCATTTCCTGAACAGCATTCAATTGCCAGAATTGATCAACTACTGTATTATAACGTTTCAAATGTTTCCGGACGCAGGTGTTCAATGTTTTCCGTCAATGTTTGCAAATATTGGTCTATTTGGTACACCTCAACCATTGTAAAAATAGAAAATGAACACTTGTCGGACTTGCCAGTTTTTTGGTATCGCTTCTCGGCCTTTTGGCTAAGATCAAAGTGTAGTATCTGTTCTTATCAGCTTAATATCTGATACGTGCCCCATGTGGGTACTTCGATATTAAACTGATTTTTGCAACTAGGTGAGAAGTTAGGTGCTTGCACCGCTCTTGCCACGAGTTGGCCTGGTATTGCAGTACCTCCAGGATCGGCTCACTCCCCTCTCGGGGAGAAATAATTCAAATGAAAATTAAGTGTCCCCGCTCGCCCTGTCTATTATACCAGTGTGTCGATTGTTTTAATGAGATAAATAAATTATTTAATTGCAATAAACCAGTTCATTGCCATTGCTATTCACGTATTATCTACACAATACATGTACATGTATATATTATTAGGAAGAGTAACAACGAAGAATTAAATTGAAGAATTTATTTATAACATGTAAATTGGTTAAATGTCGGATTTCGGTAACTAACTAAAAATTATCGCAAGTTACATGCGACGTTTTGTTTTTGGCTAAAGGGCGATGACCATTACTGTGTACGAACGAGATCGTATTGAAAACGTATAACATACGTTGTCGCAATTCCACCACTTAGTGCTTAATTCAAAGCCGAGTCTTACATGTCTGTTCCATTTCCTGAACAGCATTCAATTGCCAGAATTGATCAACTACTGTATTATAACGTTTCAAATGTTTCCGGACGCAGGTGTTCAATGTTTTCCGTCAATGTTTGCAAATATTGGTCTATTTGGTACACCTCAACCATTGTAAAAATAGAAAATGAACACTTGTCGGACTTGCCAGTTTTTTGGTATCGCTTCTCGGCCTTTTGGCTAAGATCAAAGTGTAGTATCTGTTCTTATCAGCTTAATATCTGATACGTGCCCCATGTGGGTACTTCGATATTAAACTGATTTTTGCAACTAGGTGAGAAGTTAGGTGCTTGCACCGCTCTTGCCACGAGTTGGCCTGGTATTGCAGTACCTCCAGGATCGGCTCACTCCCCTCTCGGGGAGAAATAATTCAAATGAAAATTAAGTGTCCCCGCTCGCCCTGTCTATTATACCAGTGTGTCGATTGTTTTAATGAGATAAATAAATTATTTAATTGCAATAAACCAGTTCATTGCCATTGCTATTCACGTATTATCTACACAATACATGTACATGTATATATTATTAGGAAGAGTAACAACGAAGAATTAAATTGAAGAATTTATTTATAACATGTAAATTGGTTAAATGTCGGATTTCGGTAACTAACTAAAAATTATCGCAAGTTACATGCGACGTTTTGTTTTTGGCTAAAGGGCGATGACCATTACTGTGTACGAACGATATCGTATTGAAAACGTATAACATACGTTGTCGCAATTCCACCACTTAGTGCTTAATTCAAAGCCGAGTCTTACATGTCTGTTCCATTTCCTGAACAGCATTCAATTGCCAGAATTGATCAACTACTGTATTATAACGTTTCAAATGTTTCCGGACGCAGGTGTTCAATGTTTTCCGTCAATGTTTGCAAATATTGGTCTATTTGGTACACCTCAACCATTGTAAAAATAGAAAATGAACACTTGTCGGACTTGCCAGTTTTTTGGTATCGCTTCTCGGCCTTTTGGCTAAGATCAAAGTGTAGTATCTGTTCTTATCAGCTTAATATCTGATACGTGCCCCATGTGGGTACTTCGATATTAAACTGATTTTTGCAACTAGGTGAGAAGTTAGGTGCTTGCACCGCTCTTGCCACGAGTTGGCCTGGTATTGCAGTACCTCCAGGATCGGCTCACTCCCCTCTCGGGGAGAAATAATTCAAATGAAAATTAAGTGTCCCCGCTCGCCCTGTCTATTATACCAGTGTGTCGATTGTTTTAATGAGATAAATAAATTATTTAATTGCAATAAACCAGTTCATTGCCATTGCTATTCACGTATTATCTACACAATACATGTACATGTATATATTATTAGGAAGAGTAACAACGAAGAATTAAATTGAAGAATTTATTTATAACATGTAAATTGGTTAAATGTCGGATTTCGGTAACTAACTAAAAATTATCGCAAGTTACATGCGACGTTTTGTTTTTGGCTAAAGGGCGATGACCATTACTGTGTACGAACGAGATCGTATTGAAAACGTATAACATACGTTGTCGCAATTCCACCACTTAGTGCTTAATTCAAAGCCGAGTCTTACATGTCTGTTCCATTTCCTGAACAGCATTCAATTGCCAGAATTGATCAACTACTGTATTATAACGTTTCAAATGTTTCCGGACGCAGGTGTTCAATGTTTTCCGTCAATGTTTGCAAATATTGGTCTATTTGGTACACCTCAACCATTGTAAAAATAGAAAATGAACACTTGTCGGACTTGCCAGTTTTTTGGTATCGCTTCTCGGCCTTTTGGCTAAGATCAAAGTGTAGTATCTGTTCTTATCAGCTTAATATCTGATACGTGCCCCATGTGGGTACTTCGATATTAAACTGATTTTTGCAACTAGGTGAGAAGTTAGGTGCTTGCACCGCTCTTGCCACGAGTTGGCCTGGTATTGCAGTACCTCCAGGATCGGCTCACTCCCCTCTCGGGGAGAAATAATTCAAATGAAAATTAAGTGTCCCCGCTCGCCCTGTCTATTATACCAGTGTGTCGATTGTTTTAATGAGATAAATAAATTATTTAATTGCAATAAACCAGTTCATTGCCATTGCTATTCACGTATTATCTACACAATACATGTACATGTATATATTATTAGGAAGAGTAACAACGAAGAATTAAATTGAAGAATTTATTTATAACATGTAAATTGGTTAAATGTCGGATTTCGGTAACTAACTAAAAATTATCGCAAGTTACATGCGACGTTTTGTTTTTGGCTAAAGGGCGATGACCATTACTGTGTACGAACGAGATCGTATTGAAAACGTATAACATACGTTGTCGCAATTCCACCACTTAGTGCTTAATTCAAAGCCGAGTCTTACATGTCTGTTCCATTTCCTGAACAGCATTCAATTGCCAGAATTGATCACCTACTGTATTATAACGTTTCAAATGTTTCCGGACGCAGGTGTTCAATGTTTTCCGTCAATGTTTGCAAATATTGGTCTATTTGGTACACCTCAACCATTGTAAAAATAGAAAATGAACACTTGTCGGACTTGCCAGTTTTTTGGTATCGCTTCTCGGCCTTTTGGCTAAGATCAAAGTGTAGTATCTGTTCTTATCAGCTTAATATCTGATACGTGCCCCATGTGGGTACTTCGATATTAAACTGATTTTTGCAACTAGGTGAGAAGTTAGGTGCTTGCACCGCTCTTGCCACGAGTTGGCCTGGTATTGCAGTACCTCCAGGATCGGCTCACTCCCCTCTCGGGGAGAAATAATTCAAATGAAAATTAAGTGTCCCCGCTCGCCCTGTCTATTATACCAGTGTGTCGATTGTTTTAATGAGATAAATAAATTATTTAATTGCAATAAACCAGTTCATTGCCATTGCTATTCACGTATTATCTACACAATACATGTACATGTATATATTATTAGGAAGAGTAACAACGAAGAATTAAATTGAAGAATTTATTTATAACATGTAAATTGGTTAAATGTCGGATTTCGGTAACTAACTAAAAATTATCGCAAGTTACATGCGACGTTTTGTTTTTGGCTAAAGGGCGATGACCATTACTGTGTACGAACGAGATCGTATTGAAAACGTATAACATACGTTGTCGCAATTCCACCACTTAGTGCTTAATTCAAAGCCGAGTCTTACATGTCTGTTCCATTTCCTGAACAGCATTCAATTGCCAGAATTGATCAACTACTGTATTATAACGTTTCAAATGTTTCCGGACGCAGGTGTTCAATGTTTTCCGTCAATGTTTGCAAATATTGGTCTATTTGGTACACCTCAACCATTGTAAAAATAGAAAATGAACACTTGTCGGACTTGCCAGTTTTTTGGTATCGCTTCTCGGCCTTTTGGCTAAGATCAAAGTGTAGTATCTGTTCTTATCAGCTTAATATCTGATACGTGCCCCATGTGGGTACTTCGATATTAAACTGATTTTTGCAACTAGGTGAGAAGTTAGGTGCTTGCACCGCTCTTGCCACGAGTTGGCCTGGTATTGCAGTACCTCCAGGATCGGCTCACTCCCCTCTCGGGGAGAAATAATTCAAATGAAAATTAAGTGTCCCCGCTCGCCCTGTCTATTATACCAGTGTGTCGATTGTTTTAATGAGATAAATAAATTATTTAATTGCAATAAACCAGTTCATTGCCATTGCTATTCACGTATTATCTACACAATACATGTACATGTATATATTATTAGGAAGAGTAACAACGAAGAATTAAATTGAAGAATTTATTTATAACATGTAAATTGGTTAAATGTCGGATTTCGGTAACTAACTAAAAATTATCGCAAGTTACATGCGACGTTTTGTTTTTGGCTAAAGGGCGATGACCATTACTGTGTACGAACGAGATCGTATTGAAAACGTATAACATACGTTGTCGCAATTCCACCACTTAGTGCTTAATTCAAAGCCGAGTCTTACATGTCTGTTCCATTTCCTGAACAGCATTCAATTGCCAGAATTGATCAACTACTGTATTATAACGTTTCAAATGTTTCCGGACGCAGGTGTTCAATGTTTTCCGTCAATGTTTGCAAATATTGGTCTATTTGGTACACCTCAACCATTGTAAAAATAGAAAATGAACACTTGTCGGACTTGCCAGTTTTTTGGTATCGCTTCTCGGCCTTTTGGCTAAGATCAAAGTGTAGTATCTGTTCTTATCAGCTTAATATCTGATACGTGCCCCATGTGGGTACTTCGATATTAAACTGATTTTTGCAACTAGGTGAGAAGTTAGGTGCTTGCACCGCTCTTGCCACGAGTTGGCCTGGTATTGCAGTACCTCCAGGATCGGCTCACTCCCCTCTCGGGGAGAAATAATTCAAATGAAAATTAAGTGTCCCCGCTCGCCCTGTCTATTATACCAGTGTGTCGATTGTTTTAATGAGATAAATAAATTATTTAATTGCAATAAACCAGTTCATTGCCATTGCTATTCACGTATTATCTACACAATACATGTACATGTATATATTATTAGGAAGAGTAACAACGAAGAATTAAATTGAAGAATTTATTTATAACATGTAAATTGGTTAAATGTCGGATTTCGGTAACTAACTAAAAATTATCGCAAGTTACATGCGACGTTTTGTTTTTGGCTAAAGGGCGATGACCATTACTGTGTACGAACGAGATCGTATTGAAAACGTATAACATACGTTGTCGCAATTCCACCACTTAGTGCTTAATTCAAAGCCGAGTCTTACATGTCTGTTCCATTTCCTGAACAGCATTCAATTGCCAGAATTGATCAACTACTGTATTATAACGTTTCAAATGTTTCCGGACGCAGGTGTTCAATGTTTTCCGTCAATGTTTGCAAATATTGGTCTATTTGGTACACCTCAACCATTGTAAAAATAGAAAATGAACACTTGTCGGACTTGCCAGTTTTTTGGTATCGCTTCTCGGCCTTTTGGCTAAGATCAAAGTGTAGTATCTGTTCTTATCAGCTTAATATCTGATACGTGCCCCATGTGGGTACTTCGATATTAAACTGATTTTTGCAACTAGGTGAGAAGTTAGGTGCTTGCACCGCTCTTGCCACGAGTTGGCCTGGTATTGCAGTACCTCCAGGATCGGCTCACTCCCCTCTCGGGGAGAAATAATTCAAATGAAAATTAAGTGTCCCCGCTCGCCCTGTCTATTATACCAGTGTGTCGATTGTTTTAATGAGATAAATAAATTATTTAATTGCAATAAACCAGTTCATTGCCATTGCTATTCACGTATTATCTACACAATACATGTACATGTATATAGTATTAGGAAGAGTAACAACGAAGAATTAAATTGAAGAATTTATTTATAACATGTAAATTGGTTAAATGTCGGATTTCGGTAACTAACTAAAAATTATCGCAAGTTACATGCGACGTTTTGTTTTTGGCTAAAGGGCGATGACCATTACTGTGTACGAACGAGATCGTATTGAAAACGTATAACATACGTTGTCGCAATTCCACCACTTAGTGCTTAATTCAAAGCCGAGTCTTACATGTCTGTTCCATTTCCTGAACAGCATTCAATTGCCAGAATTGATCAACTACTGTATTATAACGTTTCAAATGTTTCCGGACGCAGGTGTTCAATGTTTTCCGTCAATGTTTGCAAATATTGGTCTATTTGGTACACCTCAACCATTGTAAAAATAGAAAATGAACACTTGTCGGACTTGCCAGTTTTTTGGTATCGCTTCTCGGCCTTTTGGCTAAGATCAAAGTGTAGTATCTGTTCTTATCAGCTTAATATCTGATACGTGCCCCATGTGGGTACTTCGATATTAAACTGATTTTTGCAACTAGGTGAGAAGTTAGGTGCTTGCACCGCTCTTGCCACGAGTTGGCCTGGTATTGCAGTACCTCCAGGATCGGCTCACTCCCCTCTCGGGGAGAAATAATTCAAATGAAAATTAAGTGTCCCCGCTCGCCCTGTCTATTATACCAGTGTGTCGATTGTTTTAATGAGATAAATAAATTATTTAATTGCAATAAACCAGTTCATTGCCATTGCTATTCACGTATTATCTACACAATACATGTACATGTATATATTATTAGGAAGAGTAACAACGAAGAATTAAATTGAAGAATTTATTTATAACATGTAAATTGGTTAAATGTCGGATTTCGGTAACTAACTAAAAATTATCGCAAGTTACATGCGACGTTTTGTTTTTGGCTAAAGGGCGATGACCATTACTGTGTACGAACGAGATCGTATTGAAAACGTATAACATACGTTGTCGCAATTCCACCACTTAGTGCTTAATTCAAAGCCGAGTCTTACATGTCTGTTCCATTTCCTGAACAGCATTCAATTGCCAGAATTGATCAACTACTGTATTATAACGTTTCAAATGTTTCCGGACGCAGGTGTTCAATGTTTTCCGTCAATGTTTGCAAATATTGGTCTATTTGGTACACCTCAACCATTGTAAAAATAGAAAATGAACACTTGTCGGACTTGCCAGTTTTTTGGTATCGCTTCTCGGCCTTTTGGCTAAGATCAAAGTGTAGTATCTGTTCTTATCAGCTTAATATCTGATACGTGCCCCATGTGGGTACTTCGATATTAAACTGATTTTTGCAACTAGGTGAGAAGTTAGGTGCTTGCACCGCTCTTGCCACGAGTTGGCCTGGTATTGCAGTACCTCCAGGATCGGCTCACTCCCCTCTCGGGGAGAAATAATTCAAATGAAAATTAAGTGTCCCCGCTCGCCCTGTCTATTATACCAGTGTGTCGATTGTTTTAATGAGATAAATAAATTATTTAATTGCAATAAACCAGTTCATTGCCATTGCTATTCACGTATTATCTACACAATACATGTACATGTATATATTATTAGGAAGAGTAACAACGAAGAATTAAATTGAAGAATTTATTTATAACATGTAAATTGGTTAAATGTCGGATTTCGGTAACTAACTAAAAATTATCGCAAGTTACATGCGACGTTTTGTTTTTGGCTAAAGGGCGATGACCATTACTGTGTACGAACGAGATCGTATTGAAAACGTATAACATACGTTGTCGCAATTCCACCACTTAGTGCTTAATTCAAAGCCGAGTCTTACATGTCTGTTCCATTTCCTGAACAGCATTCAATTGCCAGAATTGATCAACTACTGTATTATAACGTTTCAAATGTTTCCGGACGCAGGTGTTCAATGTTTTCCGTCAATGTTTGCAAATATTGGTCTATTTGGTACACCTCAACCATTGTAAAAATAGAAAATGAACACTTGTCGGACTTGCCAGTTTTTTGGTATCGCTTCTCGGCCTTTTGGCTAAGATCAAAGTGTAGTATCTGTTCTTATCAGCTTAATATCTGATACGTGCCCCATGTGGGTACTTCGATATTAAACTGATTTTTGCAACTAGGTGAGAAGTTAGGTGCTTGCACCGCTCTTGCCACGAGTTGGCCTGGTATTGCAGTACCTCCAGGATCGGCTCACTCCCCTCTCGGGGAGAAATAATTCAAATGAAAATTAAGTGTCCCCGCTCGCCCTGTCTATTATACCAGTGTGTCGATTGTTTTAATGAGATAAATAAATTATTTAATTGCAATAAACCAGTTCATTGCCATTGCTATTCACGTATTATCTACACAATACATGTACATGTATATATTATTAGGAAGAGTAACAACGAAGAATTAAATTGAAGAATTTATTTATAACATGTAAATTGGTTAAATGTCGGATTTCGGTAACTAACTAAAAATTATCGCAAGTTACATGCGACGTTTTGTTTTTGGCTAAAGGGCGATGACCATTACTGTGTACGAACGAGATCGTATTGAAAACGTATAACATACGTTGTCGCAATTCCACCACTTAGTGCTTAATTCAAAGCCGAGTCTTACATGTCTGTTCCATTTCCTGAACAGCATTCAATTGCCAGAATTGATCAACTACTGTATTATAACGTTTCAAATGTTTCCGGACGCAGGTGTTCAATGTTTTCCGTCAATGTTTGCAAATATTGGTCTATTTGGTACACCTCAACCATTGTAAAAATAGAAAATGAACACTTGTCGGACTTGCCAGTTTTTTGGTATCGCTTCTCGGCCTTTTGGCTAAGATCAAAGTGTAGTATCTGTTCTTATCAGCTTAATATCTGATACGTGCCCCATGTGGGTACTTCGATATTAAACTGATTTTTGCAACTAGGTGAGAAGTTAGGTGCTTGCACCGCTCTTGCCACGAGTTGGCCTGGTATTGCAGTACCTCCAGGATCGGCTCACTCCCCTCTCGGGGAGAAATAATTCAAATGAAAATTAAGTGTCCCCGCTCGCCCTGTCTATTATACCAGTGTGTCGATTGTTTTAATGAGATAAATAAATTATTTAATTGCAATAAACCAGTTCATTGCCATTGCTATTCACGTATTATCTACACAATACATGTACATGTATATATTATTAGGAAGAGTAACAACGAAGAATTAAATTGAAGAATTTATTTATAACATGTAAATTGGTTAAATGTCGGATTTCGGTAACTAACTAAAAATTATCGCAAGTTACATGCGACGTTTTGTTTTTGGCTAAAGGGCGATGACCATTACTGTGTACGAACGAGATCGTATTGAAAACGTATAACATACGTTGTCGCAATTCCACCACTTAGTGCTTAATTCAAAGCCGAGTCTTACATGTCTGTTCCATTTCCTGAACAGCATTCAATTGCCAGAATTGATCAACTACTGTATTATAACGTTTCAAATGTTTCCGGACGCAGGTGTTCAATGTTTTCCGTCAATGTTTGCAAATATTGGTCTATTTGGTACACCTCAACCATTGTAAAAATAGAAAATGAACACTTGTCGGACTTGCCAGTTTTTTGGTATCATCATTCGTGTCGTAGCATTCGAACGAATAGGACCGTCTCCAGTGTCTGGAATAACTCTCTACTCTCTACTTGCGTAGCAGTTTTTCAGTATCTTCGTGGTTGCCAGCATACATAGCGACGATAAGTATTTTTATTAATTTTTTTTTTTACATATTTCTGTTCCCTTTTAAATAGTTCCTATTTGACTTAAATTATATCTGTCTGCAAATAGCAGTTATTTAAGTTAAAATCTCAGTTTACTCCCAATTCAAATTAGGTCAATAAATAAGTTTTTCTCCCTTCCTAAAAAAAAAAGTTGCTTCATTTTATTAGTTTAAATTTTTAAACCGCTCAATCATGCCTAACCAAAAAAGAAAACTTTCCAGCCCCGACTCCCCTCATCAGACCTCCAAACAACAAAAGGTCTCTCAAAATCAGATAAACAAAAATGATTATCCGGTTGAAGAAACTGTGGTAATAAAGTCTAGTAACAGGGCCTTCCTCAATATCATGGCGCTCAGTTTTCAATACATGATACTGAGCTTCCTAGGGGACAAAAGCAAGGAGTCCTTCAAATTTAGGAGGCTCAAAAGTTGCTACATGGTACATGTGCCACTAGCTAGGTTGCGCTCCAAACTACTGGACGCAACAAAGCTAGGGCCGTACGATGTAACGGCTTCATTATACGACCCCAACTTTAAAAGTAAAAATAGTCAACAAAAAATCAATAAAAAAAGTCAGGACAGCCCTAACTACATATTTAAGACAATATGGCGATACATACAACTGATGTATTATCCCTTAAAGAACAGGAACAAATTATTAAGCAGAATAACAAAATCGACGTCTCCCTAAAAGAGGTCCAAAAACCTGGCTTTTTAATTGTGAGACTAGATTCCCAATTAAAAGATGTAAAAGAGCTAAAAATGGATCATACTTTAAATTATAAATTGGCAGAATATAAACCTAATCCAAAGTTCTGCACGGTCTGTGCCAAATTAGGACACTATGCCAAGACTTGCAAAAATCAAAAGCAAACTTGTATTAAATGCTCAGAACAACATGATACCAAAATGTGTAAATCACAAACTATTAAATGCAATAACTGCAAGGGTAACCATCAGGCTAACGATAAAAAATGCCCCCAATATATATACCAAAAAACTGTTTTAGAAAATATGTATGCAAAATTTATGACATTTGAAGAAGCCAAGCAAATGGCTACACAAAACAACAAAGCTTCTACTTGTCTAAATTCAAATGCAGTAAAAACAAATAAAACTGTCAAATGCTCGGATAAGCAGGAAACACCTGTCAACTTAATAAACAATAAAAACGCGGTCAACTTAATTAAAGATAAAACACCGGTAAATATTGCTGAAAAAACATCCGTGACAATTAACAACAGTTCAGATAACGCCCTATCATACGCCGACATGTTAAAAACCCCGCCGCGATTGGTAATTGACGAATCCTCACCCCAGGAGGAAACTGGTTACAAAAACAATTCACCTATAAAAGAAACTCCTAAAATTCCCCAGCAGGATAAAATCACTAGAGTAGAAAATAAAACAAAACATTCGATACAGTTTGTGAAGGCCATCCTGGACCTATCCCAGCACGGCCATAAAGGTAAATCCATAAAGAAAAATCAAGAAAAAATCTTAGAACAACTATTAGGATTCCTTAACGGTCAACTCAACCTTAATCTCAAAGCATCGGAATTTAATTAAGTAGCCATAACCATAGTTATTAAACAAAACATCCAGTAATAAGTATATATAATGGGTCATTACATCCTTCAATGGAATGCGCGCTCGCTCTACGCTAACGTGAATTCCTTAAAAAATTTCTTAGACGAAAACGAAAAACCCGACGTTATATGTATTCAGGAAACCCACTTTCAAGGTAACCGATACATAAAACTTAATGGATATCAACCACCTGTAATTAAAAATAGAAACGGAATAAAAAACAATAAAGGTAAAATAAAAAGTAAGGGAGGTGGCGTAGCCGTCTATGTTTCAAACTTATTAACATACACGGAAATCGACTTCCAAGCCGAAAACATAGAAATAACAGGTGTTACCATAAATTGTCAAAACGATAAAATTAATATTGTCAATATGTATAGACCCCCTGACCAAACACTAAACTTTCAGGATTATACTAAACTTTTTAATAATATAAATCAAAATTTAGTCCTGCTAGGCGACTATAATGCAAGGTCTTCATTATGGGGGTCTATTAAAACTGATAAAAATGGACAAGTCTTAGAGGACCTAATACAACATATGGACCTCATAGTACTAAACGACGGGTCAGGCACCCGTCTAGATAACAACGGTAACACCTCCGAAATTGATCTAACCTTTGTTTCCCCTTCACTAACTAAAGATAGTCAATGGGCAGTTCTGGAAGATCCACTCGGTTCTGACCATTTTCCAATTCTAACTGTATTAAAATCAAAACCAATTAAAAATGAAGTATGCACGGCCCAAAGGTGGATATATGATAAAGCCAACTGGCACCTTTTCTCCAAAATATGCCAGAATGTAAAGATTCAAGACGTAAAACACCAAGATATTAATATTTATAACACCAACATATGCCAACAAATTACATCCATCGCAGATGCTGCCATACCAAAAACAAAAGGCAAAGTCCATATAAGGAAAAATTGTCCTTGGTGGAATACGCAATGCACGGAAGCTAAAAAAGTTAAAAGAAATAAATTACGCAGATTCGATAAAACAAAAAATAGCCATGATCTAGATGAATATAAACAAGCTTTAAAAACTTTCAAAAATATTACAGACAAAGCGCGAAAAGAATATTTTCAAGACTTTTGTTCAAAATTAAATCACAGGTCAAATGTTAAGCAGGTTTGGCAAACAATCAAACATATGAAAGGAACTAAGGTCACTAGTCTACCTACGCTTGTCCAAAACCAAAAGCAAGCGGTAACTAATAAACAGAAAGCTAACTTGTTGGCAATGTCCTTCGCGGAAGATAGTAGCAACCAAATTCTAGAACCCGAATTTAAATTGCATAAGGAAAAATTTGAAAAGGAAAACCCAATAGAAAAAGATCTAAACCCCGATAATAATAAAAAATCTATTAATAAACCCTTCACGAAAGAGGAACTAATAAAGGTACTTAAAACCAAAAAAACTACCGCACCGGGAGATGACCGGATCTCATATGAAATGTTTAAACACATGCCGGATAACATGATAAACATCGTGTTAGATTTAATAAACCAAGTTTGGGACTCTGGACAATTACCATCTTCTTGGAAAAATGCAAATGTAATCCCAATCCTTAAACCCAATAAAAATAAATCAGACCCTAAATCATATCGCCCAATCTCACTGACCTCAAACTTTTGTAAACTAATGGAAAGCATGGTAAATGAAAGACTTAAATACATCATAGAAAAAAATAATATTATCAAGGACAACCAGAGTGGTTTCCGTAAAGGTCGGTCAACGATTGACCATTTAATCAGATTAGAAACAGAAATTCAAAAAGCTAAAGCAAGAAACCAGTATCTTTTGGCGGTATTTTTAGACATTGAAAAAGCCTTCGATCTCGTTTGGAGAAAAGGTCTTCTTTACAAAATTAAACAATTTGGAATAAGCGGTAATATGTTTAACTTTATATCAGACTTTTTACAGGACCGCAAAATTCAAGTTAAAGTAAATAACGAAACCTCGGACGAACGCGAACTCCAAAACGGCACCCCCCAAGGCAGCGTTATCAGTCCGACACTGTTTAATATTTTAATAGATGATTTAGTATATCAAGCTGAAAAATCCGCTAAAACTTCGCAGTTTGCCGATGACAGTGCAATGTGGCACAGAGGCCATAACCTTAAAATACTTAGAAATAAAATGCAACGAACTTTGGATAATGTAAGTAAATGGGCCATCAAATGGGGCTTTAAGATTTCAAAAACTAAAACAATAGGTGTTATTTTTGGAAACAGAAAAGTAACATCAACCAACCTCACATTAGGCAACCAACCCATAAAATTTGAAAATCATGTTAAATTTTTAGGATTGATATTTGACCGTAAATTAACATGGAAAAAACATTTTGACTACCTAGAGGAGAGATCTAAACCTATACTCAACCTTATGAGATATGTTCAGGCTAATAATTTTGGAATGGGCACTGAAACTCTGATAATGTTGTATAAATCTCTACTCAGGTCCATACTAGACTACGGATGCCAGGTTTTCAACTCCGCCTCTAATAGTCTTAAACTTAAACTAGATAAAATACAGTATAAGGGTCTCCGAATAGCTTTAGGCGCTTTAACGTCCACGCCAGTGGAAAATCTATTAGTTGAAGCAGGTGAAAATCCGCTGCAACTTAGGCGCGACGAATTTTCATTAAAATATTACGCTAGATGCTCACAAAATCAAAAAAATCCAGCAAAAGAAACCCTCGAGGATTGTGTCGAATATAGAGCAAAATCACAAAAATGGAAAAATGACACAATCCCTTTTGGCTACAGAGTAAGGAAAGAATTAAAACTAAATAAATTAGATAAAATTCAAATAGTGAAACACAATCCTCCTACTCTTCCACCATGGATTATAAAAACCGCAAATACCTCATGTGAATTAAAAAATAAAATAGATAAGGGAGATGACCCTAATATAATAAAAACAATAACCCTAGAACACCTAGATAGTAAATATAAAAACTTTGAAAAAATTTATACCGATGGTTCAAAGGACCCAATCACCGGTAAAACTGCTTGCGCGTTTACCGTACCAAAAGCAAAATATGTATTCCATGAACGCTGCACCGATAATATCTCGGTATACACCACCGAAATGATAGCAATTTTCAAAGCATTAAAATGGATAGTGGACTCTGACTATCCATATCAAAAGGTAGTTATACTTACAGATTCACTGAGTGCCATCCAATCAATTGATAATAACCAATCGAGTAGACCGGATATTTTAGAGGCTATTCAAATGCTAGCATTTAAAATAAGAAATAAACAAATCGAATCAATAATAGAATGGATACCAGCCCACGTAGGTATCCTAGGAAATGAACTAGCAGATAAACTTGCTAAAGCAGCTTTAAAACAAGAAAACATAAATATAAACATAGCCTATAGTACATCTGAATTCTACGCGATCGTGAAAAATATATTTAAAAAGAAATGGCAAGATATTTGGGACACACATCGAAATTCATGGTACTACCGGCTTAATCCATCAGTTAATTCAAAGCCATTTTTCTATCTAGGAAATCGAAATCATTCAAAAACTTTAACTAGACTCAGACTTGGCACCACCCTTCTACCTGGTCAAATGGGGCAACACATCAAAAATATATCGCCGCTCTGCAGTGTATGCAACACCAAAGAAGACATCGAACATGTCATCCTGCACTGCGTAGCCCATAACAACGCCAGAATAAAACTTAACACAGCGCTTACTAAATTTAACATCAATACCATCGATATCAAGATCTTGTTAGACCCTCCTAAAGAATTTAAAAACCAAATATATAAAGAGCTCGTCGATTTTATTACGGAAATTGATTATCACAAATGTATATAACTATCTCTTTCGTTTCCTTTCAATTCTTGTATACACCACTTACCTAGGTGTCTTCTGCGACGGTCGCGCCCTACAACTAATAAATAAAAAGTAAAATCCTCGGTACAGTAAGCCAAGAGCTTTGCCCAGGCGGCCCCGAGGGACATAGGGAATTCCAAAATAATCAACCCCTTTAACTTGTTAACAAACTACTCCTCAGTTAGGTAAGCCAAGAGCCTCGTCTCGGGCACCCTACGAGGAACACGCGTAATAACGGCAATAATAATCATGAAAAAGTCAAAATTAAACCTAAGTAGGATATGACAAGAGCATCGTCTCGGGCAGGTGCCTACATCCGATTGCAAATTAAAGTCAAATCCTCGGTCGAGTAAGCCAAGAGCCTCGTCTCGGGCTGTTACTGAGGGAAACTCATAAAAACCCAATCCCTATAACATGTAACAACCCAACTCCTCAGTAAGGAAAGCCAAGAGCTCGTCTCGGGCACCTTACGAGGAACACGCGTAATAACGGCAACAATAATAATGAAAATATTAAAAATACACCTAAGGAGGGTACGCCAAGAGCATCGTCTCGGGCAGGTGCCTAGATCCGACTACAAATTAAAGTCAAACCTCGGTAGAGTAAGCCAAGAGCTTCGTCTCGGGTAGCTACTGAGGGACATAGAAAATAAATCATAAATACTCCAATCCCTATAACATGTAACAAACCTACTCCTCGGTAAGGTAAGCCAAGAGCTTCGTCTCGGGCACCTTATCAGGTACACGCGCAATAACGGCACAAATAAATATTTAAAAAAAAAAAAATAAATAAAATAAACAAACCGAATGAGGGTATGCCAAGAGCATCGTCTCGGGCGATTCCCTACTTCGGAATACAAATAAAAGTCATCGGTAGAGTAAGCCAAGAGCCTCGTCTCGGGCACCTACTGATGATTACGCGTAATAACGACAATAATAATAATAATAATAATAATAATAATACAAAGTAGGGCATGCCAAGAGCTACGTCTCGGGCGGGTACCTACTTCTGAACATAATCCCTGTACATAATGTTTATAGCAATCTTGTATATATTTAAGGAAAAAAAAAACCAACAAAAAAAAAAAAAAAAAAAAAAAAACCAGAATAGAATACTCTAATAGATCTCTTAAAAATAAAAAAAACCATCAGAACATGTATATCATTCTTATCTTATAATTTACAAAAATATTGTACATAAACTAACAACAAATATAATACAATTCCACATTGAAATGTATATAACTGAGTTACTTCATTATTTTCAAATTTAAATTAATCTTGTAAGGCCATAGTAATGTATATATACATGTAATTTTTTTTTTCTTTCGTCTGTCAGATGAGACGTAAAACTGGTGCCTCGTGTACAGTATTCCATCAACTGGCACGTTAAAGACCCCATTGGCAGTATTCGATAAGAGTAGGCGCACGCGCCGCTGCCATGGCACGACCAGTACTTGCTGCTAGCGTCTTAGTTCTCTAGCTGGATGCAGCTTGATAGATAAATCTACTTCCGCTAAGTCTTTTTGGTTGCGGCATCTCTGACTACTTTTATCATTTCACTTATAGTATTTATGGCCTATAAATCCCAAAAAATACAAATAAATAGGTAAAAATTTTTAATAAAAGCCATTAGGCAATAAGTCCGTGCGAGACCGTTTTACGGTAGTCAAGGACGTTAAAAACCCCCTTAAGTAAGTTTTTTGGTATCGCTTCTCGGCCTTTTGGCTAAGATCAAAGTGTAGTATCTGTTCTTATCAGCTTAATATCTGATACGTGCCCCATGTGGGTACTTCGATATTAAACTGATTTTTGCAACTAGGTGAGAAGTTAGGTGCTTGCACCGCTCTTGCCACGAGTTGGCCTGGTATTGCAGTACCTCCAGGATCGGCTCACTCCCCTCTCGGGGAGAAATAATTCAAATGAAAATTAAGTGTCCCCGCTCGCCCTGTCTATTATACCAGTGTGTCGATTGTTTTAATGAGATAAATAAATTATTTAATTGCAATAAACCAGTTCATTGTCATTGCTATTCACGTATTATCTACACAATACATGTACATGTATATATTATTAGGAAGAGTAACAACAAAAAATTAAATTGAAGAATTTATTTATAACATGTAAATTGGTTAAATGTCGGATTTCGGTAACTAACTAAAAATTATCGCAAGTTACATGCGACGTTTTGTTTTTGGCTAAAGGGCGATGACCATTACTGTGTACGAACGAGATCGTATTGAAAACGTATAACATACGTTGTCGCAATTCCACCACTTAGTGCTTAATTCAAAGCCGAGTCTTACATGTCTGTTCCATTTCCTGAACAGCATTCAATTGCCAGAATTGATCAACTACTGTATTATAACGTTTCAAATGTTTCCGGACGCAGGTGTTCAATGTTTTCCGTCAATGTTTGCAAATATTGGTCTATTTGGTACACCTCAACCATTGTAAAAATCGAAAATGAACACTTGTCGGACTTGCCAGTTTTATGGTATCGCTTCTCGGCCTTTTGGCTAAGATCAAAGTGTAGTATCTGTTCTTATCAGCTTAATATCTGATACGTGCCCCATGTGGGTACTTCGATATTAAACTGATTTTTGCAACTAGGTGAGAAGTTAGGTGCTTGCACCGCTCTTGCCACGAGTTGGCCTGGTATTGCAGTACCTCCAGGATCGGCTCACTCCCCTCTCGGGGAGAAATAATTCAAATGAAAATTAAGTGTCCCCGCTCGCCCTGTCTATTATACCAGTGTGTCGATTGTTTTAATGAGATAAATAAATTATTTAATTGCAATAAACCAGTTCATTGTCATTGCTATTCACGTATTATCTACACAATACATGTACATGTATATATTATTAGGAAGAGTAACAACGAAGAATTAAATTGAAGAATTTATTTATAACATGTAAATTGGTTAAATGTCGGATTTCGGTAACTAACTAAAAATTATCGCAAGTTACATGCGACGTTTTGTTTTTGGCTAAAGGGCGATGACCATTACTGTGTACGAACGAGATCGTATTGAAAACGTATAACATACGTTGTCGCAATTCCACCACTTAGTGCTTAATTCAAAGCCGAGTCTTACATGTCTGTTCCATTTCCTGAACAGCATTCAATTGCCAGAATTGATCAACTACTGTATTATAACGTTTCAAATGTTTCCGGACGCAGGTGTTCAATGTTTTCCGTCAATGTTTGCAAATATTGGTCTATTTGGTACACCTCAACCATTGTAAAAATAGAAAATGAACACTTGTCGGACTTGCCAGTTTTTTGGTATCGCTTCTCGGCCTTTTGGCTAAGATCAAAGTGTAGTATCTGTTCTTATCAGCTTAATATCTGATACGTGCCCCATGTGGGTACTTCGATATTAAACTGATTTTTGCAACTAGGTGAGAAGTTAGGTGCTTGCACCGCTCTTGCCACGAGTTGGCCTGGTATTGCAGTACCTCCAGGATCGGCTCTCTCCCCTCTCGGGGAGAAATAATTCAAATGAAAATTAAGTGTCCCCGCTCGCCCTGTCTATTATACCAGTGTGTCGATTGTTTTAATGAGATAAATAAATTATTTAATTGCAATAAACCAGTTCATTGCCATTGCTATTCACGTATTATCTACACAATACATGTACATGTATATATTATTAGGAAGAGTAACAACGAAGAATTAAATTGAAGAATTTATTTATAACATGTAAATTGGTTAAATGTCGGATTTCGGTAACTAACTAAAAATTATCGCAAGTTACATGCGACGTTTTGTTTTTGGCTAAAGGGCGATGACCATTACTGTGTACGAACGAGATCGTATTGAAAACGTATAACATACGTTGTCGCAATTCCACCACTTAGTGCTTAATTCAAAGCCGAGTCTTACATGTCTGTTCCATTTCCTGAACAGCATTCAATTGCCAGAATTGATCAACTACTGTATTATAACGTTTCAAATGTTTCCGGACGCAGGTGTTCAATGTTTTCCGTCAATGTTTGCAAATATTGGTCTATTTGGTACACCTCAACCATTGTAAAAATAGAAAATGAACACTTGTCGGACTTGCCAGTTTTTTGGTATCGCTTCTCGGCCTTTTGGCTAAGATCAAAGTGTAGTATCTGTTCTTATCAGCTTAATATCTGATACGTGCCCCATGTGGGTACTTCGATATTAAACTGATTTTTGCAACTAGGTGAGAAGTTAGGTGCTTGCACCGCTCTTGCCACGAGTTGGCCTGGTATTGCAGTACCTCCAGGATCGGCTCACTCCCCTCTCGGGGAGAAATAATTCAAATGAAAATTAAGTGTCCCCGCTCGCCCTGTCTATTATACCAGTGTGTCGATTGTTTTAATGAGATAAATAAATTATTTAATTGCAATAAACCAGTTCATTGCCATTGCTATTCACGTATTATCTACACAATACATGTACATGTATATATTATTAGGAAGAGTAACAACGAAGAATTAAATTGAAGAATTTATTTATAACATGTAAATTGGTTAAATGTCGGATTTCGGTAACTAACTAAAAATTATCGCAAGTTACATGCGACGTTTTGTTTTTGGCTAAAGGGCGATGACCATTACTGTGTACGAACGAGATCGTATTGAAAACGTATAACATACGTTGTCGCAATTCCACCACTTAGTGCTTACAGCATTCAATTGCCAGAATTGATCAACTACTGTATTATAACGTTTCAAATGTTTCCGGACGCAGGTGTTCAATGTTTTCCGTCAATGTTTGCAAATATTGGTCTATTTGGTACACCTCAACCATTGTAAAAATAGAAAATGAACACTTGTCGGACTTGCCAGTTTTTTGGTATCGCTTCTCGGCCTTTTGGCTAAGATCAAAGTGTAGTATCTGTTCTTATCAGCTTAATATCTGATACGTGCCCCATGTGGGTACTTCGATATTAAACTGATTTTTGCAACTAGGTGAGAAGTTAGGTGCTTGCACCGCTCTTGCCACGAGTTGGCCTGGTATTGCAGTACCTCCAGGATCGGCTCACTCCCCTCTCGGGGAGAAATAATTCAAATGAAAATTAAGTGTCCCCGCTCGCCCTGTCTATTATACCAGTGTGTCGATTGTTTTAATGAGATAAATAAATTATTTAATTGCAATAAACCAGTTCATTGCCATTGCTATTCACGTATTATCTACACAATACATGTACATGTATATATTATTAGGAAGAGTAACAACGAAGAATTAAATTGAAGAATTTATTTATAACATGTAAATTGGTTAAATGTCGGATTTCGGTAACTAACTAAAAATTATCGCAAGTTACATGCGACGTTTTGTTTTTGGCTAAAGGGCGATGACCATTACTGTGTACGAACGAGATCGTATTGAAAACGTATAACATACGTTGTCGCAATTCCACCACTTAGTGCTTAATTCAAAGCCGAGTCTTACATGTCTGTTCCATTTCCTGAACAGCATTCAATTGCCAGAATTGATCAACTACTGTATTATAACGTTTCAAATGTTTCCGGACGCAGGTGTTCAATGTTTTCCGTCAATGTTTGCAAATATTGGTCTATTTGGTACACCTCAACCATTGTAAAAATAGAAAATGAACACTTGTCGGACTTGCCAGTTTTTTGGTATCGCTTCTCGGCCTTTTGGCTAAGATCAAAGTGTAGTATCTGTTCTTATCAGCTTAATATCTGATACGTGCCCCATGTGGGTACTTCGATATTAAACTGATTTTTGCAACTAGGTGAGAAGTTAGGTGCTTGCACCGCTCTTGCCACGAGTTGGCCTGGTATTGCAGTACCTCCAGGATCGGCTCACTCCCCTCTCGGGGAGAAATAATTCAAATGAAAATTAAGTGTCCCCGCTCGCCCTGTCTATTATACCAGTGTGTCGATTGTTTTAATGAGATAAATAAATTATTTAATTGCAATAAACCAGTTCATTGCCATTGCTATTCACGTATTATCTACACAATACATGTACATGTATATATTATTAGGAAGAGTAACAACGAAGAATTAAATTGAAGAATTTATTTATAACATGTAAATTGGTTAAATGTCGGATTTCGGTAACTAACTAAAAATTATCGCAAGTTACATGCGACGTTTTGTTTTTGGCTAAAGGGCGATGACCATTACTGTGTACGAACGAGATCGTATTGAAAACGTATAACATACGTTGTCGCAATTCCACCACTTAGTGCTTAATTCAAAGCCGAGTCTTACATGTCTGTTCCATTTCCTGAACAGCATTCAATTGCCAGAATTGATCAACTACTGTATTATAACGTTTCAAATGTTTCCGGACGCAGGTGTTCAATGTTTTCCGTCAATGTTTGCAAATATTGGTCTATTTGGTACACCTCAACCATTGTAAAAATAGAAAATGAACACTTGTCGGACTTGCCAGTTTTTTGGTATCGCTTCTCGGCCTTTTGGCTAAGATCAAAGTGTAGTATCTGTTCTTATCAGCTTAATATCTGATACGTGCCCCATGTGGGTACTTCGATATTAAACTGATTTTTGCAACTAGGTGAGAAGTTAGGTGCTTGCACCGCTCTTGCCACGAGTTGGCCTGGTATTGCAGTACCTCCAGGATCGGCTCACTCCCCTCTCGGGGAGAAATAATTCAAATGAAAATTAAGTGTCCCCGCTCGCCCTGTCTATTATACCAGTGTGTCGATTGTTTTAATGAGATAAATAAATTATTTAATTGCAATAAACCAGTTCATTGCCATTGCTATTCACGTATTATCTACACAATACATGTACATGTATATATTATTAGGAAGAGTAACAACGAAGAATTAAATTGAAGAATTTATTTATAACATGTAAATTGGTTAAATGTCGGATTTCGGTAACTAACTAAAAATTATCGCAAGTTACATGCGACGTTTTGTTTTTGGCTAAAGGGCGATGACCATTACTGTGTACGAACGAGATCGTATTGAAAACGTATAACATACGTTGTCGCAATTCCACCACTTAGTGCTTAATTCAAAGCCGAGTCTTACATGTCTGTTCCATTTCCTGAACAGCATTCAATTGCCAGAATTGATCAACTACTGTATTATAACGTTTCAAATGTTTCCGGACGCAGGTGTTCAATGTTTTCCGTCAATGTTTGCAAATATTGGTCTATTTGGTACACCTCAACCATTGTAAAAATAGAAAATGAACACTTGTCGGACTTGCCAGTTTTTTGGTATCGCTTCTCGGCCTTTTGGCTAAGATCAAAGTGTAGTATCTGTTCTTATCAGCTTAATATCTGATACGTGCCCCATGTGGGTACTTCGATATTAAACTGATTTTTGCAACTAGGTGAGAAGTTAGGTGCTTGCACCGCTCTTGCCACGAGTTGGCCTGGTATTGCAGTACCTCCAGGATCGGCTCACTCCCCTCTCGGGGAGAAATAATTCAAATGAAAATTAAGTGTCCCCGCTCGCCCTGTCTATTATACCAGTGTGTCGATTGTTTTAATGAGATAAATAAATTATTTAATTGCAATAAACCAGTTCATTGCCATTGCTATTCACGTATTATCTACACAATACATGTACATGTATATATTATTAGGAAGAGTAACAACGAAGAATTAAATTGAAGAATTTATTTATAACATGTAAATTGGTTAAATGTCGGATTTCGGTAACTAACTAAAAATTATCGCAAGTTACATGCGACGTTTTGTTTTTGGCTAAAGGGCGATGACCATTACTGTGTACGAACGAGATCGTATTGAAAACGTATAACATACGTTGTCGCAATTCCACCACTTAGTGCTTAATTCAAAGCCGAGTCTTACATGTCTGTTCCATTTCCTGAACAGCATTCAATTGCCAGAATTGATCAACTACTGTATTATAACGTTTCAAATGTTTCCGGACGCAGGTGTTCAATGTTTTCCGTCAATGTTTGCAAATATTGGTCTATTTGGTACACCTCAACCATTGTAAAAATAGAAAATGAACACTTGTCGGACTTGCCAGTTTTTTGGTATCGCTTCTCGGCCTTTTGGCTAAGATCAAAGTGTAGTATCTGTTCTTATCAGCTTAATATCTGATACGTGCCCCATGTGGGTACTTCGATATTAAACTGATTTTTGCAACTAGGTGAGAAGTTAGGTGCTTGCACCGCTCTTGCCACGAGTTGGCCTGGTATTGCAGTACCTCCAGGATCGGCTCACTCCCCTCTCGGGGAGAAATAATTCAAATGAAAATTAAGTGTCCCCGCTCGCCCTGTCTATTATACCAGTGTGTCGATTGTTTTAATGAGATAAATAAATTATTTAATTGCAATAAACCAGTTCATTGCCATTGCTATTCACGTATTATCTACACAATACATGTACATGTATATATTATTAGGAAGAGTAACAACGAAGAATTAAATTGAAGAATTTATTTATAACATGTAAATTGGTTAAATGTCGGATTTCGGTAACTAACTAAAAATTATCGCAAGTTACATGCGACGTTTTGTTTTTGGCTAAAGGGCGATGACCATTACTGTGTACGAACGAGATCGTATTGAAAACGTATAACATACGTTGTCGCAATTCCACCACTTAGTGCTTAATTCAAAGCCGAGTCTTACATGTCTGTTCCATTTCCTGAACAGCATTCAATTGCCAGAATTGATCAACTACTGTATTATAACGTTTCAAATGTTTCCGGACGCAGGTGTTCAATGTTTTCCGTCAATGTTTGCAAATATTGGTCTATTTGGTACACCTCAACCATTGTAAAAATAGAAAATGAACACTTGTCGGACTTGCCAGTTTTTTGGTATCGCTTCTCGGCCTTTTGGCTAAGATCAAAGTGTAGTATCTGTTCTTAGAAGAAGAAGAAGAAGAAAAGAAGAATATCCCCTTGTGGGATCTTGGACGTGGTATGAAGATGGCGGACCATTATGACAGAGAACTGATGAGTAGGACCATGAAAGTTAAGTTTATTGGTACCAGACGAGTAGGAACCAGAGGACAAGTGATTGCAGAAATGAAGATCTTGGGCAACGTTGCTGACTTGGAATCCATTTACAAGTGCGGCGAAGGTCCCGAATGGTACCTAACATTCGGGACAACTGAGATGGTAGAACATCTTGCAGATGGTAGGGTGAGAAGAATCGACGATGATTTGTCAGTTAAAATAGACAGAATCGACACACGAATCATCAGGTTTAGAGTACATTGGTTCCCAATGTTTATGAACTTATATCTAGTACACCAATTCTTTTCAAAGTACGGCAAAGAAATCGTTTTAGACTACGAAAAGATGACATATGACGGTATAGAGGTTAAAACCGGTACCATCTCCGGAAGAATGAAAATCTCTGAAGCAGCTTATCAAGAATTGCCGTATAAAGCCGTTATTTTTAACAGAACGGTTTTAATAACCGTGCTAGGTAGACCATCGGTATGTTTGAGGTGCGGTAGGGTGGGTCATCAACGGTCAACCTGCCCACTTAAGAACACACGGACCTATGCAGAGGCTGCTGCAACACGGGAAAGCAGTGAAGGTACTCTGGAGAGTACCGAGGTACTGGGAAGCAGTGAAGGTACTCTCCAGAGTACTGAGGTACTGAACAACAGCAGTGAAGGTACTCTGGAGAGTGCCGAGGTACTGGGAAGCAGTGAAGGTACTCCCCAGAGTACTGAGGTACTGATTGAAGAGAGTGGTGAAGACGCTCGGGCGAGTGTTGAGGTACAGAAGAAACCAGTAAGCGGTGAAGACACTCGCCCGAGTGTCGAGGTACCGAAGCGCCCAAGAGAAGATGAGGATGAAGATGAAGATACAGACACAGGAGAGGAAGAAGGGAAGAGAATTAGAGGGGATGATGGGAACATGGAGGTGGACCGTAAACCACTTTCCCTATCTCTCGTTCCTCCTAACGGTGTTGGTAACCCGGTTACGATTGATTGAACTGTTAATGGACATTGAATCTTATTTGTTATCCCCCCTGATCTGATTGCCTTTCTGCCCATGGACTTCGAGACTGATTACCGATTTTGCTCCACTTATTTAAAGTGTAATATTGTTTACTATGTTTCTGATTTTTTTTCTGTTCTGTTTACATATTTAACGTTAATAGCTTGATGTATTTATTTTAACTAATATGTCTGATAAAGAAAATAATATTAACGTAGGAACATTAAATATTAATGGCTTATTAGATTTTAAATGTCAGTATACTTTAAAAAATTTTTGTTTAAGAAATAATTTGCACATTTTATTTTTACAAGAAACTCATGTTTCAAATTCAAAACTCAGTAAAGATTTAGATTCATATTTTGATATGTATAAATGTTTTTGGAATTTTGGTTCAAATTATAGTAGAGGTGCTGCAATTTTCATTTCATTTTCTTTAAATTTTATTGTGACAAAATATTATAGAGATTTAGATGGACGGTTTCAATATATAGATGTTAAAATTGACAATATACCTTATAGATTAATTAATATTTATGCACCAAACGATAGTTCTGAAAGAAAAAAGTATTTTGATTATATTTATCCTTTTATTATGAATCAACATTGTAAAATTTTTGGTGGTGATTTTAATTGTATTATTGATAGCAAAAAAGATAAAATTGGCGGTAATCCAGATAGAGGTTTAGACGGGTCAAATGAATTGAAAACTATTGTGCTAGATTTTAACCTTTTTGATGTTTATAGAACTTTAAATCCTGTCCAGGTAAATGTTACCTGGCGAAGTACAAATATTTCTTGTCGATTAGATAGATTGTATTTCTCGTGCGATTTAAAACCTTATGTTAAACGTTGTGTTAATTTACCTTTTTCTTTTTCGGATCATGATTGTGTCGTTGTATCGTTTATAAATAATACTGAGGTAAAAAAAGGGAATGGTTATTGGAAATTAAATAGTTCAATTTTAAATGATAAAGTATTTTGTACCAAGTTTAGAGAATGGTTTAGTGAATTTAGTAATGGTTTAGATATATGTATTGATATTTGGGATCATTTTAAAGATAATATTAGAGAATTTTGTATTAATTATTGTAAAAAGAAAAATAAAGTTAAGTATAAAGTTATTAAAGAATTAGAAAATAGATATTTTAAATTATGTCATTTAGAAAATAAAAATCCAGGTAATTATAATGAACAGATTGTTGAATTAAAAAGTCAGATTAAACAGTTTTATTTAGATGATTATAAAGGTGCACAAATACGTAGTAAAGCCAAATGTTTGGATAATGCAGAAAATGTTAGTAAATATTTTTTTCAGAAAGAAGTGAAAAAGGGTAAAAAGAAAACTATTGTAGAAATTAGAAATGATAATGTTGTTTATAATAAAACTAGTGATATCATTAATCAATTTGAAAATTTTTATACTGAATTGTTTAAAGAAGAAGAAATAGATGAAGATATTTGTGAATTTTTTCTAAATGATTTACCTGTATTAGATGAAAATGATAAAAATATTTGTGAATTACCTATTACTGTAGACGAAATTATTAGTTCTTTGAAATCAATGGAAAATAATAAATCACCTGGTCCCGACGGTTTAACTAAAGAATTTTATTTAACATTTATCGATATATTTGCACCTATGTTGTTAGATCTGTATTATGATATTTTTAGTGAAAACTCTTTATCTGATACTCAAAAATTAAGTTACATTACTCTTATTTGTAAAGATCCTAATAAACATTATGATGTTCAGTGTTATAGACCTATTAGTTTGATGAATTATGACGTAAAAATTTTAAGTAAATTAATTTGTAATAGAATGAGTCTTGTTTGTGATAATATTATTGGTATAGATCAAACTTGTGCTGTTAGGGGGAGGAGTATATTGGATAATGCACATTTACTTAGAAATGTTGTAGATTATGTTAATCAAAAAAATTTACCATGTAGTTTTATATCATTAGATCAAGAAAAAGCATTTGATAGAGTTAATCATAAATTTTTATTTAAAGTTTTAGAACGATTTAATTTTGGACCTTCTTTAATAAAGTGGATAAAAATATTGTATTATGATTTAAAATCTTGTATTATTGTTAATAATTTTATATCCAATCCTGTAAATATAACTCGTTCTGTTAAGCAAGGTTGTAGCTTATCTCCTTTATTATATGTATTATGTTTAGAACCTTTCATTAGAAAAGTGTGTTTAGATAGTGAAATTAAAGGTGTACAGTTACCTGGTTGTAAAATAGAATGTAAAGTGTCAGCTTTTGCTGATGACAGTACAGGTATTTTAACTACTGATAAGAGTATTGAAAAATTTTTGTATTTAATTAATTTATTTGGTAAAGGGTCAGGATCAAAGTTGAATATTAATAAAACTAAAGGATTGTGGTTAGGTGCTTGGAAGTATCGTAAAGAAAATCACAGATTTGGTATTGATTTTGTAGATGTTTTAAAAATAGTAGGTATTAAGTTTGGAAATAATTTAACTCAAGATGACATTTGGAATGACATTTTTGTAAAATTTGAAAAAGTATTAAATAGTTGGAAATGTAGACGTTTATCTTTATTAGAAAAAGTTATCATTTGTAACATATTTGCTTGTTCTAAATTATGGTATGTAGGAAGTATTTTACGCATGTCTAAATTTTATATTAAGAAGTTTCAACGTTGTATGTTTAGTTTTATTTGGAATAGTAAAGTAGAACCTTTGAGTAGAAAAACTGTGTATTTAGATAAATTATCTGGTGGTTTAAATGTAGTTGATTTAGAATATAAGTTGAAAGCTTTACGCTTGAAACACCTTAGTGATATTATTAACAATAGACAGGTAAAATTTGTTAAATTTTCTATCTATTGGATTGGTTTTACGTTACGATATTATAATGTGTTATTTAGTTCGTTGACTATTCCTCATAGTGAAATCGTTTCACCATTTTATACTGAATGTATTAAATTATATACAGAATTTAAGCTTATAAGTGAAGATAATGATTTAAAGGGAATGACTACAAAGGTTTTATATTGTTTATTAATTGATAGTAGAAAACATGTGCCAAAAATAGTCGAAAAAAATCCTGAAGTAGATTTCAAACCAGTTTTTATAAATGTATTTAATAAATTTATTGATAGCTTTTCTCGTGATGTCATGTTTAAGATAGTGCATAATATTTTACCAACAAATAATCTGATGTTTAATTATAATGTATACAAATATAATAAATGTACTTTTTGTGTTCGAGAAGTGGAGACAACTCAACATTTGTTTTTTGAATGTAAATATATTTCCAACTTATTGTGTTTAATAAAAAATTGGATCTTTTCTTTGTCTGAAGGTAGTTTGTCATTACAGTTTTGTCATGTACTTTTTAGAAATATTAATGTTATTGATAAAAATCGTAAAAGTATTGTTCTTCTTTTAATTGCATTATATTGTAAAACTATTTGGCTTGAAAGGAATATAAAGAAATTTGATAAAAAACATGTGTTACAAAATGATATTTATATATTTTTCTTACAACAATTGAAGTTAAGAATTTTAGCAGATTTTGAAAGATTTGAATTAATTAAATTTGAGGATTTTTGGTGTTGTACGGATCTTTTTTGTAAAGTTATTAATGAAAAATTAGAGATGACTTTTTTCTGAATTAATTTTGTAATTTATTATGATATTTTGTACAATGCACTTGTATGACAAGTTCATTGTAGGTTATTTATTTTCACCGTTTACATTTAATACATTTATATTATAATTGTTATTTCACGCTAATGTCGTACAATGTCTTATCTGTGATATATTTATTTTAGTTGAATTGTACAATGTAGTATGATAGCTTGTTAATAAACTGTTTGAAATATAAAAAAAAGTATCTGTTCTTATCAGCTTAATATCTGATACGTGCCCCATGTGGGTACTTCGATATTAAACTGATTTTTGCAACTAGGTGAGAAGTTAGGTGCTTGCACCGCTCTTGCCACGAGTTGGCCTGGTATTGCAGTACCTCCAGGATCGGCTCACTCCCCTCTCGGGGAGAAATAATTCAAATGAAAATTAAGTGTCCCCGCTCGCCCTGTCTATTATACCAGTGTGTCGATTGTTTTAATGAGATAAATAAATTATTTAATTGCAATAAACCAGTTCATTGCCATTGCTATTCACGTATTATCTACACAATACATGTACATGTATATATTATTAGGAAGAGTAACAACGAAGAATTAAATTGAAGAATTTATTTATAACATGTAAATTGGTTAAATGTCGGATTTCGGTAACTAACTAAAAATTATCGCAAGTTACATGCGACGTTTTGTTTTTGGCTAAAGGGCGATGACCATTACTGTGTACGAACGAGATCGTATTGAAAACGTATAACATACGTTGTCGCAATTCCACCACTTAGTGCTTAATTCAAAGCCGAGTCTTACATGTCTGTTCCATTTCCTGAACAGCATTCAATTGCCAGAATTGATCAACTACTGTATTATAACGTTTCAAATGTTTCCGGACGCAGGTGTTCAATGTTTTCCGTCAATGTTTGCAAATATTGGTCTATTTGGTACACCTCAACCATTGTAAAAATAGAAAATGAACACTTGTCGGACTTGCCAGTTTTTTGGTATCGCTTCTCGGCCTTTTGGCTAAGATCAAAGTGTAGTATCTGTTCTTATCAGCTTAATATCTGATACGTGCCCCATGTGGGTACTTCGATATTAAACTGATTTTTGCAACTAGGTGAGAAGTTAGGTGCTTGCACCGCTCTTGCCACGAGTTGGCCTGGTATTGCAGTACCTCCAGGATCGGCTCACTCCCCTCTCGGGGAGAAATAATTCAAATGAAAATTAAGTGTCCCCGCTCGCCCTGTCTATTATACCAGTGTGTCGATTGTTTTAATGAGATAAATAAATTATTTAATTGCAATAAACCAGTTCATTGCCATTGCTATTCACGTATTATCTACACAATACATGTACATGTATATATTATTAGGAAGAGTAACAACGAAGAATTAAATTGAAGAATTTATTTATAACATGTAAATTGGTTAAATGTCGGATTTCGGTAACTAACTAAAAATTATCGCAAGTTACATGCGACGTTTTGTTTTTGGCTAAAGGGCGATGACCATTACTGTGTACGAACGAGATCGTATTGAAAACGTATAACATACGTTGTCGCAATTCCACCACTTAGTGCTTAATTCAAAGCCGAGTCTTACATGTCTGTTCCATTTCCTGAACAGCATTCAATTGCCAGAATTGATCAACTACTGTATTATAACGTTTCAAATGTTTCCGGACGCAGGTGTTCAATGTTTTCCGTCAATGTTTGCAAATATTGGTCTATTTGGTACACCTCAACCATTGTAAAAATAGAAAATGAACACTTGTCGGACTTGCCAGTTTTTTGGTATCGCTTCTCGGCCTTTTGGCTAAGATCAAAGTGTAGTATCTGTTCTTATCAGCTTAATATCTGATACGTGCCCCATGTGGGTACTTCGATATTAAACTGATTTTTGCAACTAGGTGAGAAGTTAGGTGCTTGCACCGCTCTTGCCACGAGTTGGCCTGGTATTGCAGTACCTCCAGGATCGGCTCACTCCCCTCTCGGGGAGAAATAATTCAAATGAAAATTAAGTGTCCCCGCTCGCCCTGTCTATTATACCAGTGTGTCGATTGTTTTAATGAGATAAATAAATTATTTAATTGCAATAAACCAGTTCATTGCCATTGCTATTCACGTATTATCTACACAATACATGTACATGTATATATTATTAGGAAGAGTAACAACGAAGAATTAAATTGAAGAATTTATTTATAACATGTAAATTGGTTAAATGTCGGATTTCGGTAACTAACTAAAAATTATCGCAAGTTACATGCGACGTTTTGTTTTTGGCTAAAGGGCGATGACCATTACTGTGTACGAACGAGATCGTATTGAAAACGTATAACATACGTTGTCGCAATTCCACCACTTAGTGCTTAATTCAAAGCCGAGTCTTACATGTCTGTTCCATTTCCTGAACAGCATTCAATTGCCAGAATTGATCAACTACTGTATTATAACGTTTCAAATGTTTCCGGACGCAGGTGTTCAATGTTTTCCGTCAATGTTTGCAAATATTGGTCTATTTGGTACACCTCAACCATTGTAAAAATAGAAAATGAACACTTGTCGGACTTGCCAGTTTTTTGGTATCGCTTCTCGGCCTTTTGGCTAAGATCAAAGTGTAGTATCTGTTCTTATCAGCTTAATATCTGATACGTGCCCCATGTGGGTACTTCGATATTAAACTGATTTTTGCAACTAGGTGAGAAGTTAGGTGCTTGCACCGCTCTTGCCACGAGTTGGCCTGGTATTGCAGTACCTCCAGGATCGGCTCACTCCCCTCTCGGGGAGAAATAATTCAAATGAAAATTAAGTGTCCCCGCTCGCCCTGTCTATTATACCAGTGTGTCGATTGTTTTAATGAGATAAATAAATTATTTAATTGCAATAAACCAGTTCATTGCCATTGCTATTCACGTATTATCTACACAATACATGTACATGTATATATTATTAGGAAGAGTAACAACGAAGAATTAAATTGAAGAATTTATTTATAACATGTAAATTGGTTAAATGTCGGATTTCGGTAACTAACTAAAAATTATCGCAAGTTACATGCGACGTTTTGTTTTTGGCTAAAGGGCGATGACCATTACTGTGTACGAACGAGATCGTATTGAAAACGTATAACATACGTTGTCGCAATTCCACCACTTAGTGCTTAATTCAAAGCCGAGTCTTACATGTCTGTTCCATTTCCTGAACAGCATTCAATTGCCAGAATTGATCAACTACTGTATTATAACGTTTCAAATGTTTCCGGACGCAGGTGTTCAATGTTTTCCGTCAATGTTTGCAAATATTGGTCTATTTGGTACACCTCAACCATTGTAAAAATAGAAAATGAACACTTGTCGGACTTGCCAGTTTTTTGGTATCGCTTCTCGGCCTTTTGGCTAAGATCAAAGTGTAGTATCTGTTCTTATCAGCTTAATATCTGATACGTGCCCCATGTGGGTACTTCGATATTAAACTGATTTTTGCAACTAGGTGAGAAGTTAGGTGCTTGCACCGCTCTTGCCACGAGTTGGCCTGGTATTGCAGTACCTCCAGGATCGGCTCACTCCCCTCTCGGGGAGAAATAATTCAAATGAAAATTAAGTGTCCCCGCTCGCCCTGTCTATTATACCAGTGTGTCGATTGTTTTAATGAGATAAATAAATTATTTAATTGCAATAAACCAGTTCATTGCCATTGCTATTCACGTATTATCTACACAATACATGTACATGTATATATTATTAGGAAGAGTAACAACGAAGAATTAAATTGAAGAATTTATTTATAACATGTAAATTGGTTAAATGTCGGATTTCGGTAACTAACTAAAAATTATCGCAAGTTACATGCGACGTTTTGTTTTTGGCTAAAGGGCGATGACCATTACTGTGTACGAACGAGATCGTATTGAAAACGTATAACATACGTTGTCGCAATTCCACCACTTAGTGCTTAATTCAAAGCCGAGTCTTACATGTCTGTTCCATTTCCTGAACAGCATTCAATTGCCAGAATTGATCAACTACTGTATTATAACGTTTCAAATGTTTCCGGACGCAGGTGTTCAATGTTTTCCGTCAATGTTTGCAAATATTGGTCTATTTGGTACACCTCAACCATTGTAAAAATAGAAAATGAACACTTGTCGGACTTGCCAGTTTTTTGGTATCGCTTCTCGGCCTTTTGGCTAAGATCAAAGTGTAGTATCTGTTCTTATCAGCTTAATATCTGATACGTGCCCCATGTGGGTACTTCGATATTAAACTGATTTTTGCAACTAGGTGAGAAGTTAGGTGCTTGCACCGCTCTTGCCACGAGTTGGCCTGGTATTGCAGTACCTCCAGGATCGGCTCACTCCCCTCTCGGGGAGAAATAATTCAAATGAAAATTAAGTGTCCCCGCTCGCCCTGTCTATTATACCAGTGTGTCGATTGTTTTAATGAGATAAATAAATTATTTAATTGCAATAAACCAGTTCATTGCCATTGCTATTCACGTATTATCTACACAATACATGTACATGTATATATTATTAGGAAGAGTAACAACGAAGAATTAAATTGAAGAATTTATTTATAACATGTAAATTGGTTAAATGTCGGATTTCGGTAACTAACTAAAAATTATCGCAAGTTACATGCGACGTTTTGTTTTTGGCTAAAGGGCGATGACCATTACTGTGTACGAACGAGATCGTATTGAAAACGTATAACATACGTTGTCGCAATTCCACCACTTAGTGCTTAATTCAAAGCCGAGTCTTACATGTCTGTTCCATTTCCTGAACAGCATTCAATTGCCAGAATTGATCAACTACTGTATTATAACGTTTCAAATGTTTCCGGACGCAGGTGTTCAATGTTTTCCGTCAATGTTTGCAAATATTGGTCTATTTGGTACACCTCAACCATTGTAAAAATAGAAAATGAACACTTGTCGGACTTGCCAGTTTTTTGGTATCGCTTCTCGGCCTTTTGGCTAAGATCAAAGTGTAGTATCTGTTCTTATCAGCTTAATATCTGATACGTGCCCCATGTGGGTACTTCGATATTAAACTGATTTTTGCAACTAGGTGAGAAGTTAGGTGCTTGCACCGCTCTTGCCACGAGTTGGCCTGGTATTGCAGTACCTCCAGGATCGGCTCACTCCCCTCTCGGGGAGAAATAATTCAAATGAAAATTAAGTGTCCCCGCTCGCCCTGTCTATTATACCAGTGTGTCGATTGTTTTAATGAGATAAATAAATTATTTAATTGCAATAAACCAGTTCATTGTCATTGCTATTCACGTATTATCTACACAATACATGTACATGTATATATTATTAGGAAGAGTAACAACGAAGAATTAAATTGAAGAATTTATTTATAACATGTAAATTGGTTAAATGTCGGATTTCGGTAACTAACTAAAAATTATCGCAAGTTACATGCGACGTTTTGTTTTTGGCTAAAGGGCGATGACCATTACTGTGTACGAACGAGATCGTATTGAAAACGTATAACATACGTTGTCGCAATTCCACCACTTAGTGCTTAATTCAAAGCCGAGTCTTACATGTCTGTTCCATTTCCTGAACAGCATTCAATTGCCAGAATTGATCAACTACTGTATTATAACGTTTCAAATGTTTCCGGACGCAGGTGTTCAATGTTTTCCGTCAATGTTTGCAAATATTGGTCTATTTGGTACACCTCAACCATTGTAAAAATAGAAAATGAACACTTGTCGGACTTGCCAGTTTTTTGGTATCGCTTCTCGGCCTTTTGGCTAAGATCAAAGTGTAGTATCTGTTCTTATCAGCTTAATATCTGATACGTGCCCCATGTGGGTACTTCGATATTAAACTGATTTTTGCAACTAGGTGAGAAGTTAGGTGCTTGCACCGCTCTTGCCACGAGTTGGCCTGGTATTGCAGTACCTCCAGGATCGGCTCACTCCCCTCTCGGGGAGAAATAATTCAAATGAAAATTAAGTGTCCCCGCTCGCCCTGTCTATTATACCAGTGTGTCGATTGTTTTAATGAGATAAATAAATTATTTAATTGCAATAAACCAGTTCATTGCCATTGCTATTCACGTATTATCTACACAATACATGTACATGTATATATTATTAGGAAGAGTAACAACGAAGAATTAAATTGAAGAATTTATTTATAACATGTAAATTGGTTAAATGTCGGATTTCGGTAACTAACTAAAAATTATCGCAAGTTACATGCGACGTTTTGTTTTTGGCTAAAGGGCGATGACCATTACTGTGTACGAACGAGATCGTATTGAAAACGTATAACATACGTTGTCGCAATTCCACCACTTAGTGCTTAATTCAAAGCCGAGTCTTACATGTCTGTTCCATTTCCTGAACAGCATTCAATTGCCAGAATTGATCAACTACTGTATTATAACGTTTCAAATGTTTCCGGACGCAGGTGTTCAATGTTTTCCGTCAATGTTTGCAAATATTGGTCTATTTGGTACACCTCAACCATTGTAAAAATAGAAAATGAACACTTGTCGGACTTGCCAGTTTTTTGGTATCGCTTCTCGGCCTTTTGGCTAAGATCAAAGTGTAGTATCTGTTCTTATCAGCTTAATATCTGATACGTGCCCCATGTGGGTACTTCGATATTAAACTGATTTTTGCAACTAGGTGAGAAGTTAGGTGCTTGCACCGCTCTTGCCACGAGTTGGCCTGGTATTGCAGTACCTCCAGGATCGGCTCACTCCCCTCTCGGGGAGAAATAATTCAAATGAAAATTAAGTGTCCCCGCTCGCCCTGTCTATTATACCAGTGTGTCGATTGTTTTAATGAGATAAATAAATTATTTAATTGCAATAAACCAGTTCATTGCCATTGCTATTCACGTATTATCTACACAATACATGTACATGTATATATTATTAGGAAGAGTAACAACGAAGAATTAAATTGAAGAATTTATTTATAACATGTAAATTGGTTAAATGTCGGATTTCGGTAACTAACTAAAAATTATCGCAAGTTACATGCGACGTTTTGTTTTTGGCTAAAGGGCGATGACCATTACTGTGTACGAACGAGATCGTATTGAAAACGTATAACATACGTTGTCGCAATTCCACCACTTAGTGCTTAATTCAAAGCCGAGTCTTACATGTCTGTTCCATTTCCTGAACAGCATTCAATTGCCAGAATTGATCAACTACTGTATTATAACGTTTCAAATGTTTCCGGACGCAGGTGTTCAATGTTTTCCGTCAATGTTTGCAAATATTGGTCTATTTGGTACACCTCAACCATTGTAAAAATAGAAAATGAACACTTGTCGGACTTGCCAGTTTTTTGGTATCGCTTCTCGGCCTTTTGGCTAAGATCAAAGTGTAGTATCTGTTCTTATCAGCTTAATATCTGATACGTGCCCCATGTGGGTACTTCGATATTAAACTGATTTTTGCAACTAGGTGAGAAGTTAGGTGCTTGCACCGCTCTTGCCACGAGTTGGCCTGGTATTGCAGTACCTCCAGGATCGGCTCACTCCCCTCTCGGGGAGAAATAATTCAAATGAAAATTAAGTGTCCCCGCTCGCCCTGTCTATTATACCAGTGTGTCGATTGTTTTAATGAGATAAATAAATTATTTAATTGCAATAAACCAGTTCATTGCCATTGCTATTCACGTATTATCTACACAATACATGTACATGTATATATTATTAGGAAGAGTAACAACGAAGAATTAAATTGAAGAATTTATTTATAACATGTAAATTGGTTAAATGTCGGATTTCGGTAACTAACTAAAAATTATCGCAAGTTACATGCGACGTTTTGTTTTTGGCTAAAGGGCGATGACCATTACTGTGTACGAACGAGATCGTATTGAAAACGTATAACATACGTTGTCGCAATTCCACCACTTAGTGCTTAATTCAAAGCCGAGTCTTACATGTCTGTTCCATTTCCTGAACAGCATTCAATTGCCAGAATTGATCAACTACTGTATTATAACGTTTCAAATGTTTCTGGACGCAGGTGTTCAATGTTTTCCGTCAATGTTTGCAAATATTGGTCTATTTGGTACACCTCAACCATTGTAAAAATAGAAAATGAACACTTGTCGGACTTGCCAGTTTTTTGGTATCGCTTCTCGGCCTTTTGGCTAAGATCAAAGTGTAGTATCTGTTCTTATCAGCTTAATATCTGATACGTGCCCCATGTGGGTACTTCGATATTAAACTGATTTTTGCAACTAGGTGAGAAGTTAGGTGCTTGCACCGCTCTTGCCACGAGTTGGCCTGGTATTGCAGTACCTCCAGGATCGGCTCACTCCCCTCTCGGGGAGAAATAATTCAAATGAAAATTAAGTGTCCCCGCTCGCCCTGTCTATTATACCAGTGTGTCGATTGTTTTAATGAGATAAATAAATTATTTAATTGCAATAAACCAGTTCATTGCCATTGCTATTCACGTATTATCTACACAATACATGTACATGTATATATTATTAGGAAGAGTAACAACGAAGAATTAAATTGAAGAATTTATTTATAACATGTAAATTGGTTAAATGTCGGATTTCGGTAACTAACTAAAAATTATCGCAAGTTACATGCGACGTTTTGTTTTTGGCTAAAGGGCGATGACCATTACTGTGTACGAACGAGATCGTATTGAAAACGTATAACATACGTTGTCGCAATTCCACCACTTAGTGCTTAATTCAAAGCCGAGTCTTACATGTCTGTTCCATTTCCTGAACAGCATTCAATTGCCAGAATTGATCAACTACTGTATTATAACGTTTCAAATGTTTCCGGACGCAGGTGTTCAATGTTTTCCGTCAATGTTTGCAAATATTGGTCTATTTGGTACACCTCAACCATTGTAAAAATAGAAAATGAACACTTGTCGGACTTGCCAGTTTTTTGGTATCGCTTCTCGGCCTTTTGGCTAAGATCAAAGTGTAGTATCTGTTCTTATCAGCTTAATATCTGATACGTGCCCCATGTGGGTACTTCGATATTAAACTGATTTTTGCAACTAGGTGAGAAGTTAGGTGCTTGCACCGCTCTTGCCACGAGTTGGCCTGGTATTGCAGTACCTCCAGGATCGGCTCACTCCCCTCTCGGGGAGAAATAATTCAAATGAAAATTAAGTGTCCCCGCTCGCCCTGTCTATTATACCAGTGTGTCGATTGTTTTAATGAGATAAATAAATTATTTAATTGCAATAAACCAGTTCATTGCCATTGCTATTCACGTATTATCTACACAATACATGTACATGTATATATTATTAGGAAGAGTAACAACGAAGAATTAAATTGAAGAATTTATTTATAACATGTAAATTGGTTAAATGTCGGATTTCGGTAACTAACTAAAAATTATCGCAAGTTACATGCGACGTTTTGTTTTTGGCTAAAGGGCGATGACCATTACTGTGTACGAACGAGATCGTATTGAAAACGTATAACATACGTTGTCGCAATTCCACCACTTAGTGCTTAATTCAAAGCCGAGTCTTACATGTCTGTTCCATTTCCTGAACAGCATTCAATTGCCAGAATTGATCAACTACTGTATTATAACGTTTCAAATGTTTCCGGACGCAGGTGTTCAATGTTTTCCGTCAATGTTTGCAAATATTGGTCTATTTGGTACACCTCAACCATTGTAAAAATAGAAAATGAACACTTGTCGGACTTGCCAGTTTTTTGGTATCGCTTCTCGGCCTTTTGGCTAAGATCAAAGTGTAGTATCTGTTCTTATCAGCTTAATATCTGATACGTGCCCCATGTGGGTACTTCGATATTAAACTGATTTTTGCAACTAGGTGAGAAGTTAGGTGCTTGCACCGCTCTTGCCACGAGTTGGCCTGGTATTGCAGTACCTCCAGGATCGGCTCACTCCCCTCTCGGGGAGAAATAATTCAAATGAAAATTAAGTGTCCCCGCTCGCCCTGTCTATTATACCAGTGTGTCGATTGTTTTAATGAGATAAATAAATTATTTAATTGCAATAAACCAGTTCATTGCCATTGCTATTCACGTATTATCTACACAATACATGTACATGTATATATTATTAGGAAGAGTAACAACGAAGAATTAAATTGAAGAATTTATTTATAACATGTAAATTGGTTAAATGTCGGATTTCGGTAACTAACTAAAAATTATCGCAAGTTACATGCGACGTTTTCTTTTTGGCTAAAGGGCGATGACCATTACTGTGTACGAACGAGATCGTATTGAAAACGTATAACATACGTTGTCGCAATTCCACCACTTAGTGCTTAATTCAAAGCCGAGTCTTACATGTCTGTTCCATTTCCTGAACAGCATTCAATTGCCAGAATTGATCAACTACTGTATTATAACGTTTCAAATGTTTCCGGACGCAGGTGTTCAATGTTTTCCGTCAATGTTTGCAAATATTGGTCTATTTGGTACACCTCAACCATTGTAAAAATAGAAAATGAACACTTGTCGGACTTGCCAGTTTTTTGGTATCGCTTCTCGGCCTTTTGGCTAAGATCAAAGTGTAGTATCTGTTCTTATCAGCTTAATATCTGATACGTGCCCCATGTGGGTACTTCGATATTAAACTGATTTTTGCAACTAGGTGAGAAGTTAGGTGCTTGCACCGCTCTTGCCACGAGTTGGCCTGGTATTGCAGTACCTCCAGGATCGGCTCACTCCCCTCTCGGGGAGAAATAATTCAAATGAAAATTAAGTGTCCCCGCTCGCCCTGTCTATTATACCAGTGTGTCGATTGTTTTAATGAGATAAATAAATTATTTAATTGCAATAAACCAGTTCATTGCCATTGCTATTCACGTATTATCTACACAATACATGTACATGTATATATTATTAGGAAGAGTAACAACGAAGAATTAAATTGAAGAATTTATTTATAACATGTAAATTGGTTAAATGTCGGATTTCGGTAACTAACTAAAAATTATCGCAAGTTACATGCGACGTTTTGTTTTTGGCTAAAGGGCGATGACCATTACTGTGTACGAACGAGATCGTATTGAAAACGTATAACATACGTTGTCGCAATTCCACCACTTAGTGCTTAATTCAAAGCCGAGTCTTACATGTCTGTTCCATTTCCTGAACAGCATTCAATTGCCAGAATTGATCAACTACTGTATTATAACGTTTCAAATGTTTCCGGACGCAGGTGTTCAATGTTTTCCGTCAATGTTTGCAAATATTGGTCTATTTGGTACACCTCAACCATTGTAAAAATAGAAAATGAACACTTGTCGGACTTGCCAGTTTTTTGGTATCGCTTCTCGGCCTTTTGGCTAAGATCAAAGTGTAGTATCTGTTCTTATCAGCTTAATATCTGATACGTGCCCCATGTGGGTACTTCGATATTAAACTGATTTTTGCAACTAGGTGAGAAGTTAGGTGCTTGCACCGCTCTTGCCACGAGTTGGCCTGGTATTGCAGTACCTCCAGGATCGGCTCACTCCCCTCTCGGGGAGAAATAATTCAAATGAAAATTAAGTGTCCCCGCTCGCCCTGTCTATTATACCAGTGTGTCGATTGTTTTAATGAGATAAATAAATTATTTAATTGCAATAAACCAGTTCATTGCCATTGCTATTCACGTATTATCTACACAATACATGTACATGTATATATTATTAGGAAGAGTAACAACGAAGAATTAAATTGAAGAATTTATTTATAACATGTAAATTGGTTAAATGTCGGATTTCGGTAACTAACTAAAAATTATCGCAAGTTACATGCGACGTTTTGTTTTTGGCTAAAGGGCGATGACCATTACTGTGTACGAACGAGATCGTATTGAAAACGTATAACATACGTTGTCGCAATTCCACCACTTAGTGCTTAATTCAAAGCCGAGTCTTACATGTCTGTTCCATTTCCTGAACAGCATTCAATTGCCAGAATTGATCAACTACTGTATTATAACGTTTCAAATGTTTCCGGACGCAGGTGTTCAATGTTTTCCGTCAATGTTTGCAAATATTGGTCTATTTGGTACACCTCAACCATTGTAAAAATAGAAAATGAACACTTGTCGGACTTGCCAGTTTTTTGGTATCGCTTCTCGGCCTTTTGGCTAAGATCAAAGTGTAGTATCTGTTCTTATCAGCTTAATATCTGATACGTGCCCCATGTGGGTACTTCGATATTAAACTGATTTTTGCAACTAGGTGAGAAGTTAGGTGCTTGCACCGCTCTTGCCACGAGTTGGCCTGGTATTGCAGTACCTCCAGGATCGGCTCACTCCCCTCTCGGGGAGAAATAATTCAAATGAAAATTAAGTGTCCCCGCTCGCCCTGTCTATTATACCAGTGTGTCGATTGTTTTAATGAGATAAATAAATTATTTAATTGCAATAAACCAGTTCATTGCCATTGCTATTCACGTATTATCTACACAATACATGTACATGTATATATTATTAGGAAGAGTAACAACGAAGAATTAAATTGAAGAATTTATTTATAACATGTAAATTGGTTAAATGTCGGATTTCGGTAACTAACTAAAAATTATCGCAAGTTACATGCGACGTTTTGTTTTTGGCTAAAGGGCGATGACCATTACTGTGTACGAACGAGATCGTATTGAAAACGTATAACATACGTTGTCGCAATTCCACCACTTAGTGCTTAATTCAAAGCCGAGTCTTACATGTCTGTTCCATTTCCTGAACAGCATTCAATTGCCAGAATTGATCAACTACTGTATTATAACGTTTCAAATGTTTCCGGACGCAGGTGTTCAATGTTTTCCGTCAATGTTTGCAAATATTGGTCTATTTGGTACACCTCAACCATTGTAAAAATAGAAAATGAACACTTGTCGGACTTGCCAGTTTTTTGGTATCGCTTCTCGGCCTTTTGGCTAAGATCAAAGTGTAGTATCTGTTCTTATCAGCTTAATATCTGATACGTGCCCCATGTGGGTACTTCGATATTAAACTGATTTTTGCAACTAGGTGAGAAGTTAGGTGCTTGCACCGCTCTTGCCACGAGTTGGCCTGGTATTGCAGTACCTCCAGGATCGGCTCTCTCCCCTCTCGGGGAGAAATAATTCAAATGAAAATTAAGTGTCCCCGCTCGCCCTGTCTATTATACCAGTGTGTCGATTGTTTTAATGAGATAAATAAATTATTTAATTGCAATAAACCAGTTCATTGCCATTGCTATTCACGTATTATCTACACAATACATGTACATGTATATATTATTAGGAAGAGTAACAACGAAGAATTAAATTGAAGAATTTATTTATAACATGTAAATTGGTTAAATGTCGGATTTCGGTAACTAACTAAAAATTATCGCAAGTTACATGCGACGTTTTGTTTTTGGCTAAAGGGCGATGACCATTACTGTGTACGAACGAGATCGTATTGAAAACGTATAACATACGTTGTCGCAATTCCACCACTTAGTGCTTAATTCAAAGCCGAGTCTTACATGTCTGTTCCATTTCCTGAACAGCATTCAATTGCCAGAATTGATCAACTACTGTATTATAACGTTTCAAATGTTTCCGGACGCAGGTGTTCAATGTTTTCCGTCAATGTTTGCAAATATTGGTCTATTTGGTACACCTCAACCATTGTAAAAATAGAAAATGAACACTTGTCGGACTTGCCAGTTTTTTGGTATCGCTTCTCGGCCTTTTGGCTAAGATCAAAGTGTAGTATCTGTTCTTATCAGCTTAATATCTGATACGTGCCCCATGTGGGTACTTCGATATTAAACTGATTTTTGCAACTAGGTGAGAAGTTAGGTGCTTGCACCGCTCTTGCCACGAGTTGGCCTGGTATTGCAGTACCTCCAGGATCGGCTCACTCCCCTCTCGGGGAGAAATAATTCAAATGAAAATTAAGTGTCCCCGCTCGCCCTGTCTATTATACCAGTGTGTCGATTGTTTTAATGAGATAAATAAATTATTTAATTGCAATAAACCAGTTCATTGCCATTGCTATTCACGTATTATCTACACAATACATGTACATGTATATATTATTAGGAAGAGTAACAACGAAGAATTAAATTGAAGAATTTATTTATAACATGTAAATTGGTTAAATGTCGGATTTCGGTAACTAACTAAAAATTATCGCAAGTTACATGCGACGTTTTGTTTTTGGCTAAAGGGCGATGACCATTACTGTGTACGAACGAGATCGTATTGAAAACGTATAACATACGTTGTCGCAATTCCACCACTTAGTGCTTACAGCATTCAATTGCCAGAATTGATCAACTACTGTATTATAACGTTTCAAATGTTTCCGGACGCAGGTGTTCAATGTTTTCCGTCAATGTTTGCAAATATTGGTCTATTTGGTACACCTCAACCATTGTAAAAATAGAAAATGAACACTTGTCGGACTTGCCAGTTTTTTGGTATCGCTTCTCGGCCTTTTGGCTAAGATCAAAGTGTAGTATCTGTTCTTATCAGCTTAATATCTGATACGTGCCCCATGTGGGTACTTCGATATTAAACTGATTTTTGCAACTAGGTGAGAAGTTAGGTGCTTGCACCGCTCTTGCCACGAGTTGGCCTGGTATTGCAGTACCTCCAGGATCGGCTCACTCCCCTCTCGGGGAGAAATAATTCAAATGAAAATTAAGTGTCCCCGCTCGCCCTGTCTATTATACCAGTGTGTCGATTGTTTTAATGAGATAAATAAATTATTTAATTGCAATAAACCAGTTCATTGCCATTGCTATTCACGTATTATCTACACAATACATGTACATGTATATATTATTAGGAAGAGTAACAACGAAGAATTAAATTGAAGAATTTATTTATAACATGTAAATTGGTTAAATGTCGGATTTCGGTAACTAACTAAAAATTATCGCAAGTTACATGCGACGTTTTGTTTTTGGCTAAAGGGCGATGACCATTACTGTGTACGAACGAGATCGTATTGAAAACGTATAACATACGTTGTCGCAATTCCACCACTTAGTGCTTAATTCAAAGCCGAGTCTTACATGTCTGTTCCATTTCCTGAACAGCATTCAATTGCCAGAATTGATCAACTACTGTATTATAACGTTTCAAATGTTTCCGGACGCAGGTGTTCAATGTTTTCCGTCAATGTTTGCAAATATTGGTCTATTTGGTACACCTCAACCATTGTAAAAATAGAAAATGAACACTTGTCGGACTTGCCAGTTTTTTGGTATCGCTTCTCGGCCTTTTGGCTAAGATCAAAGTGTAGTATCTGTTCTTATCAGCTTAATATCTGATACGTGCCCCATGTGGGTACTTCGATATTAAACTGATTTTTGCAACTAGGTGAGAAGTTAGGTGCTTGCACCGCTCTTGCCACGAGTTGGCCTGGTATTGCAGTACCTCCAGGATCGGCTCACTCCCCTCTCGGGGAGAAATAATTCAAATGAAAATTAAGTGTCCCCGCTCGCCCTGTCTATTATACCAGTGTGTCGATTGTTTTAATGAGATAAATAAATTATTTAATTGCAATAAACCAGTTCATTGCCATTGCTATTCACGTATTATCTACACAATACATGTACATGTATATATTATTAGGAAGAGTAACAACGAAGAATTAAATTGAAGAATTTATTTATAACATGTAAATTGGTTAAATGTCGGATTTCGGTAACTAACTAAAAATTATCGCAAGTTACATGCGACGTTTTGTTTTTGGCTAAAGGGCGATGACCATTACTGTGTACGAACGAGATCGTATTGAAAACGTATAACATACGTTGTCGCAATTCCACCACTTAGTGCTTAATTCAAAGCCGAGTCTTACATGTCTGTTCCATTTCCTGAACAGCATTCAATTGCCAGAATTGATCAACTACTGTATTATAACGTTTCAAATGTTTCCGGACGCAGGTGTTCAATGTTTTCCGTCAATGTTTGCAAATATTGGTCTATTTGGTACACCTCAACCATTGTAAAAATAGAAAATGAACACTTGTCGGACTTGCCAGTTTTTTGGTATCGCTTCTCGGCCTTTTGGCTAAGATCAAAGTGTAGTATCTGTTCTTATCAGCTTAATATCTGATACGTGCCCCATGTGGGTACTTCGATATTAAACTGATTTTTGCAACTAGGTGAGAAGTTAGGTGCTTGCACCGCTCTTGCCACGAGTTGGCCTGGTATTGCAGTACCTCCAGGATCGGCTCTCTCCCCTCTCGGGGAGAAATAATTCAAATGAAAATTAAGTGTCCCCGCCCGCCCTGTCTATTATACCAGTGTGTCGATTGTTTTAATGAGATAAATAAATTATTTAATTGCAATAAACCAGTTCATTGCCATTGCTATTCACGTATTATCTACACAATACATGTACATGTATATATTATTAGGAAGAGTAACAACGAAGAATTAAATTGAAGAATTTATTTATAACATGTAAATTGGTTAAATGTCGGATTTCGGTAACTAACTAAAAATTATCGCAAGTTACATGCGACGTTTTGTTTTTGGCTAAAGGGCGATGACCATTACTGTGTACGAACGAGATCGTATTGAAAACGTATAACATACGTTGTCGCAATTCCACCACTTAGTGCTTAATTCAAAGCCGAGTCTTACATGTCTGTTCCATTTCCTGAACAGCATTCAATTGCCAGAATTGATCAACTACTGTATTATAACGTTTCAAATGTTTCCGGACGCAGGTGTTCAATGTTTTCCGTCAATGTTTGCAAATATTGGTCTATTTGGTACACCTCAACCATTGTAAAAATAGAAAATGAACACTTGTCGGACTTGCCAGTTTTTTGGTATCGCTTCTCGGCCTTTTGGCTAAGATCAAAGTGTAGTATCTGTTCTTATCAGCTTAATATCTGATACGTGCCCCATGTGGGTACTTCGATATTAAACTGATTTTTGCAACTAGGTGAGAAGTTAGGTGCTTGCACCGCTCTTGCCACGAGTTGGCCTGGTATTGCAGTACCTCCAGGATCGGCTCACTCCCCTCTCGGGGAGAAATAATTCAAATGAAAATTAAGTGTCCCCGCTCGCCCTGTCTATTATACCAGTGTGTCGATTGTTTTAATGAGATAAATAAATTATTTAATTGCAATAAACCAGTTCATTGCCATTGCTATTCACGTATTATCTACACAATACATGTACATGTATATATTATTAGGAAGAGTAACAACGAAGAATTAAATTGAAGAATTTATTTATAACATGTAAATTGGTTAAATGTCGGATTTCGGTAACTAACTAAAAATTATCGCAAGTTACATGCGACGTTTTGTTTTTGGCTAAAGGGCGATGACCATTACTGTGTACGAACGAGATCGTATTGAAAACGTATAACATACGTTGTCGCAATTCCACCACTTAGTGCTTAATTCAAAGCCGAGTCTTACATGTCTGTTCCATTTCCTGAACAGCATTCAATTGCCAGAATTGATCAACTACTGTATTATAACGTTTCAAATGTTTCCGGACGCAGGTGTTCAATGTTTTCCGTCAATGTTTGCAAATATTGGTCTATTTGGTACACCTCAACCATTGTAAAAATAGAAAATGAACACTTGTCGGACTTGCCAGTTTTTTGGTATCGCTTCTCGGCCTTTTGGCTAAGATCAAAGTGTAGTATCTGTTCTTATCAGCTTAATATCTGATACGTGCCCCATGTGGGTACTTCGATATTAAACTGATTTTTGCAACTAGGTGAGAAGTTAGGTGCTTGCACCGCTCTTGCCACGAGTTGGCCTGGTATTGCAGTACCTCCAGGATCGGCTCACTCCCCTCTCGGGGAGAAATAATTCAAATGAAAATTAAGTGTCCCCGCTCGCCCTGTCTATTATACCAGTGTGTCGATTGTTTTAATGAGATAAATAAATTATTTAATTGCAATAAACCAGTTCATTGCCATTGCTATTCACGTATTATCTACACAATACATGTACATGTATATATTATTAGGAAGAGTAACAACGAAGAATTAAATTGAAGAATTTATTTATAACATGTAAATTGGTTAAATGTCGGATTTCGGTAACTAACTAAAAATTATCGCAAGTTACATGCGACGTTTTGTTTTTGGCTAAAGGGCGATGACCATTACTGTGTACGAACGAGATCGTATTGAAAACGTATAACATACGTTGTCGCAATTCCACCACTTAGTGCTTAATTCAAAGCCGAGTCTTACATGTCTGTTCCATTTCCTGAACAGCATTCAATTGCCAGAATTGATCAACTACTGTATTATAACGTTTCAAATGTTTCCGGACGCAGGTGTTCAATGTTTTCCGTCAATGTTTGCAAATATTGGTCTATTTGGTACACCTCAACCATTGTAAAAATAGAAAATGAACACTTGTCGGACTTGCCAGTTTTTTGGTATCGCTTCTCGGCCTTTTGGCTAAGATCAAAGTGTAGTATCTGTTCTTATCAGCTTAATATCTGATACGTGCCCCATGTGGGTACTTCGATATTAAACTGATTTTTGCAACTAGGTGAGAAGTTAGGTGCTTGCACCGCTCTTGCCACGAGTTGGCCTGGTATTGCAGTACCTCCAGGATCGGCTCTCTCCCCTCTCGGGGAGAAATAATTCAAATGAAAATTAAGTGTCCCCGCCCGCCCTGTCTATTATACCAGTGTGTCGATTGTTTTAATGAGATAAATAAATTATTTAATTGCAATAAACCAGTTCATTGCCATTGCTATTCACGTATTATCTACACAATACATGTACATGTATATATTATTAGGAAGAGTAACAACGAAGAATTAAATTGAAGAATTTATTTATAACATGTAAATTGGTTAAATGTCGGATTTCGGTAACTAACTAAAAATTATCGCAAGTTACATGCGACGTTTTGTTTTTGGCTAAAGGGCGATGACCATTACTGTGTACGAACGAGATCGTATTGAAAACGTATAACATACGTTGTCGCAATTCCACCACTTAGTGCTTAATTCAAAGCCGAGTCTTACATGTCTGTTCCATTTCCTGAACAGCATTCAATTGCCAGAATTGATCAACTACTGTATTATAACGTTTCAAATGTTTCCGGACGCAGGTGTTCAATGTTTTCCGTCAATGTTTGCAAATATTGGTCTATTTGGTACACCTCAACCATTGTAAAAATAGAAAATGAACACTTGTCGGACTTGCCAGTTTTTTGGTATCGCTTCTCGGCCTTTTGGCTAAGATCAAAGTGTAGTATCTGTTCTTATCAGCTTAATATCTGATACGTGCCCCATGTGGGTACTTCGATATTAAACTGATTTTTGCAACTAGGTGAGAAGTTAGGTGCTTGCACCGCTCTTGCCACGAGTTGGCCTGGTATTGCAGTACCTCCAGGATCGGCTCACTCCCCTCTCGGGGAGAAATAATTCAAATGAAAATTAAGTGTCCCCGCTCGCCCTGTCTATTATACCAGTGTGTCGATTGTTTTAATGAGATAAATAAATTATTTAATTGCAATAAACCAGTTCATTGCCATTGCTATTCACGTATTATCTACACAATACATGTACATGTATATATTATTAGGAAGAGTAACAACGAAGAATTAAATTGAAGAATTTATTTATAACATGTAAATTGGTTAAATGTCGGATTTCGGTAACTAACTAAAAATTATCGCAAGTTACATGCGACGTTTTGTTTTTGGCTAAAGGGCGATGACCATTACTGTGTACGAACGAGATCGTATTGAAAACGTATAACATACGTTGTCGCAATTCCACCACTTAGTGCTTAATTCAAAGCCGAGTCTTACATGTCTGTTCCATTTCCTGAACAGCATTCAATTGCCAGAATTGATCAACTACTGTATTATAACGTTTCAAATGTTTCCGGACGCAGGTGTTCAATGTTTTCCGTCAATGTTTGCAAATATTGGTCTATTTGGTACACCTCAACCATTGTAAAAATAGAAAATGAACACTTGTCGGACTTGCCAGTTTTTTGGTATCGCTTCTCGGCCTTTTGGCTAAGATCAAAGTGTAGTATCTGTTCTTATCAGCTTAATATCTGATACGTGCCCCATGTGGGTACTTCGATATTAAACTGATTTTTGCAACTAGGTGAGAAGTTAGGTGCTTGCACCGCTCTTGCCACGAGTTGGCCTGGTATTGCAGTACCTCCAGGATCGGCTCACTCCCCTCTCGGGGAGAAATAATTCAAATGAAAATTAAGTGTCCCCGCTCGCCCTGTCTATTATACCAGTGTGTCGATTGTTTTAATGAGATAAATAAATTATTTAATTGCAATAAACCAGTTCATTGCCATTGCTATTCACGTATTATCTACACAATACATGTACATGTATATATTATTAGGAAGAGTAACAACGAAGAATTAAATTGAAGAATTTATTTATAACATGTAAATTGGTTAAATGTCGGATTTCGGTAACTAACTAAAAATTATCGCAAGTTACATGCGACGTTTTGTTTTTGGCTAAAGGGCGATGACCATTACTGTGTACGAACGAGATCGTATTGAAAACGTATAACATACGTTGTCGCAATTCCACCACTTAGTGCTTAATTCAAAGCCGAGTCTTACATGTCTGTTCCATTTCCTGAACAGCATTCAATTGCCAGAATTGATCAACTACTGTATTATAACGTTTCAAATGTTTCCGGACGCAGGTGTTCAATGTTTTCCGTCAATGTTTGCAAATATTGGTCTATTTGGTACACCTCAACCATTGTAAAAATAGAAAATGAACACTTGTCGGACTTGCCAGTTTTTTGGTATCGCTTCTCGGCCTTTTGGCTAAGATCAAAGTGTAGTATCTGTTCTTATCAGCTTAATATCTGATACGTGCCCCATGTGGGTACTTCGATATTAAACTGATTTTTGCAACTAGGTGAGAAGTTAGGTGCTTGCACCGCTCTTGCCACGAGTTGGCCTGGTATTGCAGTACCTCCAGGATCGGCTCACTCCCCTCTCGGGGAGAAATAATTCAAATGAAAATTAAGTGTCCCCGCTCGCCCTGTCTATTATACCAGTGTGTCGATTGTTTTAATGAGATAAATAAATTATTTAATTGCAATAAACCAGTTCATTGCCATTGCTATTCACGTATTATCTACACAATACATGTACATGTATATATTATTAGGAAGAGTAACAACGAAGAATTAAATTGAAGAATTTATTTATAACATGTAAATTGGTTAAATGTCGGATTTCGGTAACTAACTAAAAATTATCGCAAGTTACATGCGACGTTTTGTTTTTGGCTAAAGGGCGATGACCATTACTGTGTACGAACGAGATCGTATTGAAAACGTATAACATACGTTGTCGCAATTCCACCACTTAGTGCTTAATTCAAAGCCGAGTCTTACATGTCTGTTCCATTTCCTGAACAGCATTCAATTGCCAGAATTGATCAACTACTGTATTATAACGTTTCAAATGTTTCCGGACGCAGGTGTTCAATGTTTTCCGTCAATGTTTGCAAATATTGGTCTATTTGGTACACCTCAACCATTGTAAAAATAGAAAATGAACACTTGTCGGACTTGCCAGTTTTTTGGTATCGCTTCTCGGCCTTTTGGCTAAGATCAAAGTGTAGTATCTGTTCTTATCAGCTTAATATCTGATACGTGCCCCATGTGGGTACTTCGATATTAAACTGATTTTTGCAACTAGGTGAGAAGTTAGGTGCTTGCACCGCTCTTGCCACGAGTTGGCCTGGTATTGCAGTACCTCCAGGATCGGCTCACTCCCCTCTCGGGGAGAAATAATTCAAATGAAAATTAAGTGTCCCCGCTCGCCCTGTCTATTATACCAGTGTGTCGATTGTTTTAATGAGATAAATAAATTATTTAATTGCAATAAACCAGTTCATTGCCATTGCTATTCACGTATTATCTACACAATACATGTACATGTATATATTATTAGGAAGAGTAACAACGAAGAATTAAATTGAAGAATTTATTTATAACATGTAAATTGGTTAAATGTCGGATTTCGGTAACTAACTAAAAATTATCGCAAGTTACATGCGACGTTTTGTTTTTGGCTAAAGGGCGATGACCATTACTGTGTACGAACGAGATCGTATTGAAAACGTATAACATACGTTGTCGCAATTCCACCACTTAGTGCTTAATTCAAAGCCGAGTCTTACATGTCTGTTCCATTTCCTGAACAGCATTCAATTGCCAGAATTGATCAACTACTGTATTATAACGTTTCAAATGTTTCCGGACGCAGGTGTTCAATGTTTTCCGTCAATGTTTGCAAATATTGGTCTATTTGGTACACCTCAACCATTGTAAAAATAGAAAATGAACACTTGTCGGACTTGCCAGTTTTTTGGTATCGCTTCTCGGCCTTTTGGCTAAGATCAAAGTGTAGTATCTGTTCTTATCAGCTTAATATCTGATACGTGCCCCATGTGGGTACTTCGATATTAAACTGATTTTTGCAACTAGGTGAGAAGTTAGGTGCTTGCACCGCTCTTGCCACGAGTTGGCCTGGTATTGCAGTACCTCCAGGATCGGCTCACTCCCCTCTCGGGGAGAAATAATTCAAATGAAAATTAAGTGTCCCCGCTCGCCCTGTCTATTATACCAGTGTGTCGATTGTTTTAATGAGATAAATAAATTATTTAATTGCAATAAACCAGTTCATTGCCATTGCTATTCACGTATTATCTACACAATACATGTACATGTATATATTATTAGGAAGAGTAACAACGAAGAATTAAATTGAAGAATTTATTTATAACATGTAAATTGGTTAAATGTCGGATTTCGGTAACTAACTAAAAATTATCGCAAGTTACATGCGACGTTTTGTTTTTGGCTAAAGGGCGATGACCATTACTGTGTACGAACGAGATCGTATTGAAAACGTATAACATACGTTGTCGCAATTCCACCACTTAGTGCTTAATTCAAAGCCGAGTCTTACATGTCTGTTCCATTTCCTGAACAGCATTCAATTGCCAGAATTGATCAACTACTGTATTATAACGTTTCAAATGTTTCCGGACGCAGGTGTTCAATGTTTTCCGTCAATGTTTGCAAATATTGGTCTATTTGGTACACCTCAACCATTGTAAAAATAGAAAATGAACACTTGTCGGACTTGCCAGTTTTTTGGTATCGCTTCTCGGCCTTTTGGCTAAGATCAAAGTGTAGTATCTGTTCTTATCAGCTTAATATCTGATACGTGCCCCATGTGGGTACTTCGATATTAAACTGATTTTTGCAACTAGGTGAGAAGTTAGGTGCTTGCACCGCTCTTGCCACGAGTTGGCCTGGTATTGCAGTACCTCCAGGATCGGCTCACTCCCCTCTCGGGGAGAAATAATTCAAATGAAAATTAAGTGTCCCCGCTCGCCCTGTCTATTATACCAGTGTGTCGATTGTTTTAATGAGATAAATAAATTATTTAATTGCAATAAACCAGTTCATTGCCATTGCTATTCACGTATTATCTACACAATACATGTACATGTATATATTATTAGGAAGAGTAACAACGAAGAATTAAATTGAAGAATTTATTTATAACATGTAAATTGGTTAAATGTCGGATTTCGGTAACTAACTAAAAATTATCGCAAGTTACATGCGACGTTTTGTTTTTGGCTAAAGGGCGATGACCATTACTGTGTACGAACGAGATCGTATTGAAAACGTATAACATACGTTGTCGCAATTCCACCACTTAGTGCTTAATTCAAAGCCGAGTCTTACATGTCTGTTCCATTTCCTGAACAGCATTCAATTGCCAGAATTGATCAACTACTGTATTATAACGTTTCAAATGTTTCCGGACGCAGGTGTTCAATGTTTTCCGTCAATGTTTGCAAATATTGGTCTATTTGGTACACCTCAACCATTGTAAAAATAGAAAATGAACACTTGTCGGACTTGCCAGTTTTTTGGTATCGCTTCTCGGCCTTTTGGCTAAGATCAAAGTGTAGTATCTGTTCTTATCAGCTTAATATCTGATACGTGCCCCATGTGGGTACTTCGATATTAAACTGATTTTTGCAACTAGGTGAGAAGTTAGGTGCTTGCACCGCTCTTGCCACGAGTTGGCCTGGTATTGCAGTACCTCCAGGATCGGCTCACTCCCCTCTCGGGGAGAAATAATTCAAATGAAAATTAAGTGTCCCCGCTCGCCCTGTCTATTATACCAGTGTGTCGATTGTTTTAATGAGATAAATAAATTATTTAATTGCAATAAACCAGTTCATTGCCATTGCTATTCACGTATTATCTACACAATACATGTACATGTATATATTATTAGGAAGAGTAACAACGAAGAATTAAATTGAAGAATTTATTTATAACATGTAAATTGGTTAAATGTCGGATTTCGGTAACTAACTAAAAATTATCGCAAGTTACATGCGACGTTTTGTTTTTGGCTAAAGGGCGATGACCATTACTGTGTACGAACGAGATCGTATTGAAAACGTATAACATACGTTGTCGCAATTCCACCACTTAGTGCTTAATTCAAAGCCGAGTCTTACATGTCTGTTCCATTTCCTGAACAGCATTCAATTGCCAGAATTGATCAACTACTGTATTATAACGTTTCAAATGTTTCCGGACGCAGGTGTTCAATGTTTTCCGTCAATGTTTGCAAATATTGGTCTATTTGGTACACCTCAACCATTGTAAAAATAGAAAATGAACACTTGTCGGACTTGCCAGTTTTTTGGTATCGCTTCTCGGCCTTTTGGCTAAGATCAAAGTGTAGTATCTGTTCTTATCAGCTTAATATCTGATACGTGCCCCATGTGGGTACTTCGATATTAAACTGATTTTTGCAACTAGGTGAGAAGTTAGGTGCTTGCACCGCTCTTGCCACGAGTTGGCCTGGTATTGCAGTACCTCCAGGATCGGCTCACTCCCCTCTCGGGGAGAAATAATTCAAATGAAAATTAAGTGTCCCCGCTCGCCCTGTCTATTATACCAGTGTGTCGATTGTTTTAATGAGATAAATAAATTATTTAATTGCAATAAACCAGTTCATTGCCATTGCTATTCACGTATTATCTACACAATACATGTACATGTATATATTATTAGGAAGAGTAACAACGAAGAATTAAATTGAAGAATTTATTTATAACATGTAAATTGGTTAAATGTCGGATTTCGGTAACTAACTAAAAATTATCGCAAGTTACATGCGACGTTTTGTTTTTGGCTAAAGGGCGATGACCATTACTGTGTACGAACGAGATCGTATTGAAAACGTATAACATACGTTGTCGCAATTCCACCACTTAGTGCTTAATTCAAAGCCGAGTCTTACATGTCTGTTCCATTTCCTGAACAGCATTCAATTGCCAGAATTGATCAACTACTGTATTATAACGTTTCAAATGTTTCCGGACGCAGGTGTTCAATGTTTTCCGTCAATGTTTGCAAATATTGGTCTATTTGGTACACCTCAACCATTGTAAAAATAGAAAATGAACACTTGTCGGACTTGCCAGTTTTTTGGTATCGCTTCTCGGCCTTTTGGCTAAGATCAAAGTGTAGTATCTGTTCTTATCAGCTTAATATCTGATACGTGCCCCATGTGGGTACTTCGATATTAAACTGATTTTTGCAACTAGGTGAGAAGTTAGGTGCTTGCACCGCTCTTGCCACGAGTTGGCCTGGTATTGCAGTACCTCCAGGATCGGCTCACTCCCCTCTCGGGGAGAAATAATTCAAATGAAAATTAAGTGTCCCCGCTCGCCCTGTCTATTATACCAGTGTGTCGATTGTTTTAATGAGATAAATAAATTATTTAATTGCAATAAACCAGTTCATTGCCATTGCTATTCACGTATTATCTACACAATACATGTACATGTATATATTATTAGGAAGAGTAACAACGAAGAATTAAATTGAAGAATTTATTTATAACATGTAAATTGGTTAAATGTCGGATTTCGGTAACTAACTAAAAATTATCGCAAGTTACATGCGACGTTTTGTTTTTGGCTAAAGGGCGATGACCATTACTGTGTACGAACGAGATCGTATTGAAAACGTATAACATACGTTGTCGCAATTCCACCACTTAGTGCTTAATTCAAAGCCGAGTCTTACATGTCTGTTCCATTTCCTGAACAGCATTCAATTGCCAGAATTGATCAACTACTGTATTATAACGTTTCAAATGTTTCCGGACGCAGGTGTTCAATGTTTTCCGTCAATGTTTGCAAATATTGGTCTATTTGGTACACCTCAACCATTGTAAAAATAGAAAATGAACACTTGTCGGACTTGCCAGTTTTTTGGTATCGCTTCTCGGCCTTTTGGCTAAGATCAAAGTGTAGTATCTGTTCTTATCAGCTTAATATCTGATACGTGCCCCATGTGGGTACTTCGATATTAAACTGATTTTTGCAACTAGGTGAGAAGTTAGGTGCTTGCACCGCTCTTGCCACGAGTTGGCCTGGTATTGCAGTACCTCCAGGATCGGCTCACTCCCCTCTCGGGGAGAAATAATTCAAATGAAAATTAAGTGTCCCCGCTCGCCCTGTCTATTATACCAGTGTGTCGATTGTTTTAATGAGATAAATAAATTATTTAATTGCAATAAACCAGTTCATTGCCATTGCTATTCACGTATTATCTACACAATACATGTACATGTATATATTATTAGGAAGAGTAACAACGAAGAATTAAATTGAAGAATTTATTTATAACATGTAAATTGGTTAAATGTCGGATTTCGGTAACTAACTAAAAATTATCGCAAGTTACATGCGACGTTTTGTTTTTGGCTAAAGGGCGATGACCATTACTGTGTACGAACGAGATCGTATTGAAAACGTATAACATACGTTGTCGCAATTCCACCACTTAGTGCTTAATTCAAAGCCGAGTCTTACATGTCTGTTCCATTTCCTGAACAGCATTCAATTGCCAGAATTGATCAACTACTGTATTATAACGTTTCAAATGTTTCCGGACGCAGGTGTTCAATGTTTTCCGTCAATGTTTGCAAATATTGGTCTATTTGGTACACCTCAACCATTGTAAAAATAGAAAATGAACACTTGTCGGACTTGCCAGTTTTTTGGTATCGCTTCTCGGCCTTTTGGCTAAGATCAAAGTGTAGTATCTGTTCTTAGAAGAAGAAGAAGAAGAAAAGAAGAATATCCCCTTGTGGGATCTTGGACGTGGTATGAAGATGGCGGACCATTATGACAGAGAACTGATGAGTAGGACCATGAAAGTTAAGTTTATTGGTACCAGACGAGTAGGAACCAGAGGACAAGTGATTGCAGAAATGAAGATCTTGGGCAACGTTGCTGACTTGGAATCCATTTACAAGTGCGGCGAAGGTCCCGAATGGTACCTAACATTCGGGACAACTGAGATGGTAGAACATCTTGCAGATGGTAGGGTGAGAAGAATCGACGATGATTTGTCAGTTAAAATAGACAGAATCGACACACGAATCATCAGGTTTAGAGTACATTGGTTCCCAATGTTTATGAACTTATATCTAGTACACCAATTCTTTTCAAAGTACGGCAAAGAAATCGTTTTAGACTACGAAAAGATGACATATGACGGTATAGAGGTTAAAACCGGTACCATCTCCGGAAGAATGAAAATCTCTGAAGCAGCTTATCAAGAATTGCCGTATAAAGCCGTTATTTTTAACAGAACGGTTTTAATAACCGTGCTAGGTAGACCATCGGTATGTTTGAGGTGCGGTAGGGTGGGTCATCAACGGTCAACCTGCCCACTTAAGAACACACGGACCTATGCAGAGGCTGCTGCAACACGGGAAAGCAGTGAAGGTACTCTGGAGAGTACCGAGGTACTGGGAAGCAGTGAAGGTACTCTCCAGAGTACTGAGGTACTGAACAACAGCAGTGAAGGTACTCTGGAGAGTGCCGAGGTACTGGGAAGCAGTGAAGGTACTCCCCAGAGTACTGAGGTACTGATTGAAGAGAGTGGTGAAGACGCTCGGGCGAGTGTTGAGGTACAGAAGAAACCAGTAAGCGGTGAAGACACTCGCCCGAGTGTCGAGGTACCGAAGCGCCCAAGAGAAGATGAGGATGAAGATGAAGATACAGACACAGGAGAGGAAGAAGGGAAGAGAATTAGAGGGGATGATGGGAACATGGAGGTGGACCGTAAACCACTTTCCCTATCTCTCGTTCCTCCTAACGGTGTTGGTAACCCGGTTACGATTGATTGAACTGTTAATGGACATTGAATCTTATTTGTTATCCCCCCTGATCTGATTGCCTTTCTGCCCATGGACTTCGAGACTGATTACCGATTTTGCTCCACTTATTTAAAGTGTAATATTGTTTACTATGTTTCTGATTTTTTTTCTGTTCTGTTTACATATTTAACGTTAATAGCTTGATGTATTTATTTTAACTAATATGTCTGATAAAGAAAATAATATTAACGTAGGAACATTAAATATTAATGGCTTATTAGATTTTAAATGTCAGTATACTTTAAAAAATTTTTGTTTAAGAAATAATTTGCACATTTTATTTTTACAAGAAACTCATGTTTCAAATTCAAAACTCAGTAAAGATTTAGATTCATATTTTGATATGTATAAATGTTTTTGGAATTTTGGTTCAAATTATAGTAGAGGTGCTGCAATTTTCATTTCATTTTCTTTAAATTTTATTGTGACAAAATATTATAGAGATTTAGATGGACGGTTTCAATATATAGATGTTAAAATTGACAATATACCTTATAGATTAATTAATATTTATGCACCAAACGATAGTTCTGAAAGAAAAAAGTATTTTGATTATATTTATCCTTTTATTATGAATCAACATTGTAAAATTTTTGGTGGTGATTTTAATTGTATTATTGATAGCAAAAAAGATAAAATTGGCGGTAATCCAGATAGAGGTTTAGACGGGTCAAATGAATTGAAAACTATTGTGCTAGATTTTAACCTTTTTGATGTTTATAGAACTTTAAATCCTGTCCAGGTAAATGTTACCTGGCGAAGTACAAATATTTCTTGTCGATTAGATAGATTGTATTTCTCGTGCGATTTAAAACCTTATGTTAAACGTTGTGTTAATTTACCTTTTTCTTTTTCGGATCATGATTGTGTCGTTGTATCGTTTATAAATAATACTGAGGTAAAAAAAGGGAATGGTTATTGGAAATTAAATAGTTCAATTTTAAATGATAAAGTATTTTGTACCAAGTTTAGAGAATGGTTTAGTGAATTTAGTAATGGTTTAGATATATGTATTGATATTTGGGATCATTTTAAAGATAATATTAGAGAATTTTGTATTAATTATTGTAAAAAGAAAAATAAAGTTAAGTATAAAGTTATTAAAGAATTAGAAAATAGATATTTTAAATTATGTCATTTAGAAAATAAAAATCCAGGTAATTATAATGAACAGATTGTTGAATTAAAAAGTCAGATTAAACAGTTTTATTTAGATGATTATAAAGGTGCACAAATACGTAGTAAAGCCAAATGTTTGGATAATGCAGAAAATGTTAGTAAATATTTTTTTCAGAAAGAAGTGAAAAAGGGTAAAAAGAAAACTATTGTAGAAATTAGAAATGATAATGTTGTTTATAATAAAACTAGTGATATCATTAATCAATTTGAAAATTTTTATACTGAATTGTTTAAAGAAGAAGAAATAGATGAAGATATTTGTGAATTTTTTCTAAATGATTTACCTGTATTAGATGAAAATGATAAAAATATTTGTGAATTACCTATTACTGTAGACGAAATTATTAGTTCTTTGAAATCAATGGAAAATAATAAATCACCTGGTCCCGACGGTTTAACTAAAGAATTTTATTTAACATTTATCGATATATTTGCACCTATGTTGTTAGATCTGTATTATGATATTTTTAGTGAAAACTCTTTATCTGATACTCAAAAATTAAGTTACATTACTCTTATTTGTAAAGATCCTAATAAACATTATGATGTTCAGTGTTATAGACCTATTAGTTTGATGAATTATGACGTAAAAATTTTAAGTAAATTAATTTGTAATAGAATGAGTCTTGTTTGTGATAATATTATTGGTATAGATCAAACTTGTGCTGTTAGGGGGAGGAGTATATTGGATAATGCACATTTACTTAGAAATGTTGTAGATTATGTTAATCAAAAAAATTTACCATGTAGTTTTATATCATTAGATCAAGAAAAAGCATTTGATAGAGTTAATCATAAATTTTTATTTAAAGTTTTAGAACGATTTAATTTTGGACCTTCTTTAATAAAGTGGATAAAAATATTGTATTATGATTTAAAATCTTGTATTATTGTTAATAATTTTATATCCAATCCTGTAAATATAACTCGTTCTGTTAAGCAAGGTTGTAGCTTATCTCCTTTATTATATGTATTATGTTTAGAACCTTTCATTAGAAAAGTGTGTTTAGATAGTGAAATTAAAGGTGTACAGTTACCTGGTTGTAAAATAGAATGTAAAGTGTCAGCTTTTGCTGATGACAGTACAGGTATTTTAACTACTGATAAGAGTATTGAAAAATTTTTGTATTTAATTAATTTATTTGGTAAAGGGTCAGGATCAAAGTTGAATATTAATAAAACTAAAGGATTGTGGTTAGGTGCTTGGAAGTATCGTAAAGAAAATCACAGATTTGGTATTGATTTTGTAGATGTTTTAAAAATAGTAGGTATTAAGTTTGGAAATAATTTAACTCAAGATGACATTTGGAATGACATTTTTGTAAAATTTGAAAAAGTATTAAATAGTTGGAAATGTAGACGTTTATCTTTATTAGAAAAAGTTATCATTTGTAACATATTTGCTTGTTCTAAATTATGGTATGTAGGAAGTATTTTACGCATGTCTAAATTTTATATTAAGAAGTTTCAACGTTGTATGTTTAGTTTTATTTGGAATAGTAAAGTAGAACCTTTGAGTAGAAAAACTGTGTATTTAGATAAATTATCTGGTGGTTTAAATGTAGTTGATTTAGAATATAAGTTGAAAGCTTTACGCTTGAAACACCTTAGTGATATTATTAACAATAGACAGGTAAAATTTGTTAAATTTTCTATCTATTGGATTGGTTTTACGTTACGATATTATAATGTGTTATTTAGTTCGTTGACTATTCCTCATAGTGAAATCGTTTCACCATTTTATACTGAATGTATTAAATTATATACAGAATTTAAGCTTATAAGTGAAGATAATGATTTAAAGGGAATGACTACAAAGGTTTTATATTGTTTATTAATTGATAGTAGAAAACATGTGCCAAAAATAGTCGAAAAAAATCCTGAAGTAGATTTCAAACCAGTTTTTATAAATGTATTTAATAAATTTATTGATAGCTTTTCTCGTGATGTCATGTTTAAGATAGTGCATAATATTTTACCAACAAATAATCTGATGTTTAATTATAATGTATACAAATATAATAAATGTACTTTTTGTGTTCGAGAAGTGGAGACAACTCAACATTTGTTTTTTGAATGTAAATATATTTCCAACTTATTGTGTTTAATAAAAAATTGGATCTTTTCTTTGTCTGAAGGTAGTTTGTCATTACAGTTTTGTCATGTACTTTTTAGAAATATTAATGTTATTGATAAAAATCGTAAAAGTATTGTTCTTCTTTTAATTGCATTATATTGTAAAACTATTTGGCTTGAAAGGAATATAAAGAAATTTGATAAAAAACATGTGTTACAAAATGATATTTATATATTTTTCTTACAACAATTGAAGTTAAGAATTTTAGCAGATTTTGAAAGATTTGAATTAATTAAATTTGAGGATTTTTGGTGTTGTACGGATCTTTTTTGTAAAGTTATTAATGAAAAATTAGAGATGACTTTTTTCTGAATTAATTTTGTAATTTATTATGATATTTTGTACAATGCACTTGTATGACAAGTTCATTGTAGGTTATTTATTTTCACCGTTTACATTTAATACATTTATATTATAATTGTTATTTCACGCTAATGTCGTACAATGTCTTATCTGTGATATATTTATTTTAGTTGAATTGTACAATGTAGTATGATAGCTTGTTAATAAACTGTTTGAAATATAAAAAAAAGTATCTGTTCTTATCAGCTTAATATCTGATACGTGCCCCATGTGGGTACTTCGATATTAAACTGATTTTTGCAACTAGGTGAGAAGTTAGGTGCTTGCACCGCTCTTGCCACGAGTTGGCCTGGTATTGCAGTACCTCCAGGATCGGCTCACTCCCCTCTCGGGGAGAAATAATTCAAATGAAAATTAAGTGTCCCCGCTCGCCCTGTCTATTATACCAGTGTGTCGATTGTTTTAATGAGATAAATAAATTATTTAATTGCAATAAACCAGTTCATTGCCATTGCTATTCACGTATTATCTACACAATACATGTACATGTATATATTATTAGGAAGAGTAACAACGAAGAATTAAATTGAAGAATTTATTTATAACATGTAAATTGGTTAAATGTCGGATTTCGGTAACTAACTAAAAATTATCGCAAGTTACATGCGACGTTTTGTTTTTGGCTAAAGGGCGATGACCATTACTGTGTACGAACGAGATCGTATTGAAAACGTATAACATACGTTGTCGCAATTCCACCACTTAGTGCTTAATTCAAAGCCGAGTCTTACATGTCTGTTCCATTTCCTGAACAGCATTCAATTGCCAGAATTGATCAACTACTGTATTATAACGTTTCAAATGTTTCCGGACGCAGGTGTTCAATGTTTTCCGTCAATGTTTGCAAATATTGGTCTATTTGGTACACCTCAACCATTGTAAAAATAGAAAATGAACACTTGTCGGACTTGCCAGTTTTTTGGTATCGCTTCTCGGCCTTTTGGCTAAGATCAAAGTGTAGTATCTGTTCTTATCAGCTTAATATCTGATACGTGCCCCATGTGGGTACTTCGATATTAAACTGATTTTTGCAACTAGGTGAGAAGTTAGGTGCTTGCACCGCTCTTGCCACGAGTTGGCCTGGTATTGCAGTACCTCCAGGATCGGCTCACTCCCCTCTCGGGGAGAAATAATTCAAATGAAAATTAAGTGTCCCCGCTCGCCCTGTCTATTATACCAGTGTGTCGATTGTTTTAATGAGATAAATAAATTATTTAATTGCAATAAACCAGTTCATTGCCATTGCTATTCACGTATTATCTACACAATACATGTACATGTATATATTATTAGGAAGAGTAACAACGAAGAATTAAATTGAAGAATTTATTTATAACATGTAAATTGGTTAAATGTCGGATTTCGGTAACTAACTAAAAATTATCGCAAGTTACATGCGACGTTTTGTTTTTGGCTAAAGGGCGATGACCATTACTGTGTACGAACGAGATCGTATTGAAAACGTATAACATACGTTGTCGCAATTCCACCACTTAGTGCTTAATTCAAAGCCGAGTCTTACATGTCTGTTCCATTTCCTGAACAGCATTCAATTGCCAGAATTGATCAACTACTGTATTATAACGTTTCAAATGTTTCCGGACGCAGGTGTTCAATGTTTTCCGTCAATGTTTGCAAATATTGGTCTATTTGGTACACCTCAACCATTGTAAAAATAGAAAATGAACACTTGTCGGACTTGCCAGTTTTTTGGTATCGCTTCTCGGCCTTTTGGCTAAGATCAAAGTGTAGTATCTGTTCTTATCAGCTTAATATCTGATACGTGCCCCATGTGGGTACTTCGATATTAAACTGATTTTTGCAACTAGGTGAGAAGTTAGGTGCTTGCACCGCTCTTGCCACGAGTTGGCCTGGTATTGCAGTACCTCCAGGATCGGCTCACTCCCCTCTCGGGGAGAAATAATTCAAATGAAAATTAAGTGTCCCCGCTCGCCCTGTCTATTATACCAGTGTGTCGATTGTTTTAATGAGATAAATAAATTATTTAATTGCAATAAACCAGTTCATTGCCATTGCTATTCACGTATTATCTACACAATACATGTACATGTATATATTATTAGGAAGAGTAACAACGAAGAATTAAATTGAAGAATTTATTTATAACATGTAAATTGGTTAAATGTCGGATTTCGGTAACTAACTAAAAATTATCGCAAGTTACATGCGACGTTTTGTTTTTGGCTAAAGGGCGATGACCATTACTGTGTACGAACGAGATCGTATTGAAAACGTATAACATACGTTGTCGCAATTCCACCACTTAGTGCTTAATTCAAAGCCGAGTCTTACATGTCTGTTCCATTTCCTGAACAGCATTCAATTGCCAGAATTGATCAACTACTGTATTATAACGTTTCAAATGTTTCCGGACGCAGGTGTTCAATGTTTTCCGTCAATGTTTGCAAATATTGGTCTATTTGGTACACCTCAACCATTGTAAAAATAGAAAATGAACACTTGTCGGACTTGCCAGTTTTTTGGTATCGCTTCTCGGCCTTTTGGCTAAGATCAAAGTGTAGTATCTGTTCTTATCAGCTTAATATCTGATACGTGCCCCATGTGGGTACTTCGATATTAAACTGATTTTTGCAACTAGGTGAGAAGTTAGGTGCTTGCACCGCTCTTGCCACGAGTTGGCCTGGTATTGCAGTACCTCCAGGATCGGCTCACTCCCCTCTCGGGGAGAAATAATTCAAATGAAAATTAAGTGTCCCCGCTCGCCCTGTCTATTATACCAGTGTGTCGATTGTTTTAATGAGATAAATAAATTATTTAATTGCAATAAACCAGTTCATTGCCATTGCTATTCACGTATTATCTACACAATACATGTACATGTATATATTATTAGGAAGAGTAACAACGAAGAATTAAATTGAAGAATTTATTTATAACATGTAAATTGGTTAAATGTCGGATTTCGGTAACTAACTAAAAATTATCGCAAGTTACATGCGACGTTTTGTTTTTGGCTAAAGGGCGATGACCATTACTGTGTACGAACGAGATCGTATTGAAAACGTATAACATACGTTGTCGCAATTCCACCACTTAGTGCTTAATTCAAAGCCGAGTCTTACATGTCTGTTCCATTTCCTGAACAGCATTCAATTGCCAGAATTGATCAACTACTGTATTATAACGTTTCAAATGTTTCCGGACGCAGGTGTTCAATGTTTTCCGTCAATGTTTGCAAATATTGGTCTATTTGGTACACCTCAACCATTGTAAAAATAGAAAATGAACACTTGTCGGACTTGCCAGTTTTTTGGTATCGCTTCTCGGCCTTTTGGCTAAGATCAAAGTGTAGTATCTGTTCTTATCAGCTTAATATCTGATACGTGCCCCATGTGGGTACTTCGATATTAAACTGATTTTTGCAACTAGGTGAGAAGTTAGGTGCTTGCACCGCTCTTGCCACGAGTTGGCCTGGTATTGCAGTACCTCCAGGATCGGCTCACTCCCCTCTCGGGGAGAAATAATTCAAATGAAAATTAAGTGTCCCCGCTCGCCCTGTCTATTATACCAGTGTGTCGATTGTTTTAATGAGATAAATAAATTATTTAATTGCAATAAACCAGTTCATTGCCATTGCTATTCACGTATTATCTACACAATACATGTACATGTATATATTATTAGGAAGAGTAACAACGAAGAATTAAATTGAAGAATTTATTTATAACATGTAAATTGGTTAAATGTCGGATTTCGGTAACTAACTAAAAATTATCGCAAGTTACATGCGACGTTTTGTTTTTGGCTAAAGGGCGATGACCATTACTGTGTACGAACGAGATCGTATTGAAAACGTATAACATACGTTGTCGCAATTCCACCACTTAGTGCTTAATTCAAAGCCGAGTCTTACATGTCTGTTCCATTTCCTGAACAGCATTCAATTGCCAGAATTGATCAACTACTGTATTATAACGTTTCAAATGTTTCCGGACGCAGGTGTTCAATGTTTTCCGTCAATGTTTGCAAATATTGGTCTATTTGGTACACCTCAACCATTGTAAAAATAGAAAATGAACACTTGTCGGACTTGCCAGTTTTTTGGTATCGCTTCTCGGCCTTTTGGCTAAGATCAAAGTGTAGTATCTGTTCTTATCAGCTTAATATCTGATACGTGCCCCATGTGGGTACTTCGATATTAAACTGATTTTTGCAACTAGGTGAGAAGTTAGGTGCTTGCACCGCTCTTGCCACGAGTTGGCCTGGTATTGCAGTACCTCCAGGATCGGCTCACTCCCCTCTCGGGGAGAAATAATTCAAATGAAAATTAAGTGTCCCCGCTCGCCCTGTCTATTATACCAGTGTGTCGATTGTTTTAATGAGATAAATAAATTATTTAATTGCAATAAACCAGTTCATTGCCATTGCTATTCACGTATTATCTACACAATACATGTACATGTATATATTATTAGGAAGAGTAACAACGAAGAATTAAATTGAAGAATTTATTTATAACATGTAAATTGGTTAAATGTCGGATTTCGGTAACTAACTAAAAATTATCGCAAGTTACATGCGACGTTTTGTTTTTGGCTAAAGGGCGATGACCATTACTGTGTACGAACGAGATCGTATTGAAAACGTATAACATACGTTGTCGCAATTCCACCACTTAGTGCTTAATTCAAAGCCGAGTCTTACATGTCTGTTCCATTTCCTGAACAGCATTCAATTGCCAGAATTGATCAACTACTGTATTATAACGTTTCAAATGTTTCCGGACGCAGGTGTTCAATGTTTTCCGTCAATGTTTGCAAATATTGGTCTATTTGGTACACCTCAACCATTGTAAAAATAGAAAATGAACACTTGTCGGACTTGCCAGTTTTTTGGTATCGCTTCTCGGCCTTTTGGCTAAGATCAAAGTGTAGTATCTGTTCTTATCAGCTTAATATCTGATACGTGCCCCATGTGGGTACTTCGATATTAAACTGATTTTTGCAACTAGGTGAGAAGTTAGGTGCTTGCACCGCTCTTGCCACGAGTTGGCCTGGTATTGCAGTACCTCCAGGATCGGCTCACTCCCCTCTCGGGGAGAAATAATTCAAATGAAAATTAAGTGTCCCCGCTCGCCCTGTCTATTATACCAGTGTGTCGATTGTTTTAATGAGATAAATAAATTATTTAATTGCAATAAACCAGTTCATTGTCATTGCTATTCACGTATTATCTACACAATACATGTACATGTATATATTATTAGGAAGAGTAACAACGAAGAATTAAATTGAAGAATTTATTTATAACATGTAAATTGGTTAAATGTCGGATTTCGGTAACTAACTAAAAATTATCGCAAGTTACATGCGACGTTTTGTTTTTGGCTAAAGGGCGATGACCATTACTGTGTACGAACGAGATCGTATTGAAAACGTATAACATACGTTGTCGCAATTCCACCACTTAGTGCTTAATTCAAAGCCGAGTCTTACATGTCTGTTCCATTTCCTGAACAGCATTCAATTGCCAGAATTGATCAACTACTGTATTATAACGTTTCAAATGTTTCCGGACGCAGGTGTTCAATGTTTTCCGTCAATGTTTGCAAATATTGGTCTATTTGGTACACCTCAACCATTGTAAAAATAGAAAATGAACACTTGTCGGACTTGCCAGTTTTTTGGTATCGCTTCTCGGCCTTTTGGCTAAGATCAAAGTGTAGTATCTGTTCTTATCAGCTTAATATCTGATACGTGCCCCATGTGGGTACTTCGATATTAAACTGATTTTTGCAACTAGGTGAGAAGTTAGGTGCTTGCACCGCTCTTGCCACGAGTTGGCCTGGTATTGCAGTACCTCCAGGATCGGCTCACTCCCCTCTCGGGGAGAAATAATTCAAATGAAAATTAAGTGTCCCCGCTCGCCCTGTCTATTATACCAGTGTGTCGATTGTTTTAATGAGATAAATAAATTATTTAATTGCAATAAACCAGTTCATTGCCATTGCTATTCACGTATTATCTACACAATACATGTACATGTATATATTATTAGGAAGAGTAACAACGAAGAATTAAATTGAAGAATTTATTTATAACATGTAAATTGGTTAAATGTCGGATTTCGGTAACTAACTAAAAATTATCGCAAGTTACATGCGACGTTTTGTTTTTGGCTAAAGGGCGATGACCATTACTGTGTACGAACGAGATCGTATTGAAAACGTATAACATACGTTGTCGCAATTCCACCACTTAGTGCTTAATTCAAAGCCGAGTCTTACATGTCTGTTCCATTTCCTGAACAGCATTCAATTGCCAGAATTGATCAACTACTGTATTATAACGTTTCAAATGTTTCCGGACGCAGGTGTTCAATGTTTTCCGTCAATGTTTGCAAATATTGGTCTATTTGGTACACCTCAACCATTGTAAAAATAGAAAATGAACACTTGTCGGACTTGCCAGTTTTTTGGTATCGCTTCTCGGCCTTTTGGCTAAGATCAAAGTGTAGTATCTGTTCTTATCAGCTTAATATCTGATACGTGCCCCATGTGGGTACTTCGATATTAAACTGATTTTTGCAACTAGGTGAGAAGTTAGGTGCTTGCACCGCTCTTGCCACGAGTTGGCCTGGTATTGCAGTACCTCCAGGATCGGCTCACTCCCCTCTCGGGGAGAAATAATTCAAATGAAAATTAAGTGTCCCCGCTCGCCCTGTCTATTATACCAGTGTGTCGATTGTTTTAATGAGATAAATAAATTATTTAATTGCAATAAACCAGTTCATTGCCATTGCTATTCACGTATTATCTACACAATACATGTACATGTATATATTATTAGGAAGAGTAACAACGAAGAATTAAATTGAAGAATTTATTTATAACATGTAAATTGGTTAAATGTCGGATTTCGGTAACTAACTAAAAATTATCGCAAGTTACATGCGACGTTTTGTTTTTGGCTAAAGGGCGATGACCATTACTGTGTACGAACGAGATCGTATTGAAAACGTATAACATACGTTGTCGCAATTCCACCACTTAGTGCTTAATTCAAAGCCGAGTCTTACATGTCTGTTCCATTTCCTGAACAGCATTCAATTGCCAGAATTGATCAACTACTGTATTATAACGTTTCAAATGTTTCCGGACGCAGGTGTTCAATGTTTTCCGTCAATGTTTGCAAATATTGGTCTATTTGGTACACCTCAACCATTGTAAAAATAGAAAATGAACACTTGTCGGACTTGCCAGTTTTTTGGTATCGCTTCTCGGCCTTTTGGCTAAGATCAAAGTGTAGTATCTGTTCTTATCAGCTTAATATCTGATACGTGCCCCATGTGGGTACTTCGATATTAAACTGATTTTTGCAACTAGGTGAGAAGTTAGGTGCTTGCACCGCTCTTGCCACGAGTTGGCCTGGTATTGCAGTACCTCCAGGATCGGCTCACTCCCCTCTCGGGGAGAAATAATTCAAATGAAAATTAAGTGTCCCCGCTCGCCCTGTCTATTATACCAGTGTGTCGATTGTTTTAATGAGATAAATAAATTATTTAATTGCAATAAACCAGTTCATTGCCATTGCTATTCACGTATTATCTACACAATACATGTACATGTATATATTATTAGGAAGAGTAACAACGAAGAATTAAATTGAAGAATTTATTTATAACATGTAAATTGGTTAAATGTCGGATTTCGGTAACTAACTAAAAATTATCGCAAGTTACATGCGACGTTTTGTTTTTGGCTAAAGGGCGATGACCATTACTGTGTACGAACGAGATCGTATTGAAAACGTATAACATACGTTGTCGCAATTCCACCACTTAGTGCTTAATTCAAAGCCGAGTCTTACATGTCTGTTCCATTTCCTGAACAGCATTCAATTGCCAGAATTGATCAACTACTGTATTATAACGTTTCAAATGTTTCCGGACGCAGGTGTTCAATGTTTTCCGTCAATGTTTGCAAATATTGGTCTATTTGGTACACCTCAACCATTGTAAAAATAGAAAATGAACACTTGTCGGACTTGCCAGTTTTTTGGTATCGCTTCTCGGCCTTTTGGCTAAGATCAAAGTGTAGTATCTGTTCTTATCAGCTTAATATCTGATACGTGCCCCATGTGGGTACTTCGATATTAAACTGATTTTTGCAACTAGGTGAGAAGTTAGGTGCTTGCACCGCTCTTGCCACGAGTTGGCCTGGTATTGCAGTACCTCCAGGATCGGCTCACTCCCCTCTCGGGGAGAAATAATTCAAATGAAAATTAAGTGTCCCCGCTCGCCCTGTCTATTATACCAGTGTGTCGATTGTTTTAATGAGATAAATAAATTATTTAATTGCAATAAACCAGTTCATTGCCATTGCTATTCACGTATTATCTACACAATACATGTACATGTATATATTATTAGGAAGAGTAACAACGAAGAATTAAATTGAAGAATTTATTTATAACATGTAAATTGGTTAAATGTCGGATTTCGGTAACTAACTAAAAATTATCGCAAGTTACATGCGACGTTTTGTTTTTGGCTAAAGGGCGATGACCATTACTGTGTACGAACGAGATCGTATTGAAAACGTATAACATACGTTGTCGCAATTCCACCACTTAGTGCTTAATTCAAAGCCGAGTCTTACATGTCTGTTCCATTTCCTGAACAGCATTCAATTGCCAGAATTGATCAACTACTGTATTATAACGTTTCAAATGTTTCTGGACGCAGGTGTTCAATGTTTTCCGTCAATGTTTGCAAATATTGGTCTATTTGGTACACCTCAACCATTGTAAAAATAGAAAATGAACACTTGTCGGACTTGCCAGTTTTTTGGTATCGCTTCTCGGCCTTTTGGCTAAGATCAAAGTGTAGTATCTGTTCTTATCAGCTTAATATCTGATACGTGCCCCATGTGGGTACTTCGATATTAAACTGATTTTTGCAACTAGGTGAGAAGTTAGGTGCTTGCACCGCTCTTGCCACGAGTTGGCCTGGTATTGCAGTACCTCCAGGATCGGCTCACTCCCCTCTCGGGGAGAAATAATTCAAATGAAAATTAAGTGTCCCCGCTCGCCCTGTCTATTATACCAGTGTGTCGATTGTTTTAATGAGATAAATAAATTATTTAATTGCAATAAACCAGTTCATTGCCATTGCTATTCACGTATTATCTACACAATACATGTACATGTATATATTATTAGGAAGAGTAACAACGAAGAATTAAATTGAAGAATTTATTTATAACATGTAAATTGGTTAAATGTCGGATTTCGGTAACTAACTAAAAATTATCGCAAGTTACATGCGACGTTTTGTTTTTGGCTAAAGGGCGATGACCATTACTGTGTACGAACGAGATCGTATTGAAAACGTATAACATACGTTGTCGCAATTCCACCACTTAGTGCTTAATTCAAAGCCGAGTCTTACATGTCTGTTCCATTTCCTGAACAGCATTCAATTGCCAGAATTGATCAACTACTGTATTATAACGTTTCAAATGTTTCCGGACGCAGGTGTTCAATGTTTTCCGTCAATGTTTGCAAATATTGGTCTATTTGGTACACCTCAACCATTGTAAAAATAGAAAATGAACACTTGTCGGACTTGCCAGTTTTTTGGTATCGCTTCTCGGCCTTTTGGCTAAGATCAAAGTGTAGTATCTGTTCTTATCAGCTTAATATCTGATACGTGCCCCATGTGGGTACTTCGATATTAAACTGATTTTTGCAACTAGGTGAGAAGTTAGGTGCTTGCACCGCTCTTGCCACGAGTTGGCCTGGTATTGCAGTACCTCCAGGATCGGCTCACTCCCCTCTCGGGGAGAAATAATTCAAATGAAAATTAAGTGTCCCCGCTCGCCCTGTCTATTATACCAGTGTGTCGATTGTTTTAATGAGATAAATAAATTATTTAATTGCAATAAACCAGTTCATTGCCATTGCTATTCACGTATTATCTACACAATACATGTACATGTATATATTATTAGGAAGAGTAACAACGAAGAATTAAATTGAAGAATTTATTTATAACATGTAAATTGGTTAAATGTCGGATTTCGGTAACTAACTAAAAATTATCGCAAGTTACATGCGACGTTTTGTTTTTGGCTAAAGGGCGATGACCATTACTGTGTACGAACGAGATCGTATTGAAAACGTATAACATACGTTGTCGCAATTCCACCACTTAGTGCTTAATTCAAAGCCGAGTCTTACATGTCTGTTCCATTTCCTGAACAGCATTCAATTGCCAGAATTGATCAACTACTGTATTATAACGTTTCAAATGTTTCCGGACGCAGGTGTTCAATGTTTTCCGTCAATGTTTGCAAATATTGGTCTATTTGGTACACCTCAACCATTGTAAAAATAGAAAATGAACACTTGTCGGACTTGCCAGTTTTTTGGTATCGCTTCTCGGCCTTTTGGCTAAGATCAAAGTGTAGTATCTGTTCTTATCAGCTTAATATCTGATACGTGCCCCATGTGGGTACTTCGATATTAAACTGATTTTTGCAACTAGGTGAGAAGTTAGGTGCTTGCACCGCTCTTGCCACGAGTTGGCCTGGTATTGCAGTACCTCCAGGATCGGCTCACTCCCCTCTCGGGGAGAAATAATTCAAATGAAAATTAAGTGTCCCCGCTCGCCCTGTCTATTATACCAGTGTGTCGATTGTTTTAATGAGATAAATAAATTATTTAATTGCAATAAACCAGTTCATTGCCATTGCTATTCACGTATTATCTACACAATACATGTACATGTATATATTATTAGGAAGAGTAACAACGAAGAATTAAATTGAAGAATTTATTTATAACATGTAAATTGGTTAAATGTCGGATTTCGGTAACTAACTAAAAATTATCGCAAGTTACATGCGACGTTTTGTTTTTGGCTAAAGGGCGATGACCATTACTGTGTACGAACGAGATCGTATTGAAAACGTATAACATACGTTGTCGCAATTCCACCACTTAGTGCTTAATTCAAAGCCGAGTCTTACATGTCTGTTCCATTTCCTGAACAGCATTCAATTGCCAGAATTGATCAACTACTGTATTATAACGTTTCAAATGTTTCCGGACGCAGGTGTTCAATGTTTTCCGTCAATGTTTGCAAATATTGGTCTATTTGGTACACCTCAACCATTGTAAAAATAGAAAATGAACACTTGTCGGACTTGCCAGTTTTTTGGTATCGCTTCTCGGCCTTTTGGCTAAGATCAAAGTGTAGTATCTGTTCTTATCAGCTTAATATCTGATACGTGCCCCATGTGGGTACTTCGATATTAAACTGATTTTTGCAACTAGGTGAGAAGTTAGGTGCTTGCACCGCTCTTGCCACGAGTTGGCCTGGTATTGCAGTACCTCCAGGATCGGCTCACTCCCCTCTCGGGGAGAAATAATTCAAATGAAAATTAAGTGTCCCCGCTCGCCCTGTCTATTATACCAGTGTGTCGATTGTTTTAATGAGATAAATAAATTATTTAATTGCAATAAACCAGTTCATTGCCATTGCTATTCACGTATTATCTACACAATACATGTACATGTATATATTATTAGGAAGAGTAACAACGAAGAATTAAATTGAAGAATTTATTTATAACATGTAAATTGGTTAAATGTCGGATTTCGGTAACTAACTAAAAATTATCGCAAGTTACATGCGACGTTTTGTTTTTGGCTAAAGGGCGATGACCATTACTGTGTACGAACGAGATCGTATTGAAAACGTATAACATACGTTGTCGCAATTCCACCACTTAGTGCTTAATTCAAAGCCGAGTCTTACATGTCTGTTCCATTTCCTGAACAGCATTCAATTGCCAGAATTGATCAACTACTGTATTATAACGTTTCAAATGTTTCCGGACGCAGGTGTTCAATGTTTTCCGTCAATGTTTGCAAATATTGGTCTATTTGGTACACCTCAACCATTGTAAAAATAGAAAATGAACACTTGTCGGACTTGCCAGTTTTTTGGTATCGCTTCTCGGCCTTTTGGCTAAGATCAAAGTGTAGTATCTGTTCTTATCAGCTTAATATCTGATACGTGCCCCATGTGGGTACTTCGATATTAAACTGATTTTTGCAACTAGGTGAGAAGTTAGGTGCTTGCACCGCTCTTGCCACGAGTTGGCCTGGTATTGCAGTACCTCCAGGATCGGCTCACTCCCCTCTCGGGGAGAAATAATTCAAATGAAAATTAAGTGTCCCCGCTCGCCCTGTCTATTATACCAGTGTGTCGATTGTTTTAATGAGATAAATAAATTATTTAATTGCAATAAACCAGTTCATTGCCATTGCTATTCACGTATTATCTACACAATACATGTACATGTATATATTATTAGGAAGAGTAACAACGAAGAATTAAATTGAAGAATTTATTTATAACATGTAAATTGGTTAAATGTCGGATTTCGGTAACTAACTAAAAATTATCGCAAGTTACATGCGACGTTTTGTTTTTGGCTAAAGGGCGATGACCATTACTGTGTACGAACGAGATCGTATTGAAAACGTATAACATACGTTGTCGCAATTCCACCACTTAGTGCTTAATTCAAAGCCGAGTCTTACATGTCTGTTCCATTTCCTGAACAGCATTCAATTGCCAGAATTGATCAACTACTGTATTATAACGTTTCAAATGTTTCCGGACGCAGGTGTTCAATGTTTTCCGTCAATGTTTGCAAATATTGGTCTATTTGGTACACCTCAACCATTGTAAAAATAGAAAATGAACACTTGTCGGACTTGCCAGTTTTTTGGTATCGCTTCTCGGCCTTTTGGCTAAGATCAAAGTGTAGTATCTGTTCTTATCAGCTTAATATCTGATACGTGCCCCATGTGGGTACTTCGATATTAAACTGATTTTTGCAACTAGGTGAGAAGTTAGGTGCTTGCACCGCTCTTGCCACGAGTTGGCCTGGTATTGCAGTACCTCCAGGATCGGCTCACTCCCCTCTCGGGGAGAAATAATTCAAATGAAAATTAAGTGTCCCCGCTCGCCCTGTCTATTATACCAGTGTGTCGATTGTTTTAATGAGATAAATAAATTATTTAATTGCAATAAACCAGTTCATTGCCATTGCTATTCACGTATTATCTACACAATACATGTACATGTATATATTATTAGGAAGAGTAACAACGAAGAATTAAATTGAAGAATTTATTTATAACATGTAAATTGGTTAAATGTCGGATTTCGGTAACTAACTAAAAATTATCGCAAGTTACATGCGACGTTTTGTTTTTGGCTAAAGGGCGATGACCATTACTGTGTACGAACGAGATCGTATTGAAAACGTATAACATACGTTGTCGCAATTCCACCACTTAGTGCTTAATTCAAAGCCGAGTCTTACATGTCTGTTCCATTTCCTGAACAGCATTCAATTGCCAGAATTGATCAACTACTGTATTATAACGTTTCAAATGTTTCCGGACGCAGGTGTTCAATGTTTTCCGTCAATGTTTGCAAATATTGGTCTATTTGGTACACCTCAACCATTGTAAAAATAGAAAATGAACACTTGTCGGACTTGCCAGTTTTTTGGTATCATCATTCGTGTCGTAGCATTCGAACGAATAGGACCGTCTCCAGTGTCTGGAATAACTCTCTACTCTCTACTTGCGTAGCAGTTTTTCAGTATCTTCGTGGTTGCCAGCATACATAGCGACGATAAGTATTTTTATTAATTTTTTTTTTACATATTTCTGTTCCCTTTTAAATAGTTCCTATTTGACTTAAATTATATCTGTCTGCAAATAGCAGTTATTTAAGTTAAAATCTCAGTTTACTCCCAATTCAAATTAGGTCAATAAATAAGTTTTTCTCCCTTCCTAAAAAAAAAAGTTGCTTCATTTTATTAGTTTAAATTTTTAAACCGCTCAATCATGCCTAACCAAAAAAGAAAACTTTCCAGCCCCGACTCCCTTCATCAGACCTCCAAACAACAAAAGGTCTCTCAAAATCAGATAAACAAAAATGATTATCCGGTTGAAGAAACTGTGGTAATAAAGTCTAGTAACAGGGCCTTCCTCAATATCATGGCGCTCAGTTTTCAATACATGATACTGAGCTTCCTAGGGGACAAAAGCAAGGAGTCCTTCAAATTTAGGAGGCTCAAAAGTTGCTACATGGTACATGTGCCACTAGCTAGGTTGCGCTCCAAACTACTGGACGCAACAAAGCTAGGGCCGTACGATGTAACGGCTTCATTATACGACCCCAACTTTAAAAGTAAAAATAGTCAACAAAAAATCAATAAAAAAAGTCAGGACAGCCCTAACTACATATTTAAGACAATATGGCGATACATACAACTGATGTATTATCCCTTAAAGAACAGGAACAAATTATTAAGCAGAATAACAAAATCGACGTCTCCCTAAAAGAGGTCCAAAAACCTGGCTTTTTAATTGTGAGACTAGATTCCCAATTAAAAGATGTAAAAGAGCTAAAAATGGATCATACTTTAAATTATAAATTGGCAGAATATAAACCTAATCCAAAGTTCTGCACGGTCTGTGCCAAATTAGGACACTATGCCAAGACTTGCAAAAATCAAAAGCAAACTTGTATTAAATGCTCAGAACAACATGATACCAAAATGTGTAAATCACAAACTATTAAATGCAATAACTGCAAGGGTAACCATCAGGCTAACGATAAAAAATGCCCCCAATATATATACCAAAAAACTGTTTTAGAAAATATGTATGCAAAATTTATGACATTTGAAGAAGCCAAGCAAATGGCTACACAAAACAACAAAGCTTCTACTTGTCTAAATTCAAATGCAGTAAAAACAAATAAAACTGTCAAATGCTCGGATAAGCAGGAAACACCTGTCAACTTAATAAACAATAAAAACGCGGTCAACTTAATTAAAGATAAAACACCGGTAAATATTGCTGAAAAAACATCCGTGACAATTAACAACAGTTCAGATAACGCCCTATCATACGCCGACATGTTAAAAACCCCGCCGCGATTGGTAATTGACGAATCCTCACCCCAGGAGGAAACTGGTTACAAAAACAATTCACCTATAAAAGAAACTCCTAAAATTCCCCAGCAGGATAAAATCACTAGAGTAGAAAATAAAACAAAACATTCGATACAGTTTGTGAAGGCCATCCTGGACCTATCCCAGCACGGCCATAAAGGTAAATCCATAAAGAAAAATCAAGAAAAAATCTTAGAACAACTATTAGGATTCCTTAACGGTCAACTCAACCTTAATCTCAAAGCATCGGAATTTAATTAAGTAGCCATAACCATAGTTATTAAACAAAACATCCAGTAATAAGTATATATAATGGGTCTATACATCCTTCAATGGAATGCGCGCTCGCTCTACGCTAACGTGAATTCCTTAAAAAATTTCTTAGACGAAAACGAAAAACCCGACGTTATATGTATTCAGGAAACCCACTTTCAAGGTAACCGATACATAAAACTTAATGGATATCAACCACCTGTAATTAAAAATAGAAACGGAATAAAAAACAATAAAGGTAAAATAAAAAGTAAGGGAGGTGGCGTAGCCGTCTATGTTTCAAACTTATTAACATACACGGAAATCGACTTCCAAGCCGAAAACATAGAAATAACAGGTGTTACCATAAATTGTCAAAACGATAAAATTAATATTGTCAATATGTATAGACCCCCTGACCAAACACTAAACTTTCAGGATTATACTAAACTTTTTAATAATATAAATCAAAATTTAGTCCTGCTAGGCGACTATAATGCAAGGTCTTCATTATGGGGGTCTATTAAAACTGATAAAAATGGACAAGTCTTAGAGGACCTAATACAACATATGGACCTCATAGTACTAAACGACGGGTCAGGCACCCGTCTAGATAACAACGGTAACACCTCCGAAATTGATCTAACCTTTGTTTCCCCTTCACTAACTAAAGATAGTCAATGGGCAGTTCTGGAAGATCCACTCGGTTCTGACCATTTTCCAATTCTAACTGTATTAAAATCAAAACCAATTAAAAATGAAGTATGCACGGCCCAAAGGTGGATATATGATAAAGCCAACTGGCACCTTTTCTCCAAAATATGCCAGAATGTAAAGATTCAAGACGTAAAACACCAAGATATTAATATTTATAACACCAACATATGCCAACAAATTACATCCATCGCAGATGCTGCCATACCAAAAACAAAAGGCAAAGTCCATATAAGGAAAAATTGTCCTTGGTGGAATACGCAATGCACGGAAGCTAAAAAAGTTAAAAGAAATAAATTACGCAGATTCGATAAAACAAAAAATAGCCATGATCTAGATGAATATAAACAAGCTTTAAAAACTTTCAAAAATATTACAGACAAAGCGCGAAAAGAATATTTTCAAGACTTTTGTTCAAAATTAAATCACAGGTCAAATGTTAAGCAGGTTTGGCAAACAATCAAACATATGAAAGGAACTAAGGTCACTAGTCTACCTACGCTTGTCCAAAACCAAAAGCAAGCGGTAACTAATAAACAGAAAGCTAACTTGTTGGCAATGTCCTTCGCGGAAGATAGTAGCAACCAAATTCTAGAACCCGAATTTAAATTGCATAAGGAAAAATTTGAAAAGGAAAACCCAATAGAAAAAGATCTAAACCCCGATAATAATAAAAAATCTATTAATAAACCCTTCACGAAAGAGGAACTAATAAAGGTACTTAAAACCAAAAAAACTACCGCACCGGGAGATGACCGGATCTCATATGAAATGTTTAAACACATGCCGGATAACATGATAAACATCGTGTTAGATTTAATAAAACAAGTTTGGGACTCTGGACAATTACCATCTTCTTGGAAAAATGCAAATGTAATCCCAATCCTTAAACCCAATAAAAATAAATCAGACCCTAAATCATATCGCCCAATCTCACTGACCTCAAACTTTTGTAAACTAATGGAAAGCATGGTAAATGAAAGACTTAAATACATCATAGAAAAAAATAATATTATCAAGGACAACCAGAGTGGTTTCCGTAAAGGTCGGTCAACGATTGACCATTTAATCAGATTAGAAACAGAAATTCAAAAAGCTAAAGCAAGAAACCAGTATCTTTTGGCGGTATTTTTAGACATTGAAAAAGCCTTCGATCTCGTTTGGAGAAAAGGTCTTCTTTACAAAATTAAACAATTTGGAATAAGCGGTAATATGTTTAACTTTATATCAGACTTTTTACAGGACCGCAAAATTCAAGTTAAAGTAAATAACGAAACCTCGGACGAACGCGAACTCCAAAACGGCACCCCCCAAGGCAGCGTTATCAGTCCGACACTGTTTAATATTTTAATAGATGATTTAGTATATCAAGCTGAAAAATCCGCTAAAACTTCGCAGTTTGCCGATGACAGTGCAATGTGGCACAGAGGCCATAACCTTAAAATACTTAGAAATAAAATGCAACGAACTTTGGATAATGTAAGTAAATGGGCCATCAAATGGGGCTTTAAGATTTCAAAAACTAAAACAATAGGTGTTATTTTTGGAAACAGAAAAGTAACATCAACCAACCTCACATTAGGCAACCAACCCATAAAATTTGAAAATCATGTTAAATTTTTAGGATTGATATTTGACCGTAAATTAACATGGAAAAAACATTTTGACTACCTAGAGGAGAGATCTAAACCTATACTCAACCTTATGAGATATGTTCAGGCTAATAATTTTGGAATGGGCACTGAAACTCTGATAATGTTGTATAAATCTCTACTCAGGTCCATACTAGACTACGGATGCCAGGTTTTCAACTCCGCCTCTAATAGTCTTAAACTTAAACTAGATAAAATACAGTATAAGGGTCTCCGAATAGCTTTAGGCGCTTTAACGTCCACGCCAGTGGAAAATCTATTAGTTGAAGCAGGTGAAAATCCGCTGCAACTTAGGCGCGACGAATTTTCATTAAAATATTACGCTAGATGCTCACAAAATCAAAAAAATCCAGCAAAAGAAACCCTCGAGGATTGTGTCGAATATAGAGCAAAATCACAAAAATGGAAAAATGACACAATCCCTTTTGGCTACAGAGTAAGGAAAGAATTAAAACTAAATAAATTAGATAAAATTCAAATAGTGAAACACAATCCTCCTACTCTTCCACCATGGATTATAAAAACCGCAAATACCTCATGTGAATTAAAAAATAAAATAGATAAGGGAGATGACCCTAATATAATAAAAACAATAACCCTAGAACACCTAGATAGTAAATATAAAAACTTTGAAAAAATTTATACCGATGGTTCAAAGGACCCAATCACCGGTAAAACTGCTTGCGCGTTTACCGTACCAAAAGCAAAATATGTATTCCATGAACGCTGCACCGATAATATCTCGGTATACACCACCGAAATGATAGCAATTTTCAAAGCATTAAAATGGATAGTGGACTCTGACTATCCATATCAAAAGGTAGTTATACTTACAGATTCACTGAGTGCCATCCAATCAATTGATAATAACCAATCGAGTAGACCGGATATTTTAGAGGCTATTCAAATGCTAGCATTTAAAATAAGAAATAAACAAATCGAATCAATAATAGAATGGATACCAGCCCACGTAGGTATCCTAGGAAATGAACTAGCAGATAAACTTGCTAAAGCAGCTTTAAAACAAGAAAACATAAATATAAACATAGCCTATAGTACATCTGAATTCTACGCGATCGTGAAAAATATATTTAAAAAGAAATGGCAAGATATTTGGGACACACATCGAAATTCATGGTACTACCGGCTTAATCCATCAGTTAATTCAAAGCCATTTTTCTATCTAGGAAATCGAAATCATTCAAAAACTTTAACTAGACTCAGACTTGGCACCACCCTTCTACCTGGTCAAATGGGGCAACACATCAAAAATATATCGCCGCTCTGCAGTGTATGCAACACCAAAGAAGACATCGAACATGTCATCCTGCACTGCGTAGCCCATAACAACGCCAGAATAAAACTTAACACAGCGCTTACTAAATTTAACATCAATACCATCGATATCAAGATCTTGTTAGACCCTCCTAAAGAATTTAAAAACCAAATATATAAAGAGCTCGTCGATTTTATTACGGAAATTGATTATCACAAATGTATATAACTATCTCTTTCGTTTCCTTTCAATTCTTGTATACACCACTTACCTAGGTGTCTTCTGCGACGGTCGCGCCCTACAACTAATAAATAAAAAGTAAAATCCTCGGTACAGTAAGCCAAGAGCTTTGCCCAGGCGGCCCCGAGGGACATAGGGAATTCCAAAATAATCAACCCCTTTAACTTGTTAACAAACTACTCCTCAGTTAGGTAAGCCAAGAGCCTCGTCTCGGGCACCCTACGAGGAACACGCGTAATAACGGCAATAATAATCATGAAAAAGTCAAAATTAAACCTAAGTAGGATATGACAAGAGCATCGTCTCGGGCAGGTGCCTACATCCGATTGCAAATTAAAGTCAAATCCTCGGTCGAGTAAGCCAAGAGCCTCGTCTCGGGCTGTTACTGAGGGAAACTCATAAAAACCCAATCCCTATAACATGTAACAACCCAACTCCTCAGTAAGGAAAGCCAAGAGCTCGTCTCGGGCACCTTACGAGGAACACGCGTAATAACGGCAACAATAATAATGAAAATATTAAAAATACACCTAAGGAGGGTACGCCAAGAGCATCGTCTCGGGCAGGTGCCTAGATCCGACTACAAATTAAAGTCAAACCTCGGTAGAGTAAGCCAAGAGCTTCGTCTCGGGTAGCTACTGAGGGACATAGAAAATAAATCATAAATACTCCAATCCCTATAACATGTAACAAACCTACTCCTCGGTAAGGTAAGCCAAGAGCTTCGTCTCGGGCACCTTATCAGGTACACGCGCAATAACGGCACAAATAAATATTTAAAAAAAAAAAAATAAAATAAAATAAACAAACCGAATGAGGGTATGCCAAGAGCATCGTCTCGGGCGATTCCCTACTTCGGAATACAAATACAAGTCATCGGTAGAGTAAGCCAAGAGCCTCGTCTCGGGCACCTACTGATGATTACGCGTAATAACGACAATAATAATAATAATAATAATAATAATAATACAAAGTAGGGCATGCCAAGAGCTACGTCTCGGGCGGGTACCTACTTCTGAACAATAATCCCTGTACATAATGTTTATAGCAATCTTGTATATATTTAAGGAAAAAAAAAACCAACAAAAAAAAAAAAAAAAAAAAAAAACCAGAATAGAATACTCTAATAGATCTCTTAAAAATAAAAAAAACCATCAGAACATGTATATCATTCTTATCTTATAATTTACAAAAATATTGTACATAAACTAACAACAAATATAATACAATTCCACATTGAAATGTATATAACTGAGTTACTTCATTATTTTCAAATTTAAATTAATCTTGTAAGGCCATAGTAATGTATATATACATGTAATTTTTTTTTTCTTTCGTCTGTCAGATGAGACGTAAAACTGGTGCCTCGTGTACAGTATTCCATCAACTGGCACGTTAAAGACCCCATTGGCAGTATTCGATAAGAGTAGGCGCACGCGCCGCTGCCATGGCACGACCAGTACTTGCTGCTAGCGTCTTAGTTCTCTAGCTGGATGCAGCTTGATAGATAAATCTACTTCCGCTAAGTCTTTTTGGTTGCGGCATCTCTGACTACTTTTATCATTTCACTTATAGTATTTATGGCCTATAAATCCCAAAAAATACAAATAAATAGGTAAAAATTTTTAATAAAAGCCATTAGGCAATAAGTCCGTGCGAGACCGTTTTACGGTAGTCAAGGACGTTAAAAACCCCCTTAAGTAAGTTTTTTGGTATCGCTTCTCGGCCTTTTGGCTAAGATCAAAGTGTAGTATCTGTTCTTATCAGCTTAATATCTGATACGTGCCCCATGTGGGTACTTCGATATTAAACTGATTTTTGCAACTAGGTGAGAAGTTAGGTGCTTGCACCGCTCTTGCCACGAGTTGGCCTGGTATTGCAGTACCTCCAGGATCGGCTCACTCCCCTCTCGGGGAGAAATAATTCAAATGAAAATTAAGTGTCCCCGCTCGCCCTGTCTATTATACCAGTGTGTCGATTGTTTTAATGAGATAAATAAATTATTTAATTGCAATAAACCAGTTCATTGTCATTGCTATTCACGTATTATCTACACAATACATGTACATGTATATATTATTAGGAAGAGTAACAACGAAAAATTAAATTGAAGAATTTATTTATAACATGTAAATTGGTTAAATGTCGGATTTCGGTAACTAACTAAAAATTATCGCAAGTTACATGCGACGTTTTGTTTTTGGCTAAAGGGCGATGACCATTACTGTGTACGAACGAGATCGTATTGAAAACGTATAACATACGTTGTCGCAATTCCACCACTTAGTGCTTAATTCAAAGCCGAGTCTTACATGTCTGTTCCATTTCCTGAACAGCATTCAATTGCCAGAATTGATCAACTACTGTATTATAACGTTTCAAATGTTTCCGGACGCAGGTGTTCAATGTTTTCCGTCAATGTTTGCAAATATTGGTCTATTTGGTACACCTCAACCATTGTAAAAATCGAAAATGAACACTTGTCGGACTTGCCAGTTTTATGGTATCGCTTCTCGGCCTTTTGGCTAAGATCAAAGTGTAGTATCTGTTCTTATCAGCTTAATATCTGATACGTGCCCCATGTGGGTACTTCGATATTAAACTGATTTTTGCAACTAGGTGAGAAGTTAGGTGCTTGCACCGCTCTTGCCACGAGTTGGCCTGGTATTGCAGTACCTCCAGGATCGGCTCACTCCCCTCTCGGGGAGAAATAATTCAAATGAAAATTAAGTGTCCCCGCTCGCCCTGTCTATTATACCAGTGTGTCGATTGTTTTAATGAGATAAATAAATTATTTAATTGCAATAAACCAGTTCATTGTCATTGCTATTCACGTATTATCTACACAATACATGTACATGTATATATTATTAGGAAGAGTAACAACGAAGAATTAAATTGAAGAATTTATTTATAACATGTAAATTGGTTAAATGTCGGATTTCGGTAACTAACTAAAAATTATCGCAAGTTACATGCGACGTTTTGTTTTTGGCTAAAGGGCGATGACCATTACTGTGTACGAACGAGATCGTATTGAAAACGTATAACATACGTTGTCGCAATTCCACCACTTAGTGCTTAATTCAAAGCCGAGTCTTACATGTCTGTTCCATTTCCTGAACAGCATTCAATTGCCAGAATTGATCAACTACTGTATTATAACGTTTCAAATGTTTCCGGACGCAGGTGTTCAATGTTTTCCGTCAATGTTTGCAAATATTGGTCTATTTGGTACACCTCAACCATTGTAAAAATAGAAAATGAACACTTGTCGGACTTGCCAGTTTTTTGGTATCGCTTCTCGGCCTTTTGGCTAAGATCAAAGTGTAGTATCTGTTCTTATCAGCTTAATATCTGATACGTGCCCCATGTGGGTACTTCGATATTAAACTGATTTTTGCAACTAGATGAGAAGTTAGGTGCTTGCACCGCTCTTGCCACGAGTTGGCCTGGTATTGCAGTACCTCCAGGATCGGCTCACTCCCCTCTCGGGGAGAAATAATTCAAATGAAAATTAAGTGTCCCCGCTCGCCCTGTCTATTATACCAGTGTGTCGATTGTTTTAATGAGATAAATAAATTATTTAATTGCAATAAACCAGTTCATTGTCATTGCTATTCACGTATTATCTACACAATACATGTACATGTATATATTATTAGGAAGAGTAACAACGAAGAATTAAATTGAAGAATTTATTTATAACATGTAAATTGGTTAAATGTCGGATTTCGGTAACTAACTAAAAATTATCGCAAGTTACATGCGACGTTTTGTTTTTGGCTAAAGGGCGATGACCATTACTGTGTACGAACGAGATCGTATTGAAAACGTATAACATACGTTGTCGCAATTCCACCACTTAGTGCTTAATTCAAAGCCGAGTCTTACATGTCTGTTCCATTTCCTGAACAGCATTCAATTGCCAGAATTGATCAACTACTGTATTATAACGTTTCAAATGTTTCCGGACGCAGGTGTTCAATGTTTTCCGTCAATGTTTGCAAATATTGGTCTATTTGGTACACCTCAACCATTGTAAAAATAGAAAATGAACACTTGTCGGACTTGCCAGTTTTTTGGTATCGCTTCTCGGCCTTTTGGCTAAGATCAAAGTGTAGTATCTGTTCTTATCAGCTTAATATCTGATACGTGCCCCATGTGGGTACTTCGATATTAAACTGATTTTTGCAACTAGGTGAGAAGTTAGGTGCTTGCACCGCTCTTGCCACGAGTTGGCCTGGTATTGCAGTACCTCCAGGATCGGCTCACTCCCCTCTCGGGGAGAAATAATTCAAATGAAAATTAAGTGGCCCCGCTCGCCCTGTCTATTATACCAGTGTGTCGATTGTTTTAATGAGATAAATAAATTATTTAATTGCAATAAACCAGTTCATTGTCATTGCTATTCACGTATTATCTACACAATACATGTACATGTATATATTATTAGGAAGAGTAACAACGAAGAATTAAATTGAAGAATTTATTTATAACATGTAAATTGGTTAAATGTCGGATTTCGGTAACTAACTAAAAATTATCGCAAGTTACATGCGACGTTTTGTTTTTGGCTAAAAGGCGATGACCATTACTGTGTACGAACGAGATCGTATTGAAAACGTATAACATACGTTGTCGCAATTCCACCACTTAGTGCTTAATTCAAAGCCGAGTCTTACATGTCTGTTCCATTTCCTGAACAGCATTCAATTGCCAGAATTGATCAACTACTGTATTATAACGTTTCAAATGTTTCCGGACGCAGGTGTTCAATGTTTTCCGTCAATGTTTGCAAATATTGGTCTATTTGGTACACCTCAACCATTGTAAAAATAGAAAATGAACACTTGTCGAACTTGCCAGTTTTTTGGTATCGCTTCTCGGCCTTTTGGCTAAGATCAAAGTGTAGTATCTGTTCTTATCAGCTTAATATCTGATACGTGCCCCATGTGGGTACTTCGATATTAAACTGATTTTTGCAACTAGGTGAGAAGTTAGGTGCTTGCACCGCTCTTGCCACGAGTTGGCCTGGTATTGCAGTACCTCCAGGATCGGCTCACTCCCCTCTCGGGGAGAAATAATTCAAATGAAAATTAAGTGTCCCCGCTCGCCCTGTCTATTATACCAGTGTGTCGATTGTTTTAATGAGATAAATAAATTATTTAATTGCAATAAACCAGTTCATTGTCATTGCTATTCACGTATTATCTACACAATACATGTACATGTATATATTATTAGGAAGAGTAACAACGAAGAATTAAATTGAAGAATTTATTTATAACATGTAAATTGGTTAAATGTCGGATTTCGGTAACTAACTAAAAATTATCGCAAGTTACATGCGACGTTTTGTTTTTGGCTAAAGGGCGATGACCATTACTGTGTACGAACGAGATCGTATTGAAAACGTATAACATACGTTGTCGCAATTCCACCACTTAGTGCTTAATTCAAAGCCGAGTCTTACATGTCTGTTCCATTTCCTGAACAGCATTCAATTGCCAGAATTGATCAACTACTGTATTATAACGTTTCAAATGTTTCCGGACGCAGGTGTTCAATGTTTTCCGTCAATGTTTGCAAATATTGGTCTATTTGGTACACCTCAACCATTGTAAAAATCGAAAATGAACACTTGTCGGACTTGCCAGTTTTTTGGTATCGCTTCTCGGCCTTTTGGCTAAGATCAAAGTGTAGTATCTGTTCTTATCAGCTTAATATCTGATACGTGCCCCATGTGGGTACTTCGATATTAAACTGATTTTTGCAACTAGGTGAGAAGTTAGGTGCTTGCACCGCTCTTGCCACGAGTTGGCCTGGTATTGCAGTACCTCCAGGATCGGCTCACTCCCGTCTCGGGGAGAAATAATTCAAATGAAAATTAAGTGTCCCCGCTCGCCCTGTCTATTATACCAGTGTGTCGATTGTTTTAATGAGATAAATAAATTATTTAATTGCAATAAACCAGTTCATTGTCATTGCTATTCACGTATTATCTACACAATACATGTACATGTATATATTATTAGGAAGAGTAACAACGAAGAATTAAATTGAAGAATTTATTTACAACATGTAAATTGGTTAAATGTCGGATTTCGGTAACTAACTAAAAATTATCGCAAGTTACATGCGACGTTTTGTTTTTGGCTAAAGGGCGATGACCATTACTGTGTACGAACGAGATCGTATTGAAAACGTATAACATACGTTGTCGCAATTCCACCACTTAGTGCTTAATTCAAAGCCGAGTCTTACATGTCTGTTCCATTTCCTGAACAGCATTCAATTGCCAGAATTGATCAACTACTGTATTATAACGTTTCAAATGTTTCCGGACGCAGGTGTTCAATGTTTTCCGTCAATGTTTGCAAATATTGGTCTATTTGGTACACCTCAACCATTGTAAAAATAGAAAATGAACACTTGTCGGACTTGCCAGTTTTTTGGTATCGCTTCTCGGCCTTTTGGCTAAGATCAAAGTGTAGTATCTGTTCTTATCAGCTTAATATCTGATACGTGCCCCATGTGGGTACTTCGATATTAAACTGATTTTTGCAACTAGGTGAGAAGTTAGGTGCTTGCACCGCTCTTGCCACGAGTTGGCCTGGTATTGCAGTACCTCCAGGATCGGCTCACTCCCCTCTCGGGGAGAAATAATTCAAATGAAAATTAAGTGTCCCCGCTCGCCCTGTCTATTATACCAGTGTGTCGATTGTTTTAATGAGATAAATAAATTATTTAATTGCAATAAACCAGTTCATTGTCATTGCTATTCACGTATTATCTACACAATACATGTACATGTATATATTATTAGGAAGAGTAACAACGAAGAATTAAATTGAAGAATTTATTTATAACATGTAAATTGGTTAAATGTCGGATTTCGGTAACTAACTAAAAATTATCGCAAGTTACATGCGACGTTTTGTTTTTGGCTAAAGGGCGATGACCATTACTGTGTACGAACGAGATCGTATTGAAAACGTATAACATACGTTGTCGCAATTCCACCACTTAGTGCTTAATTCAAAGCCGAGTCTTACATGTCTGTTCCATTTCCTGAACAGCATTCAATTGCCAGAATTGATCAACTACTGTATTATAACGTTTCAAATGTTTCCGGACGCAGGTGTTCAATGTTTTCCGTCAATGTTTGCAAATATTGGTCTATTTGGTACACCTCAACCATTGTAAAAATAGAAAATGAACACTTGTCGGACTTGCCAGTTTTTTGGTATCGCTTCTCGGCCTTTTGGCTAAGATCAAAGTGTAGTATCTGTTCTTATCCAAGAAGACTATAAGAAGAATATCCCCTAGGGGATTAGGACGTGGTGATGGATGCGGACATCTTGAGAAGATCTTTAATAGTGTTTGTTGGTGGACCGATGCGGATGAGTTGCACAAGGGAGATGATTTTAGTACGACTGGTTTCTTTTCTGGAGGAGAAGACGTCCCTACGCTCTTTATGGAGGACAGAACCTGGAGGGCCCTGGTTCGTAACCTTAAAAGATCGAGATACAACGGAGAAGTTGGTCCGCAAACGAGAACTGGAAGATGGAGAACTGGTTTTGACCTTTTCTCCGTGTGACAACAGACGTATCAGTGTGCGCATACACTGGTTACCTTTGTGGCTGGAAAACGAGGAAATCAGCGATTTCTTAGAACAATATGGAAAAGTTTTCCGTGTTGTCGAAGAGACTCAGTACAGTCCTGGAGTAAGGGAAACATTCGGGACAGGAGTAAGGCGTGTAGATATGGAAGTCAGAGAAGGAGTGCAGCACGATATCCCATATCGTGCTCGTATAGCTAATAGACAGTGCCTTCTGACTATTCCAGGGAGGCCCCCACTCTGTTTGAAATGTGGGGAGTTGGGGCATGTTAGAGCTCATTGCAGTAAGGCACCTGCCAGAAACTATGCAGCGGCAGTACAGAGAAACGTTATACCATCTAACGTTTCAGTAGGAGAAACATCGGAAAGCGTAGAGGTCTCAACGATATTAGAGACCCCTGTTCTGGTACAAGAACAACAAACAGAAGAGGCATCGATAGTAGAAGAGGCGGTACTTGGTACCCCGTCTCAGTCTGTAGATGAGGACAGTCTACCCAACAGTCCGCAAGACAAGCGCGGGGCTGTTGAGGAGGAAAGCATGGGGGAAGACAGTGAAGATGACTCGAGGAAAAAGGACACCACAAAAAGAATGTGGGAACAACTTAAAGAGAAGAGGAAGAAGAAGAAGTTGAAAAAAAGGGCCAACAGTATGAGAGAATTGTTAGACAATGATATGATGAGATCACTAATGTCTCCATCAAGCCAAAAAGTTGTTGACCCCAGTGTTGTGGCTCTAGAGAGAGATAGAAAAAAGGGTAATGGTTGATAACTTATTTTCTTTTTTGTTTCAGTTTTGACAATGGAACGTTTAATGGACTTGAAATTTGACCAACGGACTGATTTATACTCAGGAGCCTCGCTCTGTCATTTAGTATCCTTTTTGTATGTAAGTTTGTTTTATTTTTTATTTGTCTTCCTTGATTATCTTGCTAAGTTTTTTGTTTTACCTCATATTTACATTATTTTGTTTGTTGTTGTTTATACTTACCTTTTTCTTTTTTGCTCTTTCTCTTTTACAAACATCTCAGTACTTCATGCAAATATACAATTTAATAAGCATTTTTTCCTTATTAATGGTTATTTAATGTTTCAAAAATACTACAAAATATGGCTAACTACAAAATTTGTACAATAAATTGTAATGGTTTTCTTGACAAAATTAAGCAGTATGAAATAAAAGATTTTGTTATTTCAAATAAAATTGATGTTCTTTTTCTTCAAGAAACTCATATAAATTCAAAAAAGCTAGAAACATTTATTGCTAAATTTATGAACTGTAAAACTTATTTCTCTTTTGGCTCTAATAAATCTAAAGGTGTAGGAATTTTAATATTTAATGAACACATTATTCCAGAAAACTTTTATTTTGATCTTGAAGGCAGATTTACTCATGTGAACTGTAATATCCAAAACAATAAATATAGATTAATTAATGTTTACTGTCCAAATAATGATAAAGATAGGGTAGATTTTTTGAATTCTTTGTACCCACATTTACTTTGTAATAGAAAGATTATTTTTGCAGGTGATTTTAATTGTATTATGAATAAAAAATTAGACAAAAAAGGGGGGAATCCTGATAGAGGTGATATTGGTTCAGACATTATTAAGTCACTGATTTCAGATTATGGTTTATGTGATAGTTTTAGAATTTTATACCCAACCATCCCGTCATATACTTGGCATAGTTATTCCCAAAATATATCTTGTCGCCTCGACAGAATTTATATTAGTAATATTATGAAACTTTATATTAATGATGTTACAGTTCATCCTATTTGTTGTAGTGACCATGATGCTGTTGTTTTATCATTTACAAACAATACTGATTTAATTACTGGATCTGGATTTTGGAAAATAAATAATGATATTTTAAAAGATAAGCCTTTTCAGGAATCTTTCCAAGTTTTTTGGCAAAATTTATCCGATGGTATGACTGGTGATCAAGACTTTTGGGCTATTTGTAAAGATAATTTTAAATCCTTTATTATTAATTATTGTAAAAAGAAATATAAAGTCAAACGTAAAGTTATTCGTGAATATGAGAAAAAATATTTCCAATTACAAAAATTTGAAAAACAGAATCCTGGTGATTTTATAGATCAAATAAATGTAATTAAAGAACAAATTTATGAATTTTATAAAGATAATTATTACGGTTCTGTAATACGTTCTAGAGCTAAAGTCTTAGATAATTCTGAAAAACCTTCAAAGTATTTTTTTAAATTAGAAGCATCTCGCGGCCAAAAGAAATTAATTACAAAAATTACAGAAAATTACACAAATTATGTCAAAACTACAGATATTTTAGAACAATTTAAAAAATTTTATACAAAACTTTTTTCTTCTGAAGGGATCGATCAAAAACTTTGTGATGAATTTTTAAATGATTTACCTAAAATTATTGATTTTGAATCTACTGTTTTGGACCAACCTTTTACAAAAGATGAAATATTAAAAGCTCTAAAAGACATGGAGAATTCAAAATCTCCAAGTCCTGATGGCTTATCAAAAGAATTTTATTTAATGTTTTTTAACATTTTATCTGATTTTTTTACTTGAAATGCATAATAATATATTTGTAGAAGGTACCATGTTTGAAGACCAAAGGTTATCATATATTTCACTTATATGTAAAGATCCTGATAATTCTGTATCCATGAAATCTTATCGTCCTATTTCACTTTTAAATGTTGATGTTAAAATTATATCCAAAATTATTACAAACCGGCTTTCGAATGTAATGCACCTTGATCAAACTTGTGCTGTGTTAAATAGAAGTATTCTAGATAACGCACACTTGTTGCGCAATATTTCAGATTATGTCGAACAAAAAAATATTCCCTGTGCTTTCATAAGTCTCGATCAAGAAAAAGCTTTTGACCGTGTGGAACATGAATTTCTTTTTCAAGCATTAGCTAAATATAACTTTGGTCCAAATATAATTAAGTGGATAAAAATTTTGTATACAAACATTTCCTCTTCTGTCATTGTTAATAACTGTATATCTGATCCCTTTCCTTTGAGTCGTGGAGTAAAACAAGGCTGTAGCTTATCTCCCCTTTTATATGTCCTTGTATTAGAGCCTTTTGCCAGAAAGGTTCGTAGTGATTCTGCTATTCATGGTGTTAAACTTCCTGGTTCCAATGAACCCTGTAAAATTTCCCTGTATGCTGATGACGCAAATGGCATATGCACAACTGATTTATCTATTCAACGTATTTTTTATTGGTGTGATCTGTATGGTCGTGCATCTGGTGCTAAATTAAATAAGTCGAAAACCAAAGGTGTATTTCTTGGTAAATGGAAAACAAGGTCTGACCATCCTTTTGGTATTTCTTGGGCTCATAAAATAAAAATCATTGGTTTAATTTTTGGAAATAATATTTCTCAAGATGATATTTGGCATTCTATTTATGTAAAATTTTGTAAAGTTTTAAAAACATGGAAATTACATAGAAACTTGTCATTTGTAGAAAAAGGTATGATTGTTAACTTAATGGCTTGTAGTAAATTGTGGTATGTTGGTTCTGTGTATAACATGTCTGATCATTATGTAAAATTGTTCTAGAAAGAAATTTTTTCATTCATTTGGCCATATAAAGTTGAACCTTTATCCCGTAAAACTCTTTATCTTCATATGCTCAATGGCGGTTTAAATATTGTTAATATTCGAGAAAAATTATGTGCGTTCAAAATTAAACATTTACAAAAAATTATAAATAATTACGATGCAAAATTTACCTCTGTTTGTTCATATTGGATAGGTCATTCTTTAAGACATCTTAATCCTCATTTAGCTAGAAATGATATTCCGCATAGTATTTATATTCCGCCTTTTTATATTTCATGTCTAAAGTCTTTGAAAATGTTCGAAACAATTAATCCTGATATTCCATTCATTAACCTGAAAACAAAAGAGATTTATTATTTACTTTTTGATAAAGATTATACCCCCAAAATTATTGCTAAAAATCCCAACATAGATTTTCTTAATGTATTTTCATGTGTATTTGATAAGTTTATTGATAAATTTTCTCGAGATACTTTGTATAAATTCATCCATGATATTTTACCTGTTAATTTTTTAATGTTTGATAGACACATTTATAAATCTGATAAATGTACATTTTGTAAAACTGTACATGTTGAAACTGTACAACATTTGTTTTTTGATTGTGTACATACAGGCTTTCAAGCACCTTGTGACAAAAAAAAAGGATAAATTTAGGGCACTTTTCCCCCAAAATAAGGGCAATTTTAAGGATTTTTTAGGGCATTTTGTTGAAAATAAGGGATGTTAGTTCCATTAAATTATCACAAATGCACTATAGGTTTATATATATACTCACCTACAGGGACAAAACACATACAAAATGAACTTCTTACCAACAACACCAACTCATCAGCCATCAACAGACATATTCAGCAACAGATGATCCAATTTTATTCCTGCAATTTGTTCTTTTGGATATTTGATGAATGTAGATCTGTTCATGTCTGTTGAGCTGGCATCTGGTAATAACACAAGTTCGTGAAAGTATACTAACACTAGAAAGTGAGTTAACTGCATTCTAAAACATGTAAATACTTGACCTTTTACAATAAATTATAGCTTAAAAAATTGAAGAATGGGTCCATGGGACACGGATGCCCCCGCTAAAAGTCCCAAACAGGAAGTAGTTGTTCCACAGGTCTGAAAGTCGCTTAGGACGTACAACGTGCGATACTGAACCACCCTGCCAATTTTCAAATTGTTCTCATGTCTGGTTTCTGAGAAAAGCTTGACGGAATTTTTTATACTAGTGTTAACACATTTTCATATCGGCGCAGTTGAAAACAGGAAGTAGTTGTCCGACAGGTCTGAAAGTTGCTTAGGACGTACAACTTGCGAAACTGAACTACCCTGCCAAATTTCAAATTGTTCTCATATCTGGTTTCTGAGAAAAGCTTGACGGAAATTTTCATACTAGTATTAACACATTTTTATATCGGCCCAGTCAAAAACAGGAAGTAGTTGTCAGACAGGTCTAAAAGTCGCTTAGGACGTACAACTTGTGATACTGAACCACCCTCCCAAATTTCAAATTGTTCTCATGAACAGTTCCTGAGAAAAGCTTGACGGAAATTTGTCCGGACGTACAGACGGACGGACGGACGGACATGAGTAAAACTTAACGCCCCCCGACATGTCATCGCGGGGGCATAAAATTTTTTAATATATTAATTTCAAAATGTAGGATTTTTCATGATTTATAAGTGCTTTTTAGGGCTTTTCAGAAAAAATAAGGAAATTTAGGGATGATAAAAAAAAATAAGGAAAATTAGGAATATTTAGGGCCGCTTGAAAGCCTGTATATTCATTTATTGAAAAATATTGTTAATACTTGGTTTGTGTCACTAACTAATGGTGAACAACTTTGTTTTGAAAATGTTCTATGCAGAAAATTACCTCCCCTTTCCCGTCAAATTCGCCAGCTAATTTTATTTGTAATCAGCGACTTTGTTTACATTGTTTGGACGACTAGAAATAAAGTAAAATTTGAACATGCAATGTTGAACTCTCAGTCAATTGTTATGTCTTATTTACAAAGAATCCGCATGCGAATACTCGCTGACTTTTATAGGTTTTCTCGTCAACATTTCACCGAAATTTGGTGTTCTCAAGGAAATTTGTTCTGCTCGATTGAAAATGATAAAGTTGTGATAAGCTTTATGTAAATACAGTATTCCGTATGTCGGTAATATCGTACGGAATATTAACCACGTGTTTTCAAAGTAATACAATGATTTTCAAAATTAATTATCGCAATTTGTATAAAATAGTTATAAAACTGTACCTGAAACAATGGTTTGTAGTTTTCTCGTCTAAATTTAAACATTTTGATAGAAATCCGTAAAGCACATTTTCCGTTTGTTTACCTGCTGGCCATGCCGTTATCTATAGTCTATTTCATAAATTAGGTCTTTCTGTTTTTGTTTAGTTAGTATGACGTACGTATAGTCTGTTCAATTATTTCGGAAAAAATCGATATCTGAAAATTTTAAAGTGCCATACCAGTCTAAAAATTATTTTTTATTATTTATCGAAAAACATAGAATATACTGTTTAAAAAAGAATGCAAAAAGTCCGATAAAAAAAATTCTATATTAAGAGAATATTAAACTGCCAAACATACGATTTGGACCTGTTGACGAACATTCACGAGTGCACGTGCTGATCACTTCCGGTATTTTATCTAAAACAACGACTGACGTCACACAGCGAAAGCCATAGCATCATTGACATTAACGATAACGATGGAACTTTACAAAGAAAATCCAATATCCGATTTGGAAGAAATTGAACTGTCACTTTTGTGTTGATCCTCACCGTTTGAAGACGGAGAGGAGGAAAGCTCACAGTCCGACCATTCGGTAAATACTGTCGATGCTGATGGAGCAGTTGAATCAATGGCATCCATTCGTATAGTTCCTTACCAGTTTGAACCATACATTTCCAACTCCGACGATGGTGATGAAGATGAAAATATCGAAACAACAGACAGACTACTGAATAACTCGTGGTATTTATTTCTTTTTCGAATTTTAAACAGTACACAGGGTATATATATCGTGGTAATATGGCGATCTTTTAAGAGAAGAATATGTTGGGACAGTATTTTATTCAGTGAAAAATGTTTCGGCAAAACACAAACGCCGGGACATTTTATTTCTTTAAATGTCTTACTGTACACTTTATACCTATTTAAATCTTAAAAGGTGGATAAAGTTTGGGGGGTTTTTTTTTGGGGGGGGGAACAAAAAAGGGGGGAGGGTGGTTGGTAATTATACATTTTGGTAATTTTGTTAGTGCATTAAACACAATGGTTGTGGGCCGCTTTTAACATTAAATAATATAATTCTTCGGTATCTAAACACACATATATAATGTATATAGATCTCTTTTTTAAAAAGATGCCCAGTCTTTCAACTTTGAGCAATTTTTCAGGTGTGTATGTGGACACTGTGTGGTTATGCCTACTGCAAGGAAATGCTTATGCTGCTCAGAAGTTGACAAAGTGACAAACGTGTGCAGGGAAATTCCAGGAGCACAGTGTATAACAAATCATCCGGGTTCCATTCAGTTTGTCTTGATGTCTATGTTTTACAAGTTGCCTATTACCAGTACAGACAACAATATGGTGAACGTCCAGAACAAGATAATGCGTAAGTCTATTACCAAACACAAACTGGACATTGTGCCATTTTTTATTTTCTTGACTGATATAAGCAAATGGTAATCATTTAATGATAACTTGCCAAATAAAAATTTAATAACATTTTGTGATCAGGTAATAATAAAAACACATGTTTAGATTTTTGGCATAATTTTATTTAAGGGACCAAATCACCATAGGTTAATGTTAGTGGTAAGGTTAGTGTTAGGGTAGGGTAAGGGTTAGTTTAAGGGTGAGGTAGGATTAGTGTTAGGGTAGGGTAAGGGTAAGGTAAATGATAGTGTTAGGGTATTGTAGGGTAAGGGTTAGTTTAAGGGTAAGGTAGGGTTAGTGTTTGGGTAGGGTAAGGGTTAGTGTTAGGGTAGGGTAAGGGTTAGTTTAAGTGTAAGGTAGGGTTAGTGTTAGGGTAGGGTAAGGGTTAGTGTTATGGTAGGGTTAGTGTAAGATTAGTGTTAGGGTATGGTAGGGTTAGTGTTAAGGTAGGGTAAGGGTTAGTGTTAGGGTAGGGTAAGGGTTAGTTTAAGGGTAAGGTAAAGGATAGTGTTAGGGTAGGGCTAGTGTTTGGGTAAGGTAAGGGTTATTGTTCGGGTAGGGTAGGGTTAGTGTTAGGGTAGGGTAAGGATTAGTTTAAGGGTAAGGTAGGGTTAGTGTTAGGGTAGGGTAAGGGTTAGTGTAGGGTAAGGGTTAGTGTTAGTGTAGGATTAGTGTTAGGGTATGGTAGGGTTAGTGTTAAGGTAGGGTAGGGGTAAGTGTTAGGGTAGGGTAGGGTGTGTTAGGGGTAGGGTAGGGAAAGTTAGTGTTAGGGTAGGTTAGGGTTAGTGTTAAGGTAGGGTAGGGTTAGGGGTAGGTTAAGCTATGATTAAGGTAATTAGTAAATGTATTTATAGGTGGTGCGTCTCCTAAAGTAAAATGAAAGGATTTCTTTATAATGTACATGTACCAATAAATATAAATTCAATAACAATATGTGTAGTGTTTTTGCATTATACCTTAATGCAAGATAAAGAACAAATAATTATATTTATCATTGCAATTTTCAGCAGATGGCGTTACACTCCATATAGACAATTTGTGAGATGGTGTTGGCAATTTTTAGGAAAAGAAGTCAGAGTTATTATTCCATCATGTGTTGTTCTGAAGATTCGGACTGCATTCCCAGATGATGACCAGAATTATGTTGGCTTTCATGAGGGGGATAGCGATTAAATCTACTAAGGAGATTCTGGACAGCTACATCCTTGTCAGGTCTGTCATAAAAGCTACATAGTGGCGGTGGCACATATACTCGGAGCCCAAGTCCGTCCTCATTTATACTAGAAACTTGTGCTATTCTCAAAACTGTTATGATGAGATTTTCAACATAATCTATGAAAAAGACAGAGACTTAACACTTTAACATATTTTGATGCAACATGTATATATAGGCATTTAAAATAAAAAATGTGAATTGTAAAAACTGTAAATGCTTTTAGTTTCACGTCAATTCAATTTTCATATATCAAAGATTTTTATGAAGATGTTTATAGATTTTCAAACCAGTGAGTGTTTTCTTACAATATGTGCAGTCAACTAGGATTTTCCTAACTGTGTATTCTCCTTTCTTGTATTTAGGAAATACAATTTTATAACGGGCTTTCCCATCTTTGGTGTGTGCATGTGCCCGTCGACTGTTTTCATTAAAATGCATTGCTGCAAGCCAGGGTCTGAAAAGACAAAATTATATTTAAAAGTCAAATAAAGACACTATAATGAACATTACAAACAAGTGTTAATCTTTTTTTTGTTCACTTCAAAATATGGCACTCTTCAGATCACATGTAAAAGGTAAAATTAGAAATACACTTTGTTTGTAATTTCAAACATACAAGAATTTGATTTACCTTGACAACATTCCATGATATGAAAAGCCAATCATTTTAGGGGCAAAATGGTTCACTACTGAGTGGTATCCTGCCAATGCAGATGTTTGTTGCCCTGGAGATAGCATTGGAATGTCTTTCCTCATCTGTTTGCTGGTAATAATTTCTTCTAGCTTTTCAAAGGCTTTAGTTCCTGTAATTAGTTGAAAAGTATGTAGACAAATATTTAAAATGAAATTAGGTCACAAATTAGAATACATGTATAAATGATATTAACATTTGCATTTGTAAACACGACATGTTTAAACGACAAGCATACATAATTTTTTTACCTGGTTTCAACCATTTCTTGTGTCTTTCTCTGCCTTCTCACAGGACTCGAACAAAGTGATATGACCTGAATGGACATTGCTGATGTGGTTCATGACTGACTGCCACTTAGAAAGGATCAAGTCTTTGTTCTGGTCTGGTGATGATTCAGCTGTCCAATAGAGGTGGTTCACCAAACTCTTGATCCATGGTGAAATTTCACAGCCTTTCTCTTTAGACAGTGAAAACAATTTTTTCTTGAGTCCTTAAAAAATAATGCTGTTTTAATACAGTACATATCAATTGTTAAATTTCATGCAATTCGTCTTCAAAATCCCACATATTTGTCAATTACAAAAGATAGCAATTAATTTTCATTTTAATCATTTTTTTGTATTTGTCCATCTGCATACTTGTATTTAAAAAAAACAACATTTTTTCTAAATTTACCTTTAGCAACATGCCAAACATCAAAGCGATGGTCAGTTTTGGTCATGTTTTCCCGCACCCATTTTACAATTTGTACATGTCTGTCTGTAATCGGGGTTTCTATTTGAATTCCTTTATGTTTAAAGAACTCGACAGTTCTAATTAGTCCTTCCTTTTCCATGTGGCAGCTACCCTTTACCTCATTACTCTTTAATATAACAATTTATATAAACCGAATCTGACAGAATTTTTCAATGTAAACTGTGTCCTTTTCATTTACAGAGTGCTGTGTTGCTATGTTTTTACATTGATAAAAGTTATAACCATTATGTTTTCAATAATTTTATATACATGTATGCAGACTCTCAAATGTAATTACGTTACCTTTTTAAAAAACTTATAATAAATGACAAGCAATGTTATTCTGTCTCTGTTTTGGAGTACATGCGATGTAAAAAATTACCTGTACTAGCTGTACATCTACAACAAGGCCCTCTTTCAGATCCAGCATGCTGTAACAGCCATACTTTGCACTGTGACCATGTGTGTCAGATCTACCATCTCCACCAAGAGTAAGAGATGTTTTCTGGTGAACAATTTCCTTTACATAGAAACTCTGCCAAGTGTGCCAGACATGTCCAAATGCAGGGTACAAATAGAATTTCTGATGATTCATGAATGTGGATATGCTGATGGACGCAACATTCATGAATTGGAGTAATCGCAAAACTTTGCTTGGTATCGAACCAGAAAACAAAATAGCAGCTGATAGAATTAAGTTACCAGCTGGTTTGCTTCCAATTGATGGTTGACTGAACCACTGAAACGCATATAGGCAAATTTTACACTCTTGTTGAATCTTCACCATGGTTCCATTAACATATGCAATATTGCCCACTGTTTTTGCTCAACATCTTTTGCAAACTTGAAATAATTCCAGTAGTTGATTCCCAAAAACCAGATATTTGCTGTCCTCATTTGCTGGTAAGTTTCTAGAAAATAAAGTCAATTCATTGATAAATACTTTGGTCTACATGTTTATCATTTACATAGTTCTTATGTTACTTTTTTAAGAGCTTTCATTCAAAGAATTATTAGATAAGGTTTTATATTAAACATTACATCATTACCTTTCATTTACATTTTCATCATCAGAGGACATTGGAGATAATTGTGGTTCGTAGCTTGTATCTGATGAGTCATCTTTTATAGGGGAAGACCAGTCACTACCAGTGTTGCGGAGGTTTTCTTTCCTTATTAACTGGAGGTACATTTTTCTCGGTCTTAACCTCAAAATAGTCAGGACGGACGAGTTGAAATGTATCCTTCATGACTGGACGACTGTCAACAAATTCTGTCTGCACCCCTTGAATAGAAAATTGACTACCTTAAGTTAAAAAAAATATTCAATGTATAATCTATTGTCATCTCAAATATTTAAGACTTAACTATGACCAATACTTGCTGGTTTGCTGTCACACTGTGCTTTGCATCTCAAAATTATACAAGAAAATTTATAAGTCCCTTTAAAATTGTTCATCCTTTAACTGTATATACAGAATTTATACCTATACTTGTCTGTACTTTCCTGTGGTGAATATTTGTCTGGCAACGCTTTGACCTTTGTTTTGCCTTCTTGTTTACTTGACAACCAACAGATGTTGATAATGGATGGATATCGGCCATTTTAGGTTCAGCCCCCTAAAAAGGTTTATTTACATGTATTAACATTTTTATTGTAATATATTGGTATATGCAGTGACAAAAATTATCTTAAATATGAAAGACTGTATTAAAATTTCATACATCTTACATACAACAAACTATTTTAAGTTATAAATATCACCTGTGAAGGCCTAAACTTTTTAAATAATGCAGTAATATGCGTTTTAACTTATTGAATGAATGGACATTTTATCATTGCTGATAAAAAAATAATTCATGTTTAATAAACATTAATTCAAATGTACAGTAATAATATTTCTTCACTTAAATTGCAATGCTACATTTGGTAATATATATGTTCCAATGTACTTTTAACACACACCTCATCCAATTCAACTTCATGCACTGTAGTTTCTTCCAATTCCATTTCAGCTTCCTTAACCTGTTCGTTGACATGGTCAGCAACAATCTGAAAATTTTACCATAAAAACACAATCGCAAGAAGTAAAGAAGAAACTTATTACAAAAAAATTACTAAACAGTTTGAATGATTTAAATTTTTTTTAAAGGTGGGGGTGGATATAAATCGGGTATATAATACGCAAAGTTTGTCATTTCTAGGAGTATGTACAGGAACATAACATATTTATATATTAGGTACATCAAAAATGTAAAGTGATGAAAAGGCTACAAAATTAGTACTTCCAAACAAATATACACAAAGTTCTTTTTATTTTTTACACACTTACCCTTGCTACCTCTCTCTTTAAGTAACCCCTCCTTATTTTCTTAGGTGGTGATCTTTGGATAGCTACTTTCTCTGATGGTGACAACATTTCAAGTCTTGAAAACTTTTGTTAAGGGGTCGATAGATCTGTTTTAACTGCGTCATTCTTGCTGGCCGGTACAGGGTTAACGCAGTGAATAGTAGGATATGCGTCTTCGTTAAGTTTAACTTTCTTTGGTGTTCTATCCATATGTTCAATCTGTGTCTGAAAGGGAAGCTTTCAGATGTGAAATGAAACGAACATAGGGCCGAAAATTCTGTTGGACCGCCCCAATCTGCTCTTTTTACTTGAACGAAATCTGTCCATATTCTACGCAGTTTTGAGTCCTTCGGAAAGAAGTGCATGGATACTCCATCTGCATGTGTGTTTCCACAGTTTGCTGCAACACATCTCACCCCACTTCCTCTGCTAGTACCTCCGCGATCTCCTCTTGGCATCGTAAAATTGAAAAATGAATAAGATTTTAAACCACGTGCGTTTGTTGTTTATTTACCGGAAATCGGATAAGTTCATCTTGTGACGTAGGCTTTCGATTCTTGGCGGAAATTACCGATCGATACATAAATTTTCTGTTTGAAGTATACCTGTCAGTATATCTCTGTTAATGCGTAAAAGTTTTTAAAATGGTTTTTAGAAATGTGTTACTAAATTTAATTTTCTATATGAATAAAAATAAATAAATAATACAATTTTTACATTGGTATGGCACTTTAATATCTGATACGTGCCCCGTGTGGGTACTTCGATATTAAACTGATTTTTCCAACTAGGTGAGAAGTTAGGTGCTTGCACCGCTCTTGCCACGAGTTGGCCTGGTATTGCAGTACCTCCAGGATCGGCTCACTCCCCTCTCGGGGAGAAATAATTCAAATGAAAATTAAGTGTCCCCGCTCGCCCTGTCTATTATACCAGTGTTTCGATTGTTTTAATGAGATAAACAAATAATTTAATTGCAATAAACCAGTTCATTGCCATTGCTATTCACGTATTATCTACACAATACATGTACATGTATATATTATTAGAAAGAGTAACAACGAAGAATTAAATTGAAGAATTTATTTATAACATGTAAATTGGTTAAATGACGGATTTCGGTAACTAACTAAAAATTATCGCAAGTTACATGCGACGTTTTGTTTTTGGCTAAAGGGCGATGACCATTACTGTGTACGAACGAGATCATATTGAAAACGTATAACATACGTTGTCGCAATTCCACCACTTAGTGCTTAATTCAAAGCCGTGTCTTCCATGTCTGGTCCATTTCCTGAACAGCATTCAATTGCCAGAATTGATCAACTACTGTATTATAACGTTTCAAATGTTTCCGGACGCAGGTGTTCAATGTTTTCCGTCAATGTTTGCAAATATTGGTCTATTTGGTACACCTCAACCATTGTAAAAATAGAAAATTAACATTTGTCGGACTTGCCAGTATTTTGGTATCGCTTCTCGGCCTTTTGGCTAAGATCAAAGTGTAGTATCTGTTCTTATCAGCTTAATATCTGATACGTGCCCCATGTGGGTACTTCGATATTAAACTGATTTTTGCAACTAGGTGAGAAGTTAGGTGCTTGCACCGCTCTTGCCGCGAGTTGGCCTGGTATTGCAGTACCTCCAGGATCGGCTCACTCCCCTCTCGGGGAGAAATGATTCAAATGAAAATTAAGTGTCCCCGCTCGCCCTGTCTATTATACCAGTGTGTCGATTGTTTTAATGAGATAAATAAATTATTTAATTGCAATAAACCAGTTCATTGCCATTGCTATTCACGTATTATCTACACAATACATGTACATGTATATATTATTAGGAAGAGTAACAACGAAGAATTAAATTGAAGAATTTATTTATAACATGTAAATTGGTTAAATGCGACGTTTTGTTTTTGGCTAAAGGGCGATGACCATTACTGTGTACGAACGAGATCGTATTGAAAACGTATAACATACGTTGTCGCAATTCTACCACTAACATGGAAAAACATTTCGACTACATAGAGGAGAGATCTAAACCTATACTCAACCTTATGAGATATGTTCAGGCTAATAATTTTGTAATGGGCACTGAAACTCTGATCATGTTTTATTAATCTCTACTCAGGTCCATACTAGACTACGGATGCCAGGTTTTTAACTCCGCTTCCAATAGTCTTAAACTTAAACTAGATAAAATACATTATAAGGGTCTCCGAATAGCTTTAGGCGCCTTAACGTCCACGCCAGTGGAAAATCTATTAGTTGAAGCAGGGGAAAAACCGCTGCAACTTAGGCACGATGAATTTTCATTAAAATATTACGCTAGGTGCTCGCAAAATCCAAAAAATCCAGCAAAAGAAACCCTCGAGGATTGTGTCGAATATAGAGCAAAATCACAAAAATGGAAAAATGACACAATCCCTTTTGGCTACAGAGTAAGGAAAGAATTAAAACTAAATAAATTAGATAAAATTCAAATAGTAAAACACAATCCTTCGACTTTTCCACCATGGATTATAAAAACGGCAAATACATCGTGTGAATTAAAAAATAAAATAGAAAAAAGAGATGACCCTAATATAATAAAAAACAATAACCGTCGAACATATAGATAGCAAATATAAAAACTTTGAAAAAATTTATACCGATGGTTCAAAGGACCCACTCACCGGTAAAAACCGCTTGCGCGTTTACCGTACCAAAAGCGAAATATGCATTCCATGAACGCTGCACCGATAATATCTCGGTATACACCACCGAAATTATAGCAATTTTTAAAGCATTAAAATGGATAGTGGACTCTGACTATCCATATCAAAAGGTAGTTATATTTACAGATTCACTGAGTGCCATCCAATCAATTGATAATAACCAATCGAGTAGACCGGACATTTTAGAGGCTATTCGAATGCTAGCATTTAAAATAAGAAATAAACAAATCGAATTAATAATAGAATGGATACCAGCCCACGTAGGTATCCTAGGTAATGAACTATCGGATAAACTTGCAAAAGCATCGTTAAAACAAGAAAACATAAATATAAACATAGCCTATAGTACATCTGAATTCTACGCGATCGTCAAAAATATATTTAAAAAGAAATGGCAAGATATTTGGGACACACATCGAAATTCATGGTACTACCGGCTTAATTCAACATTTAATTCAAAGCCATTTTTCTATACAGGAAATCGAAACCATGCAAAAACTTTAACCAGGCTCAGACTTGGCCCAACCCCTCTACCTGGTCAAATGGGGCAACACATCAAAAATATATCGCCGCTCTGCAGTGTATGCAACACTAAAGAAGATATCGAACATGTCATTCTGCACTGAGTAGCCCATAACAACGCCAGAATAAAACATAACACAGCGCTTACAAAATTTAACATCAATACCATCGATATCACGATCTTGTTAGACCCTCCTAAAGAATTTAAAACCAAGTATATAAAGAACTAGTCGATTTTATTACGGAAATTGACTATCACAAATGTATATAACTATCTCTTTCGTTTCTTGTATACACCACTTAACTAGGTGTCTTCTGCGACGGTCGCGCCCTACAACCATCTAATAAATAAAAGTAAAATCCTCTGTACAGTAAGCCAAGAGCTTCGTCTCGGGCGGCCCCGACTGACATAGGAAATTCCCAAAATAACCAACCCCTATAACTTATTAACAAACCTACTCCTCAGTAAGGTAAGCCAAGAGCTTCGTCTCGGGCACCCTATGAAGAAACACGCGTAACAACGGCAACAATAATCATGAAAAAGTTAAAATTGCAGATAAGCAGGATATGCCAAGAGCATCGTTTCGGGCAGGTGCCTACTTCCGATTACAAATTAAAGTCAAATCCTCGGTAGAGTAAGCCAAGAGCGTCTCGGGCGGTTACTGAGGGACATAGGAAATTCATAAAAACCCAATCCCTGAAACATGTAACAACCATACTCCTCAGTAAGGTAAGCCAAGAGCTCGTCTCGGGCACCTTATGAGGAACACGCGCAATAACGGAAAAAATTAAATATTAAAAAAAATATTAAACCGAAGGAGGGTATGCCAAGAGCATCGTCTCGGGCGGTTCCCTACTTCGGAATACAAATAAGGAGTCATCGGTATAGTAAGCCAAGAGCCTCGTCTCGGGCACCTACTGATGATTACGCGTAATAACGACAATAATCATAATAATAATAATAATAATAATAATACAAAGTAGGGCATGCAAAGAGCTACGTCTCGGGCGGGTCCCTACTTCTGAGCAATAATCCCTGTAAATAATATTTATAGCAATATTGTATATATTTAAAAAAAAATAAAAAAATAAAAATAAAATAGAATACTTTAATAGATTTAATAAAAATAGAAAAAAAACATGTATATCATTCTTATCTTATAATTTACAAAAATATTGTACATAAAAATACATAGTTAGTGAAAACTAACAACACATGTAATACAATTCCACATTGAAATGTATATAACTGAGTTACTTTTTTTTATTTTCAAATTCAAATTAATCATGTTAGGCCATAGTAATGTATATATACGTCTTTTCGTCTGTCAGATGAGACGTAAAACTGGTGCCTCGTGTACAGTATTCCATCAACTGGCACGTTAAAGACCCCATTGGCAGTATTCGATACGAGTAGGCGCACGCGCCGCTGCCATGGCACGCCCCGTACTTGCTGCTAGCGTCTTGGTTCTCTAGCTGGATGCAGCTTGTTAGATTAATCTACTTCCACAAATTCTTTTTGGTTGCAGCATTTCTGACTACTTTTATCATTTGAGTTATAGTAGTTATGGCCTATAAATCCCCAAAAATACAAATAAATAGGTAAAGAAAAATTTTTCAATAAAACCCATTAGGCAATAAGTCCGTGTGAGACCGTTTTACGGTAGTTAAGGACGTTAAAAACCCCATAAGTAAGTTTTTTGGTATCGCTTCTCGGCCTTTTGGCTAAGATCAAAGTAGTATCTGTTCTTAAGAAAAAAAGCTAAGAAGAATATCCCTTCGGGGATTTTAGGACGTGGTGATGGACGGAGACGTATTAAGAAGATCTGTGAAGGTTTTCGTTAGTGGAGCGTTGAGGAGTGCCACCAGGGAAATGGTTTTGATGCGGCTGGCTTCCTTTTTAGAAGTGAAGGGCTCAATTGTGTCTCTGTGGAGAACAGAACCAAGTGGACCATGGTTTGTCACTTGTAGGGACCGGGACTCGACAGAAAAGTCGACCATGAAAGGAACATTAGAGAACGATCAACTGACACTGAAGTGCACTCCTTGTGACAACAGAAGAATAAGTGTTCGTATACACTGGCTGCCCTTGTGGCTAGAAAGCGCAGAAATTGGCTCTTTCCTGCAGCGCTTTGGTAAAGTTTTCAGAATTACCGAGGAGACGCAGTACAGTCCCAGCGTAAAAGAAAATTGTGGAACTGGTGTTCGTAGAGTTGAAATGGAGATACGAGAGAGAGTTCAGTACGACATCGAGCTCGAATAGCTAATCGTCAGTGTCTTCTTACCATCGCAGGGAGACCACCGCTCTGTTTAAAGTGTGGAGATGTGGGGCATGTTAGAGCTCAGTGCACTAAAGAAAGACCTCAGAATTATGCTGCGGCAGTCCAGAGGAGTGGACCATCAGATGATCAAGCTGAAACCGCAGTACCATCACAAGATATGGGGGTCTCAACGATATCAGAGACCCCTGTTTTAACTCGAGATGTTAATGAGTCAGAGGTATCGATAGAAGTCGAAGCCGTCGTTAATGAAACATCCAATAACCCGCAAGACATGCATGGAGCTGTTCAGGAAGTGGACGAGGAAGAAAGTATGACTGAAGAAAGTGGTGATGAAACCAAAAGGAATAAGACCAAGATGTTATGGGAGCAGCTGAAGGAAAAAAGGAAGAAGATGAAAAAGATGACTAACAACCTTAGAGAGATGTTAAGTACAGATAAGGACATGATGAAGTCACTAATGTCTCCATCGAGTCAAAATGTTGTCGATCCCAGTATAGTTGCACTGGAGAGACTTAGAGACGGTACTTAGTTGTAGTATTGTTTTTTCGGTTTTATAAAATACTATTTATCGGATTTTCGAAAATCGAAAATTTGATCAATGGCTAGATTAATTCCCGGAGCCATGCTCTGTTATGTAATTTGTTCTGTTGTATATTGTTTTGTTATGTTGTTGATATGCTTTATCCTTTTATTGTGTTTACCCCAAACATAGTTTATTTTGTTTGGTTTTGGTTATACTTATTTTTATTTTTTTCATTCCCCCTTGTGATTTTTTATATCACACTAAAAACAAATACTTTTTCTTAATAAAAATTATTTATTATTTATAAAATATTTACAAGCTATACACATGGCTAACTTCAAAATTAGTACAATAAACTGTAATGGTTTTCTTGACAAAATTAAACAGTATGAAATAAACGATTTTGTTATTTCAAATAAAATTGATGTTGTTTTCCTTCAAGAAACTCATATATTCAAAAAAGATAGAAACATTTATTGGTAAATTTATGAACTGTAAATTTTTTTTTCTCTTTTCGCTCTAATAAATCTAAATGTGTAGGAATTTTAATATTTAATGAACACATTATTCCAGAAAATTTTCATTTTGATCTTGAAGGCAGATTTACCTTTGTGAACTGTAATATCCAAAACAATAAATATAGATTAATTACTGTTTACTGTCAAAATAACGATAAAGATAGGGTAGATTTTTTAAATTCTTTGTACCCACATTTACTTTTTAATAGAAAGATTATTTTTGCAGGTGATTTTAATTGTATTATGAATAAAAAATTAGACAAAAAAGGGGGGAATCCTGATAGAGGTGATATTGGTTCTGACATTATTAAGTCACTGATTTCAGATTATGGTTTATGTGATAGTTTTAGAATTTTATACCCAAATATCCCGTCATATACTTGGCATAGTTATTCCCAAAATATATCTTGTCGTCTTGACAGAATTTATATTAGTAATATTATGAAACCTTTTATTAATGATGTTACTGTTCATCTTATTTGTTGTAGTGACCATGATGCTGTTGTTTTATCATTTACAAACAATACTGATTTAATTACTGGATCCGGATTTTGGAAAATAAATAATGATATTTTGAAAGATAAGCCTTTTCAGGAATCTTTTAACGTTTTTTGGCAACATTTATCCGATGGTATGACTGGTGATCAAGACTTTTGGGCTATTTGTAAAGATAATTTTAAATCATTTATTATTAATTATTGTTAAAAGAAATATAAAGTCAAACGTCAAGTTATTCGTGAATATGAGAAAAAATATTACCAATTACAAAAATTTGAAAAACAGAATCATGGTGATTTTATAGATCAAATAAAAGTCATTAAAGAACAAATTTATGAATTTTATAAAGATAGTTATTATGGTTCTATAATACGTTCTAGAGCTAAAGTTTTAGATAATTCTGAAAAACCTTCAAAGTATTTTTTTAAATTAGAAGCATCTCGCGGCCAAAAGAAATTAATTACAAAAAATACAGAAAATTCAACAAATTATGTTATGGCATGAAGAAAAAAGTGCTATAACTTTGTCATACGTTAATATTTTTGCATAGAACTTTTTGAATAGCGTTTCTATTACGTTAAACATACAGTTTTGAACAAACAACATTAACTTTAATGCGTTTTTCGGTCATTTTTTTTATTGTTTTCGGTTATTCCTCTTTTTTTTCATTTGTTTTCTGTTATTCGAGCTACCGCCGTTATCTATAGTCTATTTCATAAAATAGGTCTTTCTAGTTTTGTATGTAGTTAGTATGACGAACGTATAGTCTGTTTCTTTATTTCGGAAATATCGATATCTGAAAATTTTAAAAACAGTGGGGTTACAAATACTATATGTGTCGAATATTATTTCTTTTTTCTTTGAAATAATGTTATTCATGTTTTGTTGTACTATAATAAGAATGTATGGGCCTTTTCCCATACATTTGTTTATTGTATATATTTATTAAACTTTTATATAAAAAAAGTATCTGTTCTTATCAGCTTAATATCTGGTACGTGCGCCATGTGGGTACTTCGATATTAAACTGATTTTTGCAACTAGGTGAGAAGTTAGGTGCTTGCACCGCTCTTGCCACGAGTTGGCCTGGTATTGCAGTATCTCCAGGATCGGCTCACTCCCCTCTCGGGGAGAAATAATTCAAATGAAAATTAAGTGTCCCCGCTCGCCCTGTCTATTTTAACAGCGTGTCGATTGTGTTAATGAGATAAATAAATTATTTAGTTGGAATAAACCAGTTCATTGCCATTGCTATTCACGTATTATCTACACAATACCTGTACATGTATATATTATCAGGAAGAGTAACAACGTAGGAATAAATATTGAAGAATTTATAACAGTAAATTGGTTAAATGTCGGATTTCGGTAATTAACTAAAAATTATCGCAAGTTACATGCGACGTTTTATTTTTGGCTAAAAGGCGATGACCATTACTGTGTACGAACGAGATCGTATTGAAAACGTATAACATACGTTGCCGCAATTCCACCTCTTGGTGCTTAATTCAAGGCCGTGTCTTACATGTCTCGTCCATTTCCTGAACAGCATCCAATTGCCAGAATTGATCAACTACTATATAATAACGTTTCAAATGTTTACGGAAGCACATGTTCAATGTTTTCCGTTAATTTTTGCAAATATTGGTCTATTTGGTACACCTCAACCATTGTAAAACTAGAAAATTAACACTTTCCAGTTTTTTGGTATCGCTTCTCGGCTTTTGGCTAAGATCAAAGTGTAGTATCTATTCGATGATAAGATAAGATCTACTTATCTAAGACGATTTATCCAAGAAGTATCTAAGAAGAATATCCCTTAGGGGATTTGGACGTGGTTTTGGTATGGACGCTAGTATACAGAGAAGATCAGTGAAAGTTGTTGTTGGAGGACAAAATAGGTCGGGCAGATGGATCTTATGCGGCTGGTCGCCTTTCTAGATGCTAGACTAACTTTGCAGTCTTTATGGAGAACAGAGCCTGGAGGGCCGTGGTTTGTTACGTTGAAAGACGAGGAAACAGTTGAAAAATTAGTAAAGAAACAGTCTTTACAAGATAATGAACTGTTACTGACATTTTTTCCGTGTAACAATCGGCGGGTTGCACTCAGGGTACATTGGTTACCGCTCTGGCTTAACAGTCATGAGATCGGGGCTTTTTTCCAACAGTACGGAAAAGTAATCAGAATATCGGAAGAAACCATGTATAGTCCCTCGGCAAAGGAAAGCTTGGGGACTGGTGTACATAGAATTGAAATGGATTTTAGAGAAGGCGTTCAACACGACATACCTTATCGGACACGTATTGTAAATAGGCAGTGTCTTGTAACTTTGCAAGGCAGACCTCCGCTGTGCTTGAAATGTGGAGAACTAGGGCACGTCAGGGCCCATTGCCAGAAAGAGATAATAAGAAATTACGCTGCTGCGGTTCAGAGGAATGTCCCTTTAGTAGAAAACATCGCAGAATCGTCTGAAACTACGGAGGTCTCAACGCCACCCGAGACCCCCGATCATGTTGAAGATGTATATATTTTTATATATTATGAAGATGTATATTTTGTATATATTTATTAAACTTTTATATAAAAAAAGTATCTGTTCGACGAAAAAGAAGAAGAAAAGAAGAATATCCCCTTGTGGGATTTTGGACGTGGTAGGAAGATGGCGGACCACTATGACAGAGAACTGATGAGTAGGACCGTGAAAGTTAAGCTTATTGGTACCAGACGAGTAGGAACCAGAGGGTAAGTGATTGCTGAAACGAAGAACTTGGACAACGTTGCTGACTTGGAATCTACTTATAAGTGCGGCGAAGGTCCCGAATGGTACACAACATTCGGGACAACTGAGATGGTAGAACATCTGGCAGATGGTAGGGTGAGAAGAATCGACGATGATTTGTCAGTTAAAATAGACAGAATTGATACACGAATCATTCGGTTTAGAGTACATTGGTTCCCAATGTTTATGAATTTATACCTAGTACAGTAATTCATTTCAAAGTCCGGCAAAGACATTGTTTTGGACTACGAAAAGATGACATCTGATGGTATCAATGTCAAAACCGGTACCATCTCCAGAAGAATGAAGATCTCAGAAGCAGCCTATCAAGAGTTACCGTATAAAGCCGTTATTTTTAACAGAACGGTTTTAATAACCGTTCTAGCAGTGACGGTTTTAATAACCGTTCTAGGTAGACCATCGGTATGTTTGAGATGCGGTAGGGTGGGTCATCAACGGTCAACCTGCCCACTTGAGAACACACGGACCTATCCAGAGGCTGCTGCAACACGGGAAAGCAGTGAAAGTACTCTGGAGAGTACCGAGGTAATGGGAAGCAGTGAAGGTACTCTCCAGAGTACTGAGGTGCTGAACAACAGCAGTGACGGTACTCTGGAGAGTGCCGAAGTACTGGGAAGCAGTGAAGGTACTCCTCAGAGTACTGAGGTACTGATTGAAGAGAGTGGTGAAGACGATCGGGCGAGTGTTGAGGTACCGAAGAAATTAGTAAGCGGTGAAAACACTCGCCCGAGTGTCGAGGTACCGAAGCGCCCTAGAAAAGATGAAGATACAGACACAGGAGAGGAAGACGGGAAGAGAATTAGAGGGGATGATGGGAACATGGAGGTGGACCGTAAACCACTTTCCCTACCTCTCGTTCCTCCTAACGATGTTGGTAACCCGGTTACAATTGATTGAACTGTTAATGGACATTGAATCTTATTTGTTATCCCCTGATCCCCTTTCTGCCCATGGACTTCGAGATTAATTATTGTAAAAAGAAAAAAATAAAGTTAAGTATAAAGTTATTAAAGAATTAGAAAATAGATATTTTAAATTATGTCATTTAGAAAATAAAAATCCAGGTAATTATAATGAACAGATTGTTGAATTGAAAAGTCAGATTAAACAGTTTTATTTAGATGATTATAAAGGTGCACAAATACGTAGTAAAGCCAAATGTTTAGATAATGCAGAAAATATTAGTAAATATTTTTTCCAGAAAGAAGTCAAAAAGGGTAAAAAGAAAACTATTGTAGAAATTAGAAATGATAATGTTGTTTATAATAAAACTAGTGATATCATTAATCAATTTGAAAATTTTTATACTGAATTGTTTAAAGAAGAAGAAATAGATGAAGATATTTGTGAATTTTTTCTAAATGATTTACCTGTATTAGATGAAAGTGATAAAAATATTTGTGAATTACCTATTACTGTAGAAGAAATTATTAGTTCTTTGAAATCAATGGAAAATAATAAATCACCTGGTCCCGACGGTTTAACTAAAGAATTTTATGTAACATTTATTGATATATTTGCACCTATGTTGTTAGATTTGTATGATGATATTTTTAGTGAAAATTCGTTATCTGATACTCAAAAATTAAGTTATATTACTCTTATTTGTAAAGATCCTAATAAGCATTATGATGTTAAGTGTTATAGACATATTAGTTTGATGAATTATGACGTAAAAATTTTAAGTACATTAATTTGTAATAGAATGAGTCTTGTATGTGATAATATTATTGGTATAGATCAGACTTGTGCTGTTAGGGAGAGGAGTATATTAGATAATGCACATTTACTTAGAAATGTTGTAGATTATGTTAACAAAAAAAATTTACCGTGTAGTTTTATATCATTAGATCAAGAAAAAGCATTTGATAATAGAGTTAATCATAAATTTTTGTTTAAAGTTTTAGAACGATTTAATTTTGGACCTTCTTTAATAAAATGGATAAAAATATTGTATTGTGATTTAAAATCTTGTGTCATTGTTAATAATTTTATATCCAACCCTGTAAATATTACTCGTTCTGTTAAGCAAGGTTGTAGTTTATCTCCTTTATTATATGTATTATGTTTAGAACCTTTCATTAGAAAAGTGTGTTTAGATAGTGAAATTAAAGGTGTACAGTTACCTGGTTGTAAAATAGAATGTAAAGTGTCAGCCTTTGCTGATGACAGTACAGGTATTTTAACTACTGATAAGAGTATTGAAAAGTTTTTGTATTTAATTAATTTATTTGGTAAAGGGTCGGGATCAAAGTTAAATATTAATAAAACTAAAGGGTTGTGGTTAGGTGCTTGGGAGTATCGTAAAGAAAATCACAGATTTGGTATTGATTTTGTAGATGTTTTAAAATAGTAGGTATTAAGTTTGGAAATAATTTAACTCAAGATGACATTTGGAATGCCATTTTTGTAAAATTTGAAAAAGTATTAAATAGTTTATCTTTATTAGAAAAAGTTATCATTTGTAACATATTTGCTTGTTCTAAATTATGGTATGTAGGAAGTATTTTACGCATGTCTAAATTTTATATTAAGAAGTTTCAACGTTGTATGTATGGTTTTATTTGGAATAGTAAAGTAGAACCTTTGAGTAGAAAAACTGTGTATTTAGATAAATCATCTGGTGGTTTAAATTTAGTTGATTTAGAATGTAAGTTGAAAGCTTTACGCTTGAAACACCTTAGCGATATTATTAACAATAGACAGGTAAAATTTGTTAAATTTTCTATCTATTGGATTGGTTTTACGTTACGATATTATAATGTGTTATTTAGTTCGTTGACTATTCCTCATAGTGTACTCGTTTCACCATTTTATACTGAATGTATTAAATTATTTACAGAATTTAAACTTATAAGTGAAGATAACGATTGAAAGGGAATGACTACCAAGGTTTTATATTGTTTATTAATTGATAGTAGAAAACATGTACCAAAAATAGTCGAAAAAAATCCTGAAGTAGATTTCAAACCAGTTTTTATAAATGTATTTAATATATTTATTGATAGCTTTTCTCGTGATGTCATGTTTAAGATAGTGCATATTATTTTACCAACAAATAATCTTATGTTTAATTATAATGTATACAATTATAATAAATGTACTTTTTGTGTTCGAGATGTGGAGACAACTCAACATTTGTTTTTTGAATGTAAATATATTTCCAACTTATTGTGTTTAATAAAAAAAATGGATCTTTTCTTTGTCTGAAGGTAGTTTGTCATTACAGGTTTGTCATGTACTTTTTAGAAATATTAATGATATTGATAAAAATCGTAAAAATATTGTTCTTCTTTTAATTGCATTATATTTTAAAACTGTTTGGCTTGAAAGAAATATTAAGAAATTTGATAAAAAAACATGTGTTGCCTAACGATATTTATATATTTTTCTTACAACAATTAAAGCTAAGAACTTTAGCGGATTTCGAAAGATTTTAATTAATTAAATTTGAAGATTTTTGGTGTTGTACTGATCTTTTTTGTAAAATTATTAATGAAAAATTGGAGATTACTTTTTCTGAATTAATTTTGTAATTTATTATGATATTTTGTACAATGCACTTGTATGACAAGTACATTGTAGGTCATTTACTTTTTCACCGTTTACATTTGATACATTTATATTATAATTGTTATTTCATGCTAATGTTGTACAATGTCTTATCTGTGACATATTTATTTTAGTTGAATTGTACAATGTAGTTTGATATCTTGTTAATAAAGTGTTTGAAATAAAAAAAAAGTATCTGTTCTTATCAGCTTAATATCTGATACGTGCCCCATGTGGGTACTTCGATTGCAATAAACCCCCAATAAACCAGTTCATTGCCATTGCTATTCACGTATTATCTACACAATACATGTACATGTATATATTATCAGGAAGAGTAACAACGTAGGAATAAATATTGAAGAATTTATTTATAACAGTAAATTTGTTAAATGTCGGATTTCGGTAATTAAACTAAAAATTATCGCAAGTTGCATGCGACGTTTTGTGTTTTGGCTAAAGGGCGATGACCATTACTGTGTACGAACAAGATCGTATTGAAAACGTATAACATATGTTGCCGCAATTCCACCACTTGCTGCTTAATTCAAGGCCGTGTCTTACATGTCTCGTCTATTTCCTGAACAGCATTCAATTGCCAGAATTGATCAACTATTGTATAATAACGTTTCAAATGTTTCCGGACGCAGATGTTCAATGGTTTCCGTCAATTTTTGCAAATATTGTTCTACTTGGTACACCTCAACCATTGTAAAAATAGAAAATTAACACTTGTCGGACTTTTCAGTTTTTTGGTATCGCTTCTCGGCCTTTTGGCTTGGATCAAAGTGTAGTATCTGTTCTTGTCATCTTAATATCTGATACGTGCCCCATGTGTATTAAACTGATTTTTGCAACTAGGTGAGAAGTTAGGTGCTTGCACCGCTCTTGCCACTAGTTGGGCTGGTATTGCAGTACCTCCAGGATCGGCTCACTCCCCTCTCGGGGAGAAATAATTCAAATGAAAATTAAGTGTCACCGCTCGCCTTGTCTATTTTACCAGTGGGTCTATTGTTGATGAGATAAATAAATTATTTAATTGCAATAAACCAGTTCATTGCCATTGCTATTCACGTATTATTTACACAATACATGTACATGTATATATTATCAGGAAGAGTAACAACGTAGGAATAAATATTGAAGAATTTATTTATAACAGTAAAATGGTTACATGTCGGATTTCGGTAATTAACTAAAAATTATCGCAAGTTACACGCGACGTTTTGTTTTTGGCTAAACGGCGATGACCATTACTGTGTACGAACGAGATCGTATTGAAAACGTATCTGTTATTATCCTGAGAAGTTCTAAGAAGAATATCCCGTTGGTATACAGAGATCAGTGAAAGTCGTTGTTGAAGGACCGAAAAGGTCGGGCGCTACCAGGGAGATGATTCTTATGCGGTTGGTCGCCTTTCTAGATGCCAGACTAGCTTTGCAGTCTTTATGGAGAACAGAGCCTGGAGGGCCGTGGTTTGTAACGTTGAAAGACGAGGAAACGGCTGAAAAATTAGTAAAGAAACAGTCTTTACAAGATGATGAACTGTTACTGACATTTTTTCCGTGTAACAATCGGCGGGTTGCACTCAGGGTACATTGGTTACCGCTCTGGCTTGACAGTCATGAGATCGGGGCTTTTTTCCAACAGTACGGAAAAGTAATCAGAATCTCGAAAGAAACCATGTATAGTCCCTCGGCAAAGGAAAGCTTGGGGACTTGTGTACGTAGAATCGAAATGGATATTAGAGAAGGCGTTCAACACGACATACCTTATCGGACACGTATTGTAAATAGGCAGTGTCTTGTAACTTTGCAAGGAAAACCTCCGCTCTGCTTGAAATGTGGAGAACTAGGGCACGTCAGGGCCCATTGCCAGAAAGAGACCTTAAGAAATTACGCTGCTGCGGTTCAGAGGAATGTCCCTTTAGTAGAAAACATCGCAGAATCGTCTGAAACTACGGAGGTCTCAACGCCACCCGAGACCCCCGATCATGTTGAAGATGTTTCAGTATCAGGAGCAGTGAGTTTGGAGGTCCAAACGGTACCAGATACACAGAAATCTACTGATGTAGTGACAAACAGACCGCAAGACAAGCGCGGGGCTGTTACTGAGGGGGTCGAAAGTATGGAGGAAACAGATCAAGATGATGAGAGTGAAGATGATAAGAAAAAAGAGATCTACCAAGAAACTATGGACACAAATTAAGGAGCACTTTGTGCTTCATTCACAACCGTGTCTTACATGTCTGTTCCATTTCCTGAACAGCACTCAATTGCCAGAATTGATCAACTACTGTATTATAACGTTTCAAATGTTTCCGGACGCAGGTGTTCAATGATTTCCGTCAATTTTTGCAAATATTGGTCTATTTGGTACACCTCAACCATTGTAAAAATAGAAAATCAACACTTGTATGACTTTAAAGTTTTTTTGGTATCGCTTCTCGGCCTTTTGGCTAAGATCAAAGTGTAGTATCTGTTCTTATCAGCTTAATATCTGATACGTTTGAAATAAAAAAAAAAAAGTATCTGTTCTTATCTTTGTGAAATGGAAGCGTATGATGTTAATACCATCAGTAGAACTTTAAGGATGAGGTTTCAGGGACCTAGTGGACTCTAACCAGAGGATCGGTTATCGAAGAAATTAAGAACATGGTGGACGTAAGGAAGGTAGAAGCCATCTACCAGTGCAATGACGGCCCGGACTGGTATGTTACATTCGAGAACAAAGACGTGGTGGACCTTTTTGGGCAATGTTGTGGTTCGCAAGGGATCGTATGGGATGAAAGTTACCATGGAACGCATTGACAAAAGAAGGATATAGCTTAGGGTGCACTGGTTTCCAGTGCACATGAAGATAGAGCTAATAGACTCCTTTTTTCATTCCTATGGAGAACCGGTATGTTCTAAATATGAGACAACCACAGGAGAACATTAAAATGAAGACGGGAACAATTAGCGTCGAAATAGACTCAACGCAACAACAGTTTGACAGTATACGGTACCGTGCTACAATATATGGACGGAGAGTTTTAATAACAGTACTGGGAAGGCCACTTGTGTGCCTAAAGTGCAGTGAAAGCGGCCATTTTAGGTCGAATTTTCCTAAGACACAACCGAGTTCGTATGCTGCAGTGGTGGCGACAGAGGAGAGTAATGGGCCCCGCGCAAGACAGGCGCGCGAGGGGGCAAAGAATGAAGAGAATATGGGCCTTGCGCAAGACAAGCGCGCAAGGGGGCAGGAGGATTGATTGATTGATTGATGTTTAACGTCCAGCAAGCAATATTTCAGCTATATTCAGGACGTGAACAATTTTATAAATTGATATCGTTCAGAAGTTAGAAGCAACCCTGTTGAATTATAATAAAACTGAAATCTCACACTATAGTATGAGAGTATATACAATAAAAAACATGACTAAAATGATAAAATATGAAACAATAGCATATTTATGGTATTAGATGATTATATTTTATTGTATAAATTAATCTCCTTTAAGAACTGTAGAATTTTGTCGCCAGCGACAGTTGTAAACAAATTAAAATAAGAATCCACAGTATAAAAACGTTCCCGAATGTGGGCCACGTCAACACAGTCCAACAAGACATGCTTGATTGTATACGGACTGTTACATGGCACACACTCGGGTCGTGGTTCACCATTTAAAATATAATTATGGGTCGTCTTGGTATGGCCAAGACGACACCGTGTTAAAACTACTTGGTCTCTACGACATGTAAAAGTGTTAAAATTTGTATGGCGAATTAGTGGTTGGATCTCATGAAGTTTATTATGAACTTCGAGATCCCAACCAATCTGCCACAAATTATAAATATATTTTAAAATAAAAGACTTAAAATCAGTAAAAGGTAGTTTACAGTTGATGATGTCATTATTTAAGGCTTTCCTAGCTTCCCTGTCCACGACTGTGTTTCCATGGATTCCCACATGACTGGGAATCCAGAAAAACACAACAACTTTACCCAAAGTTGTTAAGGACCTGTAAATTTGAATAATTTTTAAAATAAATGGATTTTTAACTTTGTTATTTTCAATGGCAAGAAGGCACGATAAAGAATCGGAGCAGACAAGAAATTTATCCTCCACTGACGAGGCAACAATTTTTAGTGCAAGAAGAATGGCTTGGGCTTCTGCACTAAATATGGAAGAAGCAGAAGGAAGACGGCGAGTTTCAACTCGCTCTCCGAAGACAGCGGCTGAAGCGACTTTATCACCGTCCTTCGATCCATCCGTATAAATTGAGCTGTGATCAACAAAGCAAGATTTAATCTCTGCAAAATGTTGCTGAATAATCAAGGGGTTTGTGTCAGATTTTTTATATTTTCGCAAATCATAAATAAATACTGGTTTAGGATTTAACCATGGAGGATTGTGAGGAATTTCAGTTGGGGCAATTTCATCTATACAGATACCAGAATTTTCCAAATGAGATGCAATTCTTAGGCCAAAAGGTTTAATTTTGTTTGGATGATTATCAAAAATTTGTTTACAAAACGGTTTGAAAACACAGTCATGAGCAGGGTTGGTAGGATAAGCCTTAAGTTTTGTTGCATACTGCAAACCGAGCTTAATTCTTCTTTGATACAAAGAAGGCTCGTTTGCTTCTACATATAAACTATTAACAGGTGTGGTTCTAAAAGCTCCAAGACATAGTCGCAATCCTTGATGGTGAACGGTATCAAGGATTTTGACATATGACTTGCGAGCTGAACCATAAATAAAACAACCATAATCTAATTTCGATCGAACCAGCGATCTATATAGATTCAATAATGTGTCGCGGTCCGCACCCCAGTCAGTGCTGGATACGACTTTTAAAATATCAAGGGCTTTAAGGCACTTAGATTTCAACATTTTGATATGGGGAAGAAAGGTGAGTTTAGAGTCAAATATCAAACCAAGAAAAGTAGTTTCTTTCACAATTTTAATAGGGTTGTTATACAATGTAAGTTCGGGATCAGGATGCATTTTTCTCTTGTTACAAAAATGCATACCGACAGTTTTGGAAGTGGAAAATTTAAAGCCATTTTCCATTGCCCATTTCTCTATTCTATGTAAACATAACTGTAGTTGACGCTCAATATTGTTCATGTTTTTTCCCCGATAGCAAATGAGGAAATCGTCAACATAGAGAGAACCGTCAATATTGTCTTTCAAGACTTGAGCCAGACTATTAATTTTAATACTAAATAAAGTTACTGATAAAATGCTGCCTTGAGGGACACCCATTTCTTGTTCAAATGGGTCCGATAATGTGGAATTTACCCGGACTTTAAATTCTCTGTTAGATAAAAAGTTTGAAATAAAGGTAGGAAGTCGACCTTTCAACCCCATATCAAAAAGATCTTTTAAAATACCATATTTCCATGTTGTGTCATATGCTTTTTCTAAATCGAAAAAGATAGACACAACATGTTCATTTTTGGCAAAGGCGTTTCGAATAAAAGTTTCAAAACGTACCAAATGGTCCATGGTACTTCGTCCTTGTCGGAATCCACACTGTATATTTGATAGAAGGTTATTGGATTCAAGAAACCAGACAAGGCGATCATTAATCATCCGTTCCATGGTCTTACAGACGCAACTTGTAAGGGCTATAGGCCGATAGTTCGACGCTTCTGAGTGATCCTTACCTGGTTTTGGAATAGGTACAACGGTAGCCATTTTCCAAATAGAAGGTAAGTCACCCGTTTCCCAAATACTGTTAAGAAGATTTAAAAGACATTGCAAAGAAGACTGTGGGAGATGTTTAAGAAGTTGATAGTGTATTTCATCTGGGCCACATGCTGTATCGTGTGATTTGTTTAGAGAAATTTTGAGTTCTTCCAAAGAAAAAGGTGTATTGTAATCTTCTAAATTTTTTGACTGGAAATTAAGTTTTGATTTTTCTTTTTGAGTTTTGATGCGCTGAAAATCGCGATGATAATTTTCAGCGGACGAGTGTTTTGCAAATGTTTCGGCCAATTTGTTAGATATATCTGTCTCTGATGTTAACAAGTCTTGTCCATCCTTTAAATGATGGACATTAGTTTTACCGTTCTTACCTTTAATTTTACGAATCATGTTCCAAATTTTATTCATAGGGGTATGGTTATTTAGTTTAGAAACAAAGTTACGCCAAGAAGTGCGTCGTCTTTGTTTCGTTACCCTCCGAGCTTTCGCTCGAAAAATTCGGAAGTGGTTAAGGTTATTTTGAGTTGGGTGTTTATTAAAGCGTCGTTCGGCTTTTTTCCGGTCTTTAATAGCGTCCTCGCAGCTGTCATCGAACCATGGTTTACTAGGATGTTTTGGATTTGTCGAGGTCTTAGGAATTGTTTCATCGGCAATTGAAATAAGTGTTTCATTGAATTTTAAAATTGGATCAGAAATAGCTTTAAAAGTATCCGAGTTAAGTCGCTCTATACAGAGTTGTTCAAATAGAGGCCAATTGGCCTTGCCAAATTTATACCTAGCGACTCGTTCTGTGTTTGACGAGTGTAAAGATTGCAAGATAATGGGAAAGTGATCACTGCCACAGAGATCGTCATGGACTTTCCATGAGAAATCGGGCAACAAAGACGGATCTGCTATTGTTAGATCAATAGCCGAGTATGATCCATTCCCAGGATGTAAATATGTATTAGTTCCATCATTAAAAATGCACAGATCTTCCTGATTCATTAAGCTTTCAATAATTTTACCTTTATCGCTTATTGTGTTACTGCCCCATAAAGGGTTATGTCCGTTGAAGTCCCCAAGTAATATGTAAGGGGCTGGAAGCTGATCAGTAAGATGTTTCAACTGATTTAAATTTAATGAAGAATTTGGAGGGATATACACAGAGCATAAAGTAATTGTTTTGTCTAAAGAAATTCTAACAGCAACCGCCTGAAGATCAGTGTTGAGATCTACAGGGCTATGTAGAACTTGGTCTTTTACAAGAATGGTAGAGCCACCAGCAGCTCTATCGTTCTCGTCTACATATGTGCTGTATATAGAGTAGTTTTTTAAGGATATGTTATCACTTCGTTTTAGGTGGGATTCTTGAAGGCAAAATGCAACAGGAAGAAAGGCTTGAACTAATAAAGTAATTTCAAGAAAATTAATCTTAAGACCTCGACAATTCCATTGTATTATTGTACCCATTATGGTCTGCGAATAGGGGAATAGTTGACAGTTTTTTTGGGGCTATTCCGCCGGTTTCTGCTGGGGGATCTACTTTTAGATCCAGTATCTGGGGGTAGTGTATCCATGGGATCGCCCCAGATAGTAGTGTCTAGATGATCTAGACTTCCAAACCTGTTGTGGACCTTTATCGGATCCCTCAGCAGTTTTGGAGTACGATCTCCTTTCTGATTTGAGTTTTTATTAGAGTTAGAAGAATTTAAATTGGAGTTGACATTTTTTGAATTTTTTTTTTGGCTACTTGAAGAATTGGTTGAGGATTGAGAGGGTACTGAAGACGTAGCAGTTTGAGAGGGTGCTGAAGACGCAGGAGTTTGTGAAGATGAAGATTTTCGTGAAGATGTAATTATTTTGTCTGTTGTTGTAACTGCTAATTTTGAAGGTTCCTGTTTGTCAATAGGCCAGGTGATGATTGTCTGCGTTTCAACTGAAGTGAGAACGCGTTTGGCAACACTGGCGTATGACGTTGATGCAGGAGACGAGGGATTATTCGTTGTATTATACAGACGACGAGCCTCAGGGTAAGAGATGTTTTTTTCAGTTTTAATTTTTTGAATTTCTTTTTCCTTTTTAAAATGCTGACAGTCCTTAGATGAGGACATGTGGGCTTCACCACAATTAGCACACTTTGGAGTTTTAGTGCAGGTGAAGCCCTCATGTCCTTCCTCTGCACACTTGAAACAAATCTGGTGACCTCTGCACTGTCCTTTTCCGTGGCCGAACTTTTGACACTTAAAGCAGCGCACAGGGTTGGAGATGTATGCGCTGACTTTAGCTTTGTACAGACCAATCTTGATGGATTCGGGGACAGTAGGTGTGTTGAAATTTAACAGAAAGGTGTTCAGTTTTACCTGAACACCCTGTCTGTTAGCAATAAATCTTTTAACTTTTGTAACACCCTGAGGCTCTAGTTCTGAACAGATTTCATCGTCCGATAATTCCGAGAGATCTTCTCCTCGGTAACGAATAATCCCTTGACTCGAGTTTAGAGTTCTGTGGGGAGAGCTAGATATTTCTAAGTCAACAATTTTTGAAAGTTTTAATAAATTGGTAGACTGGTGTTTTCTATTACATTCAATAAGGAGGGAACCGGATTTCATTTTTGTGACGTTTTTAACGTCTCCTGCACACCCTTTAATAGCTTTTTCAATAATGAAAGGAGATACTTTTGCCAAAGGTTTAGTTGGGTCTTTGCTAGATAAAACAATAAATTTAGGCCAATTTTCTTCAGCAACCAATTCTTCAAGAGGAAAGTCATTTTTTCTTTTTTTTGTACCATTTTTTATTTGAATTTCTGAAGCCATGATGAAAGAATATGGTTCACCACCCTTGTCACCCACCCGCCACGGAGTGCCAACAGGGGCGATGCTTGGTGTCTGCGGATCACCAGCAGAAAGCATCAGGTGTTCCAAGGGTGGTATACTCAAACAGACGAATTTCTTAATGAACGCATGCCTCGTGCCCGGGGTTACCTGGCGATACAACCGTTCGAAACTCTGTCTACTTGATTGACCCATGAGCCACCGCCTTCTTAACAGCCTGTTACTGAACAATTTTGTTTGTAAGATTTACAAGACACAATCAAGTAATACGAAAGATGAAGTCAAGCTTGTTAAGGGCTCGGCGTGACCAGCCGATTGACCGAACCGGGTCCATCCGGCCTCCCGTCTAGTTGAAGTCAGGGCCAAAGTGGTGTATTGAAAATCGAAACCCACTGACCCGCACTAATGGATGCAGCAGAGAGTGATCTCTCAACCACCAGGATCCCTTCCTCCACCGACACGGGTTGCAACACACGGCAAACATGTCGCCTCTATAAAGCTGAGGAAGCTTTGCCCTTCAGCCACCGCCTTCTTTGTAAATCCTTAAAGGAAGCTGTCTATCAACTGGTTAATACATTTCATGGAATACTTTGAAAAGAAATAGATGTAATAGAAAAGCTAAAATGAGAAGGATTCACAAAGGGCAAGACGTGACATGCCGATTCATCGAAGTCAGGGCTAACTCGATTTCCCGTCTAGAAAAAGTAAGGGTTCAGTAGGTTATCGGGACCGTTTACCCGGCCTACTGAAATCCCGTCCTGTAATCGACACGGGTCGCAACACACGGCAAGTGTTGCCTCTGTTAGCAGACTCTTACTGCAGGCTGAGGAAGCCGTGGGCCTATTCTCCTGTGCCCCGGGTCCCACACGGGGGGGGGGCAGGAGGAAAAGGAAGGAGGAGCAAAAGGTGCCTCCCCGCAAGTGTAGCGCGGCAGCCTGACAGTGAGGACGAGGAAGGAGAAAAAACAACAAAGATGAAAAAGAGAAGAATAATGACTCAGTGGAATGTGTAGAAATGAGGAATGACGAGGAAGTAGATATGAAGCCATTGATTCTTCCTCCTCTTGTTACAGCACCGCCGAATAAGGAAGACGATCCGGTGGTATGTAGCTAATGTGTTATATATTTACGGAAACGAAATGGACTGCCTCATGGACTTTGAAAGTTTACTAATCCCCCTTGATACGATTGCCATTACGATAACGGACACTTCAACTGTAAGGTGTATGTTATTTATATTATTTATTTTAAATATTTTTGTGTTTATTTATTGCTTAACTGTCCATTTATTAGTTTACTTTTGTATGTAGTTTGTATGTTGAGTATTTATGTAAAGCGTTCGTGCGTTTCTATAATAGTAACTTTTTATTCTTTATTAAAGTTAAAATCATGCAATGAATATGTACTCATTCTCTTTTTTTTTCTACTAGTCGCTCGTTTTATTCTTATATTATCCCGTCACTATTGTTTGTTCTTTTGTTAGAGCACTTTAACTCGTATAGAATGTTCTACATGAGTGATTACGATTTACCTGTAATTAATAACTTACCTTTAATTAACACTATACTTGTATATACATTTATTTATGTTCTGTTTTCTAGTGTAAATAAACATTATGAGCTTTCCCGAAAAAGAAAATAATATTAACGTATTGATGCACTTGTATGACAAGGTTATTGTAGGTAATTTATTTTTTTCACTATTTATACTCGATACCTTTATAATATGATTGTTATTTCATGCTAATGTTGTACAATGTTCTATCTGTGATATATTTATTTTAATTGAATTGTACAACGAAGTATGATATCTTGTTAATAAACTGTTTGAAATATAAAAAAGTATCAGTTCTTATCCAAGAAGAATCTAAGAAGAATATCCTTGTGGGGATTTAGGACGTGGTTTACAATGGACGGAGATGAACAACTGTGAAAGTCGAGCCTCAAGAAGGACTGCAACCAGGGAAATGGTTTTAATGCTGCTGGCTACCTTTCTGGAAGCGACCACGTCAATAGTGTCGCTGTGGAGGTTCTGAAGGACAGACCCTAGTGGAGCATGGTTTGTGAAAATGAGGGACCGGGAGACTTTGGAAGCTCTAATAAAGAGACAAGTCTTGCAAGATGGCGACTTGGAACTTACCTTTCTGCCGTGTAATAACCGGAAAATAAGTGAACGAGTACACTGGCTAACTTGTGGTAAGAAGATACTGAAATTATAACTTTCTTCCAGCGATACGGGGAAGTTGTAAGAGTCGCAGAGGAGACCCTATTTAGTCCAAGTATAAAAAGAAATTTTGCGACTGGTGTCAGAAGAATTGATATGGACATACGAGAAGGGGCACAATACGACATTACTTATCGCGCCCGAAAAGCAAACCGTCACTGTTTGATAACCATCCCGGGTAGACTTTCACTTTGTTTAAAGTGTGCAGAATTACGACATGTTCGTGCACACTGTAACATGCAGTGTGGGCCACGAAATTATGCAGAGGCCGTTAGAAAGGATGGTACGACGCCAAATGTACCTACCAGATGCTACCGATACTCTGACACCAGCGGAGGCGTCGGAAGAAGTCCCGACAGTATCTGATATACAGTTTCAGGTCAATGAAGATTCCATACCGGATAGTCCGCAAGACAGACGGAGAGCTGTCCTTGGTAACAGACCGCATGACAAGCGCGCGGCTGTAAGTGAGGGGGACGAAGTATGGAGGAACAGATCTAGATGATGCGACTGAGGATGACGAGAAAAAAGGGATCTACGAAGAAACTATTGACACAAATTAAGGAGAAAAGCAGGAAGAATAAATTGAAGAAAAAGGCTAACACTCTGAGGGAACTTCTGGAGACGGATAACAATATGATGGGGTCGTTAATGTCTCCCTCCAGTCAATAGGTAGTTGACCCAAGTGTTATTTCCTTGAAAGGGACCGGAATGTTATGACTTGTGGTATTTCTTTTGCTTTTCATGAAATTGACTGCTTATGGACTTTCGAAAACTTGAGATATTCTTCATTGGGAGATGTCAAAAATCTAGTCACAGACTGACCAACGAATGGCCTTAGTCATTGAGTGTCAATATAAATAAATAACGTAAACAAGTAATAACATATTAATTTTAAAGTTTATCACTCCATCTGAACTCAATCCTTTATACATAGCACCTGCAAAACAAGTACACTTATTTAGTATCGGATCGACAAACATGACGAAACAGCATGAACAAAAAATAATGTACAAGTGTAGAAGATTAAGCAACGATACAAATGACGGCTTTTCTTGTCAAATCTAGACAGAGACTGACCAACGAATGGCCTTAGTCATTGAGTGTCAATATAAATAAATAACGTAAACAAATCATAAATATTGATCTTAAACTTTCTCACTCCGTCTGAACTCGAAACTTCCATACATAGCACCAACCATCCCCCACCCGGTACGCGCTGTTACTTGGCGTTGCTCAAATATTCCAACAAAATGTTATCAAAATTACCAAGGTGACAAATTCATTACGCCAGACGCGCGTTTCGTCTATTCAAGACTCATCAGTGGCGTTGAACTCTAAATGTTTAAGATATTCTTCATTGGGAGATGGAATAATATAAGTCTACTGGGATCGTGTAAATATACAATACAGACAGTTTAAAATATTGTATAAAAAGTCTAAAGAGATTACAAACCAGTAAATTTATTTAGTATCGAATCGATACAGCACAAACAAAATAAATTTACGTCTAGAAGATTATGCAACGATACAAATGATGGTGTTTCTTGTCAAATCTAGACAGAGGCTGACCAACGAATGGCTTTAGCCATTGAGTGTCAATTTATACGTCAACAAAATGTTATCAAAATTACCAAGGTGACAAATTCATTACGCCAGACGCGTGTTTCGTCTATTCAAGACTCATAAGTGGCATTTAACTCTAAATATTTAAGATATTCTTCATCGGGATATGGAATAATAGTTTTTTTTCATTGGGAGATGTAATAATATAACTACACAGGGATCGTGTAAATACACAATACAGGCATTTTAAAATATTTGATAGAGAGTCTAAAGAAAACTGCAAAACCAGTACATTTATTTACGATCGGATCAATAAACATGATTATACAGCATAAACATAAAAAATATACAAGTCGAGAAGATTGTGCACCGATATAAATGACGGTGTTTCTTGGCAAATCTAGACACAGACTGACCAACAAAAGGCCTTAGTCATTGTGTGTCAATATAAATAAATAAGGTAAACAAGTAATAACAGATTAATCTTAAACTTTATCACTCCATCTGAACTCAAAACTTCCATACATAGCACCAACCACCCCCCCCCATCCGGGGACGCGCTGTTACTTGGCTTCGCTCAAATATTCCAACAAAATGTTATCAAAATTACCAAGGTGACATATTCATTACGCCAGACGCGCGTTTTGTCTATTCGAGACTCATCAGTGGCGTTTAACTCGAACGTTTAAGATATGTTTTATTGGGAGATGGAATAGTTTTTTCATTGGGAGATGTAATAATATAAGTCTACTTGGATTGTGCAAATATACAATATAGGCAGTTTAAAATATTATATAAAGAGTTTAAAGAAAGCTGCAAAACAAGTACGCTTATTTAGTATCGGATCGACAAACATGACGATACAAAATAATGTACAAGTCTAGAAGATTACGCAACGATACAAATGACGGTGTTTCTTGTCAAATCTATACACAAGCTGGCCAACGAATGGCCTTAGTCATTGAGTTGATTGTTTGTTGTTTAACGTCCAGCAAGCCATATTTCAGCTATATTCAATGACGTGAAATTAAAATTTTAAATTAGTAGTACTTCATGCCTCCCTATTATACTAAAACGGGATCTCATACAATAATATGAGAATATATACAGATAAAAATGGTACTTAAAACAATAAAAGATATGAAGCATCACACTTAGTAGTGAAATTAAATTTTATTAAATATATTAATTTCTTTTATAAACTTTAAAATTGTGTCGCCTGCGACAGTTTTAAATAAATTAAAATACGTATCTGCACTATAGAAACGTTCCCGAATGTGTGCCACGTCCACACAGTCCATCAAAACATGCTTAATGAATTATGGACTGTTGCATGGCACACATTCAGGTCGTGGCTCATTGTTTCAAATATAACTATGTGTCGTCCTGGTATGACCAAGACGACATCTTGTTAAAACAGTTTGGTCTCTTCGACCACTAAAACATTTAAAATTATTTGTGTGCAGTAGTGGCTGGATCTCATGAAGTTTTTTATGAACTTGGAGATCCCAACCACTCTGCCACAAATTATAAATATATTTAAAAATCAACGCTTTAAAATCGATAAAAGGAATATTACAGTTAATGATAGTATCCTTAGTGCATATTTAGCCTCCTGATCCACGACTGTGTTTTCACGGATTCCGACATGACTGGGAATCCAGAAAAAGATAATCTCTTTTCCCAAAGCCACAAGAGATTTGTAGATTTGAATAATTTTTTAAATGAAAGGATTTTTAATTTTGAAATTTTCAGTAGCCAGTAGACAAGACAGGGAATCGGAGCAGACAATAAATTTGCATTCGTCTGACGAAGCAATTATTTTTATCGCAAGAAGAATAGCTGACGCCTCGGCTGTAAATACAGATGAGGTAGACGGAAGGCGGCAAGTTTCAACACGCTCTCCGAAGACAGCGGCCGAGGCAACTTTATCACCGTCTTTTGACCCGTCTGTGTAAAGAGTACTATAGTCAGGGTAACAAGATTTAATTTCTGCATAATGTTGTTGTATTATTAAATGGTTTGTGTCTGACTTTTTATGTTTTCTTAGATCATAAATAAATATCGGTTTGGGGTTTAACCACGGGGGATTATGCGGAATTTCGATTGCAGCAATTTCATCTAAATTTATACCAGAATTTTCCAAATGAGATTTAATTCGGAGGCCAAAAGGTTGAATTTTGTTTGGATGTTTTTCGAAAGTATTTTGATATAGAGGTTTGAAAACACAGTCGTCGGCGGGGTTGCCAGGATATGCCTTTAATTTGGTTGCACATTGTAAAGCGAGCTTTATTCTTCTTTGATACAAAGATTGATTGATTGATTGATGTTTAACGCCCAGCAAGCAATATTTCAGCTATATTCAGGACGTGAAAACCATAATTTATAAATTAGTAGAACGTCATGCCTCCTTATACTAAAACGTGATCTCATACAATAATATGAGAATATACACAGATAAAAATGGTAGTTAAAACAATAAAAATTTTAAGTATCACAATTAATAGTGAAATTAAATTTTATTAAATAAATAAATTTCCTTTAAGAACTTTAAAATTGTATCGCCTGCGACAGCTTTAAATAAATTAAAATACGTATCTGCACTATAGAAACGTTCCGAATGTGGGCCACGTCCACACAGTCCATCAAGACATGCTTAATGGTGTATGGACTGTTGCATGGCACACATTCGGGTCGTGGCTCATTGTTTAAAATATAACTATGTGTCGTCCTGGTATGACCAAGACAACATCTTGTTAAAACAACTTGGTCTCTTTGACCTCTAAAACATTTAAAATTATTTGTGTGCAGTAGTGGCTGGATCTCATGAAGTTTATTATGAACTTGGAGATCCCAACCACTCTGCCACAAATTAGAAATATATTTAAAAATTAACGGTTTAAAATCGGTAAAAGGAATACTACAGTTAATGATGGTATTCTTTAGTGCATTTTTAGCCTCCTGATCCACGACTGTGTTTCCACGGATTCCGACATGACTGGGAATCCAGAAGAAGATAATTTCTTTTCCCAAAGCAATAAGTGATTTGTAGATTTGAATAATTTTTAAAATGTAAGGATTTTTAATTTTGAAATTTTCAATGGCCAGTAGACAAGACAGGGAATCGGAGCAGACAATAAATTTGCATTCGTCTGACGAAGCAACTATTTTCATCGCAAGAAGAATAGCTTGCGCCTCTGCTGTAAATACAGATGAGGTAGACGGAAGGCGGCGAGTTTCAACACGCTCTCCGAAGACAGCGGCCGAGGCGACTTTATCACCGTCTTTTGACCCGTCTGTGTAAATAGTACTATAGTCAGGGTAACAAGATTTAATTTCTGCATAATGTTGTTGTATTAATAAATGGTTTGCGTCGGACTTTTTATGTTTTCTTAAATCATAAATAAATATCGGTTTGGGGATTATGCGGGATTTCGATTGCAGCAATTTCATCTAAATTAATACCGGAATTTTCCAAATGAGATTTAATTCGGAGGCCAAAAGGTTGAATTTTGTTTGGATGTTTTTCGAAAATGTTCTAATAAAGAGGTTTGAAAACACAGTCGTGGGCGGCGTTGCCAGGATATGCCTTTAATTTGGTTGTATATTGCAAAGCGAGCTTTATTCTTCTTTGATACAAAGAAGGCTCACCTGCTTCTACATATAAACTCTCAACAGGTGTAGTTCTGAAAGCTCCAAGGCACAGTCGCAATCCTTGATGGTGTATAGTATCAAGGATTTTGACATATGACTTGCGAGCAGAACCATAAATAAAACAACCATAATCCAATTTCGATCGAACCAGCGATCTATATAGATTGAGTAAAACATCGCATTCAGCACCCCAGTCGGTGCTGGATACGACTTTTAAAATATCTAATGCTTTAAGGCATTTATTCTTTAACATTTTGATATGGGGAAGAAAGGTTAGCCTTGAATCAAATATGAGACCAAGAAAAGTAGTTTCTTTTACAATTTTGATAGGATTATTATATAATTTTAATTCGGGATCAGGATGAATCTTACGTGTATTACAAAAATGCATCCCAACAGTTTTTGCCGTGGAGAATTTAAAACCATTCTCCATTGCCCATTTCTCTATTCTATTTAAACACAGCTGCAGCTGACGTTCGATATTATTCATATTTTTCCCTGAGTAACATATGAGGAAGTCGTCAACATATAGAGAAGCATCAATATTATCTTTTTAAACTTGAGCAAGGCTATTAATTTTAATACTAAATAAAGTGACAGAAAGGATGCTGCCCTGGGGAACACCCATTTCCTGTACAAAAGGGTCAGATAACGTAGAAATGACCCTAACTTTAAATTCTCTGTCAGATAAAAAGTTTGAGATAAAGGTAGGAAGTCTACCTTTCAACCCCATATCAAAAAGATCTTTTAAAATACCATATTTCCATGTTGTGTCATATGCTTTTTCTAAATCAAAAAAGATAGACACAACATGTTCGTTTTTGGCAAATGCGTTTCGAATATATTTTTCGAAACGCACCAGATGATCAATAGTACTACGACCTTGTCTGAATCCACACTGGATATTCGAGATTAGGTTGTTCGATTCTAAAAACCAGACAAGGCGATCGTTGATCATCCTTTCCATGGTTTTACAAAGACAGCTTGTGAGGGCTATAGGCCGACGCTTCCGACTGATCTTTGCCTGGTTTTGGAATAGGCACAACAGTGGCCATTTTCCAAATAGATGGTAAGTCACCCGTTTCCCAAATGTTGAGGAGATTCAGAAGACATTGGAGAGAAGATTGTGGCAGATGTTTGAGAAGTTGATAATGGATGTCATCTGGACCACATGCAGTATCGTGAGATTTCGTCAATGAAGTTTTTAGCTCTTCCAAAGAAAAAAGTTTATTATAATCTTCAAAATTGTTTGACTGGAAATTAAGTTTTGATTTTTCTTTTTGAATTTTGATCCGCTGAAAATTGGGATGATAATTTTCAGCAGAGGAGTGTGTTGCAAATGTTTCGGCCAATTTATTTGACATGTCTGACTCTGATGTTAACAAGTCTTGTCCATCCTTTAAATGATGGACATTTGCTTTACTGTTTTTACCTTTAATTTTACGAATCATGTTCCAAATTTTATTCATGGGGATATGGTTATTTAGTTTAGAAACAAAGTTACGCCAAGAGGTGCGTCGTCTTTGTTTCGTTACCGTGCGAGCTTTTGATCGAAAAATTCGGAAATGGTTAAGATTATTCGTCGTTCGGCTTTTTTTTCGGTCTTTAATAGCGTCCTCACAACTGTCATCGAACCATGCTTTAATAGGATGTTTTGGATTTGTCGAGGTCTTAGGAATTGTTTCATCAGCAATTGTAACAAGTATTTCATTGAATTTTAAAATTGGATCAGAAACAGCTTGAAAAGCATCCGAGTTAAGTCGCTCTATACATAGTTGTTCAAATAGAGGCCAATTGGCCTTGCCAAAGTGATACCGAGCGACTCGTTCTGCATTTAAAGAGTATAAAGATTGCAATATAATGGGAAAGTGATCACTGCCACAAAGATCGTCATGGACTTTCCATGAGAAATCGGGCAACAGAGAAGGAGGATCTGCTATTGTAAGATCAATAGCCGAATATAATCCATTCCCAGGATGTAAATATGTATTGGTTCCATCATTAAAAATACACAGATCCTCCTGATTTATTAAACCTTCAATCATTTTACCTTTATCGTTTATTGTGTTACTGCCCCATAAATGGTTGTGTCCGTTGAAGTCCCCAAGTAATATATAAGGGGCCGAAAGCTGATCAGTAAGATGTTTCAACCGACTCAAATCCAATGAAGAATTCGGAGGGATATACACAGAGCATAAAGTAATTGTTTTGTCTAAAGATATTCTAACAGCAACCGCCTGAAGATCAGTGTTGAGATCTACAGGGCTATGTAGAACTTAATCTTTTACAAGAATGGTAGAGCCGCCAGCAGCTCTATAATTTTCGTCTACATATGTGCTGTATATAGAGTAGTTTTTTGTAGATATATTATCACTTCGTTTTAGGTGGGACTCTTGTAGGCAAAATGCAACAGGAAGAAAGGCTTGAACTAATAATGTCATTTCCAGAAAATTAATCTTAAGACCTCGACAATTCCATTGTATTATTGTACCCATTATGGTTTGCGAATAGGGAAATAGTTGACAGTTTTTTTTTACTATTCCGCCGTTTTCTGCTGGGGGATCTACTTTTAGATCCAGTATCTGGGGGTAATGTATCCATGGGATCGAGTGAGAATCGAACCCACAATCTCAGTGTTGACAGACCACGTGATCAATAGTAGACGAACTACCTTGACCACTCGGCCACGGAGGTCCCTATTTTGATATGGGGAAGAAAGGTTATCCTTGAATCAAATATGAGACCAAGAAAAGTAGTTTCTTATACAATTTTGATAGGATTATTATATAATTTTAATTCGGGATCAGGATGCATCTTACGTTTATTACAAAATGCATTCCAACAGTTTTTGCAGTGGAGAATTTAAAACCATTCTCCATTGCCCATTTCTCTCTTCTATTTAAACACAACTGCAGCTGACGTTCGATTTTAACCTTTTTTCATGTGTATATAACTTTGAATCCTGTCCAGGTAAATGTTACCTGGCGAAGTACAAATATATCTTCTCGATTAGATAGACTGTATTTCTCGTGCGATTTAAAACTGTGTAAAACGTTGTGTGAATTTACCTTTTTCTTTCTCGGATCATGATTGTGTCGTATCGTTTATAAGTAATACTGAGGTCAAAAAGGGGAATTGTAATTGGAAATTAAATAGTTTAATTTGAAATGATAAAAGTATTTTGTAACAAGTTTAGAGAATGGTTAGTGAATTTAGTAATGGTTTAGATATATTTATTTCTATTTGGGATCATTTTAAAAGGGTAGCAAAGAAAACCGACCGAACAACAAGAGCCAAAAGCCAAGAGACAGTTACAAATCCGGATACTACAGACAAACACAACACAAAAACTATAGAGTTACCCAAACCCAATAAAAACCATGGGTGCACTCGGGTTCTTCGGACGAGTAAGCAGTGCCTGCCTTTAATAAGACAACCGTCGAGTTACTCATTGTCTTGTCTAGAAAAAGTCAAATCCAGGAATAGGAAACACTACCTATGACTCAGCGAAAATGTCATATCGTATTTAAGAAAATGTCAGATCGCATTTAAAGATAATATTAGAGAACTTTACATTAGTTATTGTAAAAAGAAAAATAAAGTAAAGTAGAAAGTTATTAAAGAATTGGAACAAATGTATTTTAAATCATGTCGTTAAAAAATATAAAAATTCGGGTTATTATAATGAACAGAGTGTTGAATTGAAAAGTCAGATTTAAAAATTTTATTTAAATGATCATAAAGGTGCACAAATACACAGTAAAGCAATGTTTAGATAATGCAGAAAATGTTAGTAACTATTTTTTTCCAGAAAGAAGTGAAAAAGGGGTATCAAGAAAACTATTGTAGAAATTAGAAAATGTAATGTTGTTTATAATAAAACTAGTGATATCATTAATCAATTTAAATTTTTTTATACTGAATTGGTTAAAGAAGATGAAGATGAAGATATTTGTGAATTTTTTCTAAATGATTTACCTGTATTAGATAAAAATGATAAAAATATTTGTAAGTTACCTATTACTGTAGAAGAAATTATTTGTTCTTTGAAATCAATGGAAAATAAAAAAAACCACCTGGTCCCGACGGTTTAACTATAGAATTTTATGTAATATTTATAGATCTATTTGCACCTATGTTGTTAGATTTTTATAATATTTTTAATGAAAACTCTTTATCTGATAATCAAAAATTAAGTAATATTACTCTTATTTCTAAAGATCCTAATAAACATTACGACGTTAAGTGTTATCGACCTATTAGTTTGATGAATTACGATGTAAAAATTTTAAGTAAATTAATTTGCAATAGAATGAGTCTTATATGTGATAATATTATTGGTATAGATCAAACTTGTGCTGTGAGGGGGAGGAGTATATTATATAATGCACATTTACTTAGAAATGTTCTAGACTATGTTAACCAACAAAATTTACCAAAGTAGGTTTATATCATTATATCTAGAAAAAGCACTTGATAGAGTTAATCATAATTTTTTGTTTAAAGTTTTAGAACGATTTAATTTTGGATCGTCTTTAAGAAAATGGATAAAAATATTGTATTATGATCTCAAATCTTGAATTATTGTTAATAATTTTATATCTTATCATGTAAATACAACTCGTTCTGTTAAACAAGGTTGTAGTTTATCTCCTTTATTAGTGTGCGCATGCACTGGTTGCCTTTGTGGCTGGAAAGTGAGATCAGCGACTTCTTAGAGCAATATGGGAAAGTTTTACGCGTTGTTGAAGAGACCCAGTACAGTCCTGAGGTAAAGGAGACCTTCGGAACAGGTGTAAGACGAGTAGACATGGAAGTCGGAGAAGGTTGCAGCACGGTATTCCGTATCGTGCTCGTATAGCCAACAGACACTGCCTCCTGATTATTCACGGTAGACCCCCAGTTTAAAATGTGGGGAGTTAGGGCACGTAAGAGCCCACTGTAGTAAGGAACCTGCCAGAAATTATGCAGCGGCAGTTCAAAGAAACGTAATACCACCTAAAGTTTCAGTAGCAGAAGCATAGGAAGGCGCAGGGGTCTGAACGATATCAGAGACCCCTATCCTGGTGCTAGAACAACATACAACAGAAAAGGCATCGATAGAAGAAGAGGCGGTACTTGGTACCCCGTCTCAGACTCTATATGAGGACAGTTTACCCAACAGCCCGCAAGACATGCGCGGAAGCTGTTGTTGAAGAGGAAAGCATGGGGAGGACAGTGAGGATGACACTAGGAAAAAGGACACCACAAAAAGAATGTGGGAACAACTTGAAAAAAAGGGCCAACATTATTAGCATAATGTTAGAATAGGACAATCATATGGTGAGATCTCTTATGTCTCCATCAAGTTGTTGAGCCCAGAGTTGTGGCTCTAGAGATAGATAGAAGCGGTACTAGTTGATAACTTATTTTCCGTTTGTTTTGGTTTTCACAATGGAACGTTTAACGGACTTGAAATTTGACCATCGGACTAATTTAACTTTCGAGCCTCGCTCTGTTATTTAATATTTTTGTTGTATTGTTATTTAATATTTTTGTTGTATAAGTTTGATTTCATTATGTTGCTCAGTTTATTGTTTAACCTCATATTTACATTATTTTGTTTGTTATTTTAAACTTACCTTTTTCTTTTAGATCTGTCTTTTGTTGTTGTTTTTACATGCATCTAAAGACTTCATGCAAATATACAATTTAATAAGCAATTTTTCCTTATTAATGGCTATTTCTTGTTTCAAAAATATTACAAAATATAGACTTGGCCAACTACAAAAAATTGTACAATAAATTGTAACGGTCTTCTTGACAAAATTAAGCAGTATCAAAGTGGGGTGTCTGTTCTTATCAGCAATGGACGCTAGTCTTTTGAGAAGGTCAGTGAAAATTACAGTTTGTGGAGCCCAGAGGAGAATTGTTACCAGAGAGATGATCCTGACGTGGTTGGTAACCTTACTTGCTAAGACGGTCATACAGTCACTATGGTGAACTGAACAAGGAGGATCATGGTTTGTGACGACGAGAGACCAAGATGCTACGGAGACCCTAGTTAGGAGGAAGGTTCTAAATAATGACTTAGAACTCACCATCCTGCCTTGTGACAGCAGGAAGATTAGCGCACGGGTACATTGGTTACCCCTATAGTTAAATGATACGGAGATCCACAAGTTCTTTCAGAGATATGGAAACGTTTTGAGAATCACGGAGGAGACCCAGTATAGTCCGGGAATAAATGACACTTGTGGGACTGGTGTTAGACGAGTTGAGATGGACATAGAGAGGGAGCACAACATGATATTCCTTATCGTGCTCGAATCTTCAACCTAAATGCCTTATAACCATTCCAGGAAGACTTCTCTTTGTTTGAACTGCGGCAAATTAGGACACGTTCGGGCGCACTGCAACATGCAGTCTGCGCCACGTAATTATGCAGCGGCAGTTATGAGGGAATGGTGCTACTCATAATGTACCAGAAGCAAGAGCCTCCGTTCCCATAGAGGCTACCAACATTTCGACGCCATCGGTTGATTGATTGATTGAATGTGGTTTTACGTCCAGCTAGCAATATTTCAGCTATATTCAGGACGTGAAAAGTATCATAATTTCATTATTAGAACATCAAATCCTTAGGATTAAAACATGATCTCATACAATAATATGAGAGTATATACAGATAAAAAGATAGTTAAAACAATAAAATGTATGAAGCATAACAAATTCTCAGACATATTAAATTTTACATTACAAATTAATTTCTTTTAAAACCTTTAAAATTGCCTGCGACAGTTTTAAATAAATTAAAATACGAATCTACACTATAGAAACGTCCCGGGATGTGCGCCACATCCACACAGTCCATTAAAACATGCTTAATAATGTACGGGGTGTTGCATGGCACACATTCGGGTTGTGGCTCGTTATTTAAAATATAACTATGTGTCGTCCTGGTATGACCAAGACGACTCCTGGTTAAAACCACTTGGTCTCTACGACCTTTATATGATTCAAAATTACTTTGATGCAGATGTAGTTGGATCTCGGTGATGTTTATTGTGATTGATTGGATTTCTGCTTTACGTCCAGCGAGCAGTATTTCAGCTATATTAAGGATTGATTGATTGATTGGTCGTTGTTTTACGTCCAGCAAGCAATATTTCAGCTATATTCAGGACGTGAAAGTAATAATAATTGGATTATAATAATAATAATAATAATAATTGGATTATTTGCAACACAAGACATCTCTCCCTTAGTACTTAAACGTTATTTCATACAATAATATGAGCATATATACAGCTAAAAAGGAAAATAAAACAATAAAAATATAGATCACAAATTCCCAAGACGACACCTTGTTAAAACTTGATCTCTACGATCTTTATAATTTTTAAAATTATTTGTGTGCAGTAGTGGCTGGATGAAGTTTATTATGAACTTGAAGATCCCAAACACTCTGCCACAAATAAATATATTTAAAAATTACTGGTTTAAAATCTGTAAAAGGAATAACACAGTTTATAACATTATTCTTCAGGGCATTCTTTGCCTCCTGATCCACGACTGTGTTCCCATGGATTCCCACATAACTTGGGATCCAGAAAAACAACCTCTTTTCCCAAAGCTATTAGAGATTTGTAAATTTCACAAATTTTTAAAATATAAGGGTTTTTAATTTTGAAAATTTGAATAGCAAGTAGACACGAGAGGGAATCCGAGCAGATAAAAAATTTGGAATCGTCTGACGAAGCAACTATTTTCATGGCAAGAAGAATAGCTTGCGCCTCAGCAGTAAATACGGATGAGGCAGACGGGAGACGACGAGTTTCAACACGCTCTCCGAAGACAGCGGCTGAGGCAACTTTATAATCGTCTTTTGATCCGTCTGTATAAATAGTACTAAAGTCAGGGTAACAAGATTTAATTTCTGCAAAATGTTGTTGTATTATTAAAGGGTTTGTGTCCGACTTTTTATGTTTTCGTAAATCAAAAATAAATACCGGTTTGGTGTTTAACCAAGGGGGATTATGTGGAATTTCGGCTGCAGCAATTTCATCTAAATTTATACATAAATTTTCTAAATAAAATTTAATTCTTAGACCAAAAGGTTGAATTTTGTGTGGATGTTTTTCGAAAATGTTATGGTAAAGAGGTTTGAAAACACAGTCGTGGGCAGGGTTGCCAGGATATGCCTTTAATTTGGTTGCATATTGCAAAGCGAGCTTTATTCTTCTTTGATACAAAGAAGGCTCGCCTGCTTCTACATATAAGCTGTCTATAGGTGTGGTTCGAAAGGCTCCAAGACATAGTCGCAATCCTTAATGATGAATCGTATCAAGGATTTTGACATATGACTTGCGAGCCGAACCACAAATAAAACAACCATAATCCAATTTAGATCGAACCAGCGATCTATACATCGTCGCACTCAGCACCCCAGTCGGTGTTGGCTACGACTTTTAAAATATCTAATGCCTGTAGGCATTTATTTTTTAACATTTTGATATGGGGAAGAAAGGTGAGCTTTGAATCGAATATTAAACCAAGAAAAGTAGTTTCTTTCACAATTTTTATAGGATTGTTATATAATGTAAGTTCGGGATCTGGATGCATTTTTCTTTTGTTGCAAAAATGCATGCCAACAGTTTTGGCAGTGGAGAATTCAAAACCATTCTCCATTGCCCATTTTTCTATTCTATTTAAACATAACTGTAGTTGACGTTAAATATTATTCATGTTTTTTCCTCGATAACAAATGAGAAAATCGTCAACATATAGAGAACCATCAATATTATCTTTCAAGACTTGAGCAAGACTATTAATTTTAATACTGAATAAAGTAACAGAAAGGATGCTACCTTGAGGAACACCCATTTCTTGTTCAAAAGGGTCAGATAGAGTTGAATTCACACGAACGTTAAATTCTCTATCAGACAAGAAATTTGAAATGAAGGTAGGAAGTCTACCTTTCAACCCCATACCAAAAAGATCTTTTAAAATGCCATATTTCCATGTTGTGTCGTAAGCTTTTTCTAGATCGAAAAAGATCGACACAACATGTTCATTTTTGGCAAATGCGTTTCTTATGTATGTTTCGAAACGCACCAGATGATCTAGGGTACTTCGCCCTTGTCTAAATCCACATTGGATATTTGACATGAGGTTGTTTGATTATAAAAACCAGACCAGGCGATCATTAATCATCCTTTCCATAGTTTTACAAAGACAGCTTGTGAGGGCTATAGGCCGATAGTTAGACGCTTCTGAGTGATCTTTTCCTGGTTTTGGAATAGGCACAACAGTGGCCATTTTTCAAATAGATGGTAAGTCACTAGTTTCCAAAATGTTGTTAAGAAGATTCAGAAGACATTGGAGAGAAGATTGTGGCAGATGTTTGAGAAGTTGATAATGGATGTCATCTGGACCACATGCTGTATCGTGAGATTTGTTCAATGAAGTTTTTAGCTCTTCCGAAGAAAAAGGTTTGTTATAATCTTCTAAATTTTTTGACAGGAAATTAAGTTTTGATTTTTCTTTTTGAATTTTGAATCGCTGAAAATCGGGATGATAATTTTCAGCAGACGAGTGTTTTGCAAATGTTTCGGCCAATTTGTTAGATATATCTGACTCTGATGTTAAAAAGTCTTGTCAATCCTTTTAATGATGGACATTAGCTTTACTGTTTTTACCTTTAATTTTACGAATCATGTTTCAAATTTTATTCATAGGGGTACGGTTATTTAGTTTAGAAACAAAGTCACGCCAAGAGGCGCGTCGTCTTTGTTTCGTCACCCTGCGAGCTTTCGCTCGAAAAATTCGGAACTGGTTAAGATTATTGGGTGTTTATTAAAGCGTCGTTCGGCCTTTTTCCGGTCTTTAATGGCGTTAGAGGAACGTTAGATGACATTCATCTTACTCTTACGTTCTCTGCATGTGACAGTAGACGAGTAAGTGTACGTATACACTAACTGCCATTGTGGCTAGAAAGTAAAAAAAAATATAGCACTTTCCTGCGGGATTTTGGTAGAGTTTAGTAGAATAATTGAAGAGACGCAGTACAGTCCGGGCGTGAAAGAAAATTATGGAACTGATGTTCGTCGAGTTGACATGGCGATAAGAGGAGTTCAACACGACATCCCATATCGAGCTAGAATTGCTAATCGACAGTGTCTCCATGCGAGGGTTTCGGGCACGTTAAAGTACGCTATATAAAAGCCATCTCGGAATTATGCTGCGGCAGTTCAGAGGAGTGTACCATCAGTAGATGATCAAGTAGCTGAAACCTCAGAACCATCACACGATATAAGGGTCTCAGCTATACCAGAGACCCCTGTTTAGACTCCATCTACTTTTGTATTTACTTATTATATAACTGTTCATTTATTAAGTTTAATTTCGTATGTGGTTTATACATTCAGTATTTTATAAAGCATGTGCGAGGTTTTATGAAAGTAACATTTTATTTTTTATTAAAGGTGAATTCATACAGTGAATATGTTCTCATTTTTATTCCTACATTATCCCCGTCGCTATTGTTTTTCTTTTGTGAGAACTTTTGAATTCTTATAGGATGTTCTTACTTTTTCACAGCTTGATACCTTGGATATGTTTTAAAATGTCCTGTCTGTAATAAATTTATTTTAGTTAAATTGTACAATATAGTATGCTGTGTTAATAAACAGAAATATAACAGAAGTATCTGTTCCTAATTATAATATGTGATACGTGCCCCCTTTTTTGCAACAAGGTGAGAAGTTGGGTGCTTGCACCGCGTTGGTCTGGTATTGTAGTACCTCCATGATCGGCTCACTCCCTTATCGGGGAGAAATAATTCAAATAAAAATTAAGATTCCCCGCTGGCCCTGTCTGTTTGCGCAGTGTTTTGATATTTTTTATGAGATTACTAAACTATGTAATTCCAATAAACTATTGCTATTCACGTATTATCCACACAATACATGTACATGTATAAATTATTAGAAAAAATAACAAAGAAGAAATAAGAGCGAAGGATTTATTTATAACATGTAAAATTATTTAAAGGTCGGATTTCGGTAATTAACTAAATATAGATTCATTTGAATTGATTTGAATGTTGTTTTAAAACAACTTTTAGCAAATTTTTCAGCTATATCATGGCGTCCAGTTTTTATTGGGGGAGGAAGCCGTAGTACCCGGAGAAACCCCCCCCCCCCTTCTGCCGTAGAGAAACTGACAATCCTTGTCAATTTATATTGGAGTCGAGTACACACTGCCTGCAGTGAGAATCGAACCCGCAATCTTAGTGTTGACAGAAGACGTGATCAATAGTAGACGAACTACCTTAACCACTCGGCCTCCGAGGCCCCAGATCATATTGAAAACGTATAACATACGTTGTCGTTAATTCCACTACTTGGAACTTCAAAGCCGAGTCTTGCATGTCTGTTCTAGTTTCTGAATGTCATTCAATTGCCAGAATTTATCATATACCGTATTTTAACGATTCTTATGTTGCTGGAGGCACGTTCTCAATGTTTTTCATCGATTTTTACAAATATTGGTCAATTTGGCACACCAAAGCCTTGTAAAAATAAAACAATTAACACTTGTCGGTCGTACTTTTGATAGTTTTTGTATCGCTTCTCGGCCTTTTGGCCAATATCAAAGTGTAGTATCTTTTCTACGAAGACGAAGCAAAGAATAATATCCGCTTGCGGGATCCTGAAAGACCAGCGATTTTCTAAGAAGAATATCCCTAGTGGGATCTAGGACGTGGTGGGAAGATGGCTGACCAATACGACAGAGAGCTGATGAGCAGGACAATAAACGTAAACTTTACCGGTGCCAGGAGAGTAGGCACCGGAGGGCAGATGACTGCAGAGATCAAGAACATGGCCGATGTTGATGACGAAGTCCGTTTATAAGTGCGGCGAAGGTCCCGAATGGTACCTTACGTTCGGGACAACTGAGATGGTAGACCATCTTACAGATGGTAGTGTCGGGAGAATGAATGAGGATTTGTCCATTAAAATAGACATAGTTGACACGAGAATTATCATGTTTATGGTATGTTTATAACCTTATACCTTGTGCAACAGTTCTTTTCAAAATACGAAAAAGTCATCGTTCTAAGCTACGAAGAGATGACGTACGATGGTATAAAAATTAAAACCGGAACCATCTCCGGGAGAAGGGGAATCTCTACAGCTATTCGTATTTTATTCAACAGGGCGGTCTTATAACCGTTCTTGGAAGACCCTCAGTATGATTGAGGTGGGGAGGAGTGGGTCATTAAAGGTCAACCTGCGAACCTATGAAGAGGCTGCTCCAACTCGGGAAAGCAGTGGAGTTTCTCTGGAGAGTGCCAAGGTACTGATAACCAGTGAAGGTACTCCCCACAGTAATGAGGTACTGATCAATAGCAGCAGTGAAGGTACTACCCATAGGTCAAAGTTTAGTATCCTGGGAAGATCTAAGAAGAATATCCCTTATTGGCGTAGCGCTACACGGGAGATGATACTGATGAGGTTGGTCGCCTTCGTAGATGCAACGATAGCTGTAGTCCTTATGGAGGACAGAGCGGTGAGGGTCAATGTTTGTTACGCTGAAGGATAATGAAACGGCTGAAAAGTTAGTAAAGAAGCAGTCTTTAAAGGATGAACTTTTGTTAACTTTTCACCCGTGGCCATCGGCCGGTTCCGCTCAGGATATATTAGTTACCGTTGTGGCTTGAAAGTTACGAGGTCGTTGCTTTTTTCCAATAATACAGAAAAATTATCAAAATCTTGAAAGAAACCATTATAGTCCCTGTGCAAAGGAAAGCTTTGGGACTGGTGTGTGGAGAATCGAGGTGAAAATTCTAAAAGGCTAGCAACATGACATACCATATCGGACACGCATTGCAAATAGACAGTGTCCCGTGATTCTGCAAGGTAGACCTGCGCTCTGCCTGAAATGCGAAGACCTAGGGCAGAAAACTGGGCCCATTGTAAGAAAAAGCCCATCAGGAATAATGCTGTATCGTCTCGGAGGAATGTTCGTTTAGAAAACATATCGGAATCATCAAATTTCTCAAAACTAACCGAGACCCCCGATCAAGTTGAAGATCATTCTGCATCAGGAGCAGTGATTATTGAAGTCCGAATTTCAGAAACACAGGAATCTAATGCAGTACCCAACAGACCGCTAATCAATCGCGGAGACGTTGATGAGGGAGATGAAAGTATGAAACTTATGATCAAGATGACCACAATAAATAAGAATCCTGGTGATTTTATAGATCTAATTAAAGTTATTAAAATACAAGAGTATTGAGTGATCGCTTTCCTAAAGCATAATGGGAACGTGTTCCGCGTAACAGAAGAGACCCAGTACAGCCTGGGTGGACATGGACATTAGAGGAGTGCAGCATGATATTCCGTATCCTGCACGTATAGCCAACAGACACTGCCTCCTGACTATCCAAGGGAGACCACAATATCTTTTTAATGTGGGGAGTTTTAGCACCTAAGCCCATTGAAGAAAAGAACCTGCCAGAAATAATGAAGCGGCAGTTGAAATACTGGCAATACCTAACGTTCAGGTGGCAGAAGCCTCGGAAGGCGTAGGGCTCAACGATATTGGACACTCCATCCTGTTGCAAGAACAGCATGAAACGGAAGCGGCATCAGTAGAAGTAATGCGGCACTTGAAACACCGTCCCAGACTGCAGATGACGGCGATGTACCCAACTGTCAGCAAGACACGAGCGGAGCTGTTGAGGACGAAAGTAAGGGAGAGGAAAGTGATGAGAGCACGAGGAAAGACACCACTAAAATTTGAGAGAACTAAAAGGGAAGAGGAAGACACAGAAACTGAAAAGAACCAACAGAATTCGCGAATGATATGAAGAGGTAACTAATTTCGTCATTAAGTCAGAAAAATGTTGACCCCAGTGTCATGGCCCTACAGCGGGATAGAAAAGGTACATTTTTTAGTTTTGGTTTTCACAAATGGAATGTTTAATATCTTTCGTTGTATATAAGTTTTGTTTCCTTTTTGATTATCTTGCTTATTTTATGGTTTTACCTCACATTTACATAATTTTGTTTAGTGTTGTTTATACTTATCTTTTTCTGTTTGCTCTTCTTGTGGTTATTTTAAAGGCATCACAGGACTTCATCCTAATACACAATGTAATGGGCAATTTTCCCTTTTTAACGATTAATGATTGTTTAAAAAATATTACGAAATATACATATGGCTAACTGCAAATCTAATTTGTATATATAAAATATTAAATTGTAATGGTCTTCTCCACAAAATTAAACAGTTTCAAACTTTCAAATAAATTTGATATTCTATAGACAAGAAACTCATAAATTCAAAAAGATAAAAACATTTATTGGTAATTAATGAACTGTAAAACTTTTTGTTTCTTTTTTTGCGCTAGTAAATATTAAGGTGTAGAAATTCTAATATTTAATGAACATGTTAATCATGAAGGTAGATTTACATATGTAAACTGCAATATCCAAAACAACAAATATATATTAGGTATCTGATATTATTTAATAATTATAACAGATTATAAATGATGTGATAGTTTTAGAATTTTATACCTAAATATTTCGTATTCCAGGCATAGTTATTCTCAAAATATATCTTGCCATCTTGACTGAAATTTAATTAATACTAGAAGTCAACCCCCCCCCCCCCCCGTGGAGTGCGTTTTTCTATACCCCCGCTTCGAAGAGGCTGGGTATTTTTTATGCCCCAGATTGGAAGAGGGTATATACTTTTTACCATTGTCCGTAACACAAATTTCTTTCGCAGTATTCTAAGCAACTACAAAATGCAGAAGCCGAATACTCTTTATAAAAGCGGGGGTATGACTAGTGACCTGTCTGTTTGCTTCCAATTTCGTCTTGTTCAATATTGTACCTTTTTAAAAAAAATCGGTAGAAAAATTTATCCACGATAACCTGTCCATATTAAACAAAATGCCTCTCCTTTTTACATGTCACAAATCGGTCATGACTTTTGCTACAGGAAATCTACATTGCAAGTTGGCCATTTTTGTTTCCACAGGAATCTTACGTGCCCTGCCTAATCTGCAGACAACATTACCCTAAGGTTTTTGAAAAGACAACAACCTATTGGTAGAGTTTTACAACTCTTTATACCCGCAGTATTTCAGTGATTACACTTGGAAATTAATTAATTTCAATTTGGACATACAACAGGAGAATAAGCTAGACCATAATCGGTAAGCAGTTTTTATTTGTCGCTCACAAAACGTAGGCTCTAACTTTTCCTATAGTAATATTATGAAACCTTATATAAATGATGTTACTGTTCATCCTATTTGTTGTAGATGCCACGATGCTGTTGTCTTAGCATTTACAAATAATACCGATTTAATTACTGGATTTTGGAAAATAAACAATATTTTAAAAGATAAGCCTTTTCAGGAATCTTTTAAAGTTTTATGGCACAACTTATCAGATGGTATGACTGGTGATCACGACTTTTGGGCTATTTAAAAAGACAATACTAAATACTTTATTATTGATTAATGCTTGCTTGGTTGATTGGATGCTATATTCAGGACGAGAACAATTGATCAACGGAAAAAGGGAGTAGGATGGGATATAATTAAGACTGCTACTGAACAAGTATGGAGATTGGTAGGGATGGAGACTTTGGAACGGTTACATTGACCCTACTCTTTTTCGAAATCTACAAAATGAGTCTTTGACGTTATAGGAGCGTTGAACTCGCCAAACACGTTACCCACTACGGTCCGCCATCAGGGGACGCGCTGGGCTGCTCTTTGTGTCATGCACTGGGTACCCTCCCAGTATTCATTATTCCAAACACTTGAGATTGAAAACGCAACACTTTTAGCAATCCGTCAGCGTTCCAAAATCCGTCAGCAATCGGTCAAATCGTTCCAAATCCGTCAATAGACGGATGAACGGTTTGGGAACGATTTGACTGATCTGACGGATTGATTTGGACTGATCGCTCCAATCCGTCCATTCAACTTCCGGTTAGTAAAATTAAATATTTCGAACTGTTAAAATTCGTTTCACTCGCAAATATTATAAGTATAAAAATATCAACTGTTATGTCCTCATTTATGGCTTGGTTTAACTAAAAATAAGGCTATAAATGGAAATTCCCCCAATCTATAACTAATGTACCTATGATGAAATATAAACATCGCATAGTGTCATTTTATTAACAAAATAATTAAAACAACGTAAATTAAAAAAAAAAACACACAATGACTTAAAAAAGTCTAAAGTTATAATTGGTAAATGGAAATCCCCCTCCCTAATCTATAAATAATGCATCTGTGACGGAATATAAACATCACATAGTGTCATTTTATTTAAAAAATAATTAAAAAAGAAATGAAAAAACACACACAAACAATGAATTCAAAAAATATTTGAGCTCACGTGCCAATGCGTACATCTCGTATTTGTCTTCGAAATTTTTTAAAGCGGAAAAAGCGAGAACGACGAAAAACGTGAAGGCGTGATCGTAATATTTTTTTTAACTTCGCTTTAACATTACTTGTATGTATGTTTGACGTTTTTTTACACTTTTTTCAAAATTATATTGGTCTATATAATATGGCGTCGAGTGTTTATAGGGAAAAGCTGGCATACCCAGCGAAACAGCAGACCTTCGACAAGAAAACTGGTGCTTTTTGAAAATTTAGGGATGAGTCGATTGATTGATTGATTGATTAATGGTGTTTAACGCCCGAGCAGCAATATTTCAGCTATATTCAGGCGATGAACATGAAATGGATGATAAAATGAACATGAAATGATGATGAATGAAAATGGGATGGGACACAAGGAAAAAAAGGGGTAACGGATTTTAGATTGCCACTGGCAAATGGGAGGATGGATAGGGTCGGGCAATTTAGCCTCCTGTAGCGGGATCGAAATCCCTACTCATAGCGAATACTACAGCAGCGTTCTTTAACGTGCGAGGAACGTGGCATTTTTCCCAACACGGTGCACTAATATGGTTTGCGGTCAGGTTTTCCGTATTATGGCCTGACAACCCCAGCTTGCCAGGGGTACCCCATTCAACCACCTGGGGCACACATCCCAGTCGGTCTTTAGGCAAACCGACCTGACACGCCGGTCAGGGTACTGGGCGCTATTTAGTCGCCTTTTACGACAAGCTAGCGCGACTGCGGTCTATTCTTTTAGCCACCCGGATCCCGCACGGGGCGGGATGAGTCGAGCACACCCTCTCGATGTAAGGGTCGAACAGACAACTCGATGATCAATACTAGATTACTGCTACCTTAACCACCGAGGTCGAGGTTTTTTATTATAAACGCTTAAATAGATCATTTGTCGTTGTTTGATCAGTTTTCTTTCTGTGCCACAATTCCTAAGAATTCCGGTGTATAATACTCAATAAGATTAACGACAAAAGCGAAACATCTATTCATGTATTTTATTCACTATCTCCTTGTATCACATGAATTTACACATAATTAAATCTCAAATTAAGAATGAACTTCTAAACGCGTTTGTATATAGAAGCTTATGAGTTAAAGATTCGCACATGTAAGAGTAATATAAAATTAATTCTGCTTTCGCATTTTAGCCGTCACAATTTGTTTATTTTACGATGTCTGTGATAGTCAATCGATAATTAATTATATATAAGTATAAATTATTTCCTTAAAATTCAGAAGTATTTGAAATTAGTTACTAGGTTTAACATAGCTGCCCAGCGCGTCCTCAGCTGGCGGACATGGGATGTGCTCTCGTTTTTGTTTTTTTTTTGCCGGGGGTGGGGCGGTTCAGGTCAGATTAGAATTGCCGCGAACATAGTGACGACTACAACTTAATTGACAAAGATTGTCCGTTTTAACCTGTACTCCGGCTTCCTCCCACCCCATCCCCAATAAAAATTGAAATAAATGAAACAATCCGGCGTAATTGTAAGTATACTTTTTGAACTTCTTTTATTGCCTGTCAAATAAAACTTGCGACTAGAATCGCTGTATATTTTACAATACAACTTGTTGTTTAGTAAACAGTGTGTTTTGTTTGACAATGCTTGTTCAACGGTTAAACAGTTGTCTATACACAACAGTTTTATAACTGTATTTAAAAAATGTTGTAGACGTCCTTTCCTCAATGTGAAATTAATATGCTACTGATTGGGGTAGTCCGGTCGGCTTAATAAACGACAAAAATATACATGTAACAGATCGTAGAAGATAAAAGAGGCCGAAATCACGAGTCGCGAAAATAAAAAAATATAAATAATGGATTACGAAAAGAAAACATTTGCCTCGTCGGTACTAATGTGCCTTTAATCGAAATTTTTTAAGGTTTACAGAGCTCGACCCGCAGATATGTCCTGCCTTAAAGAAATATGCTTAATTACATAATATAAAAAAAGTAGTTTCTTTAAATGTTTATTTATGTTATTTTTTAGAACGAGACATTGTATTAACTATTGTTTTGAATACTTGCGTTTATTATAAATGTTATTTAATAAATGCATATATAATATACATATGACGCAGAATTCGTTTTATCTTATAATTATTAATTTATACATATCCGTCAATAAACTGACCGACTTGTGCATATAATTAAATGACGGATTCATAATTTTGGACGGATGTATTCATCATTAATCAGTCAGCGATCCGTCAGCGTTCCAAAATCCGTCAGCAATCAGTTATCAATCAGTCAGTGTTGCGTTTACGGGTGCAAGTACTGTATAGAGTTCAACGGAAAGTTATCTGTGATTATATTCATTTGCAATTGCAAAAATAAAAGAGAAACCGAATCCAGGCGACTTCATATAGTCTTACAAAGATAGTTATTTTGGTTCCATTATACGTTTTAGAGCTAAAATTATAGAAAAGTCAGAAAAATCATTCAATTTTTTTTTAAAATTAGAAGTATCTGCTGAACAAAAAAAATTAATTACAAAATTATAGAAAATTTAGCAAATTTTATTAAAACAAGAGATATTTTAAAACAATTTAAAACCAAATTATATTATACCAACCGTTTTCCTATTATGGGATCGATAAAAAAAGTTCCCATTTTATGTATTTGTATACTTCTGAAGGGATCGATAAAAAAAATTTTTAAAGTCTATTTTTGATTATGCATTTGTATAAGAGCCTTTTGTAAGAAAGGTTCGCAGTGATCCCGACATTAATGGTGTTAAACTTCCTGGTTCCTATGAACCCTGCAAGATTTCCCTTTATGCTGATGATGTAAATGGTGTATGCACAACTGATTTATCTATTCATCGTATTTTTTATTGGTGCAATTTAGATGGTCGTGTTTATTCGAAGTTACTTTTTGTGATTTGTCGGATAAAGGGCACAACTCGGTCCTTTTGCTCGCAAAGTAGCAAATAAAAATTTCTAAGTTCGGTTTATTTATACAAAATTCAGACATAATATTCATCTTCTTTACGTTATTAAAGCCTTAGACATTGCGAAACTAACGGGAAACGATCTCTTAAAGAAATTTCTTTTTTCGTCTTTGATGATGCACGTGGAAAATGCTAAGGTGATCATTTTTCCGTATAGGGATGTGACCTAATTTTATTATAAACGTGCTAATTCGAATATTATAACAACCATTCCGTAGCAAAAATCCAGGGTGCCGTTTCATAAAGCGATCGTTAGCTTAACGTGCACGTTATCCCATTGAAATTGCATGGGATAACGAGCACGTTAATTAGCGATCGCTTTATGAAACGGCACCCAGTAATTTACATAGGTGTTACCCAAGATGCAACACGCCATTCGGTTTCGGGTTTCTCAATGTTTTGCATGTAGTAAACGTAACTAAAATGAGACACGAATGTCAATTAATACACAACACACAGCAGGTTATTAAAAACGGAAATAACTATAATCACGTATCAATTATGATCGATTTTAAACACGAAACCGATAAAACAAATGGTGACACTGTCGAAAGATATCAAGATCGACCACGTCTGATTTTATATGCAACTTCTTATGGACACCAAAGTGCCGGGAGTGAATCACTCCCGCTCTGCTATATTACGAGTAATGGGACTAAATTCGTACCCTCGACAAAAAAACGCGATGGTACGATTATTCGTTCTAGTGCAAAACTAAACAAGTCTAAAACGAAAGGTGCATTCCTCTGTAAATGGAAAACAAGATCTGATCATTGTTTCGGTATTTCTTGAGCTGTACAAAATTAAAATCGTGTTTGGAAATGATGTTAATTGATTGATTGGATGTTTGCTTTACGTCCACCGAGCAGTATTTCAGCTATATTCATGACTGGAACAATTTAACAAAAAATAAATCAATGGAAAAGGGGGTAGTATGGGACACAGGGAACAAAGTTTTGACTGCCACTGGAAAAGTACGGAGTATTGGGTAGGGTCGGAGAATTTAGCCTTTTGTAGCGGCTACAATGAGCCTACTCTTTTCCGAAATCTACAAAAGGGGTATTTATCGTGCAAGGAGCGTGGCACTATGGTCTGCGGTCTGTCTTTCCGTATTATGACCTGACACCCCCCCCCCTAAATGAGGGACTCGCATAACCGCCACCCAGGGAGGCGCTGGGCTGCTCTGTGGGTCGAGCACTGGGAACCATCCCAATATGGTCCCAGGGAAATAATGTTGCTCGACAAGATATATGGCGCTCTTTTTTTGTAAAAGCATGGAAAACTGCTTCAGGAATCGGATCGTATGAATGGGATCGAGACGCTTGGTCTCATTAAATGTTTTTGTTTTTTTTTATTTTAAAAAGACAAACTGTAACGTTAAAGAGAAAAATATTTTCAGTGGTGAAAACTTAAAAGCGAAATACTTTTTTTTCGATGCCGGCTTTCCGTATTATGACCAGACAAGCCCCTCTGCCCAAACAACGACGGGGTTTCTTTAATTATCCGCCATCCGGGACGCGCTGGGCTGCTGTGGGTCGATAATTGGGAACCCTGGGGACGTGCTATGTGAGTCATGCACTGGTATTGATTAAATGTTTTCTTAATTTACAGGAAGAAGTATTTTAGCTTAAAAAAGGACGAGAATTATATTTTATAAAATTAATCAATGTAGAAAAGGATCAGGCTAACATATCAACTACAATGAACATATCCTTTCTATAAATCTTCTAAAGCGTTGTATTGACAGCTCGAAATCCTTGTAGTTCCAGAATACCTTTATTTGTTTTCCTTGTTTCAATTTTCTTAAAATTTGTCCATGTTTTTAAGATTCTACAAACATATGAAATACAATGGTCTCCTACTCAAATGGATACTGCTCTTAAGTGTACAATATACCACCTTTTATATAAAAGATGTTTAAATGAAATCCAATGCATATCGTTCTCTTCGCTTCGAATAAATGGTGCATTTTACCATTTTCAATGTATTGTGCACTCTATCATCAAATTAGTTATTGAAATCACCTGACGTTTATTTATTAGTAATATGACCTTAACGTGACAATGCGTAATGCGAAATTATTGAATTACGAATACAAAATTATTTCGTCCGTTCTACCAATATACCAAATTTATTGACAAAGCTTCTGAAACCACCTTAACCCATAAATGTTTACATTAGTAATGGTGAATTATTGTACGAAGATCAAGAAAAACTTTTTTTGATACAAAAATTTTTGTGTTACGCTGTATACTGCACTTGACAACCATTCAGAAAGTGAAGATTGATTGCTTGGATGTTTGCCTTACAAAGGACTCCAGCAAGCAGAATGTCAGCTATATCCAGGACTATAACAAATTTGCTTATCAATCTCTTTGAAAAGATCGATTAAGAGACACACCATGTTGAATGCCAGTGTAGATGTATAGAGTATTATTATGGCCGGAAAACTCATCTTTCCAAAATGTCCAAAAGGACTCTTTCTGTATTATTACCTATTACATTCTCTAACGAAATGTCTCCGTCCGCCAGATGTGGGTCGAGAACTTCAGTTTTGTCCTAGCATTGATATAATAGGATGGGATGGTGCAAATGATGAAAAAGCGTATTATTGTTTCTGAACCTGTATTTAGTATTGTATAGAGAAAACAAGCTTTTGACTGTATTGATCTATTTATTGTTCGCTTTATCTCTCCCTTAATATAGATATAAATAGACTGCTTGCAGGTCGTTAAGCATAATAAATCGGACAAATATCGAAATATTTCCCTATCATCTCTACTAGTAACAAGCTTGTCTTGCAAGTGTGCTAAATTCTCATTGGTCCTCGATTATTACCTGCACTGCTTCTTAGTACATTGACACTCCTAGCACCTTTGTGTTAATTAACTACTTCGCAGTACCACAGTACTGCCAGAATACATTTACTGCCGTCACAAGTACCAAGTATTCCGATTATCTGCAAGTCAGTTTTCACGTGACGTCACTAAATCGTAAGTCGGCAATATTGGCGATATTGATTTTTCAAAAATTGTGTGTTTACCTGTACGCCTTTTGCATTCAAATGTAAATAAGATGGTAAACTATTGTCGTTTCATAGGTTGTCACAATAGATCGGATCGGGAGACACATTTACAGCTTTATAGACTGCTCAAGGTTATTACTAATCAAGGGGAAGAATGTGAAAAACTTTCAAGCGATCGAAGGCGTCAGTGGCGGGCACGCTTACAACATAATTTTTTGTGGGAAAAACTTGGACAATATCAGAGTTTTTTCGCAATATTTTGTATCGGGTAATATTTATACTTGTGTGTCTTGAAATGTGTAATTAATTGTTTTAATAAACACGGTAAAAAGTTAAACCGTACTTATTTAGCCCCGCCCCTTTTCACAACAATGAATTTAATAAATTTATTGTTTTAATAAACACGGAAAAAAGTTTATCCCTGCATATTTGGCCCCGCCTTTTTTCACAACAATGAATTTAAATAAAGTGACTGTTTTAATGGTTTAAACGAATGTTACATTTCATTTCTAAATACTACTTAAAATGCAGATATAAAAAACTGTCTTGTACAAATTTTTCTGTAAATCCAAAGTCAAAAGTATTTAAATGAACCTTGTCATTTCACATAATGACACACATTCCCGTTTTCAAATATTGACTGTCAACACTGAGATTGTGGGTTCGATTCTCACTGCAGGCAGGGTGTACTCGACTCCAATCTTAATTGACAAGGATTGCCAGTTTTCCTACCGTAGGTCGGGGGTTCTCTCCGAGTACTCCGGCTTCCTCCCCCAATAAAAACTGGACGCCATGAAATAGCTGAAAAATTGCTGAAAGTGGCGTTAAAACACCATTCAAACAAACATCAAATATTGACCATGCTAGTAGTAGTACACCAATTTAATGCACAGCTGTCCTTTTTCAAGAAAGAGAGTTGAACTGTATGATAAGGACAGACCAGTTGGGTACCATCATTAAATATGACCGAGATAGACGCCGAAACTGATTAACACCAAAAGGACATCAAGTCACCTGATTTAGAGCACGTGATTTAGAGAGAGATATAACCGGAGACAAATTAGAACAGAAGAAACGTAAAAATATGTTGCAGCAAGTCCTTTGCTTCAATTAAACGAGTCTCATGACATTTCTGGTTTGTTTGAAATTGAAGACAAAACAGGAATGAAAACAGACATAAATAAATAGAGAGCTGATTGCGTCAATGACTTTTGAATTACAAAAACTCGGAACGGAAAATGCAGAACTGAATTCAAAAGTTGAGGAGTGAAGTCCAGGTATGACAAACCTATGTTCGACGGAAAAAATGAGAAAAGTTTTGTACTTCATAGGATTGCAGACATACCGGATTTTACTAACCCTGTAAAACTATCTTTTTTTACAATTTTCAAATTTCACATGTTAATTTTAACATTAATGCGACTTGTACTCAATTTGACGTATCACCTTCAACCGTTTCTAGGGGCCTCGGTGGCCGAGTGGTCAAGGTAGTTCGTCTACTATTGATCACGTGGTCTGTCAACACTGAGATTGCGGGTTCGATTCTCACTGCAGGCAGGGTGTAATCGACTCCAATCTTAATTGACAAGGATTGCCAGTTTTCCTACCGCAGGTCGGGGGTCTTCTCCGGGTACTCCGGCTTCCTCCCCCAATAAAACTGGACGCCATGATATAGCTGAAAAATTGCTGAAAGTGGCGTTAAAACACCATCAAACAAACAAAACAATCAACCGTTTCTAGGATATTCTCCGAGGTTATAGATATTATGTATGTTAGAATGAAACCACTGGTTGTTTGGCCATCTCGTGACGACTTGCGAAAAATAATGCCAATGCAATTTAGAAAGTATTTTGGAACTAAATGTGTTGTCGTTATCGACTGTTTTGAAGTTTTCAACAGGCCATCCAACTTGAAAGCCAGAGCAGAAACCTGGTCATCATATAAACACCACAATACAGTCAAATGTTTGATAGGAATTACTACACAAGGCACAGAATTACTACACAAGGCACTGTATCATATATATCTAAAGCATGGGGTGGGCGTGTAAGTGACAGATATATTACAGAAAATAGTGGATTTTTTAATAATATATTTCCAGGAGATTTAGTTCTTGCGGACCGTGGATTCGATATTCAGGCTAGTGTAGTGTCGATGATATGCAGAAGTAAAAATACCTGTATTTACGAAAGGAAAGTCGCAGCTGGCACCTGTTGATCTGGACACCACAAGACAAATTGCACACGTCAGAATTCGTGTGGAACGAATAATTGGAACTGTGAGGCAAAAGTATCAAATTTTAAATGGACCTTTACCAATTGAATTGTAAATTTGTAAAGAAACTGAAAATTTATCCATGTTTGATCAAATTGGTACTGTCTGTTGTGCTTTGTGTAAATTTATGTACCTCAGTCGTTAATTTCAATTAATAAATGTGTTGTTCATAAATACTTAAAATGCATTTATGAGCAATGATTTTTTTATTTATTACTTTTTGTCAGATTTCTCTATTTTGATGATTTCTTTTCTGCAGTCGGGACAATACAACTTTCCCCTTGGTGGTGCACAATTTATTCCAAGAAACAAGTAATGGAACCACCCTATAGCACATTTCTCATCGTCACAAAAAATCATTTTTCCTGATTCTACTTGTGCACAGAAACACCAGGTTGCGTCCTTGTCTTTTCCATCTTTATTTCCAGTGTTTGCAATCACATTTGTTGAAATGGCAGACAAGGATTGTTGCTAAATGGTTGTCGAGTATAAAATTTTCCAATTAATTCTGGCAATATTTCAGTCACAAAGATATGTCTTGATTTTACGCACATTTCTTGCCATAAAACTTCATAAACAAGATTTGTTCCATTTGCAAATCTTCCTCGGTCTATACAGCAAAATATGCCGATTCAAGTTTACACACACCTAGATGAGTTTGAACTTGGTAATAATACTGATGGTTTACATCTAAATTCAGTTGTTTGTCCACTCCCTTCTTTTCTCATCGGTATCTGTTAATTTACAGTTTTTCACAAAAAGGACACTTTATTTCTACATCACTTTGTCCACAACAATCACAGGGCACTATGCCATCATGAGAAGCTCCAATAAAAGGTACATTAAAACTTATAAAAAATCCAACTTCTTCCAATTTCACATTATCATGTGACAACTTGAACTTGTCCAAAAAATATCTCTTGCAAACTTCTCATTTTCACAACCCCATGCTGTAGCTCTAGATGAAAATTTGTAGCTTATTGGATAGCACACGCTCTTATTTGTGCTGGCAATGTTGGATCAGTGGTGCAAATGGATTTCATCTTTGATAGATAGAATAGCTGCGTTTTAGCACTACATGATGAAAAGAGTGGTATGGTAAATAAAAAGCATTACATTAAAAAGTTGTCTTTAAATATATCAAAGAAAAACACCTGAAGTGATCAGGTATGTAAGATACAATGTCAAAACATACCCTGAAAACTTCTATAGAGAGATTATTGCTGTTTTATCCATTTAGAAATGAGCTTGATTATCTCAAAAATGGACATAACTCTTAACGAACAAATGCATTTAACAGTTCTAGACCATTGGAAAGCAATGTTAGAAAATATAAACTGAATATGCAAGAACTTGATAAAGCAATACAACAGGCTGAAAACGACTGCAATCAGTATGATGAATAAGCTCCTGGTACACAGCAAGTGGAAACAAGATGCTGATGAAGGTTCAACTGAAGCAGAGCAATAACATACATTTTAATGAAGATAGAGCGTTATATCGGAGACAATATGATATGTCAGACGATGTTGGAATATTGACACGAACAGTTCAGCTGGTAAACCAGGCTAACGAATAAGTGACTGTGATTATTTTGAATTGTTGAAATCCTTAAATAAAAGCAGCATGAAATCAGACAATCAGACCTATGGTGGAGTTGGCATTATAGCTATTGGTAATTTCTTTTAACTTCAACCCGTATTTGACTGTTGTATTTTTCAGGATTTACAGAAAGGAATTGCCTCTTTAGCACCAAATATCTGGACAGAATTATTCAAATACAAGAACTGTAATAATGCGGCGATAAAAAGATGACTTGGGAGTTTGCTCAAATCCTTTACAGATTAAGACAAAATGAGCTTACAGTAAGTGACCTTGCTATTCTCAATATAAGAATAGTACATCAATATGATCCTACTTATAAGAGAACTGCGACTCACTTATTTGTTGAAAATGCTCTTGTGGATGAGTTCAATTTGCAATATATATCAAACTTAAGCTCAGCAAAAGTTACAGTTAAAGCAGTTGACACGGTTTGTGGGTATTTTCCACAATCTGTGTAATCAAAACAAATTCCTTACCAGATAATCAGTCCGATACTGCTAACCTTGCTAAAGAGGTCATTTTTTAAGTTGGAATGAATTATGATCTAACTGCAAACAATGTGACTGATGGCCTTACAAGTGGGGCTTCATGTATGATTTAATTTATTGACTGTAATACCCAATCGCCCAGACCAAGTATAGTATGGGTTAAATTTGTTGATGTCCAAGTTGGCACAAACACGAGAACAAAATATCGTAGTAAAGTAGTACATTTTCATTTAGAATATTCACAGAATATTGAAAAGAATAAATACCGTAAAATCTCGCGAACTATGGAAACGTTAAAACTTTAATATATGGAGCTATGATCTCATTTATAATAAACCTGCTTTTGGGGGATAAGGGGACAAACAAACGAAATTGGTACAAAGGAATTTTTAAATGCATGCGAATAATATACGTTTGCATACGTGACATGCATCCTCAGTCGCCTTCAATTATTATAGCACGGGGGGGGGTGGGAAGGGGGTCACATAAATTGAAATGTTGAATAAAAAATTTAATCGCAAATGAGTAAATAAAAGTAGTTCAAATGTATCAAGTTGCCTGTTAATACCTTTAGCTGTAGTGCGGTCCCTATGGACATGCACCAAACCAAGACAAAAAACCAACTTACAACTGTACGACTAGGAGCACATTAAAGAATAAAATTTAAATATCATATTTTTTAACCCGAGCGTTAGCGAGCGGTAAAATGTAGACATAAAGGGCAAACTAGTGGTAAAATCAGTTGATATTCCTGCACCCAATGCCCAATGAATTATTTCAATTCTTATAGGACATATATATTAACTTTTTCAACAAGGTAACCTTTGAGTTGCAATGCTTGTCGGCCTTTTAGAACACACATTTTATTGTGACGTCGTTACAATATATGAAAAATCTTAATGTGATGTCGCCAAAAAGAGTGTTTATTGTTTATGACGTTGCAGGGAAACTCTATATATTTTTAAGGACTGAGAAATCCAGATAGCAAGTGTACAATCAAAGTCAGTAATTGTTTATTACATGAATACAATAACCACCTGCCTTGATAAGAAAAACGGAGGATGCTTACATTATGTAATTGTTGTAATGCTGGTTACCCTCAATAATTTTTGCTAATACTGCATTTTTATATTGATTTGCAGATAATCCTGAAATTCCAGTTTCATCACATCTCAAATTTTCAGAAGAGTATAAATAAATCAAAAGTTTTATTCTTACATTTTTTTATATATTTCATAATTACAGATAATCAAATTCAATGACCACTAAGATTGTAATTTATAGTTGTATTGGAACTGTCATAAAAAACAGACTCGAACTAATAGTTATAAAGTCGATATTAAATTCCGCTCAACTACTATGCAGCGGAATTGAGTTATTTTAGTACTGTTGCGATTTATTGAGACCCGAAAGTTGTTTTAGACCAATTAAAAACAAGCAAAGTTTAATTTATGTAATAATGAAAAATAACTATTCAGATATTATAATTTTTGTAAATATATGTTAATATTTGACTTACTTCCTAAAGCCGACATAAATATTATATAAAAAAGTAAAATGTCATATAATATTGACGACACAAATTTATAAATTGTCCTAATGGTGCGCCGAAACAATTTGTATTTATTAAAAAACCAATTACTTTTAAAGTAACCAATGCAGAAGGCTTAATTTAAAGAAATGGAAATGTTCTCCTATATAATTGTAATTATGAATTGCTTGTGCTGTACTGAATAAGCACCATTTCAGCTAGAAGACGATTTATCCCTTCTCTTCTTTTGATAATTTGTAGTAAGACCTACAAAAATAAAATCAACAATAATTGAAAAATTAAACAAGCATGGAAGTGTCTTCAGATGCTAATACAACTTCATATCACAAATATCATTCAAATGATATAAATGTTTCATATTACAAGAAGGTCATAAAAACATGGATTATGCTGATAATGTTCGAAAAGCAACATTATGCCTCCAAAGGTAGAAGCCCCGTGCGGGATCCGGGTGGCCAAAAGAATAGACCGCAGTCGCGCTAGCTTGTTGTAAAAGGCGACTAAATAGCGCCCAGTACCCTGACCGGCGTGTCAGGTCGGTTTGCCTAAAGACCGACTGGGATGTGTGCCCCAGGTGGTTGAATGGGGTACCCCTGGCAAGCTGGGGTTGTCAGGCCATAATACGGAAAACCTGACCGCAAACCATATTAGTGCACCGTGTTGGGAAAAATGTCACGTTCCTCGCACGTTAAAGAACGCTGCTGTAGTATTCGCTATGAGTAGGGATTTCGAACCCGCTATAGGAGACTGAATTGCCCGACCCTCCCATTTGCCAGTGGCAATCTAAAATCCGTTACCCTTATTTTTCCTTGTGTCCAATCCCATTTTCATTTATCATCATGTTCATTTTATCATCCATTTCATGTTCATCGCCTGAATATAGCTGAAATAATGCTGCTCGGGCGTTAAACACCATTAATTAATCAATCAATCAATCCGAAGGTAGAAAAGCAACACCCATGTCTTGCTTTCCTGACCTTCAGTGCAGGTATCATATTCTTTATGTAATATACTTCATATTGTTAAAAACTCTTCTGATTTTATCAATGGGTATTTATAAAAACACATGAAAAGAGAAAATTACATAAGCAAAAAGTTGATTACATGCCTTGATGCAATATTACAGGGGCAAAATAAATAAGATTGTTGCATCCCTCAACCCTTAAAAATTGTGCTATTCTAACCTCTATACACATCAGGAAATAAATGACTGCTACATGCCTGAACACAAGATGAGATGTGAATTTACTTCATCATTCTGTAATAGAAATGGGGAAAATATAAATTAAAAAGGAAAGGAACGTGTCCACATAACATAACCTTAAGCTGATAAGTTACATAATTCTGAAAAACCACAACAACATGGCAAAATATCTTATTCCTGCTAAAGAAAGTAAAAAAAAATTCGTGTAAGTTGCTAACTTGGTTCACATTCACTCGAGATATAATAAACCTAAACCTTTCCAACATAAAGGATTGTGTAGCACAAGATTCCAAAATATTTCAATTGGTATTGGTGACCTCTGTGGCCAAGGGTTTAGGTAGTTAGTCATCTACTATTGATCACTTGCTGGTCAATAGTGAGGTTGCGGGTTTGAGTCTCGCTCTGCAGGATGTGCTCGATTTTCAATCTTTATTGAAACGAAGTCAGTTTTCTTGCCCAAGGTCCGGGTTTCTCTGGTAGTGCAGCTTCCTCCAAAAATAAAGACTTGATGCCATGATATTGCTGAACTTGGAGTTTAAAACCATTCAAACAACACTCAATTGATACTTACAAAGTCTGATGTAAAATGACCAAATCCATCCCATCTCATTGAATATTTCATAATTCTGTGGCCTTCTCTAGAAAATAGATCTTTCCTAAAACTCGATTTCTCATCTATTTTTTTTTAACAATTTCCTATTGAAAAGAAAAAAAATACGTGTTAAATTTATTTCCAGAAATAGATACAGTTGACTACAATATCTGAACACAAAACTCGTTCACAAAATAAATTGCAAAGGAGTTTATAAATAAGTTGAGATACTGCTACGTACAGAAATGGCATAAGAAGGAGATGCTAAGTCTCACACATGAATGTTAGGGAACATATGTATGGAGTATATGTTTACCACGTTTCATATATATCTGACTTCATTGTTTTAGAACATTTAAAAAAATTAATGAGTAGATATTCTAAACAAAAAGTGGTGCAGAAAAAACATTTGTTATTGTGGCAGGACAGCCTACCGGTATTGTAGAGGTGAAGGTAAAAATCCAGTTCTAATGGACTTGGCCAAACTTTGCCAAAGGATAAATTGTTTGGACGAATTAGAAGTAAGCTGGCTTGTTACTTTGGCATGTTGAGTTCAATCCACAATGGCAGAATAGTAATCCATGCTCTCCAGCAGTACATTACATACTACTGCCTACGTCTTCAGTTACCTTTTAAGACAAAATGACACATATTTACAGGATATATAAATTTAAAGTAAGAAAAACACTTTGATTAAAAAAATACACTGTTTAAAAGAAATTGACATTTAGAAAGCAATGCAATGTGATCATTAAGCCAAAACGCTACCTTAAAGTCCAGATCGATATCATTCAGTTTCAGTGACAGATAATAGGAAGCACTGAAAGATAATGAAATATTTTTAATAACTTGTTTAAAATAAAGAAATGTTTCCAACAACAGTTACAACATTTCGGGAAATGTGCTTTCATGGCAATAATACATAATAATAAAGGAAGTCCAATTGATGTTTAAAAGGTTTGGAAACAATAAATTGCATAATTTAATACCAACTATTTAATACTTTCAGTGTTTCACACCCAAAATATCAACATAAAGTAAAAAATCTTTTATGAATTCATATCTCTTCAACTGCAAAACAACATTTGAAAGGATGTCACAGCCACAAGGGAAATCTTCTCTTTGGCTAAAATTGTTTGCAGATACATCCATACAAACATCGTGCACCCATTGTCGACATAATGTGTACTCAACCTGCCCTGTGCTGTGTTCTTCAGTAAAGGCACAAACCCCTAAACCTAAAAAAGCACATTCCTCTTTGTGTACCATACACACCTAGGTCACATGATTTATTGTGACATCTGTAAAATAAAGCCAATTATATGCAAAATGTTTAATAGTAAAAATGTTATGAAATACAAAACGATAAAAAAAATATTTAAAAAAGATAGTTTTTTTCTAATTAATGTACATACCGGTAATTGCTGTTGTTGCACTTCCGTAAAACTATATTTTGAATGGATTAAATAATTTGTAATTGCTTTTTAACATACTGAGTTAGACTTATTTCATGTTAGTATAAGCAAGCTAGTGTGCAAACTATATTTCTATTTCAAAGTAATGTGACATTTTTACTTACGAATTCCTAGGTTTAGCAGGAATCCAAACCAAATGAATTGGAGATGGGTTCCTATATTTCCTTAAGGAGGAAACAACATCTGCCTGTAACCATCAAATTTTTTTAATACAATGTTGCTGAATTGGTCTCTGCAACAAGTTGGTTAGTATATGTAGATGGAATAATGCTGGAAAATAAGAACAGACTTTTATGAATAACAATTATGAACATTCAGCTATATCCATTTTGAAGTTTTAAATAATGAGCCGTGCGCCATGATTATTCTACTACTTTTCTACTATTGCTGGGTCTGACTTCTCACCAACTAAACCTTTTGTAGAAGCGGTAAGCCAAAAATTTATATCCCTTTAAACTCTTTCATTATCTAAAAGGAAAAAATATGGTCAATTAGCTGCTTTGTCTTATACCTTAATTAAACATTTAAATAAGGGTAATGTCATATGTAATGAACCTGTATATGCACTGTGAAGATTTTAATTTATAGGTGGTCAAATGTGATATGTTTAAGTACATGTAAATATGAAAGGGGGCTCATATATAATAGATTGGAGTAAATGTTAGTTACAAAGATATAATAAACAATAAATCCCACACAAAAAACAAGCAATACGGCCCATCTATATTCTCCTTAGACATGTTAGTCTTAAAAAAAATACTTGCATATTGTGTAAACGGTAATAGAGCGTCAACCATAAAAACAACAGCTGCCAAGTTTAAAAGCATTGACATTTCTTCTTTGCCATACAGAGCAATGGAAACTGCATTGAAGATGCATATTTCCATTTGGCGAAGCTTGCAGCACTTTTCTTTCACCAATGGAAAAGGTAATAAAATATCGAAACCTATCAAAACATTAAGAATACAATATTTTACAGCCAATTTTCAAAATTCTTAATTAATTTATTGGTGTTCAAATAATGTGTTGTCTATTACTTCTTCAATAAAAGAAATTTTTACATAGAATAGTAAGGATTGGGAATGTCTAAAAAGTGCTAACAACATAAAATCCTTTAACAAAAAATAATAGGGTATCAGCTTATGAATAACTGAGAAAAGTGTGAGGGCAAATTTATGGATATAGTACACACTTATAGAATTATATTCTTAAGGACATGTCTTTCAGGAAGCTTATAATGGATATCAAAAGTGGTGATAAATGTGGATAGTCCTAAAGATGATGTGTGGCCTACCTTTCATTTACCTGTCAAAAAAGGTACATGCCAGTTGTCAGATAACTGTCTGGGAAAGGTAGGCAGTCTGGATAAAATAACATCTGACACTCCTTTCAATGCATCCCATGATGTTATTGTTTTCATTACATTTAGACACCCCTTTTCCCATGATATCTTAAAAATAAAAATGTTTTGGGTTTTTTTTATATTTTTTTATAAACAGCAACTACTAATAACAATAATAAAGATTTGTCAAATTATTTAGCTTTTAAGCTTTTTCCTACAATGACTTGCTTGGCATCAGGAATACCTAGAGGTTCCTTTTGGTTCAGATGCCCCTGGAGGAACCTCTGGTTCAGGGGTCGTAATTGCAGCCTCTAGTTCAATGGTCCCATGAGAAGTCCCTGATTCAGATATCTGCATAGTAGCCTCCGCTTCAGCGGTCTCCAGAGAAGCCTCTGCTTCATGAGTCTCATGACAAGACCCTAGTTCAGATGTTTCAATAGCAGCTTCCTGCTCTTGTGCCCTTTCTTGTTGTGTTTGAGCTGTCATGTCTGTATACTGAAACATTTCAATATTTGGATTATTTTAGACATCTGAACTATGGTTTATTTGCAATAATTTTTCGAAAGCCTCTTTTTACAAACAAGTCTCATACTCTTAAAAAATATTTGAATTTTACACACACACAAATTAAATGAAAGGATGCTCGCATCTACCAAAATTAACAATTCCCCTAATGTTAAGTAAAACTCATGAAAGCCTTGTTGAGTTATACTCTTAAAAAACAAAAATGCTCACCCTTTTTGTGAGCAAAATGCTCACCCTTTTTGTGAGCAATGTCCTATAACTCTATAAAGATCAATCAGAGTTTTACCAAAAACTAAAGAAAGCTAACATCTATCAACATATTTTTTTTCAAACTTTCACAAAAATTCATGCAAGTGTTTTTGAGTTTTCCTCTGAAAACAAAAAAACCCCCACATTTTTCTTGGAAAACCAAAAAGTATAGAGACCATATATGAGGCTAACATACTTTACAACTGTGGGCAGTATGAAGAAAATTTGTATAGGCATTCTAAGGATACGGTGTGACATAGACCAATGGATAAAAACCTTAAGCAACTTACAATGAATAGACTGGTGAATAAAGTCTTGTTTACTTCTATGGTTTATCTGGTGTGACACCACAATGACTTTGATAGAACTCCACTAGAATCATCAATTGAACTTTCCTTATGTGCTTTTTACCTAAAATAACAAGTACAAATATGCAGAAATGGTTTTGCAAGTATTAAGTTAAAATGAAAATAGGATAAAGCAAATCTATGATCTTTCCTTCTGTATAAAATCTTATAATTTTATTAAATGCTCTCTATGGCATAGGAGAAAAAATCCAAATTACCTTCTGCCTGGTACGCACAGGAGAATGGACCCACTGCTTCCTCAGCCTGCAGTAAGAGTCTGCTAACAGAGGCAACACTTGCCGTGTGTTGCGACCCGTGTCGATTACAGGACGGGCTTTCAGTAGGCCGGGTAAACGGTCCCGATAACTTGCTGAACCCTTACTTTTTCTAGACGGGAAATCGAGTTAGCCCTGACTTCGATGAATCGGCATGTCGCGTCTTGCCCTTTGTAAATCCTTATTTAATCTACTCTATTACATTATTGTCCTTCAAACTGATCCACGAAATGTATATACAATATGATAGACGGCTTTCTTAAAGGATTTGCAAAGAAGGCGATGGCTGAAGGGCAAAGCTTCCTTAGCTTTATAGAGGCGACAAGTTTGTCGTGTGTTGCAACCCGTGATGGTGGAGGAAGGGATTCTGGTGGTTGAGAGATCACTCTCTGCTGCATCCATTAGTGCGGGTCAGCGGGTTTGATTTTCAATACACCACTTTGGCCCCGACTTCAACTAGAAGGGAGACCGGCCGGACCCGGTTCGGTCAATCGGCTGGTCATGCCGAGCCCTTAACAAGCTTTTCGTCATTCTTCTGATTACTTGATAATATCTTGTAAATCTTACTACAAAAGTTGTTCAGTTACAAGCTGTTAAGAAGGCGGTGGCTCATGGGTCAATCAAGTAGAGTTTCGAACGGTTGTTTCGCCAGTTAACTCTGGCACGAAGCTTACGTTCGTGAAGAAATTCATCTATTTGAGTTTTCTACCCTTGGAACACCTGATGCTTTCTGCTGGTTATCCGCAGAGATTAAACATCGCCCCTGTTGGCACTCCGTGGCGGGTGGGTGACAAGGGTGGTGAACCGCGTTCTTTTATCATGGCTACACAAACACAAATGAAATTATGTCCAAAAAAAAAGAAAAAATGATATTCCCCTTGAAGAGATGGTGGATGAAGATCACTGGTCCAGATTTATTTTCTTGTCAACTAAAGATCCCAGTAAACCCGTATCAAAAGTGTCTCCCTTTATTATTGAAAAATTAATCAAAGGTTGTGCAGATGTAAAAACTGTCACCAAAATGAAATCTGGTTGTCTCCTGATTGAATGCAGTAAAAAACATCAGTCCTCCTTAAACTTACAAAAAATGTTGATTTGGAAATTTCGGCCTCGCCCCATAGGACATTGAACTCCAGCCAAGGAATTATTAACTATCGAGACGATGACCTTGCCGAACTGACTGACGAGGAAATCTGCAAAGAATTTCAGCCTGAGGGTGTAACTAAAGTGAAACAATTTATTGCCAACAGACAGGGTCTTCAAGTTAAACTAAATACCTTTCTGTTGAGCTTCAACACTCCCACTGTCCCTTAGTCAATAAAGATGGGTCTTTACAGTGTTAAAGTCAGCGCCTAGAGGTACACTGATCTGCTTTAAGTGTGCGGAAGTAGGGCATGAGGGCTTTACCTGCACAAACAATCCAAAATGTGCCAATTGTGGTGAAGCGCACATGTCCTCATCAAAAGACTGCCAACATTTTAAAAAAGAGAAGGAAATTCAGAAATTGAAGACAGAAAAAAACATCTCTTACCCTGAGGCTCGTCGTCTGTTCAGTTCGGCGGGGAATTCCTCTACTGCTACAACGTCATATGCCAGTGTGACCAAACGCGTCTATGCTACAACCAAGACGCAGACAAAGATCACCTGGCCTATTGATCAAAAAGATCCTGTTAGACTACCAGCGGCAACGTCTAACAAAATTATATCTTCCCGGAAATTCAACAACTCGAACCTCTACGTCTTCATCATATAATAAATCTAAACAATCAACCTCTTCTTCCAGCAGTCCCCAAAAAAAGTAAATAATAATTCAAATAAAACTCAACAAAAAAATACCAAAATTAAGGAAAATAAAAATATCGATCGTACTCCCAAGCCGACATCGACAAGGGATCCTGTCCAGGTCCAAAATAGATTCGGCAGTCTCGACGACATATACGAGGAGACCATTTGGGGCGACAAAATGAATACACTACTTAAATTTTATTGAGATCACATTACTTGTTCAAGCCTCTCTTCCTGTTGCATTTTGTCTTCAAGAATCCCACCTAAAACGACATGATAACATATCTTTAAAAAACTAGTCTATATACAGCACATTTGTAGACGAGAGTGATAGAGCTGCTGGCGGCTCTATCATTCTTCTAAAAGATCAAGTTTTACATAGCCCTGTAGATCTTAAGACTGATCTTCAGGCGGTTGCTGTTAGGATATCTTTAGATAAAACGATTACTTTATGTTCTGTGTATATCCCTCCGAATTCTTCATTAACTTTAAATCAGTTGAAACATCGTACTGACCAGCTTCCGGCCCCTTATATATCACTTGGGGACTTCAACGGACATAACCCTTTATGGGGCTGTAACACAATAAACGATAAAGGTAAAATTATTGAAAGCTTAATGAATGAGGAAGACCATCCTCACAAGTCAGGGTTTATGTGTCCACACGAAACCCTGACAAACTTAGCCAGGAAATTCCCGGGCAAGAAGATTTTCATATGACGTCAAACCTTCAACATATCAACTAATGAAATTGCTTGAAAGAAGCAAGTGTTTGGCAGTAGTCATTCTTACTCATTCTTGAGTGGGAAGAAAACTTAACGCAAATAATAAGTAACGCGGTAATAAATTATTAACACTACTATACAAAATACACTGACTTTCACATGGTCTATGCAACACATCCGTTTGATTTATTTACAATCGACATCGGGATATCCCCTAAGCAAGCCGTGAATGAAAGCGAGCTTTTGATTGGCTACATCAAGGTATGATGAAGCCAATCAAAATAGTGACTTCTAGCCCGGGAATTTCCTAGCTAAGTTTGTCAGGGTTTTGTGTGGACATAGAAACCCTGACTTGTGAGGATGGAGGAAGACCTGTCCATTTTTAATGATGGAACTAATACATATTTACATCCTGGGAATGGATCATATTCTGCAATGGATCTTACAATAGCAGACCCTTCTCTGTTGCCCGATTTCTCATGGAAAGTCCATGACGATCTCTGCGGCAGTGATCACTTTCCCATTATCTTAGAATCTTTACACTCTTCAAACACAGAACGAGTCGCTCGGTATAAATTTGGAAAGGCCAATTGGCCTCTATTTGAACAACTCTGTATAGAGCGACAGAACTCTGATGCTTTTGAAGCTGTTTCTGGTCCAATTTTAAAATTCAACGAAACACTTATTTCAATTGCTGATAAAACAATTCATAAGACCTGTGAGGACGCTATTAAAGGCCGGAAAAAAGCCGAACATCGCTTTAATAAACACCCAACTCAAAATAATCTTAACCATTTCCGAATTTCTCGAGCGAAAGCTCTCAGGGTAACGAAACAAAGACGACGCGCCTCTTGGCGTGACTTTGTTTCTAAACTAAATAACCATACACCAAAGAATAAAATTTGGAACATGATTCGTAAAATTAAAGGTAAAAACAGTAAAGCAAATGTCCATCATTTAAAGGATGGACAAGACTTGTTAACAACAGAGTAATATATCTAACAAATTGGCCGAAACATTTGCAAAACACTCGTCCTCTGAAAATTATCATCCCGATTTTCAGCCTATCAAAACTCAAAAAGAAAAATCAAAACTTAATTTCCAGTCAAAAAAATTAGAAGATTACAATATACCTTTTTCTTTGGAAGAGCTAAAAACTTCATTAAATAAATCTAACGATACAACATGTGGCCCAGATGACATCCATTATCAACTTCTTAAACATCTGCCACAATCTTCTGTCCAATGCCTTTTGAATCTTCTTAACAACATTTGGGAAACGGGTGATTTACCATCTATTTGGAAAATGGCCACTGTTGTGCCTATTCCAAAACCAGGAAAAGATCACTCAGAAGCGTCCAACTATCGGCCTGAGGCTATCACAAGCTGTCTTTGTAAAACCATCGAAAGGATGATCAACGATCGCCTTGTCTGGTTTTTAGAATCCAACAATCTACTTTCAAGTATCCAATGTGGTTTCAGACAAGGGCGAAGTACCCTTGATCACCTTCTACGTTTCGAAACGTATATTCGGAACGCCTTTGCAAAAAATGAACATGTTGTGTCATATCAAAATGTTAAAAAAATAAATGCCTTAAAGCATTAGATATTTTAAAAGTCGTATTCAGCACCGACTGGGGTGCTGAGTGCGATGTTTTACTGAATCTTTATAGATCGCTGGTTCGATCGAAATTGGATTACGGTTGCTTTATTTATGGTTCTGCTCGCAAGTCATATGTCAAAATCCTTGATACTATACACCATCAGGGATTGCGACTATGTCTTGGGCTTTTAGAACCACACCTGTAAATAATTTGTATGTAGAAGCAAACGAGCCTTCTTTGTATGAAAGAAGAATTAAGCTCGCTTTGCAATATGCAACCAAATTGAAAGCGTATCCTGGCAACCCGGCCCACGACTGTTTTCAAACCTCTTTACAAAAATATTTTTGAAAAGCATCCAAATAAAATTCAACCTTTTGGTATCAGAATAAAACCTCATTTGAACAACTCTGGTATAAATTTAGATGAAATTGCTGCTATTGAAATTCCACATAACCCACCATGGTTAATTCCAAAACCGGTATTTATTTTTTATCTTAGAAACCATAAAAAGTCTGACACAAACCCTTTAATTATTCAACAACACTTTGCAGAAATAAAATCTCACTATCCTGACCATTCTGCAATTTATACAGATGGATCGAAGGACGGCGATAAAGTTGCATCGGCCGCTGTCTTTGGAGAGCGTGTTGAAACTCGTCGTCTCCCGTCTGCCTAATCTGTATTTACTGCTGAGGCGCAAGCTATTCTTCTTGCAATGAAAATAGTTGCTTCCCTCTCGTGTCTGCTTGCTTTCCTAAATTTCAAAATTAAAAACCCTTATATTTTAAAAATTTGTGAAATTTACAAATCTCTAATAGCTTTGAGAAAAGAGATTGTGTTTTTCTGGATCCCAAGTCATGTAGGAATCCATGGCAACACAGTCGTGGATGAGGAGGCAAAGAATGCCCTGAAGAATAATATTATAAACTGTGATATTCCTTTTACTGATTTTAAACCAGTAATTTTAAAATATATTTCTAGTTTGTGGCAGTGGTTGGGATCTCCAAGTTCATAATAAACTTCACGAGATCCAGCCACTACTGCACACAAATAATTTTAAATGTTTTAGAGGTCGCAGAGACCAAGATGTCGTCTTGGTCATACCAGGACGACACATAGTTATATTTTAAACAATGAGCCACGACTCGAATGTGTGCCATGCAACAGTCCATACACCATTAAGCATGTCTTGATGGACTGTGTGGACGTGGCCCACATTCGGGAACGTTTCTATAGTGTAGATACGTATTTTAATGTATATAAAACTGTCGCAGGCGACACAATTATAAAGTTTTTAAAAGAAATTAATTTATATAATAAAATTTAATTTCACTTCTAGGTGTGATGCTTCATATCTTTTATTGTTTTAAATACTATTTTTAAATGTATATATTCTCATATTATTGTATGAGATTACGTTTTAGTATAAAGGAAGGCACGACATACTAATAAGTTAAAAACTACAAATTTTCACGTCCTGAATATAGCTGAAATATTGCTTGCTGGACGTTAAACAACAACCAATCAATATCATCAACCTTCTGCCTGGTTTACAGATACAAATGGCAGCCATGTGACATCCCACCATGCGGGACAGTTCTCTCTGACATACCAGTCTCTCCGTCCATCTTTGTCTAGATTTTAAAATAAACTGTCTTTACCAACAATCAACTGAATAAGGCTTAGAGAACAATCCATTAAAGAAATCAATAAACAGGTATACTTTTGACAATAGGCATTTATTTCTAAATGTAAGCAATTGAAAATAAGAATAATAATTATTAGGCCAATATGTATAATTTTATCAGATTTTAAGCATTATTTACAAATTATGAATCATTTATTACAAGTAGAAAAGCTAATATACTAGATATAGAATCTGTTGGTCCTGCAGCCTGAACAATTATAGCCCTCATAATGACAACAAATGGAGTCAAAGGAATCGCACCAGATTCTTCTATAGATACATCTTGTTCTATTAAATAAACAAAATATTTCATAAATATGAAAAACTTAAAAACAGTATAGATCCAATCTCATTTTGTACTAATATGCAAAAAATGAACATATGATATATAATCTTGTAGAGACAAGGTCGTAGTACTATTGATCATCTGGTGCGTTTCGAAACATATATTCGAAACGCATTTGCCAAAAACGAACATGTTGTGTCTATCTTTTTCGATTTAGAAAAAGCATACGACACAACATGGAAATATGGTATTTTAAAAGATCTTTTTGATATGGGGTTGAAAGGTAGACTTCCTACCTTCATCTCAAACTTTTATCCGAAAGAGAATTTAAAGTTAGGGTCAATTCTACTTTATCTGACCCTTTTGTACAGGAAATGGGTGTTCCCCAGGGCAGCATCCTTTCTGTCACTTTATTTAGTATTAAAATTAATAGCCTTGCTCAAGTTTTAAAAGATAATATTGATGGTTCTCTATATGTTGACGACTTCCTCGTATGTTACCGAGGGAAAAATATGAATAATATCGAACGTCAACTGCAGTTGTGTTTAAATAGAATAGAGAAATGGGCAATGGAGAATGGTTTTAAATTCTCCACTGCAAAAACTGTTGGGATGCATTTTTGTAATAAACGTAAGATGCATCCTGATCCCGAATTAAAATTATATAATAATCCTATCAAAATTGTAAAAGAAACTACTTTTCTTGGTCTCATATTTGATTCAAGGCTAACCTTTCTTCCCCATATCAAAATGTTAAAAAATAAATGCCTTAAAGCTTTAGATATTTTAAAAGTCGTATCCAGCACCGACTGGGGTGCTGAATGCGATGTTTTACTCAATCTATATAGATCGCTGGTTCGATCGAAATTGGATTACGGTTGTTTTATTTAAGGTTCTGCTCGCAAGTCATATGTCAAAATCCTTGATACTATACACCATCAAGGATTGCGACTATGCCTTGGAGCATTTAGAACCACACCTGTCAATAGTTTGTATGTAGAAGCAAACGAGCCTTTGTATCAAAGAAGAATAAAGCTCGCTTTGCAATATGCAACCAAATTGAAGGCTTATCCTGACAACCCCGCCCACGACTGTGTTTTCAAACCTCTTTATCAGAACATTTTCGAAAAGCATCCAAACAAAATTCAACCTTTTGGCTTGCGGATTAAATCTCATTTAGAGAATTCAGGTATAAATTTAGATGAAATTGCTGCAATTGAAATTCCACATAACCCCCCTTGGTTAAACCCCAAGCCAATCTTTATTTATGATCTGAGAAAACATAGAAAATCCGACACAAACCCATTAATTATACAGCAACATTTTGCAGAAATTAAATTTTGTTACCCTGACTATAGTACTATTTATACGGATGGGTCAAAAGACGAAGATAAAGTTTCTTCAGCCGCTGTCTTCGGAGAGCGTGTTGAAACTCGTCGTCTCCCGTCTGCCTCATCTGTATTTACTGCTGAATCGCAAGCTATTCTTCTTGCGATGAAAATAGTTGCTTCGTCAGACGAGCACAAATTTATGATCTGCTCTGATTCTGTCATATCTCCTTGCTATTGAAAACTTCAAAATTAAGAATCCTTATATTTTTGAAATTATTCAAATTTACAAATCCCTGGTTGCTTTGGGTGAAGAAGTTATGTTTTTCTGGATCCCAAGTAATGTGGGGATCCATGGGAACATGGTCGTGGACGAGGAGGCCAAAAAGGCCTTGAATAACGATATTTTTAAGTGTGCCATACCTTTTACTGATTTTAAAGCAGTTATTTTTAAACATATTTCTCGTTTGTGGCAGAGTGGTTGGGATCTAGAGGTTCATAATAAACTTCATGAGATCCAGCCACTACTGCACAAAAATAATTTTAATTGTTTTAGAAGTCGTTGAGACCAAGTTGTTTTAACTAGATGTCGTCTTGGTCATACCAGGACGACTCAGAGTTATATTTTAAATAACGAGCAACGACCCGAGTGTGTGCCATGCAATTGTCCATACACAATCAAGCATGTCTTGATGGACTGTGTGGACGTGGCCCACATTCGGGAACGTTTCTATACTGTAGATACTTATTTTAATTTGTTTAGGACTGTCGCGGGCGACACAATTTTAAAGTTTTTAAAAGAGATTAATTTATATAGCAAAATTTAATTATACTGCTAATTGTGATATTGCATACTTTTTATTGTTTTAATTTAATTTTTATATGTATATTATCATACTATTGTATGAGATATTGTTTTAGTATTAAGGGAGGGATATAAAATGGTTGTTTATGATCAAATAAGTTGATTTGTAGTAATTATCACGTCCTGAATATAGCTGAAATAATGCTTGCTGGACGTAAAACAACAATCAATCAATCAATTATAATCTTGTAGATAATTGTTCATTTAAAGTTGGTCATGTACTATAACTAGGGTTTTATTCCTATAAGTTATATACTGTACAGTATGAAATAAACATTTTAAATAACTAAAAAACTACATATTACCATACTATAAATTAAATGTATACAGATATAGCAAGGTAAAGTAAAATAGGACAAACAAGATAATGATGATTTAAAAAAAAAAATACTTCAACTAACAAAACATCGTCACAACTCAGGGTGTCTGTGTCCTCATGTGTCCACGAAACCCTGAAACTTAGCTAGGAAATTCCCGGTCTAGAAGTCACTATAATTTTGATTGGCTACATCATACCTTGATGTAGCCAATCAAAAGCTTGCTTGCATTCGTAGCTTAGTTAGAGGATAGCCGGATGTCAATTGTAAATAAACCAAAAGGATGTGTTGCATAGACCATGTGAAAGTCGGTGTATTTTGTACAGTAGTGTTAATAGTTTGTTGTTACCGCGTTATTTATTAGTTGCGTCACGTTTTCTTCCCACTTAAGAACGAGTTAGAATGACTACTGCCAAACACTTGCTTCTGTCAAGCAATTTCATAAGTTGATATTTTGAAGGGTTGACGTCATACGAAAATCTTCTAGCCTGTGAATTTCCTGGCTAAGTTTGTCAGGGTTTCGTGGACACGGAAACCCTGACTTGTGAGGATGCACACACAATTACGTATTATCCAGTTTATTAATTACCATTGGAATACTGTTCCAGAAGTATCTCTTTGTAAATATTTTGAACAGTCTCATGACGCACAAATGGGCTTTCATTTGAGCTGAACCGGTTACAAAATATACAAGGAAATGGTTATATTTTATATTTTTGTAATCTTCAAACCCATTCAAAAACTATTTTAATAATAGCGGGAGACCATTTTAACCTGGTACTTTGCCTTTCGGAGATATCGCTATCGGTAAGCGTACCTTCGCAAAATCAAAAACCATATTTTAAAGGCTATTTTGTGTATACAATTTCGACCTAATTTATTTACCATTCTGGATTCCGGAGTATGCCGCCTTTTATAAGATGCAATAAATAAATGTTTATCAATAATTTATTTAGTTGAACCACTTGAACATTAGTTTTAATTTAAGTATATTTATGATTTAATACATGACAAAATAATAACATGTGCGCAAATTTAGAAATTGATAATTCAAACTAGTCCCAACTGCAGCGTAGTACCTCATCGGGGAACAGTTCAAATTCAAATGCCTTCTTTTTCAGACAATTTTTGCAAGCATTTTTTTTATATCAGATGATCTTTTTCTCATAGCTACAAACCCGTGTGGGACCCGGGGCACAGGAGAATAGGCCCACGGCTTCCTCAGCCTGCAGTAAGAGTCTGCTAACAGAGGCAACACTTGCCGTGTGTTGCGACCCGTGTCGATTACAGGACGGGATTTCAGTAGGCCGGGTAAACGGTCCCGATAACTTACTGAACCCTTACTTTTTCTAGACGGGAAATCGAGTTAGCCCTGACTTCGATGAATCGGCATGTCACGTCTTGCCCCCTTTGTGAATCCTTATCATTTAAGCTACTCTATTACATTTTCCCTTCAAACTGTTTCATGAAATGTATGTACCATTTAATAGACGGCTTCCTTACAGGATTTGGAAAGAAGGCGGTGGCTGAAGGGCAAAGCTTCCTCAGCTTTATAGAGGCGACATGTTTGCCGTGTGTTGCAACCCGTGATGGTGGAGGAAGGGATCCTGGTGGTTGAGAGATCACTCTCTGCTGCATCCATTAGTGCGGGTCGGCGGGTTTGATTTTCAATACACCACTTTGGCCCTGACTTCAACTAGACGGGAGACCGGATGGACCCGGTTCGGTCAATCGGCTGGTCACGCCGAGCCCTTAACAAACTTGTCGTCATTTCTCCTGTCACTTGATTATATCTTGTGAATTTCAGTTGCAAAGTTGTTCAGTTACAAGCTGTTAAGAAGGCGGTGGCTCATGGGTCAATCGAGTAGATAGAGTTTCGAACGGTTGTTTCGCCAGTTAATTCTGGCACGAAGCTTGCGTTCGTGAAGAAATTCATCTATTTGAGTATACCACCCTTGGAACACCTGATGCTTTCTGCTGGCGATCCGCAGACACCAAGCATCGCCCCTGTTGGCACTCCGTGGAGGGTGGGTGACAAGAGTGGTGAACTGCATTCTTTTAACATGGCTTCCAAAACATTTACGCAAACAGGTTCTAAAAAAAGAAAAAATGACATTTCGCTTGAAGAAATAGTTGATGATGATCACTTTTCACGTTTTATTGTTTTGACTAGTAAAGATTCTAACAAACCACTATCAAAAATTTCTCCTTTCGTCATCGGAAAAACTATTAAAGGCTGTGCAGGAGATGTTAAAAACGTAACAAAAATGAAATCCGGATCAATTCTTATTGAAGTTTCAAAAAAAACAAACCCCGTGTGGGCCCCGGGGCACAGGAGAATAGGCCCACGGCTTCCTCAGCCTGCAGTAAGAGTCTGCTAACAGAGGCAACACTTGCCGTGTGTTGCGACCCGTGTCGATTACAGGACGGTATTTCAGTAGGCCGGGTAAACGGTCCCGATAACTTACTGAACCCTTACTTTTTCTAGACGGGAAATCGAGTTAGCCCTGACTTCGATGAATCGGCATGTCACGTCTTGCCCTTTGTGAATCCTTATCATTTAAGCTACTCTATTACATTATTTTCCTTCAAACTGCTCCATGAAAGGATAGACGGCTTCCTTATAGGATTTGCAAAGAAGGCGGTGGCTGAAGGGCAAAGCTTCCTCAGCTTTATAGAGGCGACATGTTTGCCGTGTGTTGCAACCCGTGATGGTGGAGGAAGGGATCCTGGTGGTTGAGAGATCACTCTCTGCTGCATCCATTAGTGCGGGTCAGCGGGTTTCGATTTTCAATACACCACTTTGGCCCTGACTTCAACTAGACGGGAGACCGGATGGACCCGGTTCGGTCAATCGGCTGGTCACGCCGAGCCCTTAACAAGCTTGTCGTCATTCTTCTTGTCACTTGATTTTATCTTGTGAATCTTACACCAAAATTGTTCAGTACCAGGCTGTTAAGAAGGCGGTGGCTCATGGGTCAATCAAGTAGACCGAGTTTCGAACGGTTGTATCGCCAGGTAACCCCGGGCACGAGGCATGCGTTCATTGAGAAATTCGTCTGTTTGAGTATACCACCCTTGGAACACCTGATGCTTTCTGCTGGAGATCCGCAGACTCTAGGCATCGCCCATGTTGGCACTCCGTGGCGGGTAGGTGACAAGGGTGGTGAACCGCATTTTTCTAATCATGGCTTCCGAAACACCCCCTTTAGCACAAAAAGGTCCAAAAAAAAGAAAAAATGACTTTCCTCTTGAAGAATTGGTTTTTGAAGAAAATTGGCCTAAATTTATTGTTTTATCTAGCAAAGACCCAACTAAACCTTTGGCAAAAGTATCTCCTTTTATCATAGAAAAAGTTATTAAAGGCTGTGCAGGAGACGTTAAAAACGTCACTAAAATGAAATCCGGTTCCCTCCTTATTGAATGTAATAGAAAACAACAGTCTTCAAATTTACTAAAACTTTCAAAAATTGTTGATTTAGAAATATCTAGCTCTCCCCACAGAACTCTAAACTCGAGTCAAGGGATTATTCGTTACCGAGGCGAAGATCTATCGGAATTATCGGACGACGAAATCTGTTTAGAACTAGAGCCTCAGGGTGTTACAATAGTGAAAAGATTTATTGCTAACAGACAGGGTGTTCAGGTAAAACTGAACACCTTTCATTCGAATTTCAATACACCCACTGTTCCCGAATCCATCAAGATTGGTCTCTACAAAGCTAAAGTCAGCGCATACATTTCCAACCTTGTGCGCTGCTTTAAGTGTCAAAAGTTCGGCCACGGAAAGGGACAGTGTAGAGGTCACCAGATTTGTTTTAAGTGTGCAGAAGAAGGGCATGAGGGCTTCACCTGCACTAAAACTCCAAAGTGTGCCAATTGTGGTGAAGCTCACATGTCCTCATCCAAGGACTGTCAGCACTTTAAAAAGGAAAAAGAAATTCAAAAAAAAAAAACTGAAAGGAACATCTCTTACCCTGAGGCTCGTCGTCTGTATAATACAACAAATAATCCCTCGTCTCCTGCATCAACGTCATACGCCAGTGTGGCCAAACGCGTTCTCACTTCAGTTGAAACGCAGACAATCATCACCTGGCCTATTGACAAACAGGAACCTTCAAAATTAACAGTAACAACAACAGACAAAATCATTAAATCATCACGAAAATCTTCATCTTCTCAAACTGCTACGTCTTCAGCACCCTCTCAAACTGCTACGTCTTTAGCAAAATCTCAAACTGCTACGTCTTCAGCACCCTCTCAATCCTCAACCAATTCTTCAAGAAGCCCAAAAAAAAATTCAAAAAATACCAATTCCAATTCTTCTAACTCGAATAAAAACTCAAATCAAAAAGGAGATCGTACTCCAAAACTGCTGCGGGATCCCATTAAGGTCCACAACAGGTTTGGTAGTCTAGATCAACTAGACACTACTATCTGGGGCGATCCCATGGATACACTACCCCCAGATACTGGATCTAAAAGTAGATCCCCCAGCAGAAACCGGCGGAATAGCCCCAAAAAAACTGTCAACTATTCCCCTATTCGCAGACCATAATGGGTACAATAATACAATGGAATTGTCGAGGTCTTAAGATTAATTTTCTGGAAATTACATTATTAGTTCAAGCCTTTCTTCCTATTGCGTTTTGCCTCCAAGAATCCCACCTAAAGCGAAGTGATAACATATCTTTAAAAAACTACTCTATATACAGCACATATGTAGACGAGAATGATAGAGCTGCTGGCGGCTCTACCATTCTTGTAAAAGATCAAGTTCTACATAGCCCTGTAGATCTCAACACTGATCTTCAGGCGGTTGCTGTTAGATTATCATTAGACAAAACAATTACTTTATGCTCTGTGTATATACCACCGAATTCTTCATTAAATTTAAATCAGTTGAAACACCTTACTGATCAGTTACCAGCCCCATATATATTATTTGGGGACTTCAACGCACACAACCCTCTATGGGGTAGTAACACAATAAACGAAAAAGGTAAAATTATTGAAGGCTTAATGAATCGGGAGGATCTGTGTATTTTTAATGATGGAACCAATACATATTTACATCCTGGGAATGGATCATATTCGGCTATTGATCTTACAATAGCAGATCCTTCTCTGTTGCCCGATTTCTCATGGAAAGTCAATGACGATCTCTGTGGCAGTGATCACTTTCCCATTCTCTTGGAATCTTTACACTCTTCAAACACAGAACAAGTCGCTCGGTATAAATTTGGCAAGGCCAATTGGCCTCTATTTGAACAACTCTGTATAGAACGACTCAACTCGGATACTTTTGAAACCATTTCTGATCCAATTTTAAAATTCAATGAAACACTTATTTCAATTGCTGATGAAACAATTCCTAAGACCTCGACAAATCCAAACATCCTAGTAAACCATGGTTCGATGACAGCTGTGAGGACGCTATTAAAGACCGGAAAAAGGCCGAACGACGCTTTAATAAACACCCAACTCAAAATAATCTTAACCATTTCCGAATTTTTCGAGCGAAAGCTCGCAGGGTAACGAAACAAAGACGACGCACCTCTTGGCGTAACTTTGTTTCTAAATTAAATAACCATACCCCTATGAATAAAATTTGGAACATGATTCGTAAAATTAAAGGTAAAAACAGTAAAGCCAATGTCCATCATTTAAAGGATGGACAAGACTTGTTAACATCAGAGTCAGACATATCAAATAAATTGGCCGAAACATTTGCAACACACTCCTCTGCTGAAAATTATCATCCCAATTTTCAGCGGATCAAAATTCAAAAAGAAAAATCAAAACTTAATTTCCAGTCAAAAAATTTAGAAGATTATAATAAACCTTTTTCTTTGGAAGAGCTACACAATTCTTTGAACAAATCTCACGATACAGCATGTGGTCCAGATGACATCCATTATCAACTTCTCAAACATCTGCCACAATCTTCTCTCCAATGTCTTCTGAATCTTCTTAACAACATTTGGGAAACGGGTGACTTACCATCTATTTGGAAAATGGCCACTGTTGTGCCTATTCCAAAACCAGGAAAAGATCACTCGGAAGCGTCCAACTATCGGCCTATAGCCCTCACAAGCTGTCTTTGTAAAACCATGGAAAGGATGATCAATGATCGCCTTGTCTGGTTTTTAGAATCAAACAACCTTCTGTCCAATATCCAATGTGGATTTAGACATGGGCGAAGTACCCTAGATCATCTGGTGCGTTTCGAAACATACATAAGAAACGCATTTGCCAAAAATGAACATGTGGTGTCGATCTTTTTCGATCTAGAAAAAGCTTACGACACAACATGGAAATATGGCATTTTAAAAGATCTTTTTGATATGGGGTTGAAAGGTAGACTTCCTACCTTCATTTCAAATTTTTTGTCTGATAGAGAATTTAAAGTTCGTGTGAATTCAACTCTATCTGACCCTTTTGAACAAGAAATGGGTGTTCCTCAAGGTAGCATCCTTTCTGTTACTTTATTCAGTATTAAAATTAATAGCCTTGCTGAAGTCTTGAAAGATAATATTGATGGTTCTCTTTATGTTGACGATTTTTTAATTTGTTATCGAGGAAAAAACATGAATAATATTGAACGCCAACTGCAGTTATGTTTAAATAGAATAGAGAAATGGGCGATGGAGAATGGTTTTAAATTCTCCACTGGAAAAACAGTTGGGATGCATTTTTGTAATAAACGAAAGATGCATCCTGATCCCGAATTAAAATTGTATAATAATCCCATCAAAATTGTAAAAGAAACTACTTTTCTTGGTCTGATATTTGATTCAAGGCTAACCTTTCTACCCCATATCAAAATGTTAAAAAATAAATGCCTAAAGGCATTAGATATTTTAAAAGTCGTTGCCAGCACCGACTGGGGTGCTGAATGCGATGTTTTACTTAATCTATATAGATCGCTGGTTCGATCTAAATTGGATTATGGTTGTTTTATCTATGGTTCTGCTCGCAAGTCATATGTCAAAATCCTTGATACTATACACCATCAAGGATTGCGACTATGCCTTGGAGCTTTCAGAACCACGCCTGTTGAAAGTTTGTTTGTAGAAGCAAACGAGCCTTCTTTGTATCAAAGAAGAATAAAGCTCGCTTTGCAATATGCAACCAAATTAAAAGCATATCCTAACAACCCCGACCACGACTGTGTTTTCAAACCTCTTTATCAAAACATTTTCGAAAAGCATCCAAACAAAATTCAACCTTTTGGCCTCCGCATTAAATCTCATTTGGAAAATTCCGGTATAAATTTAGATGAAATTGCTGCAATCGAAATTCCACATAATCCCCCGTGGTTAAACCCCAAACCGATATTTATTTATGATCTAAGAAAACATAAAAAGTCCGACACAAACCCTATAATAATACAACAACATTATGCAGAAATTAAATCTTGTTACCCTGACTATGGCACTATTTATACAGACGGGTCAAAAGACGGTGATAAAGTCGCCTCGGCCGCTGTCTACGGAGAGCGTGTTGAAACTCGCCGGCTTCCGTCTGCCTCATCTGTATTTACAGCAGAGGCGCAAGCTATTCTTCTTGCGATGAAAATAGTAGCTTCGTCAGACGAATGCAAATTTATTGTCTGCTCCGATTCCTTGTCTTGTCTTCTGGCTATTGAACATTTCAAAATTAAAAATTCTTATATTTTTAAAATTATTCGAATTTACAAATCTCTTGTTGCTTTGGGGAAAGAGATTATCTTCTTCTGGATTCCCAGTCATGTCGGAATCCGTGGAATCACGGTCGTGGATCAGGAGGCTAAAAATGCCCTAAAGGATACTATTATTAACTGTAATATTCCTTTTACCGATTTTAAACCATTAATTTTTAAATATATTTCTAATTTGTGGCAGAGTGGTTGGAATCTCCAAGTTCATAATAAACTTCATGAGGTCCAGCCACTACTGCACACAAGTAATTTTAAGAGTTTTAGAGGTCGTAGAGACCAAGTTGTTTTAACACGGTGTCGTCTTGGTCATACCAGGACGACACATAGTTATATTTTAAACAATGAGCCACAACCCGAATGTGTGCCATGCAACAGTCCATACACCATCAAGCATGTCTTGATGGACTGTGTGGACGTGGCCCACATTCGGGAACGTTTTTATACTGTAAATACGTACAGTAGTTTGTTTACAACGGTCGCAGGCGACACAATTTTAAAATTTTTAAAGGAAATTAATTTGTACAGTAAAATTTAATTTTTCCGGCAATTTGTTATCTATATTTTTATTGTTTTACTTGCCTTTTATCTGTATATATGCTCATATTATTGTATGAGATAATGTTTTAGAACTAAGGGAGAGATGAACAATTTTGAAAAATATTAAATAATCAAATTATTATTACTTTCACGTCCTGAATATAGCTGAAATATTGCTTGCTGGACGTAAAACATCAATCAATCAATCAATCAATCAATCAAAAAAACAACAATCTTTAAATTTACTGCAGCTCAATAAAATTCTCGATTTAGAAATATCTTCCACTCCTCACAGAACATTAAATTCTTGTCAAGGGATCATTCATTACAGAGACGATGATCTCTCTGAACTAACGGACGAGGAAATTTGTGAAGAACTCAAACCTCAGGGTGTAACAAAGGTAAAAAGATTCATTGCCAAGAGACAAGGTATTCAGGTAAAACTGAATACCTTTCTGCTCAACTTTAATTCTCCATCTGTCCCTCAGTCTATCAAAATTGGACTATACAGCCCATTTATCCCAAATCCTGTGCGCTGCTTTAAATGCCAAAAATTTGGTCATGGCAAGGGACAATGTAGAGGCTCCTTGGTATGCTTCAACTGTGCAGAGGTAGGGCATGAGGGCTTTACCTGCACAAACAACCCAAAGTGTGCCAATTGTGGTGAAGCACACATGTCGTCCTCAAAAGATTGTCATCATTTTAAAAAAGAAAAGGACATACAAAAATTGAAAACATAAAGGAACATCACTTACCCTGAGGCTCGTCGTCTCTTTAGTTCAGTGAGTAATCCATCGTCTTCTGTAATGTCATATGCCAGTGTTACGAAACGCGTTTGCGTTACTTCTGAAACGCAAACCATGATCACCTGGCCTATAGATCAGAAAGACCCAACAAGACTACCGGCTCAAACCACTGATAAAATAATTACATCATCTCGAAAATCTTCGGCATCTCAAACTTCTACGCCTTCGGCAGCTACTACGTCTTCAACACCTTCTCAATCCTCAACTAATTCTTCAAGCAGCCCAAAAAAAATTCAAATATTAAGACCAATCCAAATACAAAATCTTCTAACTCCAATTCAAATTCAAATAAAAACTCAAATCAAAAAGGAGATCGTACTCCAAAACTGCTGCGGGATCCCATTAAGGTCCACAACAGGTTTGGAAGTCTAGATCATCTAGACACTACTATCTGGGGCGATCCCATGGATACACTACCCCCAGATACTGGATCTAAAAGTAGATCCCCCAGCAGAAGCCGGCGGAATAGCCCCAAAAAAACTGTCAACTATTCCCCTATTCGCAGACCATAATGGGTACAATAATACAATGGAATTGTCGAGGTCTCAAGATTAACTTTCTAGAAATTACTTTATTAGTTCAAGCCTTTCTTCCTGTTGCATTTTGCCTTCAAGAATCCCATCTAAAACGAAGTGATAACATATCTTTAAAAAACTACTCTTTATACAGCACATATGTAGAAGAGAATGATAGAGCTGCTGGCGGCTCTACCATTCTTGTAAAAGATCAAGTTCTACATAGCCCTGTAGATCTCAACACTGATCTTCAGGCGGTTGCTGTTAGAATATCTTTAGACAAAACGATTACCTTATGCTCTGTGTATATCCCTCCGAATTCTTCATTAAATTTAAATCAATTGAAACATCTTACTGATCAGCTTCCGGTCCCTTATATATTACTTGGGGACTTCAACGGGCACAACCCTTTATGGGGCAGTAACACAATAAACGATAAAGGTAGAATTATTGAAGGCTTGATGGATCAGGAAGATCTGTGTATTCTTAATGATGGAACCAATACATATTTACATCCTGGGAATGGATCATATTCGGCTATTGATCTTGCAATACCAGACCCTTCTCTGTTGCCCGATTTCTCATGGAAAGTCCATGACGATCTCTGTGGCAGTGATCACTTTCCCATTATCTTGGAATCTTTACACTCTTCAAACACAGAACGAGCCGCTCGGTATAAATTTGGCAAGGCCAATTGCGTTTATTTGAACAACTCTGTATAGAGCGACTTAACTCGGATGCTTTTGAAGCTGTTTCTGATCCTATTTTAAAATTCAATGAAACACTTATTTCAATTTCTGATGAAACAATTCCTAAGACCTCGACAAATCCAAAACATCCTAGTAAACCATGGTTCGATGACAGCTGTGAGGACGCTATTAAAGACCGGAAAGGAGCCGAACGACGCTTTAATAAACACCCAACTCAAAATAATCTCAACCATTTTCGAATTTTTCGAGCGAAAGCTCGCAGGGTAACGAAACAAAGACGACGCACCTCTTGGCGTAACTTTGTTTCTAAACTAAATAACCATACCCCCATGAATAAAATTTGGAACATGATTCGTAAAATTAAAGGTAAAAACAGTAAAGCAAATGTCCATCATTTAAAGGATGGACAAGACTTGTTAACATCAGAGTCAGACATATCAAATAAATTGGCCGAAACATTTGCAACACACTCCTCTGCTAAAAATTATCATCCCAATTTTCAGCGGATCAAATTTCAAAGAGAGAAATCAAGACTTAATTTCCAGTCAAACAATTTTGAAGATTATAATAAATCTTTTTCTTTGGAAGAGCTAAAAACTTCATTGAAGAAATCTCACGATACTGCATGTGGTCCAGATGACATCCATTATCAACTTCTCAAACATCTGCCACAATCTTCTCTCCAATGTCTTCTGAATCTTCTCAACAACATTTGGGAAACGGGTGACTTACCATCTATTTGGAAAATGGCCACTGTTGTGCCTATTCCAAAACCAGGCAAAGATCACTCGGAAGCGTCCAACTATCGGCCTATAGCCCTCACAAGCTGTCTTTGTAAAACCATGGAAAGGATGATTAACGATCGCCTTGTCTGGTTTTTAGAATCGAACAACCTAATCTCGAATATTCAGTGTGGATTCAGACAAGGTCGTAGTACTATTGATCATCTGGTGCGTTTCGAAACATATATTCGAAACGCATTTGCCAAAAACGAACATGTTGTGTCTATCTTTTTCGATTTAGAAAAAGCATATGACACAACATGGAAATATGGTATTTTAAAAGATCTTTTTGATATGGGGTTGAAAGGTAGACTTCCTACCTTTATCTCAAACTTTTTATTTGACAGAGAATTTAAAGTTAGGGTCAATTCTACGTTATCTGACCCTTTTGTACAGGAAATGGGTGTTCCCCAGGGCAGCATCCTTTCTGTCACTTTATTTAGTATTAAAATTAATAGCCTTGCTCAAGTTTTAAAAGATAATATTGATGGTTCTCTATATGTTGACGACTTCCTCATATGTTACCGAGGGAAAAATATGAATAATATCGAACGTCAGCTGCAGTTGTGTTTAAATAGAATAGAGAAATGGGCAATGGAGAATGGTTTTAAATTCTCCACTGCAAAAACTGTTGGGATGCATTTTTGTAATAAACGTAAGATGCATCCTGATCCTGAATTAAAATTATATAATAATCCTATCAAAATTGTAAAAGAAACTACTTTTCTTGGTCTCATATTTGATTCAAGGCTAACCTTTCTTCCCCATATCAAAATGTTAAAAAATAAATGTCTAAAGGCATTAGATATTTTAAAAGTCGTATCCAGCACCGACTGGGGTGCTGAATGTGATGTTTTACTCAATCTATATAGATCGCTGGTTCGATCGAAATTGGATTACGGTTGTTTTATTTATGGTTCTGCTCGCAAGTCATATGTCAAAATCCTTGATACTATACACCATCAAGGATTGCGACTATGCCTTGGAGCTTTCAGAACCACACCTGTTGAGAGTTTATATGTAGAAGCAGGCGAGCCTTCTTTGTATCAAAGAAGAATAAAGCTCGCTTTGCAATATGCAACCAAATTAAAGGCATATCCTGGCAACCCCGCCCACGACTGTGTTTTCAAACCTCTTTATCAAAACATTTTCGAAAAACATCCAAAATTCAACCTTTTGGCCTCCGAATTAAATCTCATTTGGAAAATTCTGGTATAAATTTAGATGAAATTGCTGCAATCGAAATTCCGCATAATCCCCCGTGGTTAAACCCCAAACCGATATTTATTTATGATCTAAGAAAACATAAAAAGTCCGACACAAACCATTTAATAATACAACAACATTATGCAGAAATTAAATCTTGTTACCCTGACTATAGTACTATTTACACAGACGGGTCAAAAGACGGTGATAAAGTCGCCTCGGCCGCTGTCTTCGGAGAGCGTGTTGAAACTCGCCGCCTTCCGTCTACCTCATCTGTATTTACAGCAGAGGCGCAAGCTATTCTTCTTGCGATGAAAATAGTTGCTTCGTCAGGCGAATGCAAATTTATTGTCTGCTCCGATTCCCTGTCTTGTCTACTGGCTATTGAAAATTTCAAAATTAAAAATCCTTACATTTTAAAAATTATTCAAATCTACAAATCACTTGTTGCTTTGGAAAAAGAAATTATCTTCTTCTGGATTCCCAGTCATGTCGGAATCCGTGGAAACACAGTCGTGGATCAGGAGGCTAAAAATGCACTAAAGGATACGATCATTAACTGTAGTATTCCTTTTACCGATTTTAAACCTTTAATTTTTAAATATATTTCTAATTTGTGGCAGAGTGGTTGGGATCTCCAAGTTCATAATAAACTTCATGAGATCCAGCCACTACTGCACACAAATAATTTTAAATGTTTTAGAGGTCGAAGAGACCAAGTTGTTTTAACAAGATGTCGTCTTGGTCATACCAGGACGACACATAGTTATATTTTAAACAATGAGCCACGACCCGAATGTGTGCCATGCAACAGTCCATACACCATTAAGCATGTCTTGATGGACTGTGTGGACGTGGCCCACATTCGGGAACGTTTCTATAGTGCAGATACGTATTTTAATTTATTTAAAACTGTCGCAGGCGACACAATTTTAAAGTTCTTAAAGGAAATTAATTTATTTAATAAAATTTAATTTCTCTATTAATTGTGATACTTAATATTTTTATTGTTTTAACTACCATTTTTATCTGTGTATATTCTCATATTATTGTATGAGATCACGTTTTAGTATAAGGAGGCATGACGTTCTACTAATTTAAAAATTATGGTTTTCACGTCCTGAATATAGCTGAAATATTGCTTGCTGGACGTTAAACATCAATCAATCAATCTCATAGCTGCAACACCGTGTGGGACCCGGGGCACTGGAGAATAGGCCCACGGCTTCCTCAGCCTGCAGTAAGAGTCTGCTAACAGAGGCAACACTTGCCGTGTGTTGCGACCCGTGTCGATTACAGGACGGGATTTCAGTAGGCCGGGTAAACGGTCCCGATAACTTACTGAACCCTTACTTTTTCTAGACTGAAATCGAGTTAGCCCTGACGTCGATGAATCGGCATGTCACGTCTTGCCCTTTGTGAATCCTTATAATTTAAGCTACTCTATTACATTAGTTTCCTTCAAACTGTTCCATGAAATGTATGTACCATTTAATAGACGGCTTCCTTACAGGATTTGCAAGGAAGGCGGTGGCTTAAGGGCAAAGCTTCCTCAGCTTTATAGAGGCGACATGTTTGCCGTGTGTTGCAACCCGTGATGGTGGAGGAAGGGATCCTGGTGGTTGAGAGATCACTCTCTGCTGCATCCATTAGGGTGGGTCGGCGGGTTTGATTTTCAATACACCACTTTGGCCCTGACTTCAACTAGACGGGAGACCGGATGGACCCGGTTCGGTCAATCGGCTGGTCATGCCGAGCCCTTAACAAGCTTGTTGTCATTTTTCTTATCACTTGATCTTGTGAATTTCTGTCTTAAAGTTGTTCAGTTACAAGCTGTTAAGAAGGCGGTGGCTCATGGGTCAATCGAGTAGATAGAGTTTCGAACGGTTGTTTCGCCAGTTAATTCTGGCACGAAGCTTGCGTTCGTGAAGAAATTCATCTATTTGAGTATACCACCCTTGGAACACCTGATGCTTTCTGCTGGTGATCCGCAGACACGAAGCATCGCCCCTGTTGGCACTCCGAGGCGGGTGGGTGACAAGGGTGGTGAAACATTTTTTGCATCATGGCTTCCGATGCACCTTTAATACAAACAAGTTCCAAAAAAAGAAAAAAATGAAATTCCGCTTGAAGACATAGTTGATGATGAACACTGGACAAGATTTATTGTATTGACTAGTAAGGATTCTAACAAACCTTTATGTAAAATTTCTCCTTTTGTCATAGAAAAAACCATCAAGGCTTGTGCAGGAGACGTTAAAAACGTCACTAAAATGAAATCTGGCTCTTTACTTATTGAAGTTTCTAAAAAACAGCAATCCGTAAATTTATTACAACTACATAAAATTTTAGATCTGGAAATTACATCAACGCCTCACAGAACATTAAATTCCTGTCAGGGTATTATTCATTACAGAGACGATGCTCTCTCTGAACTGACAGATGAAAAAATTTGCTTTGAACTGAAACCTCAGGGTGTTACAAAAGTAAAAAGATTTATTGCAAAAAGGCAAAATCAACAAATTAAACTGAATACCTTTCTTTTAAATTTCAATACTCCATCTGTCCCTAAATCAATCAAAATTGGACTGTACAATATTAAAGTCAGCGCATACATTCCGATTCCTGTGCGCTGCTTTAAATGTCAGAAATTTGGCCACGGAAAAGGACAATGTAGAGGCTCCTTGGTATGCTTTAAATGTGCAGAGGTAGGACATGAGGGCTTTACCTGCACAAATAATCCAAAGTGTGCCAATTGTGGTGAAGCCCTCATGTCCTCATCCAAGGATTGTGCTCACTTCAACAAAGAAAAAGAAATTTAAAAATTAAAAACCGAAAAAAATATCACATACCCTGAGGCACGTCGCCTCTTCAATTCAAACAATCTCTCGTCTCCTGCATCAACGTCATACGCCAGTGTGGCCAAACGCGTTCTCACTACAGTTGAAACGCAGACAATTATCACCTGGCCTATTGACAAAAAAGAACCTTTCAAACTAGCAATTCAGACAACAGACAAAATAATTCAATCTTCCAGGAAATCTTCATCCTCTCAAACTGCTACATCTTCGGCTCCATCTACATCATCAACTAATTCTTCAAGCAGCCCAAAAAAAAATTCAAAAAATACTATTTCCAATTCAAATTCTTCAAATTCTAATAAAAACTCAAATCAAAAAGGAGATCGTACTCCAAAACTGCTGCGGGATCCCATTAAGGTCCACAACAGATTTGGAAGTCTAGATCATCTAGACACACCCCGTGTGGGACCCGGGGCACAGGAGAATAGGCCCACGGCTTCCTCAGCCTGCAGTAAGAGTCTGCTAACAGAGGCAACACTTGCCGTGTGTTGCGACCCGTGTCGATTACAGGACGGGATTTCAGTAGGCCGGGTAAACGGTCCCGATAACCTACTGAACCCTTACTTTTTCTAGACGGGAAATCGAGTTAGCCCTGACTTCGATGAATAGGCATGTCACGTCTTGCCCTTTGTGAATCCTTATCATTTAAGCTACTCTATTACATTATTTTCCTTTTAACTGTTCCACGAAATGTATTACCATTTAATAGACGGCTCCCTTACAGGATTTGCAAAGAAGGCGGAGGCTGAAGGGCAAAGCTTCCTCAGCTTTATAGAGGCGACATGTTTGCCGTGTGTTGCAACCCGTGATGGTGGAGGAAGGGATCCTGGTGGTTGAGAGATCACTCTCTGCTGCATCCATTAGTGCGGGTCAGCGGGTTTCGATTTTCAATACACCACTTTGGCCCTAACTTCAACTAGACGGGCGGCCGGATGGACCCGGTTCGGTCAATCGGCTGGTCACGCCGAGCCCTTAACAAGCTTGTCCTCATTCTTATCACTTGATTATATCTTATGAATCTTACTACCAAAGTTGTTTAATAACAGGCTGTTAAGAAGGCGGTGGCTAATGGGTCAATCAAGTGGACAGAGTTTCGAACGGTTGTTTCGCCAGTTAGCTCTGGCACGAGGCTTGCGTTCGCAAAGAAATTCGTCTGTTTGAGTATACCACCCTTGGAACACCTGATGCTTTCTGCTGGTTATCCGCAGAGACCAAGCATCGCCCCTGTTGGCACTCCGTGGCGGGTGGGTGACAAGGGTGGTGAACCGCATTCTTTTCATCATGGCTTCTAAAACATTAAATGTAACATGTCCAAAAAAAAAGAAAAAATGACTTACCGCTTGAAGAGATTGTTGATGAAGATTTCTGGTCAAGATTCATTGTATTATCCAGCAAAGATCCCAGTAAACCAATAACTAAAGTCTCTCCATTTATTATTGAAAAAGTGATAAAAGGTTGTGCAGGAGATGTTAAGAACGTCACCAAGATGAAATCTGGTGGTCTTCTCATCGAATGCAACAAAAAACACCAATCCTTGAACTTGCTTAAACTTACAAAAATTATAGATTTAGAAATTTCGGCCTCCCCCCATAGAACATTAAACTCAAGTCAAGGAATCATTCATTATCGCGACGATGATCTCGCCGAACTTACTGACGACGAGATCTGCACAGAATTACAACCTCAGGGTATTACAAAAGTTAAACGATTTATTGCCAACAGACAAGGTGTTCAGGTTAAACTGAACACCTTCCTTCTAAATTTTAACTCTCCAACTGTCCCCCAATCAATCAAAATAGGTCTCCAAAATATTAAAGTCAGCGCATATATTCCCAACCCTGTGAGCTGCTTCAAATGTCAGAAATTCGGACACGGAAAAGGACAGTGTAAAGGAACAATCGTATGTTTTCGGTGTGCAGAGCCAGGGCATGAGGGCTTTACCTGCACTAAAACTCCAAAATGTGCTAACTGTGGTGAAGCCCACATGTCCTCCTCAAAAGACTGTCAGCACTTTAAAAAAGAAAAGGAAATCCAAAAATTAAAAACCGAAAAAAACATCACCTACCCTGAGGCTCGTCGTCTGTACAGTTCGGCGAGCAATCCATCATCTTCTGCCACATCATACGCCAGCGTGACCAAACGCGTTTATGTAACATCTGAAACGCAAACTATGATCACCTGGCCTATTGGTAAAAAAGACCCAGAACGACTTCCAGTTGAAACAACTGACAAAATCATTTCATCCCGGAAATCTTCCTCATCTCAAACTTCTACTTCTTCGGCATCAAATCAAAATAAACCATCAACTTCTTCTTCAAGCACCCCAAAAAATTCAAATGTTAACTCAAATTCAAATGCAAACTCAAATAAAAAAGGAGATCGAACTTCAAAACTGCTTCGGGATCCCATTAAGATCCACAACAGGTTTGGAAGTCTAGATAATCTAGACACTACTATCTGGGGCGATCCCATGGATACACTACCCCCAGATACTGGATCTAAAAGTAGATCCCCCAGCAGAAACCGGCGGAATAGCCCCAAAAAAACTGTCAACTATTCCCCTATTCGCAGACCATAATGGGTACAATAATACAATGGAATTGTCGAGGTCTTAAGATTAATTTTCTTGAAATTACATTATTAGTTCAAGCCTTTCTTCCTGTTGCATTTTGCCTCCAAGAATCCCACCTAAAACGAAGTGACAACATATCTTTAAAAAACTACTCTATATACAGCGCATATGTAGACGAGAATGATAGAGCTGCTGGCGGCTCTACCATTCTTGTAAAAGATCAAGTTTTACATAGCCCTGTAGATCTCAACACTGATCTTCAGGCGGTTGCTGTAAGGATATCTTTAGATAAAACGATTACTTTATGTTCTGTGTATATCCCTCCGAATTCGTCAGTAAATTTAAATCAGTTGAAACATCTTACTGATCAGCTTCCGGCCCCTTATATATTACTTGGGGACTTCAACGGACACAACCCTTTATGGGGCAGTAACACAATAAACGATAAAGGTAAAATTATTGAAGGCTTAATTAATCAGGAGGATCTGTGTATTTTTAATGATGGAACCAAAACATATTTACATCCTGGGAATGGATCATATTCGGCTATTGATCTTACAATAGCAGATCCTTCTCTGTTGCCCGATTTCTCATGGAAAGTCCATGACGATCTATGTGGCAGTGATCACTTCCCCATTATATTGGAATCTTTACACTCTTCAAACACAGAACGAATCGCTCGGTATAAATTTGGCAAGGCCAATTGGCCTCTATTTGAACAACTCTGTATAGAGCGACTTAACTCTGACGTTTTTGAAGCTGTTTCTGATCCAATTTTAAAATTCAACGAAACACTTATTTCAATTGCTGATGAAACAATTCCTAAGACCTCGACAAATCCAAAACATCCTAGTAAACCATGGTTCGATGACAGCTGTGAGGATGCTATTAAAGATCGGAAAAAGGCCGAACGACGCTTTAATAAACACCCAACTCAAAATAATCTTAACCATTTCCGAATTTTTCGAGCGAAAGCTCGCAGGGTGACGAAACAAAGACGACGCACCTCTTGGCGTGACTTTGTTTCTAAACTAAATAACCATACCCCTATGAATAAAATTTGGAACATGATTCGTAAAATTAAAGGTAAAAACAGTAAAGCTAATGTCCATCATTTAAAAGATGGACAAGACTTGTTAACATCAGAGTCAGATATATCTAACAAATTGGCCGAAACATTTGCAAAACACTCGTCCGCTGAAAATTATCATCCCGATTTTCAGCGTATCAAAACTCAAAAAGAAAAATCAAAACTTAATTTCCAGTCCAAAAATTTAGAAGATTACAATATACCTTTTTCTTTGGAAGAGCTAAAAACTTCATTGAACAAATCTAACGATACAGCATGTGGTCCAGATGACATCCATTATCAACTTCTCAAACATCTGCCACAATCTTCTCTCCAATGCCTTTTGAATCTTCTTAACAACATTTGGGAAACCGGTGATTTACCATCTATTTGGAAAATGGCCACTGTTATGCCTATTCCAAAGCCAGGAAAAGATCACTCTGAAGCGTCCAACTATCGGCCTATAGCAGTCACAAGCTGTCTCTGTAAAACCATGGAAAGGATGATCAATGATCGCCTTGTCTGGTTTTTAGAATCAAACAACCTATTGTCTAATATTCAATGTGGATTTAGACAAGGGCGAAGTACCCTAGATCATCTTGTGCGTTTTGAAACGTATATTAGAAACGCATTTGCCAAAAATGAACATGTTGTGTCTATCTTTTTCGATTTAGAAAAAGCATATGACACAACATGGAAATATGGTATTTTAAAAGATCTTTTTGATATGGGGTTGAAAGGTAGACTTCCTACCTTTATTTCAAACTTTTTATCAAACAGAGAATTTAAAGTTAGGGTAAATTCTACTTTATCTAACCCTTTTGAACAGGAAATGGGTGTTCCCCAGGGCAGCATCCTTTCTGTCACTTTATTTAGTATTAAAATTAATAGCCTTGCTCAAGTTTTAAAAGATAATATTGATGGTTCTCTATATGTTGACGACTTCCTCATATGTTACCGAGGAAAACACATGAATAATATTGAACGTCAACTTCAATTATGTTTAAATAGAATAGAGAAATGGGCAGTGGAGAATGGTTTTAAATTCTCTACTGCAAAAACCGTTGGGATGCATTTTTGTAATAAACGAAAGATGCATCCTGATCCCGAATTAAAATTATATAATAATCCTATTAAAATTGTAAAAGAAACTACTTTTCTTGGTCTCATATTTGATTCAAGGCTAACCTTTCTACCCCATATCAAAATGTTGAAAAATAAATGCCTTAAAGCATTACATATTTTAAAAGTCGTATCCAGCACCGACTGGGGTGCTGAATGCGATGTTTTACTCAATCTATATAGATCGCTGGTTCGATCGAAATTGGATTACGGTTGCTTTATTTATGGTTCAGCTCGCAAGTCATATGTCAAAATCCTTGATACTATACACCATCAAGGATTGCGACTATGCCTTGGAGCTTTCAGAACCACACCTGTTGATAGTTTATATGTTGAAGCAAACGAGCCTTCTTTGTATCAAAGAAGAATTAAGCTCGGTTTGCAATATGCAACCAAATTAAAGGCTTATCCTGGCAATCCTGCTCACGACTGTGTTTTCAAACCTCTTTACAGATCAGTTTTTGAAAAAAACTCAAATAAAATTAAACCTTTTGGCCTGAGAATAAAACCTCATTTGGAAAATTCTGGTGTAAATGTAGATGAAATTGCCATTATTAAAATTCCTAAAAATCCCCCTTGGTTAAATCCGAAACCTACATTTATTTATGATCTTAGAAGATTTAAAAAGTCCGACACCAACCCTCTATTATTACAACAACATTTTGCAGAGATAAAATCTTACTATCCTGACCATAGTGCAATTTATACAGACGGATCGAAGGACGGTGATAAAGTTGCATCAGCCGCTGTCTTAGGAGAGCGTGTTGAGACTCGCCGTCTTCCCTCTGCATCCTCTGTATTTAGTGCAGAAGCTCAAGCAATTCTTCTTGCACTGAAAATTGTCGCTACGTCAGATGAGCGTTATTTTATCATCTGTTCAGACTCTTTGTCTTGTCTTCTTTCTATTGAAAATTCGAAAACAAAAAATCCATTTATTTTAAAAATACTTGAAATTTATAAATATCTTGTTACTGTTGGAAAAGAGGTTGTGTTTTTCTGGATTCCCAGTCATGTGGGAATTCATTGAAACACAGTTGTTGACCAGGAAGCCAAGAAGGCCTTAAATGATGAAATTATTTTGTGTTCAGTTCCTTTTAATGATTTTAAACCTTACATTTTCAATTATATCTCTACTTTGTGGCAGGGTGGCTGGGATCTCCAAGTTCATAATAAACTTCATGAGATCCAGCCACAACTGCGCAAAGGTAATTTTAATTGTTATAGAGATCGTCGAAGAGACCAAGTTATTTTAACCAGGTGTCGTCTTGGTCATACCAGGACGACACATAGTTTTATTTTAAATAACGAGCCAAGACCCGAGTGTGTGCCATGCCACTGTCCATATACCATCAAGCATGTCTTGATGGACTGTATTGACGTGGCACCCATTCGGGAACGTTTTTATTCGGTTAATTCATATTATAATTTATTTACAACTGTCGCTGGCGACACAATTTTACAGTTTTTAAAAGAAATTAATTTATACAGCAAAATCTAATTTGTCTTTAAATTTTGATATTGATATCTTTTATTGTTTTAATTTTCGTTTTATCTGTATATATGCTCATAGTATTGTATGAGATCACATTTTATCATTCAAGGAGGAATATTCTTGAAATAATTTAATTATTTACAAATTTTCACGTCCTGAATATAGCTGAAATATTGCTTGCTGGACGTAAAACAACAATTAATCAATCAATCAATCATCTAGACACCACTATCTGGGGCGATCCCATGGATACACTACCCCCAGATACTGGATCAAAATAATCTTAACCATTTCCGAATTTTTCGAGCGAAAGCTCGCAGGGTAACGAAACAAAGACGACGCACTTCTTGGCGTAACTTTGTTTCTAAACTGAATAACCATACCCCCATGAATAAAATTTGGAACATGATTCGTAAAATTAAAGGTAAAAACAGTAAAGCAAATGTCCATCATTTAAAGGATGGACAAGACTTGTTAACGTCAGAGTCAGACATATCAAATAAATTGGCCGAAACATTTGCAACACACTCCTCTGCTGAAAATTATCATCCCACTTTTCAGCGGATCAAAATTCAAAAAGAAACATCAAAGCTTAATTTCCAGTAAAAAAATTTAGAAGATTATAATAAACCTTTTTCTTTGGAAGAGCTAAAAACTTCATTGAACAAATCTCACGATACAGCATGTGGTCCAGATGACATCCATTATCAACTTCTCAAACATCTGCCACAATCTTCTCTCCAATGTCTTCTAAATCTTCTTAACAACATTTGGGAAACGGGTGACTTACCATCTATTTGGAAAATGGCCACTGTTGTGCCTATTCCAAAACCAGGAAAAGATCACTCGGAAGCGTCCAACTATCGGCCTATAGCCCTCACAAGCTGTCTTTGTAAAACCATGGAAAGGAGATCAACGATCGCCTTGTCTGGTTTTAGAATCGAACAACCTAATCTCGAATATTCAGTGTGGATTCAGACAAGGTCGTAGTACTATTGATAATCTGGTGCGTTTCGAAACATATATTCGAAACGCATTTGCCAAAAACGAACATGTTGTGTCTATCTTTTTCGATTTAGAAAAAGCATATGACACAACATGGAAATATGGTATTTTAAAAGATCTTTTTGATATGGGGTTGAAAGGTAGACTTCCTACCTTTATCTCAAACTTTTTATCTGACAGAGAATGTAAAGTTAGGGTCAATTCTACGTTATCTGACCCTTTTGTACAGGAAATGCTGTTCCCCAGGGCAGCATCCTTTCTGTGACTTTATTTAGTATTAAAATTAATAGCCTTGCTAAAGTTTTAAAAGATAATATTGATGGTTCTCTATATGTTGACGACTTCCTCATATGTTACCGAGGGAAAAATATGAATAATATCGAACGCCAGCTGCAGTTGTGTTTAAATAGAATAGAGAAATGGGCAATGGAGAATGGTTTTAAATTCTCCACTGCAAAAACTGTTGGGATGCATTTTTGTAATAAACGTAAGATGCATCCTGATCCTGAATTAAAATTATATAATAATCCTATCAAAATTGTAAAAGAAATTACTTTTCTTGGTCTCATATTTGATTCAAGGCTAACCTTTCTTCCCCATATCAAAATGTTAAAAAATAAATGCCTAAAGGCATTAGATATTTTAAAAGTCGTATCCAGCACCGACTGGGGTGCTGAATGTGATGTTTTACTCAATCTATATAGATCGCTGGTTCGATCGAAATTGGATTACGGTTGTTTTATTTATGGTTGTGCTCGCAAGTCATATGTCAAAATCCTTGATACTATACACCATCAAGGATTGCGACTATGCCTTGGAGCTTTCAGAACCACACCTGTTGAGAGTTTATATGTAGAAGCAGGCGAGCCTTCTTTGTATCAAAGAAGAATAAAGCTCGCTTTGCAATATGCAACCAAATTAAAGGCATATCCTGGCAACCCCGCCCACGACTGTGTTTTCAAACCTCTTTATCAAAACATTTTCGAAAAACATCCAAACAAAATTCAACCTTTTGGCCTCCGAATTAAATCTCATTTGGAAAATTCTGGTATAAATTTAGACGAAATTGCTGCAATCGAAATTCCGCATAATCCCCCGTGGTTAAACCCCAAACCGATATTTATTTATGATCTAAGAAAACATAAAAAGTCCGACACAAACCATTTAATAATACAACATTATGCAGAAATTAAATCTTGTTACCCTGACTATAGTACTATTTACACAGACGGGTCAAAAGACGGTGATAAAGTCGCCTCGGCCGCTGTCTTCGGAGAGCGCGTTGAAACTCGCCGCCTTCCGTCTGCCTCATCTGTATTTACAGCAGAGGCGCAAGCTATTCTTCTTGCGATGAAAATAGTAGCTTCGTCAGACGAATGCAAATTTATTGTCTGCTCAGATTCCCTGTCTTGTCTACTGCCTATTGAAAATTTTAAAATTAAAAATCCTTACATTTTAAAAATTATTCAAATCTACAAATCTCTTGTTGCTTTGTGAAAAGAGATTATCTTCTTCTGGATTCCCAGTCATGTCGGAATCCATGGAAACACAGTCGTGGATCAGGAGGCTAAAAATGCATTAAAGGATACCATCATTAACTGTAATATTCCTTTTGCCGATTTTAAAGCGTTTATTTTTACAGGAGTATAGGCCCACGGCTTCCTCAGCCTGCAGTAAGAGTCTGCTAACAGAGGCAACACTTGCCGTGTGTTGCGACCCGTGTCGATTACAGGACGGGATTTCAGTAAGCCGGGTAAACGGTCCCGATAACTTACTGAACCCTTACTTTTTCTAGACGGGAAATCGAGTTAGCCCTGACTTCGATGAATCGGCATGTCACGTCTTGCCCTTTGTGAATCCTTATCATTTAAGCTACTCTTACATTATTTTCCTTCGAACTGCTCCATGAAATGATAGACGGCTTCCTTATAGGATTTGCAAAGAAGGCGGTGGCTGAAGGGCAAAGCTTCCTCAGCTTTATAGAGGCGACATGTTTGCCGTGTGTTGCAACCCGTGATGGTGGAGGAAGGGATCCTGGTGGTTGAGAGATCACTCTCTGCTGCATCCATTAGTGCGGGTCAGCGGGTTTCGATTTTCAATACACCACTTTGGCCCTGACTTCAACTAGACGGGAGACCGGATGGACCGGTTCGGTCAATCGGCTGGTCATGCCGAGCCCTTAACAAGCTTGTCTTATTTTTCTTATCACTTGATCATATCTTGTGAATTTCAGTCCCAAAGTTGTTCAGTTACAAGCTGTTAAGAAGGCGGTGGCTCATGGGTCAATCGAGTAGATAGAGTTTCGAACGGTTGTTTCGCCAGTTAACTCTGGCACGAAGCTTGCGTTCATTAAGAAATTCATCTATTTGAGTATACCACCCTTGGAACACCTGATGCTTTCTGCTGGCGATCCGCAGAGACCAAGCATCGCCCCTGTTGGCACTCCGTGGAGGGTGGGTGACAAGGGTGGTGAACCGCATTTTTCTCATCATGGCTACTGAAAAACAAATAAAAAATGGTCCAAAAAAAAAGAAAAAATGACTTACCGCTTGAAGAGATGGTTGATGAAGACTTCTGGTCAAGATTTATTGTATTATCCAGCAAAGATCCTAGTAAACCCATAACTATAGTCTCTCCATTCGTTATTGAAAAAGTGATAAAAGGTTGTGCAGGAGATGTTAAGAACGTCACCAAGATGAAATCTGGTGGTCTTCTCATTGAATGCAACAAAAAACACCAATCCTTGAACTTGCTAAAACTTACAAAAATTATAGATTTAGAAATTTCGCCCTCCTCCCATAGAACATTAAACTCAAGTCAAGGAATTATTCATTATCGCGACGATGATCTCGCCGAGCTTACAGACGACGAGATCTGTACAGAATTACAACCTCAGGGTATTACAAAAGTTAAAAGATTTATTGCCAACAGACAAGGTGTTCAGGTTAAACTGAACACCTTCCTTCTAAATTTTAACTCTCCAACTGTCCCCCAATCAATCAAAATAGGTCTCCAAAATATTCCCAACACTGTGGGCTGCTTTAAATGTCAAAAGTTCGGCCACGGAAAGGGACAGTGCAGAGGTCACCAGATTTGTTTTAAGTGTGCAGAGGAAGGACATGAGGGCTTCACCTGCACTAAAACTCCAAAGTGTGCTAATTGTGGTGAAGCCCACATGTCCTCATCTAAGGACTGTCAGCACTTTAAAAAGGAAAAAGAAATTCAAAAAATAAAAACTGAAAAAAAAACATCCCTTACCCTGAGGCTCGTCGTCTGTATAATACAACGAATAATCCCTCGTCTCCTGCATCAACGTCATACGCCAGTGTAGCCAAACGCGTTCTCACGTCAGTTGAAACGCAGACAATCATCACCTGGCAGAGTGGTTGGGATCTAGAAGTCCATAATAAACTTCATGAGATACAACCACTTCTGCATGCAAATAATTTTAAATTTTAAATCATACGGAGGTCGTAGAGACCAAGTAGTTTTAACTAGGTGTCGTCTTGGTCATACCAAGACGACACACAGTTATATTTTAAATGGTGAACCACGACCCGAGTGTGTGCCATGCGACAGCCCGTACACAATCAAGCATGTCTTGATGGACTGTGTTGACGTGGCCCACATTCGGGAACGTTTTTATTCTGTAAGTTCTTACTTTAATTTGTTTACAAATGTCGCTGGCGACAAAATTCTACAGTTCTTAAAGGAAATTAATTTGTATAATAAAATATAATCTCATACCATAACTATGCTGTTATTTAATATTTTATTATTTTAATCAGGTTATTTTTATGTGTATATACCCTCATTCTATTGTGTGAGATTACAATTTAACTATATTTCGACAAGGTTGTTTCTATGCCAACTTTCTAATTGTAAAACATCATCAATTTATAAATTGTTCACGTCCTGAATATAGCTGAAATATTGCTTGCTGGACGTTAAACATCAATCAATCAATCAATCAATCAAGCAGCCAAAAAAAAATTCAAAAAATATCAACTCCAATTTAAATTCTTCTAACTCAAATAAAAACTCAAATCAAAAAGGAGATCGTACTCCAAAACTGCTGAGGGATCCCATAAAGGTCCACAACAGGTTTGGAAGTCTAGATCATCTAGACACTACTATCTGGGGCGATCCCATGGATACACTACCCCCAGATACTGGATCTAAAAGTAGATCCCCCAGCAGAAACCGGCGGAATAGCCCCAAAAAAACTGTCAACTATTCCCCTATTCGCAGACCATAATGGGTACAATAATACAATGGAATTGTCGAGGTCTTAAGATTAATTTTCTTGAAATTACTTGCCCCGTGCGGGATCCGGGTGGCTAAAAGAATAGACCGCAGTCGCGCTAGCTTGTCGTAAAAGGCGACTTAATAGCGCCCAGTACCCTGACCGGCGTGTCAGGTCGGTTTGCCTAAAGACCGATTGGGATGTGTGCCCCAGGTGGTTGAATGGGGTACCCCTGGCAAGCTGGGGTTGTCAGGGCATAATACGGAAAACCTGACCGCAAACCATATTAGTGCACCGTGTTGGGAAAAATGCCACGTTCCTCGCACGTTAAAGAACGCTGCTGTAGTATTCGCTATGAGTAGGGATTTCGATCCCGCTACAGGAGGCTAAATTGCCCGACCCTATCCATCCTCCCATTTGCCAGTGGCAATCTAAAATCCGTTACCCCTATTTTTCCTTGTGTCCCATCCCATTTTCATTCATCATAATTTCATGTTCATTTTATCATCCATTTCATGTTCATCGCCTGAATATAGCTGAAATATTGCTGCTCGGGCGTTAAACACCATTAATCAATCAATCAATCAATCTTGAAATTACTTTATTAGTTCAAGCCTTTCTTCCTGTTGCATTTTGCCTCCAAGAATCCCATCTAAAACGAAGTGATAACATATCCTTAAAAAACTACTCTATATACAGCACATATGTAGACGAGAATGATAGAGCTGCTCTACCATTCTTATACAAGATCAAGTTCTACATAGCCCTGTAGATCTCAACACTGATCTTCAGATGGTTGCTGTTAGAATATCTTTAGACAAAACAATTACTTTATGCTCTGTGTATATCCCTCCGAATTCTTCATTAAATTTAAATCAGTTGAAACATCTTATTGATCAGCTTCCGGCCCCTTATATATTACTTGGGGACTTCAACGGACACAACCCTTTATGGGGCAGTAACACAATAAATGATAAAGGAAAAATTATTGAAGGCTTAATGAATCAGGAAGATCTGCGTATTTTTAATGATGGAACCAATACATATTTACATCCTGGGAATGGATCATATTCGGCTATTGATCTTACAATAGCAGATCCTTCTCTGCTGCCCGATTTCTCATGGAAAGTCCATGACGATCTCTGTGGCAGTGATCACTTTCCCATTATATTGGAATCTTTGCACTCCTCCGTCACAGAACGAGCCGCTCGGTATAAATTTAACAGAGCCAATTGGCCTCTATTTGAACAACTCTGTATAGAGCGACTTAACTCGGATACTTTTGAAGCTATTTATGATCCAGTTTTAAAATTCAATGAAATACTCATTTCAATTGCTGATGAAACAATTCTTAAGACCTCGACAAATCCAAAACATCCTAGTAAACCATGGTTCGATGACCGCTGTGAGGACGCTATTAAAGACCGGAAAAAAGCCGAACGACGCTTTAATAAACACCCAACTCAAAATAATCTTAACCAATTCCGAATTTTTCGAGCGAAAGCTCGCAGGGTAACGAAACAAAGACGACGCACCTCTTGGCGTAACTTTGTTTCTAAATTAAACAACCATACCCCTATGAATAAAATTGGGAACATGATTCGTAAAATTAAAGGTAAAAACAGTAAAGAAAATGTCCATCATTTAAAGGATGGACAAGACTTGTTAACATCAGAGTCAGACATATCAAATAAATTGGCCGAAACATTTGCAACACACTCCTCTGCTGAAAATTATCATCCCAATTTTCAGCGGATCAAAATTCAAAAAGAATAATCAAAACTTAATTTCCTCTCAAAAAATTTAGAAGATTATAATAAACCTTTTTCTTTGGAAGAGCTAAAAACTTCATTGAACAAATCTCACGATACAGTATGTGGTTCAGATGACATCCATTATCAACTTCTCAAACATCTGCCACAATCTTCTCTCCAATGTCTTCTGAATCTTCTTAACAACATTTGGGAAACGGGTAACTTACCATCTATTTGGAAAATGGCCACTGTTGTGCCTATTCCAAAACCAGGAAAAGATCACTCAGAAGCGTCTAATTATCGGCCTATAGCCCTCACAAGCTGTCTTTGTAAAACCATGGAAAGGATGATTAATGATCGCCTGGTCTGGTTTTTAGAATCAAACAACCTTCTGTCAAATATCCAATGTGGATTTAGACAAGGGCGAAGTACCCTAGATCATCTGGTGCGTTTCGAAACATGCATAAGAAACGCATTTGCCAAAAATGAACATAGTGTCGATCTTTTTCGATCTAGAAAAAGCTTACGACACAACATGGAAATATGGCATTTTAAAAGATCTTTTTGATATGGGGTTGAAAGGTAGACTTCCTACCTTCATTTTAAATTTTTTGTCTGATAGAGAATTTAAAGTTCGTGTGAATTCAACTCTATCTGACCCTTTTGAACAAGAAATGGGTGTTCCTCAAGGTAACACCCTTTCTGTTACTTTATTCAGTATTAAAATTAATAGTCTTGCTAAAGTCTTGAAAGATAATATTGATGGTTCTCTATATGTTGACGATTTTCTCATTTGTTATCGAGGAAAAAACATGAATAATATTGAACGTCAACTACAGTTATGTTTAAATAGAATAGAAAAATGGGCAATGGAGAATGGTTTTAAATTCTCCACTGCCAAAACTGTTGGCATGCATTTTTGCAACAAAAGAAAAATGCATCCAGATCCCGAACTTACATTATATAACAATCCTATAAAAATTGTGAAAGAAACTACTTTTCTTGGTTTAATATTCGATTCAAAGCTCACCTTTCTTCCCCATATCAAAATGTTAAAAAATAAATGCCTAAAGGCATTAGATATTTTAAAAGTCGTAGCCAACACCGACTGGGGTGCTGAGTGCGACGTTTTACTTAATCTGTATAGATCGCTGGTTCGATCTAAATTGGATTATGGTTGTTTTATTTATGGTTCGGCTCGCAAGTCATATGTCAAAATCCTTGATACGGTTCATCATCAAGGATTGCGACTATGTCTTGGAGCCTTTCGAACCACACCTATAGACAGCTTATATGTAGAAGCAGGCGAGCCTTCTTTGTATCAAAGAAGAATAAAGCTCGCTTTGCAATATGCAACCAAATTAAAGGCATATCCTGGCAACCCTGCCCACGACTGTGTTTTTAAACCTCTTTACCAAAACATTTTCGAAAAACATCCAAACAAAATTCAACCTTTTGGCATTCGAATTAATTCTCATTTAGAAAATTCAGGTATAAATTTAAATGAGATTGCTGCAATCGGGATCCCACGAAATCCTCCTTGGCTAAACCCCAAACCGGTATTTATTTTTGATTTACAAAAACAAAAAAAGTCAGAAACAAACCCGTTAATAATACAACAACATTTTGCAGAAATTAAATCATGTTACCCTGACTACAGTACTATTTATACAGACGGGTCAAAAGATGACAATATTGCTGCTCGGGCGTTAAACACCATTAATCAATCAATCAAAAGATGACGATAAAGTTGCCTTGGCCGCTGTCTTCGGAGAGCGTGTTGCGACTCGTAGTCTCCCGTCTGCCTCATCCGTATTTACTGCTGAGGCGCAAGCTATTCTTCTTGCCATGAAAATAGTTGCTTCGTCAGACGAGTGCAAATTTATTATCTGCTCAGATTCCCTCTCGTGTCTACTTGCTATTCAAAATTTCAAAATTAAAAACCATTATATTTTAAAAATAATTGAAATTTTCAAATCTCTAATAGCTGTGGGAAAAGAGGTTGTGTTTTTCTGGATCCCAAGTCACGTTGGAATCAAAGGGAACACAGTCGTGGATCAGGAGGCAAAGAATGCCCTTAAGAATAATATTATAAACTGTGATATTCCTTTTACTGATTTTAAACCAATAATTTTTAAATATATTTCTAGTTTGTGGCAGAGTGGTTGGGATCTCCAAGTTCATAATAAACTTCGTGAGATCCAGCCACTACTGCATACAAGTAATTTTAAAAGTTTTAGAGGTCGCAGAGACCAAGTTGTTTTAACACGGTGTCGTCTTGGTCATACCAGGACGACACATAGTTATATTTTAAATAATGAGCCACGACCCGAATGTGTGCCATGCAACAGTCCATACACCATCAAGCATGTCTTGATGGACTGTGTGGACGTGGCCCACATTCGGGAACGTTTCTATTTTGTAGATACGTTTTTTAACTTATTTAAAACTGTCGCAGGCGACACAATTTTAAAGTTCTTGAAAGAAATTAATTTATATAGCAAAATTTAATTTCACTATTAATTGTGAAGATTGATACTTTTTATTGTTTTAACTACCATTTTTATCTGTATATATATTCTCATATTATTGTATGAGATAAAGTTTTAGTATAAAAGGGAGGCATGACGTACTACTAATTTAAAATACTAACAACTTAAAAATTATAATTTTCACGTCCTGAATATAGCTGAAATATTGCTTGCTGGACGTTAAACAACAAATAATCAATCAATCTTATGAACAACATCAAATCAACAAGTTCTCTACCCTTCCTGCTAAAAGGCACAAGGTTAAACAGCAACTTTGCCAACTAAAAAACAAATAGCAAAGTAAACCGCCCGAACAACAAGAGCCGAAAGTCCATTTACAGACAAAGCCAATAGTTCTTGTACATGGAGTCATAATGGTGCATTGTCTGACGTTTTAAATTTCGAATGCCTATCAGACTGTAAGTATGATACTTCAATGTTTTTTGTTTTCCTATCGAAAGAGTGACGTCACAGTGGCATTGGATAGTTTTGCAGACCTTTCTGATGTTTAAGAAAATTTAGCAGAACAGTCAACCAAGATTTGCAAAGAGGAACCTCCTTTGCATCAGCTTATTTTGATACATATGATTGGTTAAATGTTTGCTTTACGTGCAGCGAGCAGTATTTTAGCTACATCCAGGAATAGAACACGACAAGTTACAAACCAAAGATGGACAAAATGCAAAATGGAAAACTGTGAATTCCACTAGAGAAGAATGGTAGGTGCGTAATATTTAGCATTTTGTTTCGTGGCATTCTCCAAACACGTTGCCCACTGTGGTCCGCGGTCAAGTTGAAAGTATTATGACCGCACATCAACCCAACGAGAGGGCCTTCCATTTCCGCCATCTATGGCACGTGCCTGTCAGCTCTGCTGTTCGAGATGGAGATGAACAAAGTTAAACATTCTTCATATTTTATTTAGAATGTGGTATTTTAAATTCAAATTATAAAAATTAGGGCTGAACTTAAATGTAAGCACAACGGCTGTTTTATATTTACATTTGTGCGTCTCGTTCCGTTTACTTTGTACATTTATTTTGTATTGTAGAAGCAATGAAAATGTAAAATAAAATGAATACAGAAATTCAACACCACGAAAAAACAAAAGTGAAGTTAAGAGAAAGGTTAAGAAATATAAAATTTTATCGATCTAATCAGAAGATGAAGCGCCAAGGAGTTACCATAATAAATCGGGATTAAATCAATTTTGATTAAAGAAATAAAAATAGCCAGAACGCATTACGGGATAATAAAGTCAGCTATAAATATAACCTGTTTGAACTTCCATTTTGCACTGCTTAATTATTTCGATTTTTTATGGATTCTTCGCCAAAAATTCTACAAATATTGTTCTTGATTAGCTTTAGAATTCACACAATCTGTCGGACAGTCAGTGTCTTTTTAGTACCAGACTTCTTCTGGACATTTGTACTTTGTATCAAGATGTCTTTTAACAGGTTCTTGTATGCACTGACCATCCGGATCTTCTACTGTGCTGAATCGCTGCGAATCAGCTATATTCAGAAGAACAAGTAAACAAACAAATCAATTTGGCTAAACTAAGGACAAAAATGTTCACTGCCACCGTTAAAGTACGAGGTATGATTGATTGGATGTTTGCTTTGCCTTCAGCGAGCAGTATTTCAGATATATTCAGCACGGGAACAAGTTAACAAACAATACATCAATTGAGAAAGGGATGAGATGGGACACGGGGATCAAAATTTAGACTGCCACTGGAAAAGTACGGAGTATTAGGGTCGGAGAAGTTAGCCTTTTGTAGCGGCTACAACAATGAGCCTACTCTTTTTCGAAATCTACAAAAGGGATCTTCATCGTGCAAGGAGCGTGGCACTCTTCAAACACGTTACCCACTATGGTCCGCGACCAGGCTTTCCGTATTATGACCCCGTGTGGGACCCGGGGCACAGGAGAATAGGCCCACGGCTTCCTCAGCCTGCAGTAAGAGTCTGCTAACAGAGGCAACACTTGCCGTGTGTTGCGAGCCGTGTCGATTACATGACGGGATTTCAGTAGCCCGGGTAAACGGTCCCGATAACCTACTGAACCCTTACTTTTTCTAGACGGGAAATCGAGTTAGCCCTGACTTCGAGGAATCGGCATGTCACGTCTTGCCCTTTGTAAATCCTTCTCATTTCAGCTTTTCTGTTACATTTATTTCTTTTCAAACTATTCCATGAAATCTATTACCAGTTGATAGACAGCTTCCTTCAAGGATTTACAAAGAAGGCGGTGGCTGAAGGGCAAAGCTTCCTCAGCTTTATAGAGGCGACATGTTTGCCGTGTGTTGCAACCCGTGTCGGTGGAGGAAGGGATCCTGGTGGTCGAGAGATCACTCTCTGCTGCATCCATTAGTGCGGGTCAGCGGGTTTCGATTTTCCATACACCACTTTGGCCCTGACTTCAACTAGACGGGAGGCCGGATGGACCCGGTTCGGTCAATCGGCTGGTCACGCCGAGCCCTTAACAAGCTTGTCTTCATCTTTAGTATTACTTGATTGTGTCTTGTAAATCTTACAAACAAAATTGTTCAGTAACAGGCTGTTAAGAAGGCGGTGGCTCATGGGTCAATCAAGTAGACCGAGTTTCGAACGGTTGTATCGCCAGGTAACCCCTGGCACGAGGCATGCGTTCATTAAGAAATTCGTCTTTTTGAGTATACCACCCTTGGAACACCTGATGCTTTCTGCTGGTGATCCGCAGACACCAAGCATCGCCCCTGTTGGCACTCCGTGGCGGGTGGGTGACAAGGGTGGTGAACCATATTCTTTCATCATGGCTTCAGAAATTCAAATAAAAAATGGTACAAAAAAAAGAAAAAATGACTTTCCTCTTGAAGAATTGGTTGTTGAAGAAAATTGGCCTAAATTTATTGTTTTATCTAGCAAAGACCCAACTAAACCTTTGGCAAAAGTATCTCCTTTCATCATAGAAAAAGCTATTAAAGGGTGTGCAGGAGACGTTAAAAACGTCACAAAAATGAAATCCGGTTCCCTCCTTATTGAATGTAATAGAAAACACCAGTCTACAAATTTACTAAAACTTTCAAAAATTGTTGATTTAGAAATATCTAGCTCTCCCCACAGAACTCTAAACTCGAGTCAAGGGATTATTCGTTACCGAGGCGAAGATCTCTCGGAATTATCGGACGATGAAATCTGTTCAGAACTAGAGCCTCAGGGTGTTACAAAAGTTAAAAGATTTATTGCTAACAGACAGGGTGTTCAGGTAAAACTGAACACCTTTCTGTTAAATTTCAACACACCCACTGTCCCCGAATCCATCAAGATTGGTCTGTACAAAGCTAAAGTCAGCGCATACATCTCCAACCCTGTGCGCTACTTTAAGTGTCAAAAGTTCGGCCACGGAAAAGGACAGTGCAGAGGTCACCAGATTTGTTTCAAGTGTGCAGAGGAAGGACATGAGGGCTTCACCTGCACTAAAACTCCAAAGTGTGCTAATTGTGGTGAAGCCCACATGTCCTCATGTAAGGACTGTCAGCATTTTAAAAAGGAAAAAGAAATTCAAAAAATAAAAACTGAAAAAAACATCTCTTACCCTGAGGCTCGTCGTCTGTATAATACAACGAATAATCCCTCGTCTCCTGCATCAACGTCATACGCCAGTGTTGCCAAACACGTTCTCACTTCAGTTGAAACGCAGACAATCATCACCTGGCCTATTGACAAACAGGAACCTTCAAAATTAGCAGTTACAACAACAGACAAAATCATTACATCTTCACGAAAATCTTCATCTTCACAAACTCCTGCGTCTTCAGCACCCTCTCAAACTGCCACGTCTTCAGTACCCTCTCAATCCTCAACCAATTCTTCAAGCAGCCAAAAAAAAATTCAAAAAATATCAACTCCAATTTAAATTCTAACTCTAATAAAAACTCAAATCAGAAAGGAGATCGTACTCCAAAACTGCTAAGGGATCCCATAAAGGTCCACAACAGGTTTGGAAGTCTAGATCATCTAGACACTTCTATCTGGGGCGATCCCATGGATACACTACCCCCAGATACTGGATCTAAAAGTAGATCCCCCAGCAGAAACCGGCGGAATAGCCCCAAAAAAACTGTCAACTATTCCCCTATTCGCAGACCATAATGGGTACAATAATACAATGGAATTGTCGAGGTCTTAAGATTAATTTTCTTGAAATTACTTTATTAGTTCAAGCCTTTCTTCCTGTTGCATTTTGCCTTCAAGAATCCCACCTAAAACGAAGTGATAACATATCCTTAAAAAACTACTCTATATACAGCACATATGTAGACGAGAATGATAGAGCTGCTGGCGGCTCTACCATTCTTGTAAAAGACCAAGTTCTACATAGCCCTGTAGATCTCAACACTGATCTTCAGGCGGTTGCTGTTAGAATATCTTTAGACAAAACAATTACTTTATGCTCTGTGTATATCCCTCCAAATTCTTCATTAAATTTAAATCAGTTGAAACATCTTACTAATCAGCTTCCGGCCCCTTATATATTACTTGGGGACTTCAACGGATATAACCCTTTATGGGGCAGTAACACAATAAGCGATAAAGGTAAAATTATTGAAAGTTTAATGAATCAGGAAGATCTGTGCATTTTTAATGATGGACCTAATACATATTTACATCCTGGGAATGGATCATACTCGGCTATTGATCTAACAATAGCAGATCCTTCTCTGTTGCCCGATTTCTCATGGAAAGTCCATGACGATCTCTGTGGCAGTGATCACTTTCCCATTATCTTGCAATCTTTACACTCGTCAAACACAGAAAGAGTCGCTCGGTATAAATTTGGCAAGGCCAATTGGCCTCTATTTGAACAACTCTGTATAGAGCGACTTAACTCGGATGCTTTTGAAGCTGTTTCTGATCCAATTTTAAAATTCAATGAAACCCTTATTTCAATTGCTGATGAAACAATTCCTAAGACCTCGACAAATCCAAAACATCCTAGTAAACCATGGTTCGATGACAGCTGTGAGGACGCTATTAAAGACCGGAAAAAAGCCGAACGACGCTTTAATAAACACCCAACTCAAAATAATCTTAACCATTTCCGAATTTTTCGAGCGAAAGCTCGCAGGGTAACGAAACAAAGACGACGCACCTCTTGGCGTAACTTTGTTTCTAAACTGAATAACCATACCCCCATGAATAAAATTTGGAATATGATTCGTAAAATTAAAGGTAAAAACAGTAAAGCAAATGTCCATCATTTAAAGGATGGACAAGACTTGTTAACATCAGAGTCGGAAATATCTAACAAATTGGCCGAAACATTTGCAAAACACTCGTCCGCTGAAAATTATCATCCCGATTTTCAGCGTATCAAAACTCAAAAAAGAAAAATCAAAACTTAATTTCCAGTCAAAAAATCTAGAAGATTACAATACACCGTTTTCTTTGGAAGAGCTAAAAACCTCTTTGAGCAAATCTCACGATACAGCATGTGGTCCAGATGACATCCATTATCAACTTCTCAAATAATTGCCACAATCTTCTCTCCTATGCCTTTTGAATCTTCTTAACAACATTTGGGAAACTGGTGAATTACCATCTATTTGGAAAATGGCCACTGTTGTGCCTATTACAAAACCAGGAAAAGATCACTCTGAAGCGTCAAACTATCGGCCTATAGCCCTCACAAGCTGTCTTTGTAAAACCATGGAAAGGATGATCAACGATCGCCTTGTCTGGTTTTTAGAATCCAACAATCTACTTTCTCATATTCAATGTGGTTTCAGACAAGGGCGATGTACCTTAGATCATCTTGTACGTTTCGAAACGTATATTCGAAACGCCTTTGCAAAAAATGAGCATGTTGTGTCTATCTTTTTCGATTTAGAAAAAGCGTATGACACAACATGGAAATATGGTATTTTAAAAGATCTTTTTGATATGGGGTTGAAAGGTAGACTTCCTACCTTTATTTCAAACTTTTTATCTGACAGAGAATTTAAAGTTAGGGTCAATTCTACTTTATCTGACCCTTTTGAACAGGAAATGGGTGTTCCTCAGGGAAGCATCCTTTCTGTCACTTTATTTAGTATCAAAATTAATAGCCTTGCTCAAGTTTTAAAAGATAATATTGATGGTTCTCTATATGTTGACGACTTCCTCATATGTTACCGAGGAAAAAACATGAATAATATTGAACGTCAACTGCAGTTATGTTTAAATAGAATAGAGAAATGGGCAATGGAGAATGGTTTTAAATTCTCCACTGCAAAAACCGTTGGGATGCATTTTCGTAATAAGAGAAAGATGCATCCTGATCCCGAATTAAAATTACATAATAATCCTATAAAAATTGTAAAGGAAACTACTTTTCTCGGCCTCATATTTGATTCAAGGCTAACCTTTCTACCACATATCAAAATGTTAAAAAATAAATGCATTAAAGCATTAGATATTTTAAAAGTCGTATCCAGTACCGACTGGGGTGCTGAGTGTGATGTTTTACTTAATCTATATAGATCGCTGGTTCGATCTAAATTGGATTACGGTTGCTTTATTTATGGTTCTGCTCGCAAGTCATATGTCAAAATCCTTGATACTATACACCATCAAGGATGTCTTCGGAGAGCGTGTTGAAACTCGCCGCCTTCCGTCTGCCTCATCTGTATTTACAGCAGAGGCGCAAGCTATTCTTCTTGCGATGAAAATAGTTGCTTCGTCAGACGAATGCAAATTTATTGTCTGCTCCGATTCCCTGTCTTGTCTACTGGCTATTGAAAATTTCAAAATTAAAAATCCCTACATTTTAAAAATTATTCAAATCTACAAATCTCTTGTTGTTTTGGGAAAAGAGATTATCTTCTTCTGGATTCCCAGTCATGTCGGAATCCGTGGAAACAGTCGTGGATCAGGAGGCTAAAAATGCATTAAAGGATACTATCATTAACTGCAATATTCCTTTTACCGATTTTAAACCGTTGATTTTTAAATATATTTCTAATTTGTGGCAGAGTGGTTGGGATCTCCAAGTTCATAATAAACTTCATGAGATCCAGCCACTACTGCACACAAATAATTTTAAATGTTTTAGTGGTCGAAGAGACCAAGTTGTTTTAACAAGATGTCGTCTTGGTCATACCAGGACGACACATAGTTATATTTTAAACAATGAGCCACGACCCGAATGTGTGCCATGCAACAGTCCATACACCATTAAGCATGTCTTGATGGACTGTGTGGATGTGGCCCACATTAGGGAACGTTTCTTTAGTGCAGATACGTATTTTAATTTATATAAAACTGTCGCAGGCGACACAATTTTAAAGTTTTTAAAAGAAATTAATTTATTTAACAAAATTTAATTTCACTATTAATTGTGATACTTCATATTTTTTATTGTTTTAAATACCATTTTTATCTGTGTATATTCTCATATTATTGTATGAGATCACGTTTTAGTATAAGAAGGAGGCATGACGTTCTACTAATTTAAAAATTATGGTTTTCACGTCCTGAATATAGCTGAAATATTGCTTGCTGGACGTTAAACATCAATCAATCAACTAGACGGGAGGCCGGATGGACCCGGTTCGGTCAATCGGCTGGTCACGCCGAGCCCTTAACAAGCTTGTCTTCATTTTACGTATTACTTGATTGTGTCTTGTAAATCTTACTAACAAAATTGCTCAGTAACAGGCTGTTAGGAAGGCGGTGGCTCATGGGTCAATCAAGTAGACCGAGTTTCGAACGGTTGTATCGCCAGGTAACCCCTGGCACGAGGCATGCGTTCATTAAGAAATTCGTCTGTTTGAGTATACCACCCTTGGAACACCTGATGCTTTCTGCTGGTGATCCGCAGACACCAAGCATCGCCCCTGTTGGCACTCCGTGGCGGGTGGGTGACAAGGGTGGTGAACCATATTCTTTCATCATGGCTTCAGAAATACAAATAAAAAATGGTACAAAAAAAAGAAAAATTAAAGAATGTGTCCATGGGACACGGATGCCCCCGCTAAAGGAAGTCCTAAACAGGTCTGAAAGTCGCTTAGGATGTACAACTTGTGATACTTAACCACCCTGCCAAATTTCAAATTGTTCTAATGTACGGTTTCCGAGTAAAGCTTGATGGAAATTTTCATACTCGTGTTAACACATTTTCAAATCGGCCCAGTCGAAAACAGGAAGTAGTTGTCCGACAGGTCTGAAAGTCGCCTAGGACGTACAACTTGTGATACTGAACTACCCTGCCAAATTTCAAATTGTTCTTATGTATGGTTTCTGAGAAAAGCTTGACGGAAATTTTCATACTCGTGTTAACACATTTTCATATCCGCCCAGTCGAAAACAGGAAGTAGTTGTCCGACAGGTCTGAAAGTCGCTTAGGACGTACAACTTGTGATACTGAACCACCCTGCCAAATTTCAAATTGTTCTTGTGTACGGTTTCTGAGAAAAGCTTGACGAAATTTTCATACTCGTGTTAACACATTTTCATATCGGCCCAGTCGCAACAGGAAGTAGTTGTCCGACAGGTCTGAAAGTCGCTTAGGACGTACAACTTGTGATACTGAACCACAATGCCAAATTTCAAATTGTTCTCATGTACGGTTTCTGAGAAAAGCTTGACAGAAATTTTCATACTCATGTTAACACATTTTCATATCGGCCCAATCGCAAACAGGAAGTAGTTGTCCGACAGGTCTGAAAGTTGCTTAGGACGTACAACTTGTGATACTGAACCACCCTGCCAAATTTCAAATTGTTCTCATGTACAGTTTCTGAGAAAAGCTTGACGGAATTTTCATACTCATGTTAACACATTTTCATATCGGCCCAGTCACAAACAGGAAGTAGTTGTCCGACAGGTCTGAAAGTCGCTTAGGACGTACAACTTGTGATACTGAACCACCCTGCCAAATTTCAAATTGTTCTCATGTACAGTTTCTGAGAAAAGCTTGACGGAATTTTCATACTCATGTTAACACATTTTCATATCGGCCCAGTCACAAACAGGAAGTAGTTGTCCGACAGGTCTGAAAGTCGCTTAGGACGTACAACTTGTGATACTGAACCACCCTGCCAAATTTCAAATTGTTCTGATGAACGGTTTCTGAGAAAAGCTTGACAGAAATTTTCATACTCATGTTAACACATTTTCATATCGGCCCAGTCCCAAACAGGAAGTAGCTGTCCGACAGGTCTGAAAGTCGCTTAGGACGTACAACTTGTGATACTGAACCACCCTGCCAAATTTCAAATTGTTCTGATGTACGGTTTCTGAGAAAAGCTTGACGGAAATACGTACGGACGTACAGACGGACGGACGGACGGACATGTCGTCGCGGGGGCATAAAAAATACTTTCCTCTTCAAGAATTGGTTGTGGAAGAAAATTGGCCTAAATTTATTGTTTTATCTAGCAAGACCCAACTAAACCTTTGGCAAAAGTATCTCCTTTCATCATAGAAAAAGCTGTTAAAGGGTGTGCGGGAGACGTTAAAAACGTCACAAAAATGAAATCCGGTTCCCTCCTTATTGAATGTAATAGAAAACACCAGTCTACAAATTTACTAAAACTTTCAAAAATTGTTGATTTAGAAATATCTAGCTCTCCCCACAGAACTCTAAACTCGAGTCAAGGGATTATTCGTTACCGAGGCGAAGATCTCTCGGAATTATCGGACGACGAAATCTGTTCAGAACTAGAGCCTCAGGGTGTTACAAAAGTGAAAAGATTTATTGCTAACAGACAGGGTGTTCAGGTAAAACTGAACACCTTTCTGTTAAATTTCAACACACCCACTGTCCCCGAATCCATCAAGATTGGTCTGTACAAAGCTAAAGTCAGCGCATACATCTCCATCCCTGTGCGCTGCTTTAAGTGTCAAAAGTTCGGCCACGGAAAAGGACAGTGCAGAGGTCGCCAGATTTGTTTCAAGTGTGCAGAGGAAGGACATGAGGGCTTCACCTGCACTAAAACTCCAAAGTGTGCTAATTGTGGTGAAGCCCACATGTCCTCATCTAAGGACTATCAGCATTTTAAAAGGGAAAAAGAAATTCAAAAAATAAAAACTGAAAAAAACATCCCTTACCCTGAGGCTCGTCGTCTGTATAATACAACGAATAATCCCTCGTCTCCTGCATCAACGTCATACGCCAGTGTTGCCAAACGCGTTCTCACTTCAGTTGAAACGCAGACAATCATCACCTGGCCTATTGACAAACAGGAACCTTCAAAATTATCAGTTACAACAACAGACAAAATCATTACATCTTCGCACCCTCCCAAACTGCTACGTCTTCAGTACCCTCTCACTCTTCAACCAATTCTTGAAGCAGCCAAAAAAAAATTCAAAAAATATCAACTCCCAATTTAAATTCTTCTAACTCTAATAAAAACTCAAATTAAAAAGGAGATCGTACTCCAAAACTGCTGAGGGATCCCATAAAGGTCCACAACAGGTTTGGAAGTCTAGATCATCTAGACACTACAATCTGGGTACAATCTGGGGCGATCCCATGGATACACTACCCCCAGATACTGGATCTAAAAGTAGATCCCCCAGCAGAAACCGGCGGAATAGCCCCAAAAAAACTGTCAACTATTCCCCTATTCGCAGACCATAATGGGTACAATAATACAATGGAATTGTCGAGGTCTTAAGATTAATTTTCTTGAAATTACTTTATTAGTTCAAGCCTTTCTTCCTGTTGCATTTTGCCTTCAAGAATCCCACCTTAAACGAAGTGATAACATATCCTTAAAAAACTACTCTATATACAGCACATATGTAGACGAGAATGATAGAGCTGCTGGCGGCTCTACCATTCTTGTAAAAGTTCTACATAGCCCTGTAGATCTCAACACTGATCTTCAGGCGGTTGCTGTTAGAATATCATTAGACAAAACAATTACTTTATGCTCTGTGTATATCCCTCCAAATTCTTCATTACATTTAAATCAGTTGAAACATCTTACTGATCAGCTTCCGGTCCCTTATATATTACTTGGGGACTTCAACGGACACAACCCTTTATGGGGCAGTAACACAATAGGCGATAAAGGTAAAATTATTGAAAGCTTAATGAATCAGGAAGATCTGTGCATTTTTAATGATGGAACTAATACATATTTACATCCTGGGAATGGGTCATACTCGGCTATTGATCTAACAATAGCAGATCCTTCTCTGTTGCCCGATTTCTCATGGAAAGTCCATGACGATCTCTGTGGCAGTGATCACTTTCCCATTATCTTGCAATCTTTACACTCGTCAAACACAAAACGAGTCGCTCGGTATAAATTTGGCAAGGCCAATTGGCCTCTATTTGAACAACTCTGTATAGAGCGACTTAACTCGGATACTTTTGAAACTATTTCTGATCCAATTTTAAAATTCAATGAAACACTTATTTCAATTGCTGATGAAACTATTCCTAAGACCTCGACAAATCCAAAACATCCTAGTAAACCATGGTTTGATGACAGCTGTGAGGACGCTATTAAGGACCGGAAAAAGGCCGAACGACGCTTTAATAAACACCCAACTCAAAATAATCTTAAGCAGTTCCGAATTTTTCGAGCGAAAGCTCGCATGGTAACGAAACAAGGACGGCGCACCTCTTGGCGTTACCTTGTTTCTAAATTAAATAACCATACCCCTTTGAATAAAATTTGTAACATGATTCGTAAAATTAAAAGTAAAAACAGTAAAGCAAATGTCCATCATTTAAAGGATGGACAAGACTTGTTAACACCAGAGTCAGACATATCAAATAAATCGGCCGAAACATTTGCAACACACTCCTCTGCTGAAAATTATCATCCCAATTTTCAGCGGATCAAAATTCAAAAAGGAAAATCAAAACTTAATTTCCAGTCAAAAAATTTAGAAGATTATAATAAACCTTTTTCTTTGGAAGAGCTAAAAACTTCATTGAACAAATCTCACGATACAGCATGTGGTCCAGATGACATCCATTATCAACTTCTCAATCATCTGCCACAATCTTCTCTCCAATGTCTTCTGAATCTTCCTTACAACATTTGGGAAACGGGTGCCTTACCATCTATTTGGAAAATGGCCACTGTTGTGCCTATTCCAAAACCAGAAAAAGATAACTATCGGCATATAGCCCTCACAAGCTGTCTTTGTAAAACCATGTAAAGGATGATCAATTATCGCCTTGTTTGGTTTTTAGAATCAAACAACCTTCTGTCCAATATCCAATTTTAATTTAGACAAGGGCGAAGTACCCTAGATCATCTGGTGCGTTTCGAAACATACATAAGAAACGCATTTGCCAAAAATGAACATGTGTCGATCTTTTTCGATCTAGAGAAAGCTTACGACACAACATGGAAATATGGCATTTTAAAAGATCTTTTTGATATGTGGTTGAAAGGTAGACTTCCTACCTTCATTTCAAATTTTTTGTCTGATAGAGAATTTAAAGTTCGTGTGAATTCAACTCTATCTGACCCTTTTGAACAAGAAATGGGTGTTCCTCAAGGTTGCATCCTTTCTGTTACTTTATTCAGTATTAAAATTAATAGCCTTGCTCAAGTCTTGAAAGATAATATTGATGGTTCTCTATATGTTGACGATTTTCTCATTTGTTATCGAGGAAAAAACATGAATAATATTGAACGTCAACTACAGTTATGTTTAAATAGAATAGAAAAATGGGCAATGGAGAATGGTTTTAAATTCTCTACTTCCAAAACTGTTGGCATGCATTTTTGTAACAAAAGAAAACTGCATCCAGATCCCGAACTAACATTATATAACAATCCTATAAAAATTGTGAGAGAAACTACTTTTCTTGGTTTAATATTCGATTCCAAGCTCACCTTTCTTCCCCATATCAAAATGTTAAAAAATAAAAGGCGTAGCCAGTACCGACTGGGGTGCTGAATGCGACGTTTTACTTAATCTATATAGATCGCTGGTTCGATGTAAATTTGATTATGGTTGTTTTATTGATGGTTCTGCTCGCAAGTCATATGTCAAAATCATTGATACTATACACCATCAAGGATTGCGACTATTCCTTGGAGCTTTCAGAACTACACCTGTTGAAAGTTTATATGTAGAAGCAGGTGAGCCTTCTTTGTATCAAAGAAGAATAAAGCTCGCTTTGCAATATGCAACCAAATTAAAGGCATATCCTGGCAACCCCGCCCACGACTGTGTTTTCAAACCTCGTTATCAAAACATTTTCGAAAAACATCCAAACAAAATTCAACCTTTTGGCCTCCGAATTAAATCTCATTTGGAAAATTCCGGTATGAAATTAGATGAAATTGCTGCAATCGAAATCCCGCATAATCCCCCGTGGTTAAACCTCAAACCGATATTTATTTATGATTTAAGAAAACATAAAAAGTCCGACACAAACCATTTATTAATACAACATTATGCAGAAATTAAATCTTGTTACCCTGACTAAAGTACTATTTACACAGACGGGTCAAAAGACGGTAATAAAGTCGCCTCGGCCGCTGTCTTCGGAGAGCGTGTTGAAACTCGCCGCCTTCCGTCTACCTCATCTGTATTTACAGCGGAGGCGCAAGCCATTCTTCTTGCGATGAAAATAGTTGCTTCGTCAGACGAATGCAAATTTATTGTCTGCTCCGATTCCCTGTCTTGTCTACTGGCTATTGAAAATTTCAAAATTAAAAATCCTTACATTTTAAAAATTATTCAAATCTACAAATCTCTTGTTGCTTTGGGAAAAGAAATTATCTTCTTCTGGATTCCCAGTCATGTCGGAATCCGTGGAAACACAGTCGTGGATCAGGAGGCTAAAAATGCACTAAAGGATACTATCATTAACTGTAATATTCCTTTTACCGATTTTAAACCGTTGATTTTTAAATATAATTCCATTATGTGGCAGAGTGGTTGGGATCTCCAAGTTCATAATAAACTTCATGAGATCCAGCCACTACTGCACACAAATAATTTTAAATGTTTTAGAGGTCGACGAGACCAAGTTTTTTTAACAAGATGTCGTCTTGGTCATACCAGGACGACACATAGTTATATTTTAAACAATGAGCCACGACCCGAATGTGTGCCATGCAACAGTCCATACACCATTAAGCATGTCTTGATGGACTGTGTGGACGTGGCCCACATTCGGAAACGTTTCTATAGTGAAGATACGTATTTTAATTTATTTAAAACTGTCGCAGGCGACACAATTTTAAAGTTCTTAAAGGAAATTAATTTATATAATAAAATTTAATTTCACTATTAATTGTGATACTTCATATTTTTATTTTTTTAACTACCATTTTATCTGTGTATATTCTCATATTATTGTATGAGATCACGTTTTAGTATAAGAGGGAGGCATGACGTTCTACTAATTTAAAAATTATAATTTTCACGTCCTGAATATAGCTGAAATATTGCTTGCTGAACGTTAAACATCAATCAATCAATCATATTTGACATCCAAAATGTGACAGTCGTGTCCCTTAATATTTTTTTTCTTCCACTGGAACACTTCTGCAAACAAATTAGTAGTTGCACACTTTGTATACAACTAACTGTACAATATTATGAACATTATAATAGTGCATTGATTTATTGTATATACTTTAATAAAATTGTATCTTAAATTTCATTATATATTTCAGCTTTGCCGACTCTTCTAATACTTCTTCCAACATTTCTCTGGACATAAAGGAAACATCTTATCAATCAATCCTTCAGCATTTCTTTTCCAGCCATCACATGTTCAAATGTTGGTTCAACCAAAAATGCCACAGGTACTTTTCTATATTTACTCCTTTTTATGTCATGCCATGGAAAGTTGGGGGACATATACATTTTTGGTTCGTTTGTTCAAACGTGTCACCAGCGAAAGTAGCAAATTCAAAGTATCGTCCTTTGTTGCGTCAAGATAAAACAAACCTAGCTTATTTATTGTAAGCTAATGTAAAACCGGTGATTTTTGTATCAGGAGTATACTTTATATTTTACACAAACATCACTGTTGCTACAAAGACGAGCATATTTTTGTTAATAAGATACCAGTTGAACGAGTTAATTTAAAACAGTAAATCCTGAACAACTTATTGGCTTAAACTGGTATAGTTAAGGTCTAACTAGACCAATTTATCGGTAATTTGTGTAATTTTCCTTTCATGTGTGCAAACCGATAATACTTGTCAATGCATAGCAGACTTGATACAAAAATAACAGGCAGTTCATTACCGGGCCTTCATGACTAATGGCAGAGAAATCTAACTATGATTATATGACCAAGGTAAAGTGCATGTCTGGCCACGGGTAGTAACTCGTGCTTGTTGTCTTCACACCTGATCATGTATTTGGGGAATAGTTCTTAGCTCACACGGTTCATGTCCATACTTTTTTTTAAAACACAAGACGATGCCAGTTTTCAATATCTATATTGTTCAGTATATTATAACATCCTCTATCACATATCCAAGTAGCAAAGTTCATGAAAATAAATGCAGCATAATAAAAATATAGTGTAATTTCAGACTTCTTTATATTGGTTTCCAAAACCTAACTCTCCTTTTACTCTAGCATGATTTATATAAAGAAATGTTTAATTCTTCGACTAGACAATCACATTTGCTGAAACCCCAAACAGTATTAAAATAATTGAAATATTTCTGCATAGTAAATAATCCCACAAAATATTAATTAAAATGACATTTCTATAATAAGTGTTAATCCAACTAACAATTAGATCTTTTGTTGTAATTTCTCAACAGTGCAAAAAAAAACATAATGGACACCTTTCTAAATCTTTTTAACAATACAACCTAAATTCCACACATGTGAGTTAAAACTGTAATTCATTTAATATTGTATGAAATAAACACCTTTCGCAAAACTATCTATTTAAATAGATTCTGTTAAGTGATATTTTGCATAGCATGTTATACTTTATCCAATATTGCAAAATGTATTTCAAATAGGAAACTTATTTTAACTGTGAAAAATACATAATTTTTCACTAGTGATAATTACATCACTGACAGTAACTAACAATGTTACAAAATAAATAAAGAATAAAATCATAAAACACTAAATTCTTACTGACCCCCCAAAGAACGCAAACAAAACATCAAATATTACACATTTTCCTAGAAATATAGCATTCTCAATCTAAAAGCACCTGGAATTTCTAAATAAATGATGTGTAAATCATCTTCTCTGGCCACTGCAAAGTACTGAAAATTAAAATAAAACAGCACCAAACAGTTACCAGAAGTGATAACGATAAAAAATCATAATAAAGAAAACGAAAAAAAGTTAATCTGACATTCAATTGGAAAATCGGTCAGAAACGTTGTCAGCATACATTTTAAATAATATGCTTCGTCAAGGAGCAAGACATTAAAAACACAAAATTTGACATTTGAAATGATTATTAAGAGTAAAAGAAAAGATTCTAATAAACAAACTATTACATAAACAATTAAAATTGACTTAACATGCATGAAAAAAAATTCATTACCCCACATTCTGGTTAAATGATGTTATCGTTTATAAATCTACAATATCTAGCAAGATTTTATAAGCAAATAATACATGTATTTTTCTATGTTATGAATTTCTAATATATTAATTTCATTTTAGAGGAAAATTGTGAATTTGGATCCAGCAGAAATTCCATTACGTTTTTTAGTTTTAACTTTTCTATTATTAGTTTAACTTGTTTATTATTGATGAACACACATTTTCTAATTTTGTATGCATGGTTTTCTTATTTTCTTCTACGTATATATTTTTTCTTTCACAATTGTCATCAAATAAATTGCTATGTCTCTAAAGAAATGTGGTTGAAAGTTTTTTCTAGAAATGGTTAAATGTTCTTTGTTATTCCTGTCAATAACTTAGCTAAGCTGGGCTCTTGTTTACTGGTTGCAAAGACATGTCTATGGAAAAATAATAAAAAGTCATGCTGGTTTGTTGACTTTCACTGTAAATTCCATGTGTGCCAACTGTTGTATCTAATAGACCTTTTTTGCTTTTTCACTCAATTGGTAACATAAATGCATATACTAATGTAATTTATTGTAAAAGAAGTTTTTAATATCTAATTTATGAGGAATAGATTAACTTATTTAAGTAATGTATATTGATATTTATAGTAACCTGGTAAGAAGTAATATGAAATTGTCTTAATATTTTCAGTCATGGTTGATGCAGTGTCAGAACTTTTAGGTATTCCTGAATGACAAGAAACAGAAATAAATGTACAATCTGGTTGTATGGTTTTGGTAAACGTTTTTATAATTCACTGTTAATTTGAACACTAAGAAACTATCGCATAAAGACAGTCATCATGAAAAGACACTATGACCATGATTCAATACTTAACTCCTGTACAGGTTTTTGCTTTTCTTACATTATGCACGCCTTTAAAAATATGTATCCGCTTCAATTTAATTTTGTAGCTTGAAATGTTATCCTCAAGTTATAAAAGGAATGCAATTTATCTACTAACCAGATATCAGTGAGATGACACGCATCTGTGGGCCCGCCGACCTTAAGGTCAAGGCCAAAGGTCATCAACCATGGTATGCGACACATCGCCTTGATATTACCTACCCACATACCAAATATCAAAAGCCTACCTCGAAAGATAAAAAAAGTTACAGCCCGGACATGAATTTGTCATTCAGAAAGCAATAATGTGACCAAAGATCAAGGGTCATCAACCATGGTATGCGACACATCGCTTTTCGTCCAGCGAGCAGTATTTCAGCAAATATTCAGGACGGGAACAAGTTAACAAACAATAAATCAACGGAAAATGGGGGTGGGATGGGTCACAGGGAATACAATTTTGACTGCCACTGGAAAAGTATGGAGTTTTGGGAAGGGGCGGAAAATTTAGCCTTTTGTAGTGGCTACAATGAGCCTACTCTTTTTCGAAATCTACAAAAGGGGTCTTTATCGTGCAAGGAGTCAAGTTACCCACTACGGTCCGCAGTCAGGCTTTCCGTATTGTGACCTGACAATCCCCCAACGAGAGGGTCTCCCCTATCCGCCACCCGCGGACGCGCTGGGCTGCTCTGTTGTTCGAGCACTGGGAACCATACCAGTATGGTCCCAGCAAAAAAGAAGACTGAAACAATGTGGAAAAACAGAGTTAGGACATAATCTGAATGATCTCATGACATAAGACAGAATCTCGTGCAATTCTGAAAATTTTGCATAATGATTACAATATAAAGTTATATCAAATGTTGTTTGTGTTTTATAGAGTATAAAGTTAGACATCCTGGACTGCTAAGGAGATTAGGCAAACCGGCAGTATTTAGTACACTGGGATGGATTTGCACATTTAGATGACTTGGGAACCAGAACATTATATCCCATCAACACTGATTAGACCTTTTAATTACATATCTAATTTGTTAGAATGTTAAAGAAAAAAGCAATTAAAACTAAGGCAATTTTTGTATTCACTTTAATGTTCTATTGAAAGCTGTGTTGATCCATACAAAAATTATGGTGACTCTTTTCTAACAACTAAATATTTTTATAATTCTAGTGCAAAAATGTCAGTTTTTAGAAGTAATTAGTCCATGTCTGGATAATTTTATCCAATAAACACTATTTTTTAAAATTCTTATTATTTTGTATGCAAGTAATAGAAATTTTTAACATAGAGATTATAGGAAATGGTTTGGTGTTTTCTTGCAAAGTTAAGAGAAATATACAATAAACAGATATGCAATTAAGTGAAATCCACTGTACTGTATAATGTCTTGTAGTATACATTGTGTTTTGAATTTACATTTCTATACTCTATATTACTTTCTATTGAATACAAATATTCATGGTATGACATGAAGAACAATACATTTTGGAATATTGTATGTCATTCCTGAGTTCTTTGAGGAATTGTCGAACATAAGCTGTTTTACAGCAAGTGCTAGTCTTTGCACATTGTCATCCGTGAACTGAAAATTTTTAGGTGTACTTCTTTGAAAGGTTTGTTGATCACGGGACTTGGTTATGGTGTTGCTGTCAGAATCAAATGTTTCTTTTATGTTAGGGGTTTTTCTGTTGATATTTGATATTTAGGTTAACGATCGCTAGAATGTCACCTACATTTTTGGTTTATGGTGGTTCTGCTTGACATTATACATGCCACACATATCAGTATCAGTAAATATGAGCATATGAGAAGGTTGATTGGACATTAAATCCTCAAATGAATATGGCACTGAAATATTGACTTCCGTTTCTGAGACTGTCAGGGAAAAGTGGTAAACTTAAACCCAACATCTATACTACTAAAATTATAGACCCGTTTTTTTAAGCGCGCATCACAAACCACAGAGAAATAGAGCAGTATTAACCCATATAAGGTTACATGCAGTTAATGTTGCATATGCAAAATATTTAATTTTTATATCGATTTTTGCTTTGAATAATTAGCAATTACCGATTAATTATGGCCGCAAATTTGTACCGGATACGGTCCTCTTTACATTTTAAAATTTATTTCCGGGGCAACCCGTAAGGGGTTCACAATACCCAACTGGAAACTGTTAAATTAGATGGCATTTAATACGAGGTAATTTTGTAATCAGTGAAATCGTAACTTTAGTTCTTTTTTAATGTCATATTAGTCCTGATCACAGTGAAAACAAAATTCGTAGGACCTACCAGACATGTCTGGAGAAAATACCTTCGTTTACAGTCGTTTTCTTTGAACTGAGCCGGCTGAATTTAAACAAGAACGAAGTGTTCGCTTGCTTTACGTGAAGTCTATAGCTGTTGTTCGTACTTCAATATGTATAAGGTTACATGCAGTTGATGTTGCACATTAAAAATATTTAATGTTGATATCGATAAAGTCGATTATTAAATAATTTCTCAGTGTTTTGTGATGCGCGCTTTAAAAGGGGGTCTACAATTTTATTAGTTTAGATGATAAACATTTTGGTTAATTTCAAAGAAACAACGACCCCAAATGTATGCAAAGCAACCCATCCCTGTCATATTAACCTGCAGTTGTGTTCCTTATATTGCTATCATAAAAAAGTAACGACCAGAATCAATACCACGGGTTAAAAAAAATCCGTCTTTCTAGTATTAATAATATATGAAGATGTAAAATATAGTTTTGATGGACATTGGTACATCTGTAGTAATCAATTTTTTAATAAATAACATCTGTAGTCATCAATTTTTTAATAAATATTTTTATATTTATTAAGGAATCAACTGTGATGATTTAAAAAAAAGCAACAAAAGTATGAAATTTGACAATGATCAGTGCCTAGAACAAATACATGGTAATCATAGGTGGAAAAACACTGTTATGTGTTGTTTATATACCGACTTTAAATAAATCTTTGTCTGTCTCTTCATGTATTTGGTTACCATGCATGTTGGATTTTAAACTCTTATATTAAATAATAGGGATATAAAAAAATATCTTGTTAAAAAATAAAAAAAATATTTTTTGCACATTGTTCCTGGTTCTAGTCTCTTATCTTTTGAATTATATACATTTAAGCAGTTTAAATTTTCTTCAAATAATTCCCAATTCGTCTCCATGTGGTTTTTCTATTTTTCATTGCAAAACAGCAGAGCTAATCTTGTACCACTTCAGATGTGAATTATAGAATGACACAGAAATTATAACCTATGTTTTGCACACATATAATATATACGAATTGTAGACAGATTTGTAATTTTAAATTTCACATGTTTTACACTTTAATTTTCAATCTTCATCTTCAAAATTCCCAAACTGTACATTTGTCAACATGTCTGCAAAAACTGTGGGCAGACCAGGTTGTGTTGCATTTTTATTCCTTAGAAATTTTAAAGTATTTGAAATATTTAAAAAGGAACTACATTATTTAAATGATTTCTATAAAAGTTAACTTTAAAAGTCCTAAAGGAAAGGGAATATGATATTTAATTAAAGAAAATTCATTATTTATGATCATATTTGAAAAATAAAGCCAGCTTAAAGATTGATTGATTGATTGATTAATGGTGTTTAACGCCCGAGCAGCAATATTTCAGCTATATTCAGGCGATGAACATGAAATGGATGATAAAATGAACATGAAATGATGATGAATGAAAATGGGATGGGACACAAGGAAAAATAGGGGTAACGGATTTTAGATTGCCACTGGCAAATGGGAGGATGGATAGGGTCGGGCAATTTAGCCTCCTGTAGCGGGATCGAAATCCCTACTCATAGCGAATACTACAGCAGCGTTCTTTAACGTGCGAGGAACGTGGCATTTTTCCCAACACGGTGCACTAATATGGTTTGCGGTCAGGTTTTCCGTATTATGGCCTGACAACCCCAGCTTGCCAGGGGTACCCCATTCAACCACCTGGGGCACACATCCCAGTCGGTCTTTAGGCAAACCGACCTGACACGCCGGTCAGGGTACTGGGCGCTATTTAGTCGCCTTTTACGACAAGCTAGCGCGACTGCGGTCTATTCTTTTAGCCACCCGGATCCCGCACGGGGCTTACCAGCTTAAAGAAGGGGCAACAGTAAAAAAACCAGTCTTAAAAACTTGGGATGGCTACGAAATGCTTAGATTCAAGGAGATTACGGGGGGCTTCGCCCCCCTGCATATCAACCAGGGCACTGCCCTGAACCTGCTGGGGGCCTCAGACTCCTCGCCGAACTTTTACGCCTCCCCCAACACAAATTCCTTGATTGGGATCTTACCAAAGATAGAAACCAAGTTTGGGTTTTTCATTCTTGAAAGTTGGCGGACGAAAAATATGTTTCTTCCCGTCATCCACACTATAACAAAATCAACCCAGTATCATTCGAAAGCGCATGTAAATATATTTGTAGATGTCTGTGAGTAAACTATAGTATGATTGTTTAATGTCAGAAAACAGGTGGGTTCTTAAATATTACATTGAAGCAATGAAGGATGGGATGTTTCTTCTCAAGCGTATTCACATTCAAATATAACGCCTGAAGCTGAGGGATATCCTTTTACTCCTAATGGCAATCACTCAATAATTTTTATTTCTGCATATCGTCTGCCACCCCAATTTTGCTGCCAATTAATCATCGGCTATTTCCCTTATTGTGAGAAGTTACGATTAGCCAAAATTTTATAATAATTTATAAGATTCCGGTACAAATCAAACATTAATACACGTGTATTAATTTTCGCACGTGTTATACATACAACAGAGACAAATATTTACATTATATGTATCTGATAATAACAATGGTCAAATTCGAGTATATAATTGATCATTTATAAGATAGTTGTCTGTATGTACATCTATAAGACTATAGACTTATTTGACCTTCACTGGCTTCATGTCATTGTCAGTCACTGCATCAGCACCACTTGTACGGGACGATTTCAGTCTATTTTTTTAGCATTTAGCCTTTATAAAACTGAACAAACATACGAGTCTATGTTTATCATGTTCCAGAATGTAATCATTCTTGACGTGATATATAAAGTATAAACTGCTACGGGAAAGTCTGGATATTTCGATCGGTCGTGTAATTTCGATCATTAAAATATCACACGTCATTCTGGAGAACTATCTGTACTAAATATTGTAACAATACAGAATGCCGCATTGCAGCATTTTTCTTCTTTGTAACATTACGTGTCACATAAGTTCTTGTAATTTCGCGCGGTTTGATTGGTCAAGGAATACCGTTTTGCACCACGCCCACAATTCTGCCCCAAAATTCGAAAACTTTTTAGCATACACACCAGATATTCCAAAGTCGGAAAAGTAAGTAATTTATTTTTAACAAATTACTTTTATTGTTTATACATAAAGACAAATATCTAAAAAAAAATTTCGTAAAGATTAAAGCAAGGTAAAATTAATTTTCGAAAAATAAGGCTTTACTGCGTGATCGCATTTATCCTCCAACAAAATGTTTTCGCTCGGGTAATTGATCACACTGTATGATAACGTTTTATCGTTATTAACTTAAGGCAAGAAAGATTAACTTAATTGTTTGTGTATTATGAAAAATTTTTTTTTCAAATAAAATTGAGTTGTCTTCGGAGACAAAGGGGTGTAAAACTTGAGCAATAAAATCACAATGACATGTTACAATCATGTGTTTTAGGATGAAATACTTCATAATACCTAATTTATGGAGCGTAGGCATGCATCATCGGGGCTTTAAGCAATTGGGCGTAGGTTTAGGATACAAGTTGGAGAGAGAGAAAGTGACAATCCATTTGATTCAAATGCTGTTGTCATAAACATGACGATAGGAAAATGTGTTATCTAATAAGAGAAAATGCCTTTAGTGTTTCACGGCTTATGAAAATGGGGCTGTCGGATATCATTCGGTTTAAACCGAAAGAGAATCCTATAATTAGAGACAGGCGTATTGGGCCACAACAAAGATGTTCAGTTGGTTTCAAGATTAAAGACGACGTCAACCTGACAAAGGCTACAGACTTTTTAAAAATTCATGGTGTTATCTACGAAATAAAATATGCTAAATAGAAACTGATTTTAGTTTAAACAATGTGTCTGCATGCATATATTGTGCAGAAATATAAAATACTCAATGTTTTTGTTTTATTTGTTTAAAAGGTGTTTTACCGCCACTTTCAGCAATTTTTCAGCTATATCATGGCGTGCAGTTTTTATTGGGGGAGGTAGCCGGAGAAAATCCACAAGCTGCGGTAGGAAAACTGGCAATCCTTGTCAATTAAGATTGGAGTCGAGTACACCATGCCTACAGTGAGAATCGAACCCGCATTGTCAGTGTCGACAGACCACGTGCTCAATAGTAAACGAACTACCTTAACCACTCGAACACCGAGGCCCCTTTCAGTGTTTTTGACAGGTTCATTAAACAAAATTTAAGAAGTTTGATATATTTGAAATAAAGTCCTTGTCCCTATCTGTATTAATACAAATATAGAAATATAGCAATACAACAATACAAAACATCGCACGATAGCCTGTTACCTACAATAATGTAGCTAGATAGCCTGTCTGTGTCGTCCTTTGTACATTATTTTGTTAATTTACACTTTAACTTTTCTCTTCTCATATCTTCCACATTTCCTATGAACATTTCAAATTTAAAAATAAAGGGATATCTGGAACCAAATTAACCTCGCTTGTTTTTCATGTTTTGAAATGTCGCTCAACTTAGGCTCGTTTGTCTCTCAAGGCCAATGAATAACTAGGGCTCCCAGGAGCCCTAGTATCGCTCACCTGGTATTTAAGGTAAGATACTACCAGTTGTAAATTTAATGTAAAGAAAGAAACGGACATTAAAGCATTTAGTTTTGTTATGGAAAAGTTCAAAACTCATTGTGATCAAATGTGAAATTAAGTGCACATGTCAGAATGTTTGTGTAAAAGTTTAATTATCAGGATTTTAGGTAAATTTCTATGTCGAAAGGACCATATTTGTTACAAAAATTGGCCGATCTAATATGCACTTCATATGGTGTACTTTTTTTGTTGCAAGTATTGTAAAATTTTGTGTAGTAGTTTCAGAGGAGTTAATTAAAATTCATTAAAAAATGTTCTAGGAGAATTAATCAGACAATCTTGACCCTTAAGTCATTTTTGTAGCCCTCATAGAGCAGAACAATTAAGCAATGCTAACTTTTTCTCTAGTTGTAATAATTTTCAAGATTTTGTGGCAAAAATAATCAATTTCGACAATTAAAGGGCAATAACTCCTACAAGGAGTCATCATACAACTTCGACACAATATGGTGTTTTGTAGAGCTTTCGATGCTGATGAAGGCATGTCTCTTCAGTTTGCCTGTATCTGTCATACTTTTCGAACTATAAGCCAAAAACTGTATTTCGCACCCCCCCCCCCCCCCCGGTTCTATTTTTAGCCATGGCAGCCATGTTGGTTAATCTGCGGCCATGGTTTATGCAAAGTTGGTTGAAGACATTTGACGGATAATGTGTACAAAGTTTCAAAGCAGTACTTTCAGTGGTTTCAGAGAAGATTTTTAAAAACTCAATTAAAACCGATTAAAAAAAACAGTTCAAGGGGAATAAATCTCAAGCGGTTTATCAGACAATCTTGACCCTAAAGCCATTTTTGTAGCTAACCTTTTTCTCTAGTTCTAATAATTTTCAAGATTTTGAGGCAAAAATGGCAAAAATCATCAATTTCGACAATAAGGGCAATAACTCCTACAAGGAGTCGTCATACGATTTTGACCCAATGGAGTGTTTTGTAGCGTTTTTGATGCTGAAGAAGGAAGGTCTCTTCGGTTTTCCTGTACCTGTAATACTTTTTGACCTATAAGCCAAAAACTGTATTTTGACCCCCCTGTTCTATTTTTAGCCATGGCGACCATGTATTTTTACGAATCAAAAATCCAAACGATAGTTTGGTAAAGGACATGCTAAGCAACAACCATATCAAGTTTGGTTGCATTCTGTCAAGTGGTTTCAGAGAAGAAGATTTTTTAAAAGTTGAACGGACAGACGACGGACGCCAAGTGACGGCTAAAAAGCCGTTTCGGTGACATTTTCCCGTATCATTTGTTTCAGTTATGTCGAGGAAAACCAGAACAAGCGTGTATAAGAACTAGACTGATGATGGGTTTTCTCCTGCAGTAAATGCTGTACGGAGTGGTATATCTCAAAGAAAAGCTGCATCTATGTTTAACATTCCGCAAGTAACTCTCAATGATCACCTTCGTGGTAGGGTCAATGATGGGGTTTCGGCTGGATGCAAATCAGATTGGTGGTTTTGATTTAAATCCAGAAACCCATCAGTAACGTTGAGGTCTCCAGAAAAGCATACCAATGTAAGGGCTAAAGGTTTAAATTCAGTTAAGGTCGGGGAATACTTCATTGCTCTTAAAAATGAAATAGGGAGGCCTCAGCTAGAAGACAAAACGGAAAACATCTTGAACCTGGATGAAAAACGCATTCCTATGGAGCACAATCCATCAAAGGTGATGGCTTCTAAATCATCGAGGCGTGTTCCTGCTAGGGTATCGAAATCTAGAGAAAGAAACACCATAGTTGCATGTATAAATGGAGCTGGAGCATATATGCCACCGCCTATTATTTTGAAAGGTAAAACCCCCAAAGCTATATAAGGTTATAATACTGCCGACGCTCCAAAAGAGGCAAAATTGACATTCCAGGAGAAGGCCTGGACATGCGACATTCTTGTTGTAGAAACAACGTCCTCAGCTGTTACTTTTAGATGGTCACCATTCACACGAGGTTCTCGGGCTAATTTAGAATGCTAAAAAGCCAATGATATAGTACTTCTTACGCTCCCCCCCCCCCACAACTCATAATCTTTGCCCATTAGATAGATGTGTTTTTGGTTTTGGTCCAATGAGTTCCGAGTATAACAGACTTTACTCTGAGTTCTCTCAAATACCTGGAAAACATGATCAACAAAATATCTTGGCCTGGGATATTTCGAAAGGCATTTGAGAGGTCTCAGAGTTATCAAAATATCACATCTGGATTTCGTGCATGGTGCATTATACCGTGGAACCCATTACAGATTCCTGCGTTTTCTTTTTCTCCATCGCAAGCGTTCGATATACGTCTGTCCAAATCAAATGAGCACCTATTGCAATGGGTTATTCGGAAAGCATATGTGCAGGAAAAACAATCTTTCAATAGCAAGCAAATTGTTGCAGTGGATGTCCATCAAGACTTTGTACAATACCAATCACTTGCTTCAACTGAAAATGTAGTTTCAAATACCAAAGGCTAAACAATCTGAAATTTCTATGGTTGAGGTTCCAGGAAGTCCAGATGATTCCCAGTTTACCCGTCCTTTTTCAGCCGAGGTATTGCTTTCAGTGGTTGACGATGAGACACGTGAAGCAGTCTTTAATAGCATTGGAAAGTTCAGTTTGTGAAGTTGTTTATGAAGTTTCTCTCGATACTTTTGGTAAGCACTTGACAAGCAAAAAAAAACTAAAAATCAAAGAACTTGTCAATGCCAAAAATGAGAAGCACAGATCAAGATGATAAGGTCTGGGACACAAATAAATGATACAATTCAGTGTTAGATAAATGTTACTGACATGATCTGTCGAAATATAAATTGTAATTGCTTGCCAGAGTAATTGTTAGTTTATAATAGATGTGGTAAAGTTACAAACATCTTATTTACAAATATGTTTCTGAAAGTATTGCAAGAAACATACAAAAACATTTAATTTGGACTTGTTATTTATTTATTAAAATAATAACAATCAATTCATAATGTTCACTTCGTTGTGGTGTCACACTTTTGTAAACTCATATAAGCTGTTCAGTAGGCATCAATGAATGAATCAAGCACAAAGTAAACCTATTAATATTCTTTGCAAGTCAACTGTATATACATTTTTGACTACTTTGTGAAAACCTCGAGTTAAGAACAAACAATACATTATTGGGGGTTTTCTCTATGTCCGTCTGCAGGACCAGTAAAGGTAACAATAGGTGCAGCACAACTTTAAAAAAAAACAATTTGATAGTTTGACGAGGCTTGGCACAGATATTCGCTTTTGTCACTTGTCATATATTTTGTCTGATAGATTTTATAGTTATGGAATAAACAATTCCCACTTGTACCCCAAAATACAAAATTTCACTTAATAACATGGCGTTTGTCCACGAAAAAACAGCAGTGAGGCCTTCAAAACGAAGAAAGAGCTCACACCTCAGTGCATGTTAAAGACGAATCGGACCCACGCATCGTTTCAAACTATTATCCAAGACAGTACGAGTACCTGACAAAAAATACAGAGGAAAAACGTTTACGAAAACTTTACTTGAATTTGGCACATACATAAACAGTTCAACAAACTGTGCTGGGGCTTACATTCACGAATAAACCAGTATATGTCATATTTTGAGGTTAACCCACGTCCAGTGATTGTAAAACCAACTCTAAATACGACATAATTACGGGTTTATTGTGTGAATTCATGAACCTGTCGCTACCAGCTATGTGATCGAAATTATACGACACGTGATCAAATTTCGACGAACTGTTCTTTCGATGTTATGTAGGTTTCCATGTTTATTTGTGACAACATCGATGGATTCCGAAAGAATTATCTACTTGTACACGAAAATTCGTTTTCTCCATCCATTCAACACAGTTTTTGTCTATTATCGGGTGATATGTATGCCGTAAAACTCAACTGATCGAAATATACCGACTTTCCCCTGTTATAAATCATAACATTAAAACAACCATTTTTTTAATTTGGATATCTAGCGTTTAGTATTAGTCAATTCTACAAATACAGTTTATGAAGGTGATTATATAAAGGATATAACAACTTACCTGATAAAGAAAACATTTGCAAGTCCGTATACTAATTTAACTAAGCGAGATAATTTCAAAAATGGCGGCGGCATCACTATAAATCTACGCCTTATTTAAGAAAAGTTTTGATTGGCCCGGAAACCGTATGATGACGATGTGACCGTTGTCACTATTTGCAGTAGTCCGAGAATCCTCTGCCGTCCAACGCTTTTTTTTATTTTTTTTTTTTTTTGGCGTGGGACGTCAGAGAGCTCTCAATAAGCAAAACAGCGGATTTTGCGACACCGGTCTGGGTCGGCACATTTCATCATGTCAGGAATATAATCATCTTACCTTCAATCAAGATGATTTAAGTCCATTTCTAAGCTCATTTCCATCGATACCCTTACATTCCTACATTTCACTTTCATTTTGAACAAAAAGTCACGTGACAACAATGTGACTTAAATCCAGTGCTTAAATTAGCTTGATTGGATGTATGATGATTATATTCCTAGAGAAAAATATCTAAATAAACGAATTATATATAGATTAACTGGATGAACATGTTTTATTAAATCTGACACGATGAAATGTGCCGACCCAGACCGGTGTCGCAAAATCCGCTGTTTTGCTTATGGAGAGCTCTCTGACGTTCTCGGAGAAAACTTGACCTGCGGTAGGAAAACTGGCAATAATGGTCAATTTAGATTGGAGTCGAGTATACCCTGCCCGCAGTGAGAATCGAACCCCCAATATCAGTGCTGACAGACCACGTGATCAATAGTAGACGAATTACCTTAACCACTCGGCCACCGAGGCCCCTTCTCAAAATAGAGATGAAACAATACTTCAACGAAGTAACCATGGTAACAGAGATACCCTCCTTGCTTACAGTTTCTGTACAAACCGAATGTAGCTTTTTTGATTTAAAAGAAAACCGATATCATATTTAATGTGGGCAACAGGTTTTAATGAAAATATATAAAATGTTTTTAAAAAAAATTCAAGTGTTGTACCAAGACCAACAATAAATTGATAAAAAAAAAATTTGTGTTATGATTTATGCGGTATAAACTTTTTCCTGAAATTCAAAGTTCTACAATTCCCCAATGATTGTGACAAAATTATTGAATTCATAATGTATTTAGTATACAATACAAGCTCTCAAGATTTTTAGACCAATTGACTTTTTCTCAATAATTGCTTGTAGTGTGTAAAAGAAGAAATACAATAGGAGTCTTTAACCCTTTTACTGCCATGGCATTTATAACACTGGTGCATACAAAACGCCAGAGTCGTTTTGCTTTGTCAATTGTTATGTTGAATGATATTGTGACGTTAACAATGAGAGAAAGTCTTGACGTCATAAACGTTATGCTTGTATAGGAATTGGCAGTGCTTTTTTTAAAGCGCGGGAAAAAAGAAAAAATAAGTATTGAGAAAATCATTGGTATAGAAATAAAATAGTATAGAAGTCGTTCTACTTTCAAGTACAATTAAACAAATCAGACACAGAAATCCTCGAAGGCTATAAAATTACCAAGCGCTACGGACGTCGACTTTACACTAGTGCAATCTGTAAGACAACTACAAATAAATTACGTCTTCGGAACCGCTCGAACCGCTCGAACCCAAAACGGTAGACTTAATGTTCAACAACAACAACAACAAAGATTCTCATGAAATTCAATTCATACTTTATGTTTAATGATTTTGTGAATTGAAAGTTTATTTCACACATGATATTTTTCTTAATTCTTTTTTAGAGTAAAAACCGGGATATACATTTCTGGAAAAAAAAATCGCAAACACTTGTTACTCGCTGGTTTAATATTTTGAACTACTAAGAAAAATAGCAAAGAAAACCGACCGAACAACAAGAGCCAAAGTCAAGGGACAGTAACAAATCCGAATATAGACAAACGCAACATAAAAACCAAAAACACAAAAAAACAGAAAGAGAGTAACCCGAACCCAATAAAAACCATGGGTGCACTGGTGCTCCGGACGAGTAAGCAATGCCTGCCTCTAATTAGACACCCGTCGAGTTACCCATTGAATTCTCGTTTTTGTTTAGAAAAATACGCTTGGAAAAAAAATTGATCGCTAGCTTCAAATTTTAGTGAAAAATCCATTGACAAGTTATGAATATGACGTAACTTAATTTGGAATGTCAGTTTATGTGCAGAATTTCTACCCTGTATTGCTACCACATTTAGAGTTTAAAATAAATATATTCCTTCTTATTTCAATTCATAATAAACTACTTGTGCTGTTGTGCCCGAACACAATACATAATGAACAAATTGTTCTTGGGGCCTCGGTGGCCGAGTGGTTAAGGTAGTTCGTCTACCATTGATCAGCGGTCTGTCAACACTGAGATTGCGGGTTCGATTCTCACTGCAGGCAGGGTGTACTCGACTCCAATCTTAATTGACAAGGATTGCCAGTTTTCCTACCGCAGGTCAGGGTTTTACTCCGGCTTCCTCCCCAATAAAAACTGTACGCCATGATATAGCTGAAAAATTGCTGTAAGTGGCGTTAAACACCATCAAACAAACAAACAAACAAATTGTTCTTGCTTGGAACGCTGACAAAAATCGACAGAATGTTCAAATACGTAATTAAAAAACAAATACAAACTATATTTGAAAACCCAAAAGTTTTTTGTTTTTAAACGTGTGGGGGTTTTTTAAATTCAAATTATTCTGTACAAACAGTTTGAAAGAAAAATAATTTATTTCTTGTGTATTAAAAGTAATTGATGAGACATGAGCACGACTTTACTGATCACGCATTTGACAGTAATGCTTCTTTGCACACAATGGATGAAGCCCTTCCCGACACAACGGACAGCTCTTGTCCCTTACAACGATTCGAACAGACTATACATTCTTTTGGTTTAAACAATTTATAGGAAATGACTGGGATCTTCTAATAGTTCCAAGTGTGACACCTCCTTTTTTCTCAAGTTCATTCAAGCGGGAAATATTTTGCACAGCCCTGCAGAATTTCACCAGTGAAAAGATCTTATCTTGTTGTAACTATATACCAAGGTTCATAAAGATGTGAAGTAATATTCATAAAAAAAATTTTTTTTTAAACTTAAACGCAAGTTAAACCCGAGATGGGACGGACGAACGAACGAACAAACGGATCGAAAATCTGTGTCCCCCAACTTCCGTTGGCGGAACACAAACAATGTCATATCGTATATTTAATACTATTAAAATTATTATGGTGGTATTAGTGTTAACAAATACTTGTAAATAAAATCTGAGATTCAGAAATTAGTGGAGCAAAGTACACCCTTTATGACTCTCGCTTATATGGTTAATACATCTTCTGAAACAAATTTACTAATTTAGATTTGACAAATCCGACATGCCTTAATATTAGGTGCATGAACCAAATTTTATGTAAAAAAAAACAGACAACAGACTGTAATAATGTGCCACAAAACGACGATTGCTTCCTTGGAAAATTTTGTAAGTTCCCATGGGAATTTCATTTTTCACATGGGATTATTTCTACTATTGAAAAAAGTAGAATTGCCCTATTTACCATTGAAATAGTCAGCAAACGTTTTAAACTTAAATAACTTTTTCTATGCGTAGAGCTTTTTCATTTTTTCTGTTTTTTTTTCTGTTCTGTGCCATTTTTCACCTGAGAACGTACGTGAACAAAAAGTGGAACGTTGCAGTTTCAAATAGGAACAAAAAATTATGTTAACATCTTTTTAAATCATCAATAACTTTTTATCTACATAAAGAATTTTTCTCTACCTTATTCTGTGCCTGTCGTATTTTTATTTTATTTATAGACAAAAAATGTAGACCAGATTACAAATAAAGGCAAATCTAGAATGTAAATTGTGTCTTGTCAATTCTTTTTTATTGGTAGGCATAACCACTAGCTTCCGATAAACATGCGACCTCGAAATTTCTGTGTTAAAATATGACTGTTTGTATCTTAGTTAGGACTTCTTATATATGAAATTATGAATCTTCTTTATATAGTTGATATTTTGGGAACTTTTCTGCATGTCTAACAACTTGCAAATTTATGTGAGTTATAGTGCAAAAAATCGTTGTTCCCATTATTTGATTAAATCTGAATTAACTAACTCTATGTATTGCTCAATATTATGTCCTAAACTATATGAATTTTTAATTTAGAGTTGGGGAATTATTTCTGAAGTGATTTCCTTCCCGTGATAGGATATTAAACAGATATATCATGTCTGGGAGGGGTATTTTTCACAAATACCCCTCCCAGACATGATTTATCTGTTTAATTACACCGAATATCATGATTTCAAAGAGCGGTGAATACTAGGCCACTTGCGTGCTGTTTGTTGACTCTGTACTATCGGAACGTTTCTGGTTTTCAAAATCGATTACTCATGTTACGTTTACTTTGAGGTAAAAGTTAAAACTTCCGAATGAATATTTCCAGCATAATAATATGCGAGGGTTATTTTTAAGCAAATACCACGGCACAGAGGGTAATTTTTTGCTGAATACCCCGGTGATGACGAAATCGATGCAAAATGAGGAAATTTGCGAAAAATACACTGTCTATTGACCAATCAAAAGCCAGCATTTGTATATGAGGTGTAATTAAATAACTTATACTATAACAAGCGAATATGTCTGGAATACACTAATATCCCACTCGGCGCGTATTTGTCGAAACCTTCCACGTTTTTGGACTTAATTAGCTCTGGCCTATGTGTACCAGTCTCATTACGATCATTCAACTTCACAGAAAATTACATGTAGCTTGCATGTAATGGTGACGTGAAAACATTTTTTTCTTATTTCATGTGAAATATAGGTCCCAAACAAACAGAACGAAGAAATCGACATAAGCCTGATTTTTTGTAATTTCTAAAAATACTCGACAGTACGAGACATATTCAGGAAGACAACTAAGACACTGGGCTTCTGACTCTGACATCATAAATGTCTGCTTTTACGAGATACATTATAGTTCTTTAAATTATGTTTTGTCACGTTGGGTTTTTTTTGTGAGAGCCTATTATAAAATACTGCAATTTTTGTGCCGCATTGAAAGTGCCAATTATATGATTTTATTTAAAAGACGGGTGTCTTGAATTATGTCAGAACATGCAGGTTTACAAAGATACAGTAGCGGCGCCCCGACTATACAATTATAAGTGAAGGTTTTTCGTTCCCTTGTTCAACTAGCGATGGACGAGAATGGACACACGACACTTGAGTGCATGTATATTATACTTTCAACAAATTGATAGATACAATACGAGATGAAGGAGATCTAAGATTGGGTTAGATCCCGGGGATAAAGAAGTTCAAACCGTTACATGATTTTTTAAATAATATTCTTTCACCTGTTTGTTTCAATAACAATTTTTTTACATCAGATTCAGAGTGAACATTAACATGAATTACACTACAGGGTTTAGCACCGCATGGAGATATATTGCGTGGTCCAGGATTACTCATCAACGATCTAACATCCCTCTCCTCTGGTGGAAAAACTCTAATCCAGATGCGACATTACATACGCTATGAGTACACGAAACGTACATAGGCGTGACGTCATGTAGATTGACGTCACCGTAACATGAAGTCACATGTCAGTTATGACAATTTTGTTGTTTTACCTTTCATGATATAAAACCATCAATAACGTAACCATAGGATGAAGTATGGTTATAGTTTCGGCTCATTTGCATAATTTTGATTAAGACTTTTTTGTACTATATGGCCAATTTATTGGCCCTGTGGCAATTTGAAAGCAAAATAATAGGGCCACTTTTTTGGCCCTGTGGCAGAGAAAAGGTTAAAGGTGATATGCAAAGGTTTTTGCTTTCAAATTTTAACGGTTTTTCAGATGTATCATAAATGATGGATGCGAAAAAAAATAAAATTACCGTCAATAAATCATCCAATTATTTGTAATTTTTGTTGAAAATCCCACTTTACGTTGTTTATTACCGTAATTACTTCCCCTGTCGATGTCAGTAGTGTGACGTCATTTGTGTCCTTCAATAAGTAAGCAAACAAAACGTACAAGCAACAGCAATGGCCAGTGAATATTCCGATGACGAGAGTGATGGAATTCCGGATGTTAACACAAAGCCCGCAGTTCAGCCATATATGTATGAACCTACGAGAGTCCTGACTGGTGACATAGAGAATGTCAAATCCGATTCCGAGCCTGAATCAACAGAACCAGGGGATGCAGGAGATGTTGGTGACGATCCCCAGATGTCTCGACTGACGTCTCTTGAATGGTGTGTTTTTATGAAGGGTTGTATTTTTAAATCAAATAAATTGCATTTAACAACTTATCGTTGTGCTAAAGAAATATTTAAATAACAATTCACGAATTAATATATATGATACGTAGTACTGTAGATTGATCAAACCATGCATTGGTTTTGTCATTTTACGGGTTCTATGGGTTTTTCTAAAGTACGGTTTTCTTTATGGAACACAATTTCCTTTCCTCTTCATAATTGTCTCATCAATTTCTAATCTAGGTCTTGTCATACCCAACTTTTATCGAGAACAAATCAGACATTCGCACTATTTTATAAAGTGATCTTGGTGACGCGGGTCCAAAAGGTGTGGATCTGTCACATGTACCCTCTCAAAACATGAAAAAAGGTATTAATTTTAATTTACTTCTTATCTATGCCTAGCATGTAGATCGAACTCCAAACGTTTTCGCATGGTATCGCGAGCACCGTAAGGTACCCAACAAGTCCGTCTTGAGTTTTTTTATTGGTATTTTAGTTAGTATTTTTTTCATTTTCAAAAGTGTGACTTATTCAGTTTTTTTGTATTTTGAAAATGTAGACGATTAAAAAAAATATTTTGTTTATCAGAAAGAAAAACAGTCTTAAAAATCGGGATCCATTAATATACAGTAAAATCAGAGACTAGCAACTTGCAAAATTTCCTACATTAGATCGCGACGCGAAAACAGATTTGTATACACATTTTGTTCAAAATATATCGATTTGTTCAATCATAAACGAATAAAAAAAGATATTCAAAATATATTTGTGATTACACTTATATATAAATTTATCATTTATATTTTATTTTAAAAATTTTATTCAACCGACTGAACATATTATTTTTACGATGGTAGTAACTTTTCAGAAAAGAAGGCCGTAGCGCGGCCTTTTATAAAATGAGGGGGGGGGTCTGGGGGGATGTGGCCCCCAGCTGAAATAGGGGTCCAACGAAAAATTACGAACCAAACGGGCGAAAAAGACAATGATTTCCACTTCAGGGGTGAGGCATTTGCCTCATTTGCCTCGCACATGCTACGGCCTTGGAAAAGAAGTATCAACTGAACAAATTAATTCCACTACAAATTGATTCCACGTGCTTTGGACTCGCTTGTCCCTAAATTTGAAGAAAAAAGTATTTTGACTGTTTTTTTCGCTAGATTTCTCGCAAAGCAAATTATGGTTTTAATAATAAAGTTGTTATTTCTCGCGCCTGAATTTCAGTGAAAATTGGACTAGCTTAATTATGTACCTTCCGATACATTATACTGAATTCCGATTTCGTTCTTGGAATGTCCATCTTTTAATTCGTCAAAACCGTTGTAGAAAATTCCACGTTTTTTCAGTGCCCAGAAGTGCATTAAATTTGATTCCAGTGGTTTTACTGTTTTACCATAAATTTTTTTGGAGCTATTTTCGAGCTATTGTACCCCCGAGGGTACCCGGGGTATAGAAATAGGACTCAGTATCTCCCGCTGAGGGGTAGGACCCCCACATAAGGGAGCGTCTTCTCGAATAAGACGTTAAACCGGAGGCTTGTGCACATTAAAGATCCCATCGGCAGAGTTCGTTAAGAGTAGGCTAGTTGCCGCTGTAATGGCTAAATTGACCCGACCCTGCCAATCCTTCCATTTTCCGGTGGCATTCTAAAATCCGTTGCCCTTGTTTTTCCTTTTGACCCATCCCATTTTCATTCATCATTGTTTCATGTTAAATATTTTCCCGTCCTGATAATGACCTTAGCTGTTGACAGGACGTTAAACAGGCACAATCAATCAATCAATCGAGCTACTGTGTGAAATTCCGTTATAATAATTTTGTACCTTGTCTTGTTTCTGGACAACAGACTAAAACCACAAAGCACAAATTACACTTGTGTCTTGAAAAATATCAAGACTAGTTTCGAATCTGACAAACGCCCATAAAATGTTTTTACTGATTATACCTCTGCCATCCATTCAATCTTTGATAGTTTGTTTCATTATTTTTCAAAAGGTGTAATTGTGGAAACTGTGCGTTAATGCCAACGTTATTAGAATCCAAATGTTGCCAGGAGACCAATATCGTCGACGGTAAAATTGAAGAGGCAGGCATCCAATGTATAACACACCACGAAGGATTTGAACCTAACTGTTTGAACATACACTTTCTAGAGACTTCATTTTATGAGTACCTGGAAAACAACGGTCCTCTTGAAGAGCATGAATTAATCCACAAGTTAGTATCCAAACCTATTAAAAATCGGTCAGACAGAAATGACCGGATTTCGTTAAACAATAAGTAGGTGAGCGATAGACCTGAAATCGAATCACACGATATGGGACCCCATGCTGATGCTGCATACCAACTATCAAGAGGCTGTAATTAGTAGTTGCTGAAAAATCTAATAGGAAATTTTTCATCTTTCACATCTGGCATCTACCATGTAATAAAACCTTTAAAAAAAGATCTGAAAAAAAGTAATATCTATTCTAAAAAGGAAAAAAAGTAAATTAAGGCTATTTGACCAGATCCTGCCATGCTATTTAACCAGCTCAAATGAAAATATCACCCTTTAATTAAGTACATGCCCTTCCATACCAGATATCTGTTCAATATACATCACAAAAAAATCTAACCTCCTGTGGAGACACAGTATTTTCTGGAACAACTCAAATTTTTAACTCAACAAATTCATACACAATTTGGTTTCAATGTAGATGGATGTGATATGTTGCAGAAAAATATTGAAATAATGTAAATTAACAGCAAACTGGAAGATGATCTTCAGGTTGAGGTTTCTGCCAGAGGTTTATCTGCTCCAGTACCAGCATTTCTGTGTTTTAGTGAAATTTCCATGGTAAACTTCAAAATTGTTTGACCCTAACATAATGCTCTTTTAATATGAGGTCCAATATAACATGATACATTCCCGATAATTCCACCTTTAGCACATGCACATTGTTGCATTATATGGCATGGTCACAAAAGTTTTATGGCAAAAAATGACGTCATAAACAACTTTAGCACACACAAAAAAAGTAGCAAGAAACTTCAAGATGGCTCCTTTAGGATCATGCTTTATAGGTCATTGAAAACACAAAATTGTCATATTGGAATCAAAATAACTCGTGTCTTATATTCAATTCTAATTTGACCTCCTTCATTTGCCTTGAGTCCACAACTGGTGTAACATTATATATATTTATGACCTGATCAAGTGAATGTCACAACCAATTAACCATAGAAAGTGAAATGTCATGGTGAAAAAAAATCACAAAGACCTCATAATAGCTTGTTGCTTCAAAATGTCTGTTGACTCATTATACCCAAAGGTTCTGTATTTTGAAAATTTTACATTATTAATTTGTCTTAATATTAGAATCAAAATAAATCATGGCACCAAAAAATATATATTGTTTTTACCAAGGGTTGTCAATTTATGTCATCATTTTACCCTTCACTAACGTTTGGGGTAAAACATCTGACAAATTTTCAACCCATGGTAAAAACAATAAATATATTTATCGGTGCCATAAATTGATTTTTAATTTAACCATGAGTGCCAATTATTTTCATCTATTTTACCCCTAGCTGTGCTGTGCTGTGCTACACTCAGGGTAAAATATCAATGAAAATAATGGGCACCCATGGTTAAATCTTCAATAAACCATGGGCGGCCATGAATTAGTTTGTAAATAAGGTATAGTTAGGTCTTAGTTGATTTTGACATCCTTTTTAATACATTTGGTTTTATTTTTATGTTCTTCAAATTGGTTTTTTTTTCAGTGTTTATCGTTACATATCTTATAGACGATTCACAAGATGGATATATAGAGTGCTTGGAAAGAAGACGAGGAAAGTTCTACCATCTTGTGTTGTTACCAGCATTAGAGAAAACTTTCCAGCTGAACAGTATACCGGTTTCAAATATCCAAAATAAAAAATAAATTACAAAATATTGTTTATTTATTAAAACGACGTATATGGGCTTCCACAACATCTTCCTTTTCTCGCCTATTTCCCATTTCTGCTATGGGTGGTGGAACTATCATTTGCATATCCACTGATGCAATCTGCAATGCTCTTTTGTAAGATGGATTTGCCTCTCTATAAATTAGTAGTTCTTCCATAAGTTCATCTATATAGCCTGAAAATATTATAATTTAAAAATAGTTTAGCTGAACTTGGCAGTTATTTCAGAAATCAGTGAATGAGTAAACATGATAATTTTTCCAATTTTATTAAACCAAGAAAATATAGCTTTTTGATGCCGATTTGTATTAAATAAATGTAAATGAATTCAAGCACATCATAAAAGTGAGCAAAGTTTTAACTTGAAAAACTTGTAATTCTAATAAAAAATATTTAAGAGAAAGAATATGGAATATATGCCGAGAACACAGCAATCCACAACTAAAATTGAAAATTTTAACAGTGCTTTTATATAAACTGTAAATTTTTAGTCATTCAACGGAAAACTCAACGTCAAGAAAGAATAAGAGGATTCAGCTATGTCATTGAGAAATGAAAGTGCCCATAAAACTTTTCATTGAAAGTAAATGGTGTCACCAGAAAAGCAATTCCCATATTTCACTCCACTTCAAAAGCAAGGTATAAAACTCAACGAATCTGCCCCATTTTTATGAAAATTAAAAGAAAATTTACTAATAAGTTTCACTACCCTGGAAAAAAAATGTCCCCTGAGTGGAGTATTATGTCTAGGTAGGTAGGTGTGGGAAGGGGTTTCATATTAAATATGGTGTGTAAAAAAAATAAATGGAATGCATTGGAATATATATGGTTTATTGTAATTGAGTTTGGGGGTTTAAAGTTAAATTAAATCCAATGGCAGTACCACAAAATTTTATTAAGCGAGTTATGCCCCAGGGCACATTTTTTTCTTGAAAAGCACTTACTAAATGTTTGTTTGACTTTAACTTCCTTGGCAATGGCATCTCCCTTTCTCCCTTTAGGATACGATATGCTGAACTGGAGCTTTCCATCAGGTGTGACAGCTTGCTTTCTGTTGCTGTTTTCATTGAAGTGCAGTGCACTAAGGAACAACCTATGGAAAAAATATTGTTTCATGAGAAATATCATAAAGACATAACATTGGTATTTAAATTTTTAATGCATTTACAATTAATTTAATTTGTTCATGTTTGTTCTTACCTCTGACAGTATACAAATATTTATTAACTTTTCTCAGGAACAATACAAGGGATGGCTATTCAGATAAATTAAAAAATTCCTATGAAAGTTCTATGAAGGATACCTTTAGGAACAATCATACCAAGTTTGGTACTAATCTGTTCAGTAGTTACAGAGGAAAAGATTTTTTTTCAAGATATAGTGAAAAAAAAGAGCAAAAAAGTCTTGAAAAAGGGCAATAACCCCAACAACCGTATCAATTAAAAAAAAAATTGTCTGCAGGTAGATCTCATCATTCTGAACAATTTTTATCATATGCAAGAATTTGGCTGAACCTAATCATTTTTTAGTTATTTACAAAAAAATGTTCTATTTTTAGTAATGACAGCATTTTTTTTTTACGAATCTAAAATCTGAACAATAATATTTATAGAGAAAAACACATAATTTGGTTGATTTGGTTGAACGGTTTCAAGGATTTTTTAAAACTTGGACAGACGATGGACAACGGACACCATGTGATGACAATAGCCAATATGACCTTTGGTCAAGTGAGCTAAAAATGACTGAAAACACATAATAGTTTACCTTGCTCTCATCGGCCAATAAAAGAAGTGGTTTGATTTTGGAGCAAAATAGCATACAACATTATGGAAAGATTCCAACCCTGATGTTTGTTCGGCTGGTGACAGTTTAATGATGTCTTTTAACAACAATCTCCCCATCACTATTTTCTCCATCTCTTTGTGAACCAATGAATCTAGAATCAATAAATATAAACAAATATAAATTATTTCCATAAATAACTATTTTTAAACTAATGATTAAGGTCAATAAGGATTGTAGTGTTGTGCATCTTCTTATTTTCAAACCATCTGCACACTCAGATAAATGAAAAGTGCATGTCCAAACAGAACTAGGTTGCCCAACAGTTTTTGGGTTTTTTAAACAGGTTGTGTACATGTAGAAAGTACAACTGACCTGAAATAAGCAGCCTAATATCATGAAATATGAAATTTATCACCATTCATCATGCAGAGTAATAACTGCTTTGTAAACATTTGATTTTGTTTAACACATGAAAACTAGTAAATTAGCACAAGGCAACTGCCCCTTCGAAACAATATGACATGTCATGCTTAAGAAATTTTTTGGTTCATCACTGGGTACCTAGGAATTAAATAATCATTAATATTTGCGGATGGTTATCTATAATATATTCACTGAAAATCATTTGAATAAAATGATAATTTGATTATCAAAAAGGGTATGGTAAATCATAATCATACTAATATGAGCAATATGATCAAATAATCACCTTAAAGTTTCCTGATAATCAGGTTATAAAGAACCCCACTAGGAGCATCAAATGTCAATGGCCATATTTTTACACTTTGTTTAAGGAAACACGACCATCATAAGAAAAGCATACCCTTTTTTATCCATGCTCGATCTTCTAATGGTCTATGGAGACACTTTGGGAACAAATGTCCATGTCCTTCATGAATATTTGTACAGTGATTCAAAATAGACAACCATTTTTCCTTCAGTTCTTCTCCACTCTCACTACTTGCAGCACACCAGTAGAGGTGATTACTAATGGATCTTGACCACTGAGAAATAAGATCAAATCCCTTCTTTGCTGACTTGCCTTTCTGGTCCAACTTCTTATATACACCTATAAATAAACCAATTACTGAGATATATAACCTACAAAACTGTTTACTACAGTCACCAACACTTATTTCATACTCATTTAATAACGATTATTAGATTTTTTTGCACTTTTTTGCTATATTGTTTTGTGTTTGTTTGCTTAACGTCACGTTCAGGCTCAGCAGTATTTCAGCAATATCATGACATCAGTTTTACTGGTGGAGGAAGCCGATAATACCCAAAAGGAAACACCGACCTGCAGCGAGTAACTGACAAACTCTCTCACAAATCTGTGCTAGTTGAACACACCAAGTCATTTTTGCAAATGTCCCAGGTGAAGTTCGAACCCACACTGCAGAGATGAAAGGCTACAGTGATCTGTACAGGTTGAACTACCTAGACTACTTGGACCCCGTGGCCCCCTATAGTTTTGTCCATAAAATCCTTAACTTTCTTATTTGTTACAATAGTTATTTTACTTTATGGAGGTACCTTTTGCAACATGCCATACATCAAACATATGTACAATTTCTGGTTTCTGGTCTTTCATGTACTTTTTCACCTGGCTATGCCGATCTGTTATCAAATGAGATATTACCACACCTTCTTTTGACAAAAACTCCAGGCATCTAATTAGTCCCTCAAGTTCCATTGCATAACTGTTTTTCACTTCATTGCTCTGAATAATAAATTACATATGTATATTATACAGTGTATACATGTACAAATGTATGTTACCATGGTTACAGTAAATTTGTAAAATCAGGCATTTTTGTAAAATAACTAAACATGCCAAATTAACTAGTAATTTTACAAATTTACTGAATTATAAAATTTTGTTCTATCAATGACATCAAAATTCTACTACCCTTGTATACAACTTACATGTACTTGCCCCGTATATAATATATAATGTAAATTTTCTACCCGCAAGGGTCCATGATTGGTTAAAATAAATATTCTTATTCTTATAATATATTAGGTCTTCACGTGAGGTCAAATAACCAATCAGTAACGTCATTACTAACTGGAGGTAGGATATTTCATTATATTATTTATTACATGTACATGTATATATAATTGAGAATTTGAATAAATGAAATGGTGAAATAATTAAAATCATTTAGATTATCAGGATAAACATGATTGATATCAAAAATTTTTCTAACATAGTTTAAGAAAATGTTAGTCTGAAAGAGTTTTTGTCAGACCAGCAAGACAAATAATTGTTGCCAGACTAAGGGTCCAGCCAACCCCAAAATAATTTGTTTAATGTAGTTTGTAACAGAAGTGAAATTTTTTACGAAAAAAAGAATCATCTTGCAGGTACACTGTATATTAACAATTATATGTTAACCTCCCCCCTCTCGAAATAAAATGTTTGTCACCTTACCTGCACTAGCTGAATGTCAATTACTTTTGAAGTTGTGAGGTCCATCAAACTGTAGGATCCATATTTTGCCGTATGTCCTGGGGAACAACACCTGGCATCACCTCCAAGTTTCAATTCCCTTCCTTCTTCTCTGATGCTATCTAATAAGTCTTGCTGTTTTCTTTCCCACACTGAATTCACTGTTGGAACAACATAGGCTTTCTGCATATAATTATAAGTTCTGTGAGAAATGAATTCTATGCAACAATGTTTCATAAAGTTAATCACTTTGGAGGGATTGCTCCCTGAGAAAAGAATAGCACCTGCTAATATTAAGTTTCCGAGAGGCATACTATTAGACATGGGTTGACTCTTCCATGTCCTTACGTATCCACAATCACAAGTTTCAGTGACCTGTACCATTGAACCCATCATTTTCTTTACTATCTGATCAGGTTTTAAAGTTTTGCTACAGTCACAACAATGATAAAACAATGTATCTAATTCAGTCTCAAAAACAATGAATTTCCTTTCCTTTGCCTCATTGACATGCACCATTGTACTTTTATCCGAGTTAACATCTTGTTCTTCATCAGACGGGTTCCAGTCTGGATCATCAATATCACTGAACATGTCTTGGTCACTACATGTGTCACCATCGTCATACAGCTCACAATCACTTTCATCATATGTGACAGGTTGGGAAATAGGATATGTCTGAGTGGAAGCATCTGATACCCTTAATATAGTCTGACTGCTTGCATTATTTCTTAAGTACTGAAATTAAAATAAACAAATATGTTGGCTTTACTAACACACTAACACCCAATTAAAACACAAACCCCATGTTATTACATACAAAGTTTGGTAGAATCATGACAAATATTGAATTTACATAAAAAATGTATACATTTATGTCATTTTTAAAATAAATGAACTATATGTACATGTAATGAATTTAATTTCAAAACATACTTTATGAGGTTATTTTCAAAATAATTGACCTAATGGATATCATTAGTAGAAATATTACTAAGATTCAGTAACCTATTAAAAACTAGGTCGCTCAGTAGACAGGACACTAAAAATCGCTATTTTTGACCTTCCAAGAGAGATAACACCTACAAGGAGCAGCAGCTGCCGGACAACTTCAACCTAATGGACCCTTTTGTTCTGAACATGGAAGGTCTCAGATTTTTCCTGTCAGGTCAAAACAATATATGACCCTAAAATTTACTGGCAGGACATAAAAATTAGGAAATAAACTATAATACGGGCTTTTTGGGAAATCCATTTGAATTTAAGATTTATTAGGTATTTACATTTGAATAAGCAGAACTACAAAAATATACTTTAGGGTTGCTGACCTGGACACAACTTGTGTTGAAATGATATGGACGGTCAGATCAAGGATTTTATTGCGACGTAACAATCTGTCACTGACCTATAATGCATGAAAAAATGTTGCAAAAGGATAAATATTTGTTGGGGAATACATTTTAAAATCATATGATAAGTATTTCTTTTATACTTACTGTATACTTGTCTGTAGTTTGAGTGCAGGCATGAAAACTTTCTGACAGAACTCCATGTATAGATGACAAACTCACATCCATCTCCTTAGTACATGTATCAGTCTGTTCCACGTTTGAACCATCACAAAACTCAGCTTCTTTTTCAACAGCCTCTTCAGATACAGATGGATTGGCAGGAAAAAAATTCTCAAATAACTGAAAAATATGAATATCGAAATTAGAATTTGAATTAAATTAATTGAAATTAGAAATGTTGATTTAGAATTGATTGAATTATTTTATTTTAATTACAACACACAGTATTTTTTCTCATTATTAGTTTTATTATTATTAAATAAAAAATAATTTCAGAAATTGAATATCAGTGCTAGGCAAAGCCAAGACTTAATGGAGTGTACGCAAAATATATGCTGAATGGCCCTTGTAGGAGTGCAAGGATTAAATATGTATCTTCCGTAGGTGACGATATATAAATATCATACAATGAGGAACAGTAGCAAGTTCTTAATAAATAGTTGCTTACAGCTTGCAATACATTACCATTAGTTAGGGGGTACTGATTATTTATGGAATAACCCATTGCATGGACAGTGGCAAGCCTTCTACAGTTCTTGGCCCTGGCCATGCACCTCAATCTATATTATTATTTATAAATAATAAAATGAACACTGCAGAACTTTCATTTCATTTTATATTAATTCCAAGAACAAACAACAATACATAATTTAATAAATAAAAAGGTACCTTGATTCTTTTCCTTTTTTCCACTGCCCTCGAACTCGAAGTACGCTTTCTTTTCTTTTGTTCCCCAGTCACAATAGCAAAGCTGGTGGACAACGAAGGTGTTTTAGGTTTTAAAGTAAAGTCAAAAATTGTTGGGATGGCGTCTGGCTTTAGTCGTCGTTGCTTGGGAGTAAACTTGAGGGATGATGATATTCTAGGATCGATCGTGAATTGGTCGAATGCAAAGTGCTTGGCGCAAAGTCTTGAGTGCTCATTTGCAACAAAATTACTTCTCTTCACTGCTACAACCCATGCTTTTCGATATTGTTGGTTTTTCGGGAAAGTATAAAGTGATATCCCTTGACCTGATCTTGTGTTGCAATTAAATGCAGCACAAAATACCATTTTGCCGACAGAAACTCGAGTTTTTGTTATTTGTCGAAAGGACACAAATGACGTAATTTCCGAAAGGGAGATAAGCGTGAAAGATTTTTCCCGCGGTTTTTTAAAGGTAAATTTACCTGTGTTTTTATGGTATGAGAAGGTCGAGGAAATAAAATAATCATCGATGTTTTACTTTTGAACAAGATAATCTGTTGATTTATATGTTTAATATGAAAAACGAAATTTTCTTTGCATTTCACCTTTAATCTTGTGTTCCAAAAACTTATTATTCAAAACCATGGATACACAGCAACTAACACAAAATTAGCTTGAAAATGAAAGTGAACGACGGTGCAGAATCTAATCCGATACAGGAATATACTACACACATTCTACGATGAACCTACATCTGTAATCATTTGATTATAAGCAAAACATCTTGTATTTGTAGACCAATACACGAGATAGGCAAAAATCGCGTATTGGTATAAAAGTACTGGATGTCTTGGATAAAATGTGTTCATTTAAGACAACATCATGTGTGCAACATATTATTTTTGCGTTTATCGAATGACTGCATCGATAAAATAGTGGTATTCCCCACAAGCTTACCAGTGGCAGTATCAGTTAAGATATCATTCAATCATTGATCTTAATATTACTTGTACTTGTATCACATTATTTTTGCGTTTATCGAATAACTATCGAGAAAATAGTGGTATTCCCCAAAAGCTTACCAGTGGCAGTATCAGTTAAGCTATCATTCAATCAATGATCTTAATATTACTTGTATCCTATCATCTCATAAGTACATGTGTCTGATGCTAAGTGATTATTCAATCAAATCTGTAAGGCTGCTGTCACCAGCACTAGGGTAAGTAATCTTCTGCATACTGCGCTCTAAAGGTCCCAGTTGCATAACTCCGCCATCTCTACCCGCTTAAAGAATATCTAATAAGAAAAGAACTTTCGTATTTTAAATATCCGAATTGCTGCATGTTATTGAATCAAAGGCTTCAATACAAGTTTTTAAAACACATCACGAAACTAAGAAAAAGGATCGTAAACAAAGACAGATACAGAAATATTTCTTTATGAAATTTTGACCGAACGACTATGGGAAGGTTCCCAGAGCTTTATTCGAGCAGCTGCCAAGCGCATTCCAGTCTTGTGGAGTGCAGATGCCATCTTATTTTGGGGTTTTCCGATCACCATACGGAAAGCCTCGGACAATAGTTGGCAGCGTGTTGAGTGAATGACATGCTTCTTGCACGAAAACGACATTTTAGTATAGCGCTACAAAGGCTCAACTTTCTGCCCCTACCCATACATTTCCAGTGGCAGTCAAATATAATTGACTTCAATTTTAGTTAATTAAGAATTTATCAAAACAAGAAAGATGACATTTGGTGAATGCCAAGGTAAATATCTCTCTTGGATTGATAAAAATTTTTTAAAAAAAACAAGAAAGTTCCAGGCAATAAATTGAATTCATAATGTATTTAGTATACAATACAAGCTCTCTAGATTTTAAGACCGATTGACTTTTTCTCAATTATTGCTTATAGGGCGTAAAAGAAGAAATACGATTGGAGTCATTAATCTTGTATTCCAAAAACTTATTATTCAAAACCATGGATACACAGCAACTAACACAAAATTAGCTTGAAAATGAAAGTGAACGGTGCAGAATCTAATCCGATACAGGAATATACTACACACATTCTACCATAAACTTACATCTGTAATCATTTGATTATAAGCCAAACGTCTAGTATTTGTAGACAAATACACGAGATCTAGAAAAAGCTTACGACACAACATGGAAATATGGCATTAAAAAGGATCTTTTTGATATGGGGTTGAAAGGTAGACTTCCTACCTTCATTTCAATTTTTTTGTCTGATAGGGAATTTAAAGTTCGGGTAAATTCAACTCTGTCTGACCCTTTTGAACAAGAAATGGGTGTTCCCCAAGGTAGCATCCTTTCTGTTACTTTATTCAGTATTAAAATTAATAGTCTCGCTCAAGTCTTGAAAGATAATATAGATGGTTCTCTATATGTTGACGACTTCATCATATGTTACAGAGGAAAAAACATGAATAATATTGAACGTCAACTACAGTTATGTTTAAATAGAATAGAGAAATGGGCAATGGAGAATGGCTTTAAGTTTTCCACTACCAAAACTGTTGGCATGCATTTTTGTAACAAAAGGAAAATGCATCCAGACCCCGAACTCACATTATATAACAATTCTATAAAACTTATAATATATGATTCAAAGCTCACCTTTCTTCCCCATATCAAAATGTTAAAAAATAAATGCCTAAAGGCGTTAGATATTTTAAAAGTCGTAGCCAACACCGACTGGGGTGCTGAGTGCCACGTTTAATTAAATCTATATAGATCGCTGGTTCGATCTAAATTAGATTATGGTTGTTTTATGTATGGTTCGGCTCGCAAGTCATATGTTAAAATCCTTGATACGGTTCATCATCAAGGATTGCGACTATGCCTTGCAGCTTTTAGAACCACACCTGTCGACAGTTTATATGTTGAAGCAAACGAGCCTTCTTTATATCAGAGAAGAGTTAAGCTCGGTTTGCAATACGCAACCAAGTTAAAGGCATACCCAGACAATCCTGCTCACGACTGTGTTTTTAAACCTCTTTACGAGAATATTTTTGAAAAACATCCAAATAAAATTCAACCTTTTGGCCTAAGAATTAAATCTCATTTGGAAAATTCTGGCATAAATTTAAATGAAATAGCTACTGTCGAAATTCCACATAATCCTCCTTGGTTGAACCACAAACCCGTATTTATTTATGATTTGAGAATGCATAAAAAATCCGAAACAAACCCTTTAATTATTCAGCAACACTTTGCAGAAATAAAATCTTAATATTCTGACCATAGCACAATATATACAGATGGATCGAAAGACGGTGATAAAGTTGCTTCCGCCGCTGTCTTCAGAGAGCGTGTTGAAACTTGCCGTCTTCCATCCGCATCCTCTGTATTCAGTGCAGAGGCACAAGCTATTCTTTTGGCACTCGTCAGTTGAAAGTAAATTTGTTATCTGCTCTGATTCTGTATCATGTCTTCTTGCAATTGAAAATTGTAAAATTAGGAATCCATTTATTTTAAAAATCATTCAAATTTACAAATCCTCGACAACATTGGGTAAAGAGGTTGTATTTTTCTGGATTCCCAGCCATTGGGGAATCTATGGAAACACAGTCGTGGACAGGGAGGCTAGGGCTGCCTTAGAAAATGACATTATTAACTGTAAACTTCCTTTTACTGATTTTAGATTATATATTTTTAAATACATTTCTAATCTATGGCAGCGTGGTTGGGATCTCGAAGTTCATAATAAACTTCATGAGATCCAACCACTTCTGCACATACATAATTTAAAATCTTGTAGAGACCAAGTGGTTTTAACCAGGTGTCGTCTTGGACATACCAGGACGACACATAGTTATATTTTAAACAATGAACCAAGACCCGAGTGTGTGCCATGCAACTGTCCATATACCATCAAGCATGTCTTGATGGACTGTGTTGACGTGGCACCCATTCGGGAACATTTTTTTTCTGTTAATTCTTACAACAATTTATTTACAACTGTCGCTGGCGACACAATTTTACACTTTTTAAAGGAAATTGACTTGTACAGAAAAATTTAATTAGATTTTAAATTGTGATATTGAATACTTTTTATTGTTTTAGTTTTCTTTTTATCTGTATAAATGCTCATATTATTGTATGAGACCACGTTTTAGAAAGAATTGATATTCTTCAATAATGAAATTAATTAAAGTTCTAATTTTCACGTCCTGAATATAGCTGAAATATTGCTTGCTGGACGTACAACAACAATAAATCAATCAATCATAGCTTGATGTATCCTTTAACACAAAAGAGTTGATGCCGGAGCGGGCTAACCTCGGGAACTCCACCAGCAATGCTAACTATCACGGATGATAGAAATCAAAAATACAAAAAAGTTCCAGGCAATAAATTTTGTAGGCCGAATTTTACTGCCGTTTTAATCCGAAGTTTTGTGATGTATCGGATTAACGACATAATTCAGCCCTATTGCTCGTAATGTAGCAAATAAAAAATTCTAACTTCGGTCTATTTATACAAAATTCAAACTTAATATTCATCTTCTTTACGTTATTTAGGCTTTAGACATTGCGAAACTAACAGTAAACGATCTTTATTGAAGAAATTTCTTTTTTCGTCTTTGAAGATGCACGTGAAAAATACTATGTTGATCATTTTTCCGTATATGGATAATATGACCTAATTTAATTATAAACGTGATAATGTGCATACTATAACAACCATTCCGTAGTAAGAATCCAGTTATTTACATGTTTTACCCATGATGCAACACGCTATTCAGTTTGGGGTTTCTCAACGTTTTTCATGTAGTAAACGTAATTAAAAAGAGACACGAATTTAAATTTATGCACAACGCACAGTGGGTTATCAAAAACGGCAATAACTTTCATCACGTATCAATAATGATAGATTTTTAACACGAAACAGATAAAAAAAAGGTGACACTGTTGAAAGATATCAAGAACGACCACGTCTGATTGTATATGCAACTTCTTTTGGACATCAAAGTGCCGGGAGTGATTCACTCACGCTCTGCTACATTACGATTAATGAGACTAAATTCGTACTCTCGCCAACAAAAAGCAAGGGTACGATTATTCGTTCTATAAATTTTGCTACGCCTGACGCGCGTTTCGTCTACTTAAGATTCCTCAGAGACGCTTTAACTAAAAGATTGAAAATGTTTACATTATATGAAATAAAAATAAAACTAAAACTGTTTTATTCATTATAAACACGGGTTTTAGTGGACTTAAAAATGATTTATATTTTGGCATTTTATGGAATATAAAGTGTAACGGATTTTAATTATAACAATAAAGTAATGAATACATTTTAGGTTGTAATTTTACTTGTTAAAATTCGTATTGTCTTATTTCCAGAGTAGCTTATAAACGGACGAACGTCGGGGTACGGTGAAGTTATTTGACGGGAATTGATAATATTCATTTTCATATTCTGAAACCATACTGCGAGGGCTCACAGCACTCGCACCAACAAAGGTGCCTAGCGAATCCCCACGTGGCGGATAAAAGATGCCCTTCTCGTTAGGGTTTGTCAGGTCTCGATACCTAATGGCTTTCCTGTCAACGCTAGGACCATAATGTGAGGTTTCACGCAGCTGCCTAGTGCGTCCACAGATAGCGGATAGGGAATACCTCTTGTTGGAGGTTTGTCGGGTAATAATGCGAGACTGCGAAAAATAAGGTAACGTGTTTAAAGACTGGCAGATACCAACACATGCAAGAGAAAACTAAGAGATTATGTAAACATGCCGAAAGTATAGGACTCCAGATGAACACAGACAAGACCAAAGTGTGGAGACTAAACAACAAGGAGATAAGTCCCATGGAAATAAACAAGAAACATGCTGACGATGTAGACAGTTTTATATACCTTGGCGCTGTCATTAACAAGACTGGAGGAACAACAGAAGACATCAAGCATAAACCGAGTCTAGCCAGAAATGTATTTGCCATGCTTAACACTCTATGGAAGTCCACAAAATACAAGAAGAAGACTATGATCAGAGTGTTTAATACCAATGCCATGTCATTGCTACTTTATGGAGCAGAAATGTGGAAGCTAAATGAAAGTGACACCATCATGTTAGAAACATTTCAGAGAAAATGCCTTGGACGAATACTTCGCATCTTCTGGCCAATGAAGATCTGTAACGATGACCTTAACTGCCAGACAATAACTTGTCCAGTTAGAGAGGTTTTCACGTGCAGAAGATGGGGGGGATCGGACATACTCTGAGGAAGCCACATGACGACAACTCCAAAATAGCACTAACTTGGACACCAGAAGGAAGAAGAAAGCGAGGTCGCCCGAGAACAACTCGGCGTAGGAGCGCAGAGGCAGAGCGGCAGGAACCGGGGTGGCAAACTTGGAACAAAGCTGGTGCAGTAGCCAAGGACAGGTGGATGGCGAAGGATGCTGTCAAGTCTTATGAGCCGACCATGGCTCGAAGAGGATAAGTAACTGTTGAAAGAGTGCTACCTACTTTCACTATGACATCCTCTTTTTTAGATGTCGATAAGATTAGGCTCGTTATACCCACTAAAAAAGGTCTTAATTTTACGCCCATTTAAACCTTAATGAGCAACGTGTTTAGAGACACTTGTTTCCATTTTTGGCCGGGGTGCCCGAAGTGTAGTGCAAACCTGAGTTATATAGTATATTGAAGTAGGGCGGGCGGTAAAAATAGCGTATCTATTTTGCGTAATTGACTTCTTTTACATTTCAACCCACATCTCTGAAACTTAACAGACAGATTGCAAGGGTATTGAAGTTTTGCACATGTTATCATTCCGGGAATATTTTCTTAATTTTCCAGACTAGGGAACTTGTGCATTTCTTCAGAACATTTGCAGAACAAGTTATCTCGGGTACCTGTTTGTGTAATCAACTCTTAAATTTTTTGACACAGACCCAAAATCTTCCTACAACAAATTGTAAACTATTCCCCACCTATTAAGGCAATCCGGCCATATCAGTTTTTTGTGAATTTTTAAAATAGTAACTTTTTATGTATAAATTTATTTCTTACTTTGAAATTAACTACCTGGAAAAATGGATGATGCAAGTTTGTAAATTACAACCATAAATAACAATAAAATAGCCAAATATATTACCTGAATTAATAGGTTGAACTTGAGTGTATGTTTCATCGTGTAGAGAACTTTGATTTGGATAACCAGTTTGCTCTCTGATGCACAGTAAGAATAGCAAAATAATGAAAAATTCTTGGCATTCCTTCCGGCTTCTAGTTTTTGCCCATGCTATACTTTTCCTTATAAACATTATAATTTATAATTGTTTTGATTTCCATGCTCATGTGCTGTAATTATTGTTTTCTTTCCTTAAATCCATGATAATTATAGCTGTTAAACTCAAACATCATAATCCTAGGTTACGTTTACCAATATATATGCTGCTATTTAAGATTTATGTACAATAGAAGTTGATAATCATAAATATCAATCAAGAGGCATTGTAAGTTTCGGATATTGATGATGTGGTGCAAAATGTAGAAATCAGGAATACCGTATTTCAAAACTTTTTACCTTTGTATAAGAAATGAAATCCGCTGCCCTGCCTTTAAAATTAAGTTAGAAATCTTCATTACAGAAGGAAATACTGTATACCAACAAAAACGACTGAAGCTCGTCTGCTAGCAGCCACCAATAATAATAACAAGAGTATATCGAACCTTTAATTGTTTTCTCCGACCAGCCTATCTGCTATTGACACCGAAAATGAGCACTTTTGTTTTGTAGAAAAACAGTGTGGACGCATAATTGGCATCGACTGGGTAATCGCTGTGCCACCCATCAACTAAGTGAACTGAGCGTCGCTTTTAACCACGCTGTCCGTTTTCTTTTCTGCGGAAAATGGAAGAAACTTTTTCTCTTTTGCATCTTGGTAACAACCAATCCTGCCAATTCCCTTTCCAAAATCGATTTATTGAGATAGTTTAGTTTTCTACTGATGATGACGAGCGTGTTACCTCTGAAGTTGCAGGTTCGAGCCTTATTGTGAGGGTGTTCTAGGCTGCAATATGATCAGGATTGCCTAGTAAAAGGGGGGGGGGGGGGTTTCCCATGGGTAATCTCGCCTCATCAATAAAAAACTAATATAGCTAAAGGTTAAATATTCAATTAAAACCCAACACAATCATTCGAAGGTTTATCGTCTATAGTCTTGTATTATCTGTAAATAACGCATATCTTTGTAGTAGATTACATTTTTAGTTTTGATTAACGAAGTTTGTTGATAGTTGATCTTTACCTTATCACATCTAATTGAATGTTATACATTTGTAATTGTATTTCTGCTAAAGCATTGCTCTTTTCACGTTAAGCAACAATTAATCAATGCATTTAATAACTACCAACCCGTCGTAACCATCGGCTTTTACTTGAATCCTCAATCTCGACAGCGTTTGCTTAACCCTGATTGTATTATTGTACGATATTACTTTTTATTCTTTGAGGTATTATTTTTATGATGATATTTTGTTAAATTTTATTGATTTTCTAACTATGCACATCCTAATACAATGTCAAATATTGCTCACTGAACGAAAAGCAAATTCAATTAATACTGATTTTGTGCCGATGAACTTTTTTGATGTCAGATTGTCGGAATATCCTTGACCACCACGACATCAATGCGAGTAGAGATCACGCGGCGCACATGTTTTTTTTTCTTAAATTACAAAATATATTAAGAATGTAAATTCATCTAAAGCATCAAGGTAGTTCGTCTACTATTGATCACGTGGTCTGTCAACACTGAGATTACGGGTTCGATTCTCACTGCAAGCAGGGTGTACTCTACTCCAATCTGAATTGACAAGGATTGCCAGTTTTCCTACCGTAGGTCGGCTTCCTCCCCCAATAAAAACTGGACGCCATGATATAGCTGAAAAATTGCTGAAAGTGGCGTTAAACACCATCACACAAACAAACAAACATCATCTAAAGCAGATGAATTTTTCTTAACGTACTTGCTGTCTGCGGAAGCGTGAAATTTTTAAAAACTAAACTCCTTGTATGGGTGTTTGCATTTAAGTTGAAGTCGTACACACTTTTACTACTTTCTTTAATGACATCTATTAGCAACCACTGGCTCAATGTCTCTACTGATTTATCAAAAGCCCAGTCATCACACAACAGTGTATACGTTAAATTGCATTGATATATTTTAATTATTACCGTTATTGTTTAAAGTTTCCTCAAAAAGGACAATGATGATGCAGATGTTCAAGTTTTCTATTGAGGGTCTGGTATGTTTTATTTTTTGATCAAATTAGATTTCTGGGACCATACTGGGAGGGTTCCCAGTGCTCGACCCACAGAGCAGCCCATCGCGTCCCCGGGTGGCCCCCAATAGGGGAGACCCTCTCGTTGGGGGGTTGTCGGGTCAAAATACGGGAAGCCTGATCGCGGACCGTAATAGGTAACGTGTTTGGAGAGTGCCACGCTCCTTGCACGATAAAGACCCCTTTTGTAAATTTCAAAAAGAGTAGGCTTATTGAAGCCGCTACAAAAGGCTGAATTTTCCGCCCCTACAAAACTCCATACTTTTCCAGTGGCAGTCAAAATTGTATTCCCTGTGACCCATCCCACCCCCATTTTCCGTTGATTTATTGTTTGTTAACTTGTTCCCGTCCTGAATATAGCTGAAATACTGCTCGCTGGACGTAAAGCAGACATACAATCAATCAATCAAATGAGATTTTGTTGGCATACTGTTCCTCAAAAAGGACAATGATGATGCAGATGTTCAAGTTTTCTATTGAGGGTCTGGTATGTTTTATTTTTTGATCAAATTAGATTTCTGGGACCATACTGGGAGGGTTCCCAGTGCTCGACCCACAGAGCAGCCCATCGCGTCCCCGGGTGGCCCCCAATAGGGGAGACCCTCTCGTTGGGGGGTTGTCGGGTCAAAATACGGGAAGCCTGATCGCGGACCGTAATAGGTAACGTGTTTGGAGAGTGCCACGCTCCTTGCACGATAAAGACCCCTTTTGTAAATTTCAAAAAGAGTAGGCTTATTGAAGCCGCTACAAAAGGCTGAATTTTCCGCCCCTACAAAACTCCATACTTTTCCAGTGGCAGTCAAAATTGTATTCCCTGTGACCCATCCCACCCCCATTTTCCGTTGATTTATTGTTTGTTAACTTGTTCCCGTCCTGAATATAGCTGAAATACTGCTCGCTGGACGTAAAGCAGACATACAATCAATCAATCAAATGAGATTTTGTTGGCATACTGTTCCTCAAAAAGGACAATGATGATGCAGATGTTCAAGTTTTCTATTGAGGGTCTGGTATGTTTTATTTTTTGATCAAATTAGATTTCTGGGACCATACTGGGAGGGTTCCCAGTGCTCGACCCACAGAGCAGCCCATCGCGTCCCCGGGTGGCCCCCAATAGGGGAGACCCTCTCGTTGGGGGGTTGTCGGGTCAAAATACGGGAAGCCTGATCGCGGACCGTAATAGGTAACGTGTTTGGAGAGTGCCACGCTCCTTGCACGATAAAGACCCCTTTTGTAAATTTCAAAAAGAGTAGGCTTATTGAAGCCGCTACAAAAGGCTGAATTTTCCGCCCCTACAAAACTCCATACTTTTCCAGTGGCAGTCAAAATTGTATTCCCTGTGACCCATCCCACCCCCATTTTCCGTTGATTTATTGTTTGTTAACTTGTTCCCGTCCTGAATATAGCTGAAATACTGCTCGCTGGACGTAAAGCAGACATACAATCAATCAATCAAATGAGATTTTGTTGGCATACTGTTCCTCAAAAAGGACAATGATGATGCAGATGTTCAAGTTTTCTATTGAGGGTCTGGTATGTTTTATTTTTTGATCAAATTAGATTTCTGGGACCATACTGGGAGGGTTCCCAGTGCTCGACCCACAGAGCAGCCCATCGCGTCCCCGGGTGGCCCCCAATAGGGGAGACCCTCTCGTTGGGGGGTTGTCGGGTCAAAATACGGGAAGCCTGATCGCGGACCGTAATAGGTAACGTGTTTGGAGAGTGCCACGCTCCTTGCACGATAAAGACCCCTTTTGTAAATTTCAAAAAGAGTAGGCTTATTGAAGCCGCTACAAAAGGCTGAATTTTCCGCCCCTACAAAACTCCATACTTTTCCAGTGGCAGTCAAAATTGTATTCCCTGTGACCCATCCCACCCCCATTTTCCGTTGATTTATTGTTTGTTAACTTGTTCCCGTCCTGAATATAGCTGAAATACTGCTCGCTGGACGTAAAGCAGACATACAATCAATCAATCAAATGAGATTTTGTTGGCATACTGTTCCTCAAAAAGGACAATGATGATGCAGATGTTCAAGTTTTCTATTGAGGGTCTGGTATGTTTTATTTTTTGATCAAATTAGATTTCTGGGACCATACTGGGAGGGTTCCCAGTGCTCGACCCACAGAGCAGCCATCGCGTCCCCGGGTGGCCCCCAATAGGGGAGACCCTCTCGTTGGGGGGTTGTCGGGTCAAAATACGGGAAGCCTGATCGCGGACCGTAATAGGTAACGTGTTTGGAGAGTGCCACGCTCCTTGCACGATAAAGACCCCTTTTGTAAATTTCAAAAAAGAGTAGGCTTATTGAAGCCGCTACAAAAGGCTGAATTTTCCGCCCCTACAAAACTCCATACTTTTCCAGTGGCAGTCAAAATTGTATTCCCTGTGACCCATCCCACCCCCATTTTCCGTTGATTTATTGTTTGTTAACTTGTTCCCGTCCTGAATATAGCTGAAATACTGCTCGCTGGACGTAAAGCAGACATACAATCAATCAATCAAATGAGATTTTGTTGGCATACTGTTCCTCAAAAAGGACAATGATGATGCAGATGTTCAAGTTTTCTATTGAGGGTCTGGTATGTTTTATTTTTTGATCAAATTAGATTTCTGGGACCATACTGGGAGGGTTCCCAGTGCTCGACCCACAGAGCAGCCCATCGCGTCCCCGGGTGGCCCCCAATAGGGGAGACCCTCTCGTTGGGGGGTTGTCGGGTCAAAATACGGGAAGCCTGATCGCGGACCGTAATAGGTAACGTGTTTGGAGAGTGCCACGCTCCTTGCACGATAAAGACCCCTTTTGTAAATTTCAAAAAGAGTAGGCTTATTGAAGCCGCTACAAAAGGCTGAATTTTCCGCCCCTACAAAACTCCATACTTTTCCAGTGGCAGTCAAAATTGTATTCCCTGTGACCCATCCCACCCCCATTTTCCGTTGATTTATTGTTTGTTAACTTGTTCCCGTCCTGAATATAGCTGAAATACTGCTCGCTGGACGTAAAGCAGACATACAATCAATCAATCAAATGAGATTTTGTTGGCATACTGTTCCTCAAAAAGGACAATGATGATGCAGATGTTCAAGTTTTCTATTGAGGGTCTGGTATGTTTTATTTTTTGATCAAATTAGATTTCTGGGACCATACTGGGAGGGTTCCCAGTGCTCGACCCACAGAGCAGCCCATCGCGTCCCCGGGTGGCCCCCAATAGGGGAGACCCTCTCGTTGGGGGGTTGTCGGGTCAAAATACGGGAAGCCTGATCGCGGACCGTAATAGGTAACGTGTTTGGAGAGTGCCACGCTCCTTGCACGATAAAGACCCCTTTTGTAAATTTCAAAAAGAGTAGGCTTATTGAAGCCGCTACAAAAGGCTGAATTTTCCGCCCCTACAAAACTCCATACTTTTCCAGTGGCAGTCAAAATTGTATTCCCTGTGACCCATCCCACCCCCATTTTCCGTTGATTTATTGTTTGTTAACTTGTTCCCGTCCTGAATATAGCTGAAATACTGCTCGCTGGACGTAAAGCAGACATACAATCAATCAATCAAATGAGATTTTGTTGGCATACTGTTCCTCAAAAAGGACAATGATGATGCAGATGTTCAAGTTTTCTATTGAGGGTCTGGTATGTTTTATTTTTTGATCAAATTAGATTTCTGGGACCATACTGGGAGGGTTCCCAGTGCTCGACCCACAGAGCAGCCCATCGCGTCCCCGGGTGGCCCCCAATAGGGGAGACCCTCTCGTTGGGGGGTTGTCGGGTCAAAATACGGGAAGCCTGATCGCGGACCGTAATAGGTAACGTGTTTGGAGAGTGCCACGCTCCTTGCACGATAAAGACCCCTTTTGTAAATTTCAAAAAGAGTAGGCTTATTGAAGCCGCTACAAAAGGCTGAATTTTCCGCCCCTACAAAACTCCATACTTTTCCAGTGGCAGTCAAAATTGTATTCCCTGTGACCCATCCCACCCCCATTTTCCGTTGATTTATTGTTTGTTAACTTGTTCCCGTCCTGAATATAGCTGAAATACTGCTCGCTGGACGTAAAGCAGACATACAATCAATCAATCAAATGAGATTTTGTTGGCATACTGTTCCTCAAAAAGGACAATGATGATGCAGATGTTCAAGTTTTCTATTGAGGGTCTGGTATGTTTTATTTTTTGATCAAATTAGATTTCTGGGACCATACTGGGAGGGTTCCCAGTGCTCGACCCACAGAGCAGCCCATCGCGTCCCCGGGTGGCCCCCAATAGGGGAGACCCTCTCGTTGGGGGGTTGTCGGGTCAAAATACGGGAAGCCTGATCGCGGACCGTAATAGGTAACGTGTTTGGAGAGTGCCACGCTCCTTGCACGATAAAGACCACTTTTGTAAATTTCAAAAAGAGTAGGCTTATTGAAGCCGCTACAAAAGGCTGAATTTTCCGCCCCTACAAAACTCCATACTTTTCCAGTGGCAGTCAAAATTGTATTCCCTGTGACCCATCCCACCCCCATTTTCCGTTGATTTATTGTTTGTTAACTTGTTCCCGTCCTGAATATAGCTGAAATACTGCTCGCTGGACGTAAAGCAGACATACAATCAATCAATCAAATGAGATTTTGTTGGCATACTGTTCCTCAAAAAGGACAATGATGATGCAGATGTTCAAGTTTTCTATTGAGGGTCTGGTATGTTTTATTTTTTGATCAAATTAGATTTCTGGGACCATACTGGGAGGGTTCCCAGTGCTCGACCCACAGAGCAGCCCATCGCGTCCCCGGGTGGCCCCCAATAGGGGAGACCCTCTCGTTGGGGGGTTGTCGGGTCAAAATACGGGAAGCCTGATCGCGGACCGTAATAGGTAACGTGTTTGGAGAGTGCCACGCTCCTTGCACGATAAAGACCCCTTTTGTAAATTTCAAAAAGAGTAGGCTTATTGAAGCCGCTACAAAAGGCTGAATTTTCCGCCCCTACAAAACTCCATACTTTTCCAGTGGCAGTCAAAATTGTATTCCCTGTGACCCATCCCACCCCCATTTTCCGTTGATTTATTGTTTGTTAACTTGTTCCCGTCCTGAATATAGCTGAAATACTGCTCGCTGGACGTAAAGCAGACATACAATCAATCAATCAAATGAGATTTTGTTGGCATACTGTTTTCAAGATGTAAATAGCCTTATTACTGTTAATATTTAAGGATATATTGGGTTAAAGGAGTTAAAAATGAAATTAAAGTATAAAAAATGTATTACTTACTTTGACAGTTTGTGGGAATTTGTTTTTAGCAACCAATACTGATTTAATGGCAATTGAAAGGACCGGTAGATGGTAGCTGAGATTCTACTGGTGCAAGATAGAATTCTCAATTGAACGCATTCAATGATTCTGAGCTAAGTTTCTTGGAAAATGAAATCGCACTTACATTAAAGATTTTAATTTCTTTACGAATTGTGTCCGCTACAATTTTTTTAAAAGCATCTCTTGCTGTTTTAAGACGAGTCCTAAATGCTGTGTGATGTTTTGATTTTTTTAGATGGAAAACTGCTTTGTCTACAAATGAATCTGAATTCTTTACACTCATTTTTCTGATAAGCGAACTGAATGGAGTGGACAGAAATGTTGATAAACTAGCAACATTCTTGGCAAGGGTGCTCATGGAAGGATTATGTTGTCTTTTCCTTTTTCCGTAATAGGATGTTGCTGATTTGGCATATTGGAATTGTTATTGACAAGATTGCAGACCAATGGATATTTTGATGTTGCATCTATACATCTATACTTTTTCGTTTGAAACCCTTATTTTTACTTCCTGTCTTCCATTTTTTCTTCACATGTTAACCATTTATATAAAATAGGGAGAGGCAAATTTGGGAAAAAAATGATGAATTAAACCTATATCCATTTACATTTAAATTATGAAAAGTCTCTTCTGTATAGAGTTTTATTTTTAATAGAGTAGGATAGTGAAGATTTTTATTTTAAAAATTCCGAAAAAAGTAGGAAAAGCCGTAATGATAACAGGACTTCACCGGAATCCGGTACTGAAGTAGCAAGTCACGTGATCACGAGAGGAAAGATGGCAGGCAGACTGGGTGGGATTTGTTGAACATGACTTATTAGCTATAAATAGAAGAATAAACGTCATTGTGCATAACAGGGCTCTTAAATATTTCACCTCACAAATTCCTATATCTTTCTGTAATGTGAAAATTGCACCTAAAATGGAAGAACTAATATTAAGAACATAATCCATTCATGCATTGCAAGTTTGTTATTGTAAACCAACAGGAAAATCTAGATTTTATATAAAAAGTGATAGTAAAAAGTAAATGAATCTACTCTGTAGAATGTACATTATAGCTGCTCATGCCACAAAACACATTTTTACAATCTTAAGCCTCGAAGGTTTTCCTGTAACTGAAAAAAGAAAACCGTTAATAAAAACCTGAATTCAAATAAAATTTTAAAATATAGTAAAATAAAACAAACAACAATATCCCTGTGGAATATTAAGAATTAAAAAAAATATTTTTTAATGTTCTTTTTTTAATAACTTGATTTTTAAATTGTTACAAATACAAAGGAATTTATAGTTTTTTGTGTTGTGGTAATGTAACTAGTCTAGATACACGTCCGTGTCTGTACTATCAATTTAATCTGCCCAAGCTTTGGTAGCCTTAAAAAAATATTAAAAAGAGGAAATTTGTCACTTCATACAAATCAAATAATTCTGGTTAATTTTATTTTTATTATAAGATTTTGTCTCGGACATGATAGGGACCCCGCCGAAACATTGTAAGCACTCCCACCAGACAGTGAATACTGGATCCGCCCCTAATTATTATCTGCAAAGCTTTATTGGTCATGGTACCGACGGTGTGTTCGAGGAGAACGGCGTTCAGTGTACCTTCATTAGTCTTGGAACGGTCGGCCTGTTCGAGGAGAGCGTTCTGTGTAGGGTCGGTCTTTACGAGAGCAGCGTTGCGTTCTGTGTGCCTTTATTGGTCATGGTACAGACGGTCTGTTAGAAGAGAGCGTTCTGTGTACCTTCATTGGTCATGATACATATGGTCTGTTCGAGGAGAGCGTTCTGTTTATCTTCATTGGTCATGATACATATCGTCTATTCGATGAGAGCGTTTTGTTTACCTTCATTAGTCATGATACATATGGTCTGTTCGAAGAGAGTGTTCTGTTTACCTTCATTGGTCATGGTACTGTCGGTCTGTTCGAGGAGAGCGGTCTGTGTACCTTTATTGGCTTGTTGATTCTCTACTATATTTCCTGTTTTAAGAATTATAGTGAACTAGTAAAATTATTTCACATGGTTACATTAGCATTAGTTTCATCTCTATGTGTGTATGTTTTGTTTGTTTGCTTGGTTTTTCTTTTTTTTTTTTTTTTTTTGATTTTTTTATCGTTTTATTTTTCCTCCCCAAAATTATGATAGAGGGTATCTATCCGATTTTTTGTGTACTTTATGCTATACCAGAAACAGCTGTTAAACAAACGTTTGGCCTTTTTCTATACTAGTCCATGTTGTCGATCCGTAAACTGTTGGTTATGTTTGTTTATTGGGAGGGGCGTTTACTCTACATCCAGGTGAAGAATCCGACAAGAGCCGCGACCTTCGGCATTAAGACTGGCAAACTTGCTAATTTGAGTTGAAGGGTGGTGGAAAATTTAGCCTTTTGTAGCGGCTGCAAGGAGCCTACTTTTATCGACATCTACAAAAGGTCTACAGAAGTGTGCAATAATTTGGCACTCTCAAAATACGTTCCCCACTATTGTCCTTGGACAGGCTTCCATATTTTGACTTGACACACAATGCTAGAAAATTTCCTATCCCCGCCGTGGGAAAGAGCTGGGCAGCATTGAGAGTCAAATACAAGAAGTCAAGAATGTTGTATATCATTTGTGGTTTGTGTAATGGTAACATATACGCACAATGTATCAATGGATTTATATCGCTATTGGCAACAATACGACTGGTACCTACAGCCTGCAATGTTGCCTTTTTCTCTAGTCTACACGCATCTTCGTTCGTTTGTCGCGGTTTTCTTAATATATTCTTTTGTGCGATTCTCGCTAGACATTCCACCTGGAAGACATCTGGACAAAGCATAAGTGCGAGATTTTTTTTTTTGAATAATAGGGTATTCCTTTAATGAACACGGAGCTGCCTATGGTTTATCGTCATAAAGGTTTTCCTGATTTTTGTAAAGATTTATAATTTCTATTATTCCTTTGTGGTTGTATTTTTGTAGTTCACAAATTTCGTCCTTTGCTCTTTCTAAGTAGTATGCTTTTGTGGCGTCCAAATACCTTTCAAATGGTAACTAAAATGCATGGCCATACAGTAAAATCGTTGGCGGTTGTTTATGCTTCTTCGATCTACAATGAATATACAATGTCGCAGATATAAATACACGTATTAATAATAAATACAACGATCGCAATTATCAGATTATTATTGCATTCTGTTTGTTTGGTGATGCAAAAGAAGTCAACAAACACCCATATTTTTTCTATTTGAAAGTAAGTCGAACAATCCAAAGCTGCCTATATATAGTGTAGGTGACAGCATGCTCGCCAAGACTGGGAGATCTAGAGTTAGAAATCGGTCGGTTCAGATCAATCGACTAAGTCCTCTTTGCCTACATCCGAGAGACTAGTCGTTTGGAAGATAATGCGTCCCAGTAACTATTGCTGCAGTGTGCTATCATTAGAATGAACCCCTGAGTTTTTGGTCTGGTACACAGCAAACTATACCGAAGCATGCACAACTTGTTCAGATCGTTCATTCACTTAGAAACGAGGGGCCTCGGTGGCCGAGTGGTCAAGGTAGTTCGTCTACTATTGATCACGTGGTCTCTCAACACTGAGATTGCGGGTTCGATTCTCACTGTAGGCAGGGTGTACTCGACTCCAATCTTAATTGACAAGGATTGCCAGTTTTCCTACCGCAGGTCGGGGGTTTTCTCCGGGTACTCCGGCTTCCTCCCCCAATAAAAACTGGACGCCATGATATAGCTGAAAAATTGCTGAAAGTGGCGTTAAAACAAAATCAAACAAACAAACAAACACTTAGACACGGAGAGTCATTACTGAAACAAATAAAGTTTTAGGAAGTTGTAAATCATTGCAACGTTTCGTGCTTATTGCATAGTGTGCTTTAAAAATGGCGAAAATCAAAACTTAAAAGTGAGTGGGTGTCGAATTTCGATTTCCTTGTAATAATATTCTAGAATATTTCAATTCAAAACTGCATTTACTACAATTTTGATTTGAAAAAAAAGAACGGGTAAATTAGAAATTTCTTTTCATTTTACATGCATATCTATAAAATTGCGAAATATACCACGGTGCAATTTCGCAAATTGTTTGTTAATAAGCAGCTTCTTTGCTACATCATTGCATCCCGCTTATTTGGAAATCCGTAGAAACAAGTGAAAGCCGCAGCTAAACTGACAATATTTCTGAATTAATTCAGGAGTTAAGAAAATGTATAAAGGTACTTATACCAAATAACTAAACAACGAGTTTTAGCCTTCGTCTGCAAATATAGTTGCACGAATTTATCTTTCCTGACTGAACTAAAATAAAATAAAATACTCACTTCGTAAGACAGATAAGATCAGTCTGTACTGAAGACAACGCTTCTTAAAGTTTGCTAGAATTGTTGGAGTGCCTAGACAATCAAGCAATGAGTGACACACTGACGTCAGATTGTCCGTAGCTACCCAGGTGGAAAAATTGGCATTGCCATTTCCGACATCTATAAATGACCATCGGATCACACTCGGGTCTTTCCGTCAGTTGACATCTATTTGAGTTTTTTTCATGTTATTTTGTCAGATGAATTTTTGTAAATACTGGAGAAATTAGGAAAAGTATATAGACAGAAAAGTTCAACGAACAGAATTCCACAATAACTCAGTCATTTTACCAGCAGAAGTATTTATAAATGAAATTTAACCAGTGGATATGATCTATCTCGTCATCTGTCAACACTGAGGTTGTACAGTTTGAGCAGGCAATTTGTGCTCTGCTCCAACCTTAATTGAAATGAATCGCCAGTTTCCTTGCCGAAGGTGGTCATTTTTTAAAGGGTTCTCCAGCCTCATCCCAATATAAAAAACTGGACTAAGTGATATGGTTGAAAAATTTGTGGAATTTACCAACAAACAAATCATCAAAACCTTGTATTTTATAACAAAAAATATCCACAAAAACTGTGACGATTTTTAATGAAAGTGGTAATGATGTGAAAAATGCTCCCAACAAGAAAACTTGCAGGAAAAATTGGCATGCATACAACAGATCTTAAACCTCACTAACAATTATATACGTTTACATAGCAATTTACCAAAATGTACATATATATTATCATACACAAGGCTTATCTGTAGCAAGACTAGAAGGGTTTGTTACACCAAACATTTGATGCCATGAGTTTAGATATAGGAACTAAAAATATACCTACATTTTGCAGGTTGGTAAGATTCTGTAACAAATGACGAGAATGTTTTGATCAATGCTACTAACAGTTTCACACTAAATGTATGAATTTCAAAAATAATATATGTTAAAGGTACAAATCACCAACACCAGAATGATAATGTAATTGGGGAAACTATTACACATGCTACAGGGACCAACAAACATAGATCTAACTTGCCAAAAACAAAAGTCAGATAGTGCTAACCATGATAACAACAGCGTCGTATCAACAAGAAAAGAAGATACTAATCTCTTTCCCAAACATGGGATATAAATAACAAAAAAGCAAGAATATGGCCCTTTGTAATGGCAACAAGAACGATCAAGATATCAAACTGAAAGAAATAAGACAGTAAGAACAAAGGCGGAGCAACAGAAGATAAAGAAAGTTTGGCTATAATGACGATCTGAAGAAAAGAAGAAAATACTGTATCGGTTATATTAAGCTGAGAACCGGAATATACTATATAGAGCTAGAGTCTACTATAAAAACATTGAATAGAAGAATAACTTTACTTGATGATCAAAGGCAAGTTAGAAATGAAAATATACATAGAGCATCTCAACAAAATACTGCAAGAAAGCCACAGAATACTACAAACGAGCTTATTATTGCCATGATAAGTCGCGCGAATTTTTCTCGCTAAAATTGAGATTGAGTTGTTAGATAAACTGATGAAGCACAGCACATGCGATTATAGAGACTCAGAAATTCAAATTAATGGCAATTCTTCAAATCATAAAGAACACCATACATTTCATCCTGAGTCAGGCTATGCACCAAGCACAATACAGGAGAGTGTTCACTCCAATATGTGTTATTGTTTTGCGTCGGGGTGTGTTCGAATGTTTATCCCGTTATCGGCTAGTTTATAGTGAGGATATTGTGATAGCACGGACAGATTATGACGGGTAAAGGCGGGAAATGTTGTCGTGTTAAGGTTGGGCCATAGCTTGTTATTCGTAGCTCGGATTCGGTGCAGCAAACTTCGAAATGTCAGAGCCTATACTTGATTTGAACGACGACGAATTGCTACGAGACAACCAGCCCCCTACACAAAGTGAATCTAATCGCATTGAGAATACGAATTTCGCCTCACAACGCGATTTGGTAGATGTCTTTGACTAATTTAAAAAAACTGTTTTGATCGCAAGCTAGTGGACCTTAAAACTGACCTATTGGCAGAACAGGATTCTTTATCCAAGAAGTTTCGTGAGGCCACCGATTAGAAATATAAGTCCGAAAGAAGCCGAATTCAATTATGTTTCAACAAGGGCATAGCCGAGGGTGTCGCCAAGATTCACAGGCGTTTTATTGCTGACAACTCGCCGGCGTCTACCACCTCTTCAGACCTTCTGAATAGGTTGAAGTAACGGAATAAACTTATCAGGATTGCAGACAATTCAGTTGGGGGCTGGGCTACGATACAAATCCAGTGCTGGGACCATACTGGGAGGGTTCCCAGTGCTTGACCCACAGAGCAGCCCAGCGCGTCCCCGGGTGGCGGATAGGGGAGACCCTCTCATTGGGGGTTGTCATGTAATAATACAGAAAGCCTGACCGCGGACCGTAGTGGGTAACGTGTTTTGAGAGTGCCACGCTCCTTGCACGATAAAGACCCCTTTTGTAGATTTCGAAAAAGAGTAGGCTCATTGTAGCCGCTACAAAAGGCTAAATTTTCCGCCCCTACCCAAAACTCCATACTTTTCCAGTGGCAGTCAAAATTGTATTCCCTGTGACCCATCCCACCCATATATTCCGTTGATTTATTGTTTGTTAACTTGTTCCCGTCCTTAATTTAAAACTGTCACAGACGACACAATTTTAAAGGTTTTAAAAGAAATTAATTTGTAATGTAAAATTTAATATGTCTGAGAATTTGTTATGCTTCATACATTTTATTGTTTTAATCCGGTGATATAGCAGACATTGAGGACGAAAAAAAGGATCAGGTCAGCTGAGTCCAGAGCGCTCCACAAGGAAACGTCTGGGCACTGGAGGAGAAACTGGTCACTGCTCAAAGCAAGGCTCTCTTCTACAGATGCACAGCCAACCTTAAACAAATGCTAAGTATGTTTATCCTTCTGATTTTGAAGAATTCATTTCTCAAGTTCGGTTTCTCGAACATTTGGATTTCTCTGCTTCCTCTTATTTTAAAGGGGTCAAGGGTAGACTCGCGAAGGAATATAATTTTTGGCTTAAAATTGGTGTTAGTGGTGTGTACACTGTGGTGGTTAATAATAAGGTGTTCCATAAGATGTGGAATGATTCTGAAAAAGACAAACGCTCTACTTGGAGACAGTTAAAGGCCTTCGAAAAAAACCCTGACTTTTTACAGTATGGCTTTTACATGAATTAGTTTTGAATGGTTTATGGATAATCAAAACTGTATTAGAACTATTCAGGCTGGCAGTATGAAAAATGATTTACAAGATTTGGACTTTTCAATTTTTTCTACTTGTAATGGATACCTCGAACTGAAAACGCAAAGGCGGATTATATCAGTAGAATAATTGACCACGAGGATTGGCAAATTACTTTTGAATTTTTTATGTGGACCACATTCTATCGATCGATTTGCTAGTATTTTGAGTAGAAAACAGATTCAACTCATTGTTCTAGAACCCTGATTCTGAAGCAATTAGTGCATTTACTCAAAATTGGACAAATGACAATAATTGGTTAGTACCCCCATTTATTCAGTAGTTCGTACGATAAAGCATTTGATTCCTTAGAGAGCATGAGGTACAATGTACGTTTCTCGTCCCCAGATGGGTTTCTGCTGCCTTTTGGCCAAATTTTTGACAGGCATATTATGTACGAAGATTACGTTTAAGATGATTTAGGGTTTACTGAACACGATAGAATTTATGTCAAAGGAAACAGTTCTATGTTCATTTTATGGCATAGAAGTTTTATTGCTTTGGCGGTCAGATTAGACGCAAGTTACATGTTGTCACGCGGTTCTGGTATTATTAATACTGCAGAGACATGGTGAGCGAATTAGTATGATAATAGATAATTCTTACTGTTATAGCAGACTGTTTTTTATAGTGACAAGGTCCTAGTATCATGCACAGTATGTATGATATTGTAGTTGACATGGTTACAATCTTATTTGTATTTTGGGTATATGTGAATTATTGCTTAAATAATTGCCAATTTAATTATACATTTCTCATATGTTTTCGAAGCCAAGCGTTTTTAAGATCTTATTAGAGATGCGAAATCAGTAGACGATAAAGATTACACATTTAGTATATACACAACAGCTCAGACGGAAATTGGTCGTCCGCTCTGTCATTACGAACGTGGATCCAAGGTGACATCGAAAAACAAAAAAAGGTGCGTGTTAATTTGTCTAGATGTATGTCACAAAACTTCCAGTTAATAATGGCTTGCGTTATAATTAACCCAGATTACGCATTTTTTATTATTTTTGTTTTTTTTGTAAGTTGTTCGCTGACAAAATATTACAGAGTGATGAAAACGTAATAAAAATAAACCTATACCGTATTTTAAAATAGACAACTAATGTACAATTAATTACCGATGTTGCTTATTTTATATATTTTATTACCGTGTGTATTGTGGTTAGAAAATATTTCCAGAACTGACAATTTGTAACACGGGGCGTGATTATTACAATAACTGTTTTTTTAAACGAAGACAAATTTAAATAATTCAATAATTGTGTTATTTAAGTTTTTATTTTACTATTTCTTTGTATTTTAGGTGGCAAATAAAGATACTATGTTTTTTATGCAGGACAATATTTCAAGTTCTTTTACCGGACAATAATAAATGCATATCAGTTTTAATTTCTAGACATGTTACCTTTTCTTTTTCAGATTCTATCGTGTCAGGGTACTTGTACCTATAATATGTTTATTTCAGATGTTGTTGCCGTACAAATAAAAGCAAAATTTATTGTACAAATTTTTTTCTGGATTGCAGTAGAAATCAACTAGCAGCATATGTGCTGTTTTATTTTCACAGTAGTTGGATTTCAGTTTTTGAAGGAAGGAATATTGTGTTTATTATTACAGTGTGATCTGAAACAACAATGTGTATGTTATACTCTGGTTGAATTGGTTGTAACAACAATTTTATTCTTTTTGAAAAAAATGTTGGCCCTGAAAAGGGCCGTTGGATATAAAAGCCATAGGCAGTCTAAAGATGGTTGAACTCGACTTCTCGAAACTCGGTCTGCACTTCGGGCTGAACTACCATCTTCTTTTTTGTTGGTCGACGAAGAAGTTCTTTGACTTTTGGTACGACGGTACATCTCCAGGTGTCGTCTTGTCGAACCTCGGGATAAAAGCGGAGTGTGTACTTCTTGATTAACTCTTTCCTTACTGGGTCCAACTCCCTTTTAAAGTGCTTTCCACCACCGAACAAGTTGTACCAGTACCGGAGATTGTCGATCCTAAACAGTTCGGGGAACAACTTCTTGGGCAGATGGGCTGCAAAGTTTCCAGGCCCCTTTGATGAAGCATCAACTGCAGCCAATTGTTTTGGCGAAAGATGCTGAGGCAATGTATCTACACTGGGGTCTTGTGCAGCGGGTTCTGCTACAGCATCAGGCATCTAATGTGGTTGGCCTATGGACCTCGTCATCAGCATGTCCATTTTGCCATCAACCCTTTTTAATAGTGCCTCCACTTCAGTCAATCTCTTAGTTGTTGCATGCCGCTCTTTTCTTAGTTGGTCGACTGTCCGCTGGAGGTTTGTAATTGCTGCTCCAAGTGATGCCAACGTAGAGACAAATGTTGCACAAGCACATTGGCCACTTTGCGTAGCTCTAGCCAGCTGAAATGATTGCGATGGTCTAGAAACTGGAGTTACAGTTGGATCTGCTCTTGGCGATGGTAGTCGGTTTGGTTTTGGAGAGGGTAGTGCAATTGCTGTATTTCATTGAGCAGTCGGTCGTACATGGAATACGACCTACAAACCCCTGGCAAGAGGTTTGCCACAGTTTGCAACTTTGGTGCTTGAAGGGGGAACCCGATGACTTTTTGGAGTTGTGGCTAATGGTTGAACTGTGCCTCTATGCCTTTTTGGAGGTGTTGATGGAGATCGAGGAGGCGGAGTGGGTGAACGCGGCGAGTCTGCAGCAGGATCAATAGTGAATTGTGAATTCGCCTTTTCAAGTTTTGCCCTGTCCGACAGGGTGACATAGTCGCCACTAGCAACTATGATGGCTCTGCTGACCGAGATTGCAGCTGCACCCAACTTGACTTGTTATATTTCGTCAAGTTTTATTTTGCCATCAGTCTTGATGTGCTGCCGTTGCCTCACCATCACGCTGCCGTCTGTTACAAAAAGTACAACATACTCGGATGGCTACTTGGTAAGTTGTCTTGGAGACATTGTGAAAATTTGGTTCATTAACTCGAGAAGAAATGATAATGAACTGTTAAAAAAACATTCCCTTTTATTTCGTCAGAATTAACTGATTAAAGAGAAACACCTTCTTTTCACACCTGGAAAAAATTGGTGTTTAATTGGATAAATCTTTAAAATTGCACTATGACGTGTTGCATCTTGCTTTTTACGTGTCAAAATGGTTTACAAATTGTTAGGTACTCCTCGTATGGCTTACTTAGGCAACTCAATGTCTGGAAAACTCGGGTCGAAATGTTTTTCACTTAAATCTAACGGAAATGTTATAATTTGTATTAAGATTGGAAAAAGTTGCAAAATCAAGTTTAAATGACTACGTGTATGCATCAATCAAAAACCCAAGTCAATCTTTGTTTATTTTTAATTTGTCGTTGAACCAAAATTCAAATCTGAAAATATGTAGTCTAAATGTGATGGCTTCTTTAAATATCAAAGGGAATAAAAATGTCGTGATTGACTTAGTACATCTAATTAACATAAATTAGTCCATAACATTATCGCTACTTGTTTGTTTTAAGTAACGCGATTATACACAGTAAAATAAAAAACGAACGTAATTTATCATCTGTAAAAGCATCTAAGATGCCTGTCTTTCATTGCAAAGAATTTTTAGTAGATTGCATTTATAACGAATTATGTGCATATACATGTATGAATGCATGAAAAAATTAACAAGAAATCCTTTCTTATTTATTCTTATTTTTTGTCTCTGAACCAAACTAGAAAAAAATTGATATTCCAGTCGGCAACACATATTTAAATTTATCCTGCAATCGTTACATTTGCTGTACAATAAAGGTAGTCGAATGAATTTTTGCTTTATTGGGCAGTGCGAATAAAATCTCCTGGTACCATTGACCTCACTTTTTACGATATTTAGTATTTTGTTCTGGTGTACGATGTTTGTGACGTCAGTATCACTAGAATACGCGCCGAAATTCATAAATCGTTTAAAAGTGAACGCTTTTCAGTATTAAAAAATGTATTTTAGGGTTGCAGGATAAAAACCATATTCGTACAGTGTCAGAAAATCTAAAGTTTATTTGTACTCGCCACGAAACAGGTGAGAAAGGCTCGCATTTCTACCCGTTTCTAAGGCTCGTACAAATAAATTTTATATTTTCTGACACTAGGAATATTGTTTATATACATGTCTAAATTTTATAGCTTGTGAAAATTATATGTTTATTTTTAATTAAAAAACAACCAGACGAGACCAAGCTTCGAATGTACATTATGCAAATCCTTAGATATTGGCGATGAATGTCACTATTTACTTACCTGCCAATATTTTAAATACGTATAAATGTAGTTAAATTAAATTTTTAGTCATGATAATACCAAGAGATAAAAAGAAATTACTGAACTTTCTTCATCCATCAGATTTAAAGAGTAAATTTATTCGCATTATCAAAAAACGTAACAACCTCCAGGGTGAACCTATAATATTTTTAATTCTTTAATTTTTTGCATGTTTATTGTATATGATTTTAACTAATGTACCTCTATATATATATATTAAGTAAAGCAGGATAAAGTCCACTAGTCGACATTAATAAAATAAAATTAATAAAATTGTATCGTATCGCTAGTATTTTCTCTGCTTCATAAATCATCTGTCTATGTGTACAAAGGTTAAACTTAAAAAAAAAAACAACGTATAATCTTCGATTAACATCCGTCTGGTTTTTAGTGTTGATCCATTGCATAATTCGTAATTCACAATAACTCTACCTATTAAGAAACAAATAAGGTATAATCAAACTGTTATACGAGTTTAAAAAAATATATTAAATTCTATTGTTTTAAAAGCAAAATCTAGAATTTGTGTCTATGAAATAGGTTTTAAGGCTAATAAATATGTGTTAAGATCAAGTAGTTGTTTTACACGCTATATGTTAAATTTACATGACACATCGGGTCGATGTGTTTGTTTTCTTTTGTACGACAGGTGTTAATAAAGTAACTACGTTAGATCAATTTCAGTATTATTTACCGAACAAACAAATATACAGTGTCACAAAATATAAAATTTATTTGTACGAGCCTTAGAAAAGGGTAGAAATCCGAGGCTCTCACGAGCATTTCTAACCTGTTTCGCGGCGAGTACAAATAAATTTTATATTTTCTGACACTGTACGAATATTGTTTTTATCCTACAACCCTTAAATACATTATATAATACTGAAAAACGTTCACTTTTAGCCGATTTCTCAGTTAAAATTTTCGGCGCGTATTCTAGTGAATACTAAATGTCGTAAGAATTGAGGTCAAGGGTACCAGGAGATTTTATTCGGCACTGCCGAATAAAGCAAAAATTTATTCGGCTACCTTTATTGGACAGTAAATGAACTGATTGCAGGATAATTCAATTTATTTAACTAAATTATGCCATTATTTTACTCAATTATAACTTATTGATTGATTGGATGTCTGCTTTACGTCCAGCGAGCAGTATTTCAGCAATATTCAGGACGGGAACATGTTAACAAACAAACAATCAACGGAAAATGGGGGTGGGATGGGTCACAGGGATTACAATTTTGACTGCCACTGGAAAAGTATGGAGTGTTGGGTAGGGGCGGAAAATTTAGCCTTTTGTAGCGGCTACAATGAGCCTACTCTTTTTCGAAATCTACAAAAGGGGTATTTATCGTGCAAGGAGCTTGGCACTCTCCAAACACCTTACCCACTACGGTCCGCGGTCAGGCTTTCCGTATTATGACCTGACAACCCCTCAACGAGAGGGTCTCCCCTATCCGCCACCCGGGGACGCGCTGGGCTGCTCTGTGGGTCGAGCACTGGGAACTCTCCCAGTATAACTTATTAGTAAAAGCCATACCCGTTTCACTTTTCTAGGAGATGTATAGAATGTTTTGTTCAGGAAAGCGATCAACGCGATTTAAATTAATTAAAGGTAACAAATTAAATGAGACAAACAATTATTGTTATTATGTAATTGAGAAATTTAGATGTTTTTGTAAAATGTATGGTCATTTTTCAAGGTTTATCTCTGTATGTACTAGACTGTACGGTACGGTGTGAACATAAAAAACATATACATTAAAAAAACTCAGATTCGGGAGGGATTTTGTCCGCCTATGCTAAATTACACGTAATGAATATTGTCCGGGGGAATTCTGTCCTTCACTTGATCATTCTGTAATCCTATTTAAAAAGAGAAAATATTTTATAAGTACATGTATATTTAAAACCAGTTAATGTACATGTGTAAACAGAAATAATTTTTTATATTAACGATTATTGACACAAATGGTTAGCTTACATTGTAAAAAGCATATTCTTTTGAAAAAGGTGAACAGTTTTTAAATGTAGTAATCCTTACGTAAAGGCAAGCCTACTCTTTTTCGAAATCTACAAAAGGGGTATTTATCGTGCAAGGAGCTTGGCACTCTCCAAACACCTTACCCACTACGGTCCGCGGTCAGGCTTTCCGTATTATGACCTGACAACCCCTCAACGAGAGGGTCTCCCCTATCCGCCACCCGGGGACGCGCTGGGCTGCTCTGTGGGTCGAGCACTGGGAACTCTCCCAGTATAACTTATTAGTAAAAGCCATACCCGTTTCACTTTTCTAGGAGATGTATAGAATGTTTTGTTCAAGAAAGCGATCAACGCGATTTAAATTAATTAAAGGTAACAAATTAAATGAGACAAACAATTATTGTTATTATGTAATTGAGAAATTTAGATGTTTTTGTAAAATGTATGGTCATTTTTCAAGGTTTATCTCTGTATGTACTAGACTGTACGGTACGGTGTGAACATAAAAAACATATACATTAAAAAAACTCAGATTCGGGAGGGATTTTGTCCGCCTATGCTAAATTACACGTAATGAATATTGTCCGGGGGAATTCTGTCCTTCACTTGATCATTCTGTAATCCTATTTAAAAAGAGAAAATATTTTATAAGTACATGTATCTTTAAAACCAGTTAATGTACATGTGTAAACAGAAATAATTTTTTATATTAACGATTATTGACACAAATGGTTAGCTTACATTGTAAAAAGCATATTCTTTTGAAAAAGGTGAACAGTTTTACGTAAAGGCAAGCCACTTTGGCCCTCGCTTTTCAATAAATGTAATCTTTTCTAATTAATTTCTACCGATTGTTTCCCTGTCTTGAATTCTTTTTTAATTGATTGTTTACATTATATTCGACGTCATAAGTACTGGTAGGGCCTTTATGGGTTTACATTATATCTAAGGATGAAAAGAAGAGATATCAAGGAAATGTATTCGATTGTTAAGTTTCTTATTTTGTTTCAAATATATGTATTTGTGCTGCATGGAAATTTACCACTGTTGACGTGATGATGTCACATGAATGGGATATGAAACCATAGAATCGGAATATACAACGTTGCTACGCAACTGAAATACTGCATGCGAACTGCTTTATTTAAACTAATAAAATCCTAGAAACAGTTAACAAAAATTTATATAAGCAAGTATCTTCGTATTTGTTTTCAGTGTTACAATGGGAAAATTGATCGAAAAGTAAAACTTCAAATGACTTCTCAACAAAAAGAGGGTCATAACATACGTGCTATTCGAGACATTATCAATCTTAAAGGACATAACACATCTCGGCGTTCGTTACTGGTTAAAAGCCTATGACCGGGGCTAGCTAGAAGACAGTCAAAAAGTACAAAACCAAACTACATTTAAGACGGTGTCGATGCGAGATGTCGAGATAATTAAGGACTGTCTGACGAAAGATCCACCTACTTAAAGCAGTCGCATACACAAGGAGTTGAAGGCAGATGGTGCAACTTTCAGTCTATTAACAACAAAAGGAGCAATAGATGCTGCAGGACTTACCAGTTTAACCCTAAACCCCCTCGTTATGCTCGAGTGGTCACGGACGTCAACAAAATCCGGCTCACGGAATTCTGCAGGAAGCCTTTTTCCGATGAAAGTGCAATACAGTTACACCAAAATAAGTTGAAAATATATGGACCAAAAGGTTTGGTACCTTCATCTTTACCTAAACCGAAGCATCCCTTGAAGGTCCACGTGTGGGCAGCAATAAGTCGCAGAGGTCCTACATAAATCACTATTTTTGAAGGAATCATGGAGAAGGAATTTATTTACTAACAACATCCTGAGCGACAACCTTCTGCAATTTATAAGGACATATTTTTCTGAAGGCCACCGATTCCAACAAGATAACGACCCAAAGCATGGTCAATCATGGCAAAACAGTTCATGGAACGTAATGGAATCAATTGTTGGACAGACTGGCCTTTAGAGAGCCCCGATCTAAATCCCATTGAGATGGTCCAGAACCAGATGAAACGACATGTAGCTAGGCTTGAACCAAGGTCAAAGAATGAGTTAGTGCACTGCATTATGGACTTCTGGAGGTCGATGACAACCGAGGTATATCGATCATATCTTTAAAGTTGTGCCTGTATGTGTGCTCATGAATGGAGCAGCAACAGCTCACATTACGAATCATCTGTTTCGAGAATCATCTCGTGGGAAGAGCATACGCTACTTCAGTGATAAGAGGAGGGAGGACGGCGAGGTGTTGCAGAAAATATCTGCCGTTCGGCAGTAAGACTGTCGTGCAAAATAAACGGTCCTTTTCAGGACCACATATCTTATTCAAAAAGAGTCTATATTGTAGTTAAGATCAATTTATGGACATAACTTAATCATGTAAATTACGACAATTTTACAAATAAATACTATAAAATTTCATCTTCATGTACATTTATCGAAACATTCAGACCGTAAATGCAGCTAAATTCCGTTGAATAAATACATGCAGTACCTTGACAGTTTAAAAGGTGTTTGCTTTTAATAACTAAATCCATTTTAATTACTTTTATTAGGTACGTTTTATTTTAAAAGTATATTGTTATTGGTAGTGTCAGCCCAAATTAAGAAATATTTTCAGGCGTATAGTTGTTGAGAGAAAAAAAACGTTATACTGTGTAGGCTGATCCAGGAATTTTAAAATCCAACGAAATATTAACTCTTGAATTGTTATCATGGATTTGAGCTAGGTTTTACAATGTGGACCAATGCTTTATGTCGCTGAAGTGTATTTTTAATAGGTTGCAAGCTATGGGAACAGCCAATCTTTGATTAATCTACCAGATAAATACCTTAGATATCAAAGTCAATCATTAAAAATATCTCAGATAAGTTTTTGTTATGTTTATTTAGTGAGATTCAAATGATTTCATACGTTTTTGTGCAAGTCATTTATACTTCCGGTTTATTAAAATCTTTTTGTAAAGTGTTCATTTTATGTGTACAGAAGTGATATAATGTATCTTGTACGTTCACATGGTTTTTTCTAATAAAAAAATTGAATAAATTGTATACTAGTAAAAAATTAATCTTTTTTTCTATCAAATTTATAATCATGTCATGTCAAAACCCGACTGAAGCCATAAAAACTTCACTACCGTTATATAAACACCCATAGGGTAGTTTCGAACAAAATGAATCCCTTCGATCACCATAAATCAATTATAAGTCTAGCCAGGTTTTTTTAAAAGGTGTTAAGATCATAAAATTAATCAAATCAAATAAGGATGATAAATATTGAAATTAGAAAAACAGTTTATTTTTATTGGATAGTTTTACGCTTAAATATGAAAAGATAATAAAAATGAGACCTACCTTACAGCTTAATGAAGTAAAATAATCACAGCTCGTAAGCACATTAATTAATGGTAATTACTTAATTATAAAGGAATTTTCTTGCATATGTTTATTTAAATAAACAACAAATATGTCTTTATCATCTTTATTAGGTTGTGAAAATCAGTATCTTTATCAAATGAACGCTTTCATGTGCCGACTCTAAACGAGTACCCGTGAAATATTTGTACACACGAAAATAGTGCTACACGTTTCCTCTCCGTGTTAATAACTAACACGTATACCAGTTTTTGTCTGCAAAAAAACTATGCCTGTTTAACTACACAAGACATTTATTCATCACCGATGTGTATTTCCACTCAGCTTGTTTTGTATAGATAGATTTCTAACTCGACCAATCAATCGCAATCTAGCACCCAAGTATCGGTCCTACTTCTACCTTAACCTTTCATTTGACCCCGTGTGGGACCCGGGGCACAGGAGAATAGGCCCACGGCTTCCTCAGCCTGCAGTAAGAGTCTGCTAACAGAGGCAACACTTGCCGTGTGTTGCGACCCGTGTCGATTACAGGACGGGATTTCAGTAGGCCGGGTAAACGGTCCCGATAACCTACTGAACCCTTACTTTTTCTAGACGGGAAATCGAGTTAGCCCTGAATCCTTATCATTTAAGCTACTCTATTACATTTTTCCTTCAAACTGTTCCATGAAATGTATGTACCATTTAATAGACGGCTTCCTTACAGGATTTGCAAAGAAGGCGGTGGCTGAAGGGCAAAGCTTCCTCAGCTTTATAGAGGCGACATGTTTGCCGTGTGTTGCAACCCGTGATGGTGGAGGAAGGGATCCTGGTGGTTGAGAGATCACTCTCTGCTGCATCCATTAGTGCGGGTCGGCGGGTTTGATTTTCAATACACCACTTTGGCCCTGACTTCAACTAGACGGGAGACCGGATGGACCCGGTTCGGTCAATCGGCTGGTCACGCCGAGCCCTTAACAAGCTTGTCGTCATTTCTCCTTTCACTTGATTACTGTAAACCAATTAATATTCGCGTAAGCAAACTTTCGCGATTTGTATTCAATGGACTGATTCGCGGATACAAACTTTCGCGAAATTGATAATAAATATTCTCGGATCTACTGCTCCTTGTATAAAAAAATTGGCACACAATAAATAATAAATATATTTGAGTTGTCTTCGTTTTAATTTTTTGTCGATCGATTTTTATAGCTGACTCATTCACGTGACCATAACTCAAGTACATGTAGTTTAGTTGAGTTTACTGAAATATATTTAATTTGTGAAAACGGAAATAAAAAATGATCTAAACATATGTTTGCATAATCAACACATTGAATACAGTAATTTTGAAGTCAATTTTAATGAACAATTTTTCCTCTATGGCCTGTCATGCCTGTAGGTGTACATAGTTGTTAATTACCAGGGTGATTGTTGTTTTCATAACAACTAATAAGTCGCTTGTTCTTTTGACACCTGACATAATTAAATAATTAAATAATTAATTCGTCCTTAGTGCCAAACAGATGTCAAATCAGGACTCCGACGATAAAATACCTATAATAAGATTTTAATTAAAACCTAAGAAAGATAGCTGTTTTATTAACCGGAAGTTGTCATTGTGAAATCATAGTTTAGTAATTCCAAATAAGGTTGTTCACACAAATTTGGTATTTTACACGCCGTAAGTAGTGTCACCATTCCTCATCATTCATTTTCCAAACCTTTTCGCGGATATAAACCTTCGCGTTTGCTACCTCCTCGCGAAATCCGCGAAAGTTTATATCACGCGAAATTTCATTGGTTTACAGTATATCTTGTGAATTTCAGTTGCAAAGTTGTTCAGTTACAAGCTGTTAAGAAGGCGGTGGCTCATGGGTTAATCGAGTAAATAGAGTTTCGAACGGTTGTTTCGCCAGTTAATTCTGGCACGAAGCTTGCGTTCGTGAAGAAATTCATCTATTTGAGTATACCACCCTTGGAACACCTGATGCTTTCTGCTGGCGATCCGCAGACACCAAGCATCGCCCCTGTTGGCACTCCGTGGCGGGTGGGTGACAAGGGTGGTGAACTGCATTCTTTTAACATGGCTTCCAAAACATTTACGCAAACAGGTTCTAAAAAAAGGAAAAATGACATTTCGCTTGAAGAAATAGTTGATGATGATCACTTTTCACGTTTTATTGTTTTGACTAGTAAAGATTCTAACAAACCACTATCGAAAATTTCTCCTTTCGTCATCGGAAAAACTATTAAAGGCTGTGCAGGAGATGTTAAAAACCAACAAAAATGAAATCCGGATCAATTCTTATTGAAGTTTAAAAAAAACAACAATCTTTAAATTTACTGCAGCTCAATAAAATTCTCGATTTAGAAATATCTTCCACTCCTCACAGAACATTAAATTCTTGTCAAGGGATCATTCATTACAGAGACGATGATCTCTCTGAACTAACGGACGAGGAAATTTGTGAAGAACTCAAACCTCAGGGTGTAACAAAGGTAAAAAGATTCATTGCCAAGAGACAAGGTATTCAGGTAAAACTGAATACCTTTCTGCTCAATTTTAATTCTCCATCTGTCCCTCAGTCTATCAAAATTGGACTATACAGCGTTAAAGTCAGCGCATTTATCCCAAATCCTGTGCGCTGCTTTAAATGCCAAAAATTTGGTCATGGCAAGGGACAATGTAGAGGCTCCTTGGTGTGCTTCAACTGTGCAGAGGTAGGGCATGAGGGCTTTACCTGCACAAACAACCCAAAGTGTGCCAATTGTGGTGAAGCCCACATGTCGTCCTCAAAAGATTGTCATCATTTTAAAAAAGAAAAGGACATACAAAAATTGAAAACAGAAAGGAACATCACTTACCCTGAGGCTCGTCGTCTCTTTAGTTCAGTGAGTAATCCATCGTCTTCTGTAATGTCATATGCCTGTGTGACGAAACGCGTTTGTGTTACTTCTGAAATGCAAACCATGATCACCTGGCCTATAGATCAGAAAGACCCAACAAGACTACCGGCTCAAACCACTGATAAAATAATTACATCATCTCGAAAATCTTCGGCATCTCAAACTTCTACGTCTTCGGCAGCTACTACGTCTTCAACACCATCTCAATCCTCAACTAATTCTTCAAGCAGCCCAAAAAAAAATTCAAATATTAAGACCAATCCAAATACAAAATCTTTTAACTCCAATTCAAATTCAAAAAAAAACTCAAATCCAAAAGGAGATCGTACTCCAAAACTGCTGCGGGATCCCATTAAGGTCCACAACAGGTTTGGAAGTCTAGATCATCTAGACACTACTATCTGGGGCGATCCCATGGATACACTACCCCCAGATACTGGATCTAAAAGTAGATCCCCCAGCAGAAGCCGGCGGAATAGCCCCAAAAAACTGTCAACTATTCCCCTATTCGCAGACCATAATGGATACAATAATACAATGGAATTGTCGAGGTCTCAAAATTAACTTTCTAGAAATTACTTTATTAGTTCAAGCCTTTCTTCCTGTTGCATTTTGCCTTCAAGAATCCCACCTAAAACGAAGTGATAACATATCTTTAAAAAACTACTCTTTATACAGCACATATGTAGAAGAGAATGATAGAGCTGCTGGCGGCTCTACCATTCTTGTTAAAGATCAAGTTCTACATAGCCCTGTAGATCTCAACACTGATCTTCAGGCGGTTGCTGTTAGGATATCTTTAGACAAAACGATTACCTTATGCTCTGTGTATATCCCTCCGAATTCTTCATTAAATTTAAATCAATTGAAACATCTTACTGATCAGCTTACGGCCCTTATATATTACTTGGAGACTTTAACGGACACAACCCTTTATGGGGCAGTAACACAATAAACGATAAAGGTAAAATTATTGAAGGCTTGATGGATCAGGAAGATCTGTGTATTCTTAATGATGGAACCAATCAAATGGATCATATTCGGCTATTGATCTTGCAATAGCAGATCCTTCTCTGTTGCCCGATTTCTCATGGAAAGTCCATGATGATCTCTGGCAGTGATCACTTTCCCATTATCTTGGAATCTTTACACTCTTCAAACACAGAACGAGTCCCTCGGTATAAATTTGGCAAGGCCAATTGGCCTCTATTTGAACAACTCTGTATAGAGCGACTTAACTCGGATGCTTTTGAAGCTGTTTGTGATCCTATTTTAAAATTCAATGAAACACTTATTTCAATTTCTGATGAAACAATTCCTAAGACCTCGACAAATCCAAAACATCCTAGTAAACCATGGTTCGATGACAGCTGTGAGGACGCTACTAAAGACCGGAAAAAGGCCGAACGACGCTTTAATAAACACCCAACTCAAAATAATCTTAACCATTTCCGAATTTTTCGAGCGAAAGCTCGCAGGGTAACGAAACAAAGACGACGCACCTCTTGGCGTAACTTTGTTTCTAAACTAAATAATCATACCCCCATGAATAAAATTTGGAACATGATTCGTAAAATTAAAGGTAAAAACAGTAAAGCAAATGTCCATCATTTAAAGGATGGACAAGACTTGTCAGACATATCAAATAAATTGGCCGAAACATTTGCAACACACTCCTCTGCTGAAAATTATCATCCCAATTTCAGCGGACCAAAATTCAAAAAGAAAAATCAAAACCTAATTTCCAGTCAAACAATTTTGAAGAATATAATCAACCTTTTTCTTTGGAAGAGCTAAAAACTTCATTGAAGAAATCTCACGATACTGCATGTGGTCCAGATGACATCCATTATCAACTTCTCAAACATCTGCCACAATCTTCTCTCCAATGTCTTCTGAATCTTCTCAACAACATTTGGGAAACGGGTGACTTACCATCTATTTGGAAAATGGCCACTGTTGTGCCTATTCCAAAACCAGTAAAAGATCACTCGGAAGCGTCCAACTATCGGCCTATAGCCCTCACAAGCTGTCTTTGTAAAACCATGGAAAGGATGATCAACGATCGCCTTGTCTGGTTTTTAGAATCAAACAACCTAATTTCGAATATCCAGTGTGGATTCAGACAAGGTCGTAGCACTATTGATCATCTGGTGCGTTTCGAAACGTATATTCGAAACGCATTTGCCAAAAACGAACATGTTGTGTCTATATCTTTTTCGATTTAGAAAAAGCATATGACACAACATGGAAATATGGTATTTTAAAGGATCTTTTTGATATGGGATTGAAAGGTAGACTTCCTACCTTTATCTCAAACTTTTTATCTGACAGAGAATTTAAAGTTAGGGTCAATTCTACGTTATCTGACCCTTTTGTACAGGAAATGGGTGTTCCCCAGGGCAGCATCCTTTCTGTCACGTTATTTAGTATTAAAATTAATAGCCCTGCTCAAGTTTTAAAAGATAATATTGATGGTTCTCTATATGTTTACGACGTCCTCATATGTTACCGAGGGAAAAATATGAATAATATCGAACGTCAGCTGCAGTTGTGTTTAAATAGAACAGAGAAATGGGCAATGGAGAATGGTTTTAAATTCTCCACAGACTGCAAAGTTGGGATGCATTTTTGTAATAAACGTAAGATGCACCCTGATCCCGAATTAAAATTATATAATAATCCTATTAAAATTGTAAAAGAAACTACTTTTCTTGGTCTCATATTTGATTCAAGGCTAACCTTTCTTCCCCATATCAAAATGTTAAAAAATAAATTCCTTAAAGCATTAGATATTTTAAAAGTCGTATCCAGCACCGACTGGGGTGCTAAGTGCGATGTTTTACTGAATCTTTATAGATCGCTGGTTCGATCGAAATTAGATTACGGTTGCTTTATTTATGGTTCTGCTCGCAAGTCATATGTTAAAATCCTTGATACTATACACCATCAAGGATTGCGACTATGCCTTGGAGTTTTTAGAACCACACCTGTTGAAAGTTTATATGCAGAAGAGCCTTCTTTGTATGAAAGAAGAATTAAGCTCGCTTTGCAATATGCAACCAAATTGAAAGCGTATACTGGCAACCCGGCCCACGATTGTTTTCAAACCTCTTTACAAAAATATTTTTGAAAAACATCCAAATAGAATTCAACCTTTTGGTATCAGAATAAAACCTCATTTGAACAACTCTGGTATAAATTTAGATGAAATTGCTGCTATTGAAATTCCACATAACCCACCATGGTTAAATCCGGTATTTATTTTTGATCTTAGAAACCATAAAAAGTCTGACACAAACCCTTTAATTATTCAACAACACTTTGCAGAAATAAAATCTCACTATCCTGACCATTCTGCAATTTATACAGATGGATCGAAGGACGGCGATAAAGTTGCATCGGCCGCTGTCTTTGGAGAGCGTGTTGAAACTCGTCGTCTCCCGTCTGCCTCATCTGTATTTACTGCTGAGGCGCAAGCTATTCTTCTTGCCATGAAAATAGTTGCTTCGTCAGATGAGTTTAAATTTCTTATCTGCTCGGATTCCCTCTCGTGTCTGCTTGCCATCCAAAATTTCAAAATTAAAAACCCTTATATTTAAAAAATTTCTGAAATTTACAAATCTCTAATAGCTTTGAGAAAAGAGATTGTGTTTTTCTGGATCCCAAGTCATGTGGGAATCCATTGGAACACAGTCGTGGATCAGGAGGTAAAGAATGCCCTGAAGAATAATGTTATAAACTGTGATATTCCTTTTACTGATTTTAAACCAATAATTTTTAAATATATTTCCGGTTTGTGGCAGAGTGGTTGGGATCTTGAAGTTCATAATAAACTTCACGAGATCCAGCCACTACTGCACACAAATAATTTTAAAAGTTATAAAGGTCGCAGAGATCAAGTTGTTTTAACGCGGTGTCGTCTTGGCCATACCAGGACGACACATAGTTATATTTTAAATAATGAGCCGCGCCCCGAGTGTGTGCCATGCAACAGTCCATACACTATCAGATGGACTGCATTGACGTGGCGCACATTCGGGAACGTTTTTATACTGTAAATACTTACAGTAGTTTGTTTACAACGGCGACACAATTAATTGGTACAGTAAAATTTAATTTTTCCGGCAATTTGTGATCTATATTTTTATTGTTTTACTTACCTTTTATCTGTATATATGCTCATATTATTGTATGAGATAATGTTTTAGAACTAAGGGAGATATGAACACTTGTTAAAAATGTTTAAATAATCAAACTATTATTACTTTCACGTCCTGAATAAAGCTGAAATATTGCTTGCTGGACGTAAAACAACCATCAATCAATCAATCGTATTTTTGTAATCTTCAAACCAATTCAAAAACTATTACAGATATGTGGAATTCTAAATTAATTTCACTACTGATAAATGGTCTCCAACATCTACAAATATAAGAGCAACATGGACCAGCACTAAGTCGTGCTAGGTATACCCCCACTTGACCATTTTTCGGCTCGGAAAACAGGAGGTTGATGACTGACTGACCTGGAAAGGGCAGGCACGGTACGACTCATCATGCTACAGCTGTGCACCAAATTTTGAAATCAATCCCTTTTAGTAGAAGCCGAGAAATCTGTTACGAAAGTTTGTGCCGGACGGACAGACGGACAAGTGATTGCAATATAGCTCCCTCTATTATTAGTGAGGGTATAATTATCTTATATTAATGATGGATAATTGAATAATCAATGAGCCTACTCTTTTTCGAAATCTACAAAAGGGATCTTTATCGTGCAAGAAGCGTGGCACTCTCCAAACACGTTACCCACTCTGGTCCGCGGCCAGGCTTTCCGTATTATGACCTGACAACATCCCAACGAGAGGGTCTTCCCTATCGGCCACCCGCAATGATAAAAGAGAAAATAACACATTTGGGCCAGTTTATATTTAGCCAATGGTCTCTATGAGACTGGAAAATTAAACCAAGATCATAGGGCCAGTAAAACATCAAAGTGACAATGGCAATCGTATTGTAAAATTTGACTGCGTGTTACTAAGCCTCGTCAGTAAAATATTAATGTCAATGTGTACAGATACATATCTGTAACAGAGGAATTGCATTCTAGAAAGTGTAACGCTTTAGAATTCAAGATCTATTCCTTACCATGGTTAAATAAATGAGAATATATACTACTATGTTAATCAACCTACAGTACTCACAAAGCCAAATGAGCTCTTCGCAACAATTAAAGTGAAAGTAGCCTCGTTCTTGTTGATCATGTGGTAAAAGAGACCACGGTCTGATTTACGTTTTTTAAGACAATTATACCTAAAGACCAACAATAAAGTTGTTAAAAAATTGTGTTTTGATTTATGCGATCTAAATTTAACAGCCAAGTCAAGGCACAGTTACCAATTCGGATATAGACAAACCTACACAACGCAACACAAATTCCACAATGATTGTGACAAAGTAATTGAATTCAGTATGTATTGAACAAACATTACAAGATCTTAAGACTGACTGACTTTCTCAATTATTGCTTGTAGGGCGCTAAAGAAGAAATGCCAGGTCGGCGATATGTTTGTATTCACTTTCGCTGCTAAGGATGGATCAAGAAGAAAATATTTCGAAGTATACTTAGCTACCATAAATTAACAGAATTTCGCGAAAAAATGTCAATCATTCAAGTTGCAGTGAAAAATTAAGATAAAATGTAATGTTGGACTACAAAATTTGCTTGAGTGATATCAAATTTTCATGCAACAATAAATATTTTACATAAGTTAATAATAGCGGGACACCATTTTAACCTGGTGCTTTGCCTTTCGGTGATATCGCTATCGGTAAGCGTACCTTCGCAAAATCAAAAACCATAATTTAAAGACTTTTTTTGTGTATACAGTTTCGATCTAATTTATTTACCATTCCGGAGTATGCCGCCTTTTATTAGATGCAATAAATAAATGTTTATCAATAATTTATTTAGTTGAACCACTTGAATATTAATTTTAATTTTAGTATATTTATGATTTAAGATATGACAAAAGAATAACATGTGCGCAAATTTAGAAATCGATAATTCAAAGTAGTCCCAACTGCAGCGTAGTACCTCATCGGGAACAGTTCAAATTCAAATGCCTTCTTTTTCAGACAATTTTTGCAAGCATTTTTTTTATATCAGATTATCTTTTTCTCGTAGCTGCATCAAAGTTTTCTTGTAATTCTCTTATTCCAAAAACCTGTAATTCAAAACCATGGATACACAGTAACTTACACAAAACAAAGCTAGAAAATGAAAGTGAACTACGGTGCCCCAGACGAGTACGCAGTTACTGGTTGTTTAAACACGAAGTCGGTTTGATGACAATCATGTAACCGAGCTGAACAGGGAAATGGTATGTAACCCTTGGATTCGAATCTGCTGTATGTCAGATTCATCTGTGGAACGTGTTCGATCTAAAATCTAAAACATCACTCTTTCTTATGAACAACATCAAATCAACAAGTTCTCTACCCTTCCTGCTAAAAGGCACAAGGTTAGACAGCAACTTTGCCAACTAAAAAACAAATAGCAAAGTAAACCGCCCGAACAAGAGCCGAAAGTCCATCTACAGACAAAGCCAATAGTTCCTGTACATGGAGTCATAATGGTGCATTGTCGGACGTTTTAACTTTGGAATGCCTATCAGACTGTAAGTATGATACCTCATTGTCTTGGTTTCATCTCGAAAGTGTGACGTCGCAGTGGCATTTGATAGTTTTGCAGACCTTTCTGATGTTTAAGAAAATTTTGCAGAACAGTCAACCAAGATTTGCAAAGAGGAACCTCCTTTGCATCAGCTTATTTTGATACATATGATTGGTTAAATGTTTGCTTTACGTGCAGCGAGCAGTATTTCAGCTACGTCCAGGAATAGAACAAGACAAGTTAAAAACCAATGGGAAAGATGGACAAAATGCAAAATGGAAAACTGTGAATTCCACTAGAGAAGAATGGTAGGGGTGTAATTTTTAGCATTTGTTGCGTGGCATTCTCCAAACACGTTGCCCACTGTGGTCCGCGGTCAAATTGAAAGTATTATGACCGCACATCAACCCAACGAGAGGGCCTTCCATTAACGCCATCTATGGAACGTGCCTGTCAGCTCTGTTGTTCGCGATGGAGATAAACAAAGTTAAACATTCTTCATATTTTTTTAGAATGTGGTATTTTAAATTCAAATTATAAAAAATTAGGGCTGAACTAAAATGTAAGCACAACAGCTGTTTTATATATACATCTGTGCGTCTCGTTCCGTTGACTTTGTACATTTATTTTGTATTATTGAAGCAACGAAAATGTAAAATGAAATGAATACACAAGTTCAACACCACGAAAAATCAAATGTGAAGTTCAGAGAAAGGTTAAGAAATATAAAAGTTTATCGATCTAATCAGAAGATGAAGCGCCAAGGAGTTACCATAATAAATCGTGACCAAATCAATTTTGATTTAAGAAATAAAAATAGCCACAACGCATTACGGGATAATGAAGTCAACTATAAATATAACCTGTTTGAACTTCCAGTTTGCACTGCTTTATTATTTCGACTTTTTATGGATTCTGCGCCAAAAATTCTACAAATATTGATCTTAATTACCTTTAGAATTCACACAATCTGTCAATTCTTTTTAGTACCAGACTACTTCTGGACATTTGTACTTTGTATCAAGCTGTCTTTTAACAGGTTCTTGTATGCACTGACCGTCCGGATCTTCTACTGTGCTGAATCGCTCAAGTTACAAGTTAACAACAATACATCAATTGCGAAAGGGACACAGGGATCAAAATTTGGACTGCCACTGGAAAAGTACGGAGTATTAGGGTCGGAGAAATTAGCCTTTTGTAGCGGCTACAATCAGTATGGTTCCAGAAGTACGAGGTAGGGTCGAAAAGTTTAGCCTTTTGCTATAAAATTGAACACATATTTCAATATTTGGGACACTTCTCCAGCAAACAACAAACATTGATACCAGTTGTATATTTTAATTATCATGTTAAAATGCACCAAAACCCTTTTAAGCAATAAACCATATTGTGAGGGTTCACAGGGCTCGTCCCACAAAGCTGCTCAGCTTGTAAGGCCCCAATACGGAAAGCATGACCTCAAACCAGAGTATGTACGCTCCTTGCACAATATATCAATGTAAAAAGGTGGGTTGAATGGGTCATGCGGGGAACACAATTTTGACTGCCACTAGAAAAGTATCTAGTTTTGGGTAGGGGTAGAGAATTAAACCGTTTTTGGTAGCTACAATGAAACTAATCTCTTCTAAATCTACATCTAAGGGTCTTTATCGTGCAAAGCGTGGCACGTTCCAAACATGTCACTACGGTTCCCGTCCACGCTTTCCATACTATGACCTGACAACCCTCAACGAGATGGTATCACTATCCACCACATGCGCTCGCGCTGGTCTTCTATGTGGGTAGAACACTGTGAACTCGCGCAGCTTAGTCCCACTGGAACTTTAAAACTTTAACTGTAGTTGTTGAAGAATTACCACCCGGAACAAAATGTCAGAATCACAGCAACTACAGCAAAGGGACCATAAGTAAAATAGTTGAAGCTGCTGATAAGATCAAACTCTGGTAGTTAGTAGATAGATAGAGAGAGAGAAAGAGAGAGAGAGAGAGAGAAATAAAGATTGTCTAACTGGAATATTTTTTCTAATCATGTTTGCAAATGTATCTAAATAGATTAAATTCTTAATTAAATTAAATTAAATTAAATTAAATCTAGATTAAATCAAATTCTAATAAAAACTCAAATCAAAAGGAGATCGTACTCAAAAACTGCTGCGGGATCCCATTAAGGTCCACAACAGGTTTGGAAGTCTAGATCATCTAGACACTACTATCTGGGGCGATCCCATGGATACACTACCCCCAGATACTGGATCTAAAAGTAGATCCCCCAGCAGAAACCGGTAGAATAGCTCCAAAAAAACTGTCAACTATTCCCCTATTCGCAGACCATAATGGGTACAATAATACAATGGAATTGTCGAGGTCTCAAGATTAATTTTCTTGAAATTACATTATTAGTTCAAGCCTTTCTTCCTGTTGCATTTTGCCTCCAAGAATCCCACCTAAAACGAAGTGATAACATATCTTTAAAAAACTATTCTATATACAGCACATATGTAGACGAGTGATAGAGGTGCTGGCGGCTCTACCATTCTTGTAAAAGATCAAGTTCTACATAGCCCTGTAGATCTCGACACTGATCTGCAGGCGGTTGCTGTTAGAATATCATTAGACAAAACAATTACTTTATGCTCTGTGTATATACAACCGAATTCTTCATTAAATTTAAATCAGTTGAAACATCTTACTGACCAGTTACCAGCCCCATATATATTATTTGGGGACTTAACGCACACAACCCTCTATGGGGTAGTAACACAATTAACGAAAAAGGTAAAATTATTGAAGGCTTAATGAATCAGGAAGATCTGGGTATTTTTAATGATGGAACCAATACATATTTACATCCTGGGAATGGATCATATTCGGCTATTGATCTTACAATAGCAGATCCTTCTCTGTTGCCCGATTTCTCATGGGAAGTCCATGACGTTCTCTGTGGCAGTGATCACTTTCCCATTATCTTGGAATCTTTACACTCTTCAAACACATAACGAGTCGCTCGGTATAAATTTGGCAAGGCCAATTGGCCTCTATTTGAACAACTCTGTATAGAGCGACTTAACTCAGATGCTTTTGAAGCTGTTTCTGATCCAATTTTAAAATTTAATGAAACACTTATTTCAATTGCTGATGAAACAATTCCTAAGACCTCGACAAATCCAAAACATCCTAGTAAACCATGGTTCGATGACAGCTGTGAGGACGCTATTAAAGACCGAACGACGCTTTAATAAACACCCAACTCAAAATAATCTTAACCATTTCCGAATTTTTCGAGCGGAAGCTCGCAGAGTAACGAAAGAAAGACGACGCACCTCTTGGCGTAACTTTGTTTCTAAACTAAACAACCATATCCCCATGAATAAAATTTGGAACATGATTCGTAAAATTAAAGGTAAAAACAGTAAAGCCAAATGTCCATCATTTAAAGGATGGACAAGACTTGTTAACATCAGAGTCGGATATATCTAACAAATTGGCCGAAACATTTGCAAAACTCTCGTCCGCTGAAAATTATCATCCCGATTTTCAGCGTATCAAAACTCAAAAAGAAAAATCAAAACTTAATTTCCAGTCAAAAAATGTAGACGATTACAACAAACCTTTTTCTTTGGAAGAGCTAAAAACCTCTTTGAACAAATCTCACGATACAGCATGTGCGCGGGTATGTTAAGGCGTATTTAAGAAATATGCAAGAAATACGAGCATTAAATTCATCAATCTTTCGTGGCAGAAAACAGTCAAACAACAAATATATTCTCAATTTTGACTATAACATGTTAAATGGGGATACTTCTAATAGCATTATCTCTACTTTCACTTTCAACGAATTGCCCTTTGATGATCACGTGACCATTTTAATTTATAACTACGAATTTTATATTTCGCGTTGGCCCTATCTTTTAATGTCATTTTTGTAGCATGAAATTTTACCAATACATTCGTAATTGTATCTAATTGTATGCGATAACTGGCGATAGTCATGTAGGTTACTGGAAAATAATTAAATCCATGAAAAACTATCGACGATGCAACAAGCGCATGCATTTCTGACATTCTTCAGCAAATAGCACTGTAAAGATACATGCGAGGATCTATCGCCCTTTACAGAACGATTCTTGCTGGTTTTCCAAAAAGAATGATACATAACAAGTGTTAATTAGTACGATAAAAAAGGTAGGGCTGACAAAAGTAAGTTGAAGTCTACAATGAGAAAAATGAAGGTCATTGACTACAAACGTTTGCATGATTAAGTACCAGGGGAGGTGACTATTAACAAGTTTAGACAGCACGAACATACAAGTAAAACGTTTCCATCTTCAAATGTAACGTGTCGTGCGTTTATGTCTATTTTTATATATAAAGTAAATGAAACCGCTTTATAAGGTGTTCACAATATAATCATTGAAATGAACACATTTCAATGCATAATGACCTATAAAAATGGGGAGGGGGGGTAAACCACTTTCGTTTGTTCGCTCTGACCTTTGTCGAATTCACACAGCAAAACATGTCTAAATGGGAGATATTGCAAATTATCGTGGCAAAATAGAATGTGGACAAAAAATGTTCCTTTATTTGCACGAATACTAAAAAACGATCAACATTATGGATCAGAACGTCTACCTAGCCTAAAAATAAAATCTAAGATATTGAAGATCTCAATTAAGAACGAGGTTATACTATACTGTAACAGTAGACCATGAAATGTTGCCTCAGCTGGGGATGGAAAGTTCAATCAATGATGGAGACCCTAGCAATATTTCATGCTCCTCCGATATATATTTTTAGATGTAAAACATACATGAATAGATATATTTTTATTCAAAAAAATATGTGCCATGCATTGAACAGTTCATGCATCCCGTGCACCCTTGGTTTTTATTTGCTTCCAGTTAATCAAGCTTTTGTTGTTTTTTGTTTTGTGTTTTACAAGTTTGTCTGAATGAAGATTTGTAATCATCCCTTGATTTTAGCTCTCATTTTTTAAACGGCCTCGGTGGCCGAGTGGTTAAGGTAGTTCGTCTACTGTTGATCACGCGGTCTGTCAACACTGAGGTTCGGGTTTGAGTCTCACTGCGGACAGGGTGTACTCGACTCCAATCTTAATTGACAAGGATTGCCAGTTTTCCTACCGAAGGTTGGGGGTTCTCTCCGGCTTCCTCCGCCAATAAAAACTGGATGCCATGGGCATGACATACATGTAGCTGAAAAATTGCTGAAAGGGCATTAAACATCATACAAACAAAAACATTTTTTGGTTAGTTTCCATGTGATTTTTCTGTATAGACGTTCATTTCTTTGTGTGTTGATTACAATTGAGTTTGTTGTTCATCTGCACCAAAAAAAAAGATTGTAACCAGAGAATATTTTGTTTCTGATCCTTCGTACCAATATTAACCTAATAGGAAAGTTGAAGTTCTGTAAAACAAAATAGCCCACGCCCTCGTCTTCCTTGTAAGTTAGTGGTAGGCTATATTGTGCTTGCTTGCTGAATACTCATTCGGACACTTTATCCTAATTTGAAGATTGAGCTTCCAGTATTTGACATACTGTGATATAAACTAAGATGGGTACTAAACAGCACAGTAGTTATGTAAGCTAGTTGTCTCATATATTGATCATGTGCCTTACTGCCTTTTAATTACTAAGGTTATAGTTTTAATCCAGGCATGGCGTGCTCAACTCGCAACTTGAATTAACAAGGATTGCCAGTTTCCTTGCTGTAAGGTTGGGGTTTTCATCAGGTACTCTTAAAATAAAAACTGGCAGCATGTTATAGCTGGAAAATTGCTGAAAGTGTTGTGTTAAACACTAAATTTAAACAAAACCCAGATGACATAAGTTCTTAAATACCAAGGAAGCAATTATCTGTATTATGTCAAGAACAAAAATAATGCACTGCATACTTAAATGTATCTTATTTCGTGCCTTCCTATAATCAATATATAGTCTCTTCTGGTCTTCACATAAAAAGCACTCACATAACCTGCCTTCAATTGGATACATTCATTCCACACTGACCAGATACCTACTTCTCTTCTCTCTCGCCATGTGCTTTTAGCTATCAACCAAATGTTCTGTGTCTGTAACAATTTAAATTAAAATTCAGAGAATGATCCACCTTATTACAGGTACAACTAATATTTTGTTCCATATACTCACAACTTTTTAATGAAATGTTATTTGGCAAGAGAAAATATGAAATATAGAACTTAATCAGTAGGTTTTTATTTAACTACATGTACAAATCTAGTTCAAAAAGCCAATTTTTTTAGTCTTGCAGGACTGATTTAAACAGATTATGTTCTATAGTTCGAAACTGTTGTTTACATAGTAGTATTAATATAGGTTTCTTACTGCTATTAAGATTGCCCCAATCAGTTGATTGATTGATTGATGTTTAACGTCCAGCAAGCAATATTTCAGCTATATTCACGACGTGAAAACCATAATTTTTAAATTAGTAGAACGTCATGCCTCCTTATACTAAAACGTGATCTCATACAATAATGAGAATATACACAGATAAAAATGGTAGTTAAAACAATAAAAAAATATGAAGTATCACAATTAATAGTGGAATTAAATTTTATTAAATAAATTAATTTCCTTTAAGAACTTTAAAATTGTGTCGCCTGCGACAGTTTTAAATAAATTGAAATACGTATCTGCACTATAGAAACGTTCCCGAATGTGTGCCACGTCCACACAGTCCATCAAGACATGCTTAATGGTGTATGGACTGTTGCATGGCACACATTCGGGTCGTGGCTCATTGTTTAAAATATAACTATGTGTCGTCCTGGTATGACCAAGACGACATCTTGTTAAAACAACTTGGTCTCTTCGACCTCTAAAACATTTAAAATTATTTGTGTGCAGTAGTGGCTGGATCTCATGAAGTTTATTATGAACTTGGAGATCCCAACCACTCTGCCACAAATTAGAAATATATTTAAAAATTAACGGTTTAAAATCGGTAAAAGGAATACTGCAGTTAATGATGGTATCCTTTAGTGCATTTTTAGCCTCCTGATCCACGACTGTGTTTCCACGGATTCCGACATGACTGGGAATCCAGAAGAAGATAATCTCTTTTCCCAAAGCAATAAGAGATTTGTAGATTTGAATAATTTTTAAAATGTAAGTATTTTTACTTTTGAAATTTTCAATAGCCAGTAGACAAGACAGGGAATCGGAGCAGACAATAAATTTGCATTCGTCTGACGAAGCAACTATTTTCATCGCAAGAAGAATAGCTTGCGCCTCTGCTGTAAATACAGATGAGGCAGACGGAAGGCGGCGAGTTTCAACACGCTCTCCGAAGACAGCGGCCGAGGCGACTTTATCACCGTCTTTTGACCCATCTGTGTAAATAGTACCATAGTCAGGGTAATAAGATTTAATTTCTGCATAATGTTGTTGTATTAATAAATGGTTTGTTTCGGATTTTTTATGTTTTCTTAGATCATAAATAAATATCGGTTTGGGGTTTAACCACGGAGGATTATGCGGAATTTCGATTGCAGCAATTTCATCTAAATTTATACCGGAATTTTCCAAATGAGATTTAATTCGGAGGCCAAAAGGTTGAATTTTGTTTGGATGTTTTTCGAAAATGTTTTGATAAAGAGGTTTGAAAAGCGAGCTTTATTCTTCTTTGATACAAAGAAGGCTCGCCTGCTTCTACATATAAACTTTCAACAGGTGTAGTTCTGAAAGCTCCAAGGCATAGTCGCAATCCTTGATGGTGTATAGTATCAAGGATTTTGACATATGACTTGCGAGCAGAACCATAAATAAAACAACCATAATCTAATTTAGATCTAACCAGCGATCTATATAGATTAAGTAAAACGTCGCACTCAGCACCCCAGTCGGTGTTGGCTACAACTTTTAAAATATCTAATGCCTTTAGGCATTTATTTTTTAACATTTTGATATGGGGTAGAAAGGTTAGCCTTGAATCAAATATGAGACCAAGAAAAGTAGTTTCTTTAACAATTTTTATAGGATTATTATGTAATTTTAATTCAGGGTCAGGATGCATCTTTCGTTTATTACAAAAATGCATCCCAACGGTTTTTGCAGTGGAGAATTTAAAACCATTCTCCATTGCCCATTTCTCTATTCTATTTAAACATAACTGCAGTTGACGTTCAATATTATTCATGTTTTTTCCTCGGTAACATATGAGGAAGTCGTCAACATAAAGAGAACCATCAATATTATCTTTTAAAACTTGAGCAAGGCTATTAATTTTGATACTAAATAAAGTGACAGAAAGGATGCTTCCTTGAGGAACACCCATTTCCTGTTCAAAAGGGTCAGATAAAGTAGAATTGACCCTAACTTTAAACTCTCTGTCAGATAAAAAGTTTGAAATAAAGGTAGGAAGTCTACCTTTCAACCCCATATCAAAAAGATCTTTTAAAATACCATATTTCCATGTTGTGTCATATGCTTTTTCTAAATCGAAAAAGATAGACACAACATGCTCATTTTTTGCAAAGGCGTTTCGAATATACGTTTCGAAACGTACAAGATGATCTAGGGTACTTCGCCCTTGTCTGAAACCACATTGAATATTAGAAAGTAGATTGTTGGATTCTAAAAACCAGACAAGGCGATCGTTGATCATCCTTTCCATGGTTTTACAAAGACAGCTTGTGAGGGCTATAGGCCGATAGTTTGACGCTTCCGAGTGATCTTTTCCTGGTTTTGGAATAGGCACAACAGTGGCCATTTTCCAAATAGATGGTAAGTCACCCGTTTCCCAAATGTTGTTAAGAAGATTCAAAAGGCATTGGAGAGAAGATTGTGGCAGATGTTTGAGAAGTTGATAAAGGATGTCATCTGGACCACATGCTGTATCGTGAGATTTGTTCAAAGAGGTTTTTAGCTCTTCCAAAGAAAACGGTGTATTGCAATCTTCTAGATTTTTTGACTGGAAATTAAGTTTTGATTTTTCTTTTTGAGTTTTGATACGCTGAAAATCGGGATGATAATTTTCAGCGGACGAGTGTTTTGCAAATGTTTCGGCCAATTTGTTAGATATTTCCGACTCTGATGTTAACAAGTCTTGTCCATCCTTTAAATGATGGACATTTGCTTTACTGTTTTTACCTTAAATTTTACGAATATGTTCCAAATTTTATTCATGGGGGTATGGTTATTCAATTTAGAAACAAAGTTACGCCAAGAAGTGCGTCGTCTTTGTTTCGTTACCCTGCGAGCTTTCGCTCGAAAAATTCGGAAATGGTTAAGATTATTTTGAGTTGGGTGTTTATTAAAGCGTCGTTCGGCTTTTTTCCGGTCTTTAATAGCGTCCTCACAGCTGTCATCGAACCATGGTTTACTAGGATGTTTTGGATTTGTCGAGGTCTTAGGAATTGTTTCATCAGCAATTGAAATAATTGTTTCATTGAATTTTAAAATTGGATCAGAAACAGCTTCAAAAGTATCCGAGTTAAGTCGCTCTATACAGAGTTGTTCAAATAGAGGCCAATTGGCCTTGCCAAATTTATACCGAGCGACTCGTTCTGTGTGTGAAGAGTGTAAAGATTCCAAGATAATGGGAAAATGATCACTGCCACAGAGATCGTCATGGACTTTCCATGAGAAATCGGGCAACAGAGAAGGATCTGCTATTGTAAGATCAATAGCCGAATATGATCCATTCCCAGGATGTAAATATGTATTGGTTCCATTATTAAAAATACACAAATCTTCCTGATTCATTAAGCCTTCAATAATTTTACCTTTTTCGTTTATTGTGTTACTACCCATAGAGGGTTGTGTGCGTTGAAGTCCCCAAATAATATATAAGGGGCCGGTAGCTGATCAGTAAGATGTTTCAACTGATTTAAATTTAATGAAGAATTCGGAGGGATATACACAGAGCATAAAGTAATTGTTTTGTCTAAAGATATTCTAACATCAACCGCCTGAAGATCAGTGTTGAGATCTACAGGGCTATGTAGAATTTGATCTTTTACAAGAATGGTAGAGCCGCCAGCAGCTCTATCATTCTCGTCTACATATGTGCTGTATATAGAGTAGTTTTTTAAGGATATGTTATCACTTCGTTTTATGTGGGATTCTTGGAGGCAAAATGCAACAGGAAGAAAGGCTTGAACTAATAAAGTAATTTCAAGAAAATTTATCTTAAGACCTCGACAATTCCATTGTATTATTGTACCCATTATGGTCTGCGAATAGGGGAATAGTTGACAGTTTTTTTGGGGCTATTCCGCCGGTTTCTGCTGGGGGATCTACTTTTAGATCCAGTATCTGGGGGTAGTGTATCCATGGGATCGCCCCAGATAGTAGTGTCTAGATGATCTAGACTTCCAAACCTGTTGTGGACCTTTATGGGATCCCTCAGCAGTTTTGGAGTACGATCTCCTTTTTGATTCGAGTTTTTATTTGAGTTAGAAGAATTTAAATTGGAGTTGATATTTTTTGAATTTTTTTTTTGGCTGCTTGAAGAATTGGTTGAGGATTGAGAGGGTACTGAAGACGTAGCAGTTTGAGAGGGTGCTGAAGACGTAGCAGTTTGTGAAGATGAAGATTTTCGTGAAGATGTAATGATTTTGTCTGTTGTTGTAACTGTTAATTTTGAAGGTTCCTGTTTGTCAATAGGCCAGGTGATAATTGTCTGCGTTTCAACTGACGTGAGAACGCGTTTGGCTACACTGGCGTATGATGTTGATGCAGGAGATGAGGGATTATTCGTTGTATTATACAGACGACGAGCCTCAGGGTAAGGGATGTTTTTTTCAGTTTTTATTTTTTGAATTTCTTTTTCTTTTTTAAAGTGCTGACAGTCCTTAGATGAGGACATGTGGGCTTCACCACAATTAGCACACTTTGGAGTTTTAGTGCAGGTGAAGCCCTCATGTCCTTCCTCTGCACACTTAAAACAAATCTGGTGACCTCTGCACTGTCCCTTTCCGTGGCCGAACTTTTGACATTTAAAGCAGCGCACAGGATTGGGAATATATGCGCTGACTTTAATATTTTGGAGACCTATTTTGATTGATTGGGGGACAGTTGGAGAGTTAAAATTTAGAAGGAAGGTGTTCAGTTTAACCTGAACACCTTGTCTGTTGGCAATAAATCTTTTAACTTTTGTAATACCCTGAGGTTGTAATTCTGTACAGATCTCGTCGTCTGTAACCCCGTGTGGGCCCCGGGGCACAGGAGAATAGGCCCACGGCTTCCTCAGCCTGCAGTAAGAGTCTGCTAACAGAGGCAACACTTGCCGTGTGTTGCGACCCGTGTCGATTACAGGACGGGATTTCAGTAGGCCGGGTAAACGGTCCCGATAACTTACTGAACCCTTACTTTTTCTAGACGGGAAATCGAGTTAGCCCTGACTTCGATGAATCGGCATGTCACGTCTTGCCCTTTGGTGAATCCTTATCAATTAAGTTTCTCTATTACATTAATTTCCTTCAAACTGATCCATGAAATTTATATACAATTTGATAGACGGCTTCCTTACAGGATTTGCAAAGAAGGCGGTGGCTGAAGGGCAAAGCTTCCTCAGCTTTATAGAGGCGACATGTTTGCCGTGTGTTGCAACCCGTGATGGTAGAGGAAGGGATCCTGGTGGTTGAGAGATCACTCTCTGCTGCATCCATTAGTGCGGGTCAGCGGGTTTTGATTTTCAATACACCACTACACCACTTTGGCCCCGACTTCAACTAGACGGGAGACCGAATGGACCCGGTTCGGTCAATCGGCTGGTCACGCCGAGCCCTTAACAAGCTTGTCGTCGTTATTCTTACCACTTGATTACATCTTGTAAGGTTTAATTCCAAAGTTGTTCAGTTACAAGCTGTTAAGAAGGCGGTGGCTCATGGGTCAATCGAGTAGATAGAGTTTCGAACGGTTGTTTCGCCAGTTAATTCTGGCACGAAGCTTGCGTTCGTGAAGAAATTCATCTATTTGAGTATACCACCCTTGGAACACCTGATGCTTTCTGCTGGTGATCCGCAGAGACCAAGCATCGTCCCTGTTGGCACTCCGTGGCGGGTAGGTGACAACGGTGGTGAACTGCATTTCTTCAACATGGCTTCCGATACACCTTTAGTGCAAACAAGTTCAAAAAAAAGAAAAAATGACATTCCGCTTGAAGACATAGTTGATGATGAACACTGGACACGATTCATTGTATTAACTAGCAAGGATCCTAACAAACCTTTATGCAAAGTTTCTCCATTTGTCATAGAAAAAACCATCAAGAGTTGTGCAGGAGACGTTAAAAACGTCACTAAAATGAAATCTGGCTCTTTACTCATTAAAGTTTCTAAAAAACAGCAATCCGTAAATTTATTACAATTACATAAAATTTTAGATTTGGAAATTACATCAACGCCTCACAGAACATTAAATTCCTGTCAGGGTATTATTCATTACAGAGACGATGATCTCTCTGAACTGACAGATGAAGAAATTTGTCTTGAACTGAAACCTCAGGGTGTTACAAAAGTAAAAGGATTTATTGCAAAAAGACAAAATCAACAAATTAAACTGAATACCTTTCTTTTAAATTTCAATACTCCATCTGTCCCTAAATCAATCAAAATTGGACTGTACAATATTAAAGTCAGCGCATACATTCCAAATCCTGTGCGCTGCTTTAAATGTCAGAAATTTGGCCACGGAAAAGGACAATGTAGAGGCTCCTTGGTATGCTTTAAATGTGCAGAGGTAGGACATGAGGGCTTTACCTGCACAAATAATCCAAAGTGTGCCAATTGTGGTGAAGCACACATGTCCTCATCCAAGGATTGTGCTCACTTCAAAAAAGAAAAAGAAATTCAAAAATTAAAAACCGAAAAAAATATCACATACCCTGAGGCACGCCGCCTCTTCAATTCAAACAATCTCTCGTCTCCTGCATCAACATCATACGCCAGTGTGGCCAAACGCGTTCTCGCTACAGTTGAAACGCAGACAATTATCACCTGGCCTATTGACAAAAAAGAACCTTTCAAATTAGCAGTTCAAACAACAGACAAAATAATTCAATCTTCCAGGAAATCTTCATCCTCTCAAACTGCTACATCTTCGGCACCATCTACATCATCAACTAATTCTTCAAGCAGCCCAAAAAAAAATTCAAAAAATACTATTTCCAATTCAAATTCTTCAAATTCTAATAAAAACTTGAATCAAAAAGGAGATCGTACTCCAAAACTCCATTAAGGTCCACAACAGATTTGGAAGTCTTGATCATCTAGACACCACTATCTGGGGCGATCCCATGGATACACTACCCCCAGATACTGGATCTAAGGGTAGATCCCCCAGCAGAAACCGGCGGAATAGCCCCAAAAAATCTGTCAACTATTCCCCTATTCGCAAACCATAATGGGTACAATAATACAATGGAATTGTCGAGGTCTTAAGATTAATTTTCTTGAAATTACATTATTAGTTCAAGCCTTTCTTCCTGTTGCATTTTGCCTCCAAGAGTCCCACCTAAAACGAAGTGATAATATATCTTTAAAAAACTACTCTATATACAGCACATATGTAGACGAGAATGATAGAGCTGCTGGCGGCTCTACCATTCTTGTAAAAGATCAAGTTCTACATAGCCCTGTAGATCTCAACACTGATCTTCAGGCGGTTGCTGTTAGAATATCTTTAGACAAAACAATTACTTTATGCTCTGTGTATATCCCTCCAAATTCTTCATTAAATTTAAATCAGTTGAAAAATCTTACTGATCAGCTTCCGGCCCCTTATATATTTCTTGGGGACTTCAACGGACACAACCCTTTATGGGGCAGTAACACAATAAACGATAAAGGTAAAATTATTGAAGGCTTAACTCGGATACTTTTGAAGCTATTTCTGATCCAATTTTAAAATTCAATGAAACACTTATTTTAATTGCTGATGAAACAATTCCCAAGACCTCGACAAATCCAAAACATCCTAGTAAACCATGGTTTGATGACAGCTGTGAGGACGCTATTAAAGACCGGAAAAAAGCCGAACGACGCTTTAATAAACACCCAACTCAAAATAATCTTAACCATTTCCGAATTTTTCGAGCGAAAGCTCGCAGGGTAACGAAACAAAGACGACGCGCCTCTTGGCGTAACTTTGTTTCTAAACTAAATAACCATACCCCTATGAATAAAATTTGGAACATGATTCGTAAAATTAAAGGTAAAAACAGTAAAGTAAATGTCCATCATTTAAAGGATGGACAAGACTTGTTAACATCAGAGTCAGACATATCAAATAAACTGGCCGAAACATTTGCAACACACTCCTCTGCTGAAAATTATCATCCCACTTTTCAGCAGATCAAAATTCAAAAAGAAAAATCGAAGCTTAATTTCCAGTCAAAAAATTTAGAAGATTATAATAAACCTTTTTCTTTGGAAGAGCTAAAAACTTCATTAAACAAATCTCACGATACAGCATGTGGTCCAGATGACATCCATTATCAACTTCTCAAACATCTGCCACAATCTTCTCTCCAATGCCTTTTGAATCTTCTAAACAACATTTGGGAAACGGGTGACTTACCATCTATTTGGAAAATGGCCACTGTTGTGCCTATTCCAAAACCAGGAAAAGATCACTCGGAAGCGTCCAACTATCGGCCTATAGCCCTCACAAGCTGTCTTTGTAAAACCATGGAAAGGATGATCAACGATCGCCTTGTCTGGTTTTTAGAATCGAACAACCTAATCTCGAATATCCAATGTGGATTTAGACAAGGTCGTAGTACTATTGATCATCTAGTGCGTTTCGAAACATATATTCGAAACGCATTTGCCAAAAACGAACATGTTGTGTCTATCTTTTTCGATTTAGAAAAAGCATACGACACAACATGGAAATATGGTATTTTAAAAGATATTTTTGATATGGGGTTGAAAGGTAGACTTCCTACCTTCATCTCAAACTTTTTATCCGAAAGAGAATTTAAAGTTATGGTCAATTCTACTTTATCTGACCCTTTTGTACAGGAAATGGGTGTTCCCCAGGGCAGCATCCTTTCTGTCACTTTATTTAGTATTAAAATTAATAGCCTTGCTCAAGTTTTAAAAGATAATATTGATGGTTCTCTATATGTTGACGACTTCCTCATATGTTACCGAGGGAAAAATATGAATAATATCGAACGTCAACTGCAGTTGTGTTTAAATAGAATAGAGAAATGGGCAATGGAGAATGGTTTTAAATTCTCCACTGCAAAAACTGTTGGGATGCATTTTTGTAATAAACGTAAGATGCATCCTGATCCCGAATTAAAATTATATAATAATCCTATCAAAATTGTAAAAGAAACTACTTTTCTTGGTCTCATATTTGATTCAAGGCTAACCTTTCTTCCCCATATCAAAATGTTAAAAAATAAATGCCTTAAAGCTTTAGATATTTTAAAAGTTGTATCCAGCACCGACTGGGGTGCTGAATGCGATGTTTTACTCAATCTATATAGATCGCTGGTTCGATCGAAATTGGATTACGGTTGTTTTATTTATGGTTCTGCTCGCAAGTCATATGTCAAAATCCTTGATACTATACACCATCAAGGATTGCGACTATGCCTTGGAGCATTTAGAACCACACCTGTCAATAGTTTGTATGTAGACGCAAACGAGCCTTCTTTGTATCAAAGAAGAATAAAGCTCGCTTTGCAATATGCAACCAAATTGAAGGCTTATCCTGACAACCCCGCCCACGACTGTGTTTTCAAACCTCTATCAGAACATTTTCGAAAAGCATCCAAACAAAATTCAACCTTTTGGCTTGCGGATTAAATCTCATTTGGAGAATTCAGGTATAAATTTAGATGAAATTGCTGCAATTGAAATTCCACATAACCCCCCTTGGTTAAACCCCAAGCCAATCTTTATTTATGATTTAAGAAAACATAGAAAATCCGACACAAACCCATTAATTATACAGCAACATTTTGCAGAAATTAAATCTTGTTACCCTGACTATAGTACTATTTATACGGATGGGTCAAAAGACGAAGATAAAGTTGCTTCAGCCGCTGTCTTCGGAGAGCGTGTTAAAACTCGTCGTCTTCCGTCTGCCTCATCTGTATTTACTGCTGAATCGCAAGCTATTCTTCTTGCCATGAAAATAGTTGCTTCGTCAGACGAGCACAAATTTATGATCTGCTCTGATTCTCTGTCATGTCTCCTTGCTATTGAAAACTTCAAAATTAAGAATCCTTATATTTTAAAAATTATTCAAATTTACAAATCCCTTGTTGATTTGGGTAAAAGAAGTTATGTTTTTCTGGATCCCAAGTCATGTGGGGATCCATGGGAATATGGTCGTGGACGAGGAGGCCAAAAAGGCCTTGAATAACGATATTATTAATTGTGCCATACCTTTTACTGATTTTAAAGCAGTTATTTTTATTTTTAAACATATTTCTCGTTTGTGGCAGAGTGGTTGGGATCTAGAGGTTCATAATAAACTTCATGAGATCCAGCCACTACTGCACAAAAATAATTTTAATTGTTTTAGAAGTCGTCGAGACCAAGTTGTTTTAACCAGATGTCGTCTTGGTCATACCAGGACGACTCATAGTTATATTTTAAATAACGAGCAACGACCCGAGTGTGTGCCATGCAACTGTCCATACACAATCAAGCATGTCTTGATGGACTGTGTGGACGTGGCCCACATTCGGGAACGTTTCTATACTGTAGATACTTATTTTAATTTGTTTAGGACTGTCGCGGGCGACACAATTTTAAAGTTTTTAAAAGAGATTAATTTATATAGCAAAATTTAATTATACTGCTAATTGTGATATTGCATACTTTTTATTGTTTTAATTTAATTTTTATATGTATATTATCATACTATTGTATGAGATATTGTTTTAGTATTAAGGGAGGGATATAAAATGGTTGTTTATGATCAAATAAGTTGATTTGTAGTAATTATCACGTCCTGAATATAGCTGAAATAATGCTTGCTGGACGTAAAACAACAAACAATCAATCAATCAATCGTCGTCTGTAAGCTCGGCGAGATCATCGTCGCGATAATGAATAATTCCTTGACTTGAGTTTAATGTTCTATGGGGGGAGGCCGAAATTTCTAAATCTATAATTTTTGTAAGTTTTAGCAAGTTCAAGGATTGGTGTTTTTTGTTGCATTCAATGAGAAGACCACCAGATTTCATCTTGGTGACGTTCTTAACATCTCCTGCACAACCTTTTATCACTTTTTCAATAACGAATGGAGAGATTTTAGTTATTGGTTTACTAGGATCTTTGCTGGTTAATACAATAAATCTTGACCAGAAGTCTTCATCAACCATTTCTTCAAGCGGTAAGTCATTTTTTCTTTTTTTTGGACCATTTTTTATTTGTTTTTCAGTAGCCATGATGAGAAAAATGCGGTTCACCACCCTTGTCACCCACCCTCCACGGAGTGCCAACAGGGGCGATGCTTGGTCTCTGCGGATCACCAGCAGAAAGCATCAGGTGTTCCAAGGGTGGTATACTCAAATAGATGAATTTCTTAATGAACGCAAGCTTCGTGCCAGAGTTAACTGGCGAAACAACCGTTCGAAACTCTATCTACTCGATTGACCCATGAGCCACCGCCTTCTTAACAGCTTGTAACTGAACAACTTTGAGACTGAAATTCACAAGATATGATCAAGTGATAAGAAAAATAAGACAAGCATGTTAAGGGCTCGGCATGACCAGCCGATTGACCGAACCGGGTCCATCCGGTCTCCCGTCTAGTTGAAGTCAGGGCCAAAGTGGTGTATTGACGATCGAAACCCGCTGACCCGCACTAATGGATGCAGCAGAGAGTGATCTCTCAACCACCAGGATCCCTTCCTCTACCATCAAGGGTTGCAACACACGGCAAACATGTCGCCTCTATAAAGCTGAGGAAGCTTTGCCCTTCAGCCACCGCCTTCTTTGCAAATCCTATAAGGAAGCCGTCTATCATTTCATGGAGCAGTTTGAAGGAAAATAATGTAATAGAGTAGCTTAAATGATAAGGATTCACAAAGGGCAAGACGTGACATGCCGATTCATCGAAGTCAGGGCTAACTCGATTTCCCGTCTAGAAAAAGTAAGGGTTCAGTAAGTTATCGGGACCGTTTACCCGGCCTACTGAAATCCCGTCCTGTAATCGACACGGGTCGCAACACACGGCAAGTGTTGCCTCTGTTAGCAGACTCTTACTGCAGGCTGAGGAAGCCGTGGGCCTATTCTCCTGTGCCCCGGGGCCCACACGGGGTGCCCCAATCAGTGTAAGCTTAATTATGCACAATATCCAGGAAGATAATAAGCTACTTCAAGTACAAAAATGTGCGAATGGTTCTTTTCTCAAATACACACGTACAATTCAGCAGTGATTATTAACATTAGTGAATAAATTTACAGCTGATTTTCACCACATTAGTTAAATGTTTTAAACATATATAGTTGACAGCTGTCATCTCTGTTCAAGCCTGTGTATTTCAACCAAAGGTTTGAAACATCGTCCCTGAAAAATAACCAGAACAATAATAAGTGATAAATACTTTTAATAATATGACTCTTAAAACAATATGTATATTACAGAGATGTTTAAATGTGAAATTGAATAGCATTTTTAACTATATCAATTTTTTACCAGATTTTAACCTGAGCGATACGGAGGTTCTATACGTAGAGCAGTAATTGCTTACCCTCCCGAGTACCTGGCCTCGCCCCAGGATCTTGGTGGGGTTTGTGTTACTTTTTTGTGCTGTGTGTCTGTTAGTTTTGACGCTCTCTACTCTTGTTTAAACAAGGTTTTGTATTTCCTAGACTTATCGTTTCCTGAATACTAATTGGTATCTTCTATTCTTTTTTTCTAATTTTAATTTAAATATTCAAAAAAAAATTTCAGAAATGCTCTATTTTGAAACAGCAAAGTATTGTTTTTAAAAAACAGTAATTTATCCACGAATAAAAGTATACCATAATATTCCTTTAATTTTTATATTAACAGAAATGCATCCATCTCTAAATAAACAGATTGATATAATTCAATTGTCGATTACGGATCAAACTGACTGAGACAAGATTATGAAAGCAATGTCAGATCCATGATTGTAGACAAATGAACTAGTATTTGTAACAGATCACTCAGGGTCATTAATCCCCTTTCAATCAGTCAGTGTTGTGTTTAACACTGGTTATACTGATATAATGCTTATAGCATGTATACAAAGCTACAAACTACATGTAGCAACACTGACAAAGGTTTCAAAGTTTTTAATACCAGTAGGTACTTTCAAATATGTCGAAGGTACCAAAAGGTTTTGGACTTGATATTTTTATGAATTATTTTTTGCTGGTTCACTAAATTCAGCTGCTGGTACTCTTAATGACTTTGGGCGGGTAAGAGTACCTGTCCACTCTGAAATCCCTGCACACAACTAGTCTTTTTTTGGGGAGGGAAGAAATGAAAGCACTTTATAGTTCGCTGTACAAATGTAAATGCCCCATGCATGAGTCAAGCAAACAGACAATAAATGCCATTTTTGTGAATTGCCACACCATTATTAAGATAAATAAGAAAAATAAATGTGTGAATAAAACAAGTATGATTAACATGATAAAACTAGTAAAGTATAATGGGTCTAAAACAAACTTCTGTCAACTGAATGGAAACCTGGGGAAAGTTCAATACACAGTATGTCTTACGAATCCTCAATTAAACACATAATGTGTATATGTACTTGTTTTTTTAAATTTACAATAAAATGCAATTCTTTCATACCAATAATAAGATAGTGGAAAAGTAAGGTTAATATGAATGAATTACTTTGACCTTTAAAACATAATTTTTCCTTACCTCTATTATTGGCTTTTTACTTGTATGCATTTGGACAAGGCAGGAGGGAAAATTACTTTATTCACTATATTATTCAGTAACTACAACTGGTTCTCCATATTAAATTCCTGTTATACAGCTAAAGCCGTTACTTGCACTTAAAGTATGTTGTGGTGGTAGTGAACATGGTAGACCTGCAAAAAAATTAATATATAACGTGTACACGTATGGCTTTTATACATAAATATAAAGTTTTATTGTTTTCAGAATCAAACCGCATCAAACTTTCATATTAAACATATATTTTTTTTTTGCACAAGCCTAAGAGACTAGAGAGTTTAACATGCACGTCTTTATAAGAGTCAATCTAATTAAAATTAAATCTGTCACTTGCTCCCCCCGTTTTGCTTACAACGCAGCGACCAATAACAAAAAGGGGGGAGCAAGTGAAAGATTTAATTTTACATGTAATTAGATTGTATAAGAGTGTAACAGCTTTTTGTGATGGAATGCAATATAAAGTATATTGTTGAAAATTTGTATGTGGTCCTGAATTCACATCAATTATCACATGGTATGAAAATGTTGATTAAAATAACACAATCCAGAAGCATTTGGTTTTTTTTAAATTGTAATAGAAGAAAACCATAGTGTCATAAAGGTTCCTAGTTTACAAAGTTTGTCAGTGGTGTCAACTAAGTTTAGGGTACCAGCAAGTATATTCTGAAAAAATGGTAGACCTAAATGTAAACATAATTTAAGTTTACGACATTTTTTGTACCATTGGTTAGTTATTACATTATTATAACACGAAACTGCTCGTTTATTGTAACACTGAAGGAACATAACTTTAAAAAGGGTCTTGTTCCACATTGGGGTACATCGACAACTTTACTTTTTAAATAATAATAATAATAATAATAATTTTATTTGCAAAATTACACCCATGCGGGTCGAGCAAATACAATTCAGAACAAAATACATAATACATGAAACACCTATTCAAAATAACCTTTATAAATGTACATCCTAACCATAAGCAGACTATTTTAACAAAGTAAAGATCAATAGGACATTTCAGTATTTAAATATCAATATATTAACTGAACCCATCAAATTATTGAAAAATATTAACTCTTAAATAAAAACAAAATTATCCCTAAGCCATGTTAGTCTTTGGAATTATGATGCTGATCAGTTATAATTTCAATATTAATATTTATGAATATAAAACATAGGCAGTAAGGGTTTGCCAAATTGGGGGGGGGGGGGGGGTTTACATTATAAAAATGTCACAAGCATTGTCTGAGTTAAGTAGAATAAAGTAAAGTAGTTTTTTTTTCATTTGCATTTTAAAGACACATTTACACAGGTACATATATGTATTTACACAATTATAAAAAACGAAAACATGATTTGTCGACAACGTCAACGACATCGTCCCCAGCCGCAAGTAATTAACCTATAACTTATATGAAACTATCGCCACATTTGAAACTGCCCACCCCCTAAGTATCAAATTAAGGCATAACAGTAAACTTACCACTACACATCATCTGCTTTCCTGTCGTATTTGATGGTAGCATGTGCTGTTTTTTCATCGTGTATCATTCTAAAGCTTCTCCGCGATTGAGATCTTCCAAATATGGGCAATCAAGAACGGATCGAAAATAATCAGTATCATTATTAATACTCCCAATATTACTACAAGTTAAATGTGTTTAACGCTTTCTGTCACTGTTAGACATCGTACTACACAGATACGTATTCGATTTAATGTTGCATATACGCGTTGTAAACCAAAATTATTATCGACGCAGCAATACGTTGCCATGGGAGCGACGCCATTGACGTTGCTTCAGTAAAGGGAAATAACTGGTTTCAAAAAATCAACCGAAAGTGCCTTAACATACCCGCGTGGTCCAGATGACATCCATTATCAACTTCTCAAACATCTGCCACAATCATCTCTCCAATGCCTTTTGAATTTTCTTAACAACATTTGGGAAACGGGTGACTTACCATCTATATGGAAAATGGCCACAGTTGTGCCTATTCCAAAACCAGGAAAAGATCACTCAGAAGCGTCCAACTATCGGCCTATAGCCCTCACAAGCTGTCTTTGTAAAACCATGGAAAGGATTATCAACGATCGCCTTGTCTGGTTTTTTGAATCGAACAACCTAATTTCAAATATCCAATGTGGATTCAGACAAGGGCGAAGTACCATAGATAATCTTGTACGTTTTGAAACGTATATTCGAAACGCCTTTGCCAAAAATGAAGATGTTGTGTCGATCTTTTTCGATTTAGAAAAAGCATATGACACAACATGGAAATATGGTATTTTAAAAGATCTTTTTGATATGGGGTTGAAAGGTAGACTTCCTACCTTTATTTCAAACTTTTTATCGGACAGAGAATTTAAAGTTAGGGTAAATTCTACTCTATCTGACCCTTTTGAACAGGAAATGGGTGTTTATTTAGTATCAAAATTAATAGCCTTGCTCAAGTTTTAAAAGATAATATTGATGGTTCTCTATATGTTGACGACTTCCTCATATGTTACCGAGGAAAAAAAGGTGAATAATATTGAACGTCAACTGCAGTTATGTTTAAATAGAATAGAGAAATGGGAAATGGAGTGGGGATGCATTTTTGTAATAAGAGAAAAATGCCTCCTGACCCGGAATTAAAATTACATAATAATCCTATAAAAATTGTAAAGGAAACTACTTTTCTTGGTCTCATATTTGATTCAAGGCTAACCTTTCTACCCCATATCAAAATGTTAAAAAATAAATGCGTAAAGGCATTAGATATGTTAAAAGTCGTAGTCAGCACGACTGGGGTGCTGAATGCGACGCTTTACTTAATCTTTATAGATCGCTGGTTCGATCCAAATTGGATTATGGTTGTTTTATTTATGGTTCTGCTCGCAAGTCATATGTCAAAATCCTTGATACGGTTCATCATCAAGGATTGCGACTATGCCTTGGAGCCTTTAGAACCACACCTGTAAATAGTTTATATGTAGAAGCAAACGAGCCTTCTTTGTATCAAAGAAGAATTAAGCTCGCTTTGCAATATGCAACCAAATTGAAGGCGTATCCTGTCAACCCGGCCCACGACTGTGTTTTCAAACCTCTTTACGAAAATATTTTTGAAAAACATCCAAATAAAATGCAACCTTTTGGTTTCAGAATAAAACCTCATTTAAACATCTCTGGTATAAATTTAGATGAAATTGCTGCTATTGAAATTCCACATAACCCACCATGGTTAAATCCAAAACCGGTATTTATTTTTGATCTTAGAAACCATAAAAAGTCTGACACAAACCCTTTAATTATTCAACAACACTTTGCAGAAATAAAATCTCACTATCCTGACCATTCTGCAATTTATACAGATGGATCGAAGGACGGCGATAAAGTTGCATCGGCCGCTGTCTTTGGAGAGCGTGTCGAAACAAGCCGCCTTCCTTCCGTTTCTTCTGTATTTAGTGCAGAAGCGCAAGCTATCCTTCTTGCACTAAAAATTATTGCTTCGTCAGATGAGAGTAAATTTATTATCTGCTCCGATTCTTTGTCAATTGAAAATTCTAAAATTAAAAATCCATTTATATTTTAAACATAATTCTAATTTATAAATCTCTGACCAATTTAGGTAAAGAGGTTGTGTTCTTCTTGATTCCCAGCCATGTAGGAATCCATGGAAACACAGTCGTGGACAGAGAGGCTAAAGCTGCCTTAGAAAATGTTATTATTAATTGTAAAATTCCTTTTACTGATTTTAAATTATATATTTTTAAATATAATCTATGGCAGCGTGGTTGGGATCTCGAAGTACATAATAAACTTCATGAGATCCAACCACTTCTGCACATACATAATTTAAAATCTTGTAGAGGTCGTAGAGACCAAGTGGTTTTAACCAGGTGTCGTCTTGGGCATACCAGGACGACACATAGTTATATTTTAAACAATGAACCAAGACCCGAGTGTGTGCCATGCAACTGTCCATATACCATCAAGCATGTCTTGATGGACAGTGTTGACGTGGCACACATTCGGGAACGTTTTTATTCTATTAATTCTTATAATAATTTATTTACAACTGTCGCTGGCGAAACAATTTCACAGTTCTTAAAGGAAATTGATTTATACAGAAAAATTTAATTGGATTTTAAATTGCGATATTGAATAGTTTTTATTTGTTTAGTTTTCTTTTTATCTGTATATATGCTCATATTATTGTATGAGACCTTGTTTTAGAAAGGATGGATATTCTTTAAATAACTGAATTAAAGTTCTAATTCTCACGTCCTGAATATAGCTGAAATATTGCTTGCTGGACGTAAAACAACAATCAATCAATCAATATAATTGTGTATTGATTTATTGTATATACTTTAATAAAATTGTATCTTAAATTTCATTATATATTTCAGCATTGCCTACTCTTCTAATACTTCTTCCAACATTTCTCTGGACATAAAGGAAACATCTTATCGACCAATCAATCCTCCAGCATTTCTGTTCCAGCCATCACATGTTCAACTGTTGGTTCAACCAATAATGCCACAGGTACTTTTCTATACTTACTCCTTTTTATGTCATGCCATTGAAAGTTGGGGGACATACATTTTTGGTCCGTTTGTTCAAATGTGAGTGTAACCAGAGAAAGTAGCAAATTCAAAGTATCATCCTTTGTTGCGTGAAGATAAAACAAACCTAGCTAATTTATTGTAAGCTAATGTAAAACCGGTGATTTTGTATAAGGAGTTGTTATACTTTATTTTTTACAAAAACATCCCAGTTGCTACACAGACATATGAGCATATTTTTGTTAATAAGATACCAGTTGAACGAGTTAATTTATTTTAAAACAGTAAATCCTGAACAACTTATTGGCTTAAACTGGTATAGTTAAGGTCTGACTAGACCAATTTATCGGTAATTTGTGTAATTTTCCTTTCATGTGTGCAAACCGATAATGCTTGTCACTGCATAGCAGACTTGATACAAAAATAGCAGGTAGTTCATTACCGGGCCTTCATGACTAATGGCAGAGAAATCTAACAATGATTATATGGCCAAGGTGAAGTGCATGTCTGGCCAGGGGTAGTAACTCGTGCTTGTCTTCAACCTGATCATGTATTTGGGGAATAGTTCTTAGCTCACGCGGTTCATGTCCATACTTTTTTTAAAACAAAAGACGATGTCAGTTTTCAAAATCTATATTGTTCAGTATGCATATATATATTATATACAAGTCCCACAAAAATAACAGTGTTGATCTCAGTAACAATTGTTAACAATTCCTCTATAACATATCCAAGTAACAAAGTTCATGAAAATAAATGCAGCATAATAAAAATATAGTGTAATTTCAGACTTCTTTATATTATATTGGTTTCCGAAACCTAACTCTCCTTTTACTTCTTTAGCATTATTTATATAAAGAAATGTTTAATTCTTCAACTAGACTATCACTTTTGCTGAAACCCCAAAAATAGGGAAGTCCCTAACAATATTAAAATAATTGAAATATTTCTGCATAGTAACAAATAAGTGATATTATAAATAATAAATAATCCCACAAAATATTAATTAAAATGACATTCTTATAATAAGTGTTAATCTAACTAACAATTAGGTCTTTTGTTGTAATTTCTCAACAGTGCAAAAAAAAACATAATGGACACCTTTCTAAAACTTTTTAACAATACAACATAAATTCCACACATGTGAGTTAAAACCTTAATTCATGTAATATTGTGTGAAATAAACACCTTTCGCAAAACTATCTAATTAAATAGATTCTGTTAAGTAATATTTTGCATAGCATGTTATACTTTATCCAATATTGCAAAATGTATTTCAAATAGGAAACTTGTTAACTGTGAAAAACACATAATTTTTCACTAGTGATAATTACATCACTGACATTAACTAACAATGTTACAAAATAAACAAAGAATAAAATCATAAAGCACTATCTAAATTCTTACTGACCCCCCAAAGAACGCAAACAAAATATCAGATATTACAAAATATAGCATTCTCAATCTAAAAGCACCTGGAATTTCTAAATAGATGATGTGTAAATCATCTCCTCTGGCCACTGCAAAGTACTGAAAATGAAATTAAAACAGCACCAAACAGTTACCAGAAATGATAACGATATAAAAATCATAATAAAGAAAACGAAAAAAAGTTAATCTGACATTCAATTGGAAAATCGATCAGAAACGTTGTCAGCATACATTTGAAATAATATGCCTCGTTAAGGAGCAAGACATTAAAATACAAAATTTGACATTTGAAATGATTATTAAGAGTAAAAGATTGATTGATTGATTGATGTTTAACGTCCAGCAAGCAATATTTCAGCTATATTCAGGACGTGAAAACCATAATTTTTAAATTAGTAGAACGTCATGCCTCCTTATACTAAAACGTGATCTCATACAATAATGAGAATATACACAGATAAAAATGGTAGTTAAAACAATAAAAAATATGAAGTATCACAATTAATAGTGGAATTAAATTTTATTAAATAAATTAATTTCCTTTAAGAACTTTAAAATTGTGTCGCCTGCGACAGTTTTAAATAAATTGAAATACGTATCTGCACTATAGAAACGTTCCCGAATGTGTGCCACGTCCACACAGTCCATCAAGACATGCTTAATGGTGTATGGACTGTTGCATGGCACACATTCGGGTCGTGGCTCATTGTTTAAAATATAACTATGTGTCGTCCTGGTATGACCAAGACGACATCTTGTTAAAACAACTTGGTCTCTTCGACCTCTAAAACATTTAAAATTATTTGTGTGCAGTAGTGGCTGGATCTCATGAAGTTTATTATGAACTTGGAGATCCCAACCACTCTGCCACAAATTAGAAATATATTTAAAAATTAACGGTTTAAAATCGGTAAAAGGAATACTGCAGTTAATGATGGTATCCTTTAGTGCATTTTTAGCCTCCTGATCCACGACTGTGTTTCCACGGATTCCGACATGACTGGGAATCCAGAAGAAAATAATTTCTTTTCCCAAAGCAACAAGTGATTTGTAGATTTGAATAATTTTTAAAATATAAGGATTTTTAATTTTGAAATTTTCAATAGCCAGTAGACAAGACAGGGAATCGGAGCAGACAATAAATTTGCATTCGTCTGACGAAGCAACTATTTTCATCGCAAGAAGAATAGCTTGCGCTTCTGCTGTAAATACAGATGAGGCAGACGGAAGGCGGCGAGTTTCAACACGCTCTCCGAAGACAGCGGCCGAGGCGACTTTATCACCGTCTTTTGACCCATCTGTGTAAATAGTACCATAGTCAGGGTAATAAGATTTAATTTCTGCATAATGTTGTTGTATTAATAAATGGTTTGTGTCGGATTAACGGTTTGGGGTTTAACCACGGAGGATTATGCGGAATTTCGATTGCAGCAATTTCATCTAAATTTATACCGGAATTTTCCAAATGAGATTTAATTCGGAGGCCAAAAGGTTGAATTTTGTTTGGATGTTTTTCGAAAATGTTTTGATAAAGAGGTTTGAAAACACAGTCGTGGGCGGGGTTGCCAGGATATGCCTTTAATTTGGTTGCATATTGCAAAGCGAGCTTTATTCTTCTTTGATACAAAGAAGGCTCGCCTGCTTCTACATATAAACTTTCAACAGGTGTGGTTCTGAAAGCTCCAAGGCATAGTCGCAATCCTTGATGGTGTATAGTATCAAGGATTTTGACATATGACTTGCGAGCAGAACCATAAATAAAACAACCATAATCCAATTTAGATCGAACCAGCGATCTATATAGATTAAGTAAAACGTCGCACTCAGCACCCCAGTCGGTGTTGGCTACAACTTTTAAAATATCTAATGCCTTTAGGCATTTATTTTTTAACATTTTGATATGGGGTAGAAAGGTTAGCCTTGAATCAAATATGAGACCAAGAAAAGTAGTTTCTTTAACAATTTTTATAGGATTATTATGTAATTTTAATTCAGGGTCAGGATGCATCTTTCGTTTATTACAAAAATGCATCCCAACGGTTTTTGCAGTGGAGAATTTAAAACCATTCTCCATTGCCCATTTCTCTATTCTATTTAAACATAACTGCAGTTGACGTTCAATATTATTCATGTTTTTTCCTCGGTAACATATGAGGAAGTCGTCAACATAAAGAGAACCATCAATATTATCTTTTAAAACTTGAGCAAGGCTATTAATTTTGATACTAAATAAAGTGACAGAAAGGATGCTTCGCTGAGGAACACCCATTTCCTGTTCAAAAGGGTCAGATAAAGTAGAATTGACCCTATCTTTAAACTCTCTGTCAGATAAAAAGTTTGAAATAAAGGTAGGAAGTCTACCTTTCAACCCCATATCAAAAAGATCTTTTAAAATACCATATTTCCATGTTGTGTCATATGCTTTTTCTAAATCGAAAAAGATAGACACAACATGCTCATTTTTTGCAAAGGCGTTTCGAATATACGTTTCGAAACGTACAAGATGATCTAGGGACTTCGCCCTTGTCTGAAACCACATTGAATATTAGAAAGTAGATTGTTGGATTCTAAAAACCAGACAAGGCGATCGTTGATCATCCTTTCCATGGTTTTACAAAGACAGCTTGTGAGGGCTATAGGCCGATAGTTTGACGCTTCCGAGTGATCTTTTCCTGGTTTTGGAATTGGCACAACAGTGGCCATTTTCCAAATAGATGGTAAGTCACCCGTTTCCCAAATGTTGTTAAGAAGATTCAAAAGGCATTGGAGAGAAGATTGTGGCAGATGTTTGAGAAGTTGATAATGGATGTCATCTGGACCACATGCTTTATCGTGAGATTTGTTCAAAGAGGTTTTTAGCTCTTCCTAAGAAAACGGTGTATTGTAATCTTCTAGATTTTTTGACTGTTAATTAAATTTTAATTTTTCTTTTTGAGTTTTGATACGCTGAAAATCGGGATGATAATTTTCAGCGGACGAGTGTTTTGCAAATGTTTCGGCCAATTTGTTAGATATTTCCGACTCTGATGTTAACAAGTCTTGTCCATCCTTTAAATGATGGACATTTGCTTTACTGTTTTTACCTTTAATTTTACGAATCATGTTCCAAATTTTATTCATGGGGGTATGGTTATTCAATTTAGAAACAAAGTTACGCCAAGAAGTGCGTCGTCTTTGTTTCGTTACCCTGCGAGCTTTCGCTCGAAAAATTCGGAAATGGTTAAGATTATTTTGAGTTGGGTGTTTATTAAAGCGTCGTTCGGCTTTTTTCCGGTCTTTAATAGCGTCCTCACAGCTGTCATCGAACCATGGTTTACTAGGATGTTTTGGATTTGTCGAGGTCTTAGGAATTGTTTCATCAGCAATTGAAATAATTGTTTCATTGAATTTTAAAATTGGATCAGAAACAGCTTCAAAAGTATCCGAGTTAAGTCGCTCTATACAGAGTTGTTCAAATAGAGGCCAATTGGCCTTGCCAAATTTATACCGAGCGACTAGTTCTGTGTGAGAAGAGTGTAAAGATTCCAAGATAATGGGAAAATGATCACTGCCACAGAGATCGTCATGGACTTTCCATGAGAAATCGGGCAACAGAGAAGGATCTGCTATTGTAAGATCAATAGCCGAATATGATCCATTCCCAGGATGTAAATATGTATTGGTTCCATCATTAAAAATACACAGATCTTCCTGATTCATTAAGCCTTCAATAATTTTACCTTTTTCGTTTATTGTGTTACTACCCCATAGAGGGTTCTGTGCGTTAAAGTCCCCAAATAATATATAAGGGGCCGGTAGCTGATCAGTAAGATGTTTCAACTGATTTAAATTTAATGAAGAATTCGGAGGGATATACACAGAGCATAAAGTAATTGTTTTGTCTAAAGATATTCTAACAGCAACCGCCTGAAGATCAGTGTTGAGATCTACAGGGCTATGTAGAATTTGATCTTTTACAAGAATGGTAGAGCCGCCAGCAGCTCTATCATTCTCGTCTACATATGTGCTGTATATAGAGTAGTTTTTTAAGGATATGTTATCACTTCGTTTTATGTGGGATTCTTGGAGGCAAAATGCAACAGGAAGAAAGGCTTGAACTAATAAAGTAATTTCAAGAAAATTTATCTTAAGACCTCGACAATTCCATTGTATTATTGTACCCATTATGGTCTGCGAATAGGGGAATAGTTGACAGTTTTTTGGGGGCTATTCCGCCGGTTTCTGCTGGGGGATCTACTTTTAGATCCAGTATCTGGGGGTAGTGTATCCATGGGATCGCCCCAGATAGTAGTGTCTAGATGATCTAGACTTCCAAACCTGTTGTGGACCTTTATGGGATCCCTCAGCAGTTTTGGAGTACGATCTCCTTTTTGATTCGAGTTTTTATTTGAGGTAGAAGAATTTAAATTGGAGTTGATATTTTTTGAATTTTTTTTTTGGCTGCTTGAAGAATTGGTTGAGGATTGAGAGGGTACTGAAGACGTAGCAGTTTGAGAGGGTGCTGAAGACGTAGCAGTTTGTGAAGATGAAGATTTTCGTGAAGATGTAATGATTTTGTCTGTTGTTGTAACTGTTAATTTTGAAGGTTCCTGTTTGTCAATAGGCCAGGTGATAATTGTCTGCGTTTCAACTGACGTGAGAACGCGTTTGGCTACACTGGCGTATGACGTTGATGCAGGAGATGAGGGATTATTCGTTGTATTATACAGACGACGAGCCTCAGGGTAAGGGATGTTTTTTTCAGTTTTTATTTTTTGAATTTCTTTTTCTTTTTTAAAGTGCTGACAGTCCTTAGATGAGGACATGTGGGCTTCACCACAATTAGCACACTTTAAAGTTTTAGTGCAGGTGAAGCCCTCATGTCCTTCCTCTGCACACTTAAAACAAATCTGGTGACCTCTGCACTGTCCCTTTCCGTGGCCGAACTTTTGACATTTAAAGCAGCGCACTGGATTGGGAATATATGCGCTGACTTTAATATTTTGGAGACCTATTTTGATTGATTGGGGGACAGTTGGAGAGTTAAAATTTAGAAGGAAGGTGTTCAGTTTAACCTGAACACCTTGTCTGTTGGCAATAAATCTTTTAACTTTTGTAATACCCTGAGATTGTAATTCTGTACAGATCTCGTCGTCTGTAAGCTCGGCGAGATCATCGTCGCGATAATGAATAATTCCTTGACTTGAGTTTAATGTTCTATGGGGGGAGGCCGAAATTTCTAAATCTATAATTTTTGTAAGTTTTAGCAAGTTCAAGGATTGGTGTTTTTTGTTGCATTCAATGAGAAGACCACCAGATTTCATCTTGGTGACGTTCTTAACATCTCCTGCACAACCTTTTATCACTTTTTCAATAACGAATGGAGAGATTTTAGTTATTGGTTTACTAGGATCTTTGCTGGATAATACAATAAATCTTGACCAGAAGTCTTCATCAACCATTTCTTCAAGCGGTAAGTCATTTTTTCTTTTTTTTTGGACCATTTTTTATTTGTTTTTCAGTAGCCATGATGAGAAAAATGCGGTTCACCACCCTTGTCACCCACCCTCCACGGAGTGCCAACAGGGGCGATGCTTGGTCTCTGCGGATCACCAGCAGAAAGCATCAGGTGTTCCAAGGGTGGTATACTCAAATAGATGAATTTCTTAATGAACGCAAGCTTCGTGCCAGAGTTAACTGGCGAAACAACCGTTCGAAACTCTATCTACTCGATTGACCCATGAGCCACCGCCTTCTTAACAGCTTGTAACTGAACAACTTTGAGACTGAAATTCACAAGATATGATCAAGTGATAAGAAAAATAAGACAAGCTTGTTAAGGGCTCGGCATGACCAGCCGATTGACCGAACCGGGTCCATCCGGTCTCCCGTCTAGTTGAAGTCAGGGCCAAAGTGGTGTATTGACGATCGAAACCCGCTGACCCGCACTAATGGATGCAGCAGAGAGTGATGTCTCAACCACCAGGATCCCTTCCTCCACCATCACGGGTTGCAACACACGGCAAACATGTCGCCTCTATAAAGCTGAGGAAGCTTTGCCCTTCAGCCACCGCCTTCTTTGCAAATCCTATAAGGAAGCCGTCTATCATTTCATGGAGCAGTTTGAAGGAAAATAATGTAATAGAGTAGCTTAAATGATAAGGATTCACAAAGGGCAAGACGTGACATGCCGATTCATCGAAGTCAGGGCTAACTCGATTTCCCGTCTAGAAAAAGTAAGGGTTCAGTAAGTTATCGGGACCGTTTACCCGGCCTACTGAAATCCCGTCCTGTAATCGACACGGGTCGCAACACACGGCAAGTGTTGCCTCTGTTAGCAGACTCTTACTGCAGGCTGAGGAAGCCGTGGGCCTATTCTCCTGTGCCCCGGGTCCCACACGGGGTAAGAGTAAAAGAAAAGATTCTAATAAACAAACTATTACATCAACAATTAAAAGTGACTTAACATGCATGAAAAAAAAATTCATTACCCCATTCTGGTTAAATGATGTTAACGTTTATAAATCTACAATATCTAGCAAGATTTTATAAGCAAATAATACATGTATTTTTCTATGTTATGAATTTCTAATACATTTATTTCATTTTAGAGGAAAATTTTGAACGGTTAGATCCAGCAGAAATTCCATTAGGTTTGTTAGTTTTGCACATTGTTCCTGGTTCTTGTCTCTTATCTTTTGAATTATATACATTTAAGCAGTTTAAAATGTCTTCAAATAATTCCCAATTCGTCTCCATGTGGTTTTTTATTGTTTCAATGCAAAACAGCAGAGCTAATCTTGTACCAGATGTGAATTATAGAATGACACAGATATTATAACCTATGTTTTGCACACATATAATATATACAAATTGTAGACAGATTTGTAATTTTAAATTTCACATGTCTTACACTTTAATTTTCAATCTTTATCTTCAAAATTCACAAATTGTACATTTGTCAACATGTCTGCAAAAACTGTGGCCAGACAGGGTTGTGTTGCATTTTTATTCCTTAGAAATTTTAAAGTATTTGAAATATTTAAAAAGGAACTACATTATTTAAATGATTTCTATACAAGTTAACTTTAAAAGTCCTAAAGGAAAGGGAATATGATATTTAATTAAAGAAAATTCATTATTTATGATCATAGTTGAAAAATGAAGCCAGCTTAAAGAAGGGGCAACAGTAAAAAAACCAGTCTAAAAACTTTGGATGGCTACGAAATGCTTAGATTCCCGGAGATTACGGGGGGCTTCGCCCCCTTGCACATCTACCAGGGCACTGCCCTGAACCTGCTGGAGGCCTCAGACTCCTCGCCGAAATTTTACGCCTCCCCTAACACAAATTTCTTTATTCGCCCCTGGAATCTTACCAAAGATAGAAACCATGTTTGGGTTTTGCATTCTTGAAAGTTGGCGGGTGAAAAATGTTTCTTCCCGTCTTCCACACTATAACAAAATCAACCCAGTATCATTCGAAAGCGTATGTAAATATATTTGTAGATGTCTGTGAGTATACTATAGTATTATTGTTTAATGTCAGAAAACAGGTGGGTTCTTAAATATTACATTGAAGCCATGAAGGATGGGATGTTTCTTCTCAAGCGTATTCACATTCAAATTTAACGCCTGAAGCTGAGGGATATACTTTTACTCCTAATGGCAATCGCACAATAATTTTTATTTCTGCATATCGTCTGCCACCCCAATTTAGCTGCCAATTAATCATCGGCTATTTACCTTATTGTGAGAAGTTACGATTAGCCAAAATTTTATAATAATTTATAACAGATTCCGGTACAAATCAAACATTCCGTAAACAGGACGTTTCTCAATACACATGTATTAATTTTCGCACGTGTTGTACATACAACAGAGACAAATAATTACATTATATGTCTCTGATAATAACAATGGTCAAATTCGAGTATATAATTTAATCATTTATAAGATAGTTTTCTGTATGTACATCTATAAGACTATAGACTTATTTGACCTTCACAGGCGTCATGTCATTGTCAGTCACTGCATCAGCACCACTTGTACGGGACGATTTCAGTCAATTTTTTTTTGCATTTAACCATTATAAAACTGAACAAACATACGAGTCGATGTTTATCATGTTCCAGAATGTAATCATTCTTGACGTGATATATAAAGTATAAACTGCTACGGGAAAGTCTGGACATTTCGATCGGTCGTGTAATTTCGATCATTAAAATCACGTCATTCTTGAGAACTATCTGTACTAAATATTGTTACAATACATAATGCGGCATTGCAGCATTTTTCTTCTTTGTAACATTACGTGTCACATAACTTCTTGTAATTTTGCGGGGTTTGATTGGTCAAGGAATACAGTTTTGCACCACGCCCACAATTCTGCGGCAAAATTCGAAAACTTTTTAGCATACACACCAGATATTCCAAAGTCGGAAAAGTAAGTAATTTTTTTAAACAAACTACTTTTATTGTTTATACATAAAGACAAATATCTAAAAAAAAACTTTCGTAAAGATTAAAGCAAGGTAAAATTAATATTCGAAAAATAAGGCTTTACTGCGTGATCGCATTTACCCTCCAACAAAATGTTTTCGCTCGGGTAATTGATCACACTGTATGATAACGTTTTATCGTTATTAACTTAAGGCAAGAAAGATTAACGTAATTGTTTGTGTATTATGATAATTTTTTTTTTCAAATAAAACGAGTTGTCTTCGGAGACAAAGGGGTGTAAAACTTGAGCGTTAAAATCACAATGACATGTTACAATCATGTGTTTTAGGATGAAATACTTCATAATACCTAATTTATGGAGCGTAGGCATGCATCATCGGGGCTTTAAGCAATCGGGCGTAGGTTTAGGATACAAGTTGGAGAGAGAGAAAGTGACAATCCATTTGATTCAAATGCTGTTGTCATAAATATGACGATAGGAAAATGTGTTATCTAATAAGAGAAAATGCCTTTAGTGTTTCACAGCTTATGAAAATGGGGCTGTCGGATATCATTCGGTTGAAACCGAAAGAGAATCCCATAATTAGAGACAGGCGTATTGGGCCACAACAAAGATGTTCTGTTGGTTTCAAGATTAAAGACGACGTCAACCTGACAAAGGCTACAGACTTTTTAAAAATTCATGGTGTTATCTACGAAATAAAATATGCTAAATAGAAACTGATTTTAGTTTAAACAATGTGTCTGCTTGCATATATTGTGCAGAAATATAAAATACTCAATGTTTTTGTTTTATTTGTTTAAAAGGTGTTTTACCGCCACTTTCAGCAATTTTTCAGCTATATCATGGCGTGCAGTTTTTATTGGGGAGGTAGCCGGAGAAAATCCACAAGCTGCGGTAGGAAAACTGGCAATCCTTGTCAATTAAGATTGGAGTCGAGTACACTATGCCTACAGTGAGAATCGAACCCGCATTGTCAGTGTCGACAGACCACGTGCTCAATAGTAAACGAACTACCTTAACCACTCGAACACCGAGGCCCCTTTCAGTGTTTTTGACAGGTTCATTAAACAAAATTTAAGAAGTTTGATATATTTGAAATAAAGTCCTTGTCCCTATCTGTATTAATACAAATATAGAAATATAGCAATACAAAAATACAAAACATCGCACGATAGCCTGTTACCTACAATAATGTAGCTAGATAGCCAGTCTGTGTCGTCCTTTGTACATTATTTTGTTAATTTACACTTTAACTTTTCTCTTCTCATATCTTACACATTTCCTATGAACATTTCAAATTTAAAAATAAAGGGATATCTGGAACCAAATTAACCTCGCTTGTTTTTCATGTTTTGAAATGTCGCTCAACTTAGGCTCGTTTGTCTCTCAAGGCCAAAAAATAACTAGGGCTCCCAGGAGCCTGTATCGCTCACCTGGTATTTAAGGTAAGATACTACCAGTTGTAAATTTAATGTAAAGAAAGAAACGGACATTAAAGCATTTAGTTTTGTTATGGAAAAGTTCAAAACTCATTTTGATCAAATGTGAAATTAAGGTACAAGTGCACATGTCAGAATGTTTGTGTAAAAGTTTAATTATCAGGATTTTAGGTAAATTTCTATGTCGAAAGGACCATATTTGTTACAAAAATTGGCAGATCTAATATGCACTTCATATGGTGTACTTTTGTTGTTGCAAGTATTGTTAAATTTTGTGTAGTAGTTTCAGAGGAGTTAATTAAAATTCATTAAAAAAATGTTCTGGGAGAATTGATCAGACAATCTTGACCCTTAAGTCATTGTAGCCCTCATAGAGCAGAACAATTAAGCAATGCTAACTTTTTCTCTAGTTGTAATAATTTTAAAGATTTTGTGGCACAAATGGCAAAAATAATCAATTTCGACAATTAAAGGGCAATAACTCCTACAAGGAGTCATCATACAACTTCGACACAATTTGGTGTTTTGTAGAGCTTTCGATGCTGATGAAGGCATCTCTCTTAAGTTTGCCTGTATCTGTCATACTTTTCGGGTCAGGTGAGCTAAAAAGCCGTTTCGGTGACATTTTCCCGTATCATTTGTTTCAGTTATGTCGAGGAAAACCAGAACAAGCGTGTATAAGAACTATACTGATGATGGGTTTTCTCCTGCAGTAAATGATGTACGGAGTGGTATATCTCAATGAAAAGCTGCATCTATGTTTAACATTCCGCAAGTAACTCTCAATTATCACCTTCGTGGTAGGGTAAATGATGGTTGATTGATTGATTGATTGATTGTTGTTTAACGTCCAGCTAGCAATATTCCAGCTATATTCAGGACGTGAAAAGAATCATAATTTCATTATTAGAACTTCTAATCCTTAGAATTAAAACATGATCTCATACAATAATATGAGAGTATATACAGATAAAAAAGATAATTAAAACAATAAAATGTATGAAGCATAACAAATTCTCAGACATATTAAATTTTACAATACAAATTAATTTCTTTTAAAAACTTTAAAATTGTGTCGCCTGCGACAGTTTTAAATAAACTAAAATATGAATCTACACTATAGAAAAGTCCCCGGATGTGTGCCACATCCACACAGTCCATTAAAACATGCTTAATGGTGTATGGGGTGTTGCATGGCACACATTCGGGTCGTGGCTCGTTATTTAAAATATAACTATGTGTCGTCCTGGTATGACCAAGACGACACCTGGTTAAAACCACTTGGTCTCTACGACTTTTATGATTTAAAATTACTTTGATGCAGATGTGGTTGGATCTCGTGAAGTTTATTGTGAACTTCAAGATCCCAACCACTCTGCCATGTATTAAAAATATATTTTAGAATAAATGATTTAAAATCAGTGAAAGGTATTTTACAATTAATTATGTCATTATTTAAGGCATTCTTAGCTTCCCTGTCGACGACTGTGTTTCCATGGATTCCCACATGACTGGGAATCCAGAGGAACACAACCTCTTTACCTAAAGTTGTCAGAAATTTATAAATTTGAATTATTTTTAAAATAAATGGATTTTTAATTTTAGAATTTTCAATTGCCTGAAGACATGACAAAGAATCGGAGCAGATAATAAATTTATTCTCATCTGACGAAGCAATAATTTTTAGTGCAAGAAGGATAGCTTGCGCTTCTGCACTAAATACAGAAGAAGCGGAAGGAAGACGGCGAGTTTCAATACGCTCTCCAAAGACAGCGGCCGATGCAACTTTATCGCCGTCCTTCGATCCATCTGTATAAATTGCAGAATGGTCAGTATAGTGAGATTTTATTTCTGCAAAGTGTTGTTGAATAATTAAAGGGTTTGTGTCAGACTTTTTATGGTTTCTAAGGTCAAAAATAAATACCGGTTTGGGGTTTAACCATGGTGGGTTATGAGGAATTTCAATAGCAGCAACCCCGTGTGGGACCCGGGGCACAGGAGAATAGGCCCACGGCTTCCTCAGCCTGCAGTAAGAGTCTGCTAACAGAGGCAACACTTGCCGTGTGTTGCGACCCGTGTCGATTACAGGACGGGATTTCAGTAGGCCGGGTAAACGGTCCCGATAACCTACTGAACCCTTACTTTTTCTAGACGGGAAATCGAGTCAGCCCTGACTTCGATGAATCGGCATGTCACGTCTTGCCCTTTGTGAATCCTTCTCATTTTAGCTTTTCTATTACATTTATTTCTTTTCAAACTATTCCATGAAATGTATTAACCAGTTGATAGACAGCTTCCTTTAAGGATTCACAAAGAAGGCGGTGGCTGAAGGGCAAAGCTTCCTCAGCTTTATAGAGGCGACATGTTTGCCGTGTGTTGCAACCCGTGATGGTGGAGGAAGGGATCCTGGTGGTTGAGAGATCACTCTCTGCTGCATCCATTAGTGCGGGTCAGCGGGTTTGATTTTCAATACACCACTTTGGCCCTGACTTCATCTAGACGGGAGACCGGATGGACCCGGTTCGGTCAATCGGCTGGTCATGCCGAGCCCTTAACAAGCTTGTCTTATTTTTCTTGTCACTTCATCATATCTTGTGAATTTCACTTCCAAAGTTGTTCAATTACAAGCTGTTAAGAAGGCGGTGGCTCATGGGTCAATCGAGTAGATAGAGTTTCGAACGGTTGTTTCGCCAGTTAATTCTGGCACGAAGCTTGCGTTCGTGAAGAAATTCATCTATTTGAGTATACCACCCTTGGAACACCTGATGCTTTCTGGTGGTGATCCGCAGAGATAAGCATCGCCCCTGTTGGCACTCCGTGGCGGGTGGGTGACAAGGGTGGTGAACCGTATTCTTTCAACATGGCTTCTACAACTAATAGTATAATGGGTTCAAAAAAAAGAAAAAATGAATTTCCTCTTGAAGAAATGGTTGATGATGAGCAGTGCTACAGATTTATTGTTCTAACAAGTACTGACCAAACTAAACCTTTATCTAAAATTTCTCCATTTGTAATTGAAAAAACTTAAGGGTTGTGCAGGAGATGTAAAAAATGTAACAAAACTGAAATCAGGCTCATTGTTAATTGAATGCTCAAAGAAACAACAATCCTTCAATTTGTTAAAATTAAACAAAATTCTCGATTTAAACATCTCTTCTTCTCCCCATAGAACTTTAAATTCCAGCCAAGGTATTATTCGTTACAGAGACCAAGATCTCTCTGAGCTTACAGATGACGAAATTTGTGAAGAACTTAAACCTCAGGGTATTACAAAAGTAAAAAGATTCGTAGCCAACAGAGAAGGTGTTCAGGTTAAACTGAATACCTTCCTTCTGCATTTTAATACTCCATCTGTCCCTTCATCAATAAAAATCGGTCTCTACAATGTTAAAGTAAGCGCATACATCTCCAACCCTGTGCGCTGCTTTAAGTGTCAAAAGTTCGGCCATGGGAAGGGACAATGCAGAGGTCACTTGACCTGTTTCAAGTGTGCAGAAGAAGGACATGAGGGATTTACCTGCACCAAAACTCCAAAGTGTGCCAATTGTGGTGAAGCCCACATGTCCTCATCCAAGGATTGTCATCATTTTAAAAAGGAAAAAGATATACAAAAGTTAAAAACTGAAAGAAACATCTCTTACCCTGAGGCTCGTCGTCTGTATAATACAACGAATAATCCTTCGTCTCCTGCATCAACGTCATATGCCAGTGTGGCCAAACGCGTTCTAACTTCAGTTGAAACGCAGACAATCATCACCTGGCCTATTGACAAACAAGAACCTTCCAAATTATCAGTTACAACAACAGACAAAATCATTGAATCTTCAAGAAAATCTTCATCTTCTCAAACTGCTGCGTCTTCAGCACCCTCTCAAACTGCTACGTCTTCAGCACCCTCTCAATCCACAACCAATTCTTCAAGAAGCCCCAAAAAAAATTTAAAAAATACCAACTCCAATGTAAATTCTAACTCAAATAAAAAATCAAATCAAAAAGGAGATCGTACTCCAAAACTGCTGCGGGATCCCATTAAGGTCCACAACAGGTTTGGAAGTCTAGATCATCTAGACACTACTATCTGGGGCGATCCCATGGATACACTACCCCCAGATACTGGATCTAAAAGTAGATCCCCCAGCAGAAACCGGCGGAATAGCCCCAAAAAAACTGTCAACTATTCCCCTATTCGAAGACCATAATGGGTACAATAATACAATGGAATTGTCGAGGTCTTAAGATTAATTTTCTTGAAATCACATTATTAGTTCAAGCCTTTCTTCCTGTTGCATTTTGCCTCCAAGAGTCCCACCTAAAACGAAGTGATAACATATCTTTAAAAAATTACTCTATATACAGCACATATGTAGACGAGAATGATAGAGCTGCTGGCGGCTCTACCATTCTTGTAAAAGACCAAGTTCTACATAGCCCTGTAGATCTCAACACTGATCTTCAGGCGGTTGCTGTTAGAATATCATTAGACAAAACAATTACTTTATGTTCTGTGTATATCCCTCCAAATTCTTCATTAAATTTAAATCAGTTGAAACATCTTACTGATCAGCTTCCGGCCCCTTATATATTACTTGGGGACTTCAACGGACACAACCCTTTATGGGGCAGTAACACAATAAGCGATAAAGGTAAAATTATTGAAAGCTTAATGAATCAGGAAGATCTGTGCATTTTTAATGATGGAACTAATACATATTTACATCCTGGGAATGGATCATACTCGGCTATTGATCTAACAATAGCAGATCCTTCTCTGTTGCCCGATTTCTCATGGAAAGTCCATGACGATCTCTGTGGCAGTGATCACTTTCCCATTATCTTGCAGTCTTTACACTCGTCAAACAAAGAACGAGTCCCTCGGTATAAATTTGGCAAGGCCAATTGGCCTCTATTTGAGCAGCTCTGTATGGAGCGACTTAACTCGGATACTTTTGAAACTATTTCTGATCCAATTTTAAAATTCAATGAAACACTTATTTCAATTGCTGACGAAACTATTCCTAAGACCTCGACAAATCCAAAACATCCTAGTAAACCATGGTTCGATGACAGCTGTGAGGACGCTATTAAAGACCGGAAAAAGGCCGAACGACGCTTTAATAAACATCCAACTCAAAATAATCTTAACCATTTCCGAATTTTTCGAGCGAAAGCTCGCAGGGTAACGAAACAAAGACGACGCACTTCTTGGCGTAACTTTGTTTCTAAATTGAATAACCATACCCCCATGAATAAAATTTGGAACATGATTCGTAAAATTAAAGGTAAAAACAGTAAAGCAAATGTCCATCATTTAAAGGATGGACAAGACTTGTTAACATCAGAGTCGGAAATATCTAACAAATTGGCCGAAACATTTGCAAAACACTCGTCCGCTGAAAATTATCATCCGGATTTTCAGCGTATCAAAACTCAAAAAGAAAAATCAAAACTTAATTTCCAGTCAAAAAATCTAGAAGATTACAATACACCGTTTTCTTTGGAAGAGCTAAAAACCTCTTTGAACAAATCTCACGATACAGCATGTGGTCCAGATGACATCCATTATCAACTTCTCAAACATCTGCCACAATCTTCTCTCCAATGCCTTTTGAATCTTCTTAACAACATTTGGGAAACGGGTGACTTACCATCTATTTGGAAAATGGCCACTGTTGTGCCTATTCCAAAACCAGGAAAAGATCACTCGGAAGCGTCAAACTATCGGCCTATAGCCCTCACAAGCTGTCTTTGTAAAACCATGGAAAGGATGATCAACGATCGCCTTGTCTGGTTTTTAGAATCCAACAATCTACTTTCTAATATTCAATGTGGTTTCAGACAAGGGCGAAGTACCCTAGATCATCTTGTACGTTTCGAAACGTATATTCGAAACGCCTTTGCAAAAAATGAGCATGTTGTGTCTATCTTTTTCGATTTAGAAAAAGCATATGACACAACATGGAAATATGGTATTTTAAAAGATCTTTTTGATATGGGGTTGAAAGGTAGACTTCCTACCTTTATTTCAAACTTTTTATCTGACAGAGAGTTTAAAGTTAGGGTCAATTCTACTTTATCTGACCCTTTTGAACAGGAAATGGGTGTTCCTCAGGGAAGCATCCTTTCTGTCACTTTATTTAGTATCAAAATTAATAGCCTTGCTCAAGTTTTAAAAGATAATATTGATGGTTCTCTTTATGTTGACGACTTCCTCATATGTTACCGAGGAAAAAACATGAATAATATTGAACGTCAACTGCAGTTATGTTTAAATAGAATAGAGAAATGGGCAATGGAGAATGGTTTTAAATTCTCCACTGCAAAAACCGTTGGGATGCATTTTTGTAATAAACGAAAGATGCATCCTGACCCTGAATTAAAATTACATAATAATCCTATAAAAATTGTTAAAGAAACTACTTTTCTTGGTCTCATATTTGATTCAAGGCTAACCTTTCTACCCCATATCAAAATGTTAAAAAATAAATGCCTAAAGGCATTAGATATTTTAAAAGTTGTAGCCAACACCGACTGGGGTGCTGAGTGCGACGTTTTACTTAATCTATATAGATCGCTGGTTCGATCTAAATTGGATTATGGTTGTTTTATTTATGGTTCTGCTCGCAAGTCATATGTCAAAATCCTTGATACTATACACCATCAAGGATTGCGACTATGCCTTGGAGCTTTCAGAACCACACCTGTTGAAAGTTTATATGTAGAAGCAGGCGAGCCTTCTTTGTATCAAAGAAGAATAAAGCTCGCTTTGCAATATGCAACCAAATTAAAGGCATATCCTGGCAACCCCGCCCACGACTGTGTTTTCAAACCTCTTTATCAAAACATTTTCGAAAAACATCCAAACAAAATTCAAACTTTTGGCCTCCGAATTAAATCTCAGTTGGAAAATTCCGGTATAAATTTAGATGAAATTGCTGCAATCGAAATTCCGCATAATCCTCCGTGGTTAAACCCCAAACCGATATTTATTTATGATCTAAGAAAACATAAAAAAATCCGACACAAACCATTTATTAATACAACAACATTATGCAGAAATTAAATCTTATTACCCTGACTATGGTACTATTTACACAGATGGGTCAAAAGACGGTGATAAAGTCGCCTCGGCCGCTGTCTTCGGAGAGCGTGTTGAAACTCGCCGCCTTCCGTCTGCCTCATCTGTATTTACAGCAGAGGCGCAAGCTATTCTTCTTGCGATGAAAATAGTTGCTTCGTCAGACGAATGCAAATTTATTGTCTGCTCCGATTCCCTGTCTTGTCTACTGGCTATTGAAAATTTCAAAATTAAAAATCCTTACATTTTAAAAATTATTCAAATCTACAAATCACTTGTTGCTTTGGGAAAAGAAATTATTTTCTTCTGGATTCCCAGTCATGTCGGAATCCGTGGAAACACAGTCGTGGATCAGGAGGCTAAAAATGCACTAAAGGATACCATCATTAACTGCAGTATTCCTTTTACCGATTTTAAACCGTTAATTTTTAAATATATTTCTAATTTGTGGCAGAGTGGTTGGGATCTCCAAGTTCATAATAAACTTCATGAGATCCAGCCACTACTGCAAACAAATAATTTTAAATGTTTTAGAGGTCGAAGAGACCAAGTTGTTTTAACAAGATGTCGTCTTGGTCATACCAGGACGACACATAGTTATATTTTAAACAATGAGCCACGACCCGAATGTGTGCCATGCAACAGTCCATACACCATTAAGCATGTCTTGATGGACTGTGTGGACGTGGCACACATTCGGGAACGTTTCTATAGTGCAGATACGTATTTCAATTTATTTAAAACTGTCGCAGGCGACACAATTTTAAAGTTCTTAAAGGAAATTAATTTATTTAATAAAATTTAATTCCACTATTAATTGTGATACTTCATATTTTTTATTGTTTTAACTACCATTTTTATCTGTGTATATTCTCATTATTGTATGAGATCACGTTTTAGTATAAGGAGGCATGACGTTCTACTAATTTAAAAATTATGGTTTTCACGTCCTGAATATAGCTGAAATATTGCTTGCTGGACGTTAAACATCAATCAATCAATCAATCAATAGCAGCAATTTCATCTAAATTTATACCAGAATTTTTCAAATGAGGTTTTATTCTGATGCCAAAAGGTTGAATTTTATTTGCATGCTTTTCAAAAATGTTTTGATAAAGAGGTTTGAAAACACAGTCGTGGGCGGGGTTGCCAGGATAAGCCTTCAATTTGGTTGCATATTGCAAAGCGAGCTTTATCCTTCTTTGATACAAAGAAGGCTCGTTTGCTTCTACATATAAACTATTTACAGGTGTGGTTCTAAAAGCTCCAAGACATAGTCGCAATCCCTGATGGTGTATAGTATCAAGGATTTTGACATATGACTTGCGAGCAGAACCATAAATAAAGCAACCGTAATCCAATTTAGATCGAACCAGCGATCTGTAAAGATTCAGTAAAACATCGCACTCAGCACCCCAGTCGGTACTGGATACGACTTTTAAAATATCTAATGCTTTAAGGCATTTATTTTTTAACATTTTGATATGGGGTAGAAAGGTTAGCCTTGAATCAAATATGAGACCAAGAAACGTAGGATTATTATGTAATTTTAATTCGGGGTCAGGATGCATCTTTCGTTTATTACAAAAATGCATCCCAACGGTTTTTGCAGAGGAGAATTTAAAACCATTTTCCATTGCCCATTTCTCTATTCTATTTAAACATAACTGCAGTTGACGTTCAATATTATTCATGTTTTTTCCTCGGTAACATATGAGGAAGTCGTCAACATAAAGAGAACCATCAATATTATCTTTTAAAACTTGAGCAAGGCTATTAATTTTGATACTAAATAAAGTGACAGAAAGGATGCTTCCCTGTGGAACACCCATTTCCTGTTCAAAAGGGTCCGATAAAGTAGAATTGACCCTAACTTTAAATTCTCTGCCAGATAAAAAGTTTGAAATAAAGGTAGGAAATCTACCTTTCAACCCCATATCAAAAAGATCTTTTAAAATCCCATATTTCCATGTTGTGTCATACGCTTTTTCTAAATCGAAAAAGATAGACACAACATGCTCATTTTTTGCAAAGGCGTTTCGAATATACGTTTCGAAACGTACAAGATGATCTAGGGTACTTCGCCCTTGTCTGAAACCACATTGAATATTAGAAAGTAGATTGTTGGATTCTAAAAACCAGAGAAGGCGATCATTGATCATCCTTTCCATGGTTTTACAAAGACAGCTTGTGAGGGCTATAGGCCGATAGTTTGACGCTTCCGAGTGATCTTTTCCTGGTTTTGGAATAGGCACAACAGTGGCCATTTTCCAAATAGATGGCAAGTCACCCGTTTCCCAAATGTTGTTAAGAAGATTCAAAAGGCATTGGAGAGAAGATTGTGGCAGATGTTTGAGAAGTTGATAATGAATGTCATCTGGACCACATGCTGTATCGTGAGATTTGTTCAAAGAGGTTTTTAGCTCTTCCAAAGAAAAAGGTGTTTTAATCTTCTAGATTTTTTGACTGGAAATAAAGTTTTGATTTTTCTTTTTGAGTTTTGATACGCTGAAAATCGGGATGATAATTTTCAGCGGACGAGTGTTTTGCAAATGTTTCGGCCAATTTGTTAGATATATCCGACTCTGATGTTAACAAGTCTTGTCCATCCTTTAGATGATGGACATTTGTTTTACTGTTTTTACCTTTAATTTTACGAATCATGTTCCAAATTTTATTCATGGGGGTATGGTTATTCAGTTTAGAAACAAAGTTACGCCAAGAAGTGCGTCGTCTTTGTTTCGTTACCCTGCGAGCTTTCGCTCGAAAAATTCGGAAATGGTTAAGATTATTTTGAGTTGGGTGTTTATTAAAGCGTCGTTCGGCCTTTTTCCGGTCTTTAATAGCGTCCTCACAGCTGTCATCGAACCATGGTTTACTAGGATGTTTTGGATTTGTCGAGGTCTTAGGAATAGTTTCGTCAGCAATTGAAATAAGTGTTTCATTGAATTTTAAAATTGGATCAGAAATAGCTTCAAAAGTATCCGAGTTAAGTCGCTCTATACAGAGTTGTTCAAATAGAGGCCAATTGGCCTTGCCAAATTTATACCGAGCGACTCGTTCTGTGTTTGAAAAGTGTAAAGATTCCAAGATAATGGGAAAGTGATCACTGCCACAGAGATCGTCATAGACTTTCCATGAGAAATCGGGCAACAGAGAAGGATCTGCTATTGTAAGATCAATAGCCGAATATGATCCATTCCCAGGATGTAAATATGTATTTGAACCATCATTAAAAATACACAGATCTTCCTGATTCATTAAGCCTTCAATAATTTTACCTTTATCGTTTATTGTGTTACTGCCCCATAAAGGGTTGTGTCCGTTGAAGTCCCCAAGAAATATATAAGGGGCCGGAAGCTGATCAGTAAGATTTTTCAACTGATTTAAATTTAATGAAGAATTTGGAGGGATATACACAGAGCATAAAGTAATTGTTTTGTCTAAAGATATTCTAACAGCAACCGCCTGAAGATCAGTGTTGAGATCTACAGGGCTATGTAGAACTTGATCTTTTACAAGAATGGTAGAGCCGCCAGCAGCTCTATCATTCTCGTCTACATATGTGCTGTATATAGAGTAGTTTTTTAAAGATATATTATCACTTCGTTTTAGGTGGGACTCTTGGAGGCAAAATGCAACAGGAAGAAAGGCTTGAACTAATAATATAATTTCAAGAAAATTAATCTTAAGACCTCGACAATTCCATTGTATTATTGTACCCATTATGGTTTGCGAATAGGGGAATAGTTGACAGATTTTTTGGGGCTATTCCGCCGGTTTCTGCTGGGGGATCTACTTTTAGATCCAGTATCTGGGGGTAGTGTATCCATGGGATCGCCCCAGATAGTGGTGTCTAGATGATCTAGACTTCCAAATCTGTTGTGGACCTTAATGGGATCCCGCAGCAGTTTTGGAGTACGATCTCCTTTTTGATTCAAGTTTTTATTAGAATTTGAAGAATTTGAATTGGAAATAGTATTTTTTGAATTTTTTGGGGGGCTGCTTGAAGAATTAGTTGATGATGTAGATGGTGCCGAAGATGTAGCAGTTTGAGAGGATGAAGATTTCCTGGAAGATTGAATTATTTTGTCTGTTGTTTGAACTGCTAATTTGAAAGGTTCTTTTTTGTCAATAGGCCAGGTGATAATTGTCTGCGTTTCAACTGTATTGAGAACGCGTTTGGCCACACTGGCGTATGACGTTGATGCAGGAGACGAGAGATTGTTTGAATTGAAGAGGCGACGTGCCTCAGGGTATGTGATATTTTTTTCGGTTTTTAATTTTGAATTTCTTTTTCTTTTTTGAAGTGAGCACAATCCTTGGATGAGGACATGTGGGCTTCACCACAATTGGCACACTTTGGATTATTTGTGCAGGTAAAGCCCTCATGTCCTACCTCTGCACATTTAAAGCATACCAAGGAGCCTCTACATTGTCCTTTTCCGTGGCCAAATTTCTTACATTTAAAGCAGCGCACAGGATTTGGAATGTAAGCGCTGACTTTAATATTGTACAGTCCAATTTTGATTGATTTAGGGACAGATGGAGTATTGAAATTTAAAAGAAAGGTATTCAGTTTAATTTGTTGATTTTGTCTTTTTGCAATAAATCTTTTTACTTTTGTAACACCCTGAGGTTTCAGTTCAAAGCAAATTTCTTCATCTGTCAGTTCAGAGAGATCATCGTCTCTGTAATGAATAATACCCTGACAGGAATTTAATGTTCTGTGAGGCGTTGATGTAATTTCCAGATCTAAAATTTTATGTAGTTGTAATAAATTTACGGATTGCTGTTTTTTAGAAACTTCAATAAGTAAAGAGCCAGATTTCATTTTAGTGACGTTTTTTCTATGACAAAAGGAGAAATTTTACATAAAGGTTTGTTAGAATCCTTACTAGTCAATACAATAAATCTTGTCCAGTGTTCATCATCAACTATGTCTTCAAGCGGAATTTCATTTTTTCTTTTTTTGGAACTTGTTTGTATTAAAGGTGCATCGGAAGCCATGATGCAAAAAATGTTTCACCACCCTTGTCACCAACCCGCCTCGGAGTGCCAACAGGGTCGATGCTTTGTGTCTGCGGATCGCCAGCAGAAAGCATCAGGTGTTCCAAGGGTGGTATACTCAAATAGATGAATTTCTTCACGAACGCAAGCTTCGTGCCAGAATTAACTGGCGAAACAACCGTTCGAAACTCTATCTACTCGATTGACCCATGAGCCACCGCCTTCTTAATAGCTTGTAACTGAACAACTTTAAGACTGAAATTCACAAGATATGATCAAGTGATAAGAAAAATGACGACAAGCTTGTTAAGGGCTCGGCATGACCAGCCGATTGACCGAACCGGGTCCATCCGGTCTCCCGTCTAGTTGAAGTCAGGGCCAAAGTGGTGTATTGAAAATCAAACCCGCCGACCCGCACTAATGGATGCAGCAGAGAGTGATCTCTCAACCACCAGGATCCCTTCCTCCACCATCACGGGTTGCAACACACGGCAAACATGTCGCCTCTATAAAGCTGAGGAAGCTTTGCCCTTCAGCCACCGCCTTCTTTGCAAATCCTGTAAGGAAGCCGTCTATTAAATGGTACATACATTTCATGGAACAGTTTGAAGGAAAATAATGTAATAGAGTAGCTGAAATTATAAGGATTCACAAAGGGCAAGACGTGACATGCCGATTCATCGAAGTCAGGGCTAACTCGATTTCCCGTCTAGAAAAAGTAAGGGTTCAGTAGGTTATCGGGACCGTTTACCCGGCCTTCTGAAATCCCGTCCTGTAATCGACACGGGTCGCAACACACGGCAAGTGTTGCCTCTGTTAGCAGACTCTTACTGCAGGCTGAGGAAGCCGTGGGCCTATTCTCCTGTGCCCCGGGTCCCACGCGGGGTGCCACAACAAAGATGTTCAGTTGGTTTCTAGATTAAAGACGACGTCTACCTGACAAAGGCTACAGACTTTTTAAAAATTCATGGTGTTATCTACGAAATAAAATATGCTAAATAGAAACTGATTTTAGTTTAAACAATGTGTCTGCATGCATATATGCTGCAGAAATATAAAATACTCAATGTTTTTGTTTTATTTTTTTAAAAGGTGTTTTACCGCCACTTTCAGCAATTTTTCAGCTATATCATGGCGTCCAGTTTTTATTGGGGGAGGAAGCCGGAGTAGCCGAAGAAAATCCACAAGCTGCGGTAGGAAAACTGGCAATCCTTGTCAATTAAGATTGGAGCCTACAGTGAGAATCGAAAACGCATTGTCAGTGTCAACAGACCACGTGCTCAATAGTAAACTACCTTAACCACTCGAACACCGAGGCCCCTTTCAGTGTTTTTGACAGGTTCATTAAACAAAATTTAAGAAGTTTGATATATTTGAAATAAAGTCCTTGTCCCTATCTGTATTAATACAAATATAGAAATATAGCAATACAACAATACAAAACATCGCACGATAGCCTGTTACCTACAATAATGTAGCTAGATAGCCTGTCTGTGTCGTCCTTTGTACATTATTTTGTTAATTTACACTTCAACTTTTCTCTTCTCATATCTTCCACAATTCCTATGAACATTTCAAATTTAAAAATAAAGGGATATCTGGAACCATATTAACCTCGTTTGTTTTTCATGTTTTGAAATGTTGCTCAACTTAGGCTCGTTTGTCTCTCAAGACCAATGAATAAAAAGCCGTTTCGGTGACATTTTCCCGTATCATTTGTTTCAGTCATGTCGAGGAAAACCAGAACAAGCGTGTATAAGAACTAAACTAATGATGGGTTTTCTCCTGCAGTAAATGCTGTACGGAGTGGTATATCTCAAAGAAAAGCTGCATCTATGTTTAACATTCCGCAAGTAACTCTCAATGATCACCTTCGTAGTAGGGTCAATGGTGGGGTTTCGGCTGGACGCAAATCAGATTGGTGGTTTTGATTTCAATCCAGAAACCCATCAGTAACGTTGAGGTCTCCAGAAAAGCATACCAATATAAGGGTTAAAGGTTTAAATTCAGTTAAGGTCGGGTAATACTTCATTGCTGTTAAAAAATGAAATAGAGAGGCCTCAGCTAGAAGACAAAACGGAAAACATCTGGAACCTGGATGAATAACGCATTCCTGTGGAGCACAATCCGTCAAAGGTGATGGCTTCTAAATCATCGAGGAGTGTTCCTGCTAGGGTATCGAAATCTAGAGAAAGAAACACCACAGTTGCATGTATAAATGGAGCTGGAGCATATATGCCACCGCCTATTATTTTGAAAGGTAAAACCCCCAAAGCTATATTAGGTTATAATACTGCCGACGCTCCAAAAGAGGCAAAATTGACATTCCAGAAGGCCTGGACATGCGACATTCTTGTTGTAGAAACAACGTCCTCAGCTGTTACTTTTAGATGGTCACCATTCACACGAGGTTCTCGGGCTAATTTAGAATGCTAAAAAGCCAATAATATAGTACTTATTACGCCCCCCCCCCCCACAACTCATAATCTTTGCCCATTAGATAATTGTGTTTTTGGTCCAATGAGTTCCGAGTATAACAGACTTTACTCCGAGTTCTCTCAAATACCTGGAAAACATGATCAACAAAATATCTTGGCCTGGGATATTTCGAAAGGCATTTGAGAGGTCTCAGAGTTATCAAAATATCACATCTGGATTTCGTGCATGGTGCATTATACCGTGGAACCCATTACAGATTCCTGCGTTTTCTTTTTCTCCATCGCAAGCGTTCGATATACGTCTGTCCAAATCAAATGAGCACCTATTGCAATGGGTTATTCGGAAAGCATATGCGCAGGAAAAACAATCAATAGCAAGCAAATTGTTGCAGTGGATGTCCATCAAGACTTTGTACAATACCAATCACTTGCTTCAACTGAAAATGTAGTTTCAAATACCACAAAGGCTAAACAATCTGAAATTTTTATGGTTGAGGTTCCAGTAAGTCCAGATGATTCCTACTTTACCCGTCCTTTTTCAGCCGAGGTATTGCTTTCAGTGGTTGACGATGAGACACTTGAAGCAGTCGAAACTTGAATAGCATTGGAAAGTTCAGTTTGTGATGAAGTTGTTTATGAAGTTTCTCTCGATACTTTTGGTAAGCACTTGACAAGCAAAAAAAAACTAAAAATCAAAGAACTTGTCAATGCCAAAAATGAGAAGCACAGATCAAGATGATAAGGTCTGGGACACAAATAAATGATACAAATATAGTCCGAGAATCCTCTGCCGTCCAACGCTTTTTTTATTTTATTTTTTTTGCGTGGCACGCAAAAAAAATTGAAAAAAGCGTTGGACGGCAGAGGATTCTCGGACTATATTTGCAGCAGTATTTATTAGACCCGTAACGGTCAACGGGTAACCGTTATCAATACTAATAGCACACTGACAACGTCAACATTTATCTGCTACTAGCAACTGAATAAATAAAAAACGGGTGAATAAACACATTTCAACTCTTAAAATAGAATTTGTTTTTGTTTGAATGGTGTTTTAACGCCACTTTCATCAATTTTTCAGCTATATCATGACGTCCAGATTTTGATGGGGGAGGCAGCTGGAGTACCCGGAGAAAACTTGACCTGCGGTAGGAAAACTTGCAATAGTGGTCAATTTAGATTGGAGTCGAGTATACCCTGCACGCAGTTAGAATCGAACCCCCAATATCAGTGCTGACAGACCACGTGATCAATAGTAGACGAATCACCTTAACCACTCGGCCACCGAGGCCCCTTCTCAAAATAGAGATGAAACAATACTTCAACGATGTAACCATGGTAACAGAGATACCCTCCTTGCTTACAGTTTCTGTACAAACCGAATGTAGCTTTTTTGATTTAAAAGAAAACCGATATCATATTCAATGTGGGCAACAGGTTTTAATGAAAATATATAAAATGCTTTTAAAAAAATTCAAGTGTTGTAACAAGACCAACAATAAATTGATAAAAAAAAATTTGTGTTATGATTTATGCGGTATAAACTTTTTCCTGACATTCAAAGTTCTACAATTCCCCAATGATTGTGACAAAATAATTGAATTCATAATGTATTTAGTATACAATACAAGCTCTCAAGATTTTTAGACCAATTGACATTTTCTCAATTATTGCTTGTAGGGCGTAAAAGAAGAAGAAATACAATAGGAGTCATTAATCTTGTATTCCAAAATCTTATTATTCAAAACCATGGATACACAGCAACTTACACAAAATTAGCTTGAAAATGAAAGTGAACGACGGTGCAGAATCTAATCCGATACAGGAATATACTACACACATTCTACGATAAACCTACATCTGTAATCATTTGATTATAAGCAAAACATCTTGTATAAATTTGTAGACCAATACACGAGGTAGACAAAAATCGCGTATTGGTATAAAAGTACTGGATGTCTTGGATAAAATGTGTTCATTTAAGACAACATCATGTGTGCAACACATTATTTTTGCGTTTATCGAATGACTGCATCGAGAAAATAGTGGTATTCCCCACAAGCTTACCAGTCGCAGTATCAGTTAAAATATTCAATCAATGATCTCAATATTACTTGTACTTGTATCACATTATTTTTGCGTTTATCGAATAACTATCGAGAAAATAGTGGTATTCCCCAAAAGCTTACCAGTGGCAGTATCAGTTAAGCTATCATTCAATCAATGATCTTAATATTACTTGTATCCTATCATCTCATAAGTAAATGTGTCTGATGCTAAGTGATTATGCAATCAATTCTGTAAGGCTGCTGTCACCAGCACTAGGGTAAGTAATCTTCTGCACACTGCGCTCTAAAGGTCCTAGTTGCAGTAACTCCGCCATCTTTACCCGCTTAAAGAATATCTAAAAAGAAAAGAACTTTCGTATTTTAAATATCCGAATCGCTGCATGTTATTGAATCAAAGGCTTCAATACAAGTTTTTAAAACACATCACGAAACTAAGAAAAAGGATCGTAAACAAAGTCAGATACAGAAATATTTCTTTATGAAATTTTTACCGAATCGACTATGGGAAGGTTCCCAGAGCTTTATTCGAGCAGCTGCCAAGCGAATTCCAGTCTTGTGGAGTGCAGATGCCATTTTATTTTGGGGTTTTCCTATCATCATACGGAAAGCCTCGGACAATAGTTGGCAGCGTGTTGAGTGACATGTGCACGAAAACGACATTTGAGTATAGCCGCTACAAAGGCTCAACTTTCTGCCCTTACCCATACATTTCTAGTGACAGTCGAATATAATTGACTTCTTCAATTTTAGTTAATTAAGAATTCATTAATCCAAGAAAGGTGACATTAGGTGAATGCCATGGTAAATATCTCTCTTGGATTGATAAAAATTATTAAAAAAAACGAGAAAGTTCCAGGCAATAAATTTTGCTACGCATGACGCGCGTTTCGTCTCTTCAAACTCATCAGAGGCGCTCTCCCCAAAAGATTGAAAATTTCAAACAATATATGAATATGAAGAGCATATATCAAAACCGAAATATGGCGAACTGGATACCAAATTATGACTGAGATCAACGTATACATGGGGTAGGAAGAACCTAAAGGCTTTGAAAATTTCGAAAATTATACGGACAATTTCATAGCTTGAGGTCACTTTCCCATTATATTGAAATCTTTACACTCTTCAAACACAGAACGAGTCGCTCGGTATAAATTTGGCAAGGCCGATTGGCCTCTATTTGAATAACTCTGTATAGAGCGACTTATCTCGGATGCTTTTGAAGCTATTTCTGATCTAATTTAAAAATTCAATGAAACACTTATTTTAATTGCTGATGAAACAATTCCCATGACCTCGACAAATCCAAAACATTCTAGAAGCCCATGGTTCGATGACAGCTGTGAAGACGCTATTAAAGACCGGAAAAAAACCGAACGACGCTTTAAAAAACGCCCAACTCAAAATAATCTTAACCAATTCCGAATCTTTCGAGCGAAAGCTCGCAGGGTAATGAAACAAAGACAACGCACCTCTTGGCGTAACTTTGTTTCTAAACTAAATAACCATACCCCTATGAATAAAATTTGGAACACGATTCGCAAAATTAAAGGTAAAAACAGTAAAGCAAATGTCCATCATTTAAAGGATGGACAAGACTTGTTAACATCAGAGTCAGATATACCTAACAAATTGGCCGAAACATTTGCAAAACACTCGTCAGCTGAAAATTATCATCCCGATTTTCAGCGTATCAAAACTCAAAAAGAAAAATTCAAACTAAATTTCCAGTCAAAAAATCTAAAAGATTACAATACACCTTTTTCTTTGGAAGAGCTAAAAACTTCTTTGAACAAATCTCACGACACATCATGTGGTCCAGATGACATCCATTATCAACTTCTCAAACATCTACCACAATCTTCTCTCCAATGCCTTCTGAATCTTCTTAACAACATTTGGGAAACTGGTGACCTACCATCTATTTGGAAAATGGCCACTGTTGTGCATATTCCAAAGCCAGGAAAAGATCACTCGGAAGCGTTCAACTATCGGCCTATAGCCCTCACAAGCTCTCTTTGTAAAACCATGGAAAGGATGATCAACGATATCGCCTTGTCTGGTTTTTAGAATCAAACAACCTTCTATCCAATATCAAATGTGGATTCAGACAAAGGCGAAGTACCCTAGATCATCTGGTGCGTTTTGAAACCTAAATAAGAAACGCATTTGCCAAAAGTGAACATGGCGATCTTTTTCGATCTAGAAAAAGCTTACGACAAAACATGGATATATGGCATTTTAAAGGATCATTTTGATATGGGGTTGAAAGGTAGACTTCCTACCTTCATTTCAAATCTTTTGTCTGATAGGGAATTTAAAGTTCGGGTAAATTCAACTCTGTCTGGCCCTTTTGAACAAGAAATGGGTGTTCCCCAAGGTAGCATCCTTTCTGTTACTTTATTCAGTATTAAAATTAATAGTCTCGCTCAAGTCTTGAAAGATAATATAGATGGTTCTCTATATGTTGACGACTTCCTCATATGTTATAGAGGAAAAAACATGAATAATATTGAACGTCAACTACAGTTATGTTTAAACAGAATATAGAAATGGGCAATGGAGAATGGCTTTGAAGTTTTCCACTACCAAAACTGTTGGCATGCATTTTTGTAAAAAAAGGAAAATGCATCCAGACCCCGAACTTACATTATATAACAGTTCTAAAAACAATTGTGAAAGAAACTACTTTTCTTGGTTTAATATTCGATTCAAAGCTCACCTTTCTTCCCCATATCAAAATGTTAAAAAATAAATGCCTAAAGGAGTTAGATATTTTAAAAGTCGTAGCCAACACCAGATATTTTAAAAGTCGTAGCCAACACCGACTGGGGTGCTGAGTGCGATGTTTTATTAAATCTATATAGATCGCTGGTTCGATCTAAATTAGATTATGGTTGTTTTATATATGGTTTGGCTCGCAAGTCACATGTTAAAATCCTTGATACGGTTCATCATCAAGGATTGCGCTAGAGAAGAGTTAAGCTATACGCAATTAAGTTAAAGTCATACCCAGGCAATCCTGCTCACGACTGTGTTTTTTAAACCTCTTTACGAGAATATTTTTGAAAAACATCCGAATAAAATTCCTCTTTTAGGCCTAAGAATTAAGTCTCATTGGAAAATTCTGGCATTAATTTAAATGAAATAGCTACTGTCGAAATTCCACATAATCCTTCTTGGTTGAACCACAAACCCGTATTTATTTATGATTTGAGAATGCATAAAAAATCCGAAACAAACCCTTTAATTATTCAGCAACACTTTGCAGAAATAAAATCTTAATATTCTGAACATAGCACAATATATACAGATGGATCGAAAGACGGTGATAAACTTGCTTCCGCCGCTGTCTTCGGAGAGCGTGTTGAAACTCGCCGTCTTCCATCCGCATCCTCTGTATTCAGTACAGAGGCACAAGCTATTCTTTTGGCACTAAAAATTGTTGCATCGTCAGTTTAAAGTAAATTTGTTATCTGCTCCGATTCTGTATCATGTCTTCTTGCAATTGAAAATTGTTAAATTCAGAATCCATTTATTTTAAAAATCATTCAAATTACAAATCCTTGACAAAATTGGGTAAGAGGTTGTATTTTTCTGGATCCCAGCCATGTGGGAATCTATGGAAACACAGTCGTGGACAGGGAGGCTAGGGCTGCCTTAGAAAATGACATTATTAACTGTAAACTTCCTTACACTGATTTTAGATTATATATTTTAAATACATTTCTAATCTATGGCAGCGTGGTTGGGATCTCGAAGTTCATAATAAACTTCATGAGATCCAACCACTTCACCCCGTGTGGGACCCGGGGCACAGGAGAATAGGCCCACGGCTTCCTCAGCCTGCAGTAAGAGTCTGCTAACAGAGGCAACACTTGCCGTGTGTTGCGGCCCGTGTCGATTACAGGACGGGATTTCAGTAGACCGGGTAAACGGTCCCGATAACCTACTGAACCCTTACTTTTTCTAGACGGGAAATCGAGTTAGCCCTGACTTCGATGAATCGGCATGTCACGTCTTGCCCTTTGTGAATCCTTATCATTTAAGCTACTCTATTACATTATTTTCTTTTCAACTGTTCCATGAAATGTATTACCATTTAATAGACGGCTCCCTTACAGGATTTGCAAAGAAGGCGATGGCTGAAGGGCAAAGCTTCCTCAGCTTTATAGAGGCGACATGTTTGCCGTGTGTTGCAACCCGTGATGGTGGAGGAAGGGATCCTGGTGGTTGAGAGATCACTCCCTGCTGCATCCATTAGTGCGGGTCAGCGGGTTTCGATTTTCAATACACCACTTTGGCCCTAACTTCAACTAGACGGGAGGCCGGTGGACCCGGTTAGGTCAATCGGCTGGTCACGCCGAGCCCTTAACAAGCTTGTCCTCATTCTTATCACTTAATTATATCTTATGGATCTTACTACCAAAGTTGTTTAATAACAGGCTGTTAAGAAGGCGGTGGCTAATGGGTCAATCAAGTGGACAGAGTTTCGAACGGTTGTTTCGCCAGTTAGCTCTGGCAGGAGGCTTGCGTTCGCAAAGAAATTCGTCTGTTTGAGTATACCACCCTTGGAACACCTGATGCTTTCTGCTGGTTATCCGCAGAGCCCAAGCATCGCCCCTGTTGGCACTCCGTGGCGGGTGGGTGACAAGGGTGGTGAACCGCATTCTTTTCATCATGGCTTCTAAAACATTAAATGTAACATGTCCAAAAAAAAGAAAAAATGACTTACCGCTTGAAGAGATTGTTGATGAAGATTTCTGGTCAAGATTCATTGTATTATCCAGCAAAGATCCCAGTAAACCAATTACTAAAGTCTCTCCATTCGTTATTGAAAAAGTTATAAAAGGTTGTGCAGGAGATGTTAAGAATGTCACCAAGATGAAATCTGGTGGTCTTCTCATTGAATGCAACAAAAAACACCAATCCTTGAACTTGTTAAAACTTTCAAAAATTATAGATTTAGAAATTTCGGCTTCCCCCCATAGAACATTAAACTCAAGTCAAGGAATCATTCATTATCGCGACGACGATCTCGCCGAGCTTACTGACGACGAGATCTGTACAGAATTACAACCTCAGGGTATTACAAAAGTTAAAAGATTTATTGCCAACAGGCAAGGTGTTCAGGTTAAACTGAACACCTTCCTTCTAAATTTTAACTCTCCAACTGTCCCCCAATCAATCAAAATAGGTCTCCAAAATATTAAAGTCAGCGCATATATTCCCAACCCTGTGCGCTGCTTTAAATGTCAGAAATTCGGACACGGAAAAGGACAGTGTAAAGGAACACTCGTATGTTTTAAGTGTGCAGAGCCAGGACATGAGGGCTTTACCTGCACTAAAACTCCAAAATGTGCTAACTGTGGTGAAGCCCACATGTCCTCCTCAAAAGACTGTCAGCACTTTAGAAAAGAAAAGGAAATTCAAAAATTCAAAACCGAAAAAAACATCACCTACCCTGAGGCTCGTCGTCTGTACAGTTCGGCGAGCAATCCATCATCTTCTGCCACATCATACCTCAGCGTGACCAAACGCGTTTATGTAACATCGGAAACGCAAACAATGATCACCTGGCCTATTGGTAAAAAAGACCCAGAACGACTTCCAGTTGAAACAACTGACAAAATCATTTCATCCCGGAAATCTTCCTCATCTCAAACTTCTACTTCTTCGACATCAAATCAAAATAAACCATCAACTTCTTCTTCAAGCACCCCCAAAAATTCAAATCTTAACTCTAATTCAAATGCAAACGCAAATAAAAAAGGAGATAGAACTTCAAAGCTGCTTCGGGATCCCATTAAGATCCACAACAGGTTTGGAAGTCTAGATAATCTAGACACTACTATCTGGGGCGATCCCATGGATACACTACCCCCAGATACTGGATCTAAAAGTAGATCCCCCAGCAGAAACCGGCGGAATAGCCCCAAAAAAACTGTCAACTATTCCCCTATTCGCAGACCATAATGGATACCATAATACAATGGAATTGTCGAGGTCTTAAGATTAATTTTCTTGAAATTACATTATTAGTTCAAGCCTTTCTTCCTGTTGCATTTTGCCTCCAAGAATCCCACCTAAAACGAAGTGATAACATATCTTTAAAAAACTACTCTATATACAGCACATATGTAGACGAGAATGATAGAGCTGCTGGCGGCTCTACCATTCTTGTAAAAGATCAAGTTCTACATAGCCCTGTAGATCTCAACACTGATCTTCAGGCGGTTGCTGTTAGAATATCTTTAGACAAAACAATTACTTTATGCTCTGTGTATATCCCTCCGAATTCTTCATTAAATTTAAATCAGTTGACACATCTTACTGATCAGCTTCCGGTCCCATATATATTACTTGGGGACTTCAACGGACACAACCCTTTATGGGGCAGTAACACAATAAACGATAAAGGTAAAATTATTGAAGGCTTAATGAATCGGGAAGATCTTTGTATTTTTAATGATGGAACCAATACATATTTACATCCTGGGAATGGATCATATTCGTCTATTGATCTAACATTAGCAGATCCTTCTCTGATGCCCGATTTCTCGTGGAAAGTCCATGACGATCTCTGTGGCAGTGATCACTTTCCCATTATATTGGAATCTTTTTACTCTTCAATCACAGAACGAGCCGTTCGGTATAAATTTAACAAAGCCAATTGGCCTCTATTTGAACAACTCTGTATAGAGCGACTTAACACGGGATACTTTTGAAGCTATTTCTGATCCAATTTTAAAATTCAATGAAACACTTATTTCAATTGCTGATGAAACAATTCCTAAGACCTCGACAAATCCAAAACATCCTAGTAAACCATGGTTTGATGACAGCTGTGAGGATGCTATTAAAGACCGAAAAAAAGCCGAACGACGCTTTAATAAACACCCAACTCAAAATAATCTTAACCATTTCCGAATTTTTCGAGCGAAAGCTCGCAGAGTAACGAAACAAAGACGACGCACCTCTTGGCGTAACTTTGTTTCTAAACTAAATAACCATACCCCTATGAATAAAATTTGGAACATGATTCGTAAAATTAAAGGTAAAAACAGTAAAGCAAATGTCCATCATTTAAAGGATGGACAAGACTTGTTAACATCCGAGTAAGAAATATCAAATAAATTGGCCGAAACATTTGCAACACACTCCTCTGCTGAAAATTATCATCCCAATTTTCAGCGGATCAAAATTCAAAAAGAAAAATCTAAACTTAATTTCCTGTCAAAAAATTTAGAAGATTATAATAAACCTTTTTCTTTGGAAGAGCTAAAAACTTCTTTGAACAAATCTCACGATACAGCATGTGGTCCAGATGACATCCATTATTAACTTCTCAAACATCTGCCACAATCTTCTCTCCAATGCCTTCTGAATCTTCTTAACAACATTTGGGAAACGGGTGACTTACCATCTATATGGAAAATGGCCACTGTTGTGCCTATTTCAAAACCAGGAAAAGATCACTCTGATGCGTCCAACTATCGGCCTATAGCCCTCACAAGCTGTCTTTGTAAAACCATGGAAAGGATGATCAACGATCGCCTTGTCTGGTTTTTAGAATCGAACAACCTAATCTCGAATATCCAGTGTGGATTCAGACAAGGACGTAGTACTATTGATCATCTGGTGCGTTTCGAAACATATATTCGAAACGCATTTGCCAAAAATGAACATGTTGTGTCGATCTTTTTCGATCTAGAAAAAGCTTACGACACAACATGGAAATATGGCATTTTAAAAGATCTTTTTGATATGGGGTTGAAATGTAGACTTCCTACCTTCATTTCTAATTTTTTGTCTGATAGAGAATTTAAAGTTCGTGTGAATTCAACTCTATCTGACCCTTTTGAACAAGAAATGGATGTTCCTCAAGGTAGCATCCTTTCTGTTACCATACCCCTATGAATAAAATTTGGAACATGATTCGTAAAATTAAAGGTAAAAACAGTAAAGCAAATGTCCATCATTTAAAGGATGGACAAGACTTGTTAACATCCGAGTAAGAAATATCAAATAAATTGGCCGAAACATTTGCAACACACTCCTCTGCTGAAAATTATCATCCCAATTTTCAGCGGATCAAAATTCAAAAAGAAAAATCTAAACTTAATTTCCTGTCAAAAAATTTAGAAGATTATAATAAACCTTTTTCTTTGGAAGAGCTAAAAACTTCTTTGAACAAATCTCACGATACAGCATGTGGTCCAGATGACATCCATTATTAACTTCTCAAACATCTGCCACAATCTTCTCTCCAATGCCTTCTGAATCTTCTTAACAACATTTGGGAAACGGGTGACTTACCATCTATATGGAAAATGGCCACTGTTGTGCCTATTTCAAAACCAGGAAAAGATCACTCTGATGCGTCCAACTATCGGCCTATAGCCCTCACAAGCTGTCTTTGTAAAACCATGGAAAGGATGATCAACGATCGCCTTGTCTGGTTTTTAGAATCGAACAACCTAATCTCGAATATCCAGTGTGGATTCAGACAAGGACGTAGTACTATTGATCATCTGGTGCGTTTCGAAACATATATTCGAAACGCATTTGCCAAAAATGAACATGTTGTGTCGATCTTTTTCGATCTAGAAAAAGCTTACGACACAACATGGAAATATGGCATTTTAAAAGATCTTTTTGATATGGGGTTGAAATGTAGACTTCCTACCTTCATTTCTAATTTTTTGTCTGATAGAGAATTTAAAGTTCGTGTGAATTCAACTCTATCTGACCCTTTTGAACAAGAAATGGATGTTCCTCAAGGTAGCATCCTTTCTGTTACTTTATTTAGTATTAAAATTAATAGTCTTGCTCAAGTCTTGAAAGATAATATTGATGGTTCTTTATATGTTGACGATTTTCTCATTTGTTATCGAGGAAAAAACATGAATAATATTGAACGTCAACTACAGTTATGTTTAAATAGAATAGAAAAATGGGCAATGGAGAATGGTTTTAAATTCTCCACTGCCAAAACTGTTGGCATGCATTTTTGTAACAAAAGAAAACTGCATCCAGATCCCGAACTTACATTATATAACAATCCTATAAAAATTGTGAAAGAAACTACTTTTCTTGGTTTAATATTCGATTCGAAGCTCACCTTTCTTCCCCATATCAAAATGTTAAAAAATAAATGCCTAAAGGCATTAGATATTTTAAAAGTCGTAGCAAGCACCGACTGGGGTGCTGAATGCGACGTTTTACTTAATCTATATAGATTGCTGGTTCGATCTAAACTGGATTATGGTTGTTTTATTTATGGTTCTGCTCGCAAGTCATATGTCAAAATCCTTGATACGGTTCATCATCAAGGATTGCGACTATGCCTTGGAGCCTTTCGAACCACACCTATAGACAGCTTATATGTAGAAGCAGGCGAGCCTTCTTTGTATCAAAGAAGAATAAAGCTTGCTTTGCAATATGCAACCAAATTAAAGGCATATCCTGGCAACCCCGCCCACGACTGTGTTTTCAAACCTCTTTACGAAAATATTTTTGAAAAACATCCAAATAAAATTCAACCTTTTGGTATCAAAATAAAACCTCATTTGAACAACTCTGGTATAAATTTAGATGAAATTGCTGCTATTGAAATTCCACATAACCCGCCATGGTTAAATCCAAAACCGGTATTTATTTTTGATCTTAGAAACCATAAAAAGTCAGACACAAACCCTTTAATTATTCAACAACACTTTGCAGAAATAAAATCTCACTATCCTGACCATTCTGCAATTTATACAGATGGATCGAAGGACGGCGATAAAGTTGCATCGGCCGCTGTCTTTGGAGAGCGTGTTGAAACTCGCCGTCTTCCTTCCGTTTCTTCTGTATTTAGTGCAGAAGCGCAAGCTATCCTTCTTGCACTAAAAATTATTGCTTCGTCAGATGAGAGTAAATTTATTATCTGCTCCGATTCTTTGTCATGTCTTCAGGCAATTGAAAATTCTAAAATTAAAAATCCATTTATTTTAAAAATAATTCAAATTTATAAATCGCTGACCACTTTAGGTAAAGAGGTTGTGTTTTTCTGGATTCCAAGTCATGTTGGAATCCATGGAAACACAGTCGTCGACAGGGAAGCTAAGAATGCTTTAAATAATAATATCATTAATTGTAAAATACCTTTTACTGATTTTAAATCCTTAATTTTAAAATATATTTTTAATACATGGCAGAGTGGTTGGGATCTAGAAGTCCATAATAAACTTCATGAGATACAACCACTTCTGCATGCAAATAATTTTAAATCATACGGAGGTCGTAGAGACCAAGTAGTTTTAACTAGGTGTCGTCTTGGTCATACCAAGACGACACACAGTTATATTTTAAATGGTGAACCACGACCCGAGTGTGTGCCATGCGACAGTCCGTACACAATCAAGCATGTCTTGATGGACTGTGTTGACGTGGCCCACATTCGGGAACGTTTTTATTCTGTGAGTTCTTACTTTAATTTGTTTACAAATGTCGCTGGCGACAAAATTCTACAGTTCTTAAAGTAAATTAATTTGTATAATAAAATATAATCTCATACCATAACTATGCTGTTATTTAATATTTTATTATTTTAATCAGGTTATTTTTATGTGTATATACCCTCATTCTATTGTGTGAGATTACAGTTTTACTATATTTCGACAGGGTTGTTTCTATGCCAACTTTCTAATTGTTAAACATCATCAATTTATAAATTGTTCACGTCCTGAATATAGCTGAAATATTGCTTGCTGGACGTTAAACATCAATCAATCAATCCAACCACTTCTGCACATACATAATTTAAAATCTTGTAGAAATCGTAGAGACAGGCAATACAATTTGTAGGTCGAATTTTACTGCCGTTTTATTCCGAAGTTTTGTGATTTATCGGATTAACGACAGAATTCAGTCCTATTGCTCGTAATGTAGCAAGTAAAAAATCCTAACTTCAGTCTATTTATACAAAATTCAAACTTAATAATCATCTTCTTTACGTTATTTAGGCTTTAGACATTGCGAAACTAACGGGAAACGATCTTTTTCATCTTTGAAGATGCACGTGAAAAATACTATGTTGATCATTTTTCCGAATATGATTAATGTGACCTAATTTAATTATAAACGTGCTAATGTGCATACTATAACAACCATTCCGTAGTAAGAATCCAGTAATTTACATGTTTTACCCATGATGCAACACGCTATTCAGTTTGGGGTTTCTCAGCGTTTTTCATGTAGTAAATGTAATTAAAAAGACACACGAATTTCAATTTATACACAATGCAGTGGGTTGTCAAAAACGGCAATAACTTTCATCGTGTATCAATAATGATAGATTTTTAACACGAAACAGATAAAAAAGGGTGACACTGTTGAGAGATACCAAGAACGACCACGTCTGATTGTATATGCAATTTCTTTTGGACATCAAAAGTGATTCACTCACGCTCTGCTACATAACGAATAATGGGACTAAATTCGTACTCTCGCCAACAAAAAGCTGGGGTACGATTATTCGTTCTATAAATTTTGCTACGCCTGACGCGCGTTTCGTCTACTTACGCTATTACTAAATGATTGAAAATGTTTACATTATATGAAATAAAAATTAAACAAACGTTTTATTCATTATAAACATGGGTTTAAGTGGACTTTAAAATGATTTATATTTTGGCATTTTATGGAATATAAAGTGTAACGGATTTTAATTATAACTATAAAGTAATGAATATATTTTAGGTTGTAGTTTTATTTGTTAAAATTCGTATTGTCTTATTTCCAGAGTAGCTTATAAACGGACGAACGTCGGTGTACGGTGAAGTTATTTGACGGGAATTTATAATATTCATTTTCATATTCTGAAACCAAACTGCGAGGGCTCACAGCACTCGCATCAACAGAGGTTCCTAGCGCTACCCCATGTGGCGGATAAAAGATGCCCTTCTAGTTATGGTTTGTCAGGTCTCGATACCTGATGGCTTTCCTGTCAACGCTAGGACCATAATGTGAGGTTTCCCGCAGCTGCCTAGTGCGTCCACAGATAGCGGATAGGGAATACCTCTTGTTGGAGGTTTGTCGGGTCATAATGCGAGACTGCGAAAAATAAGGTAACGTGTTTAAAGACTGGCAGATACCAACACATGCAAGAGAAAACGAAGAGATTATGTAAACATGCCGAAAGAATAGGACTCCAGATGAACACAGACAAGACCAAAGTGTGGAGACTAAACAACAAGGAGACAAGTCCCATCGAAATAAACAAGAAACATGTTTTATATACCTTGGCGCTGTCATTAACAAGACAGGAGAAACAACAGAAGACTATGATCAGAGTGTTTAATACCAATGTCATGTCATTGCTACTTTATGGAGCAGAAATGTGGAAGCTAAATGAAATTGACACCATCATGTTAGAAACATTTCAGAGAAAATGCATTAGACGAATACTTCGCATCTTCTGGTCAATGAAGATCAGTAACGATAACCTTAACTGTCAGACACTAACTTGCCCAGTTAGATAGGTTATCACGGACATACTCTGAGGAAGCCACATGACGACAACTCCAAAATAGCACTTGGACACCAGAAGGAAGAAGAAAGCGAGGTAAGTGTTTAAAGAGTGCCACCTACTTTCACTATGACGTCCTCTTTTGTAGATGTCGATAAGATTAGGCTCGTTATACCCACTAAAAAAGTCTTAATGTTACGCCCCTATACACCTTAATGAGCAACGTGTTTAGAGACTGTCACACTTGTTTCCATTTTTGGCCGGGGTGCCCGAAGTGTAGTGCAAACCTAGGTTATATAGTATATTGAAGTAGGGCGGGCGGTAAAAATAGGGTATCTTTTTGCGTAATCGACTACTTTTACATTTCAACCCACATCTCTGAAACTTCACAGACAGATTGCAAGGGTATTGAAGTTTTGCACCTGTTATTATTCCGGGAATATTTTCTTAATTTTCCAGACTTGGGAACTTGTGCATTTCTTCAGAACATTTGCAGAACAAGGTATCTCGGGTACCTGTTTGTGTTATAAGCTCTTAAATTTTTTGACACAGACCCAAAATCTTCCTACAACAAATTGTAAACTATTCCCCACCTATTAAGGCAATCCGGCCATATCAGTTTTTTTTGTGAATTTTTAAAATAGTAACTTTTTATGTATAAATGGAAAAATGGATGATGAAATTATGTACATTACAACCATTAATAACAATAAAATAGCCAAATATATTACCTGAATTAATAGGTTGAACTTGAGTGTCTGTTTCATCGGGTAGAGAACTTTGATTTGGATAAACAGTTTGCTCTCTTGATGCACAGTTAGAATAGCAAAATAATGAAAAATTCTTGGCATTCCTTCCGGCTTCTAGTTTTTGCCCATGCTATACTTTTCCTTATAAACATTAAAATGTATAATTGTTTTGATTTCCATGCTCAGGTGCTGTTGCATGTGCTGTAATTATTGTTTTCTTTACTTAAATCCATGATATGTATAGCTGTTATACTCAAACATCATAATCCTAGTTTACGTTTAGTGTTACGTTTACCAATATATATGCTGCTATTTAAGATCTATGTACAATAGAAGTTGCTAATCATGAATATCAATCAAGAGGCATGGTAAATTTCGGATATTGATGATGTGGTGCAAAATGTAGAAATCAGGAATACCGTATTTCAAAACTTTTTACCTTTGTATAAGAAATGAAATGCACTGCCCTGCCTTTAAAATTAATTTAGAAAATACTGTATACCAACAAAAACGACTGAAGCTCGTCTGCTAGCAGCCACCAATATTAATAACACGAGTATATCTAACCTTTAATTGTTTTCTCCGACCAGCCTATCTGCTATTGACACCGAAAATGAGCATTTTTTTTCTAGAAAAACAGTGTGTACGCATAATTGGCATCGACTGGGTAATCGCTGTGCCACCCATCAACGAGGTGAACTGAGCATATTTTAGAATATGCTTTTGAGGTTTAAAATTAATGCATTTGATGGTCGCTTTTAACCACGCTGTCAGTTTTCTTTTCTGCGGAAAAAGTAAGAAACTTTTTCTTTTCTCTTTTGCATCTGGTAATAACCAATACTGCCCATTCCCTTTCCAAAATCGATTTATTGAGATAGTTTAGTTTTCTACTGATGATGACGAGCGTATTACCTCTGAAGTTGCAGGTTGAGCCTTATTGTGAGGGTGTTCTAGGCTCCAATATGATCAGGATTGCCTAGTAGGGGGGGTTTCCCATGGGTAATCTCGCCTCATCAATAAAAAACTAATATAGCTAAAAGTTAAATATTCAATTAAAACCCAACACAATCATTCGAAGGTTTATCGTCTATAGTCTTGTTGTATTATCTGTAAATAACGCATATCGTTGAAGTAGATTATTTTTTTAGTTTTTATAAAGTTTTGTGACAGTTGATCGCATCTAATTGAATGTTATACATTTTTAATTGTATTTCTGCTAAAGCATTGCTCTTTTCACGTCAAGCAACAATTAATCAATGCATTTACCAACCCGTCGTAACCATCGGCTTTTACTTGAATCCTCAATCTCGACAGTGTTTGCTTAAACCTGATTGTATTGTACGATATTACGTTTTATTCTTTGAGGTATTATTTTTATGATGATATTTTGTTAAATTTTATTGGTTTTCTAACTATGCACATCCTAATACAATGTTAAATATTGCTCACTGAACGAAAAGCAAATTCAATTAATACTGATTTTGTGCCGATGAACTTTTTTGATGTCAGATTGTCGGAATATCCTTGACCACCACGACATCAATGCGAGTAGAGATCACGCGGCGCACATGTTTTTTTTTCTTAAATTACAAAATATATTAAGAATGTAAATTCATCTAAAGCATCAAGGTAGTTCGTCTACTATTGATCACGTGGCCTGTCAACACTTAGATTGCGGGTTCGATTCTCACTGCAAGCAGGGTGTACTCGAATCTGAATTGACAAGGCTTGCCAGTTTTCCTACCGTAGGTCGGCTTCCTCCCCCAATAAAAACTGGACGCCATGATATAGCTGAAAAATTGCTGAAAGTGGCGTTAAACACCATCACACAAACAAACAAACATCTAAAGCAGATGAAATTTTCTTAACGTACTTGCTGCCTGCGGAAGCGTGAACTTTTTAAAAACTAAACTCCTTGTATGGGTGTTTGCATTTAAGTGGAAGTCGTACACACTTGTACTACTTTCGTTAATGACATCTATTAGCAACCACTGGCTCAATGTCTCTACTGATTTATCAAAAGCCCAGTCATCACACAACGGTGTATACGTTAAATTGCATTGATATATTTTAATTGTTATTGTTTAAAGTTTCCTCAAAAAAAAGGACAATGATGATGCAGATGTTCAAGCCGTAATGATAACAGGACATCACCGGAATCCGGTACTGAAGTAGCAAGTCACGTGATTACGAGAAGAAAGATGGCAGGCAGACTGGGTGGGATTTGTGAGGTATAATTTATATGGGGTTTCCGATACTGTAACCAACCTTATAACCACTAATCTCTAACAAATGGCCCCGGGTGGCTAAAAGAATAGACCGCAGTCGCGCTAGCTTGTCGTAAAAGGCGACTAAATAGCGCCCAGTACCCTGACCGGCGTGTCAGGTCGGTTTGCCTAAAGACCGACTGGGATGTGTGCCCCAGGTGGTTGAATGGGGTACCCCTGGCAAGCTGGGGTTGTCAGGCCATAATACGGAAAACCTGACCGCAAACCATATTAGTGCACCGTGTTGGGAAAAATGCCACGTTCCTCGCACGTTAAAGAACGCTGCTGTAGTATTCGCTATGAGTAGGGATTTCGATCCCGCTACAGGAGGCTAAATTGCCCGACCCTATCCATCCTCCCATTTGCCAGTGGCAATCTAAAATCCGTTACCACTATTTTTCCTTGTGTCCCATCCCATTTTCATTCATCATCATTTCATGTTCATTTTATCATCCATTTCATGTTCATCGCCTGAATATAGCTGAAATATTGCTGCTCGGGCGTTAAACACCATCAATCAATCAATCAATCTAACAAATGTTTTTTGCAAAATTATGATTTCGGATGATGTTTTGGCTGTAATTTAATTATAAATAAATTTAAACAGTAGTTTAATTTTGGTTTTTTGTTGATGTTCAAAAATAAGAAAAAAATGATTTTTTTTATTATTTCTAGACTAATTTGGAGGGTCATAATCTAGGACGCCAAAATGCGGCATGCTGACATTGTTGTTTTGTTTTTAAATAATTTGAAACAATTATGATATATTCGAAACACCATGAATCACGAAGGCAATGTAATTATTCGTTTTAAAAATTAATTGTCACTGGTTGTTATAGATCGCCCCCCCCCCCCCCTTTATAGAGCTTGCAAAATGTCGCAGAAAGTGCTTGTTGGATTTTAATTTATTATTGAATTGGAACTATATAATCACGTAGGGATTCAGTTGATATATATGCCGTTTCAAACCCTAAAGTTCCATATTTTAAAACGTAGATAAAAATCTTTAACAAACATTGTATTATTTGTAACAAGAGAGCATGAAATACTTTACAAAATCGACATGTCCACCACTAGGAATCATATCAGAGACCTCTAGGTTTACAGTCAGACACTCTACCTCTGGACCTAGCTCAGCACTTGCTATTAAACCTACTATGATGGGGAACAACCACCCCATTACACCCCCCCCTCTTCAAGAGTCATCACTCTTAACACAACTAACACTTGTTAGTATTCCTTCTAACCACAGATTTTTTAGTTGATCGTATATATAAATACATCTATAACTAGGGCTGATAATCATATAACCAAGATAGATCATGTTGATACACACAAAACATGCAAAACCAAGGCTGATACACCTAAAACCAAGATTGATATACCTGTAATCAGGACTGATATACACATAATCAAAGCTGATATACACATAACCAAGATTTATATACAAATAACCAAGATTTATATACAAATAACCAAGATTATAATACATATAACCAAGGTTGATATACAAATAACCAAGGGTGATATACACATAACCAATGTTGATATATACATAACCAAGGGTGATATACACATAACCATGGGTGATATACATATAACCAAGACTGATATGCATATAACCAAGGGTGATATACATATAACCAAAGATGATATACACATAAGTTAACCAAGGGTGATATACACATAACCAAGGGTGATATACATATAACCAAGGGTAAAATACATATAACTAAGGGAGACATACATATAACCAAGACTGATATACATATAACTAAGGGTGACATACATATAACCAAGACTGATATACATATAAGTAAGGGTGATATACATAAAACCAAGACTGATATACACATAACCAAGACTGATATGCATATAACCAAGGGTGATATACATATAACCAAAGATGATATACACATAAGTTAACCAAGGGTGATATACACATAACCAAGGGTGATATACATATAACCAAGGGTAATATACATATAACTAAGGGTGACATACATATAACCAAGACTGATATACATATAACTAAGGGTGACATACATATAACCAAGACTGATATATACATAACCAAGACTGATATGCATATAACCAAGGGTGATATACATATAACCAAAGATGATATACACATAACCAAGGGTGATATACATATAACCAAGACTGATATGCATATAACCAAGGGTGATATACATATAACCAAAGATGATATACACATAACCAAGGGTGATATACATATAACCAACACTGATATACATATAACAAAGACTGATATACATATAACTAAGGGTGATTTACACATAACCAAGGGTGATATACACATTACCAAGGCTGATATACACATAACTAAGGGTGATATTCACATAACTAAGTCTGATATACATGTACATATAACCAAGGGTGATGTACATATAACCAAGGGTGATGTACATATAACTAAGGGTGATGTACATATAACCAAGGGTGATATACACATAACCAAGGGTGATATACAAATAACCAAGGCTGATATACATATAACCAAGACTGATATACACATAACCAAGACTGATATGCATATAACCAAGGGTGATATAATTTACATGGTTTATGATGGTTATCTATAACCTAATCAAAGGATGAGTGGCAATAAGACCCATATTTGGCCCAATAAAATGAAGTTGCTTAAAACAATATGATATTTATGGAAAATATTAACTTTTGTGTGGCTACAAAGAAAATATATCAAATTAGACAAATTTCTCCCATTATGACATCATAGTGACATCACAATATGCTGTCTTTTTCAAAGAAAGCGAGAAAATCTGCAATTTTGAATGTTTTTCAATGCATATTTTCCTTTACTTAACATAGGGCACATGAAAACAACAACTTCAAACTTTCAGAAATGATGTATTACATCTTTTTATGCATTTTCACGAAAAATGAAGTTGTTGTTCACATGCGCCCACATTTTTCCAAACAGAAAGGTGTGTGAAAAACAGCAAAAATCTATGAAATTAAGACGATTTTCTAAAAATATAGCTTTTTGAGCTAACTTATTGGCATGATAACTAATATGGTATGGAAAAAAATGATCATTTTCTTAAAGCCCTATATTTGTAGAACGTTTCAGCAACATAAGGCATCTGTTGGCTCAGTTTTAGTTTCATGGTAAATCTTGGGCCCAAAATGAGTCTTATTGCCACTCATCCTTTCATAAAATTCAATAATACTAAAAAATATAATTTAATCTTGTTTTTTAGCTTTCATACTGTCTTTCAATGCATCTTGTCTAGGATTCATAGCGATGGGGAGAGATATCCCCATTGACTCAAAGCAGGAATCTACAAATTTTCTTCTGACTTCTTCATCATAAATAAAGGTTTTTAGTCTAGGCGAAACTGAAAAAAAATTAAAATTACAAAGTAACTTTATAATACTTTTTTTACCAGAGGACTTAATTATTCATATTTTTAATTGGCACAAACATTATCATTTGTAACCATGCATACCTACATCAAAACTGTTTTTAAGGTGATTATAAATAAAAGTGTTACAAAACAGCACAAACTGATCAAGGTTCTTATAAAACACTTATTAATATTATAGAATTTAAGTCATTACTTGGACTTCAGTACAAGGATATCATACCCACAACCTGAACTTGGGGGTAGGGATTTTTCTTGGTTGCCTTTGGCAAATAGAAGACAGCAATGTTTGGGTTACTCTTTGTAATCCACCTTTCCAACTGAAACAAAAATTGAAAGTGAATTTTAGGAAACAAATTCAAGGTCAAAATTTTCTCTCACTCAACTTGTCATATACATGTACACTTTATTATATTATCAAATCAATTCTATAAAAGATATCCGTTTAGGTTAGAGAATATTTCTACTGAGTTAAAAGATGCATATCTTTGTAGTAAAAAATGGTCTTGGAAAATTAATGAAAAGTCTAAGTAGATATTGATATAGTAAAAGAAGTTGTAAAAAAAATAATATACAAATCTAATATTGAAAAACATTTAACGATTGAAAACTGTCATGTTAAAAGAAAAGAAAAACTTGATAGAAAGCTTTCTAGTATGGGCTCCCAGGAGCCTGAATCAGTCACCTGGCTTCAATGACTTGACGTGTAACAATATTTTATATTTCATATTGCCAACAGCCTGTCATGACAATGAAACCATTGGAAAGCTCTATTAAGCTGAGCATATTTATAAAAACAAGAAAATGTGTGGCACAATCTTTGATACACAATAAAAGACAGTTTTATTACACGTTTTATTTTTCCTTCCCAAAATTATGATGGAGGGTATCTATCTGATTTTATGCGATACCAGAAACAGCTGTTAAACAAACTTTTGGGTTTTTTCTATACTAGTCCATGTGGTCGATCCGTAAACTGTTGGTTATGTTTGTTTAAATGGGGATGGACGTTTACTCTACATCCAGGTGAAGAATCCGACAAGAGCCTACTTTTATCGACATCTACAAAAGGTCTACAGAAGTGTGCAATAATGTGGCACTCTCAAAATACATTCCCCACTATTGTCCATGAACAGGCTTCCATATTTTGACCTGACACACAATGATAAAAAATTTCCTATCCCCGCCGTGAGGAAGAGCTGGGCAGCATTGAGAGTCAAATACGAGAAGTTGAGAATGTTGTGTGGTTTGTGTAATGGTAACATATACGCACAATAAAGCCACAATGTATCAATGGATTTATATCGCTATTGGCAACATTGGAATATACTATATAGAGCTAGAGTCTACTATAAAAACATTGAATAGAAGAATAACTTTACTTGATGATCAAAGGCAAGTTAGAAATGAAAATTAATGTTCACCTGTGCTATGAGTTCTATATGCTTATTGTTTGTGTTGAATAATTTACATCTAATTTAAAAGAAGTCTATTACCACTTAATATTACCATGAAACAATGGTGATATACCACCAGCTGCTGGTCAAGGTGAATATTCATTCTGAGGATTATAATTGCATAGAAGTTCAAAGACAATAAGTGTTTTATTACATGATAGCACAGAAAAAAATGGTTTCCAAATTTTGCTGTGTATCAAATGAATAATAAATTAAAGTTTGTTTTTGTATCAAACAATGATGTCTTCCCCCATGTGGATTTTCAGCAAAATATGGTGTACTTGCTACACACCAATTTTCTTAAAATTTTGTTTGGTATTTTTTTTTTCGGAAGTCGCACGGGATAAATAGACGGACAAGACAAAAGCAATGGGGGGGGGGGGAATTTACCAAAAACCAGAAGTTAGAAAAATCAATGTTGAGCTATGTGTTGAAATATAAATAAAAAATATATTTACCTCCATTTTGTCCTTTACTTATTTCCTATCCCCGCCGTGGGGAAGAGCTGGGCAGCATTGAGAGTCAAATACGAGAAGTTGAGAATGTTGTGTGGTTTGTGTAATGGTAACATATACGCACAATGTATCAATGGATTTATATCGCTATTGGAATATACTATATAGAGCTAGAGTCTACTATAAAAACATTGAATAGAAGAATAACTTTACTTGATGATCAAAGGCAAGTTAGAAATGAAAATATACATAGAGCATCTCAACAAAATACTGCAAGAAAGCCACAGAATACTACAAACGAGCTTATTATTGCCATGATAAGTCGCGCGAATTTTTCTCGCTAAAATTGAGATTGAGTTGTTAGATAAACTGATGAAACACAGCACATGCGATGATAGAGACTCAGAAATTCAAATTAATGGCAATTCTTCAAATCATAAAGAACACCATACATTTCATCCAGGCTATGCACCAAGCACAATACAGGAGAGTGTTCACTCCAATATGTGTAATTGTTTTGCGTCGGGGTGTGTTCGAATGTTTATCCCGTTATCGGCTAGTTTATAGTGAGGATATTGTGATAGCACGGACAGATTATGACGGGTAAAGGCGGTTAATGTTGGCGTGTTAAGGTTGGGCCATAGCTTGTTATTCGTAGCTCGGATTCGGTGCAGCAAACTTCGAAATGTCAGAGCCTATACTTGATTTGAGCGACGAGACAACCAGCCCCCTACACAAAGTGAATCTAATCGCATTGAGAATACGAATTTCGCCTCACAACGCGATTTGGTAGATGTCTTTGACTAATTCTTAAAAAACTGTTTTGATCGCAAGTTAGTGGACCTTAAAACTGACCTATTGGCGGAACAGGATTCTTTATCCAAGAAGTTTCGTGAGGCCACCGATTAGAAATATAATTCCGAAAGAAGCCGAATTCAATTCTGTTTCAACGAGGGCATAGCCGAGGGTGTCGCCAAGATTCACAGGCGTTTTATTGCTGACAACTCGCCGGCGTCTACCACCTCTTCAGACCTTCTGAATAGGTTGAAGTAACGGAATAAACTTATCAGGATTGCAGACAATTCAGTTGGGGACTGGCTACGATACAAATCCAGTGCTGGGACCATACTGGGAGGGTTCCCAGTGCTTGACCCACAGAGCAGCCCAGCGCGTCCCCGGGTGGCGGATAGGGGAGACCCTCTCATTGGAGGTTGTCATGTAATAATACAGAAAGCCTGACCGCGGACCGTAGTGGGTAACGTAGTTGCAGAGTGCCACGCTCCTTGCACGATAAAGACCCCTTTTGTAGATTTCGAAAAAGAGTAGGCTCATTGTAGCCGCTACAAAAGGCTAAATTTTCAGCCCCTACCCAAAACTCCATACTTTTCCAGTGGCAGTCAAAATTGTATTCCCTGTGACCCATCCCACCCATATATTCCGTTGATTTATTGTTTGTTAACTTGTTCCCGTCCTGAATACAGCTGAAATACTGCTAGCTGGACGTAAAGCAGACATCCAATCAATCAATCGCAATAAACTTCACGAGATCCAACCACATCTGCATCAAAGTAAATTTAAATCATATAAAGGTCGTATAGACCAAGTGGTTTTAACCAGGAGTCGTCTTGGTCATACCAGGACGACACATAGTTATATTTTAAATAACGAGTCACGATCCGAATGTGTGCCATGCAACCCCCCATACACCACTAAGCATGTTTTAATGGACTGTTTGGATGTGGCGCACATCCGGGGACGTTTCGTATTTTAATTTTTTTTAAACTGTCACAGGCGACACAATTTTAAAGGTTTTAAAAGAAATTAATTTGTAATGTAAAATTTAATATGTCTGAGAATTTGTTATGCTTCATACATTTTATTGTTTTAATCCGGTGATATAGCAGACATTGAGGACGAAAAAAAGGATCAGGTCAGCTGAGTCCAGAGCGCTCCACAAGGAAACGTCTGGGCACTGGAGGAGAAACTGGTCACTGCTCAAAGCAAGGCTCTCTTCTACAGATGCACAGCCAACCTTAAACAAATGCTAAGTATGTTTATCCTTCTGATTTTGAAGAATTCATTTCGGTTTCTCGAACATTTGGATTTCTCTGCTTCCTCTTATTTTAAAGGGGTCAAAGGTAGACTCGCGAAGGAATATAATTTTTGGCTTAAAATTGGTGTAAGTGGTGTGTACACTGTGGTGGTTAATAATAAGGTGTTCCATAAGATGTGAAATGATTCTGAAAAAGACAAACGCTCTACTTGGAGACAGTTAAAGGTCTTCGAAAAAACCCTGACTTTTTACAGTATGGCTTTTACATGAATTAGTTTTGAATGGTTTATGGATATTCAAAACTGTATTAGAATTATTCAGGCTGGCAGTATGAAAAATGATTTACAAGATTTTGACTTTTCAAATTTTTCTACTTGTAATGGATACCTCGAACTGAAAACGCAAAGGCGGATTATATCAGTAGAATAATTGACCACGAGGATTGGCAAATTACTTTTGAATTTTTTATGTGGACCACATTCTATCGATCGATTTGCTAGTATTTTGTTGTTAATTGGTAAAAACTTTTATGTTCAGTTGAGTTGGACAAAATAGAATAAAATAGCATAGACGAAAAGACTATAAACAGGACAAAGAACTACGTGTGTGTCACGCAACCTAATAATGAGTCTATGGATCCACCAAGGAATGCATATATACCCCATCATGAGACGAGTATGAAAATGAGTGAACAGCATATGTTACCAATATCTAGCTATGTAACACGACAACCATTATTTCTACTACCGACTTATTTTGCTGCCACTTTAATATTGACAATACCAAAGAGGAAGGTAAAGCCGTTCTGAGGTTCATGAAGATTAAATCTTTTAACTGTAAGAACAGTTTAACTTGTGGACCATTCTTTAATGTAGAAATCAAGTATTTTGATATATGTCTTGTACGAGAACATTGGCTTTTTAAATGTCAGGTTGAACTTATAAATGAGATGATGTCGCGTTCAAAATTGTTCGTTCGCTCTGTCATCAATGCGAACGTGGATCCAAGGTGACATCGAAAAACAAAAATAAAGGTGCGTGTTAATGATGTGTCTAGATGTATGTCACAAAACTTCCAGTTAATGTTAGTTGTATGCGTTATAATTAACCCAAATTACTTTTTTTGGTTTTTTGTAAGTTGTTCGCTGACAAAATATTACAGAGTGATGAAAACGTAATTAAAATAAACCTATACCGTATTTTAAAATAGACAACTAATGCAAAATTAATTAAAAATAATGTGTTGAGATGCCAACACAGAAGTCGCCCAAAATCCCCATGAATAGTATTGCGTTATACTCGGGACATTGAAATGTACCTACACATCAAATTTCATTAAAATAGGACAACGTTGAAAATTTGACGCCTTTTTTGGGCAGCCATTTTGAAACCTACAGTAAAAAAAAATTCTAAATATGGAGTTCCACTCGAGACACTTGAATCCACACCAAATTTTGTTGCAATCGGAGCAAGTTAAATTTCATCATCGAGATCGGATAAGGTTGAAAATGATACATATTTTTTAGCCACCATTTTGACGTTGAAAATTTGACGCCTTTTTTGGCAGCCATTTTGAAACCTACGGTAAAAAAAAATCTAAATATGGAGTTCCACTTGAGACACTTGAATCTACCTCCACACCAAATTTTGTTGCAATCGGAGCAAGTTAAATTTCATCGAGATCGGATAACGTTGAAAATGATACATATTTTTTAGCCACCGTTTTGAAATGCGACGTCGGAAAAAAATTTCAAAGGTAGCGTTTTACTCGAAATACTTAAATCTACCTCCATACTAAATTTCGTTCAAATCGGACCACGGTAAAATTTTTGCCTTTCTGGGTGGGTGTCATTTTGAAATGGTGGTCATTATCAAAAATCTGACTATCGGCTTCACCCCTCCATATGTTGATCTACTACTGTGCCAAGTTTCATTTGATTCTCTTAAGGCGTCTCTGAGAAATGTGTCGGACAAGTTCACGATCTAGAAAAAAATGGAAACCAAAATAGGTGCAAAACTATAATTGCCCAAAACTTTGTTTTTTGCGACTTAATTGCCGATGTTGCTTATTTTGTATATTTTATTACAGTGTGTATTGTGGTTAGAAAATATTTCCAGTACTGACAAATTGTGTCACGGCGCGTAACTGGGTTTTTTAAACGAAGACAAATTTAATTCAGTAATTGTGTTATTTATTAAAAGTTTTTATTTGACTATTTCTTTGTATTTAAGGTGACAAAAATAGATACTATGTTTTTTTATGCAGGACAATATTTCAAGTTCTTTTAACCGGACAATAATAACTGCATATCAGTTTTAATTTCTAGACATGTTACATTTTTCTTTTTCAGATTGAGAATCGGAAATCGACTCCTGCTTGGATGATACTTAGAAATGAATTTTATTTTTTATTTTATGTGTATTAAAAATGTTAAAATGTTTATTTCAGATGTTGTTGCAATACAAATAAAAGCAAAATTTATTGTACAAATTTAACTAAAAAGGGTGTATTTTCTGGATTGCAGTAGAAATTAACTAGCAGCATCTGTGCTGTTTTATTTTCACAGTACTTAGTTGGATTTCAGTTTTTGAAGGAAGGAATATTGTGTTTATTATTACAGGGTGATCCGAAACAATGTGTATTTTATACTCTAGTTGAATTAATTGTAACAACAATTATCTTGTTTTTGAAAAAAAATGTTGGCCCTGAAAAGGGTCGTTGAATATAAAAGCCATGGGCAGTCTAAAGATGGCTGAACTCGAAACTCGGTCTGCACTTAGGGCTAAATTACCATATTCTTTTCTGTTGGTCGACGAAGAAGTTCGTTGACTTTTGGTACGACGGTACATCTCTAGGTGTCGTCTTGTCGAACCTCGAGATAAAAGTGGAGTGTGTACTTCTTGATTAACTCTTTCCTTACTGGGTCCATCTCCCTATTAAAGTGTTTTCCACCACCGAACCAGTACCGGAGATTGTCGATCCCAAACAGTTCGGGGAAATGAAGGGGAATTCCCCTTTGATGAAGCATCTACTGCAGCCAACTCTTCTGGCGAAAGATGCTGAGCCAATGCATCTACACTGGCGTCTTGTGCAGCGGATTCTGCTACAGCAGCAAGCATCTGATGTGGTTGGCCTATGGACCTCGTCATCAGCATGTTCATTTTTCCATCAACCCTTTTTAATAGTGCCTCCACTTTAGTCAATCTCTTCGTTGTTGCTCTTTTCTTAGTTGGTCGACTGTCCGCTGGAAGTTTGTAATTGCTGCTCCAAGTGATGCCAACGTAGCGACAAATGAGGCACTGTGCGTAGCTCTAGCCAGCTGAAATGATGGCGATAGTCTAGAAACTGGAGTTAAAATTGGATCTGCTTTTGGCGATGGAAGTCGGTTTGGTTTTGGAGAGGGTAGTGCAATTGCTGTATTTCTTTGAGCAGTCGGTCTTACATGGGATACGACCGACAAAACCCTGGCAAGAGGCTTGCCACATTTTGCAACTTTGGTTCTTGACGGGGGAACCCGGTGCCTTTTTGGAGTTGTGGCTAGTGGTTGAACTGTGCCTCTATGTCAGTTTGGAGGTGTTGCTGGAGATCAAGGAGGCGGAGTGGGTGAACGCGGCGAGTCTGCAGCAGGATCAATAGTGAATTGTGAATTCGCCTTTTCAAGTTTTGTCCTGTCCGACAGGGTGACATAGTCGCCAATAGCAACTGTGATGGCTCTGCTGACCGAAATTGCAGCTACACCCCACTTGACATATTTCGTAAAGTTTTATTTTGCCATCAGTCTTGATGTGCTGCCGTTGCCTCACCATTACGCTGCCGTTTGTTACAAAACGTACAACATAATCGGAAGACTCCTTGGTAAGTTGCCTTAGAGACATTGTGAAAATTTAGTTCATTAACTCGAGAGGAAATGATAATGAACTGTTAAAAACATTCCATTTTATTTCGTCTGAATTAACTGATTAAAAAGAAACACCTTCTTTTCACATCTTGAATAAATTATTAAGTTTTATTGGATGTTAAAATTGCACTATATCACGTGTTGTATATTGCATTTTACGTGTCAAAATGGTTTGCAAATTGTTAGGTACTCCTCGTATGGCTTACTAAGGCGACTCAATGTCTGCAAAACTCGGGTCGAAATGTTTTTCACTTAAATCTAACGGAAATGTTATAATTTGTATTAAGGCCACACCAAATTAATTTCTTGTTCTACGGATTTTTGGCTTGTAAAAATAGGTGCGAGCGAGCGATTTAAAAATTTTAAAATTAAAATTTTTAATTCGTGAAATTCTAAGGCGAACCTCTAAAAACAGAGGCGAGCGATAACTTTTTTTTTTTTTTTTTTTTTTTTTTTTTAGCCAAGTGTTTTGGGGTTTATATTCTTCATGGCAAGTACCATTAACCTACCTTTCAGCATTCTATTGAAAAATCTGTCATCATATGGGTATAAGCTGCTTGCATGTGGTCATTTTTTATTTTCATTTCAATTTATGTACATGTAGATGCATATTGTGTAATTCAACCATGATTGTTCGTATGAATGCTTTCATTAATAAAGTTGCTATATTGTGCTAGTGTCTTTTTGTTTTTTATACATGTAATACAATTGCCTCATGTATGAGCCATATGTTCAATTATAATACATTGTATTGTTAAGAAAAGCACATGTTTGATACAAATACTAAAACTAGTATAAAATGCTTGATTTGGTTATGCTGTATATCAATATTTCTCATCAGCAGCATTCGCATCAAAACATTGGAAGGTCAAAATTCAAAACTATTAAAAATGAAAAGTACTAAAAACCAAATATTTGAATAGTGAAACCAAATCCAGCACCGAGGATATCCACCATGTGCAGTACAACGTAAGGAACTTGGTGTTTTGGAATTTAATAACTACAAAATGCACCAGTAACATTTAAATTGTGACTTTGATAGAATGAGAGAAGGAATGAGGTACCAAAGGGGCATACGAACATGAAAAGCCTGAACTGTTGAAGGCAAAACCAGTAAACAAGAATGATATTGATCAGCCAAGAAACACGAACACACAAAATACAACTACACAATAAACAAGGATTCATCAGAACGCCACTGATGTCCCGCTGGCAGCTATGATTAATATGCATAAATTTGTTTTTCAAAATTTTAGTTTGTATTATCTCTCTTTGTTCAGTATGATGTCTTGAAAAAAAGGTGAACAAGAAAGGTAAACCTAAGTTTTTCAAACGGACAGACATGAAGGATATGACCAATTTGCATGTGCAATATGTAGTACTATTCATAATAAAGCAGTGTACAAAATGTGAAGAAGATGTGAATGGTAGCTTATTCGAAATGGACGAAAATGTTAAGTGTGACAGACAAAAAACAGACCGAAAAACTATATACCCCGCAACAGAAGTTGGCAGGATGTAAACAGTAGGTCAGATTGATCCTAGTATTTTATGCAGAGATAAATTTGAAATCTTGAAACTTCTATTTGTCTCAGTTACCACTATCCTGCCAGATATCAATTTTAAAACTAAAAACTCAAGTAGCGTAAACCTTTTTTAATGTATTCACATGTACTTTAGACTAAGATTGAGGGAACTGAAAGGTTCTAAACATTTTGACTTAAAATGCCTTCAAAATAAAACAAAAATGTTCAATTTAATTACTGAAACACTCTTAACGTTTTGCTTTTTTTGAAACAAATTTTTTCCCCCACGTTTTTGTGTCTTTTCCATTGCTCCTGCAAGTTTCACAGATAGGCCTGACAACAGAATATTGTTCATACAGTCCTGCTATGTATGGATGATTATCGTCAAGGAGATCATCGGCAGAACCACACTGAATGCAGACTGGCGGAAGGTAGTGTTTTAAGGAAGCAGAATAGTATGTGGTTTCGATTCCAGAATTGCAGGAAATTCCTTCTCTAACAACCATGCCAACTTCATCAGAGTCATCTTGGACCAATGCATCACCACATGTGTAGAATGACTCCTCTTTTATCCGAAGTATCAGTTCATCCTAGAATAAGGGTGGAAATCATTTCAAATATACAAAATGTTAATATTCCAGAATTCCTTATACCCGTGATGATTTTTCTCAAATTTACAATACCGGTATAAAATATAGAAGTATTTAACATGTTCAAAAAAGTTTTTTTGTGTGTATTATGTCCATATTTGCCAAAAACACAGTCACTCCACATCTTTTATTTTTCTTTGAATGTGTAAATACATGTACATGTACATTTATATGAACAAATTGTTGTGTCATGCACATAATTTCAATTACATGTCATTAAACATTGTAAATGTCTATTCTTAACAAAAATTGAAATTAAAAAGTTTGTTTTTGCCTGCAAATACGATGTCTCCCCCATTTCTCCCAACTAATATGCACAACTAAACATGATGTCCTATAAGTTGAAAATTTTGGTCAGTAGTTTCAGAGGAGCTACGATGACAAACTTGGTGACAGACCAACAGACAGGATGAAAACAATATGGGGGAGACATTATTCTTACATATGGACAAATAACAGTATCTTCCACAACTTTTTTTGTGTGTAGCAAATTTTATACCTGCTCTCTTGTCAATTTCTTCTCAGCAAATGTGCACCGAGGTTTGGAGCATTCACTACAAAAGATAACATCCCTAACTTTAACATTCTTGAACAAGTCTCTGCGTAGTTTATCATTCACATTTTCTTCTGCATTATGAGTGGCTCCTGGTCTATGCTCCTCTTTATTATTCTGGCCATAGAGCTGCAAAGGAATTTGTATATATTTAAATTAAATCAGAAAAACAAAAACACTTAGTGCTTCATCAAATACAAATACAGGTATTAAGACACAGTGCGCAAAAAGACAATTGAGAGCTTCTGAACTGCCACGAAAGCAGCAGCTCCCTTCCGATGCGCCTATACCAGTATTGGTCCTGCATCGTATTTATTCAGAACAAAATGATTACATTGAAAGGAATATTAGTATTTTTAATCGGAATGTGTACGGTGTAGGTCACAGTAACCGGGATGCTGACCTTATTCAATTGTATACACGTGTACTAAGTCTGATTGTCCTACAATATATACATGTAGTTGGGATATGAACCTGGACAGAAATTGAAACTCGGAAACTGGGGATACGCCAATACATGTAACTTCTTTGAGATGAACTGATCTATTAAAAATGAGGTTTTCAAATTTAAGGAATGCCTCTATGAAATATGGATGTATGTCAATAAATAATTCTGTCTCATGCATGTCCCCTGTGTATGTCCATGACACAGTACTAGAGACCTCTACAAGTATATCTAGTTTTGATTTCATGTGTTTTTGTAGATTGACAAATTTAAAGTTAAGAAACTACATGTATACATTTTTTGTAGCTACAGGAATACAATGTACTGTATATGACTTGTGTAACATTCTCACCTCTGTGAATGACATGTACTGATTATTCTCTCCAGGCAAAGGAACTGGGAGAAAATGGAGATCCTCAAACTTATTCTCTGGCATCCTTGGTGGATTCATGGTACAGTAGGCACACGAGTTACATTTTTTCAGTTGGAAGGAATAATGGGTACTGTTGGCATGTTGGTCCATGAAATCCTGAAATCAAAATATATTTATAAAATATTAAAACAAAACATTAAATAACATGCTTTGTGGTACTGAAAAAAGAAAGTAATGTTTACAAATAGATTTACATGTAAAAACAGTATTATAATATTACAGATTTTGATTTGTCACAGTGTTTTGTTTTGTCTTCTATACTGAATTTGACATGCTGAATTATCATTGGCAATTCGATGTGACGGGTGTGTTGCAAGAAGCAGGAACTGCTAACTCTTCCAGAGCACCGGATTACGACACAAGTTTGCATTGTCAATTGATGTTTAATTGGTTTTTGTGCTGTTTTCCTTTTGTGTTAGCCGATTTGTCTTGGGTCTTTTGGACTTTTGACATTGGAATACCCATTGGTGCCTCTGCTTATTTAAAATCAATGTAATAAAATAAAAGGAAGGATATAGAGTTGACATGCATAAGACAAAACTCACACAAATACAAAGATTTATATAAAATACTAAAAGTTAGGGGACCACCATTTGATTCTGAGGGGGGGGGGGGTGTGGCAGTTTCAGCCGAGACAGATTATTAATTTTCAAAATCGTTAGGACCAGAATATTTATTTTCCGCTATGTAATAATATTTATGTTTTACAAACAATACTTAATACAGCAAGGATCATCTTGGAACAGATTATTTATTTTCTTCAAAACAGAGGCCAAATTATTTATTTCCCACATTTTTCAGGCCAAATTATGAATTTTCAAAAACTGCCAGGCCTCCTCCAAAATTAAATGGTCGTCCCCTTACCAATTGCTACTTCGTATTAATGTAAGCTCACAGTCTACAAACTACATATTCATATTTTTTTTGGGGGGGGGAGGGTAGTATGTTCAATGCTATTGAATACCTGCACTTGTTTAATCTTACGGATTTCACCACTTGTCATATCATCCTTAACCTTAACATTCAGTATCTGGTTGATAGGGTCTAAGGCGTCAGAGATGTCATCTTCAGAGACCCCCTTATACGTAATTAGGGGCTCCTCTTTAAATGTCATTCTGCCAAATCTGGCATTTACAACATCTACAACACTGTTGATAGAATGTTCGAAAGCTTCCCGGAATCCTGTTTTGATGATAGATAGGTTTCTGACAGCATTAAGGGTAGACTTGTTTTTAACTGCCTTTTCAAACTCTTCAGGCATTTCATTTCTAGACAGAGCACAGTGTTGTAAAGCAAGGTTTAAAATCGACATGCACCTCTCTGCTGGGTTCATCCAACAATGATTTGGTGCTGTTCGTATGGCAATCAGCATATCCAAATCTAATGCGATGAATAATTGAACTAGAGATAGTTTCACCGTCTCAAAGGTGACTCTGTGATCCGGTCCTCCATCCGTCATCAGGCAAAGTATTGGCGTTTCTAAATCAACGTCATTTTCCGAGTAGTGGTCTCTTAAAATTCTGGTTAATTCAACTGCATGCCTATACGGGGTCGAAGCCTGGAAAACTTTATCCTTTGTTGTTACAAATATTTGTCCATTAAAGAAACTGTCATTTGCATTTCTCGGTATTTCGCTGACAAATGCTACTGAGGGGACTAGACCGCCAAGATGAAAATCATGATCTGCTGCCACAAGTTTTGGTCCCTCAGCAGGGGTCATAACTTTGTTATGGCCCCGAACGCCTGTGCTGATAGGTATTCCTGGCTCACCAACTGGCACAATCGCTTTGTCATCTAAACACACAAAAGTTGTGTACTTTTTGTTCAACACGCAGAATTCTTTTAAATATTTAAAAGTTGTCGCTACATATCTAGCATCTGGATGCGAAACTCGTGCCTGTCTAGTTTGAACTCGAAATTTAACATTGAATCTTCCAGAATACTTTAATGCTGACATTTGAAAGCAACTATTTGGTTGAAATTGTAGTCTCAAAGTTTCTGTCGATGGAATAGGAGTAGATGGGGGTAATCGTTTAGAAACTTGGCTCCTAAGATCTTCTATTGAAATTGCCATAGGTAAATACAGTTCTTGTCCATGTCGTCTTTCATTCACCTGAAGAAGTTGTTCATCAAAATATTTTCCAACCTCCTCGAAAAATTCCCCAAACTTACTATCAATATCCTTCCCGTTCATACTTCTAAAATCTAGAAGAATGTCTGGGTCATCACTGTTCATCAACTGTTCAACAACCCGCTCATCCACCTTAGCTTGCTTGGAGGATTCAGCTGTTACTTCGCATCCAGAAAGCTCGAAAAACATGCTGCGTAATACAGATCTAGGTGCCTTTACCAATTTGCAATACCTATTAACAAAGTCTCTTCTCATTGACCGTGTCGAGAATTTTGGCAATGTGTTGTTGATTTTATTTACGATTTGAATGTTTTTGGTTTCATTTACGTCTTTATTGGGCACTTTCCATAAGAAATTTAGAGTACCTATTGATCCACCATATGCCATTCTATACAGCATAATGGGAACTTCTAGCTCCAGGTTTTTTATGTAGGTCCTTCGTTTTACTCTGTCTTCTGGAGCGTATTTATCCACATCTATGAACTGATAATCTTTGATCAATCTTAAATCAGCTTCAAGTGCCTTGTAACAATCTTTACTGGATGACGTCAGAGGGATATGTTGTAAAGATGTGTCTGCCTCAAATGAACGACGAGGAGCATCACTTGATTGGTAACTTTGTTTATGCTTTATATTGTCCTTGTCTAGTCTACTTTTATATTTTGTGATACATGCAAGAAGTTGCTCAATATCTTTGCTCATGTTTTTGTTTCTTGATGATGACATGGAGGGAAATGACAAAGCTTTTGACAAATCAACAGCCAGTTCATTCAATCTTTCAGATTTAACAAGAGGTGGTCTATGATGGAATTTCGTGTATTCATTGTACCCCTGAAATTTCTCAAAAACTTTTGGAACATGACATGCACTCTCCTTCAGTTTATCATGCACATGATCTATGTACCATAGGGCATCCCTCAATGATTTTGCAACAAAATTAGCAGTATCAGCACAATCTTGAGTCCACCCACAACCCTTTGATTTAAATAAGTCAATAATGTCAACAAGGAGTTTCTGCGGACCAGATAGACTTTTTTCGCCTTCTTTTGGTTTGTCGGGCAGAATTATATTAGCCCTACCACCCATGAGAATATCAAAAGCATTAGTACTACATGCAGTACGGGTATTTGATGTGCTGGGTAAAGCTACATTTAAAGCAGGGTTAGCAGTGCAGTTAATAATGAAGTCAACAAACTTACATCCCAACGATGTTGTTAGCTCTACCACATCCATTTCAGAGCTATTGGCCGCTATGTAAGGTGATTGGGTCTTCTCTCTGAGGCGAGTAATATTGTCGTGCGTGAAATTGACGTGAATGTTATTTTTATTTTCTATCGCTTGTCTGAATAACTGAATGAACGTGCCTCCCGCAAAGGAAATAGCCGTGTTGTGCAGCACGCTTGTACCATTTTGACGGGTGATGCTCACCACGAATATCGGCATTTCTTAAACTTGTTTGTAGACTTTTCAGAAGTTAATCGTGATCAATTATTGTCTCTTTTACGTAAACTAATTTTTGTTTGTGATCAAAACGTCTTCGCGATCGGGATCGTCAAAAAAAAAAATATATATATATAAAGAAAATCAGATGCGGGAAATTTTCCGGATTTCATTTCAAAGTGCGGAAAGCGGGAAATTTAAAATTAAAAAGTCGATATCGAAAATATAAGTGCGGGCGGGTCCGTCGAACAAGAAATTAATTTGGTGTGGCCTAAGATTGGAAAAAGTTGCAAAAGCAAGTTTATGTGACTGTACATGTATGCATCAATCAAAAAACCGAGTCATTCTTTGTTTATTCTTAATTTGTCTTAGACCGAACTTTAAAATTCCCAAATCTGAAAATATATAGTCTAAATGTAATGGCTTCTTTAAATATCAAAAGGAATAAATTAGTCACGATTACCTTAGTACAAATTAGTCCATAACAATATCGCTACTTGTTTGTTTTAAGTAACGCGATTATATACAGTGAAATAAAAAACGATCGTAATTTATCATTTGTAAAAACATTTAACAAAACAAACAATTCAATTTATTGAACTAAATTATGCCATTATTTTACTCAATTATAACTTATTAGTAAAAGCCAAATTAATTAAAGGTAACAAATTAAGCACTGCAAATGAGACAAACAATTAATGTTATTATGTAATTGAGAAATTTCGATGTTTTTGTAAAATGTATGGTCATTTTTCAAAGATTATCTCTGTATGTACTAGACTGTACGGTACGGTGTGAACATAAAAAACATATACATTTAAAAAATCAGATTCGGGAGGGATTTTGTCAGCCTATGCTAAATTACACGCAATGAATATTGTCCGGGGGAATTCTGTCCTTCACTCGATCATTCTGTAATCCTATTAAAAAAGAGAAAATATTTTATAAGAACATATCTTTAAAACCAGTTAATGTACATGTGTAAACGGAAATAATTTGTTATATTAACGATTATTGACACAAATGGTTAGCTTACAGTGTAGAATGCATATTCTTTTGAAAAAGGTGAACAGTTTTTAAATGTAGTAATCCTTACGTAAAAGCAAGCCACGTAGGCCCTCTCTTTTCAATAAATTTAATCTTTTCTAATTAATTTCTACCGATTGTTTCCCTCGGTGTCGATGCGAGATGTCGAGATAATTAAGGACTGTCTGACGAAAGATCCACCTACTTAAAGCAGTCGCATACACAAGGAGTTGAAGGCAGATGGTGCAACTTTCAGTCTATCAACAACAATAAGAGCAATAGATGCTGCAGGATTTACCAGTTCTACCCCCAACCCCCTCGTTATGCTCAAATGGTCACGGACGTCAACAAAATCCGGCTCACGGAATTCTGCAGGAAGCCTTTTTCCGACAACGAAGGTTTTGACAACGTCATCTTTTCCGATGAAAGTGCAATACAGTTACACCAAAATAAGTTGAAAATATATGGACCAAAAGGTTTGCTACCTTCATCTTTACCTAAACCGAAGCATCCAGTGAAGATCAACGTGTGGGCAGCAATAAGTCGCAGAGGTCCTACATAAATCACAATTTTTGAAGGAATCATGGAGAAGGAATTTTTTACTAACAACATCCTGAGGGACAATCTGCAGTTCATGGAAACGTAATGGAATCAATTGTTGGACAGACTGGCCTTCAGAGAGCCCCGATCTAAATCCCATTGAGATGGTCCAGAACCAGATGAAATGACATGGCTAGGCTTGAACCAATGTCAAAGGATGAGTTAGTGCACTGCATTATGGACTTCTGGAGGTCGATGACAACCGAGTTGTGCAACAGGTATATCGATCACATCTTTAAAGTTGTGCCTGTATGTGGGCTCGTGAATGGAGCAGCCACAGCTCACATTCCGAATCATCTGTTTCGAGAATCATCACCCCGTGTGGGCCCCGGGGCACAGGAGAATAGGCCCACGGCTTCCTCGGCCTGCAGTAAGAGTCTGCTAACAGAGGCAACACTTGCCGTGTGTTGCGACCCGTGTCGATTACAGGACGGGATTTCAGTAGGCCGGGTAAACGGTCCCGATAACTTACTGAACCCTTACTTTTTCTAGACGGGAAATCGAGTTAGCCCTGACTTCGATGAATCGGCATGTCACGTCTTGCCCTTTGTGAATCCTTATCATTTAAGCTACTCTATTACATTTTTCCTTCAAACTGTTCAATGAAATGTATGTACCATTTAATAGACGGCTTCCTTACAGGATTTGCAAAGAAGGCGGTTGCTGAAGGGCAAAGCTTCCTCAGCTTTATAGAGGCGACATGTTTGCCGTGTGTTGCAACCCGTGATGGTGGAGGAAGGGATCCTGGTGGTTGAGAAATCACTCTCTGCTGCATCCATTAGTGCGGGTCGGCGGGTTTGATTTTCAATACACCACTTTGGCCCTGACTTCAACTAGACGGGAGACCGGATGGACCCGGTTCGGTCAATCGGCTGGTCACGCCGAGCCCTTAACAAGCTTGTCGTCATTTCTCCTGTCACTTGATTATATCTTGTGAATTTCAGTTGCAAAATTGTTCAGTTACAAGCTGTTAAGAAGGCGGTGGCTCATGGGTCAATCGAGTAGATAGAGTTTCGAACGGTTGTTTCGCCAGTTAATTCTGGCACGAAGCTTGCGTTCGTGAAGAAATTCATCTATTTGAGTACACCACCCTTGGAACACCTGATGCTTTCTGCTGGCGATCCGCAGACACCAAGCATCGCCCCTGTTGGCACTCCGTGGCGGGTGGGTGACAAGGGTGGTGAACTTCATTCTTTTAACATGGCTTCCAAAACATTTACGCAAACAGGTTCTAAAAAAAGAAAAAATGACATTTCGCTTGAAGAAATAGTTGATGATGATCACTTTTCACGTTTTATTGTTTTGTCTAGTAAAGATTCTAACAAACCACTATCAAAAATTTCTCCTTTCGTCATCGGAAAAACTATTAAAGGGTGTGCAGGAGATGTTAAAAACGTAACAAAAATGAAATCCGGATCAATTCTTATTGAAGTTTCAAAAAAACAACAATCTTTAAATTTACTGCAGCTCAATAAAATTCTCGATTTAGAAATATCTTCCACTCCTCACAGAACATTAAATTCTTGTCAAGGGATCATTCATTACAGAGACGATGATCTCTCTGAACTAACCGACGAGGAAATTTGTGAAGAACTCAAACCTCAGGGTGTAACAAAGGTAAAAAGATTCATTGCCAAGAGACAAGGTATTCAGGTAAAACTGAATACCTTTCTGCTCAATTTTAATTCTCCATCTGTCCCTCAGTCTATCAAAATTGGACTATACAGCGTTAAAGTCAGCGCATTTATACCAAATCCTGTGCGCTGCTTTAAATGCCAAAAATTTGGTCATGGCAAGGGACAATGTAGAGGCTCCTTGGTATGCTTTAACTGTGCAGAGGTAGGGCATGAGGGCTTTACCTGCACAAACAACCCAAAGTGTGCCAATTGTGGTGAAGCCCACATGTCCTCCTCAAAAGATTGTCATCATTTTAAAAAAGAAAAGGACATACAAAAATTGAAAACAGAAAGGAACATCACTTACCCTGAGGCTCGTCGTCTCTTTAGTTCAGTGAGTAATCCATCGTCTTCTGTAATGTCATATGCCAGTGTGACGAAACGCGTTTGCGTTACTTCTGAAACGCAAACCATGATCACCTGGCCTATAGATCAGAAAGACCCAACAAGACAACCGGCTCAAACCACTGATAAAATAATTACATCATCTCGAAAATCTTCTGCATCTCAAACTTCTACGCCTTCGGCATCTACTACTTCTTCAACACCTTCTCAATCCTCAACTAATTCTTCAAGCAGTCCCAAAAAAAATTCAAACATTAAGACCAATCCAAATACAAAATCTTCTAACTCCAATTCAAATTCAAATAAAAACTCAAATCAAAAAGGAGATCGTACTCCAAAACTGCTGCGGGATCCCATTAAGGTCCACAACAGGTTTGGAAGTCTAGATCATCTAGACACTACTATCTGGGGCGATCCCATGGATACACTACCCCCAGATACTGGATCTAAAAGTAGATCCCCCAGCAGAAGCCGGCGGAATAGCCCCAAAAAACCTGTCAACTATTCCCCTATTCGCAGACCATAATGGATACAATAATACAATGGAATTGTCGAGGTCTCAAGATTAACTTTCTAGAAATTACTTTATTAGTTCAAGCCTTTCTTCCTGTTGCATTTTGCCTTCAAGAATCCCATCTAAAACGAAGTGATAACATATCTTTAAAAAACTACTCTTTATACAGCACATATGTAGATGAGAATGATAGAGCTGCTGGCGGCTCTACCATTCTTGTAAAAGATCAAGTTCTACATAGCCCTGTAGATCTCAAAACTGATCTTCAGGCGGTTGCTGTTAGAATATCTTTAGACAAAACGATTACCTTATGCTCTGTGTATATCCCTCCGAATTCTTCATTAAATTTAAATCAATTGAAACATCTTACTGATCAGCTTCCGGCCCCTTATATATTACTTGGGGACTTCAACGGACACAACCCTTTATGGGGCAGTAACACAATAAACGATAAAGGTAAAATTATTGAAGGCTTGATGGATCAGGAAGATCTGTGTATTCTTAATGATGGAACCAATACATATTTACATCCTGGGAATGGATCATATTCGGCTATTGATCTTTCAATAGCAGACCCTTCTCTGTTGCCCGATTTCTCATGGAAAGTCCATGACGATCTCTGTGGCAGTGATCACTTTCCCATTATCTTGGAATCTTTACACTCTTCAAACACAGAACGAGTCGCTCGGTATAAATTTGGCAAGGCCAATTGGCCTCTATTTGAACAACTCTGTATAGAGAGACTTAACTCGGATGCTTTTGAAGCTGTTTCTGATCCTATTTTAAAATTCAATGAAACACTTATTTCAATTTCTGATGAAACAATTCCTAAGACCTCGACAAATCCAAAACATCCTAGTAAACCATGGTTCGATGACAGCTGTGAGGACGCTATTAAAGACCGGAAAAAAGCCGAACGACGCTTTAATAAACACCCAACTCAAAATAATCTTAACCATTTCCGAATTTTTCGAGCGAAAGCTCGCAGGGTAACGAAACAAAGACGACGCACCTCTTGGCGTAACTTTGTTTCTAAACTAAATAACCATACCCCCATGAATAAAATTTGGAACATGATTCGTAAAATTAAAGGTAAAAACAGTAAAGCAAATGTCCATCATTTAAAGGATGGACAAGACTTGTTAACATCAGAGTCAGACATATCAAATAAATTGGCCGAAACATTTGCAACACACTCCTCTGCTGAAAATTATCATCCCAATTTTCAGCGGATCAAAATTCAAAAAGAAAAATCAAAACTTAATTTCCAGTCAAACAATTTTGAAGATTATAATAAACCTTTTTCTTTGGAAGAGCTAAAAACTTCATTGAAGAAATCTCACGATACTGCATGTGGTCCAGATGACATCCATTATCAACTTCTCAAACATCTGCCACAATCTTCTCTCCAATGTCTTCTGAATCTTCTCAACAACATTTGGGAAACGGGTGACTTACCATCTATTTGGAAAATGGCCACTGTTGTGCCTATTCCAAAACCAGGCAAAGATCACTCGGAAGCGTCCAACTATCGGCCTATAGCCCTCACGAGCTGTCTTTGTAAAACCATGGAAAGGATGATCAACGATCGCCTTGTCTGGTTTTTAGAATCGAACAACCTAATCTCGAATATCCAGTGTGGATTCAGACAAGGTCGTAGTACTATTGATCATCTGGTGCGTTTCGAAACATATATTCGAAACGCATTTGCCAAAAACGAACATGTTGTGTCTATCTTTTTCGATTTAGAAAAAGCATATGACACAACATGGAAATATGGGATTTTAAAAGATCTTTTTGATAAGGGGTTGAAAGGTAGACTTCCTACCTTTATCTCAAACTTTTTATCTGACAGAGAATTTAAAGTTAGGGTCAATTCTACGTTATCTGACCCTTTTGTACAGGAAATGGGTGTTCCCCAGGGCAGCATCCTTTCTGTCACTTTATTTAGTATTAAAATTAATAGCCTTGCTCAAGTTTTAAAAGATAATATTGATGGTTCTTTATATGTTGACGACTTCCTCATATGTTACCGAGGGAAAAATATGAATAATATCGAACGTCAGCTGCAGTTGTGTTTAAATAGAATAGAGAAATGGGCTATGGAGAATGGTTTTAAATTCTCCACTGCAAAAACTGTTGGGATGCACTTTTGTAATAAACGTAAGATGCATCCTGATCCCGAATTAAAATTATATAATAATCCTATTAAAATTGTAAAAGAAACTACTTTTCTTGGTCTCATATTTGATTCAAGGCTAACCTTTCTTCCCCATATCAAAATGTTAAAAAATAAATGCCTTAAAGCATTAGATATTTTAAAAGTCGTATCCAGCGCCGACTGGGGTGCTGAATGCGATGTTTTACTCAATCTATATAGATCGCTGGTTCGATCGAAATTGGATTATGGTTGTTTTATTTATGGTTCTGCTCGCAAGTCATATGTCAAAATCCTTGATACTATCCACCATCAAGGATTGCGACTGTGCCTTGGAGCTTTCAGAACTTCACCTGTTGGGAGTTTATATGTAGAAGCAGGTGAGCCTTCTTTGTATCAAAGAAGAATAAAGCTCGCTTTGCAATATGCAACCAAATTAAAGGCATATCCTGGCAACCCCGCCCACGACTGTGTTTTCAAACCTCTTTATCAAAACATTTTCGAAAAACATCCAAACAAAATTCAACCTTTTGGCCTCCGAATTAAATCTCATTTGAAAAATTCCGGTATGAATTTAGATGAAATTGCTGCAATCGAAATCCCGCATAGTCCCCCGTGGTTGAACCCCAAACCGATATTTATTTATGATTTAAGAAAACATAAAAAGTCCGACACAAACCATTTATTAATACAACAACATTATGCAGAAATTAAATCTTGTTACCCTGACTATAGTACTATTTACACAGACGGGTCAAAGGACGGTGATAAAGTCGCCTCGGCCGCTGTCTCCGGAGAGCGTGTTGAAACTCGCCGCCTTCCGTCTACCTCATCTGTATTTACAGCAGAGGCGCAGGCTATTCTTCTTGCGATGAAAATAGTTGCTTCGTCAGGCGAATGCAAATTTATTGTATGCTCCGATTCCCTGTCTTGTCTACTGGCTATTGAAAATTTCAAAATTAAAAATCCTTACATTTTAAAAATTATTCAAATCTACAAATCACTTGTTGCTTTGGGAAAAGAAATTATTTTCTTCTGGATTCCCAGTCATGTCGGAATCCGTGGAAACACAGTCGTGGATCAGGAGGCTAAAAATGCACTAAAGGATACCATCATTAACTGTAGTATTCCTTTTACCGATTTTAAACCGTTAATTTTTAAATATATTTCTAATTTGTGGCAGAGTGGTTGGGATCTCCAAGTTCATAATAAACTTCATGAGATCCAGCCACTACTGCACACAAATAATTTTAAATGTTTTAGAGGTCGAAGAGACCAAGTTGTTTTAACAAGATGTCGTCTTGGTCATACCAGGACGACACATAGTTATATTTTAAACAATGAGCCACGACCCGAATGTGTGCCATGCAACAGTCCATACACCATTAAGCATGTCTTGATGGACTGTGTGGACGTGGCCCACATTCGGGAACGTTTCTATAGTGCAGATACGTATTTTAATTTATTTAAAACTGTCGCAGGCGACACAATTTTAAAGTTCTTAAAGGAAATTAATTTATTTAATAAAATTTAATTTCACTATTAATTGTGATACTTCATATTTTTTATTGTTTTAACTACCATTTTTATCTGTGTATATTCTCATTATTGTATGAGATCACGTTTTAGTATAAGGAGGCATGACGTTCTACTAATTTAAAAATTATGGTTTTCACGTCCTGAATATAGCTGAAATATTGCTTGCTGGACGTTAAACATCAATCAATCAATCAATCAATCGAGAATCATCTCGTGGGAAGAGCATACGCTACTTCAGTGATTAGACGAGGGAGAACGGCGAGGTGTTGCAGAAAATATCTGCCGTTCGGCAGTAAGACTGTAGTGCAAAATAAACGGTCCTTTTCAGGACCACATATCTTATTCAAAAAGAGTCTATATTGTTGTTAAGATCGAGTTATGAACAAATGGACATAACTTAATCATGTAAATTACGACAATTTTACAAATATATACTATAAAATTTCATCTTCATGCACATTTATCGAAAAATTCAGACCGTAAATGCAGCTCAATTCCGTTGAATAAATACATGCATTACCTTTACAGTATAAAAGGTGTTAGCTTTTAATAACTAAATCCATTTTAATTACTTTTATTAGGTACGTTTTATTTTAAAAGTATATTGTTATTAGTAGTGTCAGCCCAAATTAAGAAATATTTTCAGGCGTATAGTTATAGAAAAAAACGTTATATAGAATTTACGTTGTTAGGGGGAGGGGGTGTCTTTTACGTTCTACACCGACAAACTTGATGCCCTTGGTCGGACGGTCATGGAATTTACATGAGTGATCAATTACTTATAGCTTTAGGTTGTATAATTAACGTTGGCGAGTTTCGCCTGGTTAAAACTCGGTGGTCCAAGTGTAAATGTCATTTCCTTTTTGGAAAATTAAAAATTTTTAAACTTTAATCGCCCGAGTCCAACTGTCGTGATTAAGTATTGTGTTTCCTCGCCAGGTATTAATAAAGCAGAAGGTTACACGATTCTTTCATTCGTTCATTGTATTTGTCTTCTCTTTAAAGTACCCCGTGTGGGACCCGGGGCACAGGAGAATAGGCCCACGGCTTCCTCAGCCTGCAGTAAGAGTCTGCTAACAGAGGCAACACTTGCCGTGTGTTGCTACCCGTGTCGATTACAGGACGGGATTTCAGTAGGCCGGGTAAACGGTCCCGATAACCTACTGAACCCTTACTTTTTCTAGACGGGAAATCGAGTTAGCCCTGACTTCGATGAATCGGCATGTCACGTCTTGCCCTTTGTGAATCCTTCTCAATTTAGCTTTTCTATTACATTTATTTCTTTTCAAACTATTCCATGAAATGTATTAACCAGTTGATAGACAGCTTCCTTTAAGGATTTACAAAGAAGGCGGTGGCTGAAGGGCAAAGCTTCCTCAGCTTTATAGAGGCGACATGTTTGCCGTGTGTTGCAACCCGTGTCGGTGGAGGATGGGATCCTGGTGGTTGAGAGATCACTCTTTGCTGCATCCATTAGTGCGGGTCAGCGGGTTTGATTTTCAATACACCACTTTGGCCCTGACTTCAACTAGACGGGAGACCGGATGGACCCGGTTCGGTCAATCGGCTGGTCATGCCGAGCCCTTAACAAGCTTGTCGTCATTTGTCTTATAACTTAATTATATCTTGTGAATTTCAGTTCTAAAATTGTTCAGTAACAAGCTGTTAAGAAGGCGGTGGCTCATGGGTCAATCGAGTAGATCGAGTTTCGAACGGTTGTTTCGCCAGTTAAGTCTGGCACGAAGCTTGCGTTCGTGAAGAAATTCATCTATTTGAGTATACCACCCTTGGAACACCTGATGCTTTCTGCTGGTGATCCGCAGACATCAAGCATCGCCCCTGTTGGCGCTCCGTGGCGGGTGGGTGACAAGGGTGGTGAACCGCATTCTTTCAACATGGCTTCCAAAACAACAAGTATAACAGGTTCCAAAAAAAGAAAAAATGAATGTCCTCTTGAAGAAGTTGTTGACGAAGATCACTGGCCAAGATTTATTGTCTTATCAAGTAAAGACCAAAATAAACCACTTTCCAAAGTTTCTCCTTTTGTTATAGAAAAATCGATCAAGGGCTGTGCAGGAGACGTAAAAAAGTCACCAAAATGAAATCCGGCTGTCTTCTTGTTGAATGCTCTAAAAAACATCAATCCTTAAACTTACTTAAATTAAATAAAATTATTGAATTGGAAATTTCGGCCTCTCCCCACAGAACTTTAAACTCAAGTCAGGGAATCATTCATTATAGAGATGATGACCTCGCTGAACTGACCGATGAAGAAATATGTTCAGAGTTGCAGCCTCAGGGTGTAACGAAAGTTAAAAGATTTATTTCAAAGAGAGACGGTGTTCCGGTCAAATTGAACACATTTCTGCTAAACTTCAATACTCCCACTGTCCCCCAATCAATCAGAATAGGTCTCTGTGGTGTTAAAGTCAGCGCATACGTTCCAAACCCTGTGCGCTGCTTTAAATGTCAAAAGTTTGGACATGGCAAGGGACAGTGTAGAGAAACGCTGATATGTTTTAAATGTGCAGAAGTCGGGCATGAGGGCTTTGCCTGCACTAATACACCAAAATGTGCCAATTGCGGTGAAGCCCACATGTCCTCGTCGAAAGACTGTGTACACTTTAAAAAAGAAAAGGACATCCAAAAGTTGAAAACTGAAAAAAACATCAGCTACCCTGAGGCTCGTCGACTGTTCAGTTCGGCGAATGCATCATCTCCTTCGGTGTCATATGCCAGTGTGACCAAACGCGTTTATACTACATCTGGAACGCAAACAATGATCACCTGGCCTATTGATAAAAATGACCCTGAAAGACTGCCAGTTGAAACCAGTGACAAAATTATTACACCATCCCGAAAATCTTCAACATCCCAAACTTCTTCGTCTTTGAAATCCACCCAATCTAAAACGTCAACATCTTCTTCAAGCAGCCCCCAAAAAAATTTAACAGCAAATTCTACCAAAAAACCTACATCAAATAATCCAAAACCTAAGGAAACCAAGAAAAGCGACCGAACTCCGAAATCTATGAGAGACCCTGTGCAGGTCCATGATAGGTTCGGCAGTTTGGATGACATATGTAACGAGACAATTTGGGGCGATCCAATGGATACTACGGGATCGCACAGTCGGTCTCCCAGTCGAGACGGACAAGGGAGAACACAACGAAAAATTAGTATCTCCCCCATTCGTCCTCCAAAATAATGGACAGAATCATTCAGTGGAATTGTCGAGGTCTTAAGATTAATTTTCTTGAAATCACATTATTAGTTCAAGCCTTTCTTCCTGTTGCATTTTGCCTCCAAGAATCCCACCTAAAACGAAGTGATAACATATCTTTAAAAAACTACTCTATATACAGCACATATGTAGACGAAAATGGTAGAGCTGCTGGCGGCTCTACCATTCTTGTAAAAGATCAAGTTTTACATAGCCCTGTAGATCTCAACACTGATCTTCAGGCGGTTGCTATTAGGATATCTTTAGACAAAACGATTACTTTATGCTCTGTGTATATCCCTCCGAATTCTTCATTAAATTTAAATCAGTTGAAACATCTTACTGATCAGCTTCCGGCCCCTTATATATTACTTGGGGACTTCAACGCACACAACCCTCTATGGGGTAGTAACACAATAAACGAAAAAGGTAAAATTATTGAAGGCTTAATGAATCAGGAGGATCTGTGTATTTTTAATGATGGAACCAATACATATTTACATCCTGGGAATGGATCATATTCGGCTATTGATCTTACAATAGCAGATCCTTCTCTGTTGCCCGATTTCTCATGGAAAGTCCATGACGATCTCTGTGGCAGCGATCACTTTCCCATTATCATGGAATCTTTACACTCTTCAAACACAGAACGAGTCGCTCGGTATAAATTTGGCAAGGCCAATTGGCCTCTATTTGAACAACTCTGTATAGAACGACTGAACTCGGATACTTTTGAAACCATTTCTGATCCAATTTTAAAATTCAATGAAACACTTATTTCAATTGCTGACGAAACTATTCCTAAGACCTCGACAAATCCAAAACATCCTAGTAAACCATGGTTCGATGACAGCTGTGAGGACGCTATTAAGGACCGGAAAAAGGCCGAACGACGCTTTAATAAACACCCAACTCAAAATAATCTTAACCAGTTCCGAATTTTTCGGGCGAAAGCTCGCATGGTAACGAAACAAAGGCGACGCACCTCTTGGCGTAACTTTGTGTCTAAATTAAATAACCATACCCCTATGAATAAAATTTGGAACATGATTCGTAAAATTAAAGGTAAAAACAGTAAAGCAAATGTCCATCATTTAAAGGATGGACAAGACTTCTTAACATCAGAGTCAGATATATCTAACAAATTGGCCGAAACATTTGCAAAACACTCGTCCGCTGGAAATTATCATCCGGATTTTCAGCGTATCAAAACTCAAAAAGAAAAATCAAAACTTAATTTCCAGTCAAAAAATTTAGAAGATTACAACAAACCTTTTTCTTTGGAAGAGCTAAAAACCTCTTTGAACAAATCTCACGATACAGCATGTGGTCCAGATGACATCCATTATCAACTTCTCAAACATCTGCCACAATCATCTCTCCAATGCCTTTTGAATTTTCTTAACAACATTTGGGAAACGGGTGACTTACCATCTATATGGAAAATGGCCACTGTTGTGCCTATTCCAAAACCAGGAAAAGATCACTCTGAAGCGTCCAACTATCGGCCTATAGCCCTCACAAGCTGTGTTTGTAAAACCATGGAAAGGATGATCAACGATCGCCTTGTCTGGTTTTTAGAATCTAACAACCTAATTTCAAATATCCAATGTGGATTCAGACAAGGGCGAAGTACCATAGATCATCTTGTACGTTTTGAAACGTATATTCGAAACGCCTTTGCCAAAAATGAACATGTTGTGTCTATCTTTTTCGATTTAGAAAAAGCATATGACACAACATGGAAATATGGTATTTTAAAAGATCTTTTTGATATGGGGTTGAAAGGTAGACTTCCTACCTTTATTTCAAACTTTTTATCTGACAGAGAATTTAAAGTTGGGGTAAATTCTACTCTATCTGACCCTTTTGAACAGGAAATGGGTGTTCCCCAGGGAAGCATCCTTTCTGTCACTTTATTTAGTATCAAAATTAATAGCCTTGCTCAAGTTTTAAAAGATAATATTGATGGTTCTCTATATGTTGACGACTTCCTCATATGTTACCGAGGACAAAACATGAATAATATTGAACGTCAACTGCAGTTATGTTTAAATAGAATAGAGAAATGGGCAATGGAGAATGGTTTTAAATTCTCCACTGCAAAAACCGTGGGGATGCATTTTTGTAATAAGAGAAAGATGCATCCTGATCCCGAATTTAAATTACATAATAATCCTATAAAAATTGTAAAGGAAACTACTTTTCTTGGTCTCATATTTGATTCAAGGCTAACCTTTCTACCCCATATCAAAATGTTAAAAAATAAATGCCTAAAGGCATTAGATATTTTAAAAGTCGTAGCCAGCACCGACTGGGGTGCTGAATGCGACGTTTTACTTAATCTTTATAGATCGCTGGTTCGATCAAAATTGGATTATGGTTGTTTTATTTATGGTTCTGCTCGCAAGTCATATGTCAAAATCCTTGATACGGTTCATCATCAAGGATTGCGACTATGCCTTGGAGCCTTTAGAACCACACCTGTAAATAGTTTATATGTAGAAGCAAACGAGCCTTCTTTGTATCAAAGAAGAATTAAACTCGGTTTGCAATATGCAACCAAATTAAAGGCATATCCTGGCAACCCCGCCCACGACTGTGTTTTCAAACCTCTTTACCAGAACATTTTCGAAAAGCATCCAAACAAAATCCAACCTTTTGGCCTGCGGATTAAATCTCATTTTGAGAATTCAGGTATAAATTTAGATGAAATTGCTGCAATTGAAATTCCACATAACCCTCCTTGGTTAAACCCCAAGCCAATATTTATTTATGATCTAAGAAAACATAGAAAATCTGACACAAACCCATTAATTATACAGCAACATTTTGCAGAAATTAAATCTTGTTACCCTGACTATAGTACTATTTATACGGATGGGTCAAAAGACGAAGATAAAGTTGCTTCAGCCGCTGTCTTCGGAGAGCGTGTTGAAACTCGTCGTCTCCCGTCTGCCTCATCTGTATTTACTGCTGAGGCGCAAGCTATTCTTCTTGCGATGAAAATAGTTGCTTCGTCAGACGAGCACAAATTTATGATCTGCTCTGATTCTCTGTCATGTCTTCTTGCTATTGAAAACTTCAAATTTAAGAATCCTTATATTTTAAAAATTGTTCAAATTTACAAATCCCTTGTAGCTTTGGGTAAAGAAGTTATGTTTTTCTGGATCCCAAGTCATGTGGGGATCCATGGGAACACGGTCGTGGACGAGGAGGCCAAAAAGGCCTTGAGTAACGATTTAATTAATTGTGCAATACCTTTTACTGATTTTAAAGCACTTATTTTTAAACATATTTCTCGTTTGTGGCAGAGTGGTTGGGATCTAGAGGTTCATAATAAACTTCATGAGATCCAGCCACTACTGCACAAAAATAATTTTAATTGTTTTAGAAGTCGTCGAGACCAAGTTGTTTTAACCAGATGTCGTCTTGGTCATACCAGGACGACTCATAGTTATATTTTAAATAACGAGCAACGACCCGAGTGTGTGCCATGCAACTGTCCATACACACTCAAGCATGTCTTGATGGACTGTGTGGACGTGGCCCACATTCGGGAACGTTTCTATACTGTAGATACTTATTTTAATTTGTTTAAAACAGTCGCAGGCGACACAATTTTAGAGTTTTTAAAAGAAATCAATTTATATAGTAAAATTTAAGTATACTGCTAATGGTGATATTGCATACTTTTTATTGTTTTAATTTAATTTTTATATGTAACTATATTATCATATTATTGTATGAGATCTTGTTTTAGTATTAAGGGAGGGATATAAAACGGTTGTTTGTAATCAAATAAGTTAATTTGTTCTAAGTATCACGTCCTGAATATAGCTGAAATATTGCTTGCTGGACGTAAAACAATCAATCAATCAATCAATCTCTTTAAAGTACCGGTGAAATATTTATACACACGAAAATAGTGGTACACGTTTCCTCTCCGTGTTAATGACTAACACGTATACCAGTTTTTGTCTGCAAAAAAACTGCCTATTTAACTACACAAGACATTTATCCATCACCGATGTGTATTTCCACTCACCTTGTTTTGTATAGATAGATTTCTAACTCAACCAATCAATCGCAATCTAGCATCCAAGTATCGGTCGTACTTCGACCTTAACCTTACATTTGTTTACACAGTTTCACGAGATGGTTCAATTTTGAAAAATAAAGAAATACATTGATACGCAACTAGTCTGACGTAATTTATTCTTGTAATAGTTAATATTTTAATTTCGTTTAAATACTCAATACATGATCATAGTTGATTATTTCGTATAACCTAACTTGGTTTTTCCGCACGTGACTGATTGTGACGTCATAATAAGATGTATTGATGACGTTAAGTATACATGAATTCTTCCGCTAACAACAAGTGACGACACTAAAATTGTGAATTGTAAATATTATTTGATTACTTGTAAAAATATTGTTCTTCATTTTTACTAAAGAATTTAAAATATAAGGTTTGTTTTCAATTGTTGGTTAGATTATTGGAAATAAACGACTTTGGATCGATTTACGCTGCAACATATACCGCTTCGCGGTTTATTCATGCACATGCGTAAACTTGTCTTGAATAGCTCAGTATCTGACCACCATTTTATATTGGCCAATATTAGATTCCATTATACTGTAAAAGATTATAAAGAAAGGGACGATAAACACTCGAACTGTCAAAGGATAAATTGGGATAAAATGTATCAATATCAGGACTACTTAGCAAGAAAGTTTAGTCAATGTAAACTTTCTTATGAAAATGCAAAACAAATAGAAGATGCCATAACTGAAATCAACTCGACTATTAAAATGAGCAATATCAAAATCAGTCCCAAATAAGAAACAGAAAGCACAGGCCTAAGCTGCAAATAACAAAAGAGATGTACATGGCGCTAAAGGTAAAAGGGAGAGTTTGCAAAATGAAAATTTGCTGGAAAACCACGTGATCTGAATAACAACCTGCTTATATTAAGAAGACAACTTCAGTCAAAGAGTTTAAGGAAAGTATGTAAATAAGAAGTTGCAAATCGTCGCATTGAGGAAAGAGAAGAAATATCAATAGATTTATTCATGAAATCAGTGTAAATGATGAGATATTAAAAGATTAGATGTTTTGAATAGTGGAAAATGAATCTGATTGTATGAATTGTGACTACAAGTACTTTAAGAATGTGGATAATAAGGATTACTATCATATAATCGAAATTTACCATGATGACTGGTCTCATAACCCAGTAACATTAAAGGATGTTGAAAATGCAATACAAAATCTGAATAGGAATAAATTGTCTGACATATATGGGATGCTCATTGAAGTGAAATTAAGAAAATCATCTATGACATTATAAATACATCATTTCAATCGGGCTACTTCTCCAATCTATTAAAAATAGGAATACTTACTCCAATATACAAGAATATAGGCGGTACAGTCTGTGCTAAGAACTACACAGGTATCAGCATTACTACTGCTATCTCAATAGTGCCAAAGTACAGACTGAAACAACGCATTAAAAACAAAATATACAACATTCAAAATCCCTTACAACGTGGATTTGATTACAACCGATACAACACAAATTCTGGCCTCGTTAATTGCTTGAAGAGTTTGAGAGAGAATTTTTGGAATGTTAGATGCTAGATCAGCTTTTGATGCTGTTCGTCATACCAACTTGATAAGAAAATTATACCATACTGGAATATCAGAACAGTGTTTTATAATGATTGACAACTTGTATAAAAATGCCTCATCAACAGTAAAATGGAGGAGTAAAATCAGACCCATTTCCAATTCATCAACAGAAAGACAAGGTGGAAACTAAGTGCTGACTTATACAAAGTCTATGTTAAGCAACTGCTGAATATTATGTCAGATTCTGTGTTTTGTTTATGTGTTCCTTCATGTGGTGCTGATATTGCCCTGGCAGCCAAAAAATACCCATCAGAAATTCAAGCACGTCAACAGGTCAATATAGCATATGACTACGTACTTCAGCCATCAAAGAGTGTCATCTTACCAGTTAAAACATGTAACAAACTCAACTTTTGAAATGAAACTAGAACGATGTATAATAAGATCATGACAACATTACAAAGAACATCCCGTATTTGTATCTCTAGAGACACATCTAGCTAGTACAATAGATGAATATGAAAAAAGCAAGAAGAGCGATGTACAGTTTAATGAACACAGGTCTACATGGAGAGAATGGTTTAGACTACTATCAGTCTGCTGAAGACTTACGTGTTTCCAATTCTGCTATATGGTCTCGAAGTTTTAATACCAAAAGAAAAACGTTTGATGTACTAGTAAAGCACCGCAAAAAGATTATAAAACAAGTTCTTTCACTGCCTGCTTCAGTAGCCGACCCTGCAGTTTACATTCTTTCTGGCACCTTCCGGCTGCAGCAGTTCTTAGTCATTTTGGATATATGTAGAGCAGGTAAAAATTCAACAGAATAGAAAGTGGCTGAATGACACCTCTTTTTCAAACCACAGAAACGTCAGAGCTGGATTATTGACAACTATTTTTTAAATATCAACTTTGAGACCCACTACAACTTTTATATGATGAAAGAAACAAAAAGAACCCTGGAAACTAATTGTAAAGAAACATGTAGAAGAGTACTGAAAATTTAAGATCCTAGAAGATTCAAAATTGTATACATATCTTAGATTTTGGGGAAATATATACATAATTGGAAAGTGCCATCCGGTGGCTGTAACAAACACTGTTGGCATTTCTTAAGTCATGCAAATACATGTACGCTTGAAATTAATAGCTGGGTCTTGTATAGTCCAATCAAGAGGAGCAAGATTTAATGATCAGTCTGCTGAAGACTTACTTGTTTCCAATTCTGCTATATGGTCTCGAAGTTTTAATACCAAAAGAAAAACGTTTGATGTACTAGTAAAGCACCGCAAAAAGATTATAAAACAAGTTCTTTCACTGCCCGCTTCAGTAGCCGACCCTGCAGTTTACATTCTTTCTGGCACCTTCCGGCTGCAGCAGTTCTTAGTCATTTTGGATATATGTAGAGCAGGTAAAAATTCAACAGAATAGAAAGTGGCTGAATGACACCTCTCTATCAAACCACAGAAACGTCAGAGCTGGATTATTGACAACTATTTTTTAAATATCAACTTTGAGACCCACTACAACTTGTATATGATGAAAGAAACAAAAAGAACCCTGGAAACTAATTGTAAAGAAACATGTAGAAGAGTACTGGAAATTTAAGATCCTAGAAGATTCAAAATTGTATACATATCTTAGATTTTGGGGAAATATATACATAATTGGAAAGTGCCATCCGGTGGCTGTAACAAATACTGTTGGCATTTCTGAAGTCATGCAAATACCTGTACGCTTGAAATTAATAGCTGGGTCTTGTATAGTCCAATCAAGAGGAGCAAGATTTAATGATGTAGAAACAGATGAAACATATGTCACATGTAGTGAATCTGGAGTACGCACGATGCAAGAGCACCAACACTTTTGTTCATTATTGATGTCAAAGCTGATATTTATACTTGAAATAAATAGACATTGTCCTTGATTTACTAACTTTATAGTGAATCCATACTTCTCTGTTAGCTGCTATGCGACACACGAGAAGATATCCCCCCCCCCCTTTTGGGATAGGATGTTAACTTTAAACAACTACGTTTAGTGTGCGAACAGATGCAGTGGATCCTCTCGGATTTGGAGTGCTCTTTTAAAGATGTTTTCTTGACATTTTAGATATTCCTGTGATATAGTGAGCACTATTTATTTTTGTTGAAACTTTTGGAAGATTAACTCATTCCGTACTCCAGTGGATAAATATACTGGAGGAGTACCTAAACTTGCAGAAGATATACAACAAAGACGAAGTTACGGCACGGGGCAATACATTTTCTACCTGTCTTTTCCCTCCGATGTAATCATTTTATGAGTTATGAAAGTTGAAGAAAAGGAAAGGTCTTTTAAAAACATATTTTACACACGGCAGCGTGATTTATACGATTATGACTTACATAATACGAAACTTTGTTTTCGGACTGTCATTTCTCGGTACAAGGCCAACCTTTTTGTCTACAAATTTTTTTTTTATTTTATTTATTTCAGGTCGCACTATTTACCGACTAGAAGCAGATTTTCACCGAAAAGAAAGAAAAAAGATTATTTGTTGTAATTGTTATTTTTGTGATTTATTGTGTAATTTTGTTGTCGTTGTTTTGTTGTATATGTAGTGTATTATTATTTACCGACACAACAGGTAAAAACAATTTGTTGAAATTATTTATGTGGAACTCTTAGCAAAGCTTATTTTATTTATTTTTTTTTATACAGCGTGTTTCAAGACCTCACGACCGGGACGTGGTTCTACGTAGAGGTCCAAATAAATTTTATTTTATTTCAAAATACTAATAAATTATTTCAAGAGTCATTCATATATTGATATATAAGTGTATACATATTTACTTGAAGACAAGTACATCTACGATATTTAAGCCATTAAACATTTACTCAGGTCTTGGTCTCTTACTTGAGGTTTTAACATTTTCCTCTGTCCGGGTTTGCGTGCACAGGCAGCAGGTTTTTGGAATTATAAGTTCAACATCTGATGAGTGGTAAACTCAGATTTTTTGGCACTTATTACCATGACTCAAGAATTTTTGCAGTGCAGCCGATTTTTCCTTTTCACTTTTGCTCTGTAAGATTGTTTTTGAACATTGCAAGTGTGCCACTGACGAGCTCAATTCATAGTCACCGTGACCATAAATTGGTCCCTTTATCAGACACTCTTGGAGTTTTATGTATTTATAGATTTTATCTCTAAGCTGAGTTAATTTTTCTGGCTTCCAATCTTGATTTAGTTTTAAGATGTGGTTCATTGCCTCAAAATTATTGTTTTTCCACTGCAAGGAATTTTCCACTCGAGTCATTTTTGCGTGCCCTGTGCATGTATTCCCTGATAGTAGGAATAACCTTATCTGTTAAATAACCACCCAGCAGAGTACGGTATTTTCGTTCAATTTCTGTGATTTTGCTGGTAAAATCAGCAGTTGGGTCAAGCTTGATCAGGCATTTTCAACGAACAGTTCCGTTCTTATTTGCTTTTATTGATTGTCATTCACACCAACTTTACATCGTAAATGCCGTGCCACATTTTCACTCAAATGTCTTGTGCATAGAGTTAATTCGGAATCGGGAAAACTAGAATTTATAGCCTTGACTAATGCCTTGTCCTTATCCCAGCCAATGACTAAGTTGTTTACACTTAAAAGTGGGTCAGATATAGTGGCATAGCAGCGATGTGGGTAAAAGAAACTGTTGGTATGAGTGAAATGAGCCATCCCAACGCAAATTAAACAATCCCATTATTATTGGACTGATGGATTTGCCTTTGTATATTTTCTTTGACAGAAAGTGGTACCTCTTTGTGCGATATAGTCACATTCACCAAAGAATATAACAGTTAATCAGTTGATAGAAATTTCAGTTTAATTTACGAATATTTTCTACTGACTCGGTGACCTTTTTGGCGTATTAATATTGTTTGAAGTGGTATCAACCACAGCATCAGTTTCCTTTGTCATATTCAAAGAGTTATTTATATTGACTTTAGACATGGGTTCATGCTTATTACTTGAGTCTAGTGAATCATTGCATGAAAACTTTTTTTTTCTCGGACGCAACAGTGGCATCAAAAATAATTGGACATACATTAGACTGACCAGTAACTGTACTATTTAAAGGTGGAAAATCATCCAAACTGTCAAGTTCTATGGTAGATATGTCGACATTAGTGTCAAGGTTTTGTTAAAATTAAACTTGTCCATAGTATGACAATTGGATCTTAAGTTACATATGTATGAGGCTCAAATGTTGTATTTAAGATACATTAGACTGACCAGTAACTGTACTATTTAAAGGTGGAAAATCATCCAAACTGTCAAGTTCTATGGTAGATATGTCGACATTAGTGTCAAGGTTTTGTTAAAATTAAACTTGTCCATAGTATGACAATTGGATCTTAAGTTACATATGTATGAGGCTCAAATGTTGTATTTAAGATGCCAACTGTTTTGCCCATAAACCCATTTCGTGGTGGATAAACAGATTGAATTGGACAACCTAAAACTGATGCTGCGGCCAATATTGTGCATGCAGACGAAAAAGCTTTATTTGTAGCTGCATTTTTGCATACTTCGTCGTATACAAGGGATACCAGACGAAGATTGTCATATTTATGTGTATCATAATTTGCGATATTGCTTACAAATTCAATACAAGTCAAAACCGCAAGTGTACATTTCTTGTTTTTTTCTACCTTAAGGTTCACCGAGAAAAAACAAGCTTTGATTGTTACTCTCTTGCCAAAGGAGATCTTTTTAGGTTTTCTTTTGCCCAACGGGATAACCAGTTGTGTTACTAGCATGCCCCTTACCAGAAACACAGTACTGATTTATATCAATTACTCTTTTCCAAGGAAAATATTTATTGTACAACAAGTAGATTTTTTCTCTTTCCTGAAACACTCAGACTGTTGTAAACTTGCCGTATACATTCCTCCGGTTTTACTAATTAACTCATTTTGAAATTAAATTACAAAATTACAATGACATATTTAATTTGATCTCTGATCCATGTCATACTTAGTCATTGTGTTTCTTTTTTTTTATTTTAATACTAAAACAAGTAACAACCAATTCACTAATAAATAGTATACAACCAATATTTACATTTCTTTTTAGTTATTGATTAATTAATAATAAATATATCATTTTATCTTTGAGATTGTTTGGAACTCAAAATTGTCTCTTAATTATATTTAATGAAATTGATTCTGTCCTTGTGATATTTTATTTTTTAAATTATAGATTGAAAAGTTTTGGGTTTTTTTGCAGAATTTCTGGCTGTCAATATTGTATGTGTATATGCATATATAACGGGAATACTATCTGTTTTATTCCTGCTAATATCAATGTTTGTTCGTTAAAATGAAAATTTGGTTCTACGGACCTACTGCTGTTTGTTACATATAATCAAAAGTTTTAATTCTTGACAGTTTAAACATATTTGTTTAAATGGAAACGGATTTTAATAAGCATGTTGCTTTTTTCGAATCATTTTATTTAAATGTTCCACTTACGTAAATCGTCAAATTTTGTGACGTATTTGTACATTTATTCAATAAAATATTGTTTACACTAAAAGTTTCTTCATACTTGGAGCTGAATCGACATCTTATATCTATATTTTTATATCCTCTATCCTGTAATTTTGTTGCTAGTGTGAGATCGTTACGGATCATTTTATATAGAAAGTCTTTATGTAGGTTATTTTTAACCGAGATTATATTTTTCCATACGTTAGCAAAATCTATTCCTGTCTCTGATTTGATTATCTGATAGTATATTTCCTTTAATGTTTTGTTCTGTATTTGTGTGTGCTAAATTAATATTCTTTAACCAAAGTATTTTGGGAGTGAGGAGGTGGGCGTGTCTAAATTTGTTTTCGGCCAATTCCGGGTTATCATCTCTCGTGTTAATACCCATGAAATACGTATATAACGATCTCCATGTGATTCTTCCTGTCAATTAGTGCTGTAATTTTGTGCAACCACATATTTTTACCATAATATTTGGCATTTGTATTCCTCCCGATGCTTAAAATATATGTGTGAATAACCTTCACTTTGATTTAAAATCAAGGTTCCTGTTTTCCAAGTCTTTATCGTCGATTGTATTTTGGCTGCAATTATTTCCCAGCTTGTTTCTGTTTGGTTATCTCTGACATATATTCCCAATACTTTTATTTGATAATACTTTTTTTATTTGATCTGATACCTCTCCAAACTCTTTAAACTCTTTAATGTCGATAATCCCGGATGTCTGTTGTTATGGTGGAGCAGTCGTCTGCGTGTTGAAAAAGTGTACACGAGTCTGTTTGGTTTGGAATTTTTATTCCTTTTTTTTATTTGAATTCCTAATTCTTGATGCTAGAGGCGCGATGATGAGAGCGTAGATTTTAATGGATAGAGGGCATCCTTGTCTGATGGATCTAATGATTGATATTTTTTCTGTAAGTAATCCATTTACTTGAATTTTGCTTGTTATATCTTTGTATATAATTTCTAACCATCTAGTAAAGAAATTTGGGGAGTTCATTTTATGCAAAACTTTTATGATGTAGTTGTGTTCGACCGTATCGAATGTTTTTTCTTGGTCGAAAGATATTAGATATCCATTCCAGTTGTTTATTTCCATGTATTCTATTATGTTGTCGATTGCATATAGATTATCTGTATTTTTTTATTTGGACCAGCACCTGTTTGGTTTTTGTCCAGTATGCTAGTGACGACATTTGCTAATGTTTTGTCAGGCTTTTTGTAATAATTTTGTAATCGAAACATAATAAATTTATTGGTCTCCATTGTTTGATGTTGTGACTACCTTTGTGTTTATAATAAAGTGTAATTATGCCAGTTTTCATTGACTATATTAGCTCCCCCTTAAGATAAATATTATTTAATACTTCCGTAAGATCCTCTCCTGTTATATTCCAAAATTTTAGATAGAAGGCGTTACCTAGCCCATCAATTCCGGTGTTTTAAAAATCTAGTATGTTTTTGTAGCATTCCTTTAATGTCAGTATTGGTCTAGTTCCTCCCAGTTTGTATTTGTTAGTTGTTTCAACTCTGTATTTCCCAAAATAATTGTCAATTTTTGTATTACTTATATTTTTCAGCTGTATAAGTGTCCATAAAATTCCTCTTGGTTTTCGTATACTTTACCATCTTGTTCAAGAGTTTTCTCATTTCTTTCATTGCTCCCCTTTTTTTCTTCTTCCAATTTAAATATTTCTATATTTTCCAAATCCCCATCATAAAATTCTTTCTTAGACCTAATTATAACTTCCATTTTTTCTTATTTTCTAATTGCTTAATTTGATCTTTAATTGTCTGTATGTTTGTGCTTGACACGTTTGTCTTATTTTCTTCATGCTCTAGCTTTTTAACTACAGAGGCTATTTTGCCATGAATACCAAAAGTTTTTGATGAGCTCCACATATTTTCTATTATCCAATAGAGATTGATTTAATTTCCAGCGTCCTTTTCCCCATTTTATTTTATTTGTTGAAAGCATAACACTACACGATTTATGGTCTGATTTAGCAAAATGTGCGTGTTTAAATGACATAATTTTGTTACAAATTTGTGCAGAAATGTATATTCTGTCAATTATGGTTGCCTTCGTGTTATCTGCATTTAACCACGTGAATACTTTTTGTCTCTATTTTTGTACCTATAAACGTCTGTAACATCAATTGTTTCTAAGATCTTATTGAAATGTTTAAAGTTTCATGTTGTGTTACGACGTTTCCAGTTTTGGAATCTATTTCTGAAGTTATCAAGTTATAGTCACCTGCCAAGATAAACCTCTCAGTATCTTTATAAATACTTTGTGTATATCCGGCTAGTTGTTTGTAAAATTCCTTTTGTTCTGTTGAAGTATTATGGTGACTGTAAATATTAAGTATATGGTATTTTTCCTTATTTATAATCAGACATATATGTAGTAAACGACTTTTAAATTTGTCCTGAATGTCAACCTGTAAAATTTCTCCTATGCTTTTGGAAACGAATGTACAAACACCTTTTGCTGTTCTTTCACCGTCGGAAGAGAAAATTTTAAAATTTGTGTTGGCTTTAATATCTATTTTCGTCCGATTATCTAATATTCCCGTTTCCTGTAGACATATTATATCGTGCTGCTGTAGGTGGTTTATAACATCTTTGTATTTGTTGTGCATATTTTTCCTTATATTGTGTGTAACTGTCTTAAGAGTGCTCATGTGTAAGTGAAGAGTAAAGATACAAGAAATAATGACAAAATATGCATAAATTTCATATGAAAAATAAATTATAGTCCTATTATTGTGTTACTATTGTCTCGTATAATAATAATAATGTTACCTATGGAAACAAAACTTACTACCAATATTGTTTGAATGGTCCCCTAAAAAGTTTTTTTTCCAATAGGTAAATCAAAATGGCTGCCATGGCTGGGCTTTGTTTAACATAGGACCCTATGGGGAAAAATTTTTAAAGGATTCTTCTCTAAAACCGGTTAACCAATGTAAACAAAACTTACAAGCAATATTGTTTGGATGGTCCTGTTTGAAGTTTTTTTATGTCAATAGGAAAATCAAAATGGTCACCACAGCATTACATAGATTAACATTGGACTCTATGGAAAAGTTTTAAAAGGCTTATCTCTGAAACCGATTAACCAATGGAAACAAAACATACTGACAATATTATTTGGGTGGTCTTCTTTAAAGTTGATGTTTTTTTAATACCAATTGGAAATTCAAAATGGCTACCACCGCAGGACTTAGTTTAACATAGGACCCTAAGGGCAAATTTAAAAAAATCTTCTCTAAACCGGTTAACCAATGGTAATACAATTTTATAGCAATATTGTTTGGATGGTCCTCTTTAAAGTGTATTGAAAATTACAGGACATTGAGACTCTTGTAGTTTTTATCTTCTCTTCCGACTTCATTGCTCTTCTCTGTATTTCGGCCTTGAGCCACGGAGTCTCCGGTCGATTTTACTTTCGCTACTTTTTTTGCTTGGGTGTGCTTCGGTCTTATTTACACCCTTATTTCCAATATCTGAACTCGCATCAATCGATATCTTCTGGACTCAATTCTATTGTTGCTGTTTGCGATTCATTATGAGTCTCATCTTTGGAGATATTGTGCAGTGTTTCCTGAGAAACGTGTGTTTGTAATATGGAGTCTACACTGGAGGTTCGTGCCGGATGTGTTCGTGCAGACCCCATGGGAATCGCTTGGGTTCGGGGCAATCAGTTAATAGATGGCCACCGCAATTAAAACATTTTTTACCCGTTGGTTGACCTTCGTATTTAATGGTTATTGGTTGTCCCTTTATGTATATTTTCCTTGGAATGTCTTGCTTGATTGACCTAGCAATGACTATTCTAACACCACTTTCTATGTTTGGGAAATCTTTGTATTTGCAATAATTAATTGACTCTGCTTCACATTACATTGTCAGTTTATTTCAGACATATTCTGGTTTCAATTCAAAAGGGTGCCGAATAATGTTATTTGTATATTGGTTCTTTTATTTTCCCAAAGTAAAGGGGGAGCTTGTAAGATCTTAAATAGTTGACCCTTCATCTTACATTCATCTTGAAAATGACTACTTAAGGTCTCTTTATCTTTTTCATTGTGAAATGTAGCCATATATTTGTTTGGGCCTGTACTCTGAAAACATTGTATCAGGCCTGCGACTCCTGCTTCTAGTTCACAATTGAAATAGTGGAGCATATTGACTGATGGTATTTTTGCACCATCGCCACTGGCTGCAAATATTTCAAGTATGCAGGGCCTTCTAATTTCTTTTGATATATTTATACCATCTTCTCCATCGGAGGCGGTTCTTGATTATATATATGGCATTTCGTGACTGTTTTTCTCTATAATTATGACGAAGTTCCAATTCTGTATAGATTGATAAAAAACAATAGAATTTCTGAAGAAACAACAATGACATCAGAGGATTTGACGCACAAAATTGTTTCAGAAGTCAGTGTTTCAAATTTTTATTTGTGTGACTTTTTTGTTCCTAAATATTTATAGTTATAATAATAGTTTTTTTTTAATGATAGTGAACGAAAATTCTCGGGCTTGAGGAATTGTGCGAACTGAATAGTGCTCACTGAAGGACAATAAGTGTGCACATACCTTTTGTCATTGATCTGTTTAGACGGCACAGTTACTCACCAATTTTTTCATATCAATTCAATTTCAGAACAACAAGTAGATTCTCGTAAAGGTTTTGCAAGAATCATCAATTATGATCGTGTCGAAACTTTTAAAGCAATTGGACATGCAGAATATGGCTTCATTGGCTTGCCGTAAAACTACTCAAACATAGTAAAATTAAGATTTTAAAAATGTAACAAAAACAAAATCTTATTCTTTTTTTTCTACTCACAACAACATAAACAATCTTTAAAGGTTATATCGTTTTCAACTGGCTTTTATTAAAGTTTGTTGTTTTATGCTGATCATTTAAAGGTTGTTCAAAACAGGAACCTATAAATCAATTTATACTAGTCCCAGTTCAAAAGAAACAATTATCACAAGGCGGTAGCAGGTCGATCCGATCCCAGTCGATTCGGCCCCAGACGATCCGTCCCCTAGTCGATTCGTCCACTATTTCTTGGTCGATCCGTCCCCAGTAAAAAATTAACTGTTTTTATGTGGAAAAAGTGAAAAAGTGTTGATTTAAATTAGTTTAATAATTAAATTAATAAAATATGGTATGGTTTTTAATTATATTTAATTTTGTTGTAATAATTTTAATTGGCAATTGTTAAAGTGTTAATTGAAATAAGAAAGTAGCAAAGAAAACAGACCGAACAACAAGAGCCAAAAACCAAGGGACAGTTACAAATCCGGATATAGACAAACACAACACAAAAATCAAAAACATAAAACACAGAAAGAGAGTAACCCGAGAAAGAGAGTAACCCGAACCCAATAAAAACCATGGGTGCACTCAGGTGCTCCGGACGAGTAAGCAGTGCCTGTCTCTAATTAGACACCCGTCGAGTTACTCATTGTCTTGTCTAGGGAAAAGTCAAATCCAGGAATAGGAAACACTACCTATGACTCAGCGAAAATGTCAGATCGTATTTGAGACACTGATTTCCCGTAACGATCAATTAAGTCGTGGTGCCGACCATAGAACTTCTGGAGAGATAACATCAACCAAGGTACAGCAAACCCTTGTTTGAGTAGTTTAGCAGTCAACAGCAGTGATCGGTCTAGAAAATCTTAATAACGATCGCAGGATCTAGAATAACGTATAAGTTATGAAATGTACACACCATACGCTGTTGATGAACGGGAAGTTGACAATTGGAAAGTTGAAGTAATTACGCTTGTCGTAGAGCCTAGTTTGTAGTTTTCCTGAGTCTATTTCTAGAAGTAGGTCTAAGTAAGAGGCTGATCTTAGTGTATTGGTGTTGTCTTTAATTTCAAGCTCGATAGGGTAAATTGAATGTAAATAGTCACCAAATTTAGCATTGTTGAGGGACAAAACATCATCAGTATAGCGGAATGTGAAATTAAAGGTCTGGGCCAGAGTCTTTTCTTTCTTCTTCATTAGGCCTTCTAGGAAGTTTAAAAATAAAATAAACAAAATATAGTGTGTTTAATTAATTAAATGATAACATTTTAGATCAGTGCACAAAGGGGTAATTACCCTTTGATTATTTTAAATTGTTTGCTTAACAACTGTAGGCTATGCTTGTATGATTTACTCTGCATCCAAGCTGACTTTAACATCAAAGGTTACAAAAAATACGACAATTTATTAATGCTGTACATCAAAAAAATAAAGCAACCATTATCTGTATCATGGTCACAAAATTCGCATGCATACTCGGCAATCAAAATAGTGAATTCCAGTGTACTACCATACTTACCATATTAAAAATACTACTTATGAATGTTTTTTATATATTTTACCTACCTTCTTTATTTATTTTCCCTACCTTTGGTTTTACTGTGGCCGGATCGACATGGGGACAGAACGACCAGGGGACGAATCGACCTTGGACGGATCGTCTAGAAATCTCACAAGGCGTGTATATAGTATTAATTACATTTTATGTGTTATAACCATTTATTGTAAATGTGTTGAACAAATAAATATACTTTACTTTACTATAAGTATATTATTAAATAATTAACTGATTTATCATGAATTAGTTAGGAATACAATTTATTATTGAACTTTCTTGTCGTAGGTAAATATTACACTACATGTCCAACAAAACAACGACAACAAAATTACACAATAAATAAAATATTTTTTCTTTTAATTGCTGTTCATAATAATTACAACTGTAACAGTTGAGTTCGTGAGTGTGCACAACACCGTCCTCTTCTGTATATCAACAAGGTCCTGACCTTCCACATGTCTCAAACGAAGGTCTTAAGACACAAGTTCGTTCCTCTGGGAATCGAGTCTTGACGGCGTGAAATAGACAAATGTTCGTGAAATTTTGAATTATTTATTATAAAACATTAGTAATGAAGGTTTCGAATTTTAACAATTGTAAAGGACATATAAATACAACAATGATTGTATGTCTATTTCAAAAATAAAAACTTCAACAATAACATGAACAAGTTAGCACCACACATCTGTAAATGGATATTCCAAAATTAAATGTATATAAGAAATCAATCGTTATTATCTCTCATTTCAAAAACACTTTTAAACACAGAAATACCTTGAAACGTCAAGAGGTAAAATAAAATAAAAGGACACGTTGTGGTGGATTTAGTATTCAAACTTCTAACCTAGATGTTTCAAAAATATACTACATTTTAAGTCAAAACTGTACAACATAAATTCTCAGCAAAAACTGATGTAAAGTAAAGCCTTACTTAGCTTATGGTCTGAAGACGAATTCGTATTGTGAAAACATGTTTATTAAATAATTTTTTAGTATAAATTTAAAAGTAAACTGCTACTACTCAGACTACAAACATCCACCAAATCGGAAACATTTGAACACAATTTTTATGTAAAAAAAATAGAAGACTTCATAAGAAATTGTAAAAGTAATAAAGTCTGTGTTTTAACCTAAAATTAATCATTTTTCGTACATACACTAAAATTTGGCTATTAAAAAGGGTAGATAATTATATACTAATCTAGCGAAATTGTTACATTCCTCCCCCCCTAAGAATGAATGCATATGAAATATGAATTCTTCTTATTGCATTTTACAACAATTGAGCAATTATGTACAATAACAAATATAACAAATATGAACACGTGTATATAAAAACAGTTCCCATATTCAAAAGTAAATAACTTAACAAAATAACAAAAATACTAACAAAAGTATAAAAACAAAAATTATAAACCGCATATTGTTCGAGTGTTCATCAAAAATTAAACAAAGTAGAGTTCATTTCCAACCAGGCTTAACCTTCAATTGCATGACTTATCCTCCTCGTCTTTCTGGCATGGTAAAAAAATGTGCTTCCCTATCTCGAGGTACACATACACATCCCTCCAAATTTGGAAAAAGTTCCTTCGTTGAATCCTTTAGCACCTGCCTCTCCATTCTTGCCTGTTCTCTTCCCTGAACATTCACCCTAGGTTTCATAATTCGCTTAACGACATGTCCGGGGTCTCTATAGTTTTTGTTGTGTTCCATATTGCATTGCGATAAACCTAATTCCTGTTCAATGACGGCTTCCTTTATGTGGTGATACTTTATTAAATGTTTTTTTATGTAACACCTCCTCCCTACTTTACCGTCACAAAGGCGACATTACCATACTGGAGTTTTTTTTGTTGATGAAATCTGATCCAGTGCTTACAGTACATTCCGTAGCTCTTAATGACAGGAGTTTTACACCCCTTTACCTCGCAAATCATCCCTTTCTCTGGCCAGTAGTCTGGAATATTTTCATAGGAAGGCTCAACAAATGGTGCTATTGAAATATCATATTCAGACATTCTGAAATCATATATATATATATATATATATATATATATATATATATATTATATTATTTACAAAAATTACATAACTGTAAAACTACATTTTCTTTCTAGGTAAAACGTTTCTTGGATTTTTATATCTTTTTTTTCCAAAGTTGGTTGGAGTGATAAAGTATACTCAGTTGATGTTTTAGAATAAACTTTATGGTTCCGTCGCAAATGTCTGCCAACGTCGCATCTTTGCGTAAACTTTCGGTCACAAATAGTGCAATTGAACATTGAAATGTATTCTATGTGCGTCAATTTCCAATGTTTTATGTAACGTGAGAAACTTCTAAATATAGGTGTTTGATATCCAGACACATCACAGCTCATGCCATGTTGTGGAAACAATTGTCTCAAGTCATCATCTAAACGCAATATTTCTCTATCTTCGTGTACCGTTATCGTGTCTGTCTCAGCCATTTATTAGTTATCGGTGTCTGAAAGTAGAATCTCTCATTTTTCTAAGTTTCTATAAATATGTGTAAATATGTTCATTCATATATATTTTTTTTCCATATACATGCTTTTTCTTTCTCTCTCTTTTTTTTAGATAAATAATACAAGTCATACAGGCACCAGTACTTCGTTATGATATACATATTTTCCCAAGTCCTGTATTATTTTGCGACTGCACTAAATATCTTTTCGTTCAATAACAATGCTCTAAATTTACTACTTATTTGACACAGAATCAACGGAATACCACTACTTATGATTTCGGAAATTCCTTTCAGTATTTCACTACTTTAACTCTGTGACAAGTAATCAAAACAACACTTATTATTTTCTCATTTTATCTGTCGGCCGACATTTAAACATTAGTTTGCAACTTAATCAGATACCCCTACTACAATGCGGAAGTTCTGTTTAAACCACAATCGGTATTCAGTTGTTACATATACTTTGATTAATTAAATAGAGCATAGTCAAAAAAAAATCTTTTACTTCGGAAGTTTCACGCACCCCTACTTCAAAACTTTGGCATGTATATCTCCACATATTTTCACTTATTTACTTTTATTTTATTATTATTATTTTTTTTAGAAAACGAAGTGTCAAAAGAACTACCGATGAGCTTAATTGTTTTGATATAGAACATCACACACATAAAATATTTACAATAAAAAAAAACGTCATGAAATTTGTTATTCTGTCGGAGTCATTGTAATGTTTGGTAGTCAGAATTTTCCCAAACTTACTTACTCCTTCATCAGACTAACATAAATGTTTGAAACAAATGTTTTACTATTTACATATGTAGTCAATGCTCTGTTTAAGTGAAGTTTTCAGTTAAGGGGAATATTTAATAGGTGCCCTAACCGTTCGACCACAACGTGTCCTTTTCATGGGGGTAGTTAACAGTTCGGGACCAATATTATAATTATCCCTAGAAACTTCTAATTCCGAATAATCAGTTAAAGACGCATCTTCCTCTACAATCTCCACATCAACACCTGAGGGTTCTTCTACAAGTTCATCGATTTTTATTTCAGACCTATCCTGCCAATCATATGGTATTTCCCGACCAATATAAGGTTTCAGGTGATCCACGTGAACAACTATAAATTTCTTTGTTGGACTTTTTCTTATTCTATATGTGACCTCCGTAATTTTTTTCTCTACTTTATAAGGTCCTGTCCTTCCCATTCCAAATTTAACATTGGCAAATGGCGGGTACCACCGCCAGACAAAATCTCCTTCCTTAAAAGTACGGGGCTTGACACCCCGATCATAGTTCTTCTTTTGTCTGGACGCAGCAAGGGCCAAATGTTTTGTTGCGAAAGAATACGTATGCATAAGGGTATCCTTTAACCATTCCACATATTGAACTGGACATTGTGGATTCCACTCTCGAAGCGGATTACCAGCGACTATATCTATGGGACAAGACATGTCGCTTCCAAAAATCATATGAAACGGAGAAAATCCAGTGCTATCCTGAACAGTCGCTCTATAAGCCATTAACAAATATGGAAGATGATCGTCCCAATCATTCCGATTTTCATTTACAAATATAGAAATCATCTGCTTTAAAGTTCGATTCATTCGCTCTACTAAACCATCTGAATTGGGTCGATAGGGAGTGGTACGAGTTTTTTCTATTTCCAGTAATTTACATACATGTTTAAACAAATCGGACTCAAATTATCTTCCTTGATCTGTATGGATAGTAGTGGGAACCCCAAATCTACAAATGACCTCGGTCACTAACTTATCAGCCACAGTTAGAGCCGTGTGATTTGCAACAGCAAACGCTTCAACCCATTTCGTGAAGTAATCCGATACTACTATTATATATTCATTTCCATTTTCACTGATAGGACAAGGCCCCATTATGTCTATTCCTATTCTATCAAAAGGTAGACCAACTGCTGATTGTCGTAATGAAGCTCTCCCTAATCCAGGACCAGATTTACACTTTGCACAACTACTACACTCCCTACACCATAATGTAATATCTTGATTCATGCCTGGCCAATAAAACCTTTGTCTGATGGATTTTATTGTCTTATCTCTACCTAGATGGCCTGCTGTACGTTTGCTATGAAGCTCATTAAATATCTTCGCCCTTATCTGTTTAGGTGCGACTAAAATCATTTGTTTGTCCGTTTCCTTTTCCGTCTGTAAATTAAGATACAACATTCCATTACTAACTACAATGATTCCCATATACTGCATAATTTTCGAATTCCATAAGACCCATTTTCAATCAGATTTTTATGAGGTTTCTCTTCAGAACTTCGCTAAAACTCCACATTTTTTCCAATATCTGAATCTTCATTTTGCCAATTAGAAATTTCCTGATCAGACCAATACTTTAACCAGTTTGATTCTTCCTCGTCCAGATGGACTATCATAATCTTATGAGTACTGTTTGTTGCTCCTAAAGATGTATTAGTTTCTTTGACAGATGGTAAAATCAGCTGTGTTGATAAATCTGTTATTTCCTTGTTATCATGAGTACTATCGTTTTGTTTAAACAAGAGTTCTTTGGAGCAGTCTGGACAGTCTGTCCTTTGACACTGTCTATGTGGTTTCCTAGATAAACTGTCTGCATTTGTGTGCAGGTTTCCCTTTCGGTGCTCTAAAGAAAAATCATAAGTGTATAAAACTGTAATCCATCGTGCAAGCATCCCTTCTGGGTTCCTAAAGTTCTTCAACCATATCAATGATGCATGGTCTGTTCTAATTTTGAAATGTCTACCCCATAGAAAATGGCGAAAATGTTTGACAAATGTAACAAGTGCCAGTAACTCCCTTCGGGTTGTGCAATACTTTCTTTGGGCATCATTCAATGTTTTGCTAGCAAATGAAATCCCTTTTTCTTCGCCGTTCTGAATTTGAGAAAGAACAGCTCTATACCGTTTGCTCTAGCGTCCGTGTCTAAAATAAATTCTCCTTCATTATTCGGATAAGCCAATATTGGTGCAGAAATTAAAAATTCTTTCAACTTTTCAAATGAACTCTGACGCTCAAGATCCCAATGAAATTTGACTGATTGTTTTGTAAGACTAGTCAATAGTTATGCCACCTCAGAAAAGCTTGGTATAAATCTTCTATAATACCCTGTCAAACCTAAAAAACTTCTAACTTCTGAAATATTTCTGGGAGTGGGCCACGACTTCACTGTTTCTATCTTACTTGGATCACATCCAACTCCTTTTTTGGATACTACATGACCCAAAAACGATACCTCTTTTTGAAAGAATTTACATTTGCTGGGTTTTAATTTTAAATTAGCAGATCGTAATACAAGTTTTAAGTTCTCCAAAGCACTACTGAAGTCAGGTCATCAAGGTAGCACAGACAACGCTCCCATTGGTATCCTCTCAAAACTAAGTCCATAAGTCTTTCAAAAGTAGCTGCTGAATTACAACATCCCATTGGCAAAACTTTAAACTGATATAGACCTTTATGTGATGAAAACGCAGTCTTGGCTTTACTTTCTCGGTCCATAGGACATTGCCAATAACCAGAGGCTAAATCGACTGTATGATACCATTCATTCCCACCAAGAGAATCTAGAGACATATCTATTCTAGTTAATGGATACGAATCTTTTACCGTAACTGAGTTTAAGCCTCTATAGTCAACACAAAATCGTATAGTACCATCTTTCTTGGTACATAATAGAACACAAGCCGACCAAGGACTGTTGCTAGGTTCTATCAGATCTGCTTCCAATAACCTATCTATCTCTTTCTCTACAATGGCTTTCTGAGAAAGTGGTACCCTTCTCGGTGGTATTTTAATTGGTTTGGAATCCCCTGTGTCAATTTTGTGACTAACAAGATCCGTTCTCCCCAATTTTTTATCAGGAGCAACAAAAATGTCTTGAAATGTGAGAATCAGATTTTTAAACTGTTCTTTCTCTTGATCGGTCAATTCTGGTGAAATATTTTCCATAAGGCATTTCAAATGTTCCGGGATTTGTATCTAATTTTTGATATCTGGTGCTATATCTTGTTTTATTTCAAATTTTTCAACCTTTTCTATTGGTTCTAATTTTCTTAACAATGAATCTTTTTGTAATACTATAACTTTATTTGTGATATTTATAGTATTTACTTGGACTGTTTTATTATAATTGTTATAGACAGCTATTGCCACTAATAATCCTTTATTTTGCATACTCTTTATCGGTTCTAATATATTTATATGATCCTTCATTGAACCTACTACATAACCTTCTACTGTATATTCACTATCAGGGGGAATCAAAGTTTGTTTTCTGATTTTTACGTTTGCACAAGATTGCATACTTTGTTTAAATAATCTTATTCTATTCCCGTTTATCATCATACTTGCATAGTGACGCTATTGCTAGCAAGGAAATCCATTCCTAACAAGCCTGACATATCATGTATATCTGCTACTATAAATTTGTGTGTAAAAATTGTATCTCCTATCCGAAATTTTAGAGCTATTTCGCCAAAAATGTTTAACTGACCACCGTCTGCTGATGTCAAAGTTGTTGTAACTTTTTGTAACAGTGATTCCTCTATCCCTATTTTATCAAATGCTGTTTTATCTATAATGCTCACTGCTGAACCTGTGTCAATCAAAAATTTAAAATTCAGTTTATATATCTTAATTTTACAGAATAAACAATCTTTAATCAGAGTATTTACTCGAATAATGGGCCGTTTATTTTTATCTTCTGTAATTTTCTTCTCTAGGGCTGAACTTTCGGCCTCAAGACCAGAACCTTTTAGTCTTCCCTTTTATCGTTTTTAACTTCCTTCTCAGAGCTTTCAGCATTATCAGAATTATACTGATTTTGTCTATTTCTAAAAGGTTTTTTATTTTGGCCATTTTTATTGTCCCAACAAAATTTTGCAGTGTGCCCTAATTTACCACAAATTGTGCATTTTAATTATGCCTTCTTTTGCCCACATAAAGACTCTACATTATGACTGAGTTTTTCTATACATTTTTGAAATGTTTCGGTTAACTTTTGCATATCTGAATTTATCAATTTTCCCTCCTTATTTTCATTGTCTATGTTTGGTTTTATTTCTATCGTTTCATTTTTCTTTGAACGGTCCTAATTGGAGTGTAAGAGTTGTCGATTTCTCTCGGTTTCTTCGAGGTATTATGTGCACTTGTAAACGCCTCATATTCTACCGCGCACGATATTGCTGTTTGTAAACTCTGAGGATGAGCAAACTGAATATGCTTTTCCATGTCAAAATTTCCTAGACCTAATATAAATTGGTTGACAACTAATTGTTCCAAAACAGAACTGTATTCATCATCGGGGTAGGCAATCCTCACCAACCTTCGCAACGCATATGCGAAATCAGCTAAAGATTCACCTTGTCGTCGCGTTCTGGTGCGGAATTCGCATCTATATGCAGTTACCAATTCTTTCGGATTAAACCTCTGCGCAAGAGTGTTTTTTAATTGCTCATAGTCGTTCATCACTTCTGGTGTTAAGTCACCAAGCAGCTTTTGTGCTATTCCCCGCAGACTCATAGACAGTTGTTGAGCTTTCTCATAATCGTCCCATTTATTCCACGCTGCTGTCTTCTCGAAATGAACAATATAATCTTTCCAGTCTGTAGATTTGCCGTCGAATTTTTCCGGTTCTTTTTCGCGTCTTAGAACTTGGAAACTGGTCCCATCGATATTCGGTCGACTTTCCGATCTCATCGATCTCGTATCCGTTTTCTCTAAATTATTCCTTCTTTGTTTTGTTTGATTTAAATTTCGCTCAGTTTGATCTCCGGTCGACGTAGTTACAACTTTATCACGTTGTTCAAGATTCGTACCAAAAAGTTCCCTCTGAATACGAGACAGGTCATTTACTAACCCTTGGTAGTATTCAGGTGAATCTTTTCTTGCTTTATACTGACTTGAGTTCGCTTGTTCATCGGTAAACGACTTTGACCTAGTTGCTTCGTGCATTCTACAATGTATGTCTCTTTCTGATAAACGCGAAGAGGATCCTTCACTTCATTTACCTATTCACACAGTCAAAGTTTTTCCTCGGTTCCCCACACTGGCCACCAAAAATGTAACAGTTGAGTTCCTGAATGTGCACAACACCGTCCTCGTCTGTATATCCACTTGTCTCAAACGAAGGTCTAAAGACACAAGTTCGTTCCTCTGGGAATCGAGACTTGACGGCGTGAAATAGACAAATGTTCGTGAAATTTTGAATTATTTATTATAAAATATTAGTAATGAAGGTTTCGAATTTTAACAATTGTAAAGGACATATAAATACAACAATGACTGTATGTCTATTTCAAAAATAAAAACTTCAACAATAACATGAACAAGTTAGCACCACACATCTGTAAATGGATATTCCAAAATCAAATGTATATAAGAAATCAATCGTTATTATCTCTCATTTCAAAAACACTTTTAAACACAGAAATACCTTGAAACGTCAAGAGGTAAAATAAAATAAAAGGACACGTTGTGGTGGATTTAGTATTCATACTTTTAACCTAGATGTTTAAAATATATACTACATCTTAAGGCAAAACTGTACAACATAAATTCTCAGCAAAAACTGATATAAAGTAAAGCCTTACTTAGCTTATGGTCTGAAGACGAATTCGTACTTGACTTGGGGAGTTCTTTACGTCCTACATCGACAATTAATGCACTTGGTCGGACGGTCAAATTCGTACTTGACTTGACTTGGGGAGTTTTTTGCGTCCTACACCGACAACTTAATGCCCTTGGTCGGTCAAATTCGTATTGTGAAAACATGTTTATCAAATATTTTCTAGTATCAATTTAAAAGTAAAATGCTACTACTCAAACTACAAACATCCAAAAATCGGAAACATTTGAACACAATTATTATGTAAAATAAATAGAAGACTTCATAAGAAATTGTAAAAGTAATAACATTGTTGAAGATATTGCAAAATTGTTTGTAAATTGTGCAAGTTCTGCTTTTGGTCACAGAAAAGGCAAACCCCGTGATGAGGGCGGAAAACCGTGGTTCACAAAACAATGTGATTTAAAGAGACAAGTTTTTAATAAAGCGAGAAAAAATTATAACAAAGTTAAAAGCGATGAAAATAAGAGCCAAGTAAACCGGACTTCGAAATCTTACCGTCAAGAAGTTGATATGTGTTACAAAAAATATAATAAAAAATGCGAAAAAGAAATGCGTCAAATGTCAAAGACAGATTCAAAGTCTTTATGGAGGTTGTTAAATAAATATTCTGGACAAAGTATGCAAACTCCAGAAATTGACCTTGACAATTTCTATGAATATTTTAAAAATCTGAACTCGGGCGAAACTGAAGAGTTCCCAATAAACGAAAATATAAATGTAGACCCAATGTACGATGTAATACTAAATTCTGAAATTACAGAAAAAGAAGTTGATGATAATATTAAGTTGTTAAAAAATAACAAAGCTGCAGGATTTGATAAAATTGTAAATGAATATCTTAAAGCTTCTACACCTAGACTCAGTAAACTTTATTGTAATCTATTTAATTTAGTATTGAATACAGGTATGATCCCTGAAAGCTGGTCTATTGGTGTTATACAACCTATTTATAAAAACAAAGGTGATCCAAAAGACCCAGATAACTACAGAGCTATCACACTCGTCAGTTGCTTAGGAAAACTGTTCACTTCAATTATTAATAAAAGACTCAATATACTTGCAGAAGAAATAAACCTTATTTCTGAATGTCAAACCGGCTTCAGAAAGGGGTATTCTACTTTAGACAACATTTTTTCGTTACATTCTTTGATTTCTCTATATTTTTCTTTTGGCAAGAAACTTTTTTGCTCATTTATAGATTTTCGAAAAGCTTTTGATACGGTTTGGAGATACGGATTATGGCAAAAATTACAAACTTATGGTATTAAAGGTAAATGTTTTAATGTTATTCATAACATATATGAAAATATTAAATCTTGTGTAAGAAACAAGAGACAGCACTCAGATTTTTTTCCATGTTTTTCAGGTGTTCGTCAAGGAGAGAATTTATCTCCATTTCTTTTTGCTCTTTTTCTTAATGATTTAGAAGACTTTTTCAGGAGTCTAGGTGGAATTTCGTTAGAAGATTTACAATCAAAACTACAAGAGCATACAATTACAATGTATTTCGAATTGTTTATTTTATTGTATGCTGATGATACTGTATTATTTGCAGAAACAAGTGAGGCTTTACAACATAACTTAGATATTTTTAGTATATATAGTGATACATGGAAATTGTCTATTAATTGTGCAAAGTCTAAGATTGTTATTTTTAGCAAGAGGAAATATAGAAACCTTCTCGAATTTAAAATTCATAACGAAACAATTGATATAGTAGATTCTTATACATATTTAGGATTGGACTTTAATTATAATGGATCATTTGTAAAAGCAAAGCAACAGCTCATTACCCAGGCTAGACGAGCTTTATTCTCTGTTTATAAAAGAATTAGAAATCAACCTATTCCTATAGACCTCCAGTTAAAATTATTTGATAGTTTAGTCGAACCTATTCTGATTTATGGTTCTGAAATTTGGGGGTTTGAAAATATATCTGAACTGGAGAGGATACATTTACAATTTTTAAAAAAGATATTGAATGTAAGAATATCTACTCCAAGCTACATGGTTTATGGGGAACTCGGTTGTTTCCCTCTTTCAGTAAAAATTAAAACGAGAATGGTATCTTTCTGGAATAGGTTGATAAGTTGTGAAAACAAACTCAGTTCCATCCTATACAATCTGATGTTTAAATTACAGAGTGAAGGTTTTTGTAATTTCAAATGGGTTAGCTATGTGCAATCTATTTTTAATGAAGTAGGTTTGCCTTATGTATTTAATTCTCAACTTTCTTTTCATGGTACAAATTTAAATGATATTATTAGACAAAAGTTGCAAGATTTGTTTATTCAAAAGTGGTTTTCTGATATTGAAAATTCTTCTAGAGATTTTTACAAAGTTATCAAGAATGAGTTTAAGCTAGAAGAATATTTGTTAAGACTATGTTCTCAAGATAGATTATTTATTTCTAAACTTCGTACATCAAATTTAAAGCTACCAATTGAAACAGGTCGATGGAATAAAATTCCAAAAGAACACAGGTTATGTAATTTTTGCAGCGAAGCTGTGTGTGACGAATATCCATGTCCAACTATATCGGTCATCACGTGACTTTGGTCACCTGTGCTTTGATCGTAATATGGCGATGTCGATTTATATAGAAATGCACGGGCGTGTCATATATTTCTGCAATTTGTATTAAAGATAATCGATAACAAAAAAATGTGCTGCTATCTCGTAAAAGTATGATCAATTACCAATATTTTGAGTCCATTTTAAATAGATATTGAATTGAGCACACCCCTTCCATTTTGATTTGAAAAAATGATATTTTTACCGAAAAATTTTATATGGATACTGTTGAAAAATGTCAAAATTTATGCAACCTACCCCACTTTGTCCAAGAATAACATAATAATTTTTTGCTTACATAAAAATGTGCTGCCCATCTGATTATTTTGAAATATGGAACTTTAAAATTTTATCAACCAAATGAGATATTGAATTCGGGAAGTCACTTCCAAATTTATTTAAAAATGACCAATTTTTTGCAGTTGTACATGACTTCGAGAAAAATGGCGATACCGGATGTGGTTTTGGCGGTAAAATTCAAAATATATAAATATGCGGGTTTTGTTATATAATACTTTTGCATCATAAAACTAGTGATTTGTCATGTTCCTTTTGTTATTTTGTATATAATATACAATACAAATAACATCCTGTATCAGCAGGGTTATGAAAGCCAGGTGTTAACAGGTAGATACCTTTGAGGCCAGTACAAGGGTAATAAAGGTAATTGCAGTACCATTCATCTGAAACAGGCTGAATCAGAAACTGAGACAATACATTTTTTAATCTATAGTAGACATCATATTGTGCATAGATACATGTATGTGTATCGTGTAAATTAATCACTATTATTTTTTCAACTCTGATTTGAGATAATATTGACGAAATTCAATGTATAAGTAATAGTTATATGAAGTATATTTACTTTGTCCACATATGCCATTTGATCAGATCAATTGCACTCTATGTGCAAGTTAGAAATAACAAATAAAGATATGAAAATAAATATGAATATAATTTACATAATAATAGAAATAATATAGTAAGAATCAAACTCAAAATTAAACAACAACAAAAATTAAATTACAAATGAATTTCTTCTCTTCTAAGTAGGTTTTCTTAATTATTCTTTCATGACAAAACAAATTAAAATTATTCACAACCTTTCTCTTACAGAAATAATTTGGAATGACAATTTTCACTTACTTTGTAATTGTTTTGACAGGGACATTCTTGCAATCAACATTTTTGTTTGTATTTACAATAATTGTGATCATAACTACATGATCACAAAACGAAAGAAAAGCCATAAAGTTGTCTATTAAAATGTTTTCTTTTACATACTAAGGAAATAGAAATGTCAGTGTCACCCTCTACTATTTTGCTATCTCCCTGTAATTTTTTGGTACCAGTCAAAGGTAAAATTCGGGAACCAGTTATTGAGTGTAAACAGAGTTATCTAACCTAATTATGACCGATATAGTTGGGTATGACATTTTATTTATTTGTAATAATGACACTATCTCTAACTTAAGGGAAAAAATTATTCCAAAATACTATTGGAACCCACCAAATATACATAAAATGGCGGGTTTATTTTCTTTATGTAACACTAAAATATTATCAAAACTGTCAATTTTTATAAGAAAAATTTCAACATTATTATAACCTTTTATGTATTGTACCCTGCGATTCATAGTGTGTATTGCTCAATTCGCCATATATGTATATATGTTTTGTTTACGTTTGTACCTCATGTTGCACTGTATTGTGTCTGAGCGTTGAAATAAAGTTCTTCTTCTTCAATAAAGTCTGTGTTTGAACCTAAAATTAATCATTTTTCGTACAAATACTAAAATTTGGCTATTAAAAAAGGGAGATAATTATATACTAATCTAGCGAAATTGTTACACAACAAATAGTCTTTTTTTCTTGTCGGTAAATAGGGAGACCGTTTATTTCTTATTCATGTTGCTATAATATGTGTTAATATCTCATTGATCAAAATTTGAGCTCAATCCATTCATTTTTTATGTATGACGATTTATGTACGTTTTTTTTTTCAGGACATATTTTTTTGTGTTATCCATTAATGTAGAGGTCGGGTTCGAAAACAAAATTTTGCTACCACCTTGTTTTATTTAACTTCCGGTCTTTAAAAAAAACAAAATAGTGTATTTCAGGTATTTTGACAAACAGGTTACTATGACAGGCATAAAGTGAAACTGTGTAAATTTATTACAAGAGATAATTTATTTTAATTTTCAAATACCAACGTTCACGGAGTAATTCTCGCCGGCAAGTTATTTTCGCCACCCTATCTTTTGACAGTTTTTGTGTAAAAATTGGTTATTGATAAATGATAAAGGGAGATCCGGTAGGTAACTTGTTTTGGTAGGAAGATAGTTAAATCTATCAAATGAAGGCTATTTTAATAACGGTACAGTCACCAAAGTGTCGAGAAAAAATTTCTGTCATTTTAATGTAAAGTAGCACTAGTTTTTGTTGCTAGTAATGTACAATGTACCAGGGCTTTCAACCAATTTTAGAGTAGGTGTCTCCAAAAGAAAAAGTAGGCAACCACACAAGACGGCCGTCCGTTGCGCCGAGCTTGCTCAGCGCCTATTTCGGCGGGGGGTCTGGGGTAAATAACGCAAAATCCTGCATTTAGTCTCCTGGAACTAAACTTTAGTTTTTCAAATGACCCTTTTTTACTTAAAATTTTTGACTTTTTGCCTATCTTCTTAGAAATTTGTATATCTCATATCAACAATTGAGATGCCAAGTTTAGGTTGTATTTTCAATTTATTATGATTTCAAATTTTTACATGTTCATTGTTGCTTTTTCTTTCAGTGTTTGATGTTTTGAGACAAGTAGACAACATTTTGAGAATTAAGTTGTATTAAAGTGTATTAATTCAAAATTGTTTGGTTTCTTTTCTTTATCATTTTTATCAAAACATTTTTTTTTCATGTTCTGTTCTATTGACATGATTGTGATGTTATTGACATGTATTAGCATTTATGAAATAAAAGTTGACTGTCAGCAGTTTTCACGTTTTTGCAATAGAGCAAGCAGCAAATTCAATGCAAATTATTTTATTTATTTTTTTTTCAATTTATGCAGATACAGTTTACCAAATAGATATATTTTGGGGGTGCATCCCCCTTTTCAACCAAGTTGACATGAAAGACAAGTCCTTCAGATGGACATCTTTTTCTCACATTTTACACAATATAGAGAGTTTCATATTTTTACTTTGTAGTACATTTTCTGTCTCGCTGAAATTATATTTTGGGCCACGTGGGCCGGGCTTTATAAAAAAGACAACAAGTAACAAGTGTCAACTGTTCTTCTATTTAATTTATTACATCATATTTCCGTTTGTTACTTGGAGATTTTCTTAAGTGCACATATTAGTCGACGCAAGTCAGCTTATATTACTTTTAGTCTACTGAGGATTTTATTAGGATTAGGACTGACACATCCGTTGTGGAAGTTGTTCGCCTGATAAAGGCGGTTTTTACAGATTTGGTAACTGGTAACATAAAAATAAACTTCATATTCAATGTTTCTGTTGCTTTGAAACATGCCCGTGTGATCTCTTCGGGTTTTCTTAAAACCAAAACGAAACAGGGTTGTATTTGATCATTTCATGAAAACATCTCGTGTTTTATTAATTTTTCGGAACACCTCAAGGTCTTTTCGTTTTATAAACGTCCATATCTGATGAAACCTTCCGAGTAATCAACCCTAATTAAAGATGACCAATCAGCGACCGGTAAATCTCTCATCTAAATTTAGCGTAAATAAACATCATGTTTTACTTCCTCTATGCTAATGATATTTACCGGCATCGATAAATTAAGATAAGGAGAATTACGACACATATTTTTTTGTAACTTTTATTACTTTTCTGGACATTAAAGTAGCCGACGCTTTTGGTGAGAGTAGGCGGCGGAATTCCGCCGCCTACCGCCTACTTTTGAAAGCCCTGATGTACATGTGTATAATCATTTTATAAAGACAGGTGTTATAATATTTTTTTAAACTTCACTATAGTACACATGTATATTGCTGGACTTACTGTTTCCGTTGCAGTGGAATTAAGTCTTCGGACTTCTAAAGCTGCCTCAATAGTAAACGTTGTGTTGTTCCGACAGGTTTTGCGTGACAAAATAAAAAACTGCTTTCCACCTTTGGTCGAGTTTATGATCCTTGTGTATATCTCATATTACACTTTTCGAAATATACAACTATTTTCCACAGTTAATCAGTGTTTTGAAATGCTGCTGAATTTTCATTTTGATAGATCAAATTTCCCTAGGAAGTCAGCCATTTTTGTTTCTAAAGGGGTCTAATGTTGTATACAAACATTCGTCTGCTTTCATGACATTCAATGGTATTCGGACAAACTGCGATACTTTTCCTGCCTTAACTGCAGACAGAATTACCCAAAGGATTTAGAACAGACAACAATGGAATTTTCCTAACGACACTTCCGTTCAAAACAAGGTCAAAATTTAGTATGGAAAATCGCTGTATCAAAATGAAAATTCAGCCGCATTTCTATGATTATATTCATAGAGAAAAATATCTAAAGAAGCGAAATATATAAAGTTTAACTGGACGAAAATGTTTGTTAACATCTGGACACGCTGAAATTTGCAGACTCAGATTGGTGTCGCAAAATCCACTGTTTATAGAGAGCTCTAGATCTCTGAAGTCCCATTAAAAAAAAAAAGCATTAGATGGCAGAGGATTCTCTGACTACTGTTCGCCCCGAGTCTGTTTGCCCTATTTTTGGTATATATATTTATATAAGATGTTTTATATAATAATGATAAATTAAATACACAAGATATTTTTTCTTAACAGGCTTACACCAAATGCAGATTTTTTATATTAATTATTAGCTAAAAATAATTGCTTTCATAAATTTCTCAGTCCAAGCTAATTATTTTAAATTTTTTTCAATGTTCTTAAATTAGTTACCGGTATTACACTTATAAAGACGGTTTGGCAAACAGACCTCAGGCGAACACGTAACTAGGGCAAACAGACCAGATTCCCTAAATGTACTGTTAGAAATGTAAAATGTCTATTAATGTAAATGATCCAAATACTAAGTACATGTAAGATTATGTAGGGCTAAACTTTTTATTATTCCTGTTTAATTCATGTAGTCTTGATTAAAAACAGATTATATATTCTGCTGAAACAGTTGCTTCTGGAAGATGGTTTAAAAAGGTCTTACATCAGAAATTTGTAATTCAGCTCTTTTTTACTAGTTTTAATGAGTGACCTCTAGTTTCAATGTTTCACATGCAGAGAGAATTTAATAAATTTTTCCATTTAATATTGTCAATATTATGAAGTGCCTTGAAAACTTGAATCATGTACTATCTTAGTCCGAGAATCCTCTGATGTCCAACGCTTTTTTTTTTTTGTGCGTGGGACGTCAGAGAGCTCTCCATAAGCAAAACAGCGGATTTTGCGACACCTGTCTGGGTGGGCACATTTCATCGTGTCCAGATGTTAGCAAATATTTTCGACCAGTTAAACTATATATAAATCGCTTCTTTAGATATTTTTCTCTATGAATATATTCATTATACATTCAATCAAGCTAATTTAAGCAATGGATTTAAGTCACATTGTTGTCACGTGACTTTTTGTTCAAAATGAAAGTGAAATGTGGGAATGTAAGGGTATCGATGGAAATGAGCTTAGAAATGGACTTAAATCAGCTTAATTGAAGGTAAGATGATTATATTCCTAGAGAAAAATATCTAAAGAAGCGAATTATATATGGATTAACTAGATGAAAATGTTTTATAAAATCTGACACGATGAAATGTGCCGACTCAGACAGGTCTTGCGAAATCCACTGTTTTGCTTATGGAAAGCTCTCTGATGTCCCACGCAAAAAAAAAAAGCGTTGGATGGCAGAGGATTCTCGGACTAGTCCTATCTTTACATGTGTCATCTATACTCCAGTCTTGGAAGTCCTAAAGACTTAATCCTATCATATAACTAATGGTCTTACTTCTTGATTAAGATTGGTGGCAGAACACTGAACACTTTCTAATCAACCTACATGTACTAGTATATCTGCATTCTTCAGGTAGACAGACCATACTGTACTTGAGTAACAGATGGACAATAGACTTGTAATGTACATGTACCAAAATCTATTCATATCCAGATAATCAAAAGGGTTACAATCTGATCAAGTGCTAATGGTTACAATCCAATTGAGGGCTCATGGTTACAATCCGATTGAGGGCTACTGTTTACCATCCGATTGAAAGCTAATGGTTACAGTCAGATTGGTGAATGGTAACAATTTGATCCTCTTATCTGACAATTCAAAACTTCAGTTCTTTATGGTTTGTTAATTCTATTAACACACAAATACTCTATGGCTTATTGCAAAAATACAAATGCGAGGATATAATGTGGGGGTACTAATTAATCGGGAGCAAATTCAGATGGGTCAGTGGCAGTCATGCACCCTTTCAAAATTTCAAAAGTATGGTAATTGGTAACAAAAAATGCAAAGTTTTCTTGATTTGATTAATTTTACTGAAGATAAACTGAGTATATTGTCTCGAACAACATTCAGTCTTAGTCCTACCACTTACCAACCGTGGGCACACTTGCAGATATTTTTACAAAGAAGTACTAGTGACCAATCAAAATATGACATTGAATATTCATGAAGAGGAGAAAATAGCTACAATTGTGGCCACAGTTGGTAAGTGGTAGCAAAGCTAGAATGTGACCGGACATGGGTTTTCAATGATGGTATAACAGGGAACAGTCTGGATCACTGCCTTCACAGGGTCAAATGCTGTTAAGGAATAAATTGTTTAATTGTTCATTTACAATCATGATATGCTTTTGCTTTGAAAATTTTGTACAATTTAAGTACTTGTGAACATAAATTTTGAAGATTTTTTATTTTACTTACATGTAAATTGCAGTGAAAAATGACTGAAAACATGGATAATGGTGCCCTGTCTGCAGAAGAAATAGAAAATGAAATTGAAGATGAAGAAGGAACAGAACATGTTATTGTTGATATAGATGCTGAGGTATAGATCAGGTTTTTTTTTTTATCTTTTATTTGTTTTCCAATAGTCAGGATTTTACAATCCTCCCACAACCACCACCTGACTGAAGTATAGATCAGTTGCCATATGATTTCTTTTTTGGTACGAATCTGGGCTGTCCGATTGTTTTAGGATGATTGATTATTAAACATAGTGCCAAAGCCAAAATAGTCAAAAGCTGAGAACATTGGCTTTGCAGCCTACTAGTATGGGTAAAATTTGTTGGCATAGAAGATAGAGTACAGATGTGTTGAAACACAGTTTGAATATATTAAGTACAGTCAGTGACATGTTTAACTACAGAAATATTTATTCCTTAACAGTATTTCCTCATAGTGCCCTTTTTGTCCAATAGGTGGCAATATAACATGGGTGCCTTGTACATATAATTACCAAAACCCCATGCAGAATGTTCAAACAGATATAAGATGCACATAGATAACTGTGATAACTTAATCATTGATTTCTACAACTTTATTTTCATCAAACTATCAAACATACATGTACAAATACAGACTGATATGAAAACCTTACTTACAATTAGCATGTACAGGTGCATAACAACCCTAAAGTGAACTGTAGCTGTATGGGTATAAAATTCCCAAACATATTTATCATGACTTATATAATTGTCCCAAACATATTTACCATCACTTATATAATTAATTGTCCCAAACATATTTACCATCACTTATATAATTAATTGTCCCAAACATATTTATCATCACTTATATAATTGTCCCAAACATATTTACCATCACTTATATAATTAATTGTCCCAAACATATTTATCATCACTTATATAATTGTCCCAAACATATTTACCATCACTTATATAATTAATTGTCCCAAACATATTTATCATCACTTATTGTCCCAAACATATTTACCATCACTTATATAATTAATTGTCCCAAACATATTTATCATCACTTATATAATTGTCCCAAACATATTTATCATCACTTATATAATTGTCCCAAACATATTTACCATCACTTATATAATTAATTGTCCCAAACATATTTATCATCACTTATATAATTGTCCCAAACATATTTATCATCACTTATATAATTAATTGTCCCAAACATATTTATCATCACTTATATAATTAATTGTCCCAAACATATTTACCATCACTTATATAATTAATTGTCCCAAACATATTTATCATCACTTATATAATTAATTGTCCCAAACATATTTACCATCACTTATATAATTGTCCCAAACATATTTACCATCACTTATATAATTAATTGTCCCAAACATATTTATCATCACTTATATAATTGTCCCAAACATATTTACCATCACTTATATAATTAATTGTCCCAAACATATTTATCATTACTTATATAATTGTCCCAAACATATTTATCATCACTTATATAATTGTCCCAAACATATTTATCATCACTTATATAATTGTCCCAAACATATTTATCATCACTTATATAATTAATTGTCCCAAACATATTTATCATCACTTATATAATTGTCCCAAACATATTTACCATCACTTATATAATTAATTGTCCCAAACATATTTATCATCACTTATATAATTAATTGTCCCAAACATATTTATCATCACTTATATAATTAATTGTCCCAAACATATTTATCATCACTTAATTAATAATTAATTTATTAGTGTCTCACTTATCCATTTACAACAATACTAATATTTATTATACAATTTTAAAAGTCAAAACGTGCATGGACGTACATTTACAATGCTCTATTTTTATTTTATTGTCATTTTCAATCGCTTAAATTCGGGTCTTCGTATTCGTTACTAAAATGCGTTAACTGATTAGGTTTATATTTGTTTACTTCTAAAATGAAAGTTAAATTATGTCTGAATATAACAGGTAATTTGATTGGCTACTTATAATCTCCATGTCATCTCATTTGGGTGTTGGGTACACTCATTGTAGCTGCTAAAAATGGGTAAGTTCTCAAACCCTATGCAATATTCTTTACCTTTCCTGTGCCAGTTAGAATTGTGTTCCCTGTGTCCCATCCCACCCTTTTCTCCATTTATTTATTGTTTGCTAACGTGTTCTCGTTCTGAATATAGCTGTAATACTTCTTGCTGGACGTAAAAATAAACATCCAATCAATCAATATAAGATAAATAACCATGAACTGGTAACCTTTTGTTTAGACAAGGACATGCAATCTGAAGAAAAGATAAAAATAAAAATAGAGAAAACACTTATATATACAAAAATCAGGCCCTCAAGATGGATAAGCATTTCTTTCATCATTAGCAATGCCCTTTTATTATTTTATTGGAATACATGTATGGTGGACCATCAGTTTAAGGACAAAGAAAAACTAGCACCTTGAAGTTGATACACGTTGACACCTGATGAGAGGCGATACTCTAAAGCTTAGAGCCTTTATTACAATTAAAAACATGTTATGTAAAAAAAATTAGCAGTTTTAAATTTCCTACAAACATCTAAAATATTTACTTTTTATTTAACAGTACATTGATTTGAACCAAAGTAGAATTGCCAAGATAACAAATTTAGAGGAATTGACTCAAGTGAAGGTAAGTTACAAGCTTGTTTGTGATGCACTATCTGTTGTTAAGAAAGATACTTTTCAGCATGTTTGAGTTTTTTCCCCGAAAACATTGCAAGAACATTAAAATGTAAGAGTCCTCCTGCACATAAAACTGCACACAATGATTTAACTTAAAGATTCCTGATAGTAACATCAAAAGTGAAACAGGGAGAAATTTGGATGTTTATATCTAAATTGATTTAGACAGAAATGACAAACATTTTCATACTGTTCTTAACAAAATATGAGGGGCCTCGGTGGGCGAGTGGTCAAGGTAGTTTGTTTACTATTGATTACGTGGTCTGTCAACACTGAGATTGTGGGTTCGATTCTCACTGCAGGCAGGTTGTACTCGACTCCAATCTTAATTGACAAGGATTGCCAGTTTTCCTACCGATGGTCGGGGGTTTTCTCCTGGTACTCCGGCTTCCTCCCCCAATAAAAACTGGATGCCATGATATAGCTGAAAAATTGCTGAAAGTGGCATTAAACACCATCAAACAAACAAACAAAACATAACAAAATATGATTAAACGAATTAATACATGTACATATGTCATAATTACATGCCGCTGACATGTATGTATGTTATATTGTTACTCTACAATACAATTTTTAAGCTCAATTTTTTATTTTTTTTTGGATTTGAAAGGTTAACAAATGTGAACTGGTTATTTTTAATTGCACTGTTAACTTAGTTAAATAATTTTAACAGGAGAAAATTTCAGAACAACACGGTTAGACTTTGAGAGCACTTTTTTCATTTGTGTAGAAAGAATAAGTAGCTTGTGCTCAAACTCTGTAGGTCTAAACTCAGTAAAAATATAGCATGTGAGTTATTTAAACCATGGACCCCCAAATAATGTACCCATTTCTTCATCTGTGCAATTTTCTTTACTTCTTTTATTTAGATAGACTAATGCTGAATTGGTGTTTGTCGTATTGGGTACTACAAAATGTACCTCGGGTACAACTTGTATACAAAAATGTACCTCACCCTTTGTTTTGGTGAGAAATTGTACCCAGTGTAAATTAATGGTATCCCAGATCGAAATCTCTTTAGCAGTGAACATGTTTTTTTACGTGACGATTGCAACTTAACAGATTTATAAAATAGTTCTAAATCGAGATCACTTATGCTGGTGTTATTCTTACAATTTCTCGCCAAAACAAATAGTTAGGTACATTTTTGTAGCACCCCATACGACAAAGACCAATTCAGATCGACTAATGAATACACACATTTCTTTCATGTTTGATATGTTTTGCAGACACTATGTTTAAGACAGAACTTAATCAAGAAAATAGAAGGTATGGAAAACCTGACCAGCCTGGTAGAATTAGAGTTATATGATAATCAGCTGACAGTGGTGGAAAACTTGGATTCCCTTGTCAATCTGGAGTAAGTAATGGCTAGTCAATGGTGACAAGCCTGGTAGAATTAGAGTTATATGATAATCAGCTGACAGTGGTGGAAAACTTGGATTCCCTTGTCAATCTGGAGTAAGTAATGGCTAGTCAATGGTGACAAGCCTGGTAGAATTAGAGTTATATGATAACCAGCTGACAGTGGTGGAAAACTTGGATTCCCTTGTCAATCTGGAGTAAGTAAAGGGTAGTCAATGGTGACAAGCCTGGTAGAATTAGAGTTATATGATAACCAGCTGACTGTGGTGGAAAACTTGGATTCCCTTGTCAATCTGGAGTAAGTAATGGGTAGTCAATGGAAATACTAATGCAACAATGATGTGATTGATTGATTGTTTGTTTGTTCGCCTAACATCCAACAAGCAATATTTCAGCTATATTAAAGACTAATGTAACATTGAATCTGATTGGATGTTGAGTGGTGTAAAATTTACCGTCAAATGTTTGAACATTATAGCCAGCATTACAAGATCCAAGCAACCTGCCTTAAGGTGTCAGAAATGCATGAACACTCTAAACAGAAGTGGCATTTTGGGGTTTACACAAATTAATCCAAGATTGCAGTTATGCTGGAGTCAAATCTTTCCTCTTATTAATAAAAAAAATAATTTTTCATAAATAGATATTCGAAAATGAGTTACATAATATTTACCTTTTCTTAAATCATACGTATAAGGTCACTTTTGTTAATATCTGCAATGATTTGCATTGTCATGATCAACTATTTTACAACTGCAGTGGAATTACTAAACATAATTAAAATGCCTATAGATTCTCTGAAGACAATGCCTTATAATCAAGTAAAGGTGATATTTTCTGTTTAGAAAATTCTTGAATTTAAGCTCTTTGACTTATTATATTAGAATTAAGATAATTACGTTGTATTTGTATCTGATATCAATCAATTTTATGTTCTCAAATATATTTTACTTAAGATGTTACAGAATTCGCAACAGTAAAATGACCAGTTGATGTCAGCAACTTTTCAAAAACAAAATAGCCATCACCTGAGTTTGACTTGGATAAAAGTTTGCAAAAAATAAAGACATATGTTGTTTTTGTTTTGCAGGGTTCTAGATTTATCATTCAACAGAATAGTCAAGGCTGAAGGTTTGACTAATTTGACAAAACTACGAAGATTATTTTTTGCAAACAATAAAATAGAGAAAATAGAAAACGTGGATCACCTGTTACAGTTAGAGATGTTAGAGTTTGGTGCCAACAGAATCAGGGTATATATAGTTATCAATAATGCCTGAAATGGTCTCAAATATTAACAGTATCTATGGAAAAAATTAGTACCATTGGTCCTGGGCTTGCAGGGTAAAGCTGATGACATTGACTCCAACCTATTAAACCTTTAGTTTTCTGTGGCAATCCCCCCCCCCCCCCTTCTGACCAATCATATTCTGTTATGATACCTATGTTTGTTTGTTTGTTTGTTTGATGGAGTTTAAGGACTCTTTCATCAATTTTTCAGCTATATCATGGCGTCCAGTTTTTATTGGGGGAGGAAGCCGGAGAAACCCGACCTGCGGTAGGAAAACTGATGATACCTATGAAGTGATTTATTGTTCATGTTGTAAATATAGCTGCAATATCGCTGAAAAAACTATCTTTGCACAGTTTTCCTGTCCAATGCCAGGTTCTTTGTTAGTATTTGGGCTTCTTACCCTAATTAAACCATGGATGTTTTAATATAGGTGGTTTAAAGTGTAGTAAAACTCTTAAAATGAGCTTACAGCAAAAGACTTATTGTTTAGTGACAATCAATCAGATTTAAGTGATAATGTTAGTACCATAAAGGGATTAAAACCTTTGTAGCAAATTTGCTTTTTTCTGTTAAACATCATTACTTAGCTAGCTTAAATAATTTTTTTTAAAGAAAAACAGCTAAATTTTTTGGATGACAATAGTTCAACAGCTAAATTCATTAATGAATTGTGATTAAAGCATAATGGTTTAATTTCTTAATCTTTCATATTTGTAGTTACTGTAATTTCAATCATACTTATAATTGCAGGTGATAGAAAACATATCTCCTTTGGTTAATTTGACCAGTTTATACCTGGGTAAAAATAAAATTACAAGAATATCAGGACTGGAGACATTGGTCAATCTGAGGTGCCTTAGTTTACAGGTAAAATTTACAGGTATTGTCATTACCTGTTAGTTAAAAAAAATGATTATTATGTTTTATACTGAATTAATATGTTCTTATTATCTTTGAATGATTTGAATAAAACTATGGGATATTGCTAGGTATCAGGTTATTTTGGATGCAATTAGTCAAATTTCAAGGTCACAATCCACAAAAAATGTTAGTTAATTTTTACAAAAAGATGTTTCTTAAAGTTTGCATTTAATTTTTTTAAATGAAACTTTGGATTATAGTTTTATGCTGGATATCTCAGAAGATTATTGATTTTTTGGGGAAAAGCCATCAAATTTCAAGATCATAGTTGTGGCATTCAGTATCGACAGCGTCCAGTTTTTATTGGGGAGGAAGCCGGGGTACCCGGAGAGAACCCCCGACCTTGGGTAGGAAAACTGGCAATCCTTGTCAATTAAGATTGGAGTCAAGTACACCCTCCCTGCAGTGTGACTTGAACCCGCAACCTCAGTGTTGATGGACCACGTGATCAATAGTAGACGAACTACCTTAACCACTCGGCCACCGAGGCCCAGACAAATTATTTGTATCATAAATTGACGTTAATGATTTGTTAAAATTTAAAAAAAAACTTCTTGTGTTCGATAAAGAAAATAAAGTTATAGAAACTTAGTTCAAACTTAGTTGTATTTATTAAAATTGAAAGATGGTTTATGAATAACATTTTTGTACGTATAGATCAACAAAATATTCATCTGTTAGGTCGTAGATCCCTGCTACCAAAAAATGTTAAATGTTTAAATACACAAGAAACATGGAATTGAGAATACCTTGATAGTAAAATTAATTTCCTTATGCAATTTTAAAGAATTTTAATGATTGAACACTGTTTTTAATGCATTTATCGGTATATATGTATCCACAAGACCGACTCCCTCACATAATTCAAAAACACTTTGATCAATGTCACACCAGTGTCTTATTTGTTATTGTGGGAAAAGCCAAAGTAACTTCTGAAAACCCTCACCTTCAGCAGGAAAACTGGCAATGTTGGTAAATTAAGATTGGAGTTGAGCACACACTGCCCAGGGGCCTCCGTTGCCGATTGGTTAAGGTAGATCGTCTACTATTGATCACATGGTCTGTCAACACCGAGATTGCAGGTTCGATTCTCACTGTGGGCATTGTGTACACGACTCCTATCTTAATTGACAAGGATTGCCTATTTTCCTACCACAGGTTGGGGTTTTCTCCAGGAACTCGGGCTTCCTCCCCCAATAAAAACTGGACCCATGATATAGCTGAAAAGTTGTTGAAAGTGGCATTAAACATCATTCAAACAAACACACTGCCCAAAAAAATCTTTTATGTTTAGCACTATGATTCAGTGCATTCTCTCAACTTAGTAATGGTAAAAAAACATAAACATTTGAATTGACAGAGTAATCGTATTGTGAAAATAGAAGGCTTAGAGATGCTGGAGAACTTGGAGGAGTTATATCTGAGTGATAATGGTATACAGACTTTGGAAGCATTGCAGAACAATGTAAGTTTACATTTATACATGTAAGTGATTTTTTAGATTCTTGACAGGATACGCCAAAAGCCTTACAAATTAATACATTATGAAAACCTCTTAATAGATACAGAACATTATTATATTTTAATATATTTTTGATATTTTCATTGGCTTAAAAGATTCATTTGACTATAATGCAATTGAAATCTTTTTAAAATAAATAACCACAGAGGGAAACAACCCTATAGTATCTTGCCGAATAGCCCCATATTTACCACCAGCAGGAAACACACCTATTGTTCCCTAGTAAATAACTTTTTAGGGGATGCAGGACAATTCCACTGAAAATAATTTGTCAATGAAAATTCTTTTTTTATACAAGCTATCAGAATTCAGAATTTAAAAAATGGGGTTTCAGAGCTTATTTTTGAGGGCAGTGGTTGAAAATTCCTAAAGCCGGACGCCCCGGGCTTAAAAAATTGAAACTTCGGGCTTGCCGATTTTCTGTGAAAATACCTAAATATTTTAGAAAATACCCCCATCTCTCAGACAAATAGGATGCCTTACTAGGGGTACAAAAAATTTCCGAATTGATCTTCCTAAGTTGCACGAGAGACATGCTGAACTTTCTGCAAAACAATAATATGGGACACTTTTATTAAAACAAACATGACAAATCCAATTTAAAATCATCGCTCCAAACATTTGTAGGGCTTGGTTAAATTATGTTGGGCTTAGGGTTTCAGAGTTAAAAAAACCCAGGGCTTAGGGTTGCCCAAACAAAATTTTCAAACCCTAAAGGGGTTGAACACTAAAATTTTTTAATTTTATAATAGGTTATAAAGAGAAGAGATATAAAGCACTAAAACAAAAGATTTCAAAAATTCTGTCCAATGAAATTTTCTGACTTTTTTATATAATGTCAAGCAATGGGTATACATTTTAGTGATGGAAGGAAAAAGGGGTCTCTGAGTTACATTTTTGTCCATTTGAAAAAAAAATTGGTCAAAAAGTGCTAAAAAATGACGTTTTTTTGTCAAAATTAACTCCCTTGCTAAATATATCATTTTCATTATTTTTGCTGATAACCGAACCTATTTATGCAAAAACTTTTTATTTCAACCATTAATAAATTGAAGTTATAATATAGGTATAAGACTTTCATTCTTATTTTTAATTTTATGGAAATTAAGAGTTAATTATGAAAAGAAATTATTATTAAATTTACCATAAATGTTCTATCTATTTTGAAATGTTCACACAAAATGGCAGATGGTGTCCTGCATCCCCTTAAAGCACAGATAAAACAGTAAACAAGCAGTTTAAATGATGACAACACAAATTTCATTTCATTGCAACTCATTAAACAATACATGAATGTTGTTGGCCAAAATATAATAAAGCAATTGGAGCCATCTCATAATGAAGGTCATAACTGTATGTCATTGTCAGCAGTTTGAGAATATCTTTCAGACATTGTTCTATTGTAAATTATTATTCTTCATGTGAGGATCTCTCGTTATAATGCAATGAATATAAGATCTTAGACTGGTACGCGTGGATTATTGGATTTCTCCATTCAAGATAGTTAAATTTCCAGAATTATATTATCGAGATTGAAGAAATCCGATTATCCAAGAGAACTAATGTGAGATTCTGTTTCTTTAAGTTTAAGGTAGTAAATTTGAGAAAATAAGTACAAATTCTTCCAAACCCATTTTTACATTCATGTTTTTATGATGTCATTAGTTCTTATTATTACATTATTATTTTAAACCAAGAGAACTGAGAACAGCATTTTCAGTAGTGACGAGAATTATTTTCTCCACACCAGGCAAGTGGTTGGAAAATAACACAAAAATTTTAAAATATATTTTTCAAGATTTTGTAAAGAACAAATAGTGTTTAAAAAATATTAAATTCAATGTACCATCAAACAATGCAGTTATTTAATGGGCACAGTTTATACAACATCATAAATGTGTTTTTACATGTCTTTATTTGTTTAATACATGTATGACATAGCTCATGAATATTAATATATTTATCACATGTTTTCCTGAATCAAATAGGAATTGACAATGCTAAAAAGTACTTCAACATTTAAGATTTTAGATTAATAATAACATTAAAATTGTTTTTTCCATGTAATAAGCTAAAATATATTTCATGCCAATTATCCAGATTGGCAGATCAAGAGGATAATTGGAGATATTTCAAAAATGTTAAGAACATACACTAATAGTATTGGGCATTACATGTATACAGGATCTTACATTGGTAAGAGTGGATTATCTGATTTCTCAAATCGAGACTTGGCACAGACTTAAATTTCCATAATTTAACTATCGAGATTGAAGAAATCCGATAATACAAAAATACTCATGTAAAATTCTGTTTCTCTTATTTTTAAAAAGTAGTAAATTTGCGAAACAAAGTACAAATTCTCCCAACCCCAATTTTACATTCATGACTTGAATATGTGGTAAATGGAAGGTGTTTTGTTTATGACGTCACAAGTTCTTATTGTGACATTATAACTTTTAACCAGTCAACTACTGAGGACAACAAATTCACTAGAGACGAGAACTATATTTTCGACATCGGTCAAGCGGTTGAAATATTACGTCAAAATTAGAGAAATTCATTTTATACTCCTTCATATCACTTTTGGCAAAATACCATAAACAGATGTGTATTGTCTGCACCCCATTTTCTGACCTCAAAACCACAGAAAAATGCAGGTATAGTTTGCATGTAAACGTGTTCATATAGTATTCAGGTTGTAAACCATCTGCACCATAATCACCATGGTACACAGAATATATGGTTACCAGTACTTTACAAAAAATCATCTGCTAAATGTTCATAATAATAGTTTTCTTCAATTCTTGATTATAGCAAGCCAAGAAACATTAAAAAAAATTTCAATAAAATATTGTTATAATAATAACAGTTAATAGAAATCAGATTAGGATGATTGCAGAAATCATTTATTAATTAATTATTTCTATTATCATGTTGATCACTGGCTTGCCCAAGCGAAGTTGTATTGAAATAAAATATTTCATAGATTAGATTAAAATGTTTAAATAAACAATACCCAAGCGATAATTGTTTGATGAAACCTTTTGAAGTTTACCCAAAATTAAGTTCTTGCCTGTAAATTTATTCAACTTGTAAAATGTAATTATACCTCCGAATTTTCATTGCGAAGATTGGTAAAGTGATATCCTATGCAGAAGGGCATGGTTATTGTGCTGCAGGTAGAGAATATAGCTTTGATAAATCCATTATCCGTAAATGGAGAAAGCAAAAAGATCTGTTACAAGCAATGCCAAGCAATAAAATGGCCCATAGAAGTGGTGCAGCACACTATCCAGTTATTAAGTCTGCACTTCTTCCTTGGGTTGAAGACAGCAGAATGCAAGAGGTTGCTGTATCAACAACTGAAATAAGACTTTAAGCATTAAACCTTGTGAAAGACATTGAATGTATCGGGGAATTTGCAGCTTCAGCAGATTGGGCTACACCTTTTTAAGGAGACACAATCTGTCAATTCGCAGGAGGACCCATATTTCCCAAAAACTGCTTTAGGACTTCAGAGATAAAGTAACAAATTCCTGTCTTTTATATTAATCCAGAAAAAAACACAAGTATGATCTGTCCCAGATTGGCAATGCTGATCAAACACCATTGACATTCGATATGCCAGCTGACACCACCGTTGCACCAAAAGATTCAATATTTGTCACTATCAAGACAACTGGCAATGAATAGAACAGATTTACTGTAATGTTGACATGTACTGCAGATGGTGGTAGCTGCCACCTCATGATCATGTCATCTTTAAAAGAAAGACAATGCCAAAACTAAACTTTCGACATGACATAACCGTTAAAGTGCACCCAAATGGATGGTTCGATGATAACATTGTGAAAGACTGGCTGACAAAGATATGGGGCAGATGGCCAGGTGCAAATCTTTCACCAAGTCTGCTTGTCTTAGACGCATTTCGTTGCCATCATTCAGACTGAGATTCAAAGAAAAAAACTGTGGACAATACGCCTCTGTTTAGGGTATTCATGATTCTAATATGATGTGCCTAAAACTCTTTTTGAGTCCACACTTGGTATAAAACGAGTATATATTCTCCAATTAACGTCATAAACGATCAACACTCTTTATAGGTACGTAAAAGTCAGATTTTTCACGTATTTTAACAACGTCACAATCAAATTTGTGACTTAAATGCTGACAAGTCCTGCAACTCACAGGTTATGTTGTTAAAAAAGTTACAATACATGTCCTATTAGAACCGAAATAATTCATTTGCGGCTAGAATATATACTGATTTTACCACGGGTTTGCCCTTTATGCCACATTTTACGCCTTGTTAACGCTGTGTAAAGTGTATAGCTGTTCCACATATCCCCTGAGTGTCATAATGAAGAGTGATGACAAAAATAATTTATTGGCAGTATGTTAAATCATGTGAATCTCATAAGTCAAACTAAAAATAATAACTTTATAAAAACAGTGATAATTATGGTTTAAAAGTGAAGGTTATTGATAAATTTCATCCGACAACTAAATATATTGGAATTTTAACATGACTTGTTTTCATAGCAAAAGCAGGACATTATATCAGAACGTTATTTAACCTGTTTCTCCATGTCAATAAAATACTGCCTGCTGGACCTTACTTCAATCATTCAATCAATCACAGTCAATCACAGTCCTATATCATAATGCTTGGAAGTAAAACAGTAAAAAAATGGTAGTTCATTTAACATTTCTCAGACATCTAAGGTAGTAATTAATTTATTTTTCAGTTAAAGTTGACAACGATTGACTTTGGTAATAACAGAATATCAAAGATAGAAAATGTCCGTCATCTTGTATTGTTAGAAGAATTCTGGGTAAATATAATGTAATATTAATATGAATGTAGGCACATTGTTCATGTCGTTACTTCAGAACCCCTAACAGTACATCTATATTCCATTGATGAGGTGACGTCTTACTCTAATGTATTGGTGACGTCACAAAACTCAATTTCAAATACAGCGTTTCAGATTGAAAAATTGTGTCTGCATTTTTGTAGTAATTTAAAAAATAAACACTTAAATTTTATCGATGTAAAATTATTTTTGTCTACGTTTATATTATATTTTTTTTTTGTCTACAATATTTTCTTCGGATTGCTCAGGTACCATCAGAAAAGGGTTTGTTCATATGGATCACGTGACTTTATTTACACACATGCATGTAACCGTATAACTCGCATCTGCGCTGCTTGCTATTAACCAAAGCAGGTATGGTGACAAATTCTGTTTGATAAGTTTGTATTTAAGATTTAAATTATGAATATTTTATCCTTCATGTTTTATCCAACTTTTCAGACTTTTCCTGAATTGTTTTAATTTAAATAGATTTGTATGCATGTATAGGGGAGATAACCAAAAAAACTCTCCATACAGTTACTCACTGAACAGCAGAGCATCAATCACAAAAAAAAAATTATTAAGAAATTAAATGAAAGACAAATATTAGGATATTAACTACTGTCTTAGAACAGTCACATTAAACATTCTGTAGCAGGATTAAAGGGATTTCTACACGTCTTGTTAATTTCAATACCGTTAGAAAACAGACAGGCACACTGCTTGTAAATAAAAATTTAAAACAAATTTACAAATACAAAAGGATATACATGTAGTAATGACAAAAATGGAAATGGTACAAAATATATAGACACACAGGATAATATAAATCAAACCATTAGGGTATAAAGAAATCCTCATTCCTAGACAATAGTAAACAATAAATAAAATTGTGTTTGTTTCATTTGGATAAAACAAGGTCAGCTGGTATTAATTAATCGGCAATAATTTGATATGATTGCATTATCATGCAGTGGGCTATATCAAATCATGGTAATTTCCTCTCCCAGTAACAAACAACACAAACTGTTTATTTTTAATTTGAATAAATAAATATATGTAAATGTAAAGCCTAAATAAAGAAAAAAATTTCATATTAAATTTTGAGAAAAAACTGTAAACAAATACCAATGAACGATATATCATGAGACCCAATTTCAAATCATACAACAAACAGCTACAAATAACAACATGTCGTATATAAATAAAAAAGTTGCTTATATAGCTTGCATTGTCATGTTACTTGACAGCACTCGGGACAGCAGTATTGCCTTGAACGTTGATAATACCTTCACCTTTGGCACAGGCATTATCAATGTTTCTGGCTATACCACTCTCCCTTGTGTAGTCAAGATAATATGAAATTACCCTTTTTATAAGCCCCTATTGTATGATTATCTTCAGACAAATTAATATAGATGATTTGTTTATTGTTAAATTAATGCTCTTTATTGTTTAAAAAATGTGCCTACAAAATGGATTTTTATACCCCCACAAACTTGTTAGAATCACCCTGCCTGTCCACATCCCTTGTAAGCGCAACTCCTCCTAAACTGCTTGATGAAATTTAAAGAAACTTAGCATAAAGGAAGTACATTATATGTAGATGTGCATGAAGGATTTTTATTGACCTCGGATATCATTAAAGGGAAATAATTGGACTCGAAAACGAAGCAGGGTATCGCTTTCTGAGCATGCTCAAAGTCCATACTTGTTCTTATTTGCCAAAAATAATGAAACTATTTTATTCGGTATAATAAAATGCTTCTTTATTTGTAATTGGTAGGAAATAATGAACCCCTTAACCTGGATCTCTGTCGTGCCTGGTAAGGTCATCTCCAGTCTAGGTCTTGGGGTGCATTATTTCCTGCTATTGACCAAAAATGCAGTAATTAATTGTATACTAATTGGTCACTCAATCAGTTAATCCATGGCAGAATAGTCTGGTAAGTTAGCTATCTTCTATTGATCACGTGTACATCAGCACTCGGTGTGCTGAAGGTCAGTGGTTCTCATGGGTATTTTAGCTCCATTGTCCAATAAAAACTTGATGCACGGAAATTGCTATTAAATTGCTCCAAGTGACAAAACAAAATTCACACAATAAGTCAATTTTTTTTTTCAGTTCAATGACAACAAAATATCAAGTTGGGAAGATTTATCAGAGCTAGCATCTATATCCACCTTACAGACTGTATACTTAGAAAGAAATCCTATTTATTATGACGGAGAGATGAAACAAGATCCAACTTACAGACGTAAAATTATGTTAGCACTACCTCAGGTCAAACAGATAGATGCAACAATGTGTAGATAATGGAATAATTGTTATCTTTCTTTTATCCTCTATTTATTATTGTTAAAGTGCTACAAAAGAGATAGTACAGTTTAATAATATAACAACTAATGTAGTTTTTATTATTAATAGGTTTAGACATGAATTTTAAATAATCATTTTCAACAATATAGTTTTTTAATATGTACAAGCATTTGTTCTCAGTAAGATGTTTGTTTTGACTGCATATACATGTTAATACTCAACATCAATCAAATTTTCAAGCAAAGCTGATTTTTTTTGTCAGTATCATTTTCTTTTCTTTATTCTGATTTTAAACATAAAATATAATAGTTTAAAAACCTTGTGGTCCTTCAGCAAAAAATGAAAGAAATGGAAAATCAAGGTTGCTTGACCTAAATATTTATAATTATTTAGTTTAAAATGGCTTACAGGTGCTATTTTCATGTACAGGACTTCTAACATACTCCTATATTAAATACATATGATACCTATTCAAGTGTTTTGTTACATTTATATGTATTTCTGATCTGTTTACCTAATGCTCTTTTACCTCAATTTTTTGGTTCTGGAACAACTCACAGAGCTGACCAGTGCTTCCCAAAAGGGGGGTGGGGGGATAAAGACATTAGTAGAAGATTTAATAGAGAAGAAACATTGTATCAGCTACAAGGCTGAATTCTCCGCCCCTAAATAAGTTCAAATTATGTATTTGCCTCATGATTGATTGTTTTTAACTTGTTTTGTCATTTAATGAAATGCACTACATACTCTCAGAAAGGTAGATAATTTATTATTCTGCAACAGAATTTACTGTAATTTTAATAAAAGATACATGTATCCTACATATAAAAAAAAGCCTACAAACATCTGCAATTATATTATGTGTACGTAGGTCTCTGCAGTTTCAAAACTGCATACAAATTATTGGTTTGTTTTGTACTGTTACATATTAATCCTGAAAATAGTAAAAGAGTCCCAATAGTTTATTCAGGAATTCCAATCAAGATTGTAGCAGTTTCCAAGAAAATTTATTTTTTTATCTACAATGTCTGAAATTATCATTACATTCCATACAAAATATCTTTATGTTGGCATGTTTTCCTCTATTTTCTTATCATTTATCTAGTGTTTGTGAAATCATAATTATTCTATTTGCATTGTGGTTTGTTGACAATTTGACTTCTATCAAACACTATTTTAAATGACTTAAATTTTTCATTTACCAAGGTTTCTATTTTGATTATTTTAAAAGTATCCAGCTCATTGATTCTTTTGTTCATTATCTTTAGCTCCCATTTTGATTGTTAGGTTTTTATTTGTTTATAGAAAATTGCCAGATATTTGTATGATTACTTGATGCTTTGTTAGATAAACCTGGCTCACAGCACAGAAGTTAGGGAATGTTTTGCTTGTGGACAGTTCATTTTAGGCCAAGTTGTAAATCTGTAATCCAAGGGCTATTTAAGCATTGGACAACTACAGAATTTTTTCTATGATTCTTTGAATCTACACCCATGGGAATAGAAAGACATAAAGATTTCCGTAAAAAAAATCATCATTGTTAACACTTTGCTAATTCCATTACAGATCTGACTACATCAACAGTAATTTCATTCATACCAAAAAATTTTCTGTCAGTTTTTATGATTGGTTTATATAAAAAACTGTTTTAAATAAACAAAGCAATGTTTCTAATTGTACCAGCTGTTTGGCAAACTATATATTGTTGATACAAGGTTGCAGATCAAGTTTGCACTTTCAAAAGAATAGTTTGGCAGTGGTAGTTAGCCTCCTAATTTATGCAAAAGAAATATTGGTATGAATGAACCGAAAATAGAAGGAATGTGGAACATAATACCTTTCATTGTACATTACATATGATGGGAATAAATTAACCTTTTGTGAAATGTATTCTTAACATGAAATATATAGATTTTACTGCTTAAGTACAGAGTACTGTATTATGTTGTAAACATAGCTTTAGATTGAAAAATCACATCTGTTATTAGCTCACCTGACCCGAAGGGTAATGTGAGCTATTGCCATCACTTGGCGTCCCTATCGTCATCCGTCGTCGTCGTTAACTTTTCTTCAAAAATCTTCTCCTCCAAAACCACTGAAGGGATTGCTTTGAAACATTGCACACATCATCAGTAAAATGTCCTCTACCAAGTTTGCCCAAATCATGGCCTCAGACCAACCAACATGGCCGCCATGGCTAAAAATAGAACAGGGGGGTCACAATACAGTTTTTTGCTTATAGTTCAAAAAGTATAACAGATACAGGAAAACCGAACAGACCTTCCTTCTTCAGCATCTAAAGCTCTACAAAACACTCCATTGGGTCAAAGTTGTATGATGACTCCTTGTAGGAGTTATTGCCCTTTAATTGTCAAAATTGATGATTTTTGCCATTTTTGCCTCAAAATCTTGAAATTTATTAGAACTAGAGAAAAAGTTAGCATTGCTTAATTGTTCTGCTCTATGAGGGCTACAAAACTGACACAGGGTCAAGATTGTCTGATTAACCGTTTAAGAGTTATTCCCCTTTAACTGTTTTTTTTAATCGGTTTTAATTGATTTTTTAAAATCTTCTCCTCTGAAACAACTGAAAGTACTGCTTTGAAACTTTGTACACATCATCCATCTAATGTCCTCAACCAAGTTTGCACCAACCATGGCTGCAGATTAACCAACATGGCCACCATGGCTAAAAATAGGACGGAGGGGGGGGGGGTAAAATACAGTTATTGGCTTATATTTAAAAAAGTGTAACAGATACAGGAAAACAGAAGAGACATGCCTTCATCTGCATCAAAAGCTCTACGAAACACTCCATTGGGTTGAAGTTTTATGATGACTCCTTATAGGAGTTATTGCTCTTTAATTGTCGAAATTGATTATTTTTGACATTTTTGCCTCAAAATCTAAAAAATTATTTGAACTAGAGAAAAAGTTAGCATTGCTTAATTGTTCTGCTCTATGAGGGCTACAAAAATGACTTAGGGTCAAGATTGTCTGATGAACCGTTTAGGAATTATTCTCCTTGAACATTTTTTTAATCAATTTTACTTGATTTTAAAAAATCTTCGCCTCTTTAACTAATGAAAGGACTGCTTTGAAACATTGCACACCTTTAGGATGTCATCTACCAAAATTTTGCAAATCATGACACCTGACTACCTACGTTTAAAATAGAAAAAATGAAAAAGGGGGGGGGGGGGGGGAGTCGAGAGAGTTTTCGACTGATAGTTAAAAAAGTATTACAGGTACAGCAAATTTGAAGTGAACCTCCCTTCTCCCTCTAAGCATCAAAAGCTCCTCCTTATAGGAGTTATTTCCCTTAAAAGGTCAAAATAGATTAATGATTTTTTGCAAAAGTGTTGGGCAATTCCTTATAGCAACGAAAAGCTGGATAAAAAAGGGTTGTTTGGTTTCAAGTTCAGGTGAGCGATACAGGATCCTGGGAGCCTCTAGTTTTTGTATATGTTGAAATTGGTAATGACTATGTTTTAAATTTACATTTTATTAGAGTACTGAAAGAAAATCATTTATACTATTTGTTATCAAGGATCATGAAATCAGAACCTTGTTTGATGCATATAACACATTTCCAGGATATGAAAACACTGACAGATATATATTTATTATGTCTTAAATGTGTGTATTTCAGCCATGAACTAGATTTTTTCAGTAAATAAATCGATTGATATGGTTGATATTCTACCGAGTCTTTTGGAGTAAGGAGTCATAATTACATTATCTATTATACAATGTTCCTTTGATTATTCTTATTGTACAGATGTATCTGTAATGAATTTTGTCACTTTAATTTTAAGTGTTTGTAACTTCCAAATGTTGTTTTTATTTTTATGCATCTAATGTTCATCACCTGGTAGTGTTTATTTTTTCTCATAATTAATATAAAGTATATCCAATATCAAGGAAAAATTGGGCATTTAGACACTTTTCCTCTAAAATCTAACTATTTTTTAAATGTACCAGCTATTTAAATGGTAATCCACACTGTTATCTCTATGACAGGTGGAACAATAGAGACAGTAATTTACCTCTGTCATGGTAGCAAAATGTACCTTTATGACAGCTGAAATAATAGTTCACCTGTAGTTTAAATTACTGCTGTTTACCTGTTATTAAAGTTTATTGACATCAGAGTTAATAAATAACATAAATGAATTTTGTTATTATTATTTAATAATTTCATAGCTTTTGTTATACTTGCCAAAATGTACTTTAGATTGCTCACTTTCATAAAGTGTTTTCCATATTTTCAATAAATTGTTTGATACTGTTTTGTTAATGATAGTTTTGCATTAAAACCTACTTAAATTGAATCTTCTTATAGAAGTCTTGATTAGTTTTCTAACCAACGATGGGCGTTCACAACTTGTATTCTGGTCTCTAAAAAACTGAATGCCACGTAATGGCTGAAAACTGGTAACAGTAACTTCAAACAACCTAACACAAATCCTATGCTTTTGGATTAAATTGGGATTAATGGCTTTGTCAGAAATATTTCAGATATTTCGCAGTGAACATTCATTGTATTAGCAAAAAACAGAAATTCCCAAGGAGAACTACAAGTACACTGAAAAAGTAATGTCAACTTAAGTCAAGCAAAAAATTATGGCATTTCAAATTTTGTTTAAAGGCATGCACGTCATAGATGAACCCTCATGCCCTGGAATATCGAATTAATGTGCTTGCCGGTGCCTCTAGAAAGTCGCTTTGTTATGACTAAAAATGTGAAAGTCTGTCTGTTTGTCGTTTAGTTGTTTGTAACTTAATTCGTCTTAACTACATTTGGGAGACATATATATATCTTTATTAGGATTGGCTCTGAGCCGACAGGATAAGGCTGCAAATCATTTACTATCGTTCACAAATGGTCTGTCGACACTGAGATTGTCATTTCAATTCCTAATGCAGGCACGGTTTGTTTGAATCCACCATTTTTACTGCTGAAGGTTGGGGATTTTCTCCAGGTACTCTGGCTTCCTACCCTTTAAAAACGACACCATGATATAGATAAACAAAATTCTGAAAATGGCGTTAACCCACAAACAAACACAAAATATATCCATATGAGTATCACCACTGGTCTTTTAGTAATCAATTATTCTGAACTGATCAGCAAGGTTAAGTTTGAATTTGTTTTGAAAAATAACTTCTTGTCGTTTTTAATTCCATTATTATGAATTGTAAAGTAACAGAACAATGAATCACATTTCTATTGTGGCACTAATAAAGAATAGTAATAAACATTGATCTTTTTTATATTTTGTTCTTTGTTTGATTACTTTGTATACCTTTATTAGCTGACCGAAGGTCCAGGTATGCTTTTACCATCATTTGGCGTCCGTCAGCTGTCGTAAACTTGTTCAGAAAAAATCTTCTCAATTTAATCCACACGGCCATTTATTTCAAACTTGATTGTGGCAATCATCTTTAGCGTTTCTAGTTTCAATTTTTAACCCAGGATGTTGATCGACGGACGAATAAGCCGCTGTAATTAAAATTAGAATATGGTGTCTTATGCGTGTTGTTTTTATCAATATCTCAAAAAGTATAATAGCTATAGAGAAAACCGTTACTTCAAATTCAGACTAAACACATTATGGACTACAATAGTTGCTGTTAGTGTGAAGTTGTGTGATGGCTTCCTGTAGGAGTTATTGCCCTCTAATGATGATTTTTTACAAAATTTTCAGTAATTCCAATTTAAAAACTATCAGAGCAAGAGTGGAACTGTAAATAGCAAAAATGATCAGCAATCAGCAAGTCCTACAATTCACATTTCTTGGCCTGAAATTGTCAGATGACTACTTATATGATGATTGCCCTTAAATGACATTTTTTATGATTTTGTTTTTGTTTTTGTCCTCTAACTTAAAATCTATAATAGCTAGAGTAAAACTAAATGGCAAAAATGATTAGCAATACAAGCCTTACAATTCATTTTATTATTATACAATTGTCAGATGACTCCTTATAGGAGTTAATGCCCTTTAATGACGAATGTTTTATGATTTTGTTTATTTTTGTCCTGTAACCTAAAAATATAACAACTAGAGTGAAACTGTAAATAGCAAAAATGATAAGCAATATAAGCAATACAAGTCCTACAAGGTTTGAAATTAATAGATGTCACCTTAAGAGTTATTGCCCTTTAATGATTTCTTATTATTTTTTTTTTTATTTGTCCTGTAACCTAAAGCATAACAACTAGAGTGAAACTGTAAATTGTAAAAATGATCAACAATACAAGTTTTAAAATTCACTATTTTGATCTTAAATTGTCAGATGACTCCTAATATGAGTTATGGCCTTTAAAACAATTGTCGTTGAAATTTAAAGTTTTTGCCCTGTACCTAAAATGCAATAACAGCTATATTGAAAATGTAAAATGCTCATGTGATCAACAAAGCAAGGCCTTCACATAATTGTTAGATGACTCTTTATAGGAGTTATTGCCCTATAAATACGAATTTGGGCCAAATAATCAGTTTTTATGTTATAAATTAAACACCTAGAGTAAAACTGTAAATGACCCTAAATGACAAGGTACAAATCATTTAATTTTCGGAAAAATGTCTGATTCCACCTAATAAGAATTATTGTAACCAAAATGTTCAGGTTTTGCACATTTTTTTAAAAGCTGTAACAACTAGATTGAAACTGTAAATTGCAAAAATTTAAATATAATTGAAGTTGTGTTCCAGGTATGCGATTACAGGCTCCTGGAAGCCTCTAGTTTTAGATTTGAAAGTTGTAAAAGCTAAATAAAAATCATGTATGAATAATTGCCTCCAGTAAATGTCTATTTTGCAGAAGCAGATTTTTTAGAACGAGGATAAAATATGTCTGAATGAACACGATTTTAGCACATTCTTGTGGCAACATGTATAAATGGATATTAATAGACAAAATGTTAGATGGATTATGAACGAACGAATTGAATTAAATGGGCTGCTGGATGGATTCAAGAAGAGGTAGAGACGATGCACTAATAAATGGATGGACTGGACAGTGATTAATGTAACTACTATCAGCAAGTTTACTACTGGAGAACAGCACGGCTGATAACTTGATGTAATGTTGTGGATTGAATGTGCGATATTTTATTAGGGCAGAAAGACTGGGGAAGGCATAATTGCAAAGATATAATGGTTACATATTGTTGGGAAAAAAGAAACTAAGTAGTCATTTTTAGGCACACTGACCCCACATATCTTTTTTTATGTAGGTCAGAAACTGCAAAATGATAAGTTGCAAAATTGGGTTGTAAAATGTGTTTTTAAAGTAGGGTTCTGACAAGAAATAACACACCGATACAAAATAAAGTTTATTTATGACATTAATCAAGATAAGTAGTTAAAACACAAAATTTTATAAATGTGCGAGTATTATTGATATAATAAAAAATGTTAATATTAGTTTCACAAACTAAACCTCGAATATTTTTTATTTTAGAATACAACAATGTATTTCAGAAATGTTGACACGATTAATGCAATATTTTAACAATATCCTAGATGATTCATGATACACAATATGTGTTCATTACATATATACCATCCGGCAATAAGTCAGGACCATTGTTATATTTGCTATATTTTCGGTTGTTGGTTTTCAAGTTTGCCTGTTTTGTTATTTCGTTTGATTTGTGGATTGTCTTTTTGACAGTTTCATTGATGTTCGGTGTTTTCTTATAACCTTCATTTACATATACACCATATTGCATAACAATCAGTTGTATCTGCAACAAACAAATGTACACCAACATGATGTAGCTGATATGTGTGCCAGTATGACACGTTTAATGCTCTAAATAACAACAGTTTGTGACGTACTGATTGCACAAAAAATATTTTCAAAACCAACAGTAAGACATGTTCAATTATATATCATATGAACCATATGATAATTGTACATGACATGTTCTTTTACAGAAACAATCTCAAAATGTGTGTAAAATTGTTAATATTTTGGTAACTATTTGAAATCCTGCTTGTGTGTACAACAATTCTTAAAACAAATAATGATCTTGAAAGTAACTGTATGGAGTTGTCTTCAACTACTATTGTTTGTATAAATTGACAAGGGTAGAAATGTTCACTAAAAAATTAAACTATCGATTGCTTCCTTAATTATTACATGTAGTAAAACAAGACGAACTGCATCCATTTAATTGTACAATTATATACTTATTCATTCAGATAATACAACAGCTTTCAAGACAACACTGACCTATTCGTCGTTTTACTAGCTAGAATTGTAGTGGATTGTCAGTATAATATTTATCTGTAATCTATAGCGGAAGAACATTAAAACGAAACATCAGTACTGTATCCTCAGTCTTTTTGTAGGGATCAAACAATAGGGCTGCTACTTTTTATGTTTAAACCAATTGGATTATTTATGTCAGTTTAAGGTCGATAATGATAGATGGGTTTTAAATCATAATGTGAACATAATCCAACAATAAAATGGAATGCCACAAATATTTAAACTGTATCAACATTAAAAAATGACAAAACCTAAAATTTAAAACTACTATTCTTCAGATCTGCGCATCAGATCACTTTGTTGTTTACTAAACAAGAGTATAAACTTGTTTAACAACTTTGTGACTATTATGCACTAATTCTTATTTTCAATATATTTGTGCAAGTACAATTGTCCGATTTACATATCCTTCCAGCTGCCAAATACATTGTCTGTTTATCACTATACACTTTTTAAAACTTTTTTATATTACACTATTGACAACTCATTTCTTCCAAAACTGTCACATGTCCTGCGACACCAGTCTTTTAAAAAATATTCATATTAAGCCGATTTACTTATTCTTTCTTCTTCGAGGTCCTTGGGTGCAAAGCAATGTGGAAGTAAATCGCCTGTCTTCAATGTTTCATAAGAAAGATCTGGTTTGGTCATGTAAACATCCCAGTCTGTTCCAAACTGAAAAAAATACTAGAATCAATTTTTGTAGAAGGGGCGTTTCACACCACAGAGAGAACCTTAAAAGTAACAATTAACCAGAAACTGCAAAGTTTGTGTTTTCTTGCTCACAAGTTGTTGTTTTCATCAAAGAGATTATATGGGAGAAATCATGTATTTGTAGACAAAAACTAGATGTCCGTTTCTCAAATGAATACAGATGTAGTTTGTATAGTATATTCCTTTATCAGACTTGAGAACAAAAGTTTACTCTCATTTTCACAGCTAGTGTCAATTACTTTTTTTGTTGTTTTGTTCTATTTATTTTTATGTCCCAGTGTTGCTGGACATATAGATTCATTGCCTATTTTGTGTTTTCTGCTTCTTTTTCAAAACAGCTTCACTATATGAATTTTGTTTAATTAGACCAAACATTCTGTCAGCTATATTATGAAATATAGAAGACTTGTGTGTTGGTATACTTTCATAAAACTGTTTTGCATGTGCCCAATATCCTGAGTTTTAATTAAACAACAATAGCACACTGCATTGACAATACGACTTATTATAACAACCCCCAAAAGACCAGTACCCGTTTTATTTCCACAATACGTTCTTGGTGAAAAGTCGGCATGTACAAATTTAGTCTTTGTAGACAACACAAAAAAATCTACAGCTTATTTAGACTTCAAAGTGCTACTAACCTCAACAAGAAATTGCCTGCACGCTCCACATGGTACAATGAAGTTATTCTTCAGGTCACTGGAAAAAATATTATAGATGCAAAATTTCTCTATAACACAAATTCAATTAATTATATTACACAATTTTGATGTAAACCAATGCGCTGAAACAACTGGAATATGACGTGAACTAGGTAATATACATTTTACTTTCGGTTTTAACTATAACAGGAACGAAAAAGGACTAAATTATAAGTCGAAAGTTTAAATTTTTGTTGATAAATTAATACTAGATTAAAAGCATCAGTTATGCTTTAGCTTTCTTTAATCGTGTAAATAAAAAGAATGATTATAACTTTTATGTTTGTGGCAACATAGCCAGTAAAGTTATTAGAACTTTATCATTTTGATCCTACAAACAAACTTTGACTTTTTAATTATTATATTCTGACATTCCTTGGGACAAAAAAATATATGTGTACATTGTTTAAATGGTTTCATGGTAAACTACAAAACCTTGATATAGCAATTGCTTTGAATTTCCGGTGTCCTTCTGAAACGGCTTTCACAATAGCTGTCCTTTCTGCACAGATTGTCAAACCATATGATGCGTTTTCGACATTACAACCTGTAAAAAGAACAGTCTAACAACAATTTGCTGAATGGCTGAAGTTTGTGAAACAAACACAACTAAAAAAGTACATGTTAAGGGTATCAAAATGTGATGACTTACAACATATTTTAATAGTTGGAAAGCACACGAACAAACGAAAGATGGAAAGCGAATCTACATTTTGTGATTTGTCAAGAACTTGCAACTTGCTTGTCCTACGAACTTGGTAGCGAATTAAGATAATAAGTATTTACTACAATCGCAGCCACAGTCATATAATTTAAAATAAACCATTCTAGATTTGTAGACATGTATTTGCTGCTATAAACCATTTTAGCCTCAAGAAACCTAGACATTTTCTCTAAAGGTACCTGTGTTTTTGTTTTAGATATAGTTTTAGATAATTCTGTTTAGGATAAGATCTTTGATATTAGTTTTGTTGTGATTTACCTGTAACCACGGTCCCGTCATTGCAAAACAGAGCCGCACCAACTGGGAATTTACTGTATGGGCTGTATGACTTCTTCTTCGCATCGTGACTTGTCTTCACCAGTTGCTTGATCTCTGTTCAAAAATTGTTTGATTAAAATGGTGTTTGTGAACTAAGCCTTATTTCCTTAAATTTAGGTGTCAAGACACTAAAGGGGACCAATCAAATTTAGAACATATAAGAAATAGTACTTACAAACAAAATAGTCCTGTTTATCTTAGTAAATTAAAAACTACTAACTAGATTTTAATGAATGAAAGTTTTTCTGAAAGGTTAATATATTGGAGAAAATTTGAGTCCTAACTTGCTCTGTCCTAATGGTGTTTAGTATGTTTTATGTCACATTCACTACATGACCTATATACCAAGATTTTCTGAAAAGAAAGTGCTATTTTTAGAGTGGGGTTTACCCCGGAAGCTGGATATATATGATGTCGGTCATGTTACACTTAAGGTAAAAAGAGCTGCGCTAATTAAAATAATAACAAATTTAGTAGGAAATCAAAAGAATTGGATTAGTGTTTTCTCCCCTAAATCAATAGGCTAGTGTACCTAATACAGATAGGAAGAGTTTAAATAGTTTTAATGAATACTGACGCAAAATCAGTTTAGTTTTTTCTTATTTTAATTTTTGTGGTAAGATTAGAGAATGGTGCGTTTGGATAACATTTGTAGCGTGACTTTCAAAGAAACATCTATTTTAATTGTAGATCCGAATGATCGTGATTTTCAATTACATTTAAAATTATTTTGGCAACCTGGCAGGATTCAAAGTGCTCGACCCACAGAGCTGCCTAGCGCGTCCGCAGGTGATGAATTGGGAGGCCTTCGGATTTCAAATCATTATACGGAAAACCTGGCCGCGGACCGCAATGGTTCGCTTGTTTGGCTTCTTGCGTGATATAGACCATTTTAAAGTGCAGTTATTTTGATGATGTACATGCATATTGTGTTTTGTATTTATCAAAAGTAGAAGACCTATACAATATGAATATAATTTTGTCTCTGAAAAAACTTTTTTTTTAGATACAATTAATAACTATATGACATTTTTTAGGTGAAATAAATAAACAGGTGAGAAATGTCATTAGAGAAAATTAATATCTTGTGTTACATGAGGGCTCTGAAAATATGTGTTATCTTAAAGTATATATTAACTGACAGAAAATATTTGAAAGAATATGTATTCATAGAGAACAAGATATCCTAAAACTTTAACCTGGATGAAAAAGGGAGGTGGCGGGTAAATTTATAATGTCCAGAAAAAGCGGGAAAATATTTGTTCAGTATACAGAAATTCACAGATCCAGCTGCAAATGAAAGAGACTGTTTGGTTTAATGTTTGAGTGTAATGTCACAAGTTTCCTCCATTAAAGAAATGTATTGCAAAATAAAAGCCAATAAATGAGTTTACAGTGTGTATTCACTCATTTGGTAACTAGTCTGACATGTCTCATTGTGAAATATTGACCTCAGAAAAATAATAGAAAAATTTATTATTTTTCTGAGGTCAATATTTCACAATGAGACATGTCAGACTAGTTACCAAATGAGTGAATACACACTGTAAACTCATTTATTGGCTTTTTATTCCATAAAAAAATTATCCTGACCCCATGTGCCTGTGATTTCCTGTTAGAAGAAATGTTATTAAAACTTGTATTATGTTATGTTAAGAAGAAAGAATGTATGTTATTGTTTAACAGATTTCATATAAGGCTTCTTTATGCTATTGAACCTAACGATAAGAAAGAACGAAACAATTACCCATTTAAATTTCTATTTCAATTACATTAAAAATACACAATGACGGAAGTTAACAATGGATAGGAATAAAGCCATATCAGAAACACATTACAATTATATATAGGTGTTTGAAAAAGAAATGCATGTACAGAAATCAAATTGACAACAAGTCAAGGTCGAGATCTGCCTTGTTTCTTTTACTTGGAACAATTGGAAAACCATTAAGGGCATCTATGTGATTACCATATACATAACTGTTAGCATATATGTCATTACTGTGTATTTGGGCAAGAATCGAGAGTCAATTTGATGTTCATATTATTTAAAAACGTCATACGATGTCCATATGATGTCAATGTATCCATTCAGATCATCAAAATGTTATAAACATCGAAAAAAATCAGAAGAAATAACGCGACATTTCAGTTCATTCACACATAAGGTAATTGTTGTAATAAGTAATTAAAAACCATAAGTAATTAATACTTTTAAGAATTTGGAAGACGTACTTTACTTAAGTGTTCTTTAAAAACCGGTACATTTAATTTGTCCCGTGGGTCTTGGTGGTCGAGCGTGTTAATTAACATTTTACAGGAATAAGGCCAACCCTATACAGGGGGCCTCGGTGGCCGAGCGGTTAAGGTAGTTCGTCTAATATTGATCACGTGGTCTGTCAACACTGAGGTTGCGGGTTCGAGTCTCACTGTGTTCTCACAGGGTGTTCTAGAAGCCAACCTGAATTGACAAGGATTGCCAGTGTTCCTACCGAAGGTCGGAGGTTTTCTCCGGATACTCGGATAAAAACTGGAAGCCATGATGTAGCTGAAAAATTGCTGAAAGTGGCGTTAAACATCATTCAAACAAACAAACAAAACATTTTGTCCCTAGCACAGGACAAAAGTCTTGAGCAACCATATATTTTCCGACTGTATTTTTTTACTTTAAAACACAAACTTTTTTCAAAATCTGAAAGTAATAATTTAACGTATTAAGGTACTTGCTTATTATTTAAAAAAAACCTTCACATTTGTTTATTAGAACAAATATCTCTTCGTTTCCATTTTAAACTAAGAGACTGCGTAAATATGTTAATGTTTCGAATTCTAAATGACAATCAATGATGACAATATGCAGTTCATTAGTTCTTTTCTCAAATGATACCAAACAGTTTATTTTTTGGTCCAAAGTCAGGGTTATCACTGTGCACCCCAGGTGCCGCTCACAATAAAAACTACAAGACATTGTGTTGTAATGACCAGTAACAAAGTGAAAGATTTTATTTTAATTAAATTGAAAGCAGTTAAGGGGCAAAATAATCACCACAGGATACTTGTGGAGCTTAAGGCGCTCCCTCCCCCACCCCGCACCCCTAAGTTGAAGGTTAGACTTATATGAAAAGATATGTTTAATGATAACTCTGGTTTTGATTTGACAAATTTACATTTATTCTCTCTATCTCTTCTTATTTAAGGGAGGGAGTACTGGCACGCCTGTCCGTGGATACGGACCTTAGCTACAATAATGTAGCTCCTTTTTTATGGACGGAGGAGCCACATTGTTGTAGCTAACGGACCTAGGGTGCCGTTTCATAAAGCGATTGCTAATTAACGTGCTCGTTATCCCATGCAATTTGAATGGGATAACGTGCAGTTAAGCTAACGAACGCTTTCTGAAACGGCACCCTGGGTGGCGAAACTATGCTATGTTGTGAATTCAACAAATGCTTAAACAATGTAAAAATTAAGTGTTAAATATATCATGTATGATTAACAATTCTTATTTTGAGCATAATTCATAATTTTAGTCAACATCTATATTCGTCAGCAGGTGCAGACCTTTTTGTCAGAGTCATGTTGTGGAATAGTAAATACGTCTATTGTTATAATTGTAATTATTTATTTGCTTATGTTGTAACGCTGTTTGTGCGTATGCAATAAAAGGTTATATAAAACGATATTTGTACGTATGCATAATAGGCCTTCACAATACGTCATACTAAGGTCTTATTCATAAGAAAATTGCTAGACACGTGTTACATTAGGACGCAGTATTAATTGTTGTTTACTATGCAGACAAATTTCTTGATCGAAAATCGAAACAGGTTTTAGATTTTAACAGACCAAAACACCAGGGTATGTGGAGGGTTGGCCTAATTCCTGTAAAATGTTAATTAACATCATCGGTAAAGCTAATTTGTAACACAGACAAAAAAGCCGGGGTATGTGTAGGGTTGGTTTGTTTGTTTGAATGGTGTTTTAACGCCACTTTCAGCAATTTGTCAGCTATTTCATGGCGTCCAGTTTTTATTGGGAGAGGAAGCCGGAGTACCCGGAGAGAACCCCCGACCTGCGGTAGGAAAACTGGCAATCCTTGTCAATTAAGATTGGAGTCGAGTACACCCTGCCTGCAGTGAGAATCAAACCCGCAATCTCAGTGTTGACAGACCACGTGATCAATAGTAGACGAACTACCTTGACCACTCGGCCACCGAGGCCCCCCTGTGTAGGGTTGGCCCTATTCCTGTAAAATGTTAATTAACATTATAGGTAGGAGAAGTATATGGCATAAAATTATTGGAGGTTTGCCATGCGGAGACACACCAAGACAGAATAAACGTAAAAGGGGGGAAAGCTAATCCGACAACTGACAAAACTAACATCGGATTATAACGGCAGTAAAATTCAGCCTAAGACTCACCTTAGTGTCCATCACTCGACCAATAAAGACAACGGAATTTTTTATTTTAGTGAAAATTATATTGTAATCCTGTTTCAACAGTTACAATCGTCCAACTGATGTAATTATATATACATGACCTTGGGGTGAAACCAATTAAAGGTATTACAAATTTATACTTACTTCTCTTTGAGTATATTGAAAGAATTGTGAAGAACGAAAATCGCTTTATGCCTTATATAACAATAACACTCGACATTAGGCATTATACATGTATATAACATAACATAAAATATCTTTTATACATATCTTTGTATATATGAATGGATCAACAGCCAGTGTACATTCAGATTCAATTGCTCAATACGAATAATTCGAGACCATAATTTATCTTGAATGTATATATTTTTCGCCAGTCGTTAACATGACTGACTACATGACTCAGACCTCCCGTTAACGATCGCAGCAAAAAGAAGTTATAGGACTGAAATTATGTATTTTTTGTCATTATATTTATATGTGGAAACATCTAAGGTATATTGTTCTTATTTGGTTCTGTTCATATGGAAAAGTGCAAAGAGTAAATTGGCTGCACATACAAAAAATGATTACGTCATAACGTGCTGCCTTTCAGCATGTTCAGGGAAAAATATTTCGACAAATTCTGATTCCACGATAGCTTCGACATCCTCCCAAATGAGAAGTTTGATTTTAGAACATATGGAAAATACAAATATTACATTTGATATCGGAAGGTTTCCTCAATAAATGCATCATAGTAGTATAGCGTTTAATTGTATAACATCAACACCAATGTCAGGACATATTGGTAAAATCCTTTGGCCGATCCGTTTTCATTTAAAGATATTATTAAATCATTGTTGCTCAATGCGGTCAGCCTCCAAAGTCAAGGGTTCTGAACCCTTATTCGCTCCCAATCCTCCAAGTGAGGATTACGAATCCACTTTCGCTCTATCGTCCCATGTCAGGACTTCGAAGTCAGTATTCGCTCCACCCTTTTCCCGCGTCAATGTTCGTTCACTCGTATGCTCAAACGTTAGGGGTTCTGTGGAGGCAATCATTCCGTCGTCCGCTGGTCATGGGTATTTGGTTGAAGTTCCATGCCTCGTCGTGATTGAAAGGGGGCGAATATAAACTCGAACTTCTGACTTGGGATAATAAATTCGGTCAGCATTCTCAAAATTTGTTATTCATTTTATTCACGGTCAACTACAATTTATTTGTAAAGCCCTGTATACAATAGCATAACAAGGGTCGTCTATTTTCAGTTGGTGTCATCAATTATACTGACACATTGTAATGAATATAAGTTAGACCCAGTTAACAGACAACGTTTTAAGAGTACTTCTTGAAAAACAGTGTTTTATTTACAAACAATTTTACCAAGAAGTTAATTGTTCATACTGTGGTTTGTAAGACATTAAGTAATAGAGCCAAGGAAGAACATTATAGGAACTCGGGTCTAAAAAATATACATCCATTATTTTTAATATTTTTAACTATTAACCTAAACTGAGTTACATTGATAGTTATTTTTATTTTTTCAGCTGGTAAACTGAGGTAAAATATACATATGTTTCGGCGCTTACACAAGTAGACGTAACATTACTGCTCCCCTTTCAGCCTTAATATATCTTTAGCCATAAAAAGTATTTCGAAGAAAAACTCCAAAAAAACAACAAAAACGCTTTAAAATGATAATGTAGTGTAGCAAGGATAAATGCAGCCTTAATCGGTTGCGTTAGGGAAGTACTTCTTTAGCTCAATCGGTCAGAGCGCTGACTTTAGAGACAGAGGTTGAAGGTTCGAATCCAGCCGGTATACCATTGATGATTTTCACAACATTGCAACAACTACTGTATCGGAGAATGGTGTCTAGAAGTGAATAATTGGCTTGGTGTCCAATTTCGGTGCATGAGATGCACATTTAATATGGCCGTAGTGCAAGGGGTATGGCCCAAGAGGTTCCGAGTGTCAGGTGTGGCTCGGCAGTAAAATTACGATACAGTAGTGGACCTGTGTGCTGCTGCTCGGGATGGTGCCGGCGGTCCCAAAAAAGAAAAAGGGGGAGTGTGTAGAGTAGCAAGGATAAGTGCAGCCTTAATCGGTTGCGTTAGGGAAGTACTTCTTTAGCTCAATCGGTTAGAGCGCTGACTTCAGAAACAGAGGTTGAAGGTTCGAATCCCGCCGGTACCTTGATGATTTTCACAACAATAATTTGTATATCTAATACCTCGAAAACTATTTAAAAAATATGTTAACACATTATTTAGAGCTCATTAAACAGAGAAACGAATAACAAAATCCCATGAAAGTCTGATAAAACAATACAAAAATTGTTGGCCAGAACAAAAGTCTGTTCGTTTTTTACCCCTGTCTTGTAAAAGCCGGAAAACATAAGAAAAATAACTTGGCAAACTGATCGATGAATAGTCTACAAAAAAAACCAACCATTAGTGAAATCTCATTCAAAAAAATGTGCCACACATTAGAAATACTAAAAATAGGCTCGGAAACGAGGCTGTCTACATACAGACGACGCCAGCAGACTGATATCATAATACAAACCAAATATTTTCGCGGTCGTATAACGATCGTCTGTAACACAATAGCTAATGGCTGACGTATTGACCTGTTATTAAGACATTTTTAGGTTCGGAGAATTTAAGTCGCCTTCTTAAATTTTTATGTAATAATAATTTTTCAATATTTTCTGAGTTCGTAAATATTGCATTTCTAAAATGTATTGTGTGATATTAATTAAACAGCTGCAAAAGACTCCAAGACAGTTTCAAAAACACTAAAGTGCATTAAAATTTACCTATATTCCGAAATTTGTTTGTTTTGACCATACGAATTTGATATTTTAAGTTTGTATTAAAATACAAATTTAAATCTCCCTGGTTCTAGAGTGAATAGATTCCCTGTGCCTTGTACTGCGCCCGTCGTGGGTAAAAATATAAATTATATTTGGTAATCGAATAACAATTTCTCTGCTTATTTTTCAAACTGTAAACGTGGAACATTTTACAACCAAACATTAACATAGGTAGTATAAGATTCGTTTGTTTGTTTGTTTGTTTGTATGGTGTTTTAACCACTTTCATCAATTTTTCAGCTATATCATGGCGTCCAGTTTTTTATTGGGGGAGGAAGCCGGAGTACCCGGAGAAAACCCCCGAACTGCGGTAGGAAAACTGGCAATTCGTGTCAATTAAGATTGGAGTCGAGTCACACCCTGTCTGCAGTGAGAATCGAACCCGCAATCTCAGTGTTGACAGATCACGTGATCAATAGTAGACGAACTACCTTGACCACTCGGCCACCGAGGCCCCTATAAGATTCGTAGTTAACGTATCAATCAAAAAAATATATCATATATCACTAAACGTGGAAAAATTCTATCCTCTTACGATAAGCAACCGGTTAAATGAAATGTTTAAAAAAGTTTGGTCGTAAATGTTTACTATTTAACACGAATCTAAGCAGAACAGTTTATGACACAAACACGGGCCACTTCGTTTTCGGGAAAAGAACCGGGCTAAGTAACAGATTATATTTAAATTAAATTACAGTTCTTCTGACAATATATTGAAATATATTATATACTCCATCCGTACGGATTAAGGAACACAAATTGAATTGTTTTAATCTAAGGTCCGAAATTTAAAAATGAAATTGTATTCTCTATAGATACAAAAATAAACTGTTTGGGGAGCAATTTTAAGTTTACTTAGCACAATTACCGACGCTGAGAATACCCCTCGTTTTTCCAATGTCAAAAACTTTTTATAATTTTCTCTTTTTTTATCTCACTAGATGTCCTACCTTGATCTGAGAGTTTGTTTTCCGTCATGGCTACAGCGGGTTGATGTACGTGATTGTTGTTTATTATATATTTACTGGAAACGCTCAATTATTGTTTACTTCCGTCACGCTCGTCACAACTTCGGTAAATTCCACACCATCTGTTATTAATGTATATCTAAACCAGTTGTCACAACGTTTGCATATAGGTAAAATGACAGATCCTGAACCCCTACTGACAAAAAGATCAACGGAAACATAATATCCTGCGTTTTAGTAAATAATATGAACGCAATATTGTTTGTTTATGTTTCTGGTTAAACGATTTTGTTTACACATGTAGATGAAAAAATTATATTGCATTTAACGTGATCAAATTTATACGAGAGTTATCATCTTTACTTTGAATAATTACATAATTACAGCGATTCATATTTTTGTCCTTGATCGACACATGTGTGAACTTAGAGAAGTGACAATTAGTTACGGGTAGGTTATCATGCCTGAAGGACATTTAACAAGAAATTGACAATTTAAACGGGACAATTTTTCGATAATGATATACATGTATATTGATTGTTTGAATGATGTTTACGCCACTTTCAGCAATTTTTCAGGTATTTCATGGCGTCCAGTTTTTATTGGGGAGGAAGCCGGAGTACCCGGAGAGAACCCCCAACCTTCGGTAGGAAAACTGGCATTTCTTGTCAATTAAGATTGGAGTCGTGTACACCCGGCCCGCAGTGAGACTCAAACACTCTACCTCAGTGTTGACAGACCACGTGGTCAATGATAATGATATATATAAGATGTGCTGATGAAAAGAGATCCGTCCGACCAAGGGCATTAAGTTGTCGGTGTAGGACGTAAAAAACTCCCCAAGTCAAGTGAAAAGAGATGCCATTAATACAAATCAATCTTTGTCTCATCCATCATTTCTAGTACCACGTAAAAAACTATCGAAAAAGATGTACACTAATTCTCAATTTTATCATAATCAGATTCGGGGGTGATTTTGTCCGCCTTGAAAACTTTACAGGGGGGATTTTGTCCGCTTATGCTAAATTACACGGAAGGGATTTTGTCCAGGAAGGTTTTGTCTGTCCCCGGAACTACATTAACCACTCGGAAATTGAGGCCCAACCAATTCAGAACAATCTATACATAATACATAATTTCTATACAAGAATGTTAATCAACAAGTATGGGTGTTAAGGAAAATTCCGTAAATTAATTCAAATATAAAGAATGTCATTTTAAAAGTTTATAGTTACATAACTGTACCGATAGTTATAGATGCATAGAAAAAATATGAAAATTAATCATCTACACTTTTAGTGATCTTTCTCAGTCATATATTTTCCACTTGTATAGTTATTCGTTTTAAAGTGATAAGGTAAGATAAGATAATAATTTGAATGTTTATGGAAAATTATGGATGTTATTCTGTCTTCCTTATCCATAGAAACTGGACGCCAAGATACAGCTAACAATATAAATTGATGAAACTGTTGTTAACCTCCATTCAAGCAAACAAACAAACAATTACATGTTTTAGTAGTATTGTTATACGCCATACATTTCTGTCTTGTTAAATCTGGCTTCTTTTTCTAATAAAAATACTGATGCCAAGATATAGATAAACAAAAATTGATGAAACTCCATTCAAACAAACAAACATATTGCGTGTGGTAGTATTATTATTATAAGCTAAACATTTCTGTCTTAAACATGCTGAATGTAATTTATCAACCGAGTTATTCTTGAAGAAATATTATTGTTAATTGCAAGTACGCAGCCTTGTGGTCATAATTTGGATGAAACATATTTGATTTATAGTCGTACACCATTTAATGTCAAAAAAACATATTTGATTAATAGTTCTTTCCCCTTTTAATGTCAAAAAGCATGTTTGATTTATAGTTCTTACACCTTTAATGTCAGAAGCTGTGTCCTTCTTGCTATAATTCAAACAAGAGCTGTTTAAAGTTTAATTTTGCAATTAATTGATAAAGGTATTCTTGTCATGTAACAGAAAAACGTCTTTATAATAAATTTATCCGCATTATGTAATGAATCTGTAATGACCAGCAAAGGGCTTCTAAATTTGAATTATTTATTCATTATGCTATGTTTTTTTAACCATCTGGATTATTTAAATTATGACAACCGTAAATATTTTTAAAGACGTGTAACAATCTCATGTCTCTTATGCTATTAATAAGATAATATTTTTATTAGAAGTGCGGTCGAGTGTTCAAACAGGTAATAGTCCCGACTGTCTTTCAAGCCTTATATATGTAAAATATCTTTACTGCTGACATATTTTACGATGTGAATAAACACTCTAAATTTTACAAACAATACTCGTACATGTATATTTACCAGAAGCTCGTATCATTCACATTATTATATATGAATGATAATAGGGAATTTCGGTAGTGGCAATTTTTGTTTCCCCGATATAGAATCAGGTCTTATTGATAAATTCCACTACTTTAAAAATTTCTGCTTTTAAGTTTCAGGGCTACTGGGCATTTTCTAACGTTAGCCGAAGTCCTGCATTGGTCGACATTTTGAACTTCTAATCAGTAGAAAAAAAACTATAATCCTGCGGGCAGCGAGACTCGAACCAGCAATCTAGAGCTCATTGACAGACCACGTGATCAATGGTAGACGAACTACCTTAACCACTCTTCCACCGAGGCCCCACCTTTTAAATGACCGACCGTTTGCTGATGTAACATTTTCCACCCTATTATAACTATGTGCATAATTTGTATTTGTTGTTTATTTGAATACATGTTTTTTTCAGTTCGTCTACTTGATATTGGCCACATAGCTTCATCATGACTAGTATTGGAGATTCCATAGATTTTGTCATGTTAGTTTTTTCTGGTAACGTAGACCACCGAAACAACGCCATCTACGAACTGACAACGCATATGATGCCGACAGTATCTCGTACTTTATACTAATACAGCAATTGTGTAGTCATGCAAAAACACTAACATTGGTATTAAAACCTAATTTATCTGATACAATTTAAGTAGCAAATTACGTATAATTTCTTTTTATAGACTAATGAAGTTTCAGAGGTCTGGGTTGAAAATTGTAGGAGTCGTCGATTACACAACATAGGTATCGTCTTCTGCGAATGTTCTGAAAAATTACTAAGTTCCCTTGTCTGGAATAAAATCCTGGAATAATTCCATAATAACAGGTGCACAACTTCAATACATGTACAATCTTTCTGTGAAGTTTCAGAGGTCTGGGTTGAAAACTGTAGGGGGAGTTGATTACAAAAAAAATAGATACCCTATTTTCCCCCGATTTCACCATTCTATAACCCGGGTTTGCACTTCTGCCAAAAATTGCACTTTGTTGCCGAGTGGTTAAGGCAGCGAGTAACTACAAATGATCTTATGATTGTCAACGATAAGGTTGTGGGTTCCACATTGACGAGGATTGGCCATTTTCCTGCTGAAGGTCTGCGGTTTTCACCTGGTACCGTATTTCATCTCCCTTCTCTAGAATAGGCATCATTATAGCTGAAAATTTGCGTTAAACCCCAATCATATCAACTTTGAATTAAATGTGCATTCAGCTAAATAAAAAAGGCAAACTGAATTTGTCTTTTCTGTTTTCACATTTAAATGTATGTATTCAAGACAATTAACTAATATTATATATACAACTACAGACTGAAATACAAGCAATGTTAATGTATCTCTGGTACCCTGCAATGCTTACATCTGCTGTACAATCAAAGTAACCAAATACAGTTTAGTCAGTTAGCATCTGGTCCCCTGTCCTCATTTCCAATAGTGATTTGAATGATGTTTTAACGCCACTTTCAGCAATTTTTCAGCTATATCATAGCGTCCAGCTTTATTGCGGGAGTTAGCCAGCGTACCTTGAGAGATTAACCCCCGTCCAATAGAAAAACCTTTTGTGATACGGACAAAATTTTACCCCCAAAGTAGTTGGATATTCATATAAGACGACCCTCTTCAAAGGAATGCTTAAATTTGTCTAAAAATGTCATCTTATAGTCAACGATATACGGTAATATTTTCTCGTGTGTTCACAACATGTTGTTGTATATGATATATATTTGTAATTTGTGTTGACACTATATATATAAATGATCTATCCTTCATCCTATTTTCAATATAAATGTTTTTATTGTTACAGCAGACAGGCACCTGTAATTATAGTTATACTAGTCCCAGCATCAGATAACAACAAAATCCAATATATCCACGCAAAGGATTCTGGGTATCATATCTGAACCACAATCACAATATCTGAGAACCAGTTATTTCTCTGTGCCAGAGAGTACAACACATCATGCAGCAGTGTAAACAAATTAAGTTTCTTTGTACTCACTGTGAAACAATCTAGAAATGTTCAACAGAGCTTTGATATAAAGTGGATGTAAGTCATACTATGTTCAGTGAAATGGTGGCCTAGATTGGAACAAGAGGCTTTCATGAGTCTGAAAAGCTAATCTGTCGAATCAAAACAAACTTTGTAGAAGATCTAAATTCTCATGTTAATTTTGTTTTTAAACTTAAGCAGTATCGGAGAACATTTTAAATCACTTTGCCAATATAGTCCTAAAGTTTCCAAACAGAAACAACAAACTTCAAAATCTTGGAAATCTTGGTGTGCAAGATTTATTCAAATAAAAAAGTTAAATCTTTTTTCTTTAGTGGGGTATCTATGGTAAGCAATTAGCTACACAATAATGTAGCTCCTTGACATTGATTTTTTTTATCTCAGCAGAGCTACAAAAAATGTCCCATCACTCTTAATGATGCAGCCATGGTCTGGTTTTATACATTATTTTCTGCAATGAAACTCTTTTTATTGTTTATAAATAATTTTTCCTTTCTATGCCATTCAGTTGACATTTTTCAATGCCTGATTAATTCATCCTTACAAAGGAGCTACCAGTATTAATGAGCCATGTTCCACAGATATTTAGGATTTGAACTAAGAACTCAAAATTAGAAGACATACATTTCTATAACCTCTGCATTAAATCGACCAAGTAATTTGTCAGAAGAAGACTGTTTTTATTTCATTCAGGAATGTAATATGTGTAACGACCAAACTTAAACTATGTTAGTAGTAAGTTTGTTTGTATGAATGGTGTTTAATGCCACTTTCAGCATTTTCCAGCTATATCATGGCATCCAGTTTTTATTGAGGGAGGAAGCCAGAGTACCCAGAGAAAACCCTGGACTCCAGTAGGAAAACTGGCAATCGTTGTCAATTATCACTGCAGTTGAATACATCCTGCCTGCAGTGAGACTCCAACCCGCAACCTCAGTGTTGACAGACCATGTGATCAATAGTAGATGAACTACTTTGACCACTGGGCCACCAAAGCCATGTTAACAGCAAGCACCACTCAATTAATTTTCCTGCCAAGGATAGTTTAATTGGACTAATGGTTTTGAAGGAGATAATTATATTTTTAAAAGTTTGCAGATAACTATGATTACACTGCCATCACAACAGCCAAATGATGCCAAGTGATAAGATAAGCTCACATGACCCTTTCCTCTTCAAAATGGAAAAAAGTGATTTCTGTCTATAACAGTGAGTAAATAGATGAAAAACAAATAAACAATTTTTATATTTCACAACATTAAACATAATCTCATTATTTCTGTTTATGCTGATAAATTACAATACTTTCCACCATGATTTCTCATTCAACGTTCCTTCTCCTGTGAAGGGTTCATTGTGATGCACCTCTATCAATTAACCAGAGTCTCTCAAAGGGAAGTATCGTTCAACTGATTAATTAGTAGATATTTTTACACTTTGTAAAAACCCTTAGTTTTTTAGTTTTTTTTATGTTAAACAAAGTACTGCAAAGACTTTGTTTAACAAAGAAAACAATTAAAATAAACATCTTAGCATACACAGACAACAGATGTAATGATATGCCAATAGTTCCCATGATCCTTCAGTATTTCATCTTATGCCATTAAAAGCATTCAAAAATAAAAACTATGAGTATGAGCAATTAAAACAAATGTGTTAACTATGGCACCATAATAGGTTTATTCCCATTCTGTTGTTCCGGGAGGTTTAGAAGTCAGATCATACATTACTCTAGAAATTCCAGGAACAGTCAAGATTTCTTTAACCATTCTATCCAATGCCTGCAACAAATACATGTTTCACAGTTATAAATAGATATGGAAACTTTTATAAATAGATATGGAAACTGTATCACTTTTATAAATAGATATTGGGGGAGGAAGCAGGAGTACCAGGAGACCCCCCCCCCCTGTGGTAGGAAAACTGGCAATCCTTGTCAATTTAAATTGGAGACGAGTACACACTGCCTGCAGTGAGAAATTGTGTGTAAGGAATTCCATATAATATAGCTGGATTGATGTTACAGCACTCTCAATAGGTTTTGTTATTTTTCATTTTATAATAAGAGATATAGGTTTCACAATGAGTAAAAATTGTATCTTGCTTCATATCATCTCGAGTTATTTAATTTCAATAAAAATTTGAGACGGAAGGAGAGAGCGATCAGTATAGGGCATCTGCCTTGAAGTGGGGGGGGGGGGGTAGTCCTTATAAACAAGCCTAAGGCAAGTATATTAGTTTGTTGAAATTAAATAACAAGAATTGATATTAAATGATATACAATTATTATTTGTGAAACCCATATCTCTTATGATGCAATGACCAATGCAATTTCCAAAGCTAATTTGTAGCATAGAAACGGGGCATTGTTTAAACAATTTAAACATTTTTCAAATTTAAAATAACATACTAATTAACATCATTCATTTATAACATTAAAAATTTTTTCATACTCAAATATTCAATACACTCCCTAGAAGTGACGTCACAATATATTTTTTGGTCGGGGACTGACATCACAATGCATTTTTCATATCCCTTGTTCGTATCACATCATTGCCTATTGTATACAACATTTTCCAATTCATGCAAGAAACATGTAGATAAGGACAACCATAAGACAAAAAAATGTAATTTATTTACAATTTTAAATAAAATTAAATATATTGTTTCTTACCTTAATTTCAAAATGTTCACCTGGTATTGCAGGTACACCGGTCATAAAATCATTTGTAATAAATGTCCTTATGGCAATGGATCTTTGACAAGATGGTAAATTAAGAGCAGGATCCCTGTCAAAATGTATCGGCGTAATAATAACAGGCATTTGACTTAGTTTATGAACACATTTCTCTTCTATTAATACTTTTGTACATAAATAGTCTGCTTGTCTTAGTGTACTGAGAACTCCGTTTGTGAGGAACGTTGGGGTGATATCTTCCACAGGAAACTTTACACTTCCACCGAATATATATACCACTCTGAAAAATATCAAATATGCCAATTAAAATTCAAACTCATTTTATGTGAGCTAATGCTCACTAGTTATACCCCCCTGCCCAACACCCCAACAGTAAACAGAAAGTAGATGACCTAGGAGAATCAAATCATTATACACCTTATAGCACTATAGGCAGGGGCCACAATGGGCTTCGCCAATGTCGCCAATTGCGATTTTTTTTTCATTTGGCGACAAAATATTGCGTCTGGCGATTTTTTTGGCGCCAAGGTTTTATAGTGTTAAACGATTCATGCACGTTTAAAATTTATCGGTAATCGGCGATTGCATCATTAAGATCCTTTGTCGGCTTCTATGGTCGTAAATACACACGTGTATCCAGTGACATGTGTGTTATTTGGAATTATTAAACGGAAATCGCCAATAAATGAATCAACAAAATTGTCTGATGAAAAGCAGCTTTACCTGCATCACATTTGAAAAGACGTGTAATAAAACAATTGATGCTGTTAATTAATTTATAAAAATAACAAAACAAACATATTTTTGTAGTAATATTTTTTTATAATATAATTAATAAAATACAGGTATGAAAACTGACGTTCTTGTTGAGTGATTTCCGGAACGGATGTCCGTCTTAATTTCGTAATTAGAAAACTCTTACACATGCGTAGTTCTATTTTCAGTATTTCCTGTTTTATGTTATTCACGGGAATAGATGTTTCTAATAAATTACTGTAAAATTTTGGTTTTCTGCCAACAAGAAATCACTCACACATCTTTTCATGATTAAAATACAATTAGTGTACGGGCTGCTCAAAACCAAACTTTTGAAAAATTGAATTAAGAGTCTGGCAAACTTGGATTTCGTACGACGTTACAGAATATGTCACACATAATGTTAAACAATTTCGCCATGTCATATAGTGATCTAGCGATTTCTAATATGGCGACACTTTTACAAAACTGGCGACGGAAAATTGCAGTTGGCAATTTTTTTTGCGCCAGCTTTTTAGAAGCCAGAGCAGCTCCTGATAGGATAAACCAATATACAAAATATCAGGCTTTTGCATGCTATAGTTGCTTAGAAAATGGTGACGGAAATTTTTGTAATGGACGGACAACCAAGGGTAAAACAGTATACGCCCCTCTTCTTCAAGCAGGGGTATTAAGATGATAAAAGCCAACAAAAATCAAGTGGCAATTCTGACACAAAATTTGTCTCGTGTTCTTAGAATGAGGTACCAGGATGGTTCACAGGGTTTGACGGACAGCTGCTCAGCTCATCCAAAGATTAAGAATAGGTCATGTCCTTTTGATGTTTGTTTGATGGTGTTTAATGCCACTCAGCAATTTTTCAGCTATATCATGGTGGCCAGTTTTTATTGGGGGAGGAAGCCAGAGTACCCGGAGAAAACCTTGACCTGTGGTAGGAAAACGAGCAATCCATGTCAATAAAGACTAGAGACGAGTACACCCTGCTCGCATTATTTTTTTTGTAAAGTTTCCATTTAAAATACAGTAAAACTTTGGTAGCTCAAACTAGGATGGCTCGAACACCACCGATTTCTTGAACTGTTTTTTAAAGTCCCAAAATTTATTTTATATATGTTTATACAAAAAAACCATGGTTTTTCAAACACTGACTTCTCGAAAACTCGAACTCATTTACAGGTCCCTTTAAAAGTATACTCATGTAAGTCACTTTCAATAACTCCAACTAAAATTGTAAGCGTCTGTGTAAAGAAATTAACTTCAGGTACAAAGGATGTCGATAACAGAAGCCATAACAATTAATACAGGTATGTCAATTAAAAAATGATAGATAATAATTATGTCATGACTGGTGATTAGCTTTAACAGGAAAATTAGCCATTAATTGTTTGTTTAATTAAAAATATGATATACCAAGCTGATCATCAAATCAACAAACGCATTCCAATTAAAAATCAAATGTTAAAGCTAAGATAATTAAAGAAAAATGTGTTGGCAATAAATAATGTGGAAATTATTTACTTAATAAACTGCCATGTGTACAAACTGGTTTTTGCGCAATCAAAGGATGTCAATAATAAGTGATGTAGAAATTTCAATTTTCACAAACTATAACACCTAAAATAAATTTATTTGTGTCAAAATTCATGAAATAAATCTACATACATTCAAAACGAATTTTAGTTCCCAAAAACAACCATACTGCGTGTAGGAAAATGAACCAGCAACATAAAAACAAAATAGGTCACGGTATGGAACAGATATATTTCCGGAGGTTGTCCAACTTTGGTGGCTCAAACAACCAATATTGAACTATTTTTGGCGACCCCAGCAAGTTCGAGTTATTGAAGTTCTACTGTATTTAAGCCATCATACTTGCAGTATACAGCAATAATTTTGCTTGTGTTTTAAATGTTAGTAAATGTACGTATAGACAAAATTTATAAAATTTGCAAATCCATTAACTTCTGGAAACTTTCATCTATGGAACTTGTAACCAAAGAACAATGCCAAAGTAGTGTACAGCCAACTAATTAGATGCGACTCATTACTTGAATTTTGGCGCCCTCTGCACGTCAAACAAATAACTAGCTACTTTTCCTTGAACCTGAGGACATTGGAAAATTAAAGAACAGTAGTGTTTGTTTGAATGGTGTACAGCCCACTAATTAGATGCGACTCATAGAACAGAATTAAAAATTTAAAAAATCGCAAAAGTCTGAAAAGGCCGCATAGCAAAGCAAGTTCCTTCATAAATAGCGAATGGTTTAAAATTTTTTGGAAGAAGGTTTTGGATCATACTACAAGCTTCATATAAAGCATATTGACCTCTTCACAAGTCCATAATTGAATCATTTATATATATATACTGGAAATTAAAATAAAACATACCTGTTTATTTTGTGACAAATACGGGGGATAAGTTTAGCTAAATATATAAGATTTTTCCAGTTTGGTTGTTCATCTGAAGATAGACCAACCACGTAACTATATGTCCGACAATCACCCTGTAATATAAAACACAGTAAATACAAAACTGGAAAAGAAAAAGAACAAACAAATAATGGGATAGAAAAATCATTAAAACAATTGCAAGTGTGAAAAAAAGTCCAGAAAATGTTTGTAACAGACTGACAGCTGTGCAAACCTATATCCTCTTTGGCAATGCCACTAAGGGACTAAATAAAACAAAATATTCAAGAATCTTTGGCAAACAATTTTCATCTTTAACATATAAAAGAGTGCCATTTTCGTCATGGACTATTTCATTACAAAATATAAGGTTGGGTAGGATGCCAGTCCATAAATCGATAATACAACATACTGTTTCATGTTCTTGCTTTATTCAACATGTGTACAATAATTTATTATTTTCATTCTCTATTCAAAAACAAGTGTGGACACAGAAAAACGTCTCGCCTGCATTCCGCATCAGTAACGAAAATAAATTTCGTCATAAGCATTACGTAAATAGCATTAAATATCAGCAGCAGCCTGTATACAAAATATTGTCACCATACCCTGCATAGTTACAGGGGAACAGCCGTAACCCAAAAACTTTAACTTTAATTAAGTGTGGACACATAAAAACGTCTCGCCTGAATTCCGCATCAGTAACGAAAATAAATTTCGTCATAAGCATTATGTTAATAGCATTAATTATGAGCAGCGGCCTGTATACCAAATATTGTCACCATACTATGCATAGTTACAGAGGAACTGTCCTAATACAAAAACTTTAACGTAGTCGCTGGACCGTGAAATTGCGGTCAAGGTCAGGTGGAACCTACCAGACAGTCATGTACTATTAATCAGCAACCTATATACCAAATATTGTCATCCTACCATGCGTAGTTACAGAGGAGCTATCGTAACCCAAAAACTTTAACATAGTTGCTGGACCGTGAAATTGAGGTCAAGATCAGGTGACACCTACCAGACAGTCATGTACTAGTCATCAGCAACCTATACACCAAATATTGTCATCCTACCATGCGTAGTTACAGAGGAACTGTCGTAACCCCAAAACTTTAACGTAGTCGCTGGACCGTGAAATTGAGGTCAAGGTCAGGTGACACCTACCAGACAGTCATGTACTAGTCATCAGCAACCTATACACCTAATATTGTCATCCTACCATGCATAGTTACAGAGGAACTGTCGTAACCCCAAAACTTTAACGTAGTCGCTGGACCGTGAAATTGAGGTCAAGGTCAGGTGACACCTACCAGACAGTCATGTACTAGTCATCAGCAACCTATACACCGAATATTGTCATCCTACCATGCGTAGTTACAGAGGAACTGTCGTAACCCCAAAACTTTAACGTAGTCGCTGGACCGTGAAATTGAGGTCAAGGTCAGGTGACACCTACCAGACAGTCATGTACTAGTCATCAGCAACCTATACACCAAATATTGTCATCCTACCATGCGTAGTTACAGAGGAACTGTCGTAACCCCAAAACTTTAACGTAGTCGCTGGACCGTGAAATTGAGGTCAAGGTCAGCTGACACCTACCAGACAGTCATGTACTAGTCATCAGCAACCTATACACCAAATATTGTCATCCTACCATGCGTAGTTACAGAGGAACTGTCGTAACCCCAAAACTTTAACGTAGTCGCTGGACCGTGAAATTGAGGTCAAGGTCAGGTGACACCTACCAGACAGTCATGTACTAGTCATCAGCAACCTATACACCAAATATTGTCATCCTACCATGCGTAGTTACAGAGGAACTGTCGTAACCCAAAAACTTTAACGTAGTCGCTGGACCGTGAAATTGAGGTCAAGGTCAGGTGACACCTACCAGACAGTCATGTACTAGTCATCAGCAACCTATACACCAAATATTGTCATCCTACCATGCATAGTTACAGAGGAACTGTCGTAACCCAAAAACTTTAACGTAGTCACTGGACCGTGAAATTGAGGTCAAGGTCAGGTGACAGGTGACTGACTGGCAAGTACTCATCATAAGCTACCTCTGGACCAAATTTGATGGACCTAGGGCTTGGGCTTACAAAGATATGAAGCAAGATGTCAAGTGTTTACGCCGCCGCCGCCGCCGCCGGATTCCCATACATATGTCTCGCCTCCAGCGACTTTCGTCGCAGGCGAGACAATAAAACATCCCTTCCTACACCACTACAGACTTTTTAATTTAATGTCCCTCAATTCCATCCCTATCAACATCATATATGTAGACCATTAATTTCATTCCCAAATAACCATGTATTTATACATCATTTAACAACATAAAAGGGTATTTGATTTCAAATTGAAAGGCAATGTCTTATTTGTTTCTTTCCAAGCTATATCATGGAATCCAGTTTTTACTGAAGGGAGGAAGCTGGAGTACACACTGAGGACCCTGACATTTAGTAGAAAAACTTAACTAAATTAAATTTGGGCTCAAGCAAAAGGCTGATACTACTGATATCACAGACCACTGAGGCCCCTAGGTGGTAATCATTTTAGTTTATCATCCCCCAGGTAATCATTTTAGTTTATATATTCCCAGGTAATCATTTTCTTTTATCATTTAATTCTACCTGAACACCAACAGTTTTAATAGGTAATAACGTGGATGTGAGACTACACTCTGTACATATTCTTTTGAGTTCTTCTCTTTCTTCTTCTGTCGTACTATCTTTTATTTTGGTCAGTAGTATATGAGGCTGAAAATATATAATGATAAGCAGTATTATTATTTTAATACAGAAAGCAAAATCTAGAATAAAATTGATGTAACTAGATATCAGAGAGAAAGTATCCATTTCTGTGGGCTCTGCGGACCTTGAGGTCAAGGTCATAGGTCATAATAGTATGTGACACATCGCCTTGATATTATCTACTCACATACCAAATATCAAAAGCCTACCTCAAAAGATAAAGAAGTTATAGCTCGGATACGATTAGTTATGGACAGACACACAGACAGACTGATCACCACTAAGTGGGAGGGGGAGCCCTATTAACCGTTTTTCTCACTCAAAACTGCATGTAGATAAAAAGAAACTTTTGAATTTTGGCGCAAACTGCACGTCAAACAAATAACTAGCTACTTTTCCTTGAACCTGAGGACATTGGAAAATTAAAGAACCGAATTGAGCAAGCTCACAATACCCCATGCGTTATCATTACATCAAGGTGGTATTGTTGTTGTGTATAATCCGCACCCCTTTCTTGGACCAAAAAAGTGTGGAAAAATGCATATATAATCCGCATCTAAATGTTTCATAAAATATACTGCCTGAAAAATCGCACGTTAATCATCAAAACCATGATTCAGTTTACTGGTCGCTTAAAAAGTTCGTCTGCAAAATTTTAATTATCATATACAATGTATTTTTGTGTAGTATTCAATGACAGATAGCAAAGAATCTGTAAAATAATAGGAATAATGATTGCTTCATGATTAAAAGTTAATAGATATATCCCGATGATGATTGTAGAAATAATTAATACTAATCTTTCTGTTCATACGCATGCCCAAGCGCAGTTATAAAGAAATGAAATATATACAAACGATGTGATATAAATGTTTAAATAAATAATACCCAAGCTACGATTGTATAATGAAACCCTTTACTGTTTACTCAAAATTAACGAAATGATATAAATTAATGCAACTTTGAGTGGTAAATCATACCTCCGAATTTTCATTGCGAAGATGGGTAAAATACGTCAGTCGTTCACGGCAAAGGAAAAACTTAAAGTAATTTCCTATGCAGAAGCTCATGGTAATCAAGCCGCAGGTAGAGAATACAGCATTGACTAGTCAAATTTTCGTAAATGGAGATAAATGGAGAAAACAAAAATTGAAGAATGTGTCCATGGGACACGGATGCCCCCGCTAAAGGAAGTCCCAAACAGGAAGTAGTTGTCCAACATGTCTGAAAGTCGCTTAGGGCGTACAACTTGTGATACTTAACCACCCTGCCAAATTTCAAATTGTTCTAATGTACGGTTTCGGAGTAAAGCTTGATTGAAATTTTCATACTCGTGTTGACACATTTTCGAATCGGCCCAGTCGAAAACAGGAAGTAGTTGTCCAACAGGTCTGAAAGTCGCTTAGGACGTACAACTTGTGATACTGAACTACCCTGCCAAATTTCAAATTGTTCTTGTGTACGGTTTCTGAGAAAAGCTTGACGGAAATTTTCATACTCATGTTAACACATTTACATATCGGCCCAGTCAGAAACAGGAAGTAGTTGTCCGACAGGTCTGAAAGTCGCTTAGGACGTACAACTTGTGATACTGAACCACCCTGCCAAATTTCAAATTGTTCTGATGTACGGTTTCTGAGAAAAGTTTGACGGAAATTTTCATATCGGCCCAGTCGCAAACAGGAAGTAGTTGTCCGACAGGTCTGAAAGTCGCTTAGGACGTACAACTTGTGATACTGAACCACCCTGCCAAATTTCAAATTGTTCTGATGTACGGTTTCTGAGAAAAGCTTGACGGAAATTTTCATACTCATGTTAACACATTTTCATATCGGCCCAGTCGCAAACAGGAAGTAGTTGTCTGACAGGTCTGAAAGTCGCTTAGGACGTACAACTTGTGATACTGAACCACCCTGCCAAATTTCAAATTGTTCTGATGTACGGTTTCTGAGAAAAGCTTGACGGAAATTTTCATACTCATGTTAACACATTTTCATATCGGCCCAGTCGCAAACAGGAAGTAGTTGTCCGACAGGTCTGAAAGTCGCTTAGGACGTACAACTTGTGATACTGAACCACCCTGCCAAATTTCAAATTGTTCTGATGTACGGTTTCTGAGAAAAGCTTGACGGAAATTTTCATACTCATGTTAACACATTTTCATATCGGCCCAGTCGCAAACAGGAAGTAGTTGTCCGACAGGTCTGAAAGTCGCTTAGGATGTACAACTTGTGATACTGAACCACCCTGCCAAATTTCAAATTGTTCTGATGTACGGTTTCTGAGAAAAGCTTGACGGAAATTTTCATACTCATGTTAACACATTTTCATATTGGCCCAGTCGCAAACAGGAAGTAGTTGTCCGACAGGTCTGAAAGTCGCTTAGGACGTACAACTTGTGATACTGAACCACCCTGCCAAATTTCAAATTGTTCTGATGTACGGTTTCTGAGAAAAGCTTGACGGAAATTTTCATACTCATGTTAACACATTTTCATATCTGCCCAGTCGCAAACAGGAAGTAGTTGTCCGACAGGTCTGAAAGTCGCTTAGGACGTACAACTTGTGATACTGAACCACCCTGCCAAATTTCAAATTGTTCTTGTGTACGGTTTCTGAGAAAGGCTTGACGGAAATTTGTACATACAGACGGACGTATTTATGTACAAATGAAGTCCCAAACAGAAAGTAGTTGTCCGACAGGTCTGAAATTCGCTTAGGACATACAACTTGTGATACTGAACCACTCTGCCAAATTTAAAATTGTTCTCATGTACGGTTTCTGAGAAAAGCTTGACGGAAATTTGTTCGGACGTACGGACGGACGGACGGACGGACATGAGTAAAACTTAATGCCCCCCGACAAGTCGTCACGGGGGCATAAAAAGACCGCTTACCCATTTTGCCACATAATCAAATGGCAGATAGAGGGAGTGCAGCACACTACCCAGCCATTGAGTAAGCTCTTCTTCCTTGGGTTGAAGACCGTAGAAAACAGGGGGTTGCTGTTTCAACAGCAGAAGTTAGACTAAAAGCCTTAAACCTGGCTAAAAATATAGAAGGTTCAAAGCAATTTGCAGCTTCAGTTCATTGGTCGTATGCTTTTCTCCGTAGACACGATTTATCAATTAGAAGGAGAACTCACATCGCTCAAAAATTACCATAAGACCTCGAGGACAAATTGACTAAATTCCAGAAATTTATAATACAGTCACGAAAAACACAACATTATGCTCTCTCTCAGATAGGAAACACTGATCATACCCCATTAACATTTGATTTACCAGCGGATACCACCATTGCACCTAAAGGTGCTAAATCGGTTAGCATAAAGACATGTACAGCAGATAGTGGAAATGGGTATTTAAATTGGTATATTGAAGTTTCATGAAAATCCAAGAAGAAATGAACGTGTTATCCAGGCGACAACATTGAATATACATGTACATGAAAGTTGACTAAGTCCCCCTCCCAATAAATATGGTCCCCCTTCACGAAATTACATGAAAATCAATCCCATCAAAGCACCTACTATAAGTAACAATTTCCAAAAGTTTTGCTAAAATCCATTTAGAAATGAGAGGGATATCCAGGCGACAACAGCATGACAAACAGACAGACGGACTGACAGACGGGTCAAAAACATGATACCCCTACTTCGCTGCATGGGGTATAATAACCCTTTATTGATTGAAAGTTATGGATATTACCCATATTAAAGGCAATGACTGTATACTATATGTGAATAAGCAACTTCAGTCTACTGTCTGTGACACTGATGCATGACATGCTGATGACAACTTTTAGTTTTCTTGTTAATTTTTGAAGCCCTCCAGTTAAATTCATTATTATTTATGTAATTTTCTTTTAACATTTAATATTATTATGCTTTGTTTCCTTGGAAACTAGTACTATATTAAATTACCCAGTAGATGTTTGAAGCAATATCTTCTTTTCTTGCTCAAAACTGCATGTGGGTAAAATAACTGTCTGGGAATTTGCATATAGACAAAATAACTAGTTATTTTTTCGATGTGCCAAAGTGCGCCAAATTGAAAATGTTACATTTAATCAGCTTCAGGTAATATGCAAATTATTAAATCTTGATAGAGTTACTTTTTCTTTGGTCTTGAGGATTTAATAATTATGGATATTAGCTTCATTAAAGGCAATACAGTAGTCCCCCTCTTATAAGACCACCCCATCTGAGTCATGAAAGTGGTCTTATAATGGGGGTGGTCTTTCTTGAGGGGATACAATTTATACAGGTGTATAGACCTTGGTTGGTTGGTTAGCAGCAAAAGCTGTGAAGTGATCAAGAATCACACAAAATAAGTATTTGTATTTTATTATTCAGTATAAATAAAAATAAAAAGAATTCATTTTTATCTAGATGATATTGATAATATAACAATTCCAAGTCTTCTTAACAGTGAATGTTTCTGTTCCTGTTTCATCTGCATTATCGTTGTTTTTATCACTTTTATTTTCTGTCCAGGTTCCACTTCGTAGTTTATTAAGGTTCCGTCTTATTTGGAAAAATCCAGTTTTTTCTCTGTTTCCAGTTTCCCACTTGACCCATGTTTTTGACATCGTTTGTAGTAAATTTTGATTTATGATTATGTTGGTACATTGTACTATTATCTCCTTGTTGAATATTTCAGTCTTCTTGTAATAAACTCGATTTCCGTAATGCCGAAATTAAACTGATCTACAATATCCCACTTGTTTTCCCCTTTAATCCAGTTTAAAAACCTTTCTTTTACACGATTTCGACATTTTGTTTACCGGTTGTTGAACTGTTTCCGAACTGGTTTACGATAATAAAACCAAATCTCGTTCTATTCGAGACTTCCAAAATAAACATCCGGTCAGTGAAAATGGTCGTTCGTGAAGGGATTTAACGTTGTTGTATAAAAAAAACGTGGTCGCTGGTCGCGTTTGAGGGGTGGTCGTTCGCGAAAGGTAATTTTACGTTAGAAACACTTAATGCATCAGGGTTTTGGCCGGATAAAGCGGGTGGTCGCTGGCGAAGGGATCGTATAAGAGGGGGACTACTGAAATTGTATAATGTTAATCCTAAGATTGACTGAAGTAAACAATTAAAAATAATGATACAACCATCATACATGTAAGTTTTCTATATGTTTATTAACAACGGCACAAGCAAACACTACAGTGATGGAAAAATTTTCTTCTTAAGGTCAAGCCCAGGGCTTTTAAAGATTTTAAATGCCCAAGCCCAGCTGTTTTCATTCAAAGCCCAATTCATACCAAGATATCTTGTAACTGGTATTTAACAATAAAATGTATGCATATTATTTTTAGGTGTGTGGAATGCCCATGAACTTATTCTATTAATTTAAAATATTATTGATATTTGATATTGTTGTATTAGCAATTTTGTCTGTAATAAAAACAGTTTATGTTAACAAGATGTTTTATTTATTGCATGTAATAAAGTATTGGTTCAGAGTTAGTAGATTTTAATCTTTAAGATGGTTTGAAAGTTCAGACTCGTTTTTCACGGTCATCCTTTTTATCTTTAGATTCACGATGACCATCATCGTCATCAGTGGCCTTTCTTTTATTCTGTTCCGATCCCGTGGTTAAGTTCTGTTTACTTGAAGTAAACTTGAAATTGAACAGCGACATTTATCATTCGCGACCCTATCAACTACATTTAATAAAGCAACAATTAAGCGCTTGAATCGAAACCCCAAACCGGTTACTTTCAAACGCCGAAATGATTCGGAGTCTAATTAGATTATTCATTTATTTATTTCTGATATCGTAAATAGACTTAACCAGGAAGTAATCTGTTGATGTTGTTATGCTAAAATTAATACAAAATTAAAGGCAAACTATCAATCAAGATGTAAAATGAAATTAAAGAAACGCCCGACAAACTTTTTTCTATGGAAAAAAGCGTGCCCGTAGATACAACCTCACTGCCCCGGGTGTCGGACTAACACATTTTTCCAGCCCTGCACTAGCCTGAAAACTGAGGATATGACATCATACATATGTTGTACTATTTGCAGAACACCTGCAGAAAACATGGGGTGGGTAAGATTCTTCTTTTTTTTTAAGGAAATCATTGGGTTTGCACAACACTTATTTCATAGCTCTGCTTTATTGCAAAATAAAATCTAGTTTAACATTGTCAAAAAACACTATATATATTACACAGCTGTTGTTTGTTTGAATATTGCTTAATACCACTTTCACCAAGATGGTCCAGTTTTTAATGGATGAGGAAGCTGGAGCACAGAGAAACCCAAAAATGGAAATTCTTAAGATTAAGATCTGTCAACACTGATGTTGCTGGTTTCAAGTCTCACTATGGGCAAAGTATATTGGACTCCAGTCTTAATTTACAAGGATTGCCAGTTTTTCTACCAATGGTCAGGGGTTTTCTCCGGGTTTCAATAAAGATTATGAATTGAGTGAATTACAGATAGACATCATTGCTACTAAAGAATCTACTTTTTGCTCTGTATTTGTATTTACACATCATTAAGTCATACAAAGATCCAGTTTTCAACAAGTGTGGACTGTGAGCAATCTCACAAAGGGATACCCCCGCTTCGCTTTCAAGTCCAATTATCTCCCCTGAATAATATCTGACAGCGACCAAATTTCTTTGTGCACATCTACATATGATGTACTTCCTTCATGTAAAGTTTCATCAAAATCTGTCGAACGGTTTAAGAGGAGTTGCGCTTACGAGGTCTCCCACTGAATACTATATTTAAAAAGTCTAAGTCCAATTATCTCCCCTGAATAATATAAGACAGCGACGAAAATTCTTCATGCAAATCTACATATGATGTACTAGACTTCATGTAAAGTTTCATCAAAATCTGTCAAGCCGTTTAGGAGGAGGTGCTAACAAGGGATGTGGACAGATGGACAGACAGACAGGGTGATTCCTAAATACCCCCCCCCAAACAAGTTTGCGGGGAGTATACAAATCTAAATACATATACAAAACACACTTAAAGCTTTATGCAAAATATATTGATAAATTTAAACATGTTTCAGTTTTTATAAACCTAATAGTACATGTATGTGTTAACTTACTGTTTTCAATGCATTTACATAATCTACGATAAATCGTAGAAATACACTGGTCTCTCCAAAATCTTTACACATGTACGGCTGATCACCACAAATCACACGAATGGCCAGACCTGGACCTGTAACAAATAGTATTATTTCTTATTATATTCTAATCGAGAAAAACCATGAAATTTAAGCAAATCAGAATGCATTAGCAGCACTAGAAACAATCAAAAATAATAAGAGAACTATCCTGGTCTCAATTCTGCATGATTTGGTTTAAATGTGTGAAACAGTTTCTTATAAGCAGTTTTTTTTCAAAGGGTCATACTTCAGCTATGTTCCACAGTGGCAGTCATATTAGAATTAGGATCGGCACAAAAAACTAAAAAATCTTAGGTACATTTCTACAATATCACAAGTTTTTCTGCCAGTCCTGCCAAGTAATTTGTCTGAAAAAGAATTTTGAAATTCAGTCTATCAGAATATATTAGCATCCCGGCAGCCATGATGAATTTTCCGATTGGCTTAATAAACCTAAATAACATGAGCACTATCCTGTATTTGTATCTGCAAGATTTGGTTTAAATGTGTTGAACTTTGTGGAGGACCAACTAAAGGTACATTTCCACAATAAAACAAATCAATCAGCAAAAGAGGTTTGTAAAACGATTTTTTAATTTTCAGCAAATCAGACTGCAGTTATGACCTTGGCAGCAATGTTGAATATTTGAGCAGCACCAAAAACTCAAACTTTAGGAACCACCAATGAACTTTCCTGCAAAGTTTGGTTCCGATTGGGCACGTGGTTTTGGAGATGAAGATGAAATGAGAAAAGTTTAGGGCTGATGACAAAGCCGGACACCAAGTGATAAGAATAGCTCACCCCAGGCCAAAATTAAAATATTGTTTGTTTGCCCAAACGCGACCGACCCGAAAAATACCCGCAGACTTGAATTCTTTTATTGCCGTTTTTACAGGAATTTATTTTCCAGATTTTTGCGTGCCCACACCGTTATCTTATGTACTTTATAATTTGTTCGTTCATGTGCTTGCAGCAACGATGCAAAACTGTTCTGTCAAGCGTAAAAAAGACGCAGTTTTAAAAAATCAATAATTCTCGGGATTTTACGCTGGGTTTATGATATGTACAACATGTGACAATTGCAGACAGCTTTTTTACGCTGTCATCTTCTTTTGTTTTAAAGATTAACTCAGGGCTCACCGCACTAAGCGAAGTGGGTGACAAAGTCGCCCTACTGGTACCTGAAGTCACCCTACGGCGCTGCGAAGTCGAAGTGGCCCAGTTATTTCACTCAAGTCGCCCGATGGTTCACAGAAGATACTTGTATATGATCTGTCCAAATAATTAACCCAGACTACCAATTTATCAGTAAATGTGTAATTCCAATTAAAAACGGCAAACAATATGCGTATTTAACATTTTTTTTCAAAGGATTTACATCTTTCAACTGGATTACGCGCCATTTGTTTATTTACCGGATGTTACTAATTACTGGACGCGAAAAACGAAGAAAAGTAAAGTACAACGGCCCATAATAAAAAATCGTAATCTTTTTTATAAACAAACACTTTCAATTGGCTTCAAACTTCAGTTCTTTCAAATTGTTTTGTATTTTAACAATTTTCTTTTGATAAATATATGAGCTGCACTTGAAAGAATAAAGATGTATAGTAATTATTGACATCATGACAAGTTCTGTAGATGGGTGGCCCATGAAGCAATTTTGATCAGCACAACTTTGTCCAAGTAGAAGTGTGCTGAACAGAAGAATTATTTCTGGGTGTAATGTTATGTTAGTTTATCTATCCTCTTTGAAAATTTTGCTCAGATAAACATGTTCATAACAAACTGTTAGAAATATGATGTATACAATACCAATACCAATATTTTTTATTCCAATTAAGGTCCCACAAGGGGCAATGACAAAAAATTTACATGTATACAAGAACTTCATGAATGATGTTTATGTCTACGCCAGTCCTATACAAATATTTTTAGTTGATCTTTTTTTATTTGTGAATACCTTGTATGGCTACAAGTACTGTACTGTCCCATTTGATATTGCATACCATGAATAATAATGAAGAAAAAACTGAATCTAAGTGTGTTATGCTTTAAAAATAATCCTGGAAATCGACAATTATAAACAAAAATGATGTAAATGATGAAAATGTATGTAACTACTGCGAAAATTAATTATTTGTACTGTTCCCCTGATTTCTCCCTAATGTCTCCCTGAAGTCTCCCTAGCAGGGCCTCACTTCTCCCTGTTTGGCTGCCAGGGAGAAGTCACTGGTGACCCCTGTAAATAACAGGAAAATTAAGCCTATAGCTTCGAACAGACTCTATAGATTTAACAACAAAAAACATGGCATGAAGGTTTTGACGATGTTCTTGATCCTGAAGAACTAGACATGAAAAAAACGGACGAGGTTTCTGTACAAGTGTCGGAGTTGAATCTTTTGAGCCTGACATGACTGAGCCAATCCAAGGTGTTCAGGAATTTGACAAAAGATCGAAATATGTAATGTTTACTGGAAACAGGTATTCCACAGATGACAGCGACGACAATGAGAATAATAATATTTACAACGGACGCCAAGTGAGCATGATGTCCATATTTTGCATGTATAATTACAGTATTAATACCCCAAATTTGGTATTCCAAAAAACAAAAAGAATTTGCCTACCTACCTACCCACTCCTAAGCCTCATGGGTAGGGTTTGGGCAAACTGAAATATTTTTAATGGTGGCCTCACTCTTAAGTTTGGGTGCACTAACACATATTTTAATTACAGTACCTGGACTGGGAGTAAAAAATTACTATACACAGTGGGCATGTCTTCATGTGAAATTTATTTTAAAAAAAATTAAGTACTTTTTATCAAATGAAATTTCATTATTTTCAGAAAATTTTATAAATAACTTAATGTTATTTTTAAAAGTCAACTACTTTCAATAGTAAAATTTCTATAATTTTTTTAAACCTATGTATAAAAACGGCTTCTAAACTTATTCCAACTAGAAATGTCTTACCAGGAAAAGGATGTCTATGAACCATTTCATCTGGTAATCCTAAATCTTTTCCTATTTGTCGCACCTCATCTTTATGAAAGTCTTTCAAAGGTTCTACAACTCGTCCCTGATTCCGAAGTTCTCTGACAAGGTCTGTATCATTGTGATGAGTTTTTATGGCGTCTGCATTACCGCTAGCTAGCGCTGATGCACTTTCTATTAAATCTGGTCTGAGGGTACCTAAGAAACATGTGTACATGAAATGATCTTATTGTGTAAATTCTACTGGAAACTAATAGTTAATTACACTGCTTTTAACAAATGAAGTTGTTTTCCAAATATAATGTCATTATTTAAATTTTATTTTAAGGTAAGGTTATTTCTCCCTATCCTATTTTGAGGTAAGGTTATTTCTCCCTATCCTATTTTGAGGTAAGATTATTTCTCCCTATCCTTTTTTGAGGTAAGGTTATTTCTCCCTATCCTATCTTGAGGTAAGGTTATTTCTCCCTATCCTATTTTGAGGTAAGGTTATTTCTCCCTATCCTATTTTGAGGCAAGGTTATTTCTCCCTATCCTATTTTGAGGTAAGGTTATTTCTCCCTATCCTATTTTGAGGTAAGGTTATTTCTCCCTATCCTCGGCTTCCTTTTCCTGCAGTTGATTAAGATCCCCTCATCAGATACATTCAAGTTAATTAATTTATTTCTTATCTTCAATAACACTAATGTTTTGGCTGGGTGTAAAACATTAATATATAAAAGACAAAATATTCTGATGAAAACATAAATTTAATTATTTTTTTTACCATCAGAAGTCTAACAGCTATATCTATTTTAGAGTACAGCTATGAAACCATGACAACATAACTTATAATTACCATTAATTATTTATAGATCAACAATTGTAAGTATCAACTCACCTTGACCTAAATAAACATCCTCTGGCTTTAGATTCATTTCCTCAACAAAATCATTGGCTACCTTAAAATAAAAATGAGCACATAAACAGCAAACAAGGATTACCGGTAATAAAACATTTTTTTGACATAAAAAAAATGCATTCCTACATGTCTAAAAGTACTGCAAGATAGCATGTAAACATTTTTTGCTACAATTGATAGATATAACTGTATCTGCAAAAATTGTTTCCGTCAGATTTTTTGTTAAACAATCGATCAAAGACAGAAATGGTCGGATTTCGTTAAACAGGAAGTAGGTGAGTGACAGACCTGAAATCGAATCCCACGTTATGGGAGGCCATGCTGATGCTGCATACCAAATTTCAAGAGAAGTAGTTGCTGAGAAAACTGTTACTACTATTTTTTCCCCGCCCACACGCCGACCGCCAGACATTCACCATACTATAACCCAGATTTTCACTCTGTGAAATCTGGCCAAAAAATAGTAAACTTCTTAATTGTGCTGACAATCTATCTTAATTTAATAGAATAGTTTTCTCACCACCATAATTTTTTGAGAGTTATACATGTATCTCTGCCAGAACCATCGAAGGAATTAATTGTTTCAACAGGTTTAGTTAATATTTTTATCATTCATAAACGGCCCTCGCTGGACGAATGGATAAGGTAGTTTGTCTACTATTGATCACATGTCTGTCAACACTGAGGTTGCAGGTTCAATTCTCACTGCAGGAAGGATGGGCGCGACTCCAATCTTAATTGACAAGGATTGCCAGTTTTCCTACTGAAGGTCGAGGGGTCTTCTACGGATACAATTACTTCATCTACCAATAAAAACTGGACGCCATGATTAGCTGAAAAATTGCTGAAAGTGGCATAAATCACCATTCATACAAACAAACAATATATCATGAACTAAATGTTAACAAGAGATCTCACAAATATGACCTCATTTTACAAGATAAAAATGCCAAGCGTGGAATGAGTCTAACAATTACCACTTTAATATTCTTTTACAACTTGTTCTTACTTTCATAAAAGTATCACCAATTATCTTCCTTTTCTCTTCTGGATTTTCCGTTGTATTTAATGTACTAGTTTTACGTTTTCGTGACGTCCCATCTGACTGTGTTACTGGAATTGCTGTAGTTCCATTATAGAAAGTATGAGCTGCCCTGATTACTGAAATATAATTTAAAGTACCTGTAAAATACTTAGAAAGTTCATGTTTTCACTGAAATTACAATCCTTTCTGATTATTTGTTGATAAAAAAACTGAGATGTCCTTCAAAGTAAGGTCCCATGGTATTGTGAAAGTTTTCAGGACTGACCCACATATCAGCCAAGCATGTTCTTGATAACAGACCGGTGATGCCCTATTGATGCACATTTTAATGTAATAAAACAGAAAGCCTGGCAGTGACCATACTGAGTACTAGTGAGTCATGTTATACAACAGAAAACATGGCAGTGACCATACTGAGTACTTGTGAGTCATGTTATACAACAGAAAACATAGCAGTGACCGTACTGAGTACTTGTGAGTCATGTTATACAACAGAAAACATGGCAGTGGCTGTATTGAGTACTAGTGAGTCATGTTATACAACAGAAAACATGGCAGTGACCGTACTGAGTACTAGTGAGTCATGTTATACAACAGAAAACATGGCAGTGACCATACTGAGTACTTGTGAGTCATGTTATACAACAGAAAACATAGCAGTGACCGTACTGAGTACTTGTGAGTCATGTTATACAACAGAAAACATGGCAGTGACTGTATTAAGTACTTGTGAGTCATGTTATACAACAGAAAACATAGCAGTGACCGTATTGAGTACTTGTGAGTCATGTTATACAACAGAAAACATGGCAGTGGCTGTATTGAGTACTAGTGAGTCATGTTATACAACAGAAAACATGGCAGTGGCTGTATTGAGTACTAGTGAGTCATGTTATACTACAGAAAACATGGCAGTGACTGTATTGAGTACTAGTGAGTCATGTTATACAACAGAAAACATGGCAGTGGCTGTATTGAGTACTAGTGAGTCATGTTATACTACAGAAAACATGGCAGTGACCGTATTGAGTACTAGTGAGTCATGTTATACAACAGAAAACATGGCAGTGACTGTATTGAGTACTAGTGAGTCATGTTATACAACAGAAAACATGGCAGTGACTGTATTGAGTACTTGTGAGTCATGTTATACAACAGAAAACATAGCAGTGACCGTACTGAGTACTTGTGAGTCATGTTATACAACAGAAAACATGGCAGTGACTGTATTGAGTACTTGTGAGTCATGTTATACAACAGAAAACATAGCAGTGACCGTATTGAGTACTTGTGAGTCATGTTATACAACAGAAAGCCTGGCAGTGACCATACTGAGTACTAGTGAGTCATGTTATACAACAGAAAACATGACAGTTACTGTACTGAGTACTAGTGAGTCATGTTATACAACAGAAAACATGGCAGTGACTGTATTGAGTACTAGTGAGTCATGTTATACAACAGAAAACATGGCAGTGACTGTATTGAGTACTAGTGAGTCATGTTATACAACAGAAAACATGGCAGTGGCTGTATTGAGTACTTGTGAGTCATGTTATACAACAGAAAACATGGCAGTGACTGTATTCAGTACTAGTGAGTCATGTTATACAACAGAAAACATGGCAGTGACCGTACTGAGTACTAGTGAGTCAAGTTATACAACAGAAAACATGGCAGTGACTGTATTGAGTACTTGTGAGTCATGTTTACAACAGAAAACATGGCAGTGACCGTATTGAGTACTAGTGAGTCATGTTATACAACAGAAAACATGGTAGTGACTGTATTGAGCACTTGTGAGTCATGTTATACAACAGAAAACATGGCAGTGGCTGTATTGAGTACTAGTGAGTCATGTTATACAACAGAAAACATGGCAGTGACCGTACTGAGTACTTGTGAGTGATGTTATACAACAGAAAACATGGTAGTGACTATATTGAGTACTTGTGAGTCATGTTATACAACAGAAAACATGGCAGTGACTGTATTGCAAGGGTCCGGAAACGGTCATATTTGCCGGACATGACCGAAATTTATACTAAAATGACCGACTACGATTTGCTCAAATTGGACATCTAAAAAGTAATATTTTACATGCAATAATCACTTGTTGGACTTAATCCCTTTAATTTCTTCTATGTAGAAATATTTGTATTAAAAAATCAACCCTAAGGCTATTTCCTGTCACTGACATGTGTTTATTGACCACCGACCGGTGATTACGTAATAGGTAAACCGGTGGTGACAGATCTGTTTCATCCATATCGTAAACATACTATTCAACAACATTTTGAATATACAGAGATTGAATATAATAAATAGATTGTTTCTATTTCACATTTCTAAGAAAATAAGACAACTTTACAGTACACGCAACTTTAATGAAAAACACGTGCTGTCAAATTGTACACTACGCAAGCGCCAATGTAACTAAACGTTACATAAATCAAAAGAAAACCAATTTGAAGAAAAATTCCTTGAAAAAAAAAAGAGAACAATAATGATGATTCATTTAATAATAAAAACTTGTTAAAAGAATCCATCGCAGAATAAAGCATAAATTCAATTCTGGTCCGAACTTGTTGCAATTATAGGTGACAACTTCCTATTTCCGCTAAATAAAAAACTCGCCGGGATATTCATCAAAACAACGTTGTTTGCCATTATTTTGTTGCATAGACAACATGTCATCTTACAATATAGATTTTTTAGGCAGGAGATTGTATCTCTACATATATTTTCGCTTACTCACACTATCGTGGCGAAACGACCCGACGTGCAAACAAGTTTCGGTACGAAATGACCCCAGACCAATATTCACTACCATGGAATATGGTAATTTCTTAGGGGGAAAATGACCGAAATGGGCAGGGAAAACTTCCGGACCCCTGCTGTATTGAGTACTAGTGAGTCATGTTATACAACAGAAAACATAGCAGTGACTGTATTGAGCACTTGTGAGTCATGTTATACAACAGAAAACATGGCAGTGACTGTATTGAGTACTAGTGAGTCATGTTATACAACAGAAAACATGGCAGTGACTGTATTGAGTACTAGTGAGTCATGTTATACAACAGAAAACATGGCAGTGACCGTATTGAGTACTAGTGAGTCATGTTATACAACAGAAAACATGGCAGTGACTGTATTGAGCACTTGTGAGTCATGTTATACAACAGAAAACATGGCAGTGACTGTATTGAGTACTTGTGAGTCATGTTATACAACAGAAAACATGGCAGTGACTGTATTGAGTACTAGTGAGTCATGTTATACAACAGAAAACATGGCAGTGACTGTATTGAGTACTTGTGAGTCATGTTATACAACAGAAAACATGGCAGTGACTGTATTCAGTACTTGTGAGTCATGTTATACAACAGAAAACATGGCAGTGACTGTATTGAGCACTTGTGAGTCATGTTATACAACAGAAAACATGGCAGTGACTGTATTGAGTACTTGTGAGTCATGTTATACAACAGAAAACATGGCAGTGACTGTATTGAGTACTAGTGAGTCATGTTATACAACAGAAAACATGGCAGTGACTGTATTGAGTACTAGTGAGTCATGTTATACAACAGAAAACATGGCAGTGACCGTATTGAGTACTAGTGAGTCATGTTATACAACAGAAAACATGGCAGTGACTGTATTGAGTACTTGTGAGTCATGTTATACAACAGAAAACATAGCAGTGACCATATTGAGCACTAGTGAGTAATGTTATACTACAGAAAACATGGCAGTGACCGTATTGAGTACTAGTGAGTCATGTTATACAACAGAAAACATGGTAGTGACTGTATTGAGCACTTGTGAGTCATGTTATACAACAGAAAACATGGCAGTGGCTGTATTGAGTACTAGTGAGTCATGTTATACAACAGAAAACATGGCAGTGACCGTACTGAGTACTTGTGAGTGATGTTATACAACAGAAAACATGGTAGTGACTATATTGAGTACTTGTGAGTCATGTTATACAACAGAAAACATGGCAGTGACTGTATTGAGTACTTGTGAGTCATGTTATACAACAGAAAACATGGCAGTGACTGTATTGATTACTAGTGAGTCATGTTATACAACAGAAAACATGGCAGTGACTGTATTGAGTACTAGTGAGTCATGTTATACAACAGAAAACATGGCAGTGACCGTATTGAGTACTAGTGAGTCATGTTATACAACAGAAAACATGGCAGTGACTGTATTGAGTACTTGTGAGTCATGTTATACAACAGAAAACATGGCAGTGACTGTATTGAGTACTAGTGAGTCATGTTATACAACAGAAAACATGGCAGTGACTGTATTGAGCACTTGTGAGTCATGTTATACAACAGAAAACATGGCAGTGACCGTATTGAGTACTAGTGAGTCATGTTATACAACAGAAAACATGGCAGTGACTGTATTGAGCACTTGTGAGTCATGTTATACAACAGAAAACATGGCAGTGACTGTATTGAGTACTTGTGAGTCATGTTATACAACAGAAAACATGGCAGTGACCGTATTGAGTACTAGTGAGTCATGTTATACAACAGAAAACATAGCAGTGACCATATTGAGCACTAGTGAGTAATGTTATACTACAGAAAACATGGCAGTGACCGTATTGAGTACTAGTGAGTCATGTTATACAACAGAAAACATGGCAGTGACTGTATTGAGCACTTGTGAGTCATGTTATACAACAGAAAACATGGCAGTGACTGTATTGAGTACTAGTGAGTCATGTTATACAACAGAAAACATGGCAGTGACTGTATTGAGCACTTGTGAGTCATGTTATACAACAGAAAACATGGCAGTGACTGTATTGAGTACTAGTGAGTCATGTTATACAACAGAAAACATGGCAGTGACTGTATTGAGTACTAGTGAGTCATGTTATACAACAGAAAACATGGCAGTGACTGTATTGAGCACTTGTGAGTCATGTTATACAACAGAAAACATGGCAGTGACTGTATTGAGTACTAGTGAGTCATGTTATACAACAGAAAACATGGCAGCGATCGTATTCAGTACTTGTGAGTCATGTTATACAACAGAAAACATGGCAGTGACTGTATTGAGTACTTGTGAGTCATGTTATACAACAGAAAACATGGCAGTGACCGTATTGAGTACTAGTGAGTCATGTTATACAACAGAAAACATGGCAGTGACTGTATTGAGCACTTGTGAGTCATGTTATACAACAGAAAACATGGCAGTGACTGTATTGAGTACTTGTGAGTCAAGTTATACAACAGAAAACATAGCAGTGACTGTATTGAGTACTAGTGAGTCATGTTATACAACAGAAAACATGGCAGTGACTGTATTGAGTACTTGTGAGTCATGTTATACAACAGAAAACATGGCAGTGGCTGTATTGAGTACTAGTGAGTCATGTTATACAACAGAAAACATGGCAGTGACTGTATTGAGCACTTGTGAGTCATGTTATACAACAGAAAACATGGCAGTGACTGTATTGAGTACTTGTGAGTCATGTTATACAACAGAAAACATGGCAGTGACTGTATTGAGTACTTGTGAGTCATGTTATACAACAGAAAACATAGCAGTGACCATATTGAGCACTTGTGAGTCATGTTATACAACAGAAAACATGGCAGTGACTGTATTGAGTACTTGTGAGTCATGTTATACAACAGAAAACATGGCAGTGGCCATATTGAGTACTAGTGAGTCATGTTATACAACAGAAAACATAGCAGTGACTGTATTGAGTACTAGTGAGTCATGTTATACAACAGAAAACATGGCAGCGACCGTATTCAGTACTTGTGAGTCATGTTATACAACAGAAAACATGGCAGTGACTGTATTGAGTACTTGTGAGTCATGTTATACAACAGAAAACATGGCAGTGACCGTATTGAGTACTAGTGAGTCATGTTATACAACAGAAAACATGGCAGTGACTGTATTGAGCACTTGTGAGTCATGTTATACAACAGAAAACATGGCAGTGACTGTATTGAGTACTTGTGAGTCATGTTATACAACAGAAAACATAGCAGTGACTGTATTGAGTACTAGTGAGTCATGTTATACAACAGAAAACATGGCAGTGACTGTATTGAGTACTTGTGAGTCATGTTATACAACAGAAAACATGGCAGTGGCTGTATTGAGTACTAGTGAGTCATGTTATACAACAGAAAACATGGCAGTGACTGTATTGAGCACTTGTGAGTCATGTTATACAACAGAAAACATGGCAGTGACTGTATTGAGTACTTGTGAGTCATGTTATACAACAGAAAACATGGCAGTGACTGTATTGAGTACTTGTGAGTCATGTTATACAACAGAAAACATAGCAGTGACCATATTGAGCACTTGTGAGTCATGTTATACAACAGAAAACATGGCAGTGACTGTATTGAGTACTTGTGAGTCATGTTATACAACAGAAAACATGGCAGTGGCCATATTGAGTACTAGTGAGTCATGTTATACAACAGAAAACATAGCAGTGACTGTATTGAGTACTTGTGAGTGATGTTATACAACAGAAAACATAGCAGTGACCGTACTGAGTACTTGTGAGTCATGTTATACAACAGAAAACATAGCAGTGACCATATTGAGCACTTGTGAGTCATGTTATACAACAGAAAACATGGCAGTGACTGTATTGAGTACTTGTGAGTCATGTTATACAACAGAAAACATGGCAGTGGCCATATTGAGTACTAGTGAGTCATGTTATACAACAGAAAACATGGCAGTGACTGTATTGAGTACTTGTGAGTCATGTTATACAACAGAAAACATGGCAGTGACCGTATTGAGTACTAGTGAGTCATGTTATACAACAGAAAACATGGCAGTGACCGTACTGAGTACTAGTGAGTCATGTTATACAACAGAAAACATGGCAGTGACCATATTGAGTACTTGTGAGTCATGTTATACAACAGAAAACATGGCAGTGACCGTATTGAGTACTAGTGAGTCATGTTATACAACAGAAAACATGGCAGTGACTGTATTGAGTACTAGTGAGTCATGTTATACAACAGAAAACATGACAGTGGCCGTACTGAGTACTTGTGAGTCATGTTATACAACAGAAAACATGGCAGTGACCGTATTGAGTACTAGTGAGTCATGTTATACAACAGAAAACATGGCAGTGACCGTACTGAGTACTAGTGAGTCAAGTTATACAACAGAAAACATGGCAGTGACTGTATTGAGTACTAGTGAGTCATGTTATACAACAGAAAACATGGCAGTGACCGTACTGAGTACTAGTGAGTCAAGTTATACAACAGAAAACATGGCAGTGGCCGTACTGAGTACTTGTGAGTCATGTTATACAACAGAAAACATGGCAGTGACCGTACTGAGTACTTGTGAGTCATGTTATACAACAGAAAACATGGCAGTGACCGTATTGAGTACTAGTGAGTCATGTTATACAACAGAAAACATGGCAGTGACCGTACTGAGTACTAGTGAGTCAAGTTATACAACAGAAAACATGGCAGTGGCCGTACTGAGTACTTGTGAGTCATGTTATACAACAGAAAACATGGCAGTGACCGTACTGAGTACTTGTGAGTCATGTTATACAACAGAAAACATGGCAGTGATTACAATGACTACTGGTGAAAAGCTTAGTGGAGAGTTACTTGCATGTTAAAAACGTCTTTTATACATGTCAATAAAGAGTAGGCTGTTTTATCCAATTCTCTAACTTGTCTAGTAGCAGTCTAAATTTCCTGCTTATCCGTCCACTATATTTCTCCACCTGTACCTCTACATGTATATAGCTGACATTCTGCTTGCTGTTTATAAAAGAACAACTGGATCAACAATTGTGAAACCAACAATGAAATGAGATCTGACAACTGTGTGAATAATACTACCTTGGGGACAGTTTTATCCCCACCAAAAATAACCAAGTTTACAGTACTATGGTCTTAGAGTTCTAGAGTATTATTTCACAATTTAAATACCTTTAACATCGAGGCCAATTTCTCGTAGTGACTGCTCCACAGCATTACTTTCATTTTTGCGCATAAATCCATTATCAATATGTACAGCGATCACCTGGTCCTTTTCCAGAGACTTATGAAGTAGTGCAGCACAGACTGTGGAGTCAACACCACCGCTTAGCAACATCTAAAGAGAACATAAAAAAAAATATAAACAAACTATGTTATACTGTTAAAGATACATGTACATACCGGTACATTTTCTTAAAAATAACTGGCATCCGTTTTGATTAAGAAATAATTCATGGATACCATACTTTATTGTCGTTTTAACATAGGTGGGCATTATATTCTTGAAAATATCATGAATATAATGCCCACCCATGTTAAAACGACAATAAAGTATGGTATCCATTAATTATTTCGATTCTGATTATGACAAATACGATAATCTGAACAGTGAAGCGGCATATAAATGCAAGCTAGTGAATGGCTGTTCCACGTACCTCCAGTGTGTCATAATGAAGATTGGTGGAAACATAATTTAAAGGCTGACTGTTGAATCATGCAAATCGCAGAGTTCAGACTTAAAATAACAACTTTATTAACAGTGTCCATGATTATGGTTTAAAAAATTCTTCAACCAACTTCAACCAAAATTAACTTGCGCATGTGCGAACTAAATTTATTGGAATTTTAACACGGCTTTGTTTACATAGCGAAAGCAGGACGTCATATTAGAATCAAGTATAGCATTATCTAGAAATAAAAGAAAAACCATAATTACCTGTGATCAGGGCATTTTCATTAGAAAATATAAAACCCCAAAATGTAAAATCTTCCAAAATTTGCATTCATTATTTATTCATGTAATGCATATATTGCTTTTTCATGAGCTCAAATTTTGTATGCAGCACAAATTAAATAGTGACATTTTGTTTGTCAGTAAGTGTAACACAGGTAATTTCATTCACATACACAGAATGCATTAAGGAGAAATGAGAATTTATTGGAAAAATGCATCCACACAAGTCAGGGTTTCTGTGTCCACATGTGTTCATGAAACACAAACTTAGCTAGGAAATTCCTGGGCTATAAGTCACTATTTTCATTAGCTACATCATACCTTAATGTAGCCAATCAAAAGCTCGCTTTCATTCACGTCTTGGTTCGGGGATATCCCAATGTGGATAAACCAAACGGATGTGTTGCGTAAACCATGTGAAAATCAGTGTATTTTGTATAGTAGTGATAATAGTTTGTTATTACCGCATTATTTATTTGTTGCGTTACGTTTTCTTCACACTCAAGAATGAGTGAGAATGACTACTGCCAAACACTTGCTTCTTTCAAGCAATTTCATTTGTTGATATTTTGAAGGAATGACGTCATACGAAAATCTTGTAGCTCGGGAATTTCCTAGCTATGTTTGTCAGGGTTTAGTAAGCACATGTGGACACAGAAACTCTGACTTGTGAGGATGGGAAAATGCTACATGAGTTTAAACAAAGTACAAAACAGTAAAAAACGTGCAGATGATACATCATGGTAGAATTTTTTGACATGATTTTTATTTTCAAGTAAAATTAATATTTTTTCTTAACTGGTCATTATATATATATATAATAATTTTGTTTTTAGAATAGGGTTAAAAGAAATTTCATCAACTGTTCATCGTGGCATCTAGATGGACAAAGAAATGTACCTAGTGAAAGCACCGACCTTCCAAAACTGCCAATATATTTAATCCCAAAACTGGGTCAAGCACACCCCTCATTGTTGACATATAGAACAGCTAAGTGACATAACTGTCAATAATACAAGATGACATGATTTTTGCTTGATGAAAGAAAACATTGTCATTCAAATAAAATGCTATTATTCAAACAGCTTTTTTAAACACACAATATTTGATACAGGTGTCCTTGCAACAAACGATTGTATTTTTATTGTGTAGATTACCCAATCTCTACACAAATGATTCTAGGTATCCTACGTCAACATAAATCCATCTGCCACACATTGGTTGATGCCATGAGAGAGATGGCTTACAAACAGTAATTTTTATGTAAAACTGTACCAAAAGTGTATAAATAGACTATATAAAAATAAATAAGATCTTGTGCATTATTTTACAAAAATAGTACTTTGTTCACAAATGTCATGAGCAGACGACAAACGTAGTCCAGCAGTAAACAGGGGATGACGTGCAGCAGTTATATCTGGGAACCAGTTATGTTCTCTGTGTGTAGATTATCATGACTTTGTGTAGATTATCATGACTTCCAATCTAGAGAAGTTTAAGACAGGTGTGCTTAAAAGAAAGCACTGTGTTTTTAGAGTAAGGCCTACCAAAACTTTATGATCTCCAACTGTTTCTCGTATATATTTGATGCAGGTGTCCTCCCGAGAACCCATTGTGTACATTCCTTCACATTTTGCAACATTATACAGAAAATTCTTTAACATCTGTGTTCCGTGTTCTGTTAGATCAACTTCTGGATGGAACTGTACTCCATAAAGATGTAACTTCTCATTAGCTAATCCTGAGGAAAACAGTTACGATGTAATTAATAATCAGATTAATACATTAAGGTATACATTTTTTATATTTCTATAAAAAATAATGTAAACGTGACACTAAGAACGTTTTTATACAAGAAATGTCATGAAAAATCTGGCCTTTTAATGTAATAACAGACCAAAATACACTTGATGTATGTACAGCTGTAGGATAGCTGCTTAAATTTAAGCCTGATACATCTGATCCTTTTTGCTTGGTCCTCATAGTCAGCAACTTGTGATTCCACACTCCAGGGGTGGAAAAATGTGTTAGTCCGACGCCCGGGGCAGTGCAGTTGTATCTACGGGCACGCTTTTTCTATAGAAAAAAGTCAGTCAGGCCTTTCTTTTCAAATAAAAAAACGTTTCTTTATTTTCATTTTACATCTTGATTGATCATGTTGATAGTTTTCCTTTAATTTTGTGTTAATTTTAGCATAACAACATCGAGAGAATACTTCCTGGTTTAGTCTATTTACGATATCGGAAATAAATAAATGAATATTCTAATTAGAATCCGAATCATTCGGCGTTTGAAAGTAACCGGTTTTTGGGTTTCGATTCAAGTGCTTTCTTGTTGTTGCTTTATTAAATGTAGTTGATAGGGTCTTGAATGATAAATGTCGCTCTTCAAGTTCAAGTTAACTTAAAGTAAACAGGACGTGACCACGGGATCGGAACAGAATAAAAGAAAGGCCACTGATGACAATGATGATTATCGTGAATCTAAAGATAAAAAGTATGACTGTGAAAAACGAGTCTGAACTTTCAAAAGATCTTAAAGACTAAAATCTACAAACTATGAACCAATACTTTATTACATGCAATAAATAAAACATCTTGATAACATAAAATGTTTTTATTACAGACGAAATTGCTAATACAACAATGTCAAATATCAATAATATTTTAAATTAATAGAATTAGTCCATTGGCATTCCACACACCTAAATATAATATGCATACATTTTATTGTTATATACCAGTTACAAAATATCTTGGTATGAATTGGGCTTTGAATGAAAACAGCTGGGCTTGGGCATTTAAAATCTTTAAAAGCTCTGGGCTTGACCTTAAGGAGAAAATTTTTCCACCACTGCACTCTATGTTGCATTTTAGAATTAGATATAACAATACCAAATGGGACTTCAAATATTTCCCTACAACCACATTAAACAGTACTGCAGATTTTAGACCTCTTCAAGAACGTTCCCACAAATTACAACTAATTCCCAACTGATATTTATAGGTTTTACAATGAGTGAGAATATTGTATATCACTTTATATCATCTAAAGTTATTTTGTTGAAATTAAATAATGAGATATGATATTAAGCTATAAATGATTCTCATGATTTGTGGAACTTATTGCTCTTATAATGAAAAGAAAACTGTATTTTGAATGGCTAATTTTGTATTACAGAAACAGGACATCGTTGAAACAGAGTAGAGTAATATACAAGATGTAATGCCAGGCTGTAACAGTATTACGGTGCGTAACATTAAAAAAGAAAACACTTAGAATAAAAACATTTTTCAAATTCAAAATAACATTCATATATAACATAATAGATTTTTTATGTGTGGATAGTCATCACATTCTTTCACTCCCAATAAGTGACGTCACAATGCAATTTTTGTCAGGGACTGACCCACAATGAATTTTTCTTATCTCTTGTTCCTAATATATCATAGCCTATTGTATACGACATTTTCCAAGTTGCGTGAGAAATAGATAATAAGGACACCCATAAAAAAGGCTCACGATAGGTCAAAATTATAGGGAGAAGTCAGTTCTCATTTTGAAGGCTGACAGAAGTGGGTGTATAGCAGGTAGATGTTGCATTATATTATGTCGCGAAAGCATCCTGCTTTGTTTGTTTGGTTTTTGTAGTAAGTGTTGGTAATTGTATTTTAATTTTTTTATGGGTTTATAATAGCTACAATAATGTAGCTCCTTTTTTTTATGGACGGAGCTACAAAGAGGTCCCATTACTCGTAATGGAGCAAAAACACAATTGAGATTTATACATATTTTCAGCTATTAAATGCTATTTGTGTTCAATTTATATTTTTTCCTTTCTCTGCTATACAGTTGACATTTCTACAAGGTCTAATTAAATAATTTTAACACTTTTTCGTAATCATGGCATTGTTTACAAAATTGAAATTGTGGAGTGTAGAATTGTAGAATTGTATCGGTAAAAATTTGATCCCAGCTAATGCAATAAAGCCGGAAAAAACTTGATCCAGATGAATTTTTACCAAATCGATTCAGAAATTGCGAACTTCTGGAATTCAAATTTTGACAACAATGCCATGATTACGAATAAAGTGTAAAACTAACGAATAAGGTATTGTAGAAGTATCAGTTAAACTTGAAAGACATTAAAAAGTATGTAGCAATTTAGGGAAACAGTTTAATAGCGTATTTTATGCATAAAACCCCCGGGTGAGAATCACTCCCGGCTTGCTCCATTACGAGTAATGGGACCTCTTTGTAGCTCCGTCCATTAAAAAAAAAAAAAGGAGCTACATTATTGTAGCTAGGGTTTATTTTGCGCCGTTTTATTTATTGAGGACAAATGTATAATAGAAAGTCCAGAGAGTTTGATTAACTAACAATAAAAAAAAAATCAACCCTCACAAAACTGTTCATTAATACACAAATTGATTAAAATATAAATGAAGTTGAACTAAATGTAGAAAATGACATCAATGTGAAACATATAACATTATTTAGTTAATGTAAAATTCGCCATCAAAAGTATTTAAACATATTTATTAAATTAAACTTTTTAAAAGAAACTGCAAAAATACTTATTTTTTATTAGATTTAAATCATTGTAATAATAATTTCAACACTAGCAGCATCATATTTGTGATCTCCATCATCAAATTCATATCTGCATCCGGAAATTTTCATAATTTCTCTTGCTCTGAACTTTCGGTCTTATTTTCAAGCTATGCTTGATTTAAAAAATATGTCATCTGAGCAACAGCTTACACTGTTGGTGCATAACATGATAAACATGACGTGGTAACAAAAATATCTTCTTTCTTACAACAAATGGGAATAAAATTGAAGCACAACATAGGACCATTGTTCATAATGACAGGGCAACTTCACTTCAGTTTTGAAAATGATTAAGGGTGAAGTGGGACCACGATAAGGTGACTTCTTCACCCTAGTCACCCTCCAACGTGAGCCCTGATAAGAGAAAATAACAATTATCAAGTGTTTAATAAAGTATCATGAAAACAAACAAATCCACAACAAACCTGCTATTATATCTCCTGACTGTGCAATGACGTTAAATCCTTTGGCTACTGTGTCAATACTATCACCATGTGTTAACAAAACAGACTGATGTTTATCCAAACCCCTGAAACAAATTTAACGTGCTATTTCTATGCATATCAACATTTTTTTTTATCTATCTACCAAAACCTTCGCATGTGAAATATAAGAAGGGTAGAAAGTATTGAAAATATCAACATGAAAAAAAATTATACACAAAAAAATATCATTAGGAAGCCATAGAACAAAAGATGATTTCTTTAACTTTTTATGGATACTTCTTAATATAAAGTCCAACCCTTCCTGTAATCATAATAAATAGAGGGAAAAAAAATAGAAGAATGTGTCTATGGGACACAGATGCCCCTGCAAAATGAAGTCCCAAACAGGAAGTAGTTGTCTGACAGGTCTGAAAGTTGCTTAGGACGTACAACTTGTGATACTGAACCATCTTGCCAAATTTCAAATTGTTCTCATGTACGGTTTTTGAAAAAAGCTTGACGGAAATTCGTACGTACGGATGGACAGACGGATGGACGGACATGAGTAAAACTTAATGCCCCCAGACATGTTGTCGCAGGGGCATAAAAATGACACAAAATACTAAATAGGGGTTTCAAGGTCGCCTACAAAATTATCTGGTTGTCAGCTAATTGAAGTTTATTTTCCCAAAAACTACTTGGATATCAGCAATTTGTCTTAAAGGAAAAATAAATATGTTCAACAGTTATTTGTTTCAGTTGTGTATAAGAACTATATTTTTAGCCTAAACAAATGCCAGATACAACAATTCTATATAATTTTTTACAATAAGTCGTTACAATCCAGATACTAGAAAATTTTATGTCAACAGACGTCTTAAATACAGATGGCTCTTATTATCTTGCTTGGAGTTTATTGATAGGAAGTGTCATTCCACATGTTTATATAATTTGACATGTGAATTAGTATACAGTATTTAATGCCTGTTCATGGAGCAGTTAAAACTATTATCCCGAGGTGCTGGAGATGATTTAGGAACTGTTGCCTGAGGCTTTCATTCACGACTTGGTTAGGGGATATCCCAATGTCGATTGCAAATAAACCAAACGGATGTGTTGCATTGACCATGTGAAAATCAGTGTATTTTGTACAGAAGTGTTAATAGTTTGTTATTACCGCGTTATTTATTAGTTGCGTTATGTTTTCTTCCCACTCAAGAATGAGTAAGAATAACTACTGCCAAACACTTGCTTTTTTCAAGCAATTTCATTGGTTGATATTTTGAAGGTTTGACGTCATATGAAAATCTTCTAGCCCGGGAATTTCCTGGTTAAGTTTGTCAGGGTTTCGTGGACACATGTGGACCCAGAAACCCTGACTTGTGAGGATGTGGTTGGCCATGTTTAAACTTTTGGATGTCATCGGGTGATCAAATCCTCGATCTGAGCAAATAAATTCCTAGCATGAGAAATTTACCCCAAATAATCTCTAGCATATAAAACAATAGTTTTGACAGGTTCGAGTTCGTCCATTATTACAAACTTGTGAGTGACAATCTTCAAATGACATGAATGAGATGGTTGTCTGTGCGTTTGACACTGCGCATCGTTCTCGGGCATGGAACAGTCGTTCCGGAAGGAGTGAGACAGTTAACTGTTACACGCTGACGTCATTTTGGAAAAAAATGAATGAAAACATCCGAAAATTACTTCATATGAAAAATATATACCATAAGTTAATAATATACAGACGTGACAACGTGTTTTTTATATTACCCACTATATACCGTGGTCGTGGTTTTTTCATTCAGAAATTCACCACGATACGCCACGGTAGTATTCTGCGGTACATCGTGTTATGTCCACTACATATCGTGACCCACCGTGTTGACCACGGTGGATTTTCAATTTCCTTTCATGCTTACACAGTGAAAAAATTAAAATGTTGCGATTTAATTGAGAGATTTGTGTTAAAATATGCCGTTTTAATACGTTTGTTTGACAACAAAATAAATCTGCATTCTTGCTAATCTTTTCATTATACGAGAATACCTTAAAGTTTATTGTCACTGATTTCGATTGACAATTATTCCATTAACGTGTTCTAAAAGGTTAGAACACCGCATTTTGGCCTTAAAATTGTCAAAATCTTTGCTATTCTATCGTCAAAATTTCCCTGTCAGCGCCTCTGATTAATGTTCCAACCGTTTGAACTTTTACCGGATGTAAATTGTGTCACACCTTAAATCGATCGATTATCTAAGTATTGTCCAGTCTTGATTTAATCAAGCACATGCTCTCAAACATTTAAATAAACTTGTGTATTGTATAATTTTATAATTAACAGGTGAACACGCGGCTTCACATTTTTAGCGGTAAAATAGCACATTACACAATAAATACGAGACTTGTAAAGAAATACACAATAAATGCGATACTTGTAAAGAAATTCGTTTTAAAAACTTTAAAATCTATATACCGACTTAAAATGCTACATTTTGATTTTTCAAATTTTCGAAATTATCACTTTAAATATTAATGTCGCAGAATATATCATTCCATGAATGATTTTATACTCGATTCGTATTCGGTGTTGAACCACGTGTGTTAAAAAAAATACAATCGTGATATAGAATCAACCAAAATAGTCGTTTCAGTGTTAAAAGCCTGACACATCATCAACTTTTGTTGTAGAAAGACTTTAGTAGCATTCTTATAATTTCTATTATATTACGACAAGACCCTATGTCCGCAAACAGACGTTCGTATCGGCGCGCAAAAAAAAACAACAACAACAAAAAATAAAGAAGAAAAAAAAAGAACAAACCAATAAACAAATATGCTGTTGAGTAAATTCGGGCAATTATTATATATTAATATGAGTGTGGACAAATCAGTTCTTTCGTCTTCAAAAAATAATTTTATTCCGATTTGTTTTGTTAATGTTATAACAGACGTAAGGAACTATGCATATTTTATTGTTTGATCAATGTACCACAATACAACAAAAAATTAAGAATTAGTATTTGTATTTAGAGAACTAAGGCAAGTCTAAAAGGGGTCTGATCTCGAGAACATTCATCCCAATAAATACTATGTCATGCAAAAACTCCGAAAATGCGAGTTAATTTTAACGGGAATTTTATACAAATAACACGTCTGCGTCCATTTAAAAAATTGTCAGTTTTGCGTAGGGTATATCTAGCTCAGAAGCACATCACTACTTTTTTATATAAACCTGTTATATTAATTGTTATAGTTTAAAACGCCATTGCCCAATGTAAATGTGTATTTAGAATTGTGCGTACGTAAGACTTCATTCAACCTTGTGAAACAGGCGCCTGTACCATATCGTATTTATACTATATTTTATGTGGCGATTCTCGTTTATAAACTTTTCACATATTTATTATTCCTGCTGCAGGTTGGCTTCATTTTAGTAATTTGTTGTATCCCATCCTGTTAACGAGTTTTATATAACGATACGTGATGTAAACTTTTGTTAAAACAACTCTGGTTTTAAATACCAAATAAAGAAAAAGATCGCTGCTCAACTGCCTGTTTTCTGTCGAAAAGGATTTATAATTAATTAAAGAAAGTTCGCGTACAACTTCAGGACAATTCGTTAGATGTTGTAATACACTAAAAAACGTAATGTGACAATTCAAATCCGGATAATTTACAAAACTTGTTCAGGGTAATATTTAATGCATAACACATGCATCCGGTTGAACAAATATTTGATCTTCAATTCTACCGGCACATTAAATCATTATTAATCATCAAATAAAATGCATGTGCAAATTATTCTTAAGCACTGTTTAAAAATGTTCTCTTTTCATTCGGGTAACGATGTTTAAACCCGCAATCAATTAAATGACAACGTTTATGTTGTCATTTACCACCGCGGAGATATCGTGGCCGGACCCCTGTGGCGACATGCCATGGTAGACTGAACTCCCTCATATGCATCCACCGTGGTAAGATTACCTGAGAAAATTCTTAACCACAATAGTAGGCGTGGATATACCATGGTGGGTGATAGAGGAAAGGATTAACTTCCATGGTGGGTCAGTGTTTTTTTATAAAAAACACGTTGTTCCCTCTGTATGATAAAGGCGGGACATTAGTTTGTATATTTTGTACTAGATGGGCAGTTTCTACTCATCAGGAGTATATGCATTTAAGTCAAACTTCAGTACTGCGGTAAAAATTTTACAAATCAGAATTTTTGACTTGCCCTTGTATGTACAATAGACTTGAGGTGTACACAGTTACTTACTTAAATATTGCAGACTTTGGATCAACAGTAATTGTAAACTGTCCATCTTCTCTGGCATCTTTCTTTTTAACAGTTCCATTAAATTCTTTATTCAACAGCTAAAATTACACAATTTAAATTTCAATTCAAAACAAAATACAGCACAATTTTCTACAGTTTTTAACACTAAAATTTTTGTTTTCAGTTTACACAGTTTGAATTTACAAAGATTTCAAACATGAATTAAAATTTATGCTTGATTTACACATAATTCGAATTCAATTAGGGTTTGGTTTAAGATGCTTCAATGGACAAGAACAACTATTTTCAAGGAGGTTGAAAAGTCTACTGAGTTCTCACTTTTTGCTGTCTTTGTTACTGTCCATTACACTTCTGTTGTTATATTCATAGTCCCCAACCACAAGTCATTTCATCTAGACAACAACAAAATAAATTTGACATTCTGTTTGGTTTATATCTATATATACCTGCATGCCGTAACAAATACCAAAGACAGGAAGACCACATCTAAATATATCTGGATCATAGCGTGGCGCATCATCTGCATAGACCGAGCTAGGTCCTCCTGATATAATAATTGCTCTGGAAAAAAATTTCCAATAAATAAAGCTTCAATGTATATTGTGTTATCACTTAAGAGACTTAAAATGCCCCCATTTTAAATAGGTCGTTATTATACTCAGAAAAAAATTATATTTCAGATTAGTTATGCCAACTTCAACAAGCAATATCTGAGCTAAACTCATAATTAGAAAATCAAATTCATAGATTACACCTACTGTTGAATACAATATAAATTACCAGAGCTCCAGATAAGATTTTCTTCATTGGGTTTTTCACCCATCTAATGATTTATTTCATTGGGTATTTTTTTTATATTTCACTTTTATCATTTTTTTTAACCCACTCAAAAAATAAGTTAATTGGGTTTTTCACCCATCTAAAATTTATTGAATTTGGTTTTTTATGCTGACAAAATATGCTTAGAGGATGTCAGCGAAGCCTTTTTTCTCCCATGTCTATTCATGGTGCCACAACAAAATACTAGACTAGTTCTAACCATAAACATGATAAATACAATTTTGGAAGAAAAGTATATTCAACAGGGAACATGCATCTCTTCTTGTGAAATAAATCTCCATACCTGGAGCATCGTATGCTGCATGAAATATATATTACAATTCGGAATACTTCTGTTGTTACATTGCAAAATAATGGGAGTCAAAATTTTTTAACTTTGTCTATTTATTTGAATGCACCCAGTGAGTGAATTAAGCATGTTTCTAAAAATTCATTGGGTTTTAGGCCTTTGATATTGCGTTTTGAAACACAAAGCTATAGAAATAAGTGAGTTTTATGAAAATGTAATTGCGTAATAACGCAAATACGCAGCTTATCTGGAACTCTGAATCACAGATATTGGATTAAACTACAAAAAACATAATTTTAAACTTTAATAACAAGGCTTTTCCATACCATTATACATTTATTGTAAAAGCATGCATATCTAAAAGTAACACATCAGATTCTATGCTCACATGATGGCTTATTTATATATAGCATTTTGTCTTCTTTGTTAAACAAAGTGTATCTATTGGTAACATCAGCTTTAAAGCTTACATGTTTGTTTACCTATACCATTTTTCATTTATTGTAAAAGCATATGTATCTCTGTAGCCGAGTGGTTAAGGTAGTTCCTCTAATATTGATTATGTGGTCTGTCAATACTGAGGTTGCGGGTTCAAGTCTCACTGCAGGCAGGGTGTACTCGACTCCAATCTTAATTGACAAGGATTGCCAGTTTTCCTACCGCAGGTCAGGGGTTTTCTCAGGGTACTCCAATAAAAACCGGACGACATGATATAGCTGAAAAATTGCTGAAAGTGTCATAAAACATAATTCAAACAAACATATGTATCTATTGGTAACACATCAGATTCTATGCTCATATGATGGATTCCCTGTACTATTTTTTCCTTCACTGAAAAATTTAACGGTGTATCAAATGGAGACGCATCATCTTTAACTCATGATAGCTTACCTGTACCCCTTCTCCTTTATTGTAAACGCAGGTGTATCTAATGGTAATACATCAGATTCTATGTTAAGTTCCCTCACTCTTCTGTCAATAACCTACAAGAGAAAAAGCATATTTAACTTTAAATATTAAGGGCCACAAATAATTTGGAGCCAAGACACTTAAGAGTTCAAAGGTTACATTTAATTTTGTTTCAGTTTATATCAGCCAGATGTCTTACACAAACCCTTACTATCAAAGCTCATGCTTCAAGCTTTCAAGTCTCTTCCAATGTTTAATTTAGAATGTCCTGTTAATTAGGATATTTTCTAGACCAAGAATCATCTGCTATCCTATGCTTTTTTAAAGACTTTAATAGGAGTATGTGATGTCAGGAGCTCTCGATATGCAAAACAGCAAATTTTGCTACTTGGGTCCGAGTTGGCACCTTTCACTACCTCCCAATGTTTTTACAAATTTTTGTGTGGTTAAACCATATATAAATCTCTTTAAATGTTTTTTCTGCATGAAAATAAATCAATTTACCTTCAAAAAAGCTAATTTCAGTCTATGTCTACCATACATTTATTTATGAAAACAATCATCTTGCTTTAAAAAAGGCATATTTTAATGATCCTTTCCATCACAAAGCTTACTTTTTGGCATTTTACAGTCATTTTTGGGGTTGTGATGAAAATGAGCTTAGAAATAGATTAAAATGAGCTTTAATTCATATATACAAGTTAAGATTATTATTTTCATGGAGAAAAACCATTTTCTGGTTTCAATAAACTATTTTGTTGCCATTTTAAGTGTACCTACCTTACCATACTGAGCTCCAGCATCAAGAATCACAACTTTTTCTGGATTTTCAGTCCCTCCATTTACATGATTATGCGCATCAGTGCTAGCTCCATTCATTTTAGTAACACACTACAAATAGATGACAAAAGTTTGACAACCAATTATCATTGATAGCAACATTTCTATATAGCTCACCAAAAAGTCATCTTACAGATGAATATATATAAATATAGCTCACTGAAAAGCTTTTTTCTATACTTTGCATTATTCTGGATTAGTTTATTGTTTTCATAAAAAGAACTTTGTGCTATAAAAACTACAAGTGACAATATACAAGTACAATTCCTTTCACACGACAGAAAGAAACTTTAACAGATTTGTACATGTAAATCTGTTTGAAAATGTGTCTTATTTTTGTCTTTAAAACATTTTTTGTTTCACCTTTTTGCTGTTCATTTGGATTTCACATTGTTTGTGGTAAATATTTCGCATATATCTATTCCAGTACTTGTAAATATTAAGTTGATGTGCTACTTTGTAACAGATGTTTGTTATTTGTGTTATCAAGGTTGAGTCGTTTTCCCAAGGAGTTTTATTTCATCGTCACAGCTGATTTTGTTGCTGTCTAGTTCAAATATGATATTCATTTTTATGGGTTTTGTTGCCTATGCTACATGTACGTATGCTTTGAATTTGTCAGGGTTGTACACCAGAGAACTTCTATCTTCTTAAAGCTATTTGATGACCATTTATAATGACCGTACTAATTTGATTGTGTATTGTAGTCAGCCAGAGATCACAACTTTTTACAAAAGAAAAATACTATTCACAAAACTATTGAAAAGTATATGTACAGAATCAAGAATTGATGCTTGTGGGACAACTTATAACATTTTACTTGAAAATTTGCCTATTTTTATACATTTTTTGTCGGTCAGGTAGCTCTGTAATAGATTATAGCAGGTCCAATTATTCCATTGTTACTAAGTTTGAGAAGTTAAAGATGACATGCAGTAGACAGTCAAAAGCTTTGCCAAGATCCATCAGGTCAATCTATGTAATGAACCGCCCAATGATCTGAGGGGAGATAAATGTTAAATTCAATTTAGTAGTTTTATTAGTACATGTAGTAGGTGGCTTGAAAAAGTTATTTTTGAAGATATAGATTGTCCCCGTTTTTTTTTGTTTTTTTTTTAAATCTCTTTGGTGCTCTTTAAGTGCTGCACATTTCTCCTTTTATTTTTCTAGGTGATGCTTACATACTTTCAGATGTTTTTTTACTAGTCCTTTAGATGTATGTTATCTTGTTGTGTTTTCTTGTTTTTTAGGTATCTGGTGTCTGTTGGCTTTATGTACTTTATTACTATACTAAATGCCAAACCCCCTTGAAAATTTTTTTTTGCTTGCATTTTTTTATTATTCTATATTTTACTTTTTTATTACGAAAATTCAGTAGAAAAAATATAGATACAATAACCTATCCATGTTTTATAATATGCCTAATAATTATTACAAATCGTCCTTGACTTTTGCTACAGGAATTTTACATAATTAGTCAGCCATTTTTGTTTCTAAAGTGACCCTACGATGTTACAAATGTTTGTTTGCTTTCGTGACGTTCAATGGTATTCTGACAAACCGCGAGAATTTTCCTGTCTTAACTGCAGACGACACCACCCGAAGGATTTTGAGTAGACAACAATTGATTGTTCCTAAAGTACACTTCCATTCTAATTGAGGTCAAATTTTAGTATGGAAAATCACGCTTTCAAAATTTAAAACTGCCATATTTCAAAACGCTGAATATCTCGAGAAAATAGTGATTGATTTGAAAAAGTACCCATCTTGATCTACAAAAGTAGCATAAGCTGAACCAAACACAGTAAGCAGTTTTCATTTTTCACACAAAAAACCCTCTCCAGAATATGTCAACACTTACTACTAGTATAGTGCTTTTTGTACATATATGTATGTCTGCTAGATGTCTCACGTTAGTTAAGTCTGCATACTGTAATGTATTTTACATTTCTTGGCTTTAACATGCTTTTTAACTGCACTTTTTATGTATGCACTGCTTAATCTCGCTATAAAAGGTTGTCAGAGCATATGAGTTGAGGAAAGCAGCAAACTCCAACAATACACAACATCACAAGTTTAAAAAAATTATTAATAGAATCGGTAGCAATACACGTTGATTGCTAATGGAATGCATGATATTATCAAAGCCCAGCAGAGATCATACGACGTACCCATACAAATACAGATAGACAGATAGAGAGCACCCGTATAACCTTGTCACACGAGACCGACCAAAAAATAATGTTCTTGTTCTGAATGACTGAACGACATTAGGTTGTATTTTTTTACATTGTTCAATAAGGTCTCTTGCTTATTTTTTTACTCCGAGACTTTGTATGAAATTACGTAAATTACCGGTAAACACTAACCAAGTTTGTATTTTCACAATTTCGCGGATAAACGGAAGTATGCCATTCACAAAGGTAGGGCCGGGATTAATCCCTTTATTTACTGTTGTTTTAAATAGTGACAATCCAAAATTTTGTCAACAAATAACACAAACATTTATTGTATTTATTACAAAAAAACTGTAATAAATATTTTTCTTAATGCAAATATTTGTGTTGTCAAGAGACCGCAGCGAATGGTTGTAGCAACCGCCGAACATCCGGTTTCTTTTTCTTGTGATCTGAAAACATAAATACAGGTATGATTTGCTAAATGTTGCAGTTATTGTGCGTGTAACTACATTTGTCAGACTAAAAAACCATACAAGCTTTTTTAAAAAAAAAAAACTGTTCAAGGTATTACCTGGTTGTACTAGTATAGCGTAGATAATAATGCAGGTGCCCGTTTTTAGGTCACTTCGGTACTGAACTATAACTGGATATTTCGGTACTCGGTACAAGTAATTTCGGTGCAATTTACCTCTTTTATTCATTCTCGTGGTCAAGAAATTATAAATATATATTTCCGAGATATACACAATTTAAACAATACAATATTCAATTGAAACAATTCAGTTGACAAATATCAGTTGATATAAGGAAGTGATCAAATCCTAGTCATTTCAGTATCCAGTCACTTCAATACCTGGGTACCATTTCATAAAGCGATCGTTAGCTGAACGTGCAGGTTATCCCATTTAAATTGCATGGTATAACGAGCACGTTAATTAGCGATCGCTTAATGAAACCGGTGCAGGTCAAAACGCCCCATTGTCAAAATGCCCCCAACCAAAACGCCCCCATTTTCCAAAACGCCCCCACCAAAACACCCCTGTTTTCCGCTAATAAAAATTCAAATATATATATATTACCATTCACGTTGTTTGAAACAAGTTAAAAAAATAATGAATTTCTGTGTACAAAATCAAATGCTATCTATATATATATATATATATATATATTTGTGAATATATTATACATTATAATAGTAAATATCAGATTCCGAGATCACTGATTGCCCATCAAAAAATAAAAGGTTACTTAATCAGGTAGGTCATTGCTTTGATGATGATTAACACAAAGGTATGCATCTATAAAATAATGTATGCATAACAGATTGTGTTTTACTCAAGCCATACTGGAATACAATAAGACAATAACAGAGTAGATTCTTAAAACAATAGAAATGTTATTAAAACTTCGGAGGTTGGGAATATCTGTAAGAGATTTTTTGATAGGTTAAATCAAAGTATTCCAATTAAAATCAATAATTATGATCGAAAACTTATATAAGACAGTCCGTTTTCACTTCTTCATCTTAAATCATGGATTCTTCGTGTGCCTATATGTGAATGCTCTGTTCAGACTCGAACACACGCTGAAATATTCTCTTACTGTCATAAAGGTATAAATTTTGTATTATATGGTATTGCTATACATGCATGTATATGCTCCTATTGACTATTAACACATTCGGTAATGCTTGCACATAATAATTTGAAACTGTACATTCTTTGTAAGTTTATATTCTTATCCTCAATAAAATTATTCAATTTAACTTAGTGTTTTTTCTTTTTAATTAGCATTTTTTAATTTGGGGCGTTTTGGTGGGGGCATTTTGGTAGGGGGCATTTTGACTCGAATTCTTTCCACCCTAGGCACCCTGGACTTTTAAGGACCAACCTGGACACTTCCCTACTCGGTACTGGTCAGTTCAGTACTAAAATTTAGTCACGTAAGAACCAACATAAAATAATTCTATTTGTCAGTTGTATTGTTTTGGTTTTGTATATTTTAGGAAGTATAATTGACATCTCGACTTTTGGTTATATAGACGAGGATTGTCAGTTTTATTAATAAATTATCATTTATGAAACAAAGAAATTATATATTCACTGTTCATACAATGTATGCAGTGATGCTTGTAAACTTTCATTGTATGGTTTTAAGTTGGATTGAAGTCCAATCATTTATGCTTCTTCTTAGCTGGCATATATTTATACAATATTTCTCAAACAAATTTCAACTTGCATGTCAAGTTTTTAATCTTCACTGGTGATCAAAAGAAATTACTTTTGTTAATTAACTACAATGATTTGCAAGACCAATCATTAAAACATTTGATCATCTCGTAAAATTATAATAAAATAAGGAAAAATTGCTATAAATATTCCAATCAATTAAGTTATTAATTTGTCTGTAAACACAACTCATTTTCTTGTTTTGAGTACCGAAATGATCATGTACTAAACTGACCAGATACCAATTGCAAGTGACTGGCTCCTAGTACCAAAGTGTCCTGTTTGGTACCGAAATGTCCAGATATCCAAAATGACTAGGATTCTTCTAAGGTATTGAGTCTGTTTTCTCCGAATCCCATTTGCCCTGAGTGGATTCGCCCTGGGGTTGATTAGCCCTGATTCCTGTTCTTTTTGCACCGGTAAAATATATAATTTTATATAATGATACAAATTCTGTTTTTATATTTTTTTATTTTGCATTAATGCATAATCAGTAAAAAAAAATTCTGACCAATATGTCCTTCCCAGAAGGCAACAACCACCTATTCCCCAGGAACTTTTCTATTTCAGATGTTAAACAAAACCCAAACACACAGAGTTTTCTTTGTTGTTTATCTTCCATTTATACTTTGATAATATTTTCATTGAATGTCAGTCATTTATTAATGTAATACATGTATATAGAATTAAATTTTGTTAGGTTATCATGGCCACTGGAGAGATGGATATGATAACCAAAAAACCAAGGACAGCAAGAGATCCTTATACCACCCTAACAGATGTACAAATCAGTAATTTGAAAAAGGTATGAATAAAAGTTGTATGTTTTGTATGGTTTTTAATGCCAATTTCAGCAATTTATCAGCAATATCAGGCATCCATATTTTATTAAGGGAGGAAGCTAGAGTTCCCAGAGAAAACCCCATACGTTTTGTAGGAAAACTGGCAATCCTTGCATGTCAATTAAGGTTGGAGTCCAGCTCACCCTGTCCGCAGTGAGACTCGAACCCACAACATCAGTGTTGACAGACCACGTGATCAATACTAGACAAACTAATTTGGCCACCGAAACCTTCATGAGTAAAGTAGAAGATTGTGTATGTAACTTCATAAAATTTTTTATGGATCCTGTTATCATGATTTGTCAAAGCCATTCAAGGAAAGTTTTGAGTTTCAGTTTATCTGCAGGCAAAATATCTTGCATAAATAAAGTTATAAGAATTTTAAACACATTTTTATCAACTTTTATTATAGATTATGCATAGGAAAAAATATCTGCAAATGAATACACTTAACTGGTAAAAATATTAAGATAATATATACTGTAGATAATAAAAACATTTTTCAATAGTTATTCATGTGCATGTATTTACTTTGCTATATTTAATGTTAAATTTTAATTCTTTAAACATAAAATCTGTCACTTGTCCATCTATATCCACTTTTCACATTAAAATTGTATCTTGTAAAACCACTGAACCAAGGAGCAATGAATAATCTTTGAATGGTCCCATAACTAAACTGTTTGATAACTCCACCTTATTAAAAGATGACCACTAAAAATAAGAAAATTTATAATAAGCTGAAACCACTAGGTTAGTTATAACTAACTTTGTTATAGATGATCCTGGCAAGGTGAACAAGAGTTTATTTCCAAACACATTAGGCTGCCATATGTAAGAATGGTCATCGCTAAAAATACAATTAACAGCATAGTCACAAGCATTTGGGAGCCTCTTGTTTAAAAGATGCATTTATTTTTGTTGGTAGGATCCACAGGCATTTTTTATGTTCAGTAAACCAGAAAAACCATACCCAGAAAAAGGCTGGTATCTTGACCGATATGCAACTTGTACAAATGAACATTTGTTTAGAGGTCATCTGACAGAACCTTTCTGTTGGATTGATAGTCAGTGGCAGAGGGATCCTCCTAAAGACCACAATGCCAGTATACTTGGTGCATCTCAAAGATGGGGACCAGATAAAGTTGGTTTGTATAGTTTTGTATTTAAACTAAAAAATGTTACCTAATATTAATAAAAATTTTGAAAAGTTCACACACCAGATAGAATTTGATGTTTTCGAAGTTTCTGTCCACCATATATATGTTTCATAACAGAAAGGGTATATGTTATTTTCTTGTTGCTAGTTGTTATTGTTTCTTCTTAGATGTTTTCAATCTCAGATAAAAGAAATTTTTTATTCAATTTTGTTCAAGGTTTTATTGTCAAGGAGTTACAGATGGCAATCAGTAAGAAGAGCAACTAACACAAATGTTATCATATTAAAATCACAGAAGGCAATTTAATACTAAATGTAAAATAAGATTATCTCCCTTTCATTATAATGCAATTACTTAAAAGGAATGTAATTTCTTGTTTTAAAGCATGAAACATCTGTGCTTACATTATAACATTCAAACAGTAAACTGTTACCAATCTGAATGTCCAGATTCTACTTCAGTGTTGTATAAGAATGATCCTCTATAATGATAACTTTGTCAGCAAAAGATGAATCTTGCATTTAAAAATTATTGAAATGCATGTCATCATAATTATATATAAAGAAGTGCCCTTAAAAAAAATCTGTAAGCCTGAACACGCTGAAAAAAAAATAAATAAAATGGCAGAATTTATATACAAAAAAGATTATAATGTTGGCTAATTATCTTTGTTTCTGCTGAACTGGACTACAACATATATTCTTGATGTCCAAAATCAATGTTATACATTCTATTTTGTTTACTATTGTTGTAGGAGTTCGAACTGTTCAGCATTTTAATAAACCAGAAGATCCTAACAGATTTGTTAACACTGAGTTATACAGACGACAAAACACAAACCGACATGGAATAGTTCACCAGAAATATGGCCGACCTGGAGAAGGGTATTATCTCATGAGAAATCCAAGTAAGTCGATACATAGTTAGAATTTTTTGTAATAGAATTGAACACATATATTTCAAATATCATGACTAAAATTTATGTTGTGTTTATAAGGAAAATTTGTTCAGTGTTTGATTTGGGCTGGTTTCACTATTTATTGTCAACATTGTATTGCCTGTTGTTAAAATCCACAACTTTCTAGCTCTTGCGTTTCATAATTTTTCTATACAAATTGAAATAAATTGGTCTTAACATTATAATTCTCTTTATAGAGAATTTTTTTGTGTTAATTCACAAAATAATTTTACCAAGGTAAAATATTTGGAAAATCTATTAAAAATAGTAATGTGACTGTGTTCATTTTCATTAATTCGTTATGGACATGTTCATTTATAGATGGCATGTAGGTGTCAGTTTGTATTGGTCCTTGTCATTGTGTCTGTAGGTGTCAGTTACTCAGTTTGTATTGATATGTGTAATGGCCATTGTTGTATGTGTCAGTTTTTTTTTATAATTGTCAGTGTTTCCTGTAGATGTCAGTTTGTTTGGATACTTTTAACAATTGATGTAGGTATTAGTTTGATATTTTTTTAAGTTCTGATTCCTCTTTTACTAAGGAACCATTGAGCACTATTTATTAACTTTCTTAGTGTTATCGTTAATTGATTGATTGAATGTTTGATTTACGTCCAAAGAGCAGTATTTCAGCTATATTCAGGACTTAAGAACAAGTTAACAAACAACAAATCAATGGAAAAAGGGGTGGGATGGTAAATAGGAAAAACAATTCTGACTGCCACTGGAATAGCATGGAGTACTGGTTATAGGGGAAGTAAATCTAGCCTTTGTACTAGTGCCCACATAAGCCAACTCTTTTTGAAATCCACAAATGGTGTCCCCATTGTCCAAGGAGCAAGGCTCTCTCCAAACATGTCACCCACCACAGCCTGCTGCCGGGCCTTCCACATCATGACCTGAACACCCCTGCATCACAGAAAGTTATAGCAGTTTAAGCTTCTTATAAAACATTGTTTTATTAACACGGAAAACAATAAAGAGATATTTTTTATAAACTATTTTATTTGGCAGAGACAGATATGGAAGAGGGGCCTCGGTGGCGGAGTGGTTAAGGTAGTTTGTCTTCTATTGATCATGTGGTCTGTCAACACTGAGATTGAGGTTTCGATTCTCACTGCAGGCAGGGTGAACTCGACTCCAATCTTAATTGACAAAGATTGTTAGTTTTCCTACCACAGGTTGGGGGTTTTCTCTGGGTACTCTGGGTTCCAATCCCCCAACAAAAACTTGATGCCATGATAACTCTGAAAAATTGCTGAAAATGGCCTTTAACATCAAACAAACAAACATATAAGGAAGTTATGCAGATACATGTATATATTTTATAATTTCTACATATTTCATTGTTCAATATGACAAAAAAATATTAGACCTTTATAAACCTTTTCTTCCAAATATATGTGTAAAAAAAGAAACGAACAAAAAAAGAATCTAAGATACAGAAGAGTATAAAGTAGACAATAAGTCAGGGACAGCCACGACACCAGGTTAAACAAAAGAGGCGACAACAATAAACAAACAGACACACTGTGACAGTCACATCACAAAAACCAAGCACAAAGTGACATGAATCCCACTTGACACTGGGGTGATGCCAGGTGCTATGCACTTGTATATTTTGTCAACCAGAATGCCAGAACATCTGGATGAGTTTTTTAAATTATTGAAGTGAACATTTTGTATTTATTAGTTGACTGACTGTCCATTAATAACTTCAATATTTTGGCAATGTTCCCTCTGACAAGTTAGGCAAATGAAATTTAAAAGAGTTTGATGGTTTCTTTTATTAAGGAATATATGAAGTCTTTTCCCACAGGTATTTTGGAGGTAATTCTACATAACAATTTAAGAATGAATAAAAGCTTATAGACTCATAGGAAACGTTAATGTTTTAGCTGTGGTTGCAATATGAGGACATTATAATGCATGGAATTAGAATCTATTGAACGAGAGTTGTAAGTGTTCAAACAAATATCACTTTATTTAGAATACATTCGAGATCAGCATTCACTGAAAGCTTTTTGAATAAAAATTATAGAGAATGATCACTTGATTGAATATTATATTTATATACGATTCACATGCTACGTACTTTACAGCTTTATTGCATGATTTAAGTCAAGCTATAGATAGGACAAAATTATCATGATATATATTGCATGTACTTTAGGAGAAAGCGACTAGAATATTGCTCGAGTTTGTTGTTTTGGAGCAATGTTGCATCAGCCATGCATGTATAGTTTGGGAGTTGGAATATTATAACAGGGATTTTAATAATATTAATAATTGATAATCTGTTCTGATTTATTATTAAAATATTTTAGAGATTTGTCAGGACATTTCTGAAAAACTGCTTTAAAGCTGCTCATTTCCTTTATATGCTTATTTCCACATGTATGGAGTGCATTTGAATAAAGCCATCCCCAGACAGATTTTTAATCCCAGAGTTAAGCAAACATATATGCATTAACAACGTTTCAAGTTGTTTTAAATAGTTTATTTGCATACAATTTAAATGTATTTTCATTAGTTGAAATCGAACCATCTCTTTTAACTGTGATATCCTCTTGATTGTACAAGAAAGAAAAAAATATCGATCAATTTGCAGCCTCAAAATAGTGTAAATATATCTGGGGTTTTTTGAGCTTGTATGTACGAGGCCATGAATTGTCAGTACACACTTATAGAAAATTAATAATCAGTACTATTAAATTTAATATTGGATTCTAATATGACGTGCCTGGAACACTTTGAGTTCACACCAAGTGTGTTAACGAGTATGTATTCCTAATCCATCCTAAAATGCCATAAATGATCAACATTCTTTATGGTGACGTCATAATAAGATTTTTTCAGCATTGAAACAAAATCACAATCAAATTTGTGTCATAAACGTTTTTTCTTGATTAACCACGATTCTGCCCTGTATGTCTACATTTTAAAATATTGAACATAAAGGGCCAACCGGTGGTAAAATCAGTATACATGTATATTGATTTACCCCAATGAATTATTTCTTAAATTTATCCTTTTAGATTCACAAACATGGTTTGGCTCAACAGTACCTTTAAATAGAACAGGTATTTTACAAGACATCCGTCCAAAGACGACAGCTGAGTATGAAATGATACATAACCAACAGAAGGAAGAGGTCTTACAACGGAAAGGGAAATTCCCTGCCTATTCCGAGTATACGGATAGGATTGGTATTAAGACAAAATTACAACCAATTATGACAACGTAAGTGTTCATTTTGCCAATATGTAAAAGTTATTGCCGTTATGTATTTGTGTTGGTTGTGGGAGGAAAATTTGACAACAAAAGTGATGTCTCAGATCACGCACAATCAATTTTTAATAGTAAAATCCAGGTAATAGGGGATACAGCTACATTGGTCATGTGACAATGGAAATTCTAGAATTATTAGAAAATTATAAAAATAGACAACAAATTCTTAAAAATAAATCATATGATATGAAATTACCCTAACAAGACTGAATAGATCGTATACTGAAAAGTTGTTATTTTTTATCAAATACTGGTGCTATATCTAAATACATAAATATGATTGTCTATAACATGTACATGTACTGCAAACATAAAATATAATATTTTTACAGGTTAAAAGAGGGATATCTTTATAGAAAAAGTGAACCCTATCTTATATGTATGAATGTTTGTAGCTAGATCTTTAGTTAATTACAGTGCCAGGGAACATTACTTTTGAAGTGTATTTTACTACCTTCCATTGCCGATAGATATTCCTAGTTAGAATTCCCTACCTTGTTTTCATCAAAATCCAGTTTATGTACTTTTATAATTGTTGAGAGATTTTCTGTACAAGGAAGATACAAAGAGGAAACACTTGCAAATCTAAAATATATATATAAGTACTGATAATATTTCTGCATAAAAATAAGTTTAAATTTTTCCTGTACATGTAATTGTTTTTTGTTTTGTTTATTTTTTTTCCTGTTCTTTTTTTGTGTGTAAACTTTTGTCTACCAATGACAAGATATTTTTTATTAAATGATAGTCTTAATTATCAGGTTTTAATTTTATTTTGACCATCTAAAATTGGCTGTTTCTTAAAATGAATTAAATGAAAGTCTAGTTGCAGACATTGATTAACTACATTGTCAATGGCTTTGTTTTCCGCCTATATCTAACAAAGGATCCAATTATCCCCAGATACATAATTACTGTTTATTTTAAAATTAATGAAATATAGCCACTACATTTCTCTATTTTCTGATTAAAACATACATAGAAGAATCATTAATTAAGTAAAATATTCACCCTGTCACAATAGTGTCTAATTTTTTTGGAAAGAAGTGGGTACATTGCTATCAGGCTAAGTGTTATGGATTATCTCCCTTGTATTTTATATTTGTAAACATTATGCTGCAATAGGCTCTATAGTATTCCCTGTATTTCATAATGTTGTTTGTTTTTAATAATATATAGGGATAACTTTACACCAGAATTGTTTATCAGGTAAAAAGGCACAGTAGCATGCTTTGTGTGTTATATGATTTCAGTTTTATTTTGTACAGTATATGCTTCGCTTGTCCACAAAACCAAAATTTAAAACACAGCAAACCATAGCAGTTTTTATGTGCAAAAATTTTTCATACTACAGTCAAACTTGGATGGCTCAAACTCAAATGGGCTGAAGGTGTTTGAGTAATCAGGAGAATTGAGAAACCGGGTCTTGAGATTTCCAGAAATGGTTCATGAGAGAACTGTAATTGATATCGGTTTATAGACAAATGAAACAAGTGATAACAACTTTTCGTAAGGTTCTTTGTAAATTCAAAGAACCTAGCTTTTAAACGTTATGATCACTTGTTTAATTTGTCTCTCCTGTAGTTGGGTGATACCAGTTACCTACCAACATATTTTGTTTACATATAACAGATAGACAAAAAACTGTCACCAGTATCCCCCATACATTTTAATGCTCCAAAATTGTCAACCAGCTTCCTACAGTAGGTATTTCTCTTAAAATCATTATTTTTCTATTATCTTCATTATATATTAGATTAAAACTGTAAACATATAACAAAAAATCAGCAAGTCAAGCTCTACATTAAAGTCAAGCAAAAGTTAAGATAAATCTGTTCTGTAGAAGTAAATTTTCTTTTAGGTAAGCAATTGCATGGTTTTAGGAGCCACTTGTTTGGAGGAATATAAGTTTTGAGGAATGACATTCAAATGATCAATGTCAAATTTAATATAAATGAATAATTTTATGAAATTCAAATATGGCGAATATCCCATAATGAAGTCTACTCTGGATTTCTATTTACTGCCAGAAAGTAAGAATTAGGATTAGATGAATGATACATAACATTTGGTCCTCCAATAAATAGTGGTGATTACAGACCCGTTTCTTGTAGTCTCTAGTATCATTTATGTTAATCTGTTTGACTGACAAAATTTTCAACTGAAAAGTAATCATGAGTAACCCCATTGCCCAATTAAATAATGTTCTACACTCTATCAATTTTCCATAAGATATGTTTCCATGGAAATACAAACATTGCTACAAGGAGCCTTGGATCACGTCAAGAACATGACTAATTTATTCAGGACAAGGCCAGATGTGTGAAAAAAATGTGTGTAAAAAAAGTGTGTAACATTACAATGATGCCACTTATGTTCACATTCACAGCCTTTAATCAAGTCCAATATATTTTGCTTTATATATCTCCTTAGCGTGTTGTGCAATATTTTTAATTATTACACGTTTTGTTATGTTATATTACACACACTTGTTTATTTCTTCTTTGCACATGATGTTTATGATGCACTGTACATTTTGTGTGTTGTATCACATGTATAGTCCACCATACCTCCAGAAAGGTTTGTGGCTCTATTTAAAATGATGTCACTATTACAAGATAACAGGAAAATGGGAACAACTTTATCACACAAACACAAAAACACATTTACCATTCACTCATATAACACATGATTGACAAAAACAATGTTGTTTGGACATTTAAATTAACTGAAAATATTAAAATAGTTATAAATCTATATTTCTCTAATTTTGACGTAATATTCCAACCGCTTGACCGGTGTGGAAAAAATATTTTTCGTCACTAGTGAATTTGTTGTTCTCAGCAGTTGATTGGTTAAAAATAATAACGTCACAATAAGAACTCATGACGTCATAAACAAAACACATTCCATTTACCGCGTATTCAAGTCATGAACGTAAAATTGGGGTTGGGAGAATTTGTACTTCGTTTCGCAAATTTACTACTTTTTAAAATTAGAGAAACAGAATCTTACATTAGTACTCTTGGATTATCGGATTTCTCCAATCTCGATAGTTAAATTATGGAATTTTACTATCTTGATTGGAGAAATCCGATAAGGCTCGGACTTAAAATTCCATAATTTAACTATCTTGATTGGAGAAATCCGATAATCCACTCGTACCAATGTAAGATCCTATATTTACATGTACTATATAAAAGCATGGAAACATTAAATAACAAGCAGTTTTTGCATTTGTCACATGTTCATAACTTTTATTCCTTTTTTCACAATGAATTTTGTCATTTGGTTTCTGAAATTAGTTGCCCATATCAACATTCAAAGTTTGTAAGGAATTTGATAAAGAAACAAATTAGGAAAAAATATATAAGGTCAGTGTGAGATTAAAATTTTGCAGGAACAGGTGTCTCTAGAGCTATCAAGATACCTAACAGTATTTCATAATAATTTCTTTAGTTGACTTTTTAATGTATTATAGTCAAAATACAATGACCTGTCAGGTATTTGCTACCTATTGCTCAATCAATTTCAAAAATAGATAACAGCTGTTTAGAAAACTGCTTCAATCTATTTTTTTTAAAGCTATTAATCAGAAAGAGCTGGACATTTAAATTGCAGCTATTCATGTGTGACTCAGGTAACTTCAAACTTCTAATCTGGAAGATAGCCATAGAGTACAATGTAGATAGAAGAAGTTAGAAGTTTAAAATTACCTGAGTCACACATGATTAACTGCAATTTAAATTTCCAAGCTATCACTGATGAAGAGCTTTAAAGAAAACAGAATGAAGCAGTTTTCTAAACAGCTGTTGTCTGTATTAAGAATTGGTTGACCAATAGGTAGAAAATACCTGACACATCATTGTTTTTTGACTATAATGTATTAGTTCTGAAAGAAATTGGAGGCCCAGAGGGGAAAATATTGCTTTAAAATGTATAAAACTGAAGGAGATAAAAAAAATCTTTCAAAAATGCTGAAAAACATGACTGTCTAAAAATTCATCAATTATATACAAACATGTCCAGAAATTCATACATAATATACAAAGACAAGTAGAGAAAATAAAAGTATCAAATGAATGTACTATATACCTGGTATATACATGTATATATTTCAAGTTGTATCCAAGGAACTGTAGTTCTTAAATTTAAGTAAAGCAAGCCTAAGTAAAAATAAATTACAATACACATTCTAACAGGAAGCAGTGTGTATGTATTAATCCTAACTAATCCTTCTCTATAATGGCTCCATTTTGTCATTAACCTTGATAACATTTTGATGATGTCTTGTTTCTTTATAATTTTATAATTTTAAATTATCAAAGTATAGTTTTACCAATGACTTGTGGTTCCTTTTGCAGGAGACAGAGAAGGAAGATGTACCTAGAAGGCGAATTATAGACATATCCATCACCGATCTGTACGATTAGATACTCATACAACAATTATTAGGGTCAGAAGATGATCATGTGACACACTTATGTTTTCCCCCAGAGTTTAGCAGCAGAATTTAAATTCCCATTTTTTAACATTTTGTTTAACTAGAGACTGGATAGTACCAATCATCTATTATGTTAACTTGGTTTCATTCATCTTGGTGCCATGACAGTTAATTTTAGATTGTCTCCCTTTAGATATTTTTTGTATATTGGCACCTTTAGGGTATCAATACTTTTGTTAAAGAAAATATTATGTTTGTTGTATGTATGTTCTTACAGAGTAATTCTAAAATAAAGTTCTTTGTTTGGTGCTGTTTTGTAACAATAAAATGTTCTACATGTAACCTTTTTGTATACTATTGGACCATATACAATTTTAATAATTTTTCTAATAAAGCAATAACATATAATGCATATAATTACTATGTTAACATTTTAAGAACTAAAAATATATATATCTTTTATCAGTTAGAATTTAGGGTACCATCTTTAATCTTAGTCATATTTTTTAACAGGTTTTATATATATTTTTTTTTAAATAGGATATATTTTTTAATTATTTTTCTAATATTACATTTACCTAAACCTTTTTAAGAAATAATATTTAATATACACATATTTGTTTTGACAAAGTTTACATAAACTCACAATAATGAGGCAGGTTATTTGCTGTATTGTAACTGGTTTATTTATTAAAACATGTACATGTAATTGCCAAAAGACAAAAAACAATACCTGTTGACTAGAGATATTCTGTTTTCATTTTTTTTTCAATAAATACTGAAGAAATAGCAAATATTACTGCTAATTAGGTTGTGAATTACCAGACGCAAAAACCCATTATACAAATTATGTCATGTTAAGTTTTCTTTAAAAAATGGCCCCTAACATACAATAGTTTCAAGAGAGGAAGAAAATAGTGTTGTGTACCAACATTGTTTTGTTGAAAAAGAATGCTCTGTTATACTTGGTTTTATTTACCTCCCCTTGACTGCTGATAACCAAGTACCAGGGTAGACGACGAGTGTGTGCCTAGTAATAAATTAATTTTGAAGCCACAAGAGTGGTATTGCCATTATTTTAATGTTATAGCTTTACATTTATGTTGCATACAATTTTATTCCTAGATACCAATCAACAGTTACATAGATACATTGCTCAAAAACAAATAAAACAAGTTGAACATAGTTGGTTAGCATTAATTTATTAAACCAGGAGCCTCTATATAACAAATCACTGTCTATAAATGGCATTTCAGTATATAAATACCCATGTATAAAAGGCAGTATTTTTCCACCACAATTACATAAAATGTTATTTTAAATATACCCCCGGTAATGCTAATATATCTGTACTGTAAAAAATAGTTATTTTTGCAAGCCTCGGAACAGGTAGAAATGTGAGGCATTTCTTTTGTCCAGCTAAGTAATGAATGATTATGTAATTATTGTAATATTGAGATTGTAACTAAATTGTAGATAAACACTCGAGATAGATATCTAGGAATATGTTGTTGCTTGTTTGTTATTTGTAGTTGTTATATTTAGTTGTTGTTAGAAATGATGTATAACTGTGATATGTAAATTGTGAAAATGTGACAAGTAGTTTTGATACCACATTTTTATTTATGTCACTGCTGACGCAGAAAATAAACCAAATTCTTTAATAATGTTGTCGTTTTTAATTGCATGTTAAATCTCTATTTGATGATACTTCAGCTTTAGTTTGTGATCAGCCAATCAGAACATTACTTAAATGTTTGCCTGGCAACCATTTCTCAAACATCCAAGTTTTTGATGTGAAAAATGCAGATGAATGAGGTATTACATCTCCTTTATCTATAAATTTAAAAAAAAAACATTTTTGCCCAAATCCTGGTCCAGTTCTGCTAAAAATATAACAAGAATTCCATTTTTTGATAATCTGGAAGCAGTCTGTGTGCTAGAATAATTTAAATAGAGCTCATGGCACCTTTAACGCTATCTTTTATTGATAGAAATTAAGATTCCAGTTATTTATAATGTCACTGTAAGTTTAGTTTGGTCAATGCTTGGTCTTTGTAAAAGCAAAGAATTGCATGAATGGTACTTGTTTCCATGCAGTTTAAAATGTTCCATTCTTTTGTGTGAAGGTTTATGCAATTATCAGCAATATTTCTGCTACATCATGGTCTAAAGTTTTTATTTATAAGGAGGAAGTCAGAGGAAGCAGAACTGAATGAAAACCTCAAATCAGCTCATTAAATCTAGTATTTTTAGGTTGGTATAGAAATAGTGCACTTAAATGCATTTTATCTCTGAATAAAACAAAAATTTGCTGTGGTCATAAAGATAAAGAGTATTTATTAAGACACAGCTATGGTATTTTTTGCTTTACATGTTCATAATTGACACCACTGCATTGGTGTACTCTGGTGCTTAAGACATTTAGGCAGTTCCCGTCCAATAAAAAATCAAATATGTAATAGGGATACTTAGCTATGGCTCAGAAAAAATATTTCACATTGTTTGGGAGATGAAATTTATTAGATTAACCATTATTAGAACCAAAGGTTCAACATAGATTGATATTAAAACAGAGTGAGCAAAAGCAAGAAGGAGAAAAAGTGATGGCATGGACACTATTTTCTCATTCATAAAGCACTAAAGCAACCTTAAAATAAAGAACGAAACAAAATTAAGGTACAGTTATCCTTCATGCAAAATGCCAAATATCAAATGCCTACTTCAAAAGAAAAAAAGTTTAAGCCCAGACACAAATTTGTCATTCAGAAAACAATAAAAGACACAGTTTCAGGTGGTGAAACATTAAGTTGCAGGGCCCTAATTATAAGTCATGTTTGAAAGAACAAACTTTTAACTTTAAAGATAAACTTTATACAATTACAAACAAATGCAAAAAACATACATTGTAATTAATTATATACATTGTATTGTAAAATATTTATGACTTTCAAGTTGGAAACACATAGTGTTACACCAAATAAAATGATTGATTGATTGTTGTTTATCGTCCAGCAAACAATATTTCAGCTATATTTAGGACATGTAAATAAGTATGTAGTCCCCAAACATAGAGTTATTCGGTGACAAGACATCATATATTTGGAATTATTATCACATTTTGTAGATCAGTTTTATAGTTGAGGTAGGTTTTAAACTTTCCATCTTGACAGTTCTTTCTGTGGCCCTTTCCATTCTTCACCTATAAAAAGAATTGTTAAAATAAAATGTATTTACCGTTAAAATTAAAAAGGAGAACATTCAGTACATGTAATCTTTCCATGAAAACAATTCTTTACTCTAAATCTATTCTTTAAGTACAGGTAGGGGCATAAGAGGCCAAGTGTTTAAGGTATTTGGTCATCTAATATCGATTCATAGGTCACGTGTGCCTGTTATACTCAATGGAAAAACAGCCATGCAATAACCAACTACAATTAGAACCCATAATGCAGTTCAACTCCGCCTTAATTATATCTTTTATATGTAATTTTAATTTAAAAAGGACAGCCCGAGCTTCTGTCAGCTTTTCATTTGATTGGTAAAATATGGTTCACACATAATAAACACAGCCCATCTTATTTATCACCAATTATTAATTGGCATGATCTAGGTGCTTATTCATGTTACAAGTAATGTATAGCACTGCGTTTCTCGTTAGACAAATACAATTTCTCAAGCTGTCACCTTCAAAAGTGTATTTGTCTATCTCAGAAGACTGTGCTATAGATAAAACTAATTTCCTGTTGTTTAAATTTTCTGTATAAAATTAAACAGACCTATTATCATGGCCAGGATAGGAAACCTGTCAGATCCAAATACCAGTTCTGGTTTACCATATATATAAGTTATTATGGTAGGTACACCAAAAGCCTGGAAAATATGTCATAATATGAAACAAACAGACAGATCCTAATGTTGGTAATATACAAGATATCTATATAATATATATATAACCTTTATTAGCTATTGGTGGTTGAAAATAAATGCAGTTCATAAATGATCTTTGATTCTTATAAATAACTCATAATTAACTATAATAAGAAAAGGATGATTTTTAATGATTTGTCCAGACCGTTGAAACCAAGGTTATAAAATTAACTATGCAAGCATGTATTTTGATCTAATCAAGACTCAGTAAAAATAGATAGTGACTGTGTCTGTGAAAGAATCAATGAAATACTTGTCAGTACTGAAGTGTGTCTACAGGGCTGTCCATGAGGACTAACAGTCCTCCAGCAGAGGCAAAAGAAATGGCATCACTGATACCAAGATTATAAATTTTACTATGCCAGCTGCCTGTTTTGTCTAATAATGACTCATTTGTGGCACTCAAATCTAAAAAAACTATTAATAATATTGATTAAATATTATTAACAGATTGAGATGTTGAAGGACTTTTACGATTAAAATTCCAAAACGTTATATTACATCCAGCTAGGGCCACCTACACTTGTGAATAGAAAAAACTTAGAATTTAAATCATTTTTGAAAATTTTTGTGCTGTAAATGTAGACACAGACTATATCACTAAAAAAATCACTGATATTTTTGACAATACCGGAGTGTGACTACTGGGCTGGTAATACCCTTTGGGATTTACAGTCCACTGACAGAGGCATCGACTCAGTGATTACCAATAAAATGTCATCAAAGATAGAGAACACAAATATTTAGATTTTTCACACTTTTTATCAACTTAAATAAAAGAACAATGAAATTTAAAAATAAGCAAAAGCAATAAGAAATATGAACTTCAATAGTAAAGGGAAAAATTCATAGCATCTGTTGTGATAGACCTAAGGTATAACTTACACCATGATCAAGAGCCTCTGTCGTTCTATTTCTCAGTATGTTTTTGATCTCAGCATCTTTGATCCTTGAAATTGCAAGATTGGAAATGTTATCATCAACTCCAGCTTTTCTTGATGCCTGTATAAAAAAATATGTGTAATCAGATTGCTTTGTCATGCTAATTTTAACAAAGTTTACTGGTACCTAAATTGATGGAACCAGTCTTATTGGCAGTAAGGCAGTAAGCCTACCGGAGCAGAAGCAATGACCACAGAAAACACCTGTCAAACACAGTAGCGACGGGTGTGTTGCAACAAACAGAAACTACTTATTCTTTTAGAGCAAACATTTATTCTTATCTCTTATTTTACAAATTTTTCACTAAAAATCAAAATCCTTATCCCCTGCTATTATGTCTTCAAATACCCTACTAATATTAAAACTGTAGGAGAAAATAGCCTAATAAAGATGGCTTGCACAATGACCAAGTCTAACTATCTCTAATTTTACTAAAATGTTATTATGTAAACAAATTGTTTTGGTTCTGCACACCTTAATTATATGTTCAAACATGCTACAAAATATAAATGCAGTAGATCTAAAATGAAGAAGAAAATAGCTGTACAAGAAATGTAGCCCTATCTTACCTAGACGGCTAACTGACTAACTATCTCTAGTTTTAAGAATATTTAACGAAAACCAAATTCTCTTGTCCTGCACTCCTCCATTATGTGTTAAAATACCCTACCAAATGTAAATACTGTAACTTAAAAGCTGTATGACAAGGGAGCTAGACTTAACATGAACATGTATCACTATGGCCTGCACACAAGTCTTTAATAAAAATTTAAATCGTTTGGTCATGCACATTTTCATTACATGTACAAATTATAAATGCTATAGTCCCAAAACTGTAGAAGAAGATAGTCTGACAAGCCATGCATCCCAAGAGTAAATTAATATACCCCGATTTTCCTCATTGGGGCATAAACATTTTTTACCTACCAGGTATTTTACAGATATTTATAGCGGACCACATGAAACCTTTCATGAGTATAAGCTGGTGTTGGTCAGGGTATTTAAACTTTTGGAAGATATTTAACTTTTGGAAGATGAACTGTCCCATTGTTTGAATACAATACCTATTGTTCTCTAAACAGTTTATTCAGTGGGTACTTTAAATCTGACGAGGAGAAGTCAATCATTGATTGATTAATTTTCATATGAAAAAAATCTAAACACCCTTATCAAAATATATATGCCTATACTTAATTGTATTATTACTAATGGTGTCCAAATAATTATTGTAACAATTTGATGTCAATGAATTCTGAAGAAAACCATATTTTATCTGAACATTATATGCAGTATATGCATTCTTTTTTCACTAAAACATCTTGCTGCCAGTCAAATTCCCCATAATTCTTCATTTAAAAAAAATAAATAAATGGGGTTTTCAAACAAGCATTTACATAGTTGCATGTCAAAGAAACCAACCTAATGTGTAGATGTTAAAAGCAACACTATTTAATCCATCCTATTTCTAATTTTTTTTTCAGTCAGAATTTTTTTTTTCACTGGTTTATTCCCATTTCCTTAATGCGTTTTTTATCTGGTGACTTGTTATCACGATGACTTAATATATACTTTAATATAATGAAACAGATATTGAGATCAAACAGCGATTTCACTTTTGATTACACAAGAACCGCAATTTGTGATGCTGTGTTAGATGGAATAACTCATGAAAAATCAGAGAACATTTTTAAACACTGTGGATATATTCATTAAATTTATCTCCCTTGTAGAGTGTCAATTTTCAGTTATTGTATTAAAATGATGTATTCATTTTATTTAAAGGTGTTACTAATTTTACAATTTAGGATTTAATGTCTGAAAAAAAAAGGATAAAAAAAGTTATTGTCATTTTGAGATTTTTCACAAATTTACGGGGGCAGTTCCTCACATAATGACACATAAAATTAATAACATCAAACACAGAATTAAAAAAAAAAAACATAACATGTAACCCTACTATTGTGTAAGGAATAACACTCTGTAGGACAAACAAAACTTGATTTTGAGACATAAATTCTGGGGTGAAACCAGGTGCTCCAAAATTGTGAGCATTACAAGCATTACCAACAACCCTCATGTTTTATTTTGTATGTATACTGAGTGGTAAGTCTATTTTGGTATAAGGAAAGACAATATTATTGAAATATGATACATATAGATATAAACTGTGTAATACTAACCAATCAACAAGCCCATGATCTCCCCAAATATAAACATGGTCATTATTAAGTACATGTAGTAGTCAAACCAAAATGTTAAATATAAATTTCAATAACATAATTGGTTTGAATAAAAAATATGTCAATGTAAAACACACGTAGAAATAGAAATAAATTGGAATTGGACGACAGAAATTTTGTTGGACATTAAAACTTGTTGCTAGTATTTGAAAACATAGCAAAATTTTTTTGCAAAATTTTGAAAAAGTTCAGCAATAGACATTTTTGTCCTAAATGATAAATTTGGCATATAATATTAAGTTAAACAACAATTCCTCCCTACAATCAGTGAAGTTTCATGTATTTTCACCATTGGGGAGTTTACTTTTTGGCATAGGAAAATTAATCAATGAGTGATTGACTTTTCCTTGTCAGATTTAAAGCTCCCATTGAATAAACTGCTTAGAGAACAATAGGTATTGTATTCAAACAATGGGACAGTTCATCTTCCAAAAGTTTAAATACCCTGACCAACACCAGCGTTTACTCAGGAAAGGTTTCATGTGGTCCGCTATAACTGGGGATGTGAGTTTGATCCTGATAATTTTGCTTGATTGACAAAAATGGAAATTTTTCAAGCAGATAGACTGGAAAATTCAGATTTCTCCAACCAAACAAAGGATTCCAAGTTATGGTTGGAAAATGGAGAAAATGGCATAATAAACAGCTTCACTTGGAGCACAAGCCTGTTTGAAGATAAGGGCAATAGCTTTACACTTCATGGATAGGTAATTCTATCTGCACTGACATAATCACATATATCAATATCAACAATGAACTACATTTTCAAGAAAACTGATGAAAGCTTTCCTGAGGTAAGAGTCTGAAAACTACCAAGTCCCCAATCACTTCATGAACAAAATCCCAAAACAATAACAAAACTTCAGAAAATATGTCACGGACAGACAGATGGATGATAGACTTTTGTATACAATAAGACATCCATCATGGACTGGCAAAAAAAATCATTTAAAACATCAAACAAAAATCTAGACACTATATAGCAATAAAGAAATTGTGATAAGTTCACACATTAACAAAATGAAATTGACTATGTTTTTACAAGATATGGGTATATTTCACCAGAATTTGTTTACCTCTAAGAAATCTCTCTCATCATAAATGCCCTCATCCTGAAAAAAACAATTCTTTTTGTCAAACATATTTTTTAAACTCACATTATGTACTCTTTAGCAGCTCAAAGAGCTTTGTAACGTAATGCTATATATTCTATAATTTATAGTTTTTAAAAGCTGGCTAATCTCTCACTTTCCACCTAAGATTATGCATACATGTAATACAGTTGTCTATATACTAGAACTATTTCTTGTGTACTGTATGTTTTGTTTGTTTGAATGATGTTTAATGCCACTTTTGGCAATTTTTAAGTTGTATCAGGACATCCCTTAGAAAACCCTGACCTGCAGCAGGAAAACTGTCAGTTGATGTCAATTAAGATTGGAGTCGAATAAACCTGCCCACAGTGAGATTTGTACCCCCAACCTCAAGTGTTGACAGGCCACGTGATCAATGGTAGATGACTAACTACCTTAACCACTCTGCCAGCTGGTTGTCAAAAGATTATGTATCCATATTTAGCATTAGTTTATGTGATTATCGTTTTCACTGTCATTGAAAAACCTCAGCAATCACTGATGTATTTATATGTATTTAATCTATACTCAGGATGAAACCATGACACGAAACAACAAAATGGGATTTGTACAGTAATACATGTATACATTTATGAGAATGACATTTCCCTTTTTTCAAATAAAATTTTTCTAAAGCATAAGAATAAAGTTTCTTGGTTGTAATTTTATCGATTTTTAAAAGAATAGGCCAAAACATGGTAGTGCTTCATAAAAAATGTGGCATGGCCAATTCTTTAACATACACATAAAACTACAAAATCTTTCATTCTAATCTTATAATTACATTCCATAAGCAAATAATTAAAATTAAAATAATTTCATGAAAATGGTGCACAATGAATTCGTTATAGAATGAAGTTGTTTGTGCACTATGGTCTTTGTCAAGGCTCATGCCTTGATCGACCCATAAATCATCAGTTTTTTCATTCATTGGAAATATTTGTTACCAAGCAAAAGATAAATATAATTATATTTAAATACAATATAGCTGTCACCTAATTATGAAGATAACCTGTCTTCAATTAATTCTTGTCATGCCAACAAAAAAAAATTATTAAAGCAACTGCTCTCTATACATGTTAAAGGTAAGATATTATATACAAGCAGTAATGAGTTGCATATCAGTCAAACAAGTAAAAGAATCCTCTGCTTGAATGCTCCCTTCAAAGTCTAAAAAGGAGTTGGACAGCAGAGGATTCTCTGACTAAGTTCAAACTATTTCATGCATTAATACTTCACACCAGAAATGTTTTATATATTTTACTGTGTTTATGTGCAATGACATTTTAAGATGCATGTCTAGTTCCTGTCTAATATATAATATCTAATATTTTTTTTCTAAATGAGAAATGATGCATTTCATAGGTAAATTCTTTTATAAATTACCGTACTCCAAGCTCTCAGCCAGAGTTCTCTAGAAAGTTCTTCTGTACATTCGGGGTGTTGCAAATCAACTGCTGTCAAAAATCTCATTGCTGCCAGAGAAGTTTTCTCAAACATAACAACAGATGGATTCTATAATACATAATTGGAACACCATATACTAGTATATCACAACTTATGGAATTATTTTTAATAAACGACAGTATGAGACAGTGTGGTACCTATTTTTAGCAGGTCGAGATATCCTTTTCTCACCCAAGGTACAGAAATACCTCGTAACTTCCTGTTGTTGAGATTTCTCCGTCTCACAAGGTAAGATAACTTATTGTGACGTCAATTAATAATGACCTCAAGTTACGTATACACAAATGGCTATATGAAGCATAAGGAAGAAATGCCTAAATAATCTGGAACTCTGGTGAGGTAATGTGTCAATCACTCGTGGAAAGCCAATTCAAGAAATTCTCAAACAGCTGGGTAAAGATATTTGTTTGTCCAATCCCTTGGCAGATCCTCGGGATGGATATATTTGCCCTTGGGTTTGAGATTTTCTTGTTTCGCCTTTCCACTTATGATAGATACTATTTGTTTCAACATGTCACAGGTGAGATTAAAATTTTAATATATGTTTCCTGTATAAATAACACAATAGTATTAAATAATAAGACTGAGCTATGGCCAGTTCAATTCTATGATGTTTAAATTAAGCCGTTTTCTACTGTTCTGAACAGAAAGCAATTATTGAGGGTTAATTTTTGGTCAACATGACAATGCTGAAAAATGTTAACTGTTGTGATTAACAACAATTAATTTAAATAAATCATTGAACTTCTGAAAATTACAAAACTGGAACTGCATAATTTAAAAAAATTAGTTTTAGTGACTGTCGATTTTGTATTTCTTTGTCTTTAGAATAAAAAAGATTAAGAAACACTTCCTATCAAAATGAGGCATTATTTTCACCAATCTTCATATGAATCAAAATTTTTAACTTACTTTTGGGATATTCAGAGGAATCTGATAATACTTTGCTAATCGTGGTATGTCGTACTTAAAGTTGTAAACACCTTTTCATATACAAAACAGGGGGAACAATATCTGTACAACTACTAGTAAATATTAAGAAGTGTGGACTGTGAGCTTATGCTCACTAGTGATACCCTCGCTCTAATAACTCAGTGTAAACATCTAAGTATTCGAGTAACAGGAAGTAAATGACCAAGAAGCATAAAACCTCTTTACACCATAAATTATGGTACTATATGATAAAGCTAAATATTTCCCATTGGGTTCAAGATTACACTGTGATCCAAGCTGGCTAATGTCATGCACCTATGGCTGACATCAAATTCATGAAGGTTTATTTGAACAAGAAAAATGTTTTTTTAAATAAATATTTTTCCATTTACATGATTTAGAACCTTGCAGTAGTTGATAACTTGAAGGAAGATTATTGTCATGGAAACCAATTTTAAAAGTATCTGATACCAGTCTAAACTGATTTTCAAAGGGTGTAACAATTAACTGTGGTGTCAACCTGAATTGTGACAGAAAGTACCTACAGTTAAAACTTACATGATTCGCTGATTAATCCACCCAGAAATATTGGCTTGAACTTTAAATCCATTTGTTTCCATAGTAATCTATATCTACATAGTACCTATAATGATTAAATTGTAGGATTTACATGTAAGGTTTGATTAGATTTGAAAAAAAAAGTAAATTATATCAATGTTTTTTTTATAATTAATGCTAAAGCATACCGGTATTATATGAAATTGGACATTATAGTAGCATTAAGAACATACATGTCATATTTCTCCAAGCCCAAAGTCTGAGACTGGACTTAATTTTGTGCAAGATTTGATGATATTGTGTGAGATTTATAGTCAACCCTGATTTTACTCGTTTTCATTCTTTCATTTGGTTTGTTGTTTTGTTGTTTCATCTTATTGTTTAATAATTGTTTTGGGTATGTCCTGTATTGAACATATTTTTGAACTCTCTTCTTGTTTGAAATTCTCAAGTTAATTTAAGAAATATTTACTGATATACTGCTTTTACCACTGGTCGACCCTTTATGCTGAATATTTTACCCCTATCCTATTTGTCACAAAGGGCCAGCCCATGGTAAAATCAATATAAATTTTGTGCCTTCAATGAATTATTTTGAATCCAATGGGACATATACCAGTATATATATCTGCAAAGTAACATACGAGTTGCAGAACTTGTCAACCATTTAGGACATGATTGTGACGTTGTTAAAATATGTAAAAAAATCTCACCATGACATCACCATGAAGATCGTTGATTGTTTATTACATTGATTAAGAGTATAAACTATTTTTTTCCACGGTTGTGGAGGCAAAACGTTTTAGGCATGTCATATTAACATTGGGCTTTATGTACCTTTGATCATTATAAAAATTAAGAATAATGTTCCTTTTGCCATTTGTACATTTGAAATACACATATTTACTCATATTTTAGCTTTACTGCTTTACATGTACTTAAGTCAAAGTTCAAATTGACAATAAATATAAAAAATATGCTATGATTTAATTATTACACGAATGTCCTACTAGTTACTGATTCAGAATGAAGTATAAAAACTTTGTAAACATAAATAAGAAGAAAATTGTATGACTTGTGAAGTTTACTTGAGCTTTTGAAAAAGTATGTTTATTTTATGTTTGTATTTATTGAAAATTTTTTAAAACTTTTGCATTTCCTAATTTGCATGAATTATGATTAATTTAAGCATAAGCATTAATAAATTATTAATAAATTGTGTCGATTTTCTACAAGTTTTACATGCTAGTATGAAACACAAAGGAGTGAATTATATCCTAAAAACAAATGGGTGCTAGAGGTGTAGCAAATTACCATTTAACAATATACTCTATTATTATATAGTAATATTTTTTCGCCATTGTATTTCATATACCAATAAAAGCCAGTATATTTTCATATTTTACACTGAATCTCGGACTTTGATGTAATTTCCGGGGAAAAGTACAGATGTGTTCCGAACATCGGCTTTTTTTTGGTAAAAAAACATGGCCGAAAGTTACTTCTCGAGGGTTAAATTAGAAGAACCGCTTGAACTCAAAAAATGGAAGTGAATTCCATTGTAGATAAAAGTAAATTTCATAGACCAACAAAGGAAAAAACCGAGTGTAAACTGTACAAAACTGGATTTAAATATCGTGTACAAGTGGCTCGTTTCAAAGCAGGAATTTATGCTATGAGTATAGTACTTTTGTAGTAGTAGTACACTGGAATTTCGGCGATGAAAGTGTGTCGATTTAACTTACGTTAATTTCGCTGAAATGCTTTGTATTTTATTATTTAGGAGTCATTTGACTAGAGCAATAAATGCAAGATATTTTAAAAGTAATTTAGCCTTGGGATCATTGTTTACATTGCCGAATGAAGGATAATCGCCGAATTTCGAGTAAGGACGAAATTCAAGTGTGTGGCCATATATTCACAACAATAAGGAGCAACAAATAAAACACAAACTTGACCAAAAAAAATCTGTTGTTATTATGTGTAAATCTACATCAAAATATATATCTGTAATATTGACCAAGTGAAAATATGATAATATCGGACCTAGCAAAATATTACAAAATTGCAAAGATAATGAATAATCACTTAAAAGCACAAAAAAAGTATTACTATATAATAAAAGGGTTATTGCATGAATATTGGAAAATATTGTCCCTCGCAAGATGCTATATTGCACTCGCAAGCTCGTGCAATATAACACTTGCTTGGGACAATATTTCCCAATATTCATGCAATAACCCTATAATATTGGGTATGACTATTTTAAGCTATTCAAGTCTAGCATAGATGTCACACGTGACATGCCAACCCCTGTATAGACACAGAGCTGTATGGGGAGTCTGGATGGGTTTGCCCCCAACAACACATTCCAACTTATCTGTTCAGTGAGGCCAAAACAGTACATTGATGACAAAATATAGGTTGGCCAATGGCAATTTTGGTATGAAACCATTTCATTCTCCTTCTATATTGTGGGAATCCGGGTCCATTTACCCTAAAACATGTTCACCCTATTACCTGTTTGTACTGTGTCTGTTGGCCTTATTTTTGGTATATGTATTTTATATAAGATATTTTATATATTAATGATTAAATCATTAAATACAAAAGATATTTTTTCTCAACAGGCTTACACTGAATGCAGATTATTATATTAATTATTACACTAAAACTAATTGCTTTTATAAATTTCTTCATCCAAGTTAATTATTTAAAAAAAATTTCAATGTTCTTAAATTAGTTAGGCCTATTACACTAAAATTATTGCTTTTCATTAATTTCTCCGTCCAAGCTGATTATTTTTAATCATTAAAATCATTTATTAACTATCAAAGAAACAAATTGGTAAGTGATTTTATAATTACATTAATATTAATTAGTTGAACCCATTTACTCCAATTTTCATCATGAAACATAACTTCATATTTACCAATTGTAATACATGTGTTTAATAAAGACGGTAGGGCGAATGGACCCTAAAATCTGTAGTCTACCACGTAAATCAGTACAGGGACAGTCTATACTAGTATATCATGTCCCTGATCAGTAGGGTCGGCATGCATGGCATACATGTATAGATATCAAACAAGTGGCGATTCGAGCACACCTTGAAAATGAAATCATCTATTCTGTAATATCAGGTATTACTTGATGTATATTTGAAAGTATTCGAATTGTTTCAAATGCTTATAAATATGTTAATAACTTCGAAAGCAATCCATCCGTAAGGCGAAACAACATCGTAAAACAGTTCAATGGTTTTCTTCATGGGCGCAGACATCTTTGTTTTGGTTGAAACATGCTAAAATAAGTATACATGTGAATGCATACTTATATAATTTTGCTCAGATTGCAAGTTATTTAAAATCGATTTTTTATATATGAACCGTAGTTTTACTATTATTCGGAATATTCTCAAAATATTTCTTCATAAAAGAAATTGAAGTTACTTTTGATATTTTGACATAATAAGTTACTGAGTATTTTCTGATATCAAGAAATATATTTTCCTTCGAGATTGATAGTGAACTTTGACTTTTTTACAAATCGCCTACTCTATCGCAATTTACAAAAGAAGTCTTTATCGTGCAAGTAGCGTGGAACTTTCAAACACATTACCTTCCATATACTGACTGTCACAGTAGTTTAAAACAAAAATCTTAATTTTAAATAAAATCTTTCTTGAGAATGTCAAATTATTCTATGAATATTGAGAAATCTTTGTCACATTTTTCTTATGATATTTTAAATAATATACAGTATTATTGTACATTAAATATGTTTATCTTTTATCTTTTATAGGTATACAAATCAAACCCGGGGCTAGATATAGCTTTCGTGATAAATATTTTTTTTAAATATAGAAATTATTGATTTATATTTATAAATTTTATAATAAATCAGGACGCATTTAAAATAAATAAATATATATATTTACCAACTCTCGCTTTCCGTATTAAAGACTGGCAACACAACACAACACCCCCTCTCCCGCGAACACCCACGCTTTTCCTATCCATCACTGACGGCATACTTTATTGTGAGATATATAAATTTCTATTTCTTCGCATCATAATACACTTTAGGATATATTAGATAGGCATATCTAGCGGTGCATTTTATTTTTCATTTTTTTTGGAGGCGGTTCATAGTGGGGTTTTTGGTCACGGAAAGAGGTTAAAGAAGGTCGCCATATTGTTGCGAGTCTGTCTGTCCGTCCGTCCATAACAAATCGTGTCCGGGTAGACTTTTTGAGCACGTGGGTAGATTATAATTCTAAAAGACGTGCTTTAAAGGCTTTGAGACCACAACTCTGGTTAAAAAAATGATTTATCTACGAGCAACACGCGCTGAGAAGGGTGTGTTTTAAATGGCTGTTCCATTTACAAAACTGTAACTCCCACCGGAAAGCTATTGCATATGACGTATAAATCTTATAAATAGCGACACGCGCTATAATTATCCGTTGCAATATATTGTGTGTTACATTGACGAAACAGCCAGTTTATGGCGGAAATGATGTTTTCTATAGGTACGAAAATATTATAAATGTACTGTAATTGTCTTTTTTGAATAGAAATAATTCACGGAGGCTGTGATTTATCATTGTTTTACCACGGGATGACCATTTATGTCGTTATTTTATCCCTCGCTATCGCTCGGGATAAAATAACACGACATAAATGCTATCGCTCGGGATAAAATAACACGACATAAATGGTCACCCCGTGGTAAAACAATGATAAACCACAGCTTCCGTGAATTATTTCTTAACTAATCTATGTCCCGCATGCCATGGATGTTGACCTTTAACTTTGAACTTTGAACCCAAAGGTCACATGCTTTTTGAGTGACTACTTCATGTCTGCGATATAACTGTGTTGTCTTTTGAGGTAGGTCATTGATTGCTTTTTGCTTGTTTGAATGGTGTTAAATGACACGTTCAGCAATCTTTTAGCTGCATTCATGGCGTCCAGTTTTTATTGGCAGAGGAAGCGAGAGTACCCGGAGAAACCCCGACCTTCGTTTAGATGGGCTATTGATATTTGGAATGTAGGTAGAAAGTATTTCGAACCATGGTTTTGGAACATGACCTTAAGTCCGATCATATTTTTGCATACTGAATGGCAAATAAGTGTCCGGGATTTAAACTTTTGTCTTCTGAGGCGGGCGTTCGGAATTTGGGCATTATTGCCTGGGCTATTAGTTGGTTTTCTTTTTTGAGGTCAAATTCCAAATTTACTGCGGGTACTAGAAAGATGATCTCCCAGATATTATTTAATTTCTTTAAGCCATTAGCGGGTTTTACTTATTACTTTTCAGATTAATCATGGGAAAAAGAGATTACGGAAGCCGGGAAACGTTTGACGGATTTTTTTAGCGTATTAGCTGCAAAAAGGAAGTAGTGGTCCAACAGGTCTTTAAATAGTTTACATCGTGTAATCCATTAATATTAATCACCTTATGAAATATCCAACCTTTCCGACTAACGAAAGCCGAGAAGCGTTTGACGGAATTTCTTGTTACGTATAAGAAGTAGAGGGAAGACAGCGATGATTGCATATAACTTACGACCTATTAGTAAAAATAGTCATACCAAACATCAAACCATTCGAATTGACATAAGCCGAGAATTGTAGGACTAAAACCATTACAACGCACATCGGCTAACAGGAAATAAGTGTCCTAGATGTCTGAAAACAGACTATAACGTACTATTAATTTGCACAAATTACAATATGTCATAAAAAAAAGTCTGATTAACGGAAGCCCAAAAGAATAACAAAATTATTTGCAACTTATGGTACGGATCGACGAACATTATTTAATCTGAATGACACCTTCGCCTGTGCGGCGGGACATAAAAATAGAAACAATATTCTATGACATCGGTAAAAGCTTGGAGTTTTGTTTTGTTTTATTTAATTGCCTATTTATATTATTTTTATTAATGTATTTATTTCTTATAAATAACAATGAACGAAAGCGGGTGTTTACACCATAAATTTAAATGCTTTTTTAATAAAACGATGGAGATTTGTATTAATAGTCCCCAGATTCGTAATTCTTTTTTCTGTAGCTGTATGTGTCTACATAGTAATACGGGATGCAAATTATGTCGTACTTCGGTCAATTAAGATCAATCTGTTCGAATGATATTATATTGTCATTTAGTGACTACATTTCTTATGCGTTTTCCTTTTCAGTTTATTTAAAAGATAACTGTGGAATTCTCATAATACTTGCAACCCGATAATGTTTCAAATAGTTAGACATAGAAAGTCAGTGTTGCACTTTAATATGACGTGTTCATTCTTGCATGAGGTAACTTCTAATTTTTACTCTTTTCACTATTTACATTTTTGCTCTTTGTCTTTATTATACATTGTTAGCAGCCCAAGTTTGGTCCTAATTCACAGCTTATACTTGGAAGTTTACATAAATGTATCGTGGTCTGCCTAGTAGATGTTTATGTTTGTATTGTTCCGTTCCCGTTCGTATATTATTTAATGTCGACATAAAAAGACATCTCGGGATTTGTAAAATTTCATCGCTAGGTATGTTGTTATTTGTTGATTGCTTCAAACTCAAAGGTAGCGGGTAAAGCAATATCGACATTTAACAAAGATTTCCGGTAAATCCGTTTCTAGAATTATCTTAATTAGAGCGTTTATTCTATGTTTAATGCCTCACTATGCTTATTACTTTTTTCCATATGTATTGGTTTTGTGTCAAGAATTTATACACCAAGGTCCTATTGAAGTAACAATTTAAGTATAAAAATTAATTAACTACTTCAGAAATTAGTGTCAATGATCTTTCGTTCATCGTATCATTATAAAAACATGAGCTTTTTTTCGTATCATTTTTGCCGTAAATATGTGAACAAAACTGATTCAAATTCCTAAATTCCTCAAAAACTGTAATGAAAAGAATGTTTTTGGCATAAAAAAAGTTAGATTAATGTTCAATTAAACAAAAACACTTGATGTAGAAATATATTATGCACAAGCTTAAATTTTTCATATATTTGTTTAAATTTGTTATCTTAGTACATTTGTAACAGATTTTTAGATTTAAAATTTTAAAAATATTAGTTAAAACAATTAAATATGTTAATTGACGAAATTATGCTTAATCCTTTTTTTTTACTAAACTGTATTTACTATAGTGAGTTTTTAAAGTTGCAATTCGAAAAAAGTCACCTGTATACTTATAGGTCCTTGCTTTGTGAAATATTTTCTCATCGTGTCGCACTACTTTTCACTTAAATGATGAAAGTCGGTGTGAATGGGTGTGGTTGGAGGGAAATGAAATTGATTTCTGATCTCAAAAGAATTTTGTTTCATCCAAAATGGCGGAATCGAGGAAGTGACGCTAACCACTAAATTTGGCTGTTTCACCAATTAGGCTCTGGCTATGACATCATTTAAGGTAGCTGTTGCAATAATTAAGCATTAGATATTAAATTAAACTCTTTCTATAAATGTACACTTGCGTGACATTATAACGAATTTTTATAATAATTTCACTATTAGAATTTACTATTCTCAAACCCTCGAAAATAAGCTATAAGATTATAAACCGTTATTTATAATGTAGATGGATCAAATGGGAAAAGTGTGCTCACTGGAAAGTGTTTTTTTTCTGCTTTCCACATCAGTAGTAAAAATAACTTCACGAGCAACATTATATTGTATTTAAAAGAAACTTTAACGTACTCATTGGAAGGTTCTATTGAGGTCAAGTTCAGGTTACAGTTAGCTGTTTGATAAGTACTCATCATAAGCTTTTACTGGATCAAGTTTGATGAACCTATGGCTTAAGCTTGCAAAAAAATGTCATTTGTTATCGTCACCGCCGAAAACCCATATGTGTCTGGACAAAAATAACGTCATGACATATTTAAAGAAAATCCCTCTAAAGTCTGGGGATAATGACTTGAATCATAAGTGCATCCGGACTCGAACATAAAGAACTTTAAACACAATGATGGAGAAGGTAACATTGTGAACCTTTTGTCCAGAAAAGATTTTATCTGAAGAATAACTGAAAGGAAAAGGTATCTTGAAACCCTTATTTGTTTTTCATAAATCATGTGAATTTTGAAATGGAAAATGAATGTATTTACGAGAGATGGGAAACACAATATCAAGTCCAGGTCTGCCTTGTAGTAGACTAACAGCTACGGACGCTAGATTTTTAGAGTGCTAGCACACTAAAATAACAGACCTTGGGGTATATTTTTTACTTTTTAGGTATTTTAAATAATACAAATAATTTGTTATAGATCCATGCCTCGTCTCCTAAGGTATGATTAAAAGGAAAAACTAGAACAAAGACCCCCTTTTCAGTGGGTACTTAAATAAAGTTTGTGGGTTATGACTGAAATGAATGAATTCTTTAATAAAAGGTTTCCAGATATGATCTTTTTTCTATAGGATGACTTATAATGTAGGAAAGTAAGATGACAATAACGAATAACAAAATCGCCCCTTTTTTATTTAAAAGATTTTGTAGAGGGAATGAATCAATGGTTGAAAGACCCGTTTTCTCTTCCTTCGTCCAAGTATAAATATTTTATTACAATTTGAGAATATATTCCAAATTCAAAATTTTAAGTTCCTCGTTCAACATTCGTAGTTCCTAGTTCAACATTCGTAGTTTCTGGTTCAATATTCCAATTTTTAGTCCCTCGTTCAGTTCCTAGTTTAAATTTCGATTTTTCAGTTCCAAGTTCAATATACGTAGTTTCTGCGCCCCAAACCTACCCCCAGATACGACAATGACAACATTTCCCCAATTAAATTTATTGTTGGTTAATTATAACTTACTTTTAATCGTATCATTGAGCTGGTTTATTCGGTATCCTTCTTAAAATCACATTAATAATGATAATGCAGTAGGTTAAAGATACACTTTTGAGACAAAACGACAGCTAAATGAATATTCTATATACTAAAAGGTAGAGTTAAATAATATTGTGTTATAAACGGTGATTTTATCATTTTAATGTTCGACCTCTGCATTTGTCTGCTTATTTCATTAGATTAGATAGACAAAAATAAAAGAAGGAGATTAAAGAACTGAATATATAGATTCTCAAATCTATCTTCATCGTCTTTTAATATATTTACTCACTGTATTAAATTTAAAACATAAAAAATGGAAAAACGTACCTGCGCCTTCATCGTTTTGAACTTGTTTAGATCCTTTTTCATCGTTTCATACTACTTTTTACTAAAATGATATAAGTCTGTTGATCGATGTGATCAACATAATTCAAAGTGCAATAGATTCAATCAGACAGAGAACGAAAATAGAAAAATATATAAAGAAATAAATGATGTTTACTTTACCTATCGTTTGAAAAAAAAGGATTTTTTTGTTTGTTTGGTGTTATAACGCCACATTCGGCAATTTTTCAGCTATATCATGACCTCCAGTTTTTATTGTGGGAGGAAGCCGAAGTAGCCGGAGAAAACCCTTGACCTGCGGCTGGAAAACTGGCAATTCTTGTCAATTAAGATTGGAGTCGAGTACACACCCTGCCCGCAATGAGAATCGAACCCGAAATCTCAGTGTTGAGAGACCACGTGATTATTTGTAGACGAACTACCTTAACAACTCTGCCACCGAGGTCCCGAAAAACAATAAAATGAGTATAAAGTAAAGATAAATCGTATCTGGTAAATGAACAATTTTTGAATGAATGAGGTAGGAGTGACGTCATGTCAGACCGCATTACGCATAAAAATTGTACAAAAGAAGTAGTGCACAGATTCTTATAGTAAAAACGGCACTATTACAAAGCAAAATTACCTCAAATATGTCAAAAAACGAAAACAAATAAAAAAGATGTATTTAAATTGAGAAATTTCTTTCGCTCGACAAGGATTATCAGGTCCATATCAGATTCGCTGTACGAGCTCATCTGATATAGACCTGATAATCCTTGTCTCGCGGAAAAAAAATAATAATTATAGATTATTTACGTTTTTTGACACGAAATGCATTTTTCTCGTCGTATCTCATCGAAGGGCGAAAGCCCTGAGATGAGATGGCGAGAAAGTGCATCGTGTTTCAAAAAAACGTAAAAAAATCTGTTTATCGCTGTTTTGTTACATTGTGACGTCACAGTGTTTACTTAACGACGTCTTGACAGCGAGCTGACATGGGCCCATCTCACGCTAGTAAAGTGAGATTGAATAATATCGCACATAAAGATCAAAGGAAAATACTGCAAAATAGCGATAATTAATATGTATCTGTAGCGTGTCATGGACACGTAAATAGTTTGGGTCAATAAAATAATTATTAAAAGCTGCGTTTTTGAGTTGTTTCTAGCAAAAACGGGCTTATAAGTATACATTCGTTGCGTGTTAAAGACGTTTTGTCTTGTTTATATTAAATGTTGACGTATTTTTGTTATTGTTTTTGCGTGACAAATTAAAACTACTTACCGCGTATGGTCCAGCTTACGCTCCTTTTGTAGATCACAAAATGTGTAAATTGAATTCATCACTTTATTTTCCATAGTTCTTTAGCGTTTTGAAATGCGGCGGATTTTTCATTGTGATAGAGCAATTTTCTATAGTAAAGTTTGACCTATAATTACAACGGAAGTGCACATTTGGAAGAGTCCGTTGTCGTCTGTTCGAAATCTTTCGGGTAATATCGGCTGCAGTTAAGGCGGGAAAATCCTTGCGGTTTGTCCGAATACCACTGAACTTTACGAAACCAGACGATTTTGTTGAAAACAACGTGAGGTCCCTGTAGAAACACAAATGGCTGACTTCCTATGTAAAATTCCCGTAGCAAATGTCAAGGATGATTTGGAACTTGTCAACACAAAGGCATAAAATATGGACGTGTTATCGTGTAGAAATGTTTTAAATTCAATTTTAACACTATAAAGGTACAATATGTAATAATAAAAAAATCCAAGCAAAACACTGAGCGCAGCGGGGTGTAACATTAAGTATAAATGGTTTGCCCATGGTAAGTATATTTATGCTGCTCACAATTGTCGCCTTCGTTTGTTTTGGTGTTTGACTGGTGTTTAACGCCATGTTCATCAATTTTTCAGCTATATCATTGCGTCTATTTTTTATTGGATAGGAAGCCGAAGTAGCCGGAGAAAACCCAACCTTTGGAAGGAAAACTGACAATCCTTGTCAATTAAGGTTGGAGTCGAGCGCACACTGCCCGCAGTGAAGCTTGAACCCGCAATCTCTGTGTTGGCAGACCATGTGATCAATAGTAGACAAAATACCTTAACCAACTAGGCCACCGAGTCCCCCTTTAGCCGTCGTTGATATATATATTGAGGTGTATAGTTTTTAGATTCGATCTTTGGCTTCTGTCTATTTCATGGCAAAGAAACGTTTCTGCAAAACGTCAAAATAAAAGCTGGGAAGTGTTTCGACCTTGTAACGAATAACAAACATTTAAATTACTGCTATTATTGAGATTTGTTCGTAGAATGATTGTTGTTTAACGGGGAAATGTATTTACTAATGACCATTCATTGACCAGTAACATTATTGTGTATTTTGTAACACACCATGACCTAATTTTCCAATTAAAACTGTAATATGATTTTTATTGGTAATAATAAAACTTTTAACACAGCTATTTTGTACGCCGTGCAATGTAGAAACATACCGCACTAAAACGTTTGGTACGCTATGAATGGGTCATGAACTAAATATATGCTTATATCCATCCAATATAAACGGCCACAACGCAACCTTATTAAAATTGAGGCAAATGCGATGAAAGTTTGAAGTAAAGAACACCAGGAGTTGTTAATAAACGTTAATAGTTTAACGTTTAGCCATGTAAAACGCAGGTTAATAAAAATTATCCAGCCTAGAAACAGAAACTAGTAGAACTTACAGTATAGGTTTCTACTCCAGCATACACCACTTAGATCTAAATTTTGAGAACTTACAGTATAGGTTTCTACTCCAGCATGCACCACTTAGATCTAAATTTTGAGAACTTACAGTATTGGTTTCTACTCCAGCATACACCACTTAGATCTAAATTTTGAGAACTTACAGTATAGGTTTCTACTCCAGCATACACCACTTAGATCTAAATTTTGATTATGTAAGCATGTGTTACTGAAATCAAGTGCGCTCTTTTAGTTCTACGCGTAAATTTCATCATTGTTGCATATATGTATCACTAATTGTTCAGCAGCTTGACAGTTGAATCCATGTTTATTTCAAATTGACCCAGAGCTTTAGATAACATTAAAAATTGTTGAATAAACAATTATCGGTGCAATCTTATCCTTACCACTTTTTTAGTTTTTTATGCAGGAGAATAATTTAAGTAACAAGAAAAACATATTGAACATTTATATTAAAATTAATATATTTTTGGTACATAATGGTTTATTTTAAAACAGACACCAAGTATTGACAATAAGTTTTTAAATGTGCTATATTTCTTAAGCAGCATAGCTTTGTATCGATTTAGTTAGGTGTTACTAGAATATGTTCGAATGTACCTTTGTTTTGGTGCTATAAGTAGGGTTGTTGTTATGATTTCAACTTGTCCTTTGTATGTTATTTAGTGTAATGGTTATTTACATTATCTGACATTTTAGTTTTTTTGTTTTTGTTTCATGTTGATTTACATTAGCTGGATGAGTAAGTAAAAGTTCAACAATATCTTTATGGTCATTTTGAAATGCTGTTTGTAGTGGGGTCCGTCCATCATTATCTGCCTTATTTATATCTGATTGATGAGAAATTAAAAGTTCAACAACATCTTTATGGCCATTCTGACATGCTAGTTGTAGTGGGGTCCTTCCATCTTGTCTTAAATAGTTTATATTTGCTTTGTGTGTCAGTAACAATTCAGCTATATCTTTATAACCTTTACTACAGGAAAGATGTAGTGGTGTCCAATCAGCATTATCTGCCTTATCTACCTCTGCTTGATGAGTCAGTAAAAGTTCAACAACATCTTTATGGCCATTCTGACATGCTAGTTGTAGTGGGGTCCGTCCATCATGTCTAAAATAGTTTACATTAGCTTTGTGTGTCAGTAACAATTCAGCTATATCTTTATAACCTTTACGACAGGAAAGATGTAATGGTGTCCAATCATCATTATCTGCCTTATCTACCTCTGCTTGATGAGTCAGTAAAAGTTCAACAACATCTTTAAGGCCATTATGACATGCTAGTTTTAGTGGTGTCCATTCCTCATCATCTGCTCTATTAACATCTGCTTGATGAGTCAGTAAAAGTTCAACAACATCTTTATGGCCATCCTGACACGCTAGTTTAAGTGGCGTGTTTCCTTTTTTGTTTTGTTTGTTCACATAAGCTTTGTGTGTCAGTAACGATTCAGCTATATCTTTATAACCTTTACGACAGGACAGATGTAATGGTGTCCAATCATCATTATCTGCCTTATCTACCTCTGCTTGATGAGTCAGTAAAAGTTCAACAACATCTTTATGGCCATTCTGACATGCTAGCTGTAGTGGTGTCCGTCCATCTTGTCTTAAAAAGTTTACATTAGCTTTGTGTGTCAGTAACAATTCGGCTATATCTTTATAACCTTTACTACAGGAAAGATGTAGTGGTGTCCAATCATCATTATCTGCTTTATCTACCTCTGCTTGATGAGTCAGTAAAAGTTCAGCAACATCTTTATGGCCATTCTGACATGCTAGTTGTAGTGGTGTCCATCCCTCATTATCTGCCTTATCTACCTCTGCTTGATGAGTCAGTAAAAGTTCAACAACATCTTTATGGCCATTCTGACATGCTAGCTGTAGTGGGGTCCGTCCATCTTGTCTAAAATAGTTTACATTAGCTTTGTGTGTCAGTAACAATTCAGCTATATCTATATAACCTTTACGACAGGAAAGATGTAGTGGTGTCCAATCAGCATTATCTGCCTTATCTACCTCTGCTTGATGAGTCAGTAAAAGTTCAACAACATCTTTAAGGCCTTTCTGACATGCTAGATTTAGTGGTGTCCATTCCTCATCATCTGCCCTATTAACATCTGCTTGATGAGTCAGTAAAAGTTCAACAACATCTTTATGGCCATCCTGACATGCCAGTTTAAGTGGCGTGTTTCCTTTTTTGTTTTGTGTGTTCACATAAGCTTTGTGTGTCAGTAACAATTCAGCTATATCTTTATAACCTTTTCTACAGGAAAGATGGAGTGGTGTCCATCCCTCATTATCTGCCTTATCTACCTCTGCTTGATGAGTCAGTAAAAGTTCAAGAACATCTTTATGGCCATCCTGACATGCTAGTTTTAGTGGCGTGTTTCCGTTTTTATTTTGTTTGTTCACATTAGCTTTGTGTGTTAGTAATAATTCAGCTATATCTTTATAACCTTTTCTACAGGAAAGAAGGAGTGGTGTCGATCCCTCATTATCTGCCTTATCTACCTCTGCTTGATGAGTCAGTAAAAGTTCAAGAACATCTTTATGGCCATCCTGACATGCTAGGTTAAGTGGCGTGTTTCCTTTTTTGTTTTGTGTGTTCACATAAGCTTTGTGTGTCAGTAGTAATTCAGCTATATCTTTATAACCTTTTCTACAGGAAAGATGGAGTGGTGTGCATCCCTCATTATCTGCCTTATCTACCTCTGCTTGATGAGTCAGTAAAAGTTCAACAACATCTTTATGGCCATCCTGACATGCTAGTTGTAGTGGTGTCCATCCCTCATCATCTGCCTTATCTACCTCTGCTTGATGAGTCAGTAAAAGTTCAACAACATCTTTATGGCCATCCTGACATGCTAGGTTAAGTGGCGTGTTTCCTTTTTTGTTTTGTGTGTTCACATAAGCTTTGTGTGTCAGTAACAAATCAGCTAGATCTTTATAACCTTTTCTACAGGAAAGATGGAGTGGTGTCCATCCCTCATTATCTGCCATATCTACCTCTGCTTGATGAGTCAGTAAAAGTTCAACAACATCTTTATGGCCATCCTGACATGCTAGTTGTAGTGGTGTCCATCCATCTGGTCTAAAATAGTTTACATTAGCTTTGTGTGTCAGTAACAATTCAGCTATATCTTTATAACCTTTAAGACAGGAAAGATGTAGTGGTGTCCAATCATCATTATTTGCCTTATCTACCTCTGCTTGATGAGTCAGTAAAATTTCAACCACATCTTTATGGGCATTCTGACATGCTAGTTGTAGTGGTGTCCATCCCTCATTATCTGCCTTATCTACCTCTGCTTGATGATTCAGTAAAAGTTCAACCACATCTTTATGGCCATCCTCACATGCTAGTTGTAGTGGTGTCCATCCATCTGGTCTAAAATAGTTTACATTAGCCTTGTGTGTCAGTAACAATTCAGCTATATCTTTATAACCTTTAAGACAGGAAAGATGTAGTGGTGTCCATCCCTCATTATCTGCCTTATCTACCTCTGCTTGATGATTCAGTAAAAGTTCAACCACATCTTTATGGCCATCCTCACATGCTAGTTTTAGTGGTGTCCATCCCTCCTCCTCCTGTTGGTTCACCGTAGCGTTGTGTTTCAGCAACAGTTCAGTTACACTAATGTGACCTTTGTAGCTTGAATAACAGAGAGGTGTCCAAAGGTCAACGTCAGTTAAACTAATTTGTGTCTCATCAAAGTTCAAAATTAGAACACAAAAATCTTTATATCCCAGCATTGCTGAAATATGAAGACCTGTTACCCTATCTATCTTTTGTGAACACAATACAATGTCTGATTTTTCCTTTTTGTTGATAAAATTAATAAACTTTTTTCTATACTCTGACAAATGTGTCTGACAATTACCGAACACAGTCCAATTTTCCCCCTCACGCATTTCATGTAGAATTCTATTGAAATATGCCTCCTCCTGTGATGTATCCAGGAGTATTGTATACAAATTTTTACCATCATCAACAGATGAAAATTTTAGTCTGTCTTTTATAAAAGAACTACTTCCATGCTTTATAATACACTGCTTAAAAGTTTGTCCTATGAAATATGATATGATGTCAAATAGTTTATCGTGGACGGTGCTAAAGCTGTTGTTTATCTCTTTCAAATATGTTTGAGTCAACTGTTTCATATTTAAATGCAAGGTCTCTTTTGGCGGCAAGTGTTTAAATTTTGATTCATTAAACAGATCATCGAAGACTTCTTTATAGTCATTGTTACTTATTGTGAACAGTTTTTCATCAACATAATTATCAAAAATGACAAGAATAGCCAAACAAAAGTAAGCTGGATCGCATTTTTCTCCCAGTTTGGAAATTTCCGTCTCAACGTATTTGATTGGGGCATGGAAAAAATGTACAAAATCATCTGAATTGTTTTCTTGCATCTGACAAAGTAATGGGAAAAATGGATACATCAGAATGACATCATCAGTCAGCTGATTTACACAATCCTCAGTTAGGTAAGACTGTGCTATTTGTTTACGTTCCACTAATGATAAACCCATCGTATCAGATGATAAATCGCAGCAAACCAATGACAAGCCTAATGTTTTATTTGTATTTCTGTCATAAATATTTGATCTACAAGTCATCAGTATTTTCACATTCTTTGCAGTCTTGAGATGCTTTTCTAAATTACGCTGAACTTTTTCCCATTCGTTTATATCATTTTCCAGTAATGTGTACTTTCCTATAACATCATCAAATAGGAACAATTGATTCAGATTAGGTATAGTAAAATTAATAATTTCTGATGGATGGGTTACAGGCAAGATCTGAAACTTGTCATTGTCTTCCAGATAAAAGGCAACATAGTAAGCTATTGCAGATTTTCCCGAGCCAGACTCGCCCGTTATTATGACACATTGCTCCTTTTGAAGAGTTTCCAAAACAGACTTTGCACTCCGAGTTACTACAAACTTCTCTTGTTTGACTTTATATTCCCTTTTTGTGGACTCCATAATAACTACAACATAAATTTTAAAAAAATTATTTGAATTGTTTCAAGAAATTACAATTAGGTTGAACAGTCTGTGTTACTGTGTGTGTTGGTGTGAGTATGTGTGAAGGTAATAAGACGAACAACGATGAAACTGTCAAAAAAGACAAACCCAAAGCAAACTCTAGAACCAACAAAAAACGTATAGCAACCACAGTAATGTTCCTTACTTGGTACAGGCATTTCATAAGAAATATTGGGTTAAACCAGATTTTATAGTATGCTAAACCTCCCGCTTTCATTACTGTAGTATGTGAGTTGGTCAGTTGATTACAAATGACGGGTATCATATACTATTAGTCAGTAAAAAGTGTATCAAACAATCATCGTAGCACATTCTCTGTACAGTGATTACAAAATTTGGGAAAACTATCTGCAACCATATTTTGAAAAGGAATATCTTTTGGCAAGGAAGTGTTATCTACAGTAAAACATTAAAGGCGCGGACGTGTCGTATTTTCTTGTAACCTTGGTTTATTAGTTTATTCGGAAGAAATCTAAAGAGTCGTAATCTAAAACTACATATTTGTATGCATTGTTGGAAGCGATGGCTTAATGTATGATTTCCTTAAGACAGGATTTTAGTTGTTGTGCAGCATGGTGGTATAAAGAGTTGAAAACTCAAAAGTTCTAGCAAATGAATTAAATTTTCCAAAAATTCTGAATGTTTAAGAATCCACATATTATTGCTTCGCATATAAACGCTTTCACAGAATTTTTACTGTCCTTCTTTTACTGCAGACAATATCTTATCTTTATTAATGGTTTTGACAACTCTTTGGTAGAGCACGCAGATGAGGAGGCTATGTATCATGTAAGGATTTTTATTTTGGAATTTAAAACAAGTATGGCAAATCTTCCCACTCTTTGTAGTAATAAATATTCAAAGAAGTCATGAAGGACTTATGTTTAGCCAGGATTTCATCTTTGTCAAATGTGTTAAGCCTGTTTGTGGAATTACCAGAGTTATAATTGATTCCTAGTTCTTTAATGAGGCATTCATAGTAATGTGACTTACAAACAAACACAATGCTGTTAGAAGCCTTGTATGCAGGGACGAAAACATATTTGTCACCTTGAGATTTGAGGCACCTCGTCTTTAAATACAGATTTAGGTCGATCATTAATGCAATGTCTAAGATTCTTAATTCGACGTTGTATCAAAGACCGTATTATTCTTACCCAGTTAGACAGTGCATCTAGTTTTTGGTCTTGTTCCCTTTCTCTCTTAATCCATTTACTGGCATAGTCTTCGACTGAATCCATAATAGTTTTGAAATTTGATTCCGATCACCAGTAATGACACAACAGAAGGATTGAGATATTAATGGATAATTGGATTAAGAGGAACAAGGACCAGAACTTACTGCGTAAGAATAATGTGGTCTTGATGATGAAATACTGTCGATTTATTGAAACTGCTACAAATTTAAAAAAAACTGTATCTAGCTTAACTCTAGCAAAGCAGCAGTCACAATATCCTTCCGATATAATGTAGTTCCATTTCTTAAATTGATTTGTTGTTGGTTACATTGTCCACTTTTCCAGAATACAAATGCAATACTCACTGACCACAAAGCAACGATTCCATCAATTATATCTAATTGTTTTACCTAGAGTGTTTTATGGAATATCTTGCTTATCTTACTTAAGGTGTTTTTCAAATGTTAGGACTCTTACATCTTAGGGTTATTTAAATGAGTGTTTTTGCAATGATGTCTAGTTTTATGAAGGTGTTTTTTTAAAATTGTTTCTTAGAAATGGTTTAGAATAGTGTCATGATCTTATATAAGAGTTTTTTCAAATGTGTTTATCATACATAGAATGTTCCTTTGATTGATTTCCTGTTGATTGTACTTAAAGTGATTTTTGAATGATGCCATGTTTAAAAGTATACTTTAGGAAACCCACCACCTATATAAATACATTTACTACTTAAATTAACCCTAACCCTAAACTTACCCTTACGCTTTACCATAACAATGACCCTAACCTATAATGATTTTGGTCCTCTAAATGATTCGGGCCGCCTAAAGTATATCTACTTTTTTTGAAGGTTGTCATTTTTTTAACCGTTCCTAAAGTTTTCAGTAGAATGATATCATGTTTATCTAAGGATGTTTTTGTAATAGTGTCTTACCTTGTGTTGTTCGGAAGTAATTTTTGTTTATAAAAAAAGAGGCAGGGTATACTCCACTCCAATCTTGACTGACAAGGATTGCCAGTTTTCCTAAAAAAAGGTCGGGATTTTTGCAGGGTATTTCGGCTTCCGGCCCCAATAAAAACTAGAAGCCACGATTAAGTTGGATGTCGCTAAAACTCCATTCTTACAAACAAACAATATTTCCTTAAGAATTTAGTGGAATGATGTCATAATAAAGCTGAAAAATTGCTGAATGTGGCATTAAACACCAAACAAACATACAAACAAATCCTTACTGTAAGTGTTGTTTTGTAATGTTGTCTTAGTAACCTTACATACATTTTTTGGAATTCTTCTTTGTGTATAATTCCTAGCTATATGATGTCATCTTTATCCAAGAGTCATTTTTAAATGTTTTTGTTCTATTCTTACCTAGTAATGTTTGAAAAGACATTGTGTTTATATTACCTGGAGTATTTTGTGGAATGCAATCCTGTCTATTTTGGTTTTATTTTGTTTACTAGTGTCTTAGCATTTTTTAAATGATGTCTTATTTAAAATTTGCCTAGATTGTAATTTAAAATCTTGTCTTGTAATCGTAACTGCTATGTTGTTTAGAATGATTCCATGTTGATCTTACTTAGTTTTGAGATCTTGTCTTGTTTATTTTACCATGTGTTTTCTATGGAATGTTGTTTTGTTAATTTTACCTATTGTGTTTGTTTGAATAACGTCTTGTTATTTTACCTTGTATGTTCTTTGGAATGTTTTGTTTATTTTCAGTTGTGTGTTTTTTGAAATTCTGTCTTGTTAGGTTTTAACTATTGTGTTCTTTTGAATGTTGTCCTGTTTATTTAACCTAGGGTATTTGTTGGAATTCATTTTTTTTTCTATTTTACATAGTGTGTCTATTGGAATTTTGTCTTAGTTTGTCCTTGGAATGTTGTCTTGTTTTTTTACGTTGCATGTTCTCTGGAATGTTGTTTTATTTATATTGTGTGTTTCTATTGCCTTTGTTTATTTTACATATTGTGTTCTTTGAAATATATTGTGTTTTTTTAGCCCGGTGTATTTATTGGAATTCAGGTTTTCCTTAATTTTACATTGTGTGTTCTTTGGAATTTTGTCGAGTTTATTTTACCTTGTGTGTTCTTTAGAATGCTGTCTTGTTATTTGACCTTGTTTGTTCTTTGGAATGTTGTCTTTATTTTACGTAGCATGTACTTTACAATGATGTCATGTTTATTTCACATACAGTGTTGGCTTTATTTTATTGGTATATTGTGTTATTTAGAGGGATGTTTTCCTTACATTACCTTGAGGTATAATGTGGAATTATCTTATTAATCTCACCAACAATATATTTGGAACGTTGTCTTATTTATCTTACATAAAGTGTCTTTTTTAATTATGTTTCTATTACCTAGAGTGTTTTGGGGAACTATGTCTTGTTTTTCTTTCAGGATCTTATCACTTGCTTCTTGTAAGCTTTTGATTTCAGTGTGTGACTTCTTAACCTCATCTTGTAATTCTTCAACCTCATCTTGTAATACTTTAATTCCAGAGAGTGCTATTTTTACTTCTGTCATGATTTCCTGGTTTGATTGGTCAAGCTTTGCTGTCATCAGATTTTGACATTCAGTTACAAAAGTACTACCTCCAAGTCTTCCTACAGCCTAACACAGGAAAAAATTAGAACATATATTTAACCATTTGTAACCTAGATTCACTACTAACTGTTCTTTCTGATTTGTCATGTTTTGATGTTTAAAAAGGTCTAAACATATTCACTGACCAATTAAAATATTCAAAAATATTAATTTTAATGATTTATGACCAAGGTGCAATACATGCAAGATAAAGTGAAGTAACTGGTCGAGTATTGCATCTCCACCGTGTCATATAATCTGGAGAATAATTATACCTCATATGGAATTACAATGTTCATGGAAATAAATAAATAACACAATAAATTTCCAATGTCTGTTATAATGGCGGTAATAATATATTACATATTTAAATGTTTATAAAAGCAACTAGACTGTCACCATAATTTATAAGAACTTCCATTGTAAAAATAATATTAACATTTTCATTCCATAGATTCAAGTCTAATTTTAGTCTTCGCCATTTCCATTGAAAAATCCCTTAAAACTGAACCCAAAAATGTACTAAATCCAATCCTTAATCATTAGAATAGCCAATCAAATCTTTACTGGTGACACATTTATAAAATATCCCTTATCAAAGTCTAAAACGTTACACATGTACGTAGACAATCTAATAAAAAAATGAATACAGCGACCAATAACAAAAAGAAGGATCCAGTGAAAGATTTAATTTTAATTTGATTGGTAAATTGACAAAATATGACTACATTATATTCATCAAATATCGTTGTCTTTCAAACTAAATCAAATTCATTCAAATTAACGTTCTCCAAAATGCTCCTGATATAACGCTGTGGATATGATTTTCAAATGAAGTAAAGGTATAATGTCTAATGTACACCGTTAATGTAGTGACAGAAACACTAGAACCACATTGTAATTTGAAAAATACAGGGAACAAATAAGTGCCCATATTATAACATACATTTCGGTGTCACTGTTTGTTTCAGTTGAATATCACCCAATATTGTTAACCTTTTAGACAGAATCTTTTATCTGACTCACTGGTTTTATTGAAATATAAATGTGATTATTCATTCGTCTCATTTACTACAAGCCTAATAAACCTCTTTGCATCTGAAATGGTCCCCCAAAATGTATATAAGAAGCGTAAAATAAAATATAATACAATTTTATAACCATGATTTATCTTGTAATTTATTTTTTTTGGTTGGGGTCAATTTCTTTGGCCAATTAAACGAATTCAAAATATAAAATCTCTCAAGTACTTTACCTCAGATACCTCTCTCCACTCATTCATAAAGTCACTCTGTGATATTTTATTAACGTCCATGTGTGCCATATTGTTTCTGTAACATTTAATTCTTGCTAAATCAGCACATTCACTTTTATCTCTTGGAAATGGCAAGCTATCAAACCCTGTAGAAGATCTGGATATGGATGAGAAGTTACGGATCAAACAGATCATCAGGGTGATATCAAAATCTGTTGACACAGGATTAGCTGTAAGCAAATATACAAATGATTTGTGATTATAGCGGACCAAATAAAACCTTTGGTGTTGGTCATGGTATTTACATTTTTTATTCAATGTGAAATTCAAATCTAACATCATTCATATAAATAATAGAAATGTAATTTTAACAGTATATGCATACAATAATTTTCATATTCCTTTCTCACTCATACCATTTATATTCCCTTACCTAGACATTTCAAATAAATTTTACTAATACCAATTTCAATTGCCGTACCCTACATGCTGTCTAGTGTATCCCCATATAGAATGGGATACCAAATATATGGGTAAGACCTCTCCCTAAGGGTGTCCAGATATGCACGTAATACAGAAATCCTAATGGCAGACCATCGGGGGGTAGCCAATGTTGTGGGTTTTAATTTAGTTGCATGCTACCTTTGGTAGATTTTGTTCAGTGGCAGTCAAAAAACTGTTATCATGATCTATAATATACGATTGTTTACACTTAAACCAAATATCAGTTCAATATCTGCAACCGTTTAGAAAAAAGTCCGGAAAACGTACGTGATTGACGGATAGAGTGCAAACCTAAACTCCCCTTCAGGAATGACGATAGGGGACTAAAAATATTAATAATACAAAAAATCTGCATGACCTTTTAAATAAAAGAATATTTTGTTAAAATTGAGCCAACTAGACACAAAAGTTGTGTTTTGTTAAAAAGGTCTGTGATAGACATCCTGCATTTTATTTACTAAAATTTATACTTTTGGTAAAAATATTATTTGTTTAAATTGTGTTCAACACTACTTTTTCAGCTATATCATGACGTCCAGTTTTCATTGGGGAAGAAGCCGGAGTACCCGAAAAATCCCTCTACTATCGGTGTGAAAACTGTTAATCCTTGTCAATTTAGATTGGAGTCGAGTGCACAATGCTCGAAGTCGCAAGCTCGTTGTTGACAGAAAATGTGATCGATAGTAGATGAACTACCTAACCCAGTCGACCACCGAGGCTTCTACACAGTAGAAAAACATGTTTATACCACTAGATGGCTCCAAAATTTTGTTCTAAAATATTAAACGTTCAATAAAATATGTATAATTTAATATTACTAATGGAAAGTGGATGTTTGATAGTTTCTCAAGAAATAAAACATCCATAGTAAAACATAAAGTCAAACAAAATATTAGGAACAAGAGTGCTAGTGTTCTAGAATTTGGTGAAATCCAAAGTGCCTCAAGAGTAGCCTCAGATAAAGGCAAAATGGTTTCTCACCTCATTTAATCAGAATATTCAACAAATTAATAGCAAAAATGATAAACAGAAGTTAGGATTTGTTTTTAAAAATTACATATCTGTAAAATAAAAATATAAACCTGCATTCAAAATTGTCCATTGAGCACTATTGATGACACGTTTGGTGTTTAAGTCCTTAAGTTTAATCAGATTTTTTGTAACAAACTGATGTAGTGGGGGTGGAAATTCTCTGTCAAACAAAACACGGACAGCTCTTGGTGCAATGCCTGTAAGTAGCATTGACTGTCGCACAAAGTTCTCTTCTTCTTGAGTAATGGTTGCCATCTAAAGAAAGAATAGTCAATATGTAGTACAGAATTAAAATAAAGCAATTTAAATATATTGATTAAGTAAAGAACCTTAGTGAGCACGCTCACTTACCCCAAGCGCCCACATTAAGTTCCATAAAATTGTGATCAGTAGTTTCAGAGAAAAAGAGAATTGTTTCATAAGTATATTTTGAGAAATTTTTAAGTTCAAAGGGCATAAATGTTACAAAAATATATGCTTATAATTTCCTGTAGATAGGCACAACTATCGTATCCTTTAATACTACAAGTTTCATAAAAATCTGATCAGTAGATTTAGAAGAGAAGCTCGCACAAATTGTTTCATACATATATTTTGAGAAATGTCAAAAGGGCATAACTAATGCAAAAAATACATGCAGATAAATTCCCGTCGTGTTCTTTATGCCTACCAAAATTTCATAAAATTCTGATCAGTAGTTTCTGAGGAGAAGCGCTAACAAGTTGTTTCATACGTCATATATTTTGAGAAATGTCTAAGTTCAAAGGGGCAAAAAATATTTGGTCGACATGCGCAACTACATATGGTGTCCTTCATTCCTACTAAGTTTTATAAATATTTTATCAGTAGGTTTAGAGGAGTTGCTTTTACAGGAATAGTATTAACGGATGGACTAAACAGATGGACAAACAGACTGTGGGTGACAATAGCTACTATTTCAAAAATACCGCTAAAAATTGCCTATTATGTAAATCTCTCACATCCTATGCACTTGAATATTAATATCAAGCAATTTGACCAAAAACTATGGCTGTTTATTTGAAGGTGGGGGTAACTGTTACGTTTTTGGTACAGATTTGCGGACATAAATTTTAAAACATACCCTATTTATATTTTGGACGTTGTTCAATACGACCTAATAATACGCATTAAATTTTAAACCAGACCTATTCATATATTTTAATTTGATTGTACATCCACACATATTTTATTGCTTTATTTAACTCGCTTAATCAAGTGAGGTTGATGAACCACTTAATTTGTAGTCACTACCCAATTATATATCTTTACATTAAAGCAGCTACCTTTAATGTTCATATATTTTGGAAAGGTAAAAAAAGACATCCGTAGTACTCCATATATACTAAGTTACCCTCCGCCCTTCCCGGTGATCAAAATGTATTTCTAACCAGATTTAAGTGTCGTTGAAAACGTTACGACTTGTGTTTCCGGTTGCACATGACAATTCAAAGTGAAGTAAACATCTATGTAAGAAATGAATAAACTATAACTATATTGATTTTTTTTCGAGTCTGCCGAAGCTCTCAACAGAAATTTGTTAAAAATAAATGAATTAAGGTCATTTATGAGTTTAAAAACACCTTTTTTGCTGTCTGCGAACTGGGACCGCCCCAAGCCACCCGCAAATAATATTGTATTTACATGTCAAATGAATAAATTTAAAAAGTTACCTGTAATTTGTATATGTTGTTAAAAACACAAATAGCCCTTATATTGTGGTATCACAAATGAAGACAAACTAATGATTTTTGTACACTTTTGTTTAACTCCGTAGAAAGTATGTATGGGCGTACTTGTTAATCAACAGGATGCAGATATAACATCATTTCCGTCCTTGTACATAATTTCATCAGTACTTAACACTTATGTTTTTTAAAATGTTGTATGATGACTATCTAGAAATAGTCGAGAAAAATTGATATTACATATAAAGTTTATTAAACGTTCCTATTTATGCGTTCGTTTTTCGTTTTCCGTTCGTACGTATATAGTTTTTCGTTCCTCCATCCGTTCGTCCGTTCGTTCGTTCGTTTGTCCGCATGCGCAAAACAAGTGAATAAAAACCGTTCGTTCGTTCGTCCGCATGCGCAGTACAGGTAAAAATAAAGGTTTATTCGTTCGTCAGCATTCTTAAAAGAAAATAGTTTACACTTTGTTAGTCTGATAGAAAAAATATTACATTATGTTATCAAAATAAAATAACCTGAACATTAAAATGTCAAATAAAGTGTATTTATCTTAAAACTATAAATTCAATAAAATCAAGAACATGTTTTAAATTAAATATAAACATAAACGATATGAAATACTTTCTTCATCTATTTTGTCATCTACAATATTCAGGTTGTACAAATAAATATGATTTATAACTGAATACTCTTGCATAAATTCTTAATTTGATGTCACAATGTTTGTTTGGAAATACAGACATTTCATTTCGTAGGTTTTAAATTGCATTGTAATGTCTCACAACTGATTTAGCATCTCTTAGTTAGCTCAAAGAAGTAAATTATAGTATGCTATGGTTTAATATTGCATCTTATAAGGTCTCATGAGTGATTTTATATATGTAATATGGTTTTAAATTGTATCGCAAAGGTGTTAGTAGTAATTTTATAGGTGTAAAATGGTTTTTAATTGTATCGCAAAGATCTCAGGAGTGATTTTGCATGTGAAATATGGTGTTTTTATGGTATTGCTTGAGTCTCAGGAGTGATTTTATATATGTAATATGGTTTTTAATTGTATCGCAAAGGTGTTAGGAGTGATTTTATAGGTGTAATATGGTTTTTAATTGTACTGAAAAGGTCTCAGGAGTGATTTTGCATGTGAAATATGGGTTTTAATTGTATCGCAAAGGTGTTTGGAGTGATTTTATAGGTGTAATATGGTTTTTAATTGTATCGCAAATGTCTCAGGAGTGATTTTATATATGCAATATGGTTTTTAATTGTATCACAAAGGTGTTAGGAGTGATTTTATAGATGTAATATGGTTTTTAATTGTATTGCAAAGGTCTCAGGAGTGATTTTGCATGTGAAATATGGTTTTTAATTGTATTGCTAGGGTCTCAGTAGTGATTTTATATATGGTATATGGTTTTTAATTGTTTTACTGTTATATATATCTTGTAAAGAACCCAGGCAAATAAATAAATGTGACAAGTCTGATATTTAAAGGGTGTATTAAGAGAAGTTGACACTTTTTTCATATGTCAATAGGGATCCTCGGCGTCGAGTTAAGCAATCTACTTTCGAGAAACGTCCTGAATATAGCTGAAATATTGCTTGCTGGGCGTTAAACAACAAACAATCAATCAATCAATCAACTTTCGATAAAGGAGTGTAAAGACTAGTGTAGTGAGTTCGAGTTGGATTTTGGGTCCAACTTTAATTTAAAACCACTGCCAGTTTTCCACCGTAAGTTGTGAGTTCTACGGATTTCATCCGCTAAAAAACAACTAATCTCCATGTTATAGCTGAAATGCTGAAAGCGGTATAAAACATAATTGTTGCGATTCCAGAAAACTTGAAACTCGGCAAATTTCGTATTGTTGAAAAGATGTAGTGTCATAAGCCTGTGAAAATGATCTCCCTTGACCACAAACAACGGATGATTGAGTGTAATTTATTTATATTTTAATTTTTGTCGGGATGCACTGCACAAAGTGCAAACCCGGGTGATAGTAGGGACGAATCGGGTAGCTATTGTGTATAATCAGCTCATACTTCATCTTTATGAGATCCCCGAAACTTCACAGAAAGAAAATGCCATTCTATTTGGTCATTTAACTTTTATATATGCTGACAGGAGAACATACTCCTCTTCTCATGACCTTGACAATATTTTCGTAAACACTCGTGAAGTAAACTCTATTTATCAACTTGTGGAAGAATTAACTCGAGGCCAAAATGTCCTTGATCTATTGTTGACTACTAACCTTGATATAATTGATTATGTAGAGCTTATAATTTCCTGTTTCCTTTCCAAAGATTAGGGTTAACTACCAACAGCGTAAAGTTCACTTATATAGTCGTGGCGATTACGATGGCCTCAACACTGAGCTTGGGAAAATTAACTGGGATATGCTTCTACGTGGAAAATCATATGAGCATCAATGGCGCTCCATTAAGAATGTTTATGACTCACTTGTTGAAAGTATGTTCCCCATAAAATCGTCAAAGACGTTTCGAAACTCTATCCACCCTACATTCGGTTTAAATGATAAATATGTTCGTCGTTCTAGATCCAAACGGCAAAAGGCATTCCAGAAGTATAAACAAAGTAGACTAAACTGTGATTTGTTGGATTACACCAATAGTAAATTAAATTATCAAGATAAGCTTAACAAGGTGAAAGCTGACTATGAAGACAAACTTGAAAATTCTCTTAAGGAGATCCTAAGCGATTTTTAACTACACGAGAAACTACACAAAGACTTCTTCTACGGTCGAAACGTTAGACTTTGACGGAAGTACCTTTAGTCATGATCAAGACAAATATCTAGCTTTAAATAACTTTTTAGCTCTGTATTAACTGTTAAACCGCTATTGCTTCACACTATACCTATTAGACCTGACACAATTGACAGTTCTTTTACTTTACCCAGTTTACAGTAGAGCAAATAATGAAAAAATTTCCTATTTAACATTGTACAAGTCTAGTGGTCCGAATATTTTAGTGAAGTAAACGTCTTATAAAAACCCTCCGAATTTTGCATTGCCTCTTTGTATACTAATAAAACATTCAGTTTTAAGTAATTTTTCACCAATTTTTAAATCCGTATCTAGGCGTCCTTTGTAAAAATTACAGACCAGTTACACTAACTAGCAAAGTAGCCAAACTATTCGAACGATTCATACAGGACCAAATATTACGCTTTGTAAACAGCAATAACATTATCTCTTGTGATCAGCATGGGTTCAGTGCTCGTGCGTCAGTCAGCTATTAGAAAGCCTCAACGACTAGACTCATTCTTATGACGAATATTCACCAGAAGATATTATGTATCTCGATTTCGCAAAGGCATTCGATACCGTACCACGCCAACGTCCACTTTTCAAAATAGAACACTACGGTATTAGAGGCACTATGTTAAATTGGATCGGCAATTTTCTTACAAACAGAAAGCAACGTGTTTTACTTAAAAACGGATTTTCCGATTGGTAAAATGTAACCAATGAGGTCCCCAAGGATCCATTCAGGGACCACCTCTCTTCATTTTATATGTTATCGACCTACCTTCCTTCGCAAATCTGAATGCCAAACGTTTTGCTGATGATACTAAACTGTACGGACCTGCTGCTTCTCTTGGTGATAGCCAGGAATTCATAGTGATTTAAATAATTTTTTCAGATTGGTCTTCATTATGGCTTTTGAATTTGAACTCTAAGAAGTCTTTTATCCTCAGACTTCGTGAATCTGTCTGCTATTTCTACTCGCTAAACGGAGTTTACTTGTCAAGTGTATCCATTCAAACGGATTTGGGAATTTTGATAAACTTGTAAGTCTTAAACCATCAGAACATATTCAAAACATTTCAAGAAAGGCTTACCAGAAAATTGCATGGACTCATCAATTAAATGATGCTATACTTCTTTAACTCAAAAGAAAATTACAACTTTATATTTTTTTAAATCAGACCTGGTCTTGAATATGCCTCCCATGTGTTGAGCCCGTGGCTTAAAATCGACATAAACTTTAATTAGTTCAGAAAAAATGCTTGGATCTGTCTAATAATAAAATTCAATTACCTACTCTCAAATCTATATGAAATTACTTTGATATGGCAGAGACATACAAATACTTGCATGGGTTGGTCAAACACCGTCACATTCTCTTTTCTCCCTTCATACAAGGGAGCTCAGGTGTAATTCTTTGAAACTTTTTAAAGAATGCAGTAGGACAGATGTCAGGAAATTCTTCTTCTGTAACCAAATGGTGGACCAATGGAACAGCCTGAGTGAAAAGACAGTCCAAGCTACCAGTCTCTCCTCATTCAAGATGACGTTGAAGATGAGAGGGGATCGCTACTAGATCCCTTTCAACAACCAAGATACCACATAAGTAGCTGTTTTTTGCTCCTCGAAAATCATCAGCTTACCTTTAATCAAGCTAATTTATGTCCATTTCTACTAGCCTTTCCATAACACCCATACTTTCCGCCATTTTACTTTCATGTTAATGTTGTGAATAAACGAGCTTAGAAAATGAGAGAAAATAAGCTTGATTAAGGTTAAGATGATATTTTCACGAAGACAAATATATTGAGAAGCAATTTATATACATGTATAGATGTATATAGTTGAACCACACGAAAATGTTTATAACACCGAGAGATTGTGAAATAAGCCGACTCAAACCGTGTCGCCAAATCTCATGTTATGCCTATGGAAATCTCCCATCAAAGTCTAAAAAAGCGTTGGACAGCATAGGTTTATGGTCTATATGATACTGAAATAGCTTTGTACACATTTTTGATGGATGGAAAAAACTTTAAATGGTACTCAACACTTTAACTATAATACTTAAACAATAAGTAAAATTGGGAAACTTGTAGAAATCTCAATTTTTTTTTAACATTGGTTGGAAATGTGTCATGTCACAGTGTTACATATTCTTCTTGAAAATCTTGTAGTTTAGTGTACAATTTTTAAAGCAGTTAAATTGCTAATAATTGATCATTTCTGTATATGTGTTAGTTCACATCAGTTCACATCATTTCAATCATTTTAAAAATTGTTTTAAAACGGCAAATTATGTAACAAACTGCATGTTGCCTTCACTCAATAAAAATTACACATTCTAAATTATTTTATCAATTTTTGGCAAAAGTTAGCATGAACTGTAAAGCCTGTTAAATGGATCATTAAAATTGACACAATTTTTAATGAAAGCCATATAGATAAACAAGAAAATATATATTGGTACTGGTATTTATTATACAAAGTATGCTCATTTGAAAATATTCAAGCAAGTGATAATCCAGTCAAACAAATGCGATTTATTTCCATATATGGTGTGTTATATTGAACTGGAATTTGACAAATAAACATTAAAGGTAAATAAAATTATATTTATCGACTGTCAAATACAGATTTATGCTGACTACATGTAGTTGCAAAATAACTTCATCTCTTCTTAAAAGGTGATTTTTCTGCAATAATAACCATAAAGAAAATAGATTTTACTACATAATCATGATTCTTAAAGATGTATTTTCCTTTTTTAGTTTTTTTTTAAGTTGTACACAGATGTACAGGAACATACAAATGATGAAATATTTGTAAATGTTCGAAGGGACATAACTCGTCAAAAGACGTTTTACATACAACTACAATTTAATGATTAATAACATTTTTATGACCACAAAAACCACAACTAATGACGTGTTAGATTCAATGATATTTCTTTTATAGACAAAGCTTTGGGAAACTTTGCTGTGTTCTATATTTCCATGGTGGCAAGCCCACTAATTTCCACTTAGGCAGAATTTTATTGCCGTTATAATCCGATGTAGATTTAATTTGTGATTTTACGGATTAACTAGGATACGATTATTTGTTATAATGTCCACTGTTATTTCAAACCTAAATATTTAAAAATAAGTAAACCCACATGCTGATCCAATTTTTAAAATTGATTATACAATACTTGCCAGTTTACAATAACGCAAAACAAACCACACATTTACAGTATTCAGCAGGAAGACAAAGCAATGCGTTTTTGTTGACAGAGGAAAAAATCAGAATACAGCAAGGGGGCCTTAGCCTCCGTGAAGTTCAGGTAATTTATCTACTATTGATCACGTGGTCTGTCAACACTGAGATTGCGGGTTTGATTCTCGCTGCAGGCAGGGTGTACTCGACTCCAATCTTAATTGAGAAGGATTGCTAGTTTTCCTACCGCAGGTTGGGGGTTACTCCTGCTTCCTCACCCAATAAAAACTGTACGCGATAATATAGCTGAAAAATTGCTGAAAATGGCGTTAAACACCATCAAACAAACAAACAAGCAAACAGATAGGGAAGTTATGCAGATGTTTTTTAATGTCTGTATATTTCATTGTTCAATATGACAAACATAGACCTTTAAACAAGAAACGAACAAAAAAGAAACGAAGATACGGAAGAGTATTTATAAGTCAGGGACAGCCACAACACCAGTTTAAACAAATGAGGGGACAACAATAAACAAACAGACACACCATGACACATCACAAAAACCAAGCACAGAGTGAAATGAACCCCATTTGAAACTGGGGGTGAGGCCAGGTGCTATGCACTTGTATATTTTTTCAACCAGGACATCTAGATGTGTTTTTAAAATGATTGAAGTGAACATTTTGTATTCATTAGTTGACTGACTGTCCACATCTTCAATATTTTGGCAATGTTCTCTTTTTGAAACTCTGACAAGTTATAGGCAAATGAAATTAAAGAGTTTGATGGTTTCTTTTATTAAGGGGTGAGGACAGGTGCTATGCACATGTATATTTTGTCAACCAGAACGCCAGAACATCTGGATGAGTTTTTAAAATGATTGAAGTGAACATTTTGTATTCATTAGTTGACTGACTGTCCACATCTTCAATATTTTGGCAATGTTCATTTTTGAATCTCTGACAAGTTCGGCAAATGAAATTTAAGAGTTTGATGGTTTCTTTTATTAAGAAACATGTCAAGTCTTTTCCCAAAGATATTTTGGAGGATATTCTACATAACAATTTAGGAATGAATAAAAACATATAGACTCATAGGAAACGTTAATGTTTTAGCTGTGGTTGCAATATGAGGACAATATAATGCACGGAAATAGAATCTATTGAACGAGAGTTGTAAGTGTTCAAACAAATGTCACGTTATTTAGAAAATATTCGAGATCAGTATTAAGTGAAAGCTTTTTAAATGAAAAATATAGAGAATGATCACTTGATTGAATATTATATTGATATATGATTCACTTGCTACTTTACAGTTTTATTGCATGATTGAAGTCAAGCTATATATAGGACAGAAATATGCAGACATATTTTGTTACTAGGTGTTAATAAATTATTAAAATTTGCATGATGTATATTGCATGTCCTTTAGGAGAAACTGACTAGAGTATTGCTTGCGTTTGTTGTTTTGGAGCAAACGTATAGTTTGGGAGTTGGAATATTTTAAAAGGGATTTTAATAATATTAATAAGTAATAATCTGTTTTAATATATTATTAAAATGATTAAGAAATTTGATTGGACATTTCTGAAAAAAATTTCTTTAAAGCTGCTCATTTCCTTTATTTATAATGCTAATATTTCCATGTTATGTAGACCCTTTGAATAATGCCGTCTCCAGATACATTTTATTAATCCCAGAGTAAAGCTTAGGATATACATTAACAAGGTCTCAAGTTGTTTTAAAAAATGTATTGCATACAATTGAATGTATTTTCAATAGTTACGGTTGAACCATCTCCTTTAACTGTGATATCCTCTTGATTGTACAAAAAAACCCAAATAGCTTGTATGCATGTGGCCATGAAGTGTCAGTATACAGTTATAGTAAATTCTATTTAATTTAATTTTTGATTCTAATATGACGTGCCTAAAACACTTTGGGTCCACACCAGGTGTAAAAGGAGTGTATATTCCTAATCAACGCCAAATGATCAACATTCTTAATGGTGACGTCATAGTAAGTCTTTTTCCACATTTAAGCAACATCACAATAAAATTTGTGTCATAAATTTTTTTTCTGATTTAATCAGTGTTCTGCCATTTATGCCTACATTTTAAAATATTGAACATAAAGGGCCAACCAGTGGTAAAATCAGTATATGTTAATACCCCAATGAATTATTTCTTAAATTTATCCTTTTAGATTCACAAACATGGTTTGGCTCAACAGTACCTTTAAATAGAACAGGTATTTTACAAGACATTCGACCAAAAACAACTGCTGAGTATGAAATGATACATAACCAACAGAAGGAAGAGGACTTACAACGGAAAGGGAAATTCCCTGCGTATTCCGAGTATACGGATAGGATTGGTATTAAGACAAAATTACAACCAATTATGACAACGTAAGTGTTCATTTTGCCAATATGTAAAAGTTATTGTCGTTATGTATTTGTGTTGGTTGTGGGAGGAAAGTTTGACAACAAAAGTGATGTCTCAGATCATGCACAATCAATTTTTTATAGTAAAATACAGGTAATAGAGGGATACAGCTACATTGGTAAGGTGACTGCAAAAATTCTAGAATTAATAGTTATAATTAAATTATAAAAATAGACAACAAATTCTCAAAAATAAATCATATAATATGAAATGATCCTAATAAGACTGAATAGACATTACCTCTTGTACACTGAAAAGTTGTTAATTTTTTATCAGATACTGAGTGCTATATCTAAATACATAAATATGATTGTCTATTACATGTACAAGTACTGCTAACATAAAATATAATATTTTTACAGGTTAAAAGAGGGATATCTTTATAGAAAAAGTGAACCATATCTTATATGTACGAATGTTTGTAGCTAGGTCTTTAGTTAATTACAAAGCCAGGGAACATTACTTTTGAAGTGTATTTTGCTACCTTCCACTGTCAATAGATATTCCTAGTTAGAATTCCCTACCTTGTATTCATCAAAATCCAGTTCCCTATGTAATTTTATAATTGTTGAGAGATTTTCTGTACAAGGAAGATAAAAGAGGAAACACTTTAAAATCTAAAATATATATACAAGTACTGATAATATTTCTGCATAAAAATATGTTAAAATTTTTCCTGTACATGTAATTGTTTTTTGTTTAGTTTTTTTTTCCTGTTCTATTTTTGTGTAAGCACTTATATCTACCAAGATATTATATATTAAATGGTAGTCTTAATCATCAGGTTTTCATTTTATTTTGACCATCTAAAATTGCCTGTTTCTTCTAATGAATGAAATAAAAGTCTAGTTGCAGACATGCATTGATTAACTACATTGTCAATGGCTTTGTTTTCCACCTATATGTAACAAAGGATCCTTTCTTGAAATTATCCCCTAGATACAGAATTACTGTTTATTTAAAATTAATAAAACATCTCCACTAAATTTCTCTATTTTCTGATTAAAACGTACATAGAAGAATCGTTAATTAAGTAAAATGTTTCCCCTGTCACAGTGGCGTCTAATTCTTTGGAATGAAGTGGGTACATTGCTATCAGGCAAAGTGTTATGGATTATCTCCCCTGTATTTTATATTTGTAAACATTATGCTGCAATAGGCTCTATAGTATTCCCTGTATTTCATAATGTTGCTTGTTTTTAATAATATATAGGGATAACTTTACACCAGAATTGTTTATCAGGTAAAAAGGCACAGTAGCATGCTTTGTGTGTTATATGATGATTTCAGTTTTATTGTGTACAGCATATGCTTCGCTTGTCCACAAAACCAAAATCTAAAACACAGCAAACCATAGCAGTTTTATGTGCAAACATTTTTCATACTACAGTCAAACTTGGATGGCTCAAACTCGAAGGGGCTGAAGGTGTTTGAGTAATCAGGAGTTTGAGAAACCGGGTCTTGAGGTTTCCAGAAATGGTTCATGAGAGAACCGGAATTGATATCCGTTTATAGACAAATGAAACAAGTGATAACAACTTTTTGTAAGGTTCTTTGTAAATTCAAAGAACCTAGCTTTTAAACGTTATGATCACTTGTTTAATTTGTCTCTCATGTGGTTGGGTGATACCAGTTACCTACCAACATATTTTGTTTACATATAACAGATAGACAAAAAACTGTCACCATTATCCCCCATACATTTTAATGCTCCAAAATTGTCAACCAGCTTCCTACAGTAGGTATTGCTCTTAAAATCGTTATTTTTCTATTATCTTCATATTATATTAGATTAAAACTGTAAACATATAACAAAAAATCAGCAAGTCAAGCTCTACATTAAAGTCATGCAAAAGTCTACATTAATCTGTTCTGTAGAAGTAAATTTTCTTTTGGGTAAGCAATTGCATGGTTTTGGGAGCCACTTGTTTGGAGGAATATAAATTTTGAGGAATGACATTCAAATGGTCAATGTCAAATTTAACATAAATGAATAATTTTTTTAAATTCAAATATGGCGAATATCCCATAATGAAGTCTACTCTGGATTTCTATTTACTGCCAGAAAGTAAGAATTCGGATTAGATGAATGATACATACTGTAATGTTTGGTCCTCCAATAAATAGTGGTGATTACAGACCCGTTTCTTGTAGTATCATTTATGTTAATCAGTTTGACTGACAAAATTTTCAGCTGAAAAGTAATCATGAGTAACTCCATTGCCCAATTAAATAATGTTCTTCACTCTATCAATTTTCCATAAGATATGTTACCATGGAAATACAAACATTTCTACACGGGGCCTTGTATCACGTCAAGAACATGACTAATTTATTCAGGACAAGGCAAGATGTTTGAAAAAAATGTGTGTAAAGAAAGTGTGTAACATTAATTAACAGTTATGTTCACATTTACAGCTTTTAATCAATTCCAATATATTTTGCTTTATATATCTCCTTAGCGTGTTGTGCAATAGTTTTTATTATTACACGTTTTATGTTATATTACACACACGTGTTAATTTCTTCTTTGAACATGATGTTTATGATGCACTGTTAATTTTGTGTGTTGTGTCACATGTATAGTCCATCTTACCTCGGGAAAGGTTTGAGGCTCTCTTTAAAATGATGTCACTATTGCAAGATAGTAGGAAAAGGGGAACAACCCTATCGCACAAACACAAAAACATATTTACCACTCACACTAATCATATAACACATGATTGACAAAAACAATGTTGTTTGGACATAAATGTACTATATACCCTGGTAAAGTATTATTTATGCATGTATATATTTCAATTTGCATCCAAGGGACAGTAGTTCTTAAATTTAAGTAAATCAAACCTAAGTAAAAATAAATTACAATACACATCCTAACAGGAAGCAGTGTGTATGTATTAATCCTATCTAATCCCTCTCTATAATGGCTACATTTTGGCATTAACCTTGATAACATTTTGATGATGTCTTGTTTCTTTATAATTTAATAATTTTAAATTATCAAGGAAGACTATTTTTACCAAGGACTTTTGCAGGAGACAGAGAAGGAAGATGTACCTAGAAGGCGAATTATAGACACATCCACCACCGGTCTGTACGATTAGATACTCATACAACAATTATTAGGGTCAGAAGATGATCATGTGACACACTCATGTTGGTTTAGTCGCACAATTCCGATGTTTAATATTTTGTTAAAATAGAGACTGGATATTACGAATCATCTCTTATGTTAACTTGATTTCACTCATCTTGGTGGCACGACAGTTAATTTAAGATTTTCTCCCTTAAAATTTTTTTGTATATTGGCACCTTTAGGGTATCAATACTTTTGTTAAAGAAAATATTATGTTTGTTGTATGTATGTATTTAAAAAATAATTCTAAAATAAAATCAGCATAAGTTTTTTGTATGGTGCTGCTTGGTATTTTATTGTTATGTGTCTAATTTCCTACATGTAACCTTATTGTATACTATTGGACCATATACAATTTTTAATAATTTTTCTAATAAAACAATTACATAGAATTACTATGTTAACATTTAAGAACTAAAAAATTATATATCTTTTATCAGTTAGAATTAAGGGTTCCATCTTTAATCTTAGTCATATTTTTTAACAGGTTTTATATATATTTTTTTAAATAGTAATATATTTTTTTATTATTTTTTAATTTTACATTTACCTAAAATTTTGTAGAGCTAACATCAAATATACACATATTTGTTTTGACAAAGTTTACATAAACTCACAATAATGAGGCAGGTTATTTGCTGTATTGTAACTGGTTTATTTATTAAAACATGTGCATGTAATTGCCAAAAGACAAAAAACAATGCCTGTTGACTAGAGATTTTCTGTTTTCATTTTTTTCAATAAATACTGAAGAAATAGCAAATATTACTGCTAATTAGGTTATGAATTACCAGATGCAAAACCAATTATACAAATTATGTCATGTTAAGTTTTCTTTAAAAAATGGCCCCTTACATACAGTAGTTTCAAGAGAGGAAGAAAATAGTGTTGTGTACCAACATTGTTTTGTTGAAAAAGAATGCTGTGTTATACTTGGTTTTATTACCTCCCCTTGACTGCTGATAACCAAGTATCAGGGTAGACGGCGAGTGTGTGCCTAGTAATAAATTAATTTAAAAGCCACGAGAGTGGTATTGCCATTGATTTAATGTTATAGCTTTACATTTATGTTGCATATAATTTTATTCCTAGATACCAATCAACAGTTACATATACACAGTGTATACAAAACATATAAAACAAGTTAAACATTACTGAGCATTAATTTATTAAACCAGGAGCCTCTATATAACAAATCACTGTCTATAAAGGGCTTCTCAATACATAAATACCCATGTATAAAAGGCAGTTTTTTTCCACCACAATCACATAAAATGTTATTTTAAATATACCTCCGGTAAAGGTAATATATCTGTACTGTAAAAATTAGTAATTTTTGCAAGCCTCGTAACAAGTAGAAATGTAAGGCATTTCTTTTGTCCAGCTAAGTAATGAATGATTATGTATTCATTGTAATAAATGAGATTGAACTAAATTGTTGATAAAAATTCAAGATAGAAATCTAGGAATATTTTGTTGCTTGTTTGTTATTTGTAGTTGTTATATTTAGTTGTTGTTAGAAATGATGTATAACTGTGATATGTAAATTGTGAAAATGTGACAAGTAGTTTGATACCACAGTTTTATTTATGTCACTGCTGACGCAGAAAAGAAACTAAATTCTTTAATAGTGTTGTCGTTTTTAATTGCATGTTAAATCTCTATTTGATGATACTTCAGCTTTAGTTTGTGATCAGCCAATCAGAACATTACTTAAATGTTTGCCTGGCAACCATTTCTCGAACATTCAAGTTTTTGATGTGAAAAATGCAGATGTATGAGGTATCACATCTCCTTTATCTATGATTTAAAAAAAAAAAGTTTTGCCCAAATCCTGGTCCAGTTCTGATATTATTATAAAAATATAACAAGAATTCCATTTTTAGATAATCTGGAAGCAGTCTGTGTACTAGAATAATTTAAATAGAGCTCATGGCACCTTTAACGCTATCTTTTATTGATAGACATTAAGATTCGTTATTTATAATGTCACTGTAAGCTAAGTTTGGTCAATGCTTTGTCTTTGTAAAAGCAAAGAATTGCATGAATGGTACTTGTTCCCATGCAGTTTAAAATGTTCCATTCTTTTGTGTGAAGGTTTATGCAGTTATCAGCAATAGTTCTGCTACATCATGGTCTGTAGTTGTTATTTATAAGGAGGAAGTCAGAGGAAGCAGAACTGAATGAAAACCTCAAATCAGCTCATTAAATCTAGTATTTTTATGTTGGTATAGAAATAGTACACTTAAATGCATTTTATCTCTGAATTAAACAAAAATTTGCTGTGGTCCTCAGATAAAGAGTATTTATTGAGACACAGCTATGGTATTTTTTGCTTTACATGTTCATAATTGACAACACTGCATTGGTGTACTCTGGTGCTTTAGACATTTAGGCAGTTCCCGTCCAATAAAAAATCAAATATGTAATAGGGATACTTAGCTATGGCTCAGAAAAAATATTTCACATTGTTTGGGAGATGACATTTATTAGATTAACCATTATTAGAACCAAAGGTTCAACATAGATTGATATTAAAACAGAGTTAGCAAAAGCAAGAAGGAGAAAAAGTGACGGCATGGACACTATTTTCTCATTCATAAAGCACTAATGCAACCTTAAAATAAAGAACGATACAAAATTAAGGTACAGTTATCCTTCATGCAAAATGCCAAATATCAAATGCCTACTTCAAAAGAAAAAAGTTTAAGCCCAGACACAAATTTGTCATTCAGAAAACAATAAAAGACACAGTTTCAGGTGGTGGAACACTTAGTGGCAGGGCCCTATTTATAAGTCATGTTTGAAAGAACAAACTTTTAACTTTAAAGATAAACTCATATACAATTACACATTGTATTGTAAAATGTTTATGACTTTCAAGTTGGAAACACATAGTGTTACACCAAATAAAATGATTGATTGATTGTTGTTTATCGTCCAGCAAACACTATTTCAGCTCTTTTTTGGACATGTAAATAGACATTAGTCCCCAACATAAAGTTATTCGATGACAAGACATCATATATTTGGAATTATTATCACATTTTGTAGATCAGTTTTATAGTTGAGGTAGGTTTCAAACTTTCCATCTTGACAGTTCGTTCTGTGGCCCTTTCCATTCTTCACCTATAAAAAGAATTGTTAAAATAAAATGTATTTACCGTTAAAATTAAAAAGGAGAACATTCAGTACATGTAATCTTTCCATGAAAACAATTCTTTACTCTAAATCTATTCTTTAAGTACAGGTAGGGGCATAAGAGGCCAAGTGTTTAAGGTATTTGGTCATCTAATATCGATTCATAGGTCACGTGTGCCTGTTATACTCAATGGAAAAACAGCTATGCAATAACCAACTACAATTAGAACCCATAATGCAGTTCAACTCCGCCTTAATTATATCTTTTATATTTGATTTTAATTTAAAAAGGATAGCACGAGCTTCAAATATCAGCTTTTCATTTGATTGGTCAAATATGGTTCACACATAATTAACACCGCCCATCTTATTTATCACCAATTATTAATTGGCATGATCTAGGTGCTTATTCATGTTACAAGTAATGTATAGCACTGCGTTTCTCGTTAGACAAATACAATTTCTCAAGCTGTCACCTTTAAAAGTGTATTTGTCTATCTCAGAAGACTGTGCTATAGATATAACTAATTTCCTGTTGTTTAAATTTTCTGTATAAAATTTAACAGACCTATTATCATGGCGAGGATAGGAAACCTGTCAGATCCAAATACCAGTTCTGGTTTACCATTAAAATAAGTTATAATGGTAGGTACACCAAAAGCCTGGAAAATATAAGTCATCATAACATGAAACAAACAGAAAGATCCAAATGTTGGTAATATACCAGAAATCTATATGATATATATAACCTTTATTAGCTATTGGTGGTTGGAAATAAATGCAGTTCAAAAATGATCTTTGATTCTTATAAATAAGTCATAATTAACTATAATAAGAAAAGGATGTTTGTTAATGATTTGTCCAGACTGTTGAAACCAAGGTTATAAAATTAACCATGCAAGCATGTATTTTGATCTCATCAAGACTCAGTAAATATAGATGATGACTATATCTGTGAAAGAATTAATGAAATACTTGTCAGTACTGAAGTGTGTCTACTGGGCTGTCCATGAAGACTAACAGTCCTCCAGCAGAGGCAAAAGAAATGCCATCACTGATACCAAGATTATAAATTTTACTATGCCAGATGCCTGTTTTGTCTTATTAAGACTCATTTGTCGCACTCAAATCTAAAAACTATTAATTATTACTGATTAAATATTATTGAGATGTTGAAGGACTTTTATGACTAAAATTCCAAAATGTTATATTGCATCCAGCTAGGGCTATCTACACTTGTGAACAGAAAAAACTTGGAACTTAAATCATTTTTGAAAATTTTTGTGCAGTAAATGTAGACACAGACAATATATAAAAATCAATGATATTTTTGTCAATACCGGAGTGTGACTGCTGGGCTGGTAATACTCTCTTACAGTCCACTAACAGAGGGATCGACTCAGTGATTACCAATAAAATGTCATCAAAGATAGAGAATACAAATATTTAGATTTTTCACACTTTTTATCAACACATATAAAAGAACAATGAAATATAAAAATAAGCAAAAGAAATAAGAAATATGAACTTCTATAGTTAAGGGAAAAATTCATAGCATCTGTTGTGATAGACCTATAAAGTAAAACCTACACCATGATTTAGAACCTCTGTTGTTCTATTTCTCAGTATGTTTTTGATCTCAGCATCTTTGATCCTTGAAATTGCAATTTTGGAAATGTTATCGTCAACTCCAGCTTTTCTTGATGCCTGTATAAAAATATGTGTAATCAGATTGGTTTGTCATGCTAATTTTAGCAAAGTAATTGAGGGAACCAGTCTTATTGGAAGTAAACCTACCAGAGCAGAAGCAAAGACCACAGAAAACACATGTCAAACACAGTAGCAAAGATGCGTTGCAACAAACTGGAACTGTTTATTTTGTTAAGATTATGCATAATACAGTTGTCTATACTAGAACTATTTCTTGTGTACTGTATGTTTTGTTTGTTTGAATGATGTTTAATGCCGCTTTCGGCAATTTTTAAGTTGTATCAGGACATCCATTTTTTAGCCAGACTTCCCTTAGAAAACCCTACCAGAGCAGAAGCAAAGACCACAGAAAACACAAGTCAAACACAGTATCAAAGATGTGTTGCAACAAACTGGAACTGTTTATTTTGTTGGAGCAAATATTTATTCTCGTCTCTTATTTTAAAAATGTTTCACTCAAAATCAAAATCCTTATCCCTTGCTATTATGTCTTCAAATGTCCTTCTAAATATATAAGCTGTAGGATAAAATAGCCTAATAAAGATGGCTTGCACACTGACCAAGTCTTACTATCTCTAATTTTACTACCGGTAAAATTTTATAATGTAAACAAATTGTTTTGGTTCTTCACGCGTTAATTATATGTTCAAACACGCTGCAAAATATAAATGCAGTAGATCTAAAACTAGAGGCTCCCAGGAGCCTGTATCGCTCACCTGAACCTGAAACCAAACAACCCCTTTTTATATAGAATTTCGTTCCTATAAGGAATTGACCAACATTTCTGAAAAAGTCATTAATTTTGACCTTTTAAGGGAAATTAACTCCTATAAGGAGGAGCTTTTGATGCTTAGGAGGGAGGTTCACTCGAAATTTGCTGTACCTGTTATACTTTTTTAACTATCAGCCAAAAACTCCCTTGACCCCCCCCCTTTATATTTTAAGCCGACATAGCTATGTAGGTACTCAGCTGTAATGATTTGCACAATTTTGGTAGAGGACATCCTAAAGATGATGTGTGCAATGTTTCAAAGCAGTCCTTTCATTGGTCAGAGGAGAAGATTTTTTGAAATCAATTAAAATTGATTAAAAAAATGTTCTAAGAGAATAATTCCTAAACGGTTAATCAGACAATCTTGACCCTAAAGTCATTTTTGTAGCCCTTATAGAGCAGAACAATTAAGCAATGCTAACTTTTTCTCCAGTTCTAACAATTTTCAAGATATTGTGGCAAAAATAGCAAAAATAATCTATTTCGACAATTAAAGGGCAATAACTCCTATAAGGAGTCATCTTACAACTTCAACCCAATGGAGTGTTTCGTAGAGATTTTGATGCAGATGAAGGCATCTTTCTTCGGTTTTCCTGTATCTGTTACACTTTTTTAAATATAAGCCAAAAACTGTATTTTACCCCCCCCCCCCCAATCCTATTTTTAGCCATGGTAGCCATGTTGGTTAATCTGCAGCCATGGTTGGTGCAAACTTGGTTGAGGACATTTGACAGATGATGTGTACAAAGTTTCAAAGCAGTACTTTCAGTTGTTTCATAGGAGAAGATTTTAAAAAATCAATTAAAACCGATTTAAAAAAAACAGTTCAAGGGGAATAACTCTTAAACGGTTAATCAGACAATCTTGACCCTTCAGTCATTTTTGTAGCCCTCATACAGCAGAACAATTAAGCAATGCTAACTTTTTCTCTAGTTCTAATAATTTTCAAGATTTTGATTGGTTTAAGAGGAGAAGATTTTTTTAAATCAAGTAAAATTGATTAAAAAAATGTTCAAGGAGAATAATTCCTAAACAGTCCATCAGACAATCTTGACCCTAAGTCATTTTTGTAGCCCTCATAGAGCAGAACAATTAAGCAATGCTAACTTTTTCTCTAGTTCTAATAATTTTCAAGATTTTGAGGCAAAAATGTCAAAAATAATCAATTTCGACAATTAAAGGGCAATAACTCCTATAAGGAGTCATCATACAACTTCAACCCAATGGCGTGTTTCGTAGAGATTTTGATGCAGATGAAGGTTTGTCTTTTCGGTTTTCCTGTATCTGTTACACTTTTTTAAATATAAGCCAAAAACTGTATTTTACCCCCCCCCCCCCAATCCTATTTTCAGCCATGGTAGCCATGTTGGTTAATCTGCAGCCATGGTTGGTGCAAACTTGGTTGAGGACATTTGACAGATGATGTGTACAAAGTTTCCAAGCAGTACTTTCAGTTGTTTCAGAGGAGAAGATTTTAAAAAATCAATTAAAACCGATTAAAAAAAACAGTTCAAGGGGAATAACTCTTAAACGGTTAATCAGACAATCTTCACCCTTAAGTCATTTTTGTAGCCCTCATAGAGCAAAACAATTAAGCAATGCTAACTTTTTCTCTAGTTCTAATAATTTTCAAGATTTTGAGGCAAAAATGGCAAAAATGATCAATTTTGACAACTAAAGGGCAATAACTCCTTCAAGGAGTCATCATACAACTTTGACACAATGGAGTGTTTTGTAGAGCTTTAGATGCTGAAGAAGGAATGTCTCTTCGGTTTTCCTGTATCTGTTATACTTTTGAACTATAAGCAAAAAACTGTATTTTGACCCCTCTGTTCTATTTTTAGCCATGGCGGCCATGTTGGTTGGTCTGACTTGGTAGAGGGCAATTTGCTGATGATGTATGCAAAGTTTCAAAGCAATCCCTTCAGTGGTTTTGGAGGAGAAGATTTTTGAAGAAAAATTAACGACGACGACGGACAACGACGGACGCCAAGTGATGGCAATAGCTCACCTGACCCTTCGGGTCAGGTGAGCTAATGAAGAAGAAAATATCTGTACAAGACATGTAGCCCTATCTTACCTGGACGGCTAACTGACTAACTATCTCTAGTTTTAAGAATATTTAACAAAAACCAAATTCTCTGGTCCTGCACTCCTCCATTATGTGTTCAAATACCCTACCAAATGTAAATACTGTAACTTAAAAGCTGTATGACAAGGGAGCTAGACTAAACATGAACATGTATCCCTACGGCCTGCATACAAGTCTTTAATGAAAATTTAAATCGTTTGGTCCTGCACATTTTCATTACATGAGCAAATTATAAATGCTATAGTCCCAAAACTGTAGATGAAGATAGTCTGACAAGCCATGCATCTCAAGAGTAAATTAATATACCCCGATTTTCCTCATTGGGGCATAAACATTTTTTACCTACCAGGTATTTTACAGATATTTAACTGGGGATGTGAGTTTGATCCTAATAATTTTGCATTGATTGACAAAAACGGAAATTTTTCAAGCAGATAGACTGGAAAATTCAGATTTCTCCAACCAAACAAGGGATTCTAAATTATGGTTGGAAAATGGAGAAAATGGCATAATAAACAGCTTCACTTGGAGCACAAGCCTGTTTGAAAAGATAAGGGCAATAGCTTTACACTTCATGGATAGGTAATTCTATCTGCACTGACATAATCACATATATCAATATCAACAATGAACCACATTTTCAAGAAAACTGATGAAAGCTTTCCTGAGGTAAGAGTCTGAAAACTACCAAGTCCCCAATCACTTCATGAACAAAATCCCAAAGCAATAACAAAACTTCAGAAAATATGTGACGGACAGACAGATGGATGATAGACTTTTGTATACAATAAGACATCCATCATGGACTGACAAAAAAAAATCATTTAAAACATCAAACAAAAATCTAGACACTATATAGCAATAAAGAAATTGTGATAAGTTCACACATTAACAAAATGAAATTGACTATGTTTTTACAAGATATGGGTATATTTCACCAGAATTTGTTTACCTCCAAGAAATCTCTCTCATCATAAATGCCCTCATCCTGAAAAAAACAATTCTTTTTGTCAAACATATTTTTTAAACTCACATTATGTACTCTTTAGCAGCTCAAAGAGCTTTGTAATGTAATGCTATATATTCTATAATTTATAGTTTTTAAATGCTGGCTAATCTCTCACTTTCCACCTAAGATTATGCATAATACAGTTGTCTATACTAGAACTATTTCTTGTGTACTGTATGTTTTGTTTGTTTGAATGATGTTTAATGCCACTTTCGGCAATTTTTAACTTGTATCAGGACGTCCCTTAGAAAACCCTGACCTGCAGCAGGAAAACTGTCAATTGATGTCAATTAAGATTGGAGTCGAATAAACCTGCCCACAGTGAGATTTGTACCCCCAACCTCAAGTGTTGACAGGCCACGTGATCAATGGTAGATGACTAACTACCTTAACCACTCTGCCAGCTGGTTGTCAAAAGATTATGTATCCATATTTAGCATTAGTTTATGTGATTATCGTATCACTGTCATTGAAAAACCTCAGCAATCACTGATGTATTTATATGTATTTAATCTATACTCAGGATGAAACCATGACACGAAACAACAAAATAGGATTTGTACAGTATTACATGTATACATTTATGAGAATGACATTTCCCTTTTTTCAAATACAATTTTTCTAAAGCATAAGAATAAAGTTTCTTGGTTGTAATTTTATTGATTTTTAAAAGAATAGGACAAAACATGGTAGTGCTTCATACAAAATGTGGCATGGCCAATTCTTTAACATACACATAAAACTACCAAATCTTTCATTCTATTCTTATAATTACATTCCATAAGCAAATAATTAAAATTAAAATAATTTCATGAAAATGGTGCACAATGCATTCGTTGTAGAATGAAGTTGTTTGTGCACTATGGTCTTTGTCAAGGCTCATGCCTTGATCGACCCATAAATCATCAGTTTTTTCATTCATTGGAAATATTTGTTACCAAGCAAAAGATTAATATAATTATATTTAAATACAATATAGCTGTCACCTAATTATGCAGATAACCTGTCTTCAATTAATTCTTGTCATGCCAACAAAAAAAAATTATTAAAGCAACTGCTCTCTATACATGTTAAAGGTAAGATATTATATACAAGCAGTAATGAGTTGCATATCAGTCAAACAAGTAAGAGAATCCTCTGCTTGAATGCTCCCTTCAAAGACTAAAAAGGAGTTGGACAGCTGAGGATTCTCTGACTAAGTTCAAACTAGTTCATGCATTAATACTTCACACCAGAAATGTTTGATATATTTTAGTGTTTATGTGCAATGACATTTTAAGATGCATGTCTAGTTCCTGTCTAATATATAATATCTAATATTTTTTTCTAAATGAGAAATGATGTATTTCATAGGTAAATTCTTTTATAAATTACCCTACTCCAAGCTCTCAGCCAGAGTTCTCTAGAAAGTTCTTCTGTACATTCGGGGTGTTGCAAATCGACTGCTGTCAAAAATCTCATTGCTGCCAGAGAAGTTTTCTCAAACATAACAACAGATGGATTCTATAATACATAATTGAACACCATATACTAGTATATCACAACTTATGGAATTATTTTTAATAAACGACAGTATTTTCTCACTAATGAGACAGTGTGGTACCTATTTTTAGCAGGTCGAGATATCCTTTTCTCACCCAAGGTACAGAAATACCTCGTAACTTCCTGTTGTTGAGATTTCTCCGTCTCACAAGGTAAGATAACTTATTGTGACGTCAATTAATAATGACCTCAAGTTACGTATACACAAATGGCTATATGAAGCATAATGAAGAAATGCCTAAATAATCTGGAACTCTGGTGAGGTAATGTGTCAATCACTCGTGGAAAGCCAATTCAAGAAATTCTCAAACAGCTGGGTAAAGATATTTGTTTGTCCTATCCCTTGGCAGAGCCTCGGGATGGATATATTTGCCGTTGGGTTTGAGATTTTCTTGTTTCGCCTTTCCACTTATGATAGATACTATTTGTTTCAACACGTGGCAGGTGAGATTAAAATTTTAATATATGTTTCCTGTATAAATAACACAATAGTATTAAATAATAAGACTGAGTTATGGCCAGTTCAATTCTATGACGTTTAAATTAAGCCGTTTTCTACTGTTCTGAACAGAAAGCAATATGAGGGTTATAATTCTTGGTCAACATGACAATGCTGAAAAATGTTAACTGTTGTGATTAACAACAATTAATTAAAATAAATCATTGAACTTCTGAAAATTACAAAACTGGAACTGCATAATTTAAAAAAATAAATTTTAGTGACTGTCCATCTTGGCTAACCAAGGGTTACGATCCGATACTCTTATCTTCAGAGGGGGGACCTGATCGTAACACTTGGCTAGCGAAGATGGTGACTGTCAAACTTGAACAATTTTGTATTTCTTTGTCTTTAGAATATAAAAGATTAAGAAACACTTCCTATCAAAATGAGGCATTATTTTCACCAATCTTCATATGAATCAAAATTTTTAACTTACTTTTGGGATATTCAGAGGAATCTGATAATACTTTGCTAATCGTCATATGTCGTACTTAAAGTTGTAAACACCTTTATTGGGAACCAATGCTGGTGATCTGTTTACTGAAAACAAATTAACTTTTTCATATACAAAACATGGGAACAATATCTGTACAACTACTAGTAAATATTAACAAGTGTGGACTGTGAGCTAATGCTCACTAGTGATACCCTCGCTCTAATAACTCAGTGTTAACATCTAAGTATTCGAGTAACAGGAAGTAAATGACCAAGGAGCATAAAACCTCTTTACACCATATGGTACTATATGATAAAGCTAAATATTTCCCATTGGGTTCAAGATTATACTGTGAACCATGCTGGCTAACGTCATGCACCTATGGCTGACATAAAATTCATGAAGGTTTATTTGAACAAGAAAAATGTTTTTTTAAAAATAAATATTTTTCCATTTACATGATTTAGAACCTTGCAGTAGTCGATAACTTGAAGGAAGATTATTGTCATGGAAACCAATTTTAAAAGTATCTGATACCAGTCTAAACTGATTTTCAAAGGGTGTAACAATTAACTGTGGTGTCAACCTGAATTGTGACAGAAAGTACCTACAGTTAAAACTTACATGATTCGCTGATTTATCCACCCAGAAATATTGGCTTGAACTTTAAATCCATTTGTTTCCATAGTAATCTATATCTACATAGTACCTATAATGATTAAATTGTAGGATTTACATGTAAGGTTTGATTAGATTTGAAAAAAAAAGTAAATTATATCAATGTTTTTTTTATAATTAATGCTAAAGCATACCGGTATTATACGAAATTGGACATTAAAGTAGCATTAAGAACATACATGTCATATTTCTCCAAGCCCAAAGTCTGAGACTGGACTTAATTTTGTGCAAGATTTGATGATATTGTGTGAGATTTATAGTCAACCCTGATTTTACTCGTTTTCATTCTTTCATTTGGTTTGTTGTTTTGTTGTTTCATCTTATTGTTTAATAATTGTTTTGGGTATGTCCTGTATTGAACATATGTTTGAACTCTCTTCTTGTGTGAAATTCTCAAGTCAAGTAATTAATTTAAGAAATATTTACTGATATACTGCTTTTACCACGTGTCAGCCCTTTATGCTGAATATTTTACCCTTATCCTATTTGTCATAAAGGGCCAGCCCATGGTAAAATCAGTATAAATTTTGTGCCTTCAATGAATTATTTTGAATCCAATGGGACATATACCAGTATATATATCTGCAAAGTAACATACGAGTTGCAAAACTTGTCAACCATTTAGGACATGATTGTAACGTTGTTAAAATATGTAAAAAAATCTCACCATAACATCACCATGAAGATCGTTGATTGTTTATTACATTGATTATGAGTATAAACTATTTTTTTCCACGGTTGTGGAGGCAAAACGTTTTAGGCATGTCATATTAACATTGGGCTTTATGTACCTTTGATCGTTATAAAAATTAAGAATAATGTTCCTTTTGCCATTTGTACATTTGAAATACACATATTTAGTCATATCTTAGCTTTACTGCTTTACATGTACTTAAGTCAATGTTCAAATTGACAATTAAATATAAAAAATATGCTATGATTTAGTTATTACACGAATGTCCTACTAGTTATTGATTCAGAATGAAGTATAAAAACTTTGTAAACATAAATAAGAAGAAAATTGTATGACTTGTGAAGTTTACTTGAGCTTTTGAAAAAGTATTTTTATTTTATGTTTTTATTTATTGAAAAATTTTTAAAACTTTTGCATTTCCTAATTTGCATGAATTATGATTAATTTAAGTGCAAGCATTAATAAATTATTAATAAATTGTGTCGATTTTCTACAAGTTTTACATATGTTTAACACATGAAGGGGTGCATTATATCCTAAAAACAAATGGGTGCTAGAGGTGTAGCAAATTACCATTTAACAATATACTCTAATATACTCTAATGTTGAGTATGACTATTTTAAGCTATTTAAGTCTAGCATAGATGTCACACATGCCAACCCCTGTATAGACACAGAGCTTTATGGGGAGTCTGGATGGGTTTGCCCCCAACCACACATTCCAACTTATCTGTTCAGTGAGGCCAAAACAGTACATTGATGACAAAATATAGGTTGGCAAATAGCAATTTTGGTATGAAACCATTTCATTCTCCTTCTATATTGTGGAAATCCGGGTCCATTTACCCTAAAACATGTTCACCCTATTACCTGTGTCTGTTGGCCTTATTTTTGGTATATGTATTTTATATAAGATACTAGTATTTTATATAATAATGATTAAATCATTAAATACAAAAGATATTTTTTCTCAACAGGCTTACACTGAATGCAGATTATTATATTAATTATTACACTAAAACTAATTGCTTTTATAAATTTCTCTGTCCAAGTTAATTATTTAAAAAAAAAATCCATGTTCTTAAATTAGTTAGGCCTATTACACTAAAATTATTGCTTTTCATTAATTTCTCCGTCCAAGCTGATTATTTTTAATTATTTTTAATCATTAAAATCATTTTATTAACTATCAAAGAAACAAATTGTTAAGTGATTTTATAATTACATTAATATTAATTAGTTGAACCCATTTACTCCAATTTTCATCATGAAACATAACTTCATATATACCAATTGTAATACATGTGTTTAATAAAGACGGTAGGGCGAATGGACCCACTACCCAGGCGAATGGACCCAATACCTACAATATTGTCGCCCCTATTAAGGAACGCGATGAAAAATTACCTCAAATCAAATTAGATAGACCCTAAAATCTGTAGTCTACCACGTAAATCAGTACAGGGACAGTCTATACTAGTATATCATGTCCCTGATCAGTAGGGTCGGCATGCATGGCATACATGTATAGATATCATCTGTCACAAACAAGTGGCGATTCGAGCACACCTTGAAAATAAAATCTATTCTGTAATATCAGGTATTACTTGATGTATATTTGAAAGTATTCCAATTGTTTCAAATGCTTATAAATATGTTAATCACTTCGAAAGCAATCCATCCGTAAGGCGAAACAACATCGTAAAACAGTTCAATGGTTTTCTTCGTGGGCGCAGACATCTTTGTTTTTGGTTGAAGTATACACGTAAAAATGCATACTTATATAATTTTGCTCAGGTTGCAAGTTATTTTATAATCGATTTTTTATATATGAACCGTAGTTTTACTACTATTCGGAATATTCTCAAAATATTTCTTCATAACAGAAATTGAAGTTGCTTTTGATATTTTGACATAATAAGTTACTGAGTATTTTCTGATATCAAGAAATATATTTTCCTTCCTGTTTGATAGTGAACTTTGACTTTAGTACAAATCGCCTACTCTATCGCAATGTTTTCAAAAGAAGTCTTTATCGTGCAAGCAGCGTGGCACTCTCCAAACACGTTACCTTCCATATACTGACAGTAGTTTAAAACACAAATCTTAATTTTAAATAAAAATCTTTCTTGAGAATTTCGAATTAATCTATGAATATTGAGAAATGTTTGTCACATTTTTCTTATGATATTTTAAATAATATACAGTATTTTTGTACATTAAATATGTTTATCTTTTATCTTTTATAGGTATACAAATCAAACCCGGGACTAGATATAGCTTTTATGATAAATATTTTTTTAAAATATAGAAATATATAGAAATTATTGATTTATATTTATAAATTTCATAATAAATCAGGACGCATTAAAAATATATATATATAAACCAACTCTGGCTTTCCGTATTAAAGGGAACACAACACAACACCCACTCTCCCGCGAACACCCACGCTTTTCCTATCCATCACTTACGGTATACTTTATTGTGAGATATATATATTTCTATTTCTTCGCATCACAGTACACTTTAGGATATATTAGATAGGCATATATAGCGGTGCATTTTATTTTTCATATTTTTTGGAGGCGGTTCATAGTGTTGTTTTTGGTAACGGAAAGAGGTTAAAGAAGGTCGCCATATTGTTGCGAGTCTGTCTGTCCGTCCCTATCTCCACGCAAAGGATTCTGGGTATCCTACGTCAACCACAATCACCTCTGTCATACCATTGGTTGACATTGTGAGAGATATCTCTCATGGCAGATATGCTTCGCATACACAACGCGGTAATTGCAATGTTAAACTGTATCAAATGTGTATAGATAGACTATATAAAAATAAAAAAGAGCTCGGGTATTATTTTACAAACATCATTCTTTGTTTACAAACGTTACAAGCAGACGAGAAATGTAGTCCCGCAGTAAATGGAGAATGACGTACGGCAGAGGTTATATCTGGGAACCAGTTATGTTGTGCGTCCGTCCGTACATAACAAATCGTGTCCGGGTAGACTTTTTGATATTTGGCATGTGGATAGATTATAATTCTAAAAGACGTGCTGTAAAGGTTTTTAGACCACAACTATGGTAAAAAGAAATGATTTATCTATGAGCAACACGCGCTGAGAAGGGCGTGTTTTAAATGGCTGTTCCAATTACAAAACTGTAACTCCCACCGGAAAGCTATTGCATATGACGTATAAATCTTATAAATAGCGACACCCGCTATAATTATCCGTTGCAATATATTGTGTGTTACATTGACGGAACAGCCAGTTTATGGCGGAAATGATGTTTTCTATAGGTACGAAAATATTATAAATGTACTCTAATTGTCTTATTAGAAAAGAAATAATTCACGGAGGCTGTGGTTTATCATTGTTTTACCACGGGGTGACCATTTATGTCGTGTTATTTTATCCAGATCGATAACACGACGTAAATGGTCACCCCGTGGTAAAACAATGATAAACCACAGCCTCCGTAAATTATTTCTTAACTAATCTATGTCCCGCATGCCATGGATGTTGACCTTTAACTTTGAACTTTGAACCCAAAGGTCACATGCTTTTTGAGTGACTACTTCATGTCTGCGATATAACTGTGTTGTCTTTTGAGGTAGGTCATTGATTGCTTTTTGCTTGTTTGAATGGTGTTAAATGCCACTTTCAGCAATCTTTTAGCTGCATTCATGGCGTCCAGTTTTTATTGGCGGAGGAAGGAGAATACCCGGAGAAACCCCGACCTTCGTTTAGATAGGCTATTGATATTTGGAATGTAGGTAGAAAGTATTTGGAACCATGGTTTTGGAACTTGACCTTAAGTCCGATCACATTTTTGCATACTGAATGACAAATAAGTGTCCAGGATTAAAACTTTTGTCTTCTGAGGCGGGCGTTCGAAATTTGGGCATTATTGCCTGGGCTATAAGTTGTTTTTCTTTTTTTTTGAGGTCAAATTCCAAATTTACTGCGGGTCCTAGAAAGATGATCTCGCAGATATTATTTAATTTCTTTAAACCATTAGCGGTTTTTATATACTACTGTTCAGATTAATCATGGGAAAAGGAGATTACGGAAGCCGGGAAACGTTTGACGGATTTTTTTTAGCGTATAAGCGGCAAAAAGGAAGTAATGGTCCAACAGGTCTTCAAATAGTTTACATCGTGTAATCCATTAGTATTAATCACCTTATGAAATATCCAACCTTTCCGACTGACGAAAGCCGAGAAGCGTTTGACGGAATTTTTTGTTACTTACAAAAAGTAGAGGGAAGACAGTGAAGATTGCGTATAACTTACGACCTATTAGTAAAAATAGTCATACCAAACATCAAACCATTCGAATTTACATAAGCCGAGAATTGTAAGACTAAAATCATTACAAAGCACATCGGCTAACAGGAAATAAGTGTCCTAGATGTCTGAAAACAAACTATAACGTACTATTCATTTGCACAAATTACCATATCAGTCATAAAAAAATTCTGATTAACGAAATCCAAAAAGAATAACAAAATTTTTTTGGTACCTGTATATACAGAGCAACGAACATTATTGAATCTGAATGACGCCTTCGTGCGACGGGACATAAAAATAGAAACAATATTCTATGACATCGGTAAAAGCTTGGAGTTTTGTTTTGTTTTGCTTTGTTTGATTGCCTATTTATATTATTTTTATTAATGTATTTATTTCTTATAAAATAACAATGAACGAAAGCGGGTGCTTACACCATAAATTTAAATGCTTTTTAATAAAACGATTGAGATTTGTGTTAATTGTTCCCAGATTCGTAATTCTTTTTTGTATAGCTTTATGTGTCTACATTGTAATACGGGATGCAAATTATGTAGTACTTCGGTCAATTACGATTAATCATGCGGTCTGTTCGAATGATATTATACTGTCATTTTCCTTTTGAGTTTTTATTTAAAAGATAACTCTGGAATTCTAAAAAAACTTGCAAACCGATAATGTTTCAAATAGTTAGACATAGAAAGTCAAAGTGTTGCACTTTAATATGACGTGTTCATTCTTGCATGAGATAACTTCTAATTTATACTCAAATTCACTATTTACATTTTTGCTCTTTGTCTTTATTTTACATTGTTAGCAGCCCAAGTTTGATCTTAATTCATACCTTATACTTGGAAGTTTACATAAATGTATTGGTCTGCCTAGTAGATGTTTATGTTCGTATTGTTCCGTTCGTATAGTATTTAATGTCGGCATAAAATGACATCTCGGTATTTGTAAAATTTCATCGCTAGGTATGTTGTTATTTGTTGATTGCTTCAAACTCACAGGTAGCGGTAAAGCAATATCGACATTTAACAAAGATTTCCGGTAAATCCGTTTCTAGAATTGTCTTAATTAGAGCGTTTATTCTATGTTTAATGCCTCACTATGGTTTTAAGACGAATTAAAGCGCTGCTCCGTTGCTTAATACTTTTTTCCATATGTATTGGTTTTGTGTCAAGAATTTATACACCAAGGTCCTATTGTAGTAACAATTTAAGTATAAAATTAACTACTTAAGAAATTAGTGTCAATGATATTTCATTCATCGTATCATTATAAAAACATAAGCTATTTTTCGTATCATTTTTGCCGTAAATATGTGAACAAAACTGATTCAAATTCCCCATAAGTGTAATGAAAAGAATGTTTTGGCATAAAAAAGTTAGATTAATGTTCTATTAAACAAAAACTCTTGATGTAGAAATATATTATGCACAAGCTTAAATTTTTCATATATTTGTTCAAATTTGTTATCTTTAGTTAGTACATTTGTAACAGATTTTTAGATTTAAAATAAAAAAAATATTAGTTAAAACAATTGAATATGTTAATTGACGAAATTATGCTTAATCCTTCTGTTTTACTAAACTGTATTTACTATAGTGAGTTTTTAAAGTTGCAATTCGAAAAAAGTCACCTGTATACTTATATATATAGGTCCTTGCTTGTTTAGATATTTTTTCATCGTGTCGTACTACTTTTCACCAAAATGATGAAAGTCGGTGTGAATGGGTGTGGTTGGTAGGAAATGAAGTTGATTTCTGATCTCAAAAGAAATTTGTTTCATCCAAAATGTCGGAATCGAGAAAGTGACGCTAACCACTAAAATTGGCTGTTTCACCAATTAGGCACTGGCTATGACATCATTTAAGGTAGCTGTGGCAATAATTAAGCATTAGATATTAAATTAGACTCTTTCTATAAATGTACACTTGCGTGACATTATAACGAATTTTTATAATAATTTCACTATTAGAATTTACTATTCTCAAACCCTCGAAAATAAGCTATAAGATTATAAACCGTTATTTATAATGTAGATGGATCAAATGGCAAAAGTGTGCTCACTGGAAAGTGTTTTTTTTCTGCTTTCCACATCAGTAGTAAAAATAACTTCACGAGCAACATTATATTGTATTTAAAAGAAACTTTAACGTACTCATTGGAAGGTTCAGTTGAGGTCAAGTTCAGGTTACAGTTAGCTGTTTGATAAGTACTCATCATAAGCTTTTACTGGATCAAGTTTGATGAACCTATGGCTTAAGCTTGCAAAAAAATGTCATTTGTTATCGTCACCGCCGGAAACCCATATGTGTCTGGACAAAAATAACGTCATGACATATTTAAAGAAAATCCCTCTAAAGTCTGGGGATAATGACTTGAATCATAAGTGCATCCGGACTCGAACATAAAGAACTTTAAACACAATGATGGAGAAGGTAACATTGTGAACCTTTTGTCCAGAAAAGATTTTATCAGAAGAATAACTGAAAGGAAAAGGTATCTTGAAACCCTTATTTGTTTTTCATAAATCATGTGAATTTTGAAATGGAAAATGAATGTATTTACGAGAGATGGGAAACACAATATCAAGTCCAGGTCTGCCTTGTAGTAGACTAACAGCTACGGACGCTAGCTTTTTAGAGTGCTAGCACACTAAAATAACAGACCTTGGGGTATATTTTTTACTTTTTAGGTATTTTAAATAATACAAATAATTTGTTATAGATCCATGCCTCGTCTCCTAAGGTATGATTAAAAGGAAAAACTAGAACAAAGACCCCTTTTCAGTGGGTACTTAAATAAAGTTTGTGGGTTATGACTGAAATGAATGAATTCTTTAATAAAAGGTTTCCAGATATGATCTTTTTTCTATAGGATGACTTATAATGTAGGAAAGTAAGATGACAATAACGAATAACAAAATCGCCCCTTTTTTATTTAAAAGATTTTGTAGAGGGAATGAATCAATGGTTGAAAGACCCGTTTTCTCTTCCTTCGTCCAAGTATAAATATTTTATTACAATTTGAGAATATATTCCAAATTCAAAATTTTAAGTTCCTCGTTCATCATTCGTAGTTCCTAGTTCAACATTCGTAGTTTCTGGTTCAATATTCCAATTTTTAGTCCCTCGTTCAGTTCCTAGTTTAAATTTCGATTTTTCAGTTCCAAGTTCAACATACGTAGTTTCTGCGCCCCAAACCTACCCCCAGATACGACAATGACAACATTTCCCCAATTAAATTTATTGTTGGTTAACTTACTTTTAATCGTATCATTGAGCTGGTTTATTCGGTATCCTTCTTAAAATCACATTAATATTGATAATGCAGTAGGTTAAAGATACACTTTTGAGACAAAACGACAGCTAAATGAATATTCTATATACTAAAAGGTAGAGTTAAATAATATTGTGTTATAAACGGTGATTTTATCATTTTAATGTTCGACCTCTGCATTTGTCTGCTTATTTCATTAGATTAGATAGACAAAAATAAAAGAAGGAGATTAAAGAACTGAATATATAGATTCTCAAATCTATCTTCATCGTCTTTTAATATATTTACTCACTGTATTAAATTTAAAACATAAAAAATGGAAAAACGTACCTGCGCCTTCATCATTTTGAACTTGTTTAGATCCTTTTTCATCGTTTCATACTACTTTTCACTAAAATGATATAAGTCTGTTGATCGATGTGATCAACATAATTCAAAGTGCAATAGATTCAATCAGACAGAGAACGAAAATAGAAAAATATATAAAGAAATAAATGATGTTTACTTTAACTATCGTTTGAAAGAAAAGGATTTTTTTGTTTGTTTGAATGGTGTTATAACGCCACATTCGGCAATTTTTCAGCTATATCATGGCCTCCAGTTTTTATTGTGGGAGGAAGCCGAAGTAGCCGGAGAAAACCCTTGACCTGCGGCTGGAAAACTGGCAATTCTTGTCAATTAAGATTGGAGTCGAGTACACCCTGCCCGCAATGAGAATCGAACCCGAAATCTCAGTGTTGAGAGACCACGTGATCATTAGTAGACGAACTACCTTAACAACTCTGCCACCGAGGTCCCGAAAAACAATAAAATGAGTATAAAGTAAAGATAAATCGTATCTGGTAAATGAACAATTTTTGAATGAATGAGGTAGGAGTGACGTCATGTCAGACCGCATTACGCATAAAAATTGTACAAAAGAAGTAGTGCACAGATTCTTATAGTAAAAACGGCACTATTACAAAGCAAAATTACCTCAAATATGTCAAAAAACGAAAACAAATAAAAAAGATGTATTTAAATTGAGAAATTACCGATAAAAAAAATATTAGTATTTTCTTTCGCTCGACAAGGATTATCAGGTCCATATCAGATTCGCTGTACGAGCTCATCTGATATAGACCTGATAATCCTTGTCTCGCGGAAAAAAAAAATAATTATAGATTATTTACGTTTTTTGACACGAAATGCATTTTTCTCGTCGTATCTCATCGAAGGGTGACAGCCCTGAGATGAGATGGCGAGAAAGTGCATCGTGTTTCAAAAAACGTAAAAAATCTGTTTATCGCTGTTTTGTTACATTGTGACGTCACAGTGTTTACTTTACGACGTCTTGACAGCGAGCTGACATGGGCCCATCTCACGCTAGTAAAGTGAGATTGAATAATATCGCACATAAAGATCAAAGGAAAATACTGCAAAATAGCGATAATTAATATGTATCTGTAGCGTGTCATGGACACGTAAATAGTTTGGGTCAATAAAATAATTATTAAAAGCTGCGTTTTTGAGTTGTTTCTAGCAAAAACGGGCTTATAAGTATACATTCGTTGCGTGTTAAAGACGTTTTGTCTTGTTTATATTAAATGTTGACGTATTTTTGTTATTGTTTTAAAACTACTTACCGCGTATGGTCCAGCTTACGCTCCTTTTGTAGATCACAAAATGTGTAAATTGAATTCATCACTTTATTTTCCACAGTTCTTTAGCGTTTTGAAATGCGGCGGATTTTTCATTGTGATAGAGCAATTTTCTATAGTAAAGTTTGACCTATAATTACAACGGAAGTGCACATTTGGAAGAGTCCGTTGTCGTCTGTTCGAAATCTTTCGGGTAATATCGGCTGCAGTTAAGGCGGGAAAATCCTTGCGGTTTGTCCGAATACCACTGAACTTTACGAAAGCAGACGATTTTGTTGAAAACAACGTGAGGTCCCTGTAGAAACACAAATGGCTGACTTCCTATGTAAAATTCCCGTAGCAAATGTCAAGGATGATTTGGAACTTGTCAACACAAAGGCATAAAATATGGACGTGTTATCGTGTAGAAATGTTTTAAATTCGATTTTAACACTATAAAGGTACAATATGTAATAATAAAAAAATCCAAGCAAAACACTGAGCGCAGCGGGGTGTAACATTAAGTATAAATGGTTTGCCAATGGTAAGTATATTTATGCTGCTCACAATTGTCGCCTTCGTTTGTTTTGGTGTTTGACTGTTGTTTAACGCCATGTTCATCAATTTTTCAGCTATATCATTGCGTCTATTTTTTATTGGATAGGAAGCCGAAGTAGCCGGAGAAAACCCAACCTTTGGAAGGAAAACTGACAATCCTTGTCAATTAAGGTTGGAGTCGAGCGCACACTGCCCGCAGTGAAGCTTGAACCCGCAATCTCTGTGTTGGCAGACCATGTGATCAATAGTAGACAAAATACCTTAACCAACTAGGCCACCGAGTCCCCCTTTAGCCGTCGTTGATATATATATTGAGGTGTATAGTTTTTAGATTCGATCTTTGGCTTCTGTCTATTTCATGGCAAAGAAACGTTTCTGCAAAACGTCAAAATAAAAGCTGGGAAGTGTTTCGACCTTGTAACGAATAACAAACATTTAAATTACTGCTATTATTGAGATTTGTTCGTAGAATGATTGTTGTTTAACGGGGAAATGTATTTACTAATGACCATTCATTGACCAGTAACATTATTGTGTATTTTGTAACACACCATGACCTAATTTTCCAATTAAAACTGTAATATGATTTTTATTGGTAATAATAAAACTTTTAACACAGCTATTTTGTACGCCGTGCAATGTAGAAAAACATACCGCACTAAAACGTTTGGTACGTTATGAATGGGTCATGAACTAAATTTATGCTAATATCCTTCCAATATAATGGCCACAACGCAACCTTATTAAAATTGAGGCAAATGCGATGAAAGTTTGAAGTAAATAACACCGGGAGTTGTTAATAAACGTTAATAGTTTAACGTTTAGCGATGTAAAACACAGGTAAATAAAAATTATCCAGCCTTGAAACAGTATAACTAGTAGAACTTACAGTATAGGTTTCTACTCCAGCGTACACCACTTAGATCTAAATTTTGTTTATGTAAGCATGTGTTACTGAAATAAAGTGCGCTCTTTTTAGTTCTACGCGTAAATTTCATCATTGTTGCATATATGTATCCCTAATTGTTCAGTAGCTTGACAGTTGAATACTTCTCCTAGTGAAAGGTCGAACAACGTTTTGCACGATTGATAATAATCGATTGTTGAAACCAGTTATTCCTAGTTATATCCTTATGAATATCAGCATCATGGACCAGATTTATAGTATTCTAGCTACAAGTATAAAGCGACAGGTTGCGAGGCGAACATAACTGCAGATGATTCATTTGAGAATCTTCAAGGTAAAACACGCTAAAATTCATTTAGAACTTAACATATAATACAGTGTTTAAGTGCACCAATTGATTGAACTAAGTAATGTATATCAAAATTTAGAAAACCATACTTCTTATTTTTTAGATGTGCTGGGGCATACGATGTACGTCAGTAAATAAAAAGTTTGTGTAATGACTTACTAATGATGTGACTGCAGACTGTGACTTCTGTAAATGGCATAAGCCCATTCTTCTATATATGTAATTATCGCCTGTATGTTTTTTGCCTGTCACTAAAATGCCACACACAAACAATCATGGATTTTACGTCTGTAACTGTTTGCTTCCCAAACCGGAGAATGATTGAGACAACCATGTAGTCTGCCGATGAGATTGCTCTAATCACTTTAAGGAACGTAATATACAGTGTATGCCAATCAAATACCGAAAAGTTGTAAGGGTATCTGACTGTATCTGCCTGTGGCATTAGATAATTAAAAGTGGTATTTCTGGTTGAACAGATATTACACATATTTGTCATACATTATACATTTTCCCTTCAAGCAGTTAAATGTCCCATATTCGCTTTACTCCACTGAAAGCACTAAATTTATGTATGTTCATAATAAGTAACTAATGTCATAATGAACTCTAAATTACATATAAACACCTATTATTGTCATATTAGTGCAACGTAGCAGGTACAGCCACGAGAAAACATTTCCTTCTTAAATTAACTTTCGAATTATTAAATAGTCTTTAAGTTAATACGGATTCACAAATTCGGGCATCTATTCGGAGAAAATTTATTGGTATATTCATGTTAAAAAATGCTCTTCTTAGAAATATTTCTAGCAACGAACTGTTCTGTGATAACGGATCGATAAACGTAATAACTTCAACTCGCAGGCACTTGGGGTCAGGATAATTTTTTTTATGGAATAAAAAGCCAGTAAATGAGTTTACAGTGTGTAGTCACTCGTTTGGTAACGAGTCTGACATATCTCATTGTGAAGTATTGACCTCAGAAAAATAATAAATTTTTCTTTACTATATAAGAACAAGGCATGAATCTTATCCAAGTTCTAAAAATAGCTCAAGTTTTGTTTACTGGAATCCCCACGTTCGCTTGGATAGAAGAAAACACAAAATTTTAATGAATTACGATGTAACATAGTGAAGTTAAGTGGAAGTTATCAAGAGAATATTAAACGGACAGCTCATTCCTGACTGGACACTTAGAATAGTGTGTTTTTTAAATAAAATTGGGGATTTTCCGATGACGTACAAAGTTGAACACTACATAATAGAAAGGTTTCGTATGTCTTAAGCTTGCTTTAAAATAACAGAACATATGACAAAACATGCAATCACGTACAATTTGAAATATGTTAATGGTAACTTAAATAGCTAAATATATCCCCAAACTGTACTTTCTCGTTTTAATTGCAAAGTTAGTAGGAAAACCTGTTTTGATTTTCAGTAATAATATTGTAATAGCCAGTTCTGCCTACCTCTTTGAAAGATGCAAACCATTATTAAATGCCTCGTTTTTGTCCTTCCTGTTTTCTGTTTTGTTACATATTTGTTGATAATTTGTTGTTTCGTCTTTAAGTGATTAATTGAATTTTTAAATTTTGTAATAGATAATATTTTTATTATATACAGTTAGTCTGCAAACGGTACTTCTGTTTATTTTATTACTTGATTCCCTTAGTGGCCTGTTGGTGTAGATAGTTAGCATCGTGTAACTACATATCAGTGAGATGGTATCCGTCTCTGTGGGTACCGCTGACCTTGTCAAATGTCATCAGCTGTGGTATGTAACACATTACGTTGAACTTATCTATCCACATGCCAAATATCCAAACCCTAACTCAAACGAGAAAAAAATTATAGCCCGAACACAATTAGTTTTAGACGGACTGGCAGATGCACGGACGTACCGACTGATCACAACAGGTGGTCCGGCACTTAGTGGCGTTCCCTTATGATCACTGATGTGTTGACATTGGGGTTACCAGTTTTGGTGGCAATTTGAGCTAGGTGTGCTACATTTCATAATTTACAAGGATTGCCAGTTTCCTGCTGAGGGTTCCCATCGGGTACTCTGGTTTCTTTTCTTAAAAACGTACATGCCATGATATAAGTGAAATACTGCTGAAAGGGGTGTAAAATTATATTCAAGCAAGCAAATTTCATAACTTGTCCAAATAAGCTACATGTCTCAACATTTTGCAGAACATTCTGCAATATCCATTAAATGATACCCTTAAAATGTAATATATGCCATGTTTATTTCAAATTGACCCAGTGGTTCAGATAACATTTAAAAAATTGTTGAATAAACAATGATCGGTGCAATCTTATCAGTTTCTTTGTTTTTTTATGCAGGAGAATAATTTAAGTAACAAGAAAAACATTTAAAATTAATATATTTTTGGTACATAATGGTTTATTGTAAAACAGGCACCAAGTATAGACAATACGTTTTTAAATGTGCAATATTTCTTAAGCAGCATAGCTTTGTTTCGGTTTAGTTTGGTGTTACTAGGTTATGTTCAAATGTACCTTTGTTTTGGTGCTATAAGTAAGGTTGTTGTTATGATTGCAACTTGTCCTTTGTTTGTTATTTAGTGTAATGGTTATTTACATTATCTAACCGTTTTGGGGTTGTTTTGTTTTTGTTTCTTGTTGGTTTACAGTAGCTAGATGAGTAAGTAAAGTTCAACAATATCTTAATGGTCATTCTGACATGCTAGATGTAATGGTGTCTATCCCTTATTATTCGCCTTATCTAACTGTGCTTGATGAGTCAGTAAATGTTCAACAACATATTTATGGCCATTCTGACATGATAGAGTTAGTGGTGTCCATCCATCATTATCTGCCTTATTTATTTCTGCTTGATGAGAAATTAAAAGTTCAACAACATCTTTATGGCCAGTCTGACATGCTAGTTGTAGTGGGGTCCGTCCATCTTGTCTTAAATAGTTTACATTAGCTTTGCGTGTCAGTAACAATTCAGCTATATCTTTATACCCTTTACTACACGAAAGATGTAGTGGTGTCCAATCATCATTATCTGCCTTATCTACCTCCGCTTGATAAGTCAGTAAAAGTTCAACAACATCTTTATGGCCTTTCTGACATGCTAGGTTTAGTGGTGTCTATCCCTCATCATCTGCCCTATTTATATTTGCTTGATGAGTCAGTAAAAGTTCAACAACATCTTTATGTCCAGTCTGACATGCTAGTTGTAGTGGGGTCCGTCCATCTTTAATAGTTTACATTACCATTGAGTGACAGTAACAATTCATCTATATCTTTATTACCTTTACTACAGGAAAACTGTAGTTTTGAAATCATCATTATCTGCCTTATCTACCTCTGCTTGAGGAGTCAGTAAAAGTTCAACAACATCTTTATGGCCATTCTGACATGATGGTTTTAGTGGTGTCCATCCCTCATCATCTGCCCTATTTATATCTGCTTGATGAGTCAGTAAAATTTCAACAACATCTTTATGGCGATCCTGACATGCTAGTTTTAGTGGCTTGTTTCCTTTTTTGTTTTGTTTGATCACATTAGCTTTATGTGTCAGTAATAATTCAGCTATATCTTTATAACCTTCACTACAAGAAAGATGTAGCGGTGTAAATCCATCATTATCTGCCTTATCTACCTCTGCTTGATGAGTCAGTAAAAGTTCAACAACATATTTATTGCCATTCTGACATGCTAGTTTTAGTGATGTCCATCTATTTTTATCTGCCTTATCTACCTCTGCTTGATGAGTCAGTAAAAGTTCAACAACATCTTTATGGCCATCGTGACATGCTAGATGTAGTGGTGTCCATCCATGATTATCTGCCTTATATACCTCTGCTTGATGAGTCAGTAAAAGTTCAACAACATCTTTTATTAGATTAATTAGATGTGTCGAAAAAACAAAATGTGTTTCTATTAAACATATATAATGTAACAAAGTGGGCTAGTTATTAAGCATTTAAAATGTACCTTGAAAGGATGTTGACTTGCACTTTTTTATACAGCAATTGAAATGCATTTCTTCATTTTATTACAAATGGACAGTGTTGACAGTGTGCACCAGCAGTGAAAATTTGTGGTTACATCTATAAATATAATTTTATTTTATTGTAATATATAATATAATGAAAAAGTATGTAATTTTTACACTGTACGATTATCAAAACTAAATTCATAACTACAGTACATGTATAAAACATAAGATTATATAAGTTTATTTATTAAAGATACTACGGATTCTACTTACATAAAATAATTAGCAGATCGTCATGCAATGACACAGTGCACACACGGGTGGGGGGGGGGTAAATTGGTATATATTGAGTAATACGGATGTGCGGCCCGAATAGGTCACTTTTTTACCTCTCCAAAATATATGAATAGGTAGCTTTTTTCATTGAAAAATATGTCATTGGGTACTTGTAAATTATATAAAAACATCAATGCCTCAATTCTCATCTTAAGCATGCTAAGCCTATGTAAAGCACAGTTATTGTACAAACAAAGTGTTCCATTAACATCACTTGATCATTTTGGTAGTGAATGGACTATTTTGCCAACGGGATGCGCTGCAACAAAATATATGAATAGGTCTGATTTAATCATTCAATATATGATTAGATCCCGTTTTATAACGTCCGAAATATATGAATAGGGTGAGTTTTCAAATCTCCGTCCGCAGACCTGTACCTAAAGTATCCTTAGTTCCCCCCCCCCCCGTGAGTGCACATGGCTTCGTCTTTGTTTGAACGTGTGTCGGAATCGACATTATTAACAACACCCAACCAGCATCTCAATTTTCTTATCTCACATGAGTGCCAGGCCTCGGCGCCTATTTTTAAAGACAGTGAAAAAAGTCTACGCCATTTTGTTCTTGTGAACTTCATAGTTCGAACAATAATTATGGCTAGTGTAGTAATTGATATATCAGACGATGAAATTCTTGAGGATTCAGCACTGTCAGTAGGTTTACTGATAAACAAGAATGTCAAGATTTAAGATTGACCGCTGACGCACATCGACTGCCACATTGGTTTTTTTATACTCAGCCAGGTGTTGACTCCGACGATGTAAGTACTTCATAAGGTATATATATCCATGAACATCTAGATCTGTTTTATCTTTGAGTTTGTCCACGGCTTTCAAGCATGGCATGGAAAATCGAAAATCACACCCCACAGAACACATTTCCGCCATATTGCAAATTGAAAGGGGAGATAATCATGCACAAGATTTATTGTCTAAATATACATGTAGTTCACATTATTTAAATGTGAACTTATATTTCATGTAACAGTATTATGTTTTTAACAAGCTATACTGCAAAAATTATTAAAATTTAAGTAATGTACTTAGAATTATACATGCCTGTGTGTTTGTGTGTGGTTTTTTTTTGGGGGGGGGTGGATGGAGGATGGATGAAGGTGTTGGTTTGAATAATAATGGCTGTTATATGCAATATCTGTCATTTTCTAACAATGTTCAGATTGTAAAAAGAAATTACTGAAATTAAAAAGGATTTAGAGTACTTGCAAATGAATTTGTTTTTTTTCAGATGCTATTAACAGATACATCATGATGTACTGCCTGACAAAGAAGCAGGAAAACACTGCTATCCATAACGACAAGCTAGACGTCTAGAAAAAGAAGAAAGCATCACTATAGCAGGAAAAAGAAGTATGTTACAATAATACTGTTTTCAGTCTTGAATAATAAATAGGAGATGAGAATAAACATACTGACAGCGAATCCATCAAAACAGACAAGGTCAAATTTAATACAACCTTTGATGAGGAAATGCTTATTCATTTAATATGGAGTGTTTAAAATAACGAATTCGAAACAGTAGAAAGCCATGTGGAAAGTGGGGCAAGATCTGTACTGTTAACGTGTTTTGGGCATTTTACACGTCTGTTAACTGTTTTTTTTAAATACAGCAACTGTTAACTGTTTTTCAACCATTAGCTGCTGTTTTTTTTTAAATTTATATTGTTAACTGTTATAATGAAAAACCCTGCTTGCTGTTTAATAATAGTCAGAACAATGTTAACAGTTTTCTCTCGTATCTGTTAATTCATTTTAATCACCACATATTTCAATGTAATTAAGTCTCCCTATGGGATATATATAAGATCACACAAAAGTTTCTATGGAAACACTGATTAATTAATGCATTTTGTCACTGTATCGCCCTTCAATGAGATTCTGCTGTTATGTTTTTTTCGATTTATAAAGTCACTGTTTTTTGTTTTCTCATGTTTATTGCTGTTATCTATTAGTGTTAGCATTATTTTAAATTTACTGTTATCTTTTTTTGGGAAAAATATAAAAATTGTTACCCTGTTAATTGACCCCCTCCTACCCCCTCCCAAATGTTCAGTTTAATTGATGTTTTATTCAAAATGTCAACATTTATTATTATTACATAATGTGCCGCGTATCATTTTACTTATTTCTAGATCTGTACCACACACACACATACACTGTATATATATATATATATTCAAAAAGCCAAGCGGATCATAGCTGCACTAGACAATATGAAGATCAGTGATATCAAGAAGAAAATATCTGTCTAAATGGCGTATATATGTCCTCATATGAGGAATGTCAAGATGGATTTATTACATACTAGAAATCTTCGAAGTTGGATAAATTTGAAGAATGAAAGATGAAATTAGACTGTAAATTTATTGACATTTGTTAAACCAAAAACAGAAAGGACACAAAAAGAGCCACCAGAAATGAAGTAAAACACCTTCGTCTTGGATTGTAAAATAGATTGAAAATGTACATGATTGACATAATGAGCATTTATTCAATAAATCTTTAAATTGTTTAATTCTCTTTATTTAATATTTATCCACTTGAATATGAGAAAATTGTAACAACTTCGGGATTAACTGCCATTAAACAAGCCTGTCAGATCAGTGATAATAGGCAATTGATTTGGCTAGTACACTTTAACTCTACTTTCTAAATTATGTGCCATCTTGAATTACTTAAGTTAGTGGTCATTCTCTTGATACAAATTCAAGTCCAATATTTAGCACAGTGTCAGCAATATTTCTAGCGTAAACTTGCCCAACCTTTTCATTGGACTAGACATGTTGTTTTTATCACAAGACTGTTATTGTTGATAAATGTAAGTGAGCAATGATGCTCACTATTTTACCAAATTAGAGTTTAAGGTGGACATTTGTGGAATGCTGACTGTGGGTAGGTTGAAAAAAAACAAATCCACGTGAGTCTATCTGTGCAGCTTTGTTTCATCATATCATTTGTCCCCTAACCTAAATGTCCATTTTGTAATGTTATCCATGCACAATATGTACTTTCAGAACCTTTTGACCGTATTTTTAGATTATAATAAGTTAGAACTTTTGTGCACTTTTTTGTAATTTCGTCAATGCAAAAGGAGACCTTTTGGATTTTTAATTTGGTTAAAATACCATATGACCTCGGTCTTTTGGTTTTGAAAATAGCATCTGTGTCCTACCTTTCATCACCTTTTTTGTGGATATATGATCTTTTTATTATCTTTTGTCTACAACAGATTATATTATGGAAAAATGTCATATTTTGTTGTTCACCTTTTGAACATATTTTAGATTTGCAAAGATAAACTTTGCAACACCTTTGGTCGAATCAAAAGTGGGTCATTTCGACTGACTTTTGAAGTCAAAAAGGAATACAGAAAGGTGATCTTTTAGATCGTTTGTATTTTTTAAAAATGTGTTCAAAAGACAACAAAATGTATTCAAAATTGGGACTTTTGGATACCTTTTGACTATCTTAAAAGTTATTGTTTCATGCAGTGTAAAAGTTCAACAACGTCTTTATGGCCATTCTGACATGGTAGTTGTAGTGGTGTCCATCCATCATTATCTGCCTCTGCTTGATGAGTCAGTAAAAGTTCAACAACATCTTTATGGCCACCCTGATATGCTAGTTTTAGTGGCGTGTTTTCTTTTTTGTTTTGTTTCGTCACATTAGCTTTGTGTGTCAGTAAAAGTTCAGCTATATCTTTATAACCTTTACTACAGGAAAGATGTAACGGTGTAAATTCATCATTGTCTGCTGTATCTACATCTGCTTGATGAGTCAGTAAATGTTCAACAACATCTTTATGTCCAGTTTGACATGCTTATTGTAGTGGGTTCGTCCATCTTTCTTAAATAGTTTACATTAGCTTTGTGTGTCAGTAACAATTCAGCTATATCTTTATAACCTTTACTACAGGAAAGATGAAGTGGTGTCCAATCATCATTATCTGCCTTATATACCTCTGCTTGATGAGTCAGTAAAAGTTCAACAACATATTTATGGCCATTCTGACATGCTAGTTTTAGTGGCGTCCATCCCTCATCTGCCTTATTTATGTCTGCTTGATGAGTCAGTAACAGTTCAAGAACATCTTTATGGCCATCCTGACATGCTAGTTTTAGTGGCGTGTTTCCTTTTTTGTTTTGTTTGTTCACATTAGCTTTGTGTACCAATAACAATTCAGCTATATCTTTATAACCTTAACTACTGGAAAGATGGAGTTGTGTTCGTCCCTCATTATCTGCCTTAACTACCTCTGCTTGATGAACCAGTAAAAGTTCAACAACATCTTTATGGCCATTCTGACATGCTAGTTGTAGTGGTGTCCATCCCTCATCATCTTCCCTATTTATATCGGCTTGATAAATCAGTTAAAGTTCAACAACATCTTTATGGCCATACTGGCATGCTAGTTTTAGTGGCGTGTTTCCTTTTTTGTTTTGTTTGTTCACATTAGCTTTATGTGTCAGTAATAATTCAGCTATATCTTTATAACCTTCACTACAGGAAAGATGTAGCGGTATAACTCCATCATTATCTGCCTTATCTACCTCTGCTTGATGAGTCAGTAAAAGTTCAACAACATCTTTATGGCCATCCTGAAATGCTAGTTTTTGTGGTGTGTTTCCCTTTTTCTTTTGTTTGTTCATATTAGGTTTGTGTATCAGTAACAATTCAGCTATATCTTTATAACCTTTACTACAGGAAAGATGGAGTGGTGTCTGTCCCTCATTATCTGCCTTATCTACCTCTGCTTGATGAGTCAGTAAAAGTTCAACAGCATCTTTATGGCCATTCTGACATGCTAGTTGTAGTGGTGCCATCCTTCATCATCTGCCCTATTTATATCGGCTTGATGAGTCAGTAAAAGTTCAACAACATCTTTATGGCCATTATAACATGCTAGTTTCAGTGGGGTCAGTCCATCTTGTGTTAAATAGTTAACATTAGCTTTGTGTGTCAGTAACAATTCAGCTATATCTTTATAACCTTTACTACAGGAAAGATGTAGGGGTTTCCAATCATCATTATTTGCCTTATCTATCTCTGCTTGATGAGTCAGTAAAAGTTCAACAACATCTTTATGGCCATTCTGACATGCAAAATGTAATGGTGTCCATCCCTCATCATCTGCCCTATTTATATCTGCTTGATGAGTCGGTAAAAGTTCAACAACGTCTTTATGGCCATCGTCACATGCTAGTTTTAGTGGCGTGTTTTCTTTTTTGTTTTGTTTGTTCACATTAGCTTTGTGTGTCAGTAATAATTCAGCTATATCTTTATACCCTTCACTACAGGAAAGATGTAGCGGTAAAAATCCATCATTGTCTGCCTTATCTACCTCTGCTTGATGAGTCAGTAAAAGTTCAACAACACCTTTATGTCCAGTTTGACATGCTAGTTGTAGTGGGGTTCGTCTATCTTGTCTTAAATAGTTTACATTAGCTTTGTGTGCCAGTAGCAATTCAGCTATATCTTTATAACCTTTACAACAGGAAAGATGTAGTGGTGTCCAATCATCATTATCTGCCTTATCTACCTCTGCTTGATGAGTCAGTAAAAGTTCAACAACATCTTTATGGCCAGTCTGACATGCTAGTTGTAGTGGTGTCGATCCATCATTATCTGCCTTATCTACCTCTGCTTGATGAGTCAGTAAAAGTTCAACAACATCTTTATGGCCATCGTGACATGCTAGATGTAGTGGCGTGTTCCCTTTTTTGTTTTGTTTGTTCACATTAGCCTTGTGTGTCAGTAATAATTCAGTTATATCTTTATAACCTTCACTACATGAAAGATGTAGCGGTGTAAATCCATCATTATCTGAATTATCTACCTCTGCTTGATGAGTCAGTAAATGCTCAACAACATCTTTATGTCCATTCTGACATGCTAGGTTTAGTGGTGTCCATCCTTCATTATCCGCCATATTTATATCTGCTTGATGAGAAATTAAAAGTTCAACAACACCTTTATGTCCAGTCTGACATGCTAGTTGTAGTGAGGTCCGTCCATCTTGTCTCAAATAGTTTACATTAGCTTTGTGTGTCAGTAACAATTCAGCTATATCTTTATAACCTTTACTACAGGAAAGATGCAGTGGTGTCCAATCATCATTATCTGCCTTATCTACCTCTGCTTGATGAGTCAGTAAAAGTTCAACAACATCTTTATGGCCATTATGACATGCTAGTTTTAGTGGTGTCCATCCATCATTATCTGCCTTATCTATCTCTGCTTGATGAGTCAGTAAAAGTTCAACAACATCTTTATGACCATCCTCACATCCTAGTTTTAGTGGCGTGTTTCCTTTTTTGTTTTGTTTGTTCACATAAGCTTTGTGTGTCAGTAATAATTCAGCTATATCTTTATAACCTTCACTAGAAGAAAGATGTAGCGGTGTAAATCCATCATTATCTGCCTTATCTACCTCTGCTTGATGAGTCAGTAAAAGTTCAACAACATCTTTATGGCCAGTCTGACATGCTAGTTGTAGTGGTGTCGATCCATCATTATCTGCCTTATCTACCTCTGCTTGATGAGTCAGTAAAAGTTCAACAACATCTTTATGGCCATTCTTACATGCTAGATTTAGTGGCGTGTTTCCTTTTTTGTTTTGTTTGTTCACATTAGCCTTGTGTGTCAGTAATAATTCAGCTATATCTTTATAACCTTCACTACATGAAAGATGTAGCGGTGTAAATCCATCACTATCTGAATTATCTACCTCTGCTTGATGAGTCAGTAAATGCTCAACAACATCTTTATGTCCATTCTGACATGCTAGGTTTAGTGGTGTCCATCCTTCATTATCCGCCATATTTATATCTGCTTGATGAGTCAGTAAAAGTTCAACAACATCTTTATGGCCATCGTGACATGCTAATTTTAGTGGCGTGTTTCCTTTTTTGTTTTGTTTGTTCACATAAGCTTTGTGTGTCAGTAATAATTCAGCTATATCTTTATAACCTTCACTACAAGAAAGATGTAGCGGTGTAAATCCATCATTATCTGCCTTATCTACCTCTGCTTGATGAGTCAGTAAAAGTTCAACAACATCTTTATGGCCAGTCTGACATGCTAGTTGTAGTGGTGACGATCCATCATTATCTGCCTTATCTACCTCTGCTTGATGAGTCAGTAAAAGTTCAACAACATCTTTATGACCATCCTCACATCCTAGTTTTAGTGGCGTGTTTCCTTTTTTGTTTTGTTTGTTCACATAAGCTTTGTGTGTCAGTAATAATTCAGCTATATCTTTATAACCTTCACTACAAGAAAGATGTAGCGGTGTAAATCCATCATTATCTGCCTTATCTACCTCTGCTTGATGAGTCAGTAAAAGTTCAACAACATCTTTATGGCCAGTCTGACATGCTAGTTGTAGTGGTGTCGATCCATCATTATCTGCCTTATCTACCTCTGCTTGATGAGTCAGTAAAAGTTCAACAACATCTTTATGGCCATTCATACATGCTAGTTGTAGTGGGGTCCGTCCATCTTGTCTTAAATAGTTTACATTAGCTTTGTGTGTCAGTAACAATTCAGCTATATCTTTATAACCTTCACTACAGGAAAGATGTAGTGGTGTCCAACCATCATTATCTGCCTTATCTACCTCTGCTTGATGAGTCAGTAAAAGTTCAACAACATCTTTATTGCCCTCCTGACATGCTAGGTTTAGTGGTGTCCATCCCTCCTCGTCCTGTTGGTTCACCGTAGCTTTGTGTTTTAGCAACAATTCAGTTACACTAATGTGACCTTTGTAGCTTGAATAATGGAGAGGTGTCCAAAGGGCAACGTCAGTTAAACTAATTTGTGTCTCATCAAAGTTCAAAATTTGAACACAAAAATCTTTATATCCCAGCATTGCTGAAATATGAAGACCCGTTACCCTATCTGTCTTTCGTGAACACAATACAATGTCTGATTTTTCCTTTGTGTTGATAAAATTAATAAACTTTTTTCTATACTCTGACAAATGTGTCTGACAATTACCGAACACAGTCCAATTTTCCCCCTCACGCATTTCATGTAGAATTCTATTGAAATATGCCTCCTCCTGTGATGTATCCAGGAGTATCGTATACAAATTTTTACCATCATCAACAGATGAAAATTTTAGTCTGTCTTTTATAAAAGAACTACTTCCATGCTTTATAATACACTGCTGAAAAGTTTGTCCTATTAAATATGATATGATGTCAAATAGTTTATCGTGGACGGTGCTAAAGCTGTTGTTTATCTCTTTCAAATATGTTTTAGTCAACTGTTTCATATTAAAATGCAAGGTCGCTTTTGGCGGCAAGTGTTTAAATTTTGATTCATTAAACAGATCTTCGAAGACTTCTTTGTATTCATTATTACTTACTGTGAACATATTTGCATCAGCACAATTATCACAAATGACAAGAATAGCCAAACAAAAGTAAGCTGGATCACATTTGTCTCCTAATTTTGAAATTTCCGTCTCAACGTATTTGACTGGGGCCTGGAAAAAATGTACAAAATCATCTGAATTGTTTTCTTGCATCTGACAAAGTAATGGGAAAAATGGATACATGAGAATGACATTATCAGTCAGCTGATTTACACAATCCTCAGTTAGATAAGACTGTGCTATTTGTTTACGTTCCACTAATGATAAACCCATCGTATCAGATGATAAATCGCAGCAAACCAATGACAAGCCTAATGTTTTATTTGTATTTCTGTCATAAATATTTGATCTACAAGTCATCAGTATTTTCACATTCTTTGCAGTCTTGAGATGCTTTTCTAAATTACGCTGAACTTTTTCCCATTCGTTAATATCATTTTCCAGTAATGTGTACTTTCCTATAACATCATCAAATAGGAACAATTGATTCAGATTAGGTATAGTAAAATTAATAATTTCTGATGGATGGGTTACAGGCAAGATCTGAAACTTGTCATTGTCTTCCAGATAAAAGGCAACATAGTAAGCTAGTGCAGATTTTCCCGAGCCAGACTCGCCCGTTATTATGACACATTGCTCCTTTTGAAGAGTTTCCAAAACAGACTTTGCACTCCGAGTTACTACAAACTTCTCTTGTTTGACTTTATATTCCCATGGACTCCATAATAACTACAACATAAATTAAAAAAAATTATTTGAATTGTTTCAAGAAACTACAATTAGGTTGGACAGTCTGTGTTACTGTGTGTGTGTTGGTGTGCGTATGTGTGAAGGTAATAAGACGAACAACGATGAAACTGTCTAAAAAGACAACACCAAAAGCAAACTCTAGAACCAACAACCAAAAACATATAGCAACCACAGTAATGGTCCTTACTTGGTACAGGCATTTCAGAAGAAATATTGGGTTAAACCAGATTTTATAGTATGCTAAACCTCCCGCTTTCATTCTTGTAGTATGTGAGTTGGTTAGTTGATGACAAATGACGGGTATCATATACTATTAGTCAGTAAAAGGTGTATCAAACAATCATCGTAGCACATTCTCTGTACAGTGATACAAAATTTGGGAAAACTATCTGCAACAATATTTTGAAAAGGAATATCATTTGGCAAGGAAGTGTTATCTACAGTAAAACATTAAAGGCGCGACGTGTCGTATTTTCTTGTAACCTTGGTTTATAAGTTTATTCGGAAGAAATTGGTGACGTTTGCAAAACTAAGTATACTCGCTGCAACCTCTATACCTCTTTCATACCTGATCAATTGATAAATATAGGCACGTTATGAAGGAGAAGCTGGAATATTGCTGCATACGTGAGGAAAATTTATAATTTTGAAATTAAAATCGTCTTGTTTGTCGTAAATTCTTTTGTGTGCTAAGATGACCGTTGGTGTCATATTCGGGGTGCAAGTCTACAAATGATGTTGATGAAGCTGTTTCTGTGGGTTTTTTTTTAATTGCCAGTTCTGAAGGATATATTTACGGAAGTCATTCAGCAGATTGAGGGTTGTTGAAAGGACATCTTTAGTATATCTATATTTAAAATTAATGGACCTAGCTTCTTCTATCTTCTTTTCTTTAATAAGACTTCGAAAAAATTCAGTTTCATAAGAATGCAGGAACAAATCCGCAAGAAGTGGGGCACAGTTTTTACGCATTGAAATTCCGATTTTCTGCTAAAAAAACCACATCCCCTAAAAGTTGCAAATATGTTGTCGATCAGAAAATCTAGCATACTACAAACCTGTTCTTCGCGGTAGGGTCTTTTAGTTCTTTAGTAGAAAAAACTCATTGTCGTAACCTAAAACTACATATTTGTAGGCATTTGTGGAAGCGATGGCTTAATGTATGATTTCCTTAAGACAGGATTTTAGTTGTTGTGCAGCATGGTGGTATAAAGACTTGAAAACTCAAAAGTTCTAGCAAATGAAATTTTAGATATCGATCTTAATTTTAAATTTTCCAAAAAATTCTGAATGTTTAAGAATCCACATATTATTGCTTCGCATATAAACAGTTTCACAGAATTTTTACTGTCCTTCTTATACTGCAGACAATATCTTATCTTTATCAATGGTTTTGACAACTCTTTGGTAGAGCACGCAGATGAGGAGGCTATGTATCATGTAAGGATTTTTTATTTTGGAATTTAAAACAAGTATGGCAAATCTTTCCACTCTTTGTCGTAATTAATATTCAAAGAAGTCTGGATTTCATCTTTGTCAAATGTGGTAAGCCTGTTTGTGGAATTACCAGAGTTATAATTGATTCATAGTTCTTTAATGAGGCATTCATAGTAATGTGACTTACAAACATGCACAATCCTGTTAGAAGCCTTGTTTGCAGGGACAAAAACATATTTGTCACCTTGAGATTTGAGGCATCTTATAGAATCATCGTCTTTAAATACAGATTTAGGTCGATCATTAATGCAATGTCTAAGATTCTTAATTCGACGTTGTATCAAAGACCGTATTATTCTTACCCAGTTAGACAATGCATCTAGTTTTTGGTCTTGTTCCCTTTCTCTCTTAATCCATTTACTGGCATAGTCTTCGACTGAATCCATAATAGTTTTGAAATTTGATTCCGATCACCAGTAATGACACGACAGAAGGATTGAGATATTAATGGATAAATGGATTAAGAGGAACAATGACCAGAACTAACTGCGTAAGAATAATTTGGTCTTGATGAAATACAATCGACTTATTGAAGCTGCTACAAATTAAAAAAAAAACTGTATCTAGCCTAACTCTTCATACTACAAAGCAGCAGCAACAATATTCTTCCGATATAATGTACAATCATGTAGTTCCATTTCTTAAATTGATTTGTTGTTGGTTAAATTATTTTTCCAGAATACAAATGCAATACTCACTGACCACAAAGCAACGATTCCATCAATTATATCTAATTGTTTTACCTAGAGTGTTTTATGGAATATCTTGCTTCTCTTACTTAAGGTGTTTTTCAAATGTTAGGACTTGCATCTTAAGGGTTATTTAAATGAGTGTTTTTGCAATGATGTCTAGTTTTATGAAGGTGTTTTTTTAAAATTGTTTCTTAGAAATGGTTTAGAATAATGTCATGATCTTATATAAGAGTTTTTTTCAAATGTGTTTATCATACATAGAATGTTCCTTTGATTGATTTCCTGTTGATTGTACTTGAAAGTGATTTTTGAATGATGCTATGTTTAAAAGTATACTTTAGGAAACCCACCACCTATATAAACACACATACAAACAAATCCTTACTGTAAGTGTTGTTTTGTAATGTTGTCTTACATACAATTTTTTTGGAATGCTTCTTTGTGTATAATTCCTAGCTATATGATGTAATCTTTATCCAAGAGTCATTTTCAAATGTTTTTGTTCTATTCTTACCTAGTAATATTTGAAAAGACATTGTTTTTATATTACCTGGAGTATTTTGTGGAATGCAATCCTGTCTATTTTGGTTTTATTTTGTTCTAGTGTCTTAGCATTTTTTAAATGATGTCTTATTTAAAATTTGCCTAGATTGTAATTTAAAATCTTGTCTTGTAATCGTAACTGCTATGTTGTTTAGAATGATTCCATATTTATCTTACTTAGTTTTGAGATCTTGTCTTGTTTATTTTACCATGTGTTTTCTATGGAATTTTGTCTTGTTAGGTTTTAACTATTGTGATCTTTTGAATGTTGTCCTGTTTATTTAACCTAATGTATTTGTTGGAATTCATTTTTTTCTATTTTACATAGTGTGTTTATTGGAATTTTGTCTAAGTTTGTCCTTGGAATGTTGTCTTGTTTTTTTACCTTGCGTGTTCTCAGGAATGTTGTTTTGTTTATATTGTGTGTTTCTATTGCCTTTGTTTATTTTACATATTGTGTTCTTTGAAATGTATTGGTTTTTTTAGCCCGGTGTATTTATTGGAATTCAGTTTTTCCTTAATTTTACATTGTGTGTTCTTTGGAATTTTGTCTTGTTTAGTTTACCTAGTGTGTTCATTAGAATGCTGTCTTGTTATTTGACCTTGATTGTTCTTTGGAATGTTGTCTTCTTTATTTTACGTAGCATGTACTTTACAATGATGTCATGTTTATTTCACATACGTGTTGGCTTTATTTTATTGGTATATTGTGTTATTAGAGGGATGTTTTCCTTACATTACCTTGAGGTATAATGTGGAATTATCTTATTAATCTCACCAAAAATATATTTGGAACGTTGTCTTATTTATCTAACATAAAGTGTCTTTTTTAATTATGTTTCTATTACCTAGAGTGTTTTGGGGAACTATGTCTTGTTTTTCTTTCAGGATCTTATCACTTGCTTCTTGTAAGCTTTTGATTTCAGTGTGTGACTTCTTCACCTCATCTTGTAATTCTTCAACCTCATCTTGTAATACTTTAATTCCAGAGAGTGCTATTTTTACTTCTGTCATGATTTCCTGGTTTGATTGGTCAAGCTTTGCTGTCATCAGATTTTGACATTCAGTTACAAAAGTACTACCTCCAAGTCTTCCTACAGCCTAACACAGGAAAAAATTAGAACATATATTTAACCATTTGTAACCTAGATTCACTACTAACTGTTCTTTCTGATTTGTCGTGTTTTGATGTTTAAAAAGGTCTAAACATATTCACTGACCAATGAAAATATTTAAAAATATTTAATGATTTAAGACCAAGGTGCAATACATGCAAGATAAAGTGAAGTAACTGGTCGAGTATTGCATCTCCACCGTGTCATATAATCTGGAGAATAATTATACCTCATATGGAATTACAATGTTCATGGAAATAAATAAATAACACAATAAATTTCCAATGTCTGTTATAATGGCGGTAATAATATATTACATATTTACATGTTTATAAATACAACTAGACTGTCACCATAATTTATAAGAACTTCCATTGTAAAAATAATATTAACATTTTCATTCCATAGATTCAAGTCTAATTTTAGTCTTCGCCATTTCCATTGAAAAATCCCTTAAAATTGAACCCAAAAATGTACTAAATCCAATCCTTAATCATTAGAATAGCCAATCAAATCTTTACTGGTGACACATTTATAAAATATCCCTTATCAAAGTCTAAAACGTTACACATGTACGTAGACAATATAATAAAAAAATGAATACAGCGACCAATAACAAAAAGAAGGATCCAGTGAAAGATTTAATTTTAATTTGATTGGTAAATTGACAAAATATGACTACATTATATTCATCAAATATCGTTGACTTTCAAACTAAATCAAATTCATTCAAATTAACGTTCTCCAAAATGCTCCTGATATAACGCTGTGGATATGATTTTCAAATGGAGTAAAGGTATAATGTCTAATGTACACCGTTAAGGTAGTGACAGAAACACTAGAACCACATTGTAATTTGAAAAATACAGGGAACAATTAAGTGCCCATATTATAACATACATTTCGGTGTCACTGTTGGTTTCAGTTGAATATCACCCAATATTGTTAACCTTTTAGACAGAATCTTTTATCTGACTCACTGGTTTTATTGAAATATAAATGTGATTATTCATTCGTCTCATTTACTACAAGCCTAAGAAACATCTTTGCATCTGAAATGGTCCCCCAAAATGTATATAAGAAGCGTAAAATAAAATATAATACAATTTTATAACCATGATTTATCTTGTAAATTATTTTTTTGGTTGGGGTCAATTTCTTTGGCCAATTAAACGAATTCAAAATATAAAATTTCGTAAGTACTTTACCTCAGATACCTCTCTCCACTCATTCATAAAGTCACTCTGTGATATTTTATTAACGTCCATGTGTGCCATATTGTTTCTGTAACATTTAATTCTTGCTAAATCAGCACATTCACTTTTATCTCTTGGACATGGCAAGCTATCAAACCCTGTAGAAGATCTGGATATGGATGAGAAGTTACGAATCAAACAGATCATCAGGGTGATATCAAAATCTGTTGAAACAGGATTAGCTGTAAGCAAATATACAAATGATTTGTGATTATAGCGGACCAAATAAAACCTTTGGTGTTGGTCATGGTATTTACATTTTTTATTCAATGTGAACTTCAAATCTAACATCATTCATATAAATAATAGAAATGTAATTTTAACAGTATATGCATACAATAATTTTCATATTCCTTTCTCACTCATACCATATATATTCCCTTACCTAGACATTTCAAATAAATTTTACTAATACCAATTTCAATTGCCGTACCCTACATGCTGTCTAGTGTATCCCCATATAGAATGGGATACCAAATATATGGGTAAGACCTCTCCCTAAGGGTGTCCAGATATGCACGTAATACAGAAATCCTAATTGCAGACCATCGGGGGGTAGCCAATGTTGTGGGTTTTAATTTAGTTGCATGCTACCTTTGGTAGATTTTGTTCAGTGGCAGTCAAAAAACTGTTATCATGATCTATACTATACGATTGTTTACACTTAAACCAAATATCAGTTCAATATCTGCAACCGTTTAGAAAAAAGTCCGGAAAACGTACGTGATTGACGGATAGAGTGCAAACCTAAACACCCCTTCAGGAATGACGATAGGGGACTAAAAATATTAATAATACAAAAAATCTGCATGACCTTTTAAATAGAAGAATATTTTGGTAAAATTAAGCCAACTAGACACAAAAGTTGTGTTTTGTTAAAAAGGTCTGTGATAGACATCCTGCATTTTATTAACTAAAATTTATGTTTTGGTAAAAATATTATTTGTTTAAATTGTGTTCAACACTACTTTCAGATCTTTTTCAGCTATATCATGACGTCCAGTTTTCATTGGGGAGGAAGCCGGAGTACCCGAAAAATCCCTCTACTATCGGTGTGAAAACTGTTAATCCTTGTCAATTTAGATTGGAGTCGAGTGCACAATGCTCGAAGTCGCAAGCTCGTTGTTGACAGAAAATGTTATCGATAGTAGACGAACTACCTAACCCAGTCGGCCACCGAGGCTTCTACACAGTAGAAAAACATGTTTATACCACTAGATGGCTCCAAAATTTTGTTCTAAAATATTAAACGTTCAATAAAATATGTATAATTTAATATTACTAATGGAAAGTGGATGTTTGATAGTTTCTCAAGAAATAAAACATCCATAGTAAAACATAAAGTCAAACAAAATATTAGGAACAAGAGTGCTAGTGTTCTAGAATTTGGTGAAATCCAAAGTGCCTCAAAAGTAGCCTCAGATAAAGGCAAAATGGTTTCTCGCCTCATTTAATCAGAATATTCAACAAATTAATAGCAAAAATGATAAACAGAAGTTAGGATTTGTTTTTAAAAGATTACATATCTGTAAAATAAAAATATAAACCTGCATTCAAAATTGTCCATTGAACACTATTGATGACACGTTTGGTGTTTAAGTCCTTAAGTTTAATCAGATTTTTTGTAACAAACTGATGTAGTGGGGGTGGAAATTCTCTGTCAAACGAAACACGGACAGCTCTTGGTGCAATGCCTGTAAGTAGCATTGACTGTCGCACAAAGTTCTCTTCTTCTTGAGTAATGGTTGCCATCTAAAGAAAGAATAGTCAATATGTAGTACAGAATTAAAATAAAGCAATTTAAATATATTGATTAAGTAAAGAACCTTAGTGAGCACGCTCACTTACCCCAAGCGCCCACATTAAGTTCCATAAAATTGTGATCAGTAGTTTCAGAGAAAAAGAGAATTGTTTCATAAGTATATTTTGAGAAATTTTTAAGTTCAAAGGGCATAAATGTTACAAAAATATATGCTTATAATTTCCTGTAGATAGGCACAACTATCGTGTCCTTTAAAACTACAAGTTTCATAAAAATCTGATCAGTAGATTTAGAAGAGAAGCTCGCACAAATTGTTTCATACATATATTTTGAGAAATGTCAAAAGGGCATAACTAATACAAAAAATACATGCAGATAAATTCCCGTCGTGTTCTTTATTCCTACCAAAATTTCATTAAATTCTGATCAGTACTTTCTGAGGAGAAGCGCTAACAAGTTGTTTCATACGTCATATATTTTGAGAAATATCTAAGTTCAAAGGGGCAAAAAATATTTGGTCGACATGCGCAACTACATATGGTGTCCTTCATTCCTACTAAGTTTTATAAATATTTTATCAGTAGGTTTAGAGGAGTTGCTTTTACAGGAATAGTATTAACGGATGGACTAAACAGATGGACAAACAGACTGTGGGTGACAATAGCTACTATTTCAAAAATACCGCTAAAAATTGCCTATTATGTAAATCTCTCACATCCTATGCACTTGAATATTAATATCAAGCAATTTGACCAAAAACTATGGCTGTTTATTTGAAGGTGGGGGTAACTGTTACGTTTTTGGTACAGATTTGCGGACATAAATTTTAAAACATACCCTATTTATATTTTGGACGTTATTCAATAGGGCCTAATAATACGCATTAAATTTTAAACCAGACCTATTCATATATTTTAATTTGATTGTACATCCACGCATATTTTATTGCTTTATTTAACTCGCTTAATCAAGTGAGGTTGATGAACTACTTAATTTGTAGTCACTACCCAATTTTATATCTTTACATTAAAACAGCTACCTTTAATGTTCATATATTTTGGAAAGGTAAAAAAAGACATCCGTAGTACTCCATATATACTAAGTTACCCTCGGCCTTCCCGGTGATCAAAATGTATTTCTAACCAGATTTAAGTGTCGTTGAAAACGTTACGACTTGTGTTTCCGGTTGCACATGACAATTCAAAGTGAAGTAAACATCTATGTAAGAAATGAATAAACTATAACTATATTGATTTTTTTTCGAGTCTGCCGAAGCTCTCAACAGAAATTTGTTAAAAATAAATGACTTAAGGTCATTTATGAGTTTAAAAACACCTTTTTAGCTGTCCGCGAACTGGGACCGCCCCAAGCCACCCGCAAATAATATTGTATTTACATGTCAAATGAATAAATTTTAAAAGTTACCTGTAATTTGTATATGTTGTTAAAAACACAAATAGCTCTTATATGGTGGTATCACAAATGAAGACACACTAATGATTTTTGTACACTTTTGTTTAACTCCGTAGAAAGTATGTATGGGCGTACTTGTTAATCAACAGGATGCAGATATAACATCATTTCCGTCCTTGTACATAATTTCATCAGTACTTAACACTTATGTTGAATGATGACTATCTAGAAATAGTCGAGAAAAATTGATATGACATATAAAGTTTATCAAACGTTCCTATTTATGCGTTCGTTTTTCGTTTTCCGTTCGTAGGTATATCGTTTTTCGTTCCTCCATCCGTTCGTCCGTTCGTTCGTTCGTTCGTTTGTCCGCATGCGCAAAACAAGTGAATAAAAACCGTTCGTTCGTCCGCATGCGCAGTACAGGTAAAAATAAAGGTTCATTCGTTCGTCAGCATTCTTAAAAGAAAATAGTTTACACTTTGTTAGTCTGATAGAAAAAATATTACATTCTGTTATCAAAATAAAATAACCTGAACATTAAAATGTCAAATAAAGTGTATTTATCTTAAAACTATAAATTCAATAAAATCATGAACATGTTTTAAATTAAATATAAACATAAACAAAATGAAATACTTTCTTCATCTATTTTGTCATCTACAATATTCAGGTTGTACAAATAAATATGATTTATAACTGAATAATCTTGCATAAAATCTTAATTTGATGTCACAATGTTTGTTTGGAAATACAGACATTTCATTTCGTAGGTTTTAAATTGCATTGTAATGTCTCACAACTGACTTAGCATCTCTTAGTTAGGTCAAAGAAGTAAATTATAGTATGCTATGGTTTAATATTGCATCTTATAAGGTCTCAGGAGTGATTTTATATATGTAATATGGTTTTAAATTGTATCGCAAAGGTGTTAGTAGTAATTTTATAGGTGTAAAATGGTTTTTAATTGTATCGCAAAGATCTCAGGAGTGATTTTGCATGTGAAATATGGTGTTTTTATTGTATTGCTTGAGTCTCAGGAGTGATTTTATATATGTAATATGGTTTTTAATTGTATCGCAAAGGTGTTAGGAGTGATTTTATAGGTGTAATATGGTTTTTAATTGTACTGAAAAGGTCTCAGGAGTGATTTTGCATGTGAAATATGGTTTTTAATTGTATCGCAAAGGTGTTTGGAGTGATTTTATAGGTGTAATATGGTTTTTAATTGTATCGCAAATGTCTCAGGAGTTATTTTATATATGCAATATGGTTTTTAATTGTATCACAAAGGTGTTAGGAGTGATGTTATAGATGTAATATGGTTTTTAATTGTATTGCAAAGGTCTCAGGAGTGATTTTGCATGTGAAATATGGTTTTTAATTGTATTGCTAGGGTCTCAGTAGTGATTTTATATATGGTATATGGTTTTTAATTGTTTTACTGTTATATATATATCTTGTAAAACCCAGGCAAATAAATAAATGTGACAAGTCTGATATTTAAAGGGTGTATTAAGAGAAGTTGACACTTTTTTCATATGTCAATAGGGATCTTCGGGGTCGAGTTAAGCAATCTACTTTCGAGAAACGTCCTGAATATAGCTGAAATATTGCTTGCTGGGCGTTAAACAACAAACAATCAATCAATCAATCAACTTTCGATAAAGGAGTGTAAAGACTAGTGTAGTGAGTTCGAGTTGGATTTTGGGTCCAACTTTAATTTAAAACCACTGCCAGTTTTCCACCGTAAGTTGTGAGTTCTACGGATTTCATCCGCTAAAAAGAACTAATCTCCATGTTATAGCTGAAATGCTGAAAGCGGTATAAAACATAATTGTTGCGATTCCAGAAAACTTGAAACTCGGCAAATTTCGTATTGTTGAAAAGATGTAGTGTCATAAGCCTGTGAAAATTATCTCCCTTGACCACAAACAACGGATGATTGAGTGTAATTTATTTATATTTTAATTTTTGTCGGGATGCACTGCACAAAGTGCAAACCCGGGTGATAGTAGGGACGAATCGGGTAGCTATTGTGTATAATCAGCTCATACTTCATCTTTATGAGATCCCCGAAACTTCACAGAAAGAAAATGCCATTCTATTTGGTCATTTTACTTTTATATATGCTGACAGGAGAACATACTGCTCTTCTCATGACCTTGACAATATTTTCGTAAACACTCGTGAAGAAAACTCTATTAATCAACTTGTGGAAGAATTAACTCGAGGCCAAAATGTCCTTGATCTATTGTTGACTACTAACCTTGATATAATTGATTATGTAAAAGGGGTGAAAACTTTAGTTCTTGTGATCATAAGAGCTTATCATTTCCTGTTTCCTTTCCAAAGATTAGGGTTAACTACCAACAGCGTAAAATTCACTTATATAGTCGTGGCGATTACGATGGCCTCAACACTGAGCTTGGGAAAATAAACTGGGATATGCTTCTACATGGAATATCATATGAGCATCAATGGCGCTCCATTAAGAATGTTTATGACTCACTTGTTGAAAGTATGTTCCCCATAAAATCGTCAAAGACGTTTCGAAACTCTATCCACCCTACATTCGGTTTAAATGATAAATATGTTCGTCGTTCTAGATCCAAACGGCAAAAGGCATTCCAGAAGTATAAACAAAGTAGACTAAACTGTGATTTGTTGGATTACACCAATAGTAAATTAAATTATCAAGATAAGCTTAACAAGGTGAAAGCTGACTATGAAGACAAACTTGAAAACTCTCTTAAGGATATCCTAAGCGATTTTTAACTACACGAGAAACTACACAAAGACTTCTTCTACGGTCGAAACGTTAGACTTTGACGGAAGTACCTTTAGTCATGATCAAGACAAATATCTAGCTTTAAATAACTTTTTAGCTCTGTATTAATTGTTAAACCGCTATTGCTTCACACTATACCTATTAGCACTGACACAATTGACAGTTCTTTTACTTTACCCAGTTTACAGTAGAGCAAATAATGAAAAAATTTCCTATTTAACATTGTACAAGTCTAGTGGTCCGAATATTTTAGTGAAGTAAACGTCTTATAAAAACCCTCCGAATTTTGCATTGCCTCTTTGTATACTAATAAAACATTCAGTTTTAAGTAATTTTTCACCAATTTTTAAATCCGTATCTAGGCGTCCTTTGTAAGAATTACAGACCAGTTACACTAACTAGCAAAGTAGCCAAACTATTCGAACGATTCATACAGGACCAAATATTACGCTTTGTAAACAGCATTAACATTATCTCTTGTGATCAGCATGGGTTCAGTGCTCGTGCTATCAGAAAGCCTCAACGACTAGACTCATTCTTATGACGAATATTCACCAGAAGATATTATGTATCTCGATTTCGCAAAGGCATTCGATACCGTACCACGCCAACGTCCACTTTTCAAAATAGAACACTACGGTATTAGAGGCACTATGTTAAATTGGATCGGCAATTTTCTTACAAACAGAAAGCAACGTGTTTTACTTAAAAACGGATTTTCCGATTGGTAAAATGTAACCAATGAGGTCCCCAAGGATCCATTCAGGGACCACCTCTCTTCATTTTATATGTTATCGACCTACCTTCCTTCGAAAATCTGAATGCCAAACGTTTTGCTGATGATACTAAACTGTACGGACCTGCTGCTTCTTTTGGTGATAGCCAGGAATTCATCGTGATTTAAATAATTTTTTCAGGTTGGTCTTCATTATGGCTTTTGAATTTGAACTCTAAGAAGTCTTTTATCCTCAGACTTCGTGAATCTGTCTGCTATTTCTACTCGCTAAACGGAGTTTACTTGTCAAGTGTATCCATTCAAACGGATCTGGGAATTTTGATAAACTTGTAAGTCTTAAACCATCAGAACATATTCAAAACATTTCAAGAAAGGCTTACCAGAAAATTGCATGGACTCATCAATTAAATGATGCTATACTTCTTTAACTCAAAAGAAAATTACAACTTTATATTTTTTTTAATCAGACCTGGTCTTGAATATGCCTCCCATGTGTTGAGCCCGTGGCTTAAAATCGACATAAACTTTAATTAGTTCAGAAAAAATGCTTAGATCTGTCTAATAATAAAATTCAATTACCTACTCTCAAATCTATATGAAATTACTTTGATATGGCAGAGACATACAAATACTTGCATGGGTTGGTCAAACACCGTCACATTTTCTTTTCTCCCTTCATACAAGGGAGCTCAGGTGTAATTCTTTGAAACTTTTTAAAGAATGCAGTAGGACAGATGTCAGGAAATTCTTCTTCTGTAACCAAATGGTGGACCAATGGAACAGCCTGAGTGAAAAGACAGTCCAAGCTACCAGTCTCTCCTCATTCAAGATGACGTTGAAGATGAGAGGGGATCGCTACTAGATCCCTTTCAACAACCAAGATACCACATAAGTAGCTGTTTTTTGCTCCTCGAAAATCATCAGCTTACCTTTAATCGAGCTAATTTATGTCCATTTCTACTAGCCTTTCCATAACACCCATACTTTCCGCCATTTTACTTTCATGTTAATGTTGTGAATAAACGAGCTTAGAAAATGAGAGAAAATAAGCTTGATTAAGGTTAAGATGATATTTTCACGAAGACAAATATCTTGAGAATCAATTTATATACATGTATAGATGTATATAGTTGAACCACACGAAAATGTTTATAACACCGAGAGATTGTGAAATAAGCCGACTCAAACCCGTGTCGCCAAATCTCATGTTATGCCTATGGAAATCTCCCATCAAAGTCTAAAAAAGCGTTGGACAGCATTGGTTTATGGTCTATATGATACTGAAATAGCTTTGTACACATTTTTGATGGATGGAAAAAACTTTAAATGGTACTCAACACTTTAACTATAATACTTAAACAATAAGTAAAATTGGGAAACTTGTAGAAATCTCAATTTATTTTTAACATTGGTTGGAAATGTGTCATGTCACAGTGTTACATATTCTTCTTGAAAATCTTGTAGTTTAGTGTACAATTTTTAAAGCAGTTAAATTGCTAATAATTGATCATTTCTGTATATGTGTTAGTTCACATCAGTTCACATCAGTTCACATCATTTCAATCATTTTAAAAATTGTTTTAATACGGCAAATTATGTAACAAACTACATGTTGCCTTCACTCAATAAAAATTACACATTCTAAATTATTTATCAATTTTTGGCAAAAGTTAGCATGAACTGTAAAGCCTGTTAAATGGATCATTAAAACTGACACAATTTTTAATGAAAGCCATATAGATAAACAAGAAAATATAAATTGGTACTGGTATTTATTATACAAAGTATGCTCATTTGAAAATATTCAAGCAAGTGATAATCCAGTCAAATAAATGCGATTTATTTCCATATATGGTGTGTTATATTGAACTGGAATTTGACAAATAAACATTAAAGGGAAATAAAGTTATATTTATTGACTGTGAAATACAGATTTATGCTGACTACATGTAGTTGCAACATAACTTCATCTCTTCTTAAAAGGTGATTTTTCTGCAATAATAGCCATAAAGAAAATAGATTTTACTACATAATCATGATTGTTAAAGATGTATTTTCCTTTTTAAGTTGTACACAGATGTACAGGAACATACAAATGATGAAATGTTTGTAAATGTTCAAAGGGAAATAACTCGTGAAAAGACGTTTTACATACAACTAAAATTTAATGATTAATAACATTTTTATGACCACAAAAACCATAACTAATGACATGTTAGATTCAATGATATTTCTTTTATACACAAAGCTTTGGGAAACTTTGCTGTGTTCTATATGTCCATGGTGGCTAGCCCACTAATATCCACTTAGGCAGAATTTTATTGCCGTTATAATCCGATGTAGATTTAATTTAATTTGTGATTTGACGGATTAACTAGGATACGATTATTTGTTATAATGTCCACTGTAATTTCAAACCTAAATATTTAAAAATAAGTAACCCCACATGCTGATCCAATTTTTTAAATTGATTATACAATACTTGCCAGTTTACAATAAAGCAAAACAAACCACACATTTACAGTATTCAGCAGGAAGACAAAGCAATGCGTTTTTGTTGACAGAGGAAAAAATCAGAATACAACAAAGGGTCCTTAGCCTCCGTGAAGTTCAGGTAAATTAACTGCTATTGATCACGTGGTCTGTCAACACTGAGATTGCGGGTTTTGATTCTCGCCGCACGCAGGGTGTACTCGACTCCAATCTTAATTGAGAAGGATGCTTTCCTACCGCAGGTCGAGGGTTTTTTCTGGGTACTCCTGCTTCCTCACCCAATAAAAACTGTACGTGATAATATAGCTGAAAAATTGCTGAAAATGGCGTTAAACACCATCAAACAAACAAACAAACAAACAGATAGAGAAGTTATGCAGATACATGTATATGTTTTTTTAATGTCTACATATTTCATTGTTCAATATGACAAACATAGACCTTTAAACAAGAAACGAACAAAAAAAGAATCGGAGATACGGAAGAGTATTTATAAGTCAGGGACAGCCACAACACCAGTTTAAACAAATGAGGGGACAACAATAAACAAACAGACACACCATGAGACATCACAAAAACCAAGCACAGGGTGAAATGAACCCCATTTGAAACTGGGGGTGAGGCCAGGTGCTATGCACTTGTATATTTTTTCAACCAGGACATCTGGATGTGTTTTTAAAATGATTGAAGTGAACATTTGGTATTCATTAGTTGACTGACTGTCCACATCTTCAATATTTTGGCAATGTTCTCTTTTTGAAACTCTGACAAGTTATAGGCAAATGAAATTAAAGAGTTTGATGGTTTCTTTTATTAAGGGGTGAGGACAGGTGCTATCACATGTATATTTTGTCAACCCAAACGCCAGAACATCTCGAAGAGTTTTTTAAATGATTGAAGTGAACATTTTGTATTCATTAGTTGACTGACTGTCCACATCTTCAATATTTTGGCAATGTACCTTTTTGAATCTCTGACAAGTTAGGCAAATGAAATTTAAGAGTTTGATGTTTTTTTTATATTAAGAAACATGTCAAGTCTTTTCCCAAAGATATTTTGGAGGTAATTCTACAAAACAATTTAAGAATGAATAAAAGCATATAGACTCATAGGAAACGTTAATGTTTAAGCTGTGGTTGCAATATGAGGACATTATAATGCATGGGAATAGAATCTATCGAGAGTTGTAAGTGTTCAAACAAATGTCACTTTATTTAGAAAATATTCGATATCAGCATTAAGTGAAAGCTTTTTGAATGAAAATTATAGAGAATGATCTCTTGATTGAATATTATATTGATATATGATTCACTTGCTACTTTACAGTTTTATTGCATGATTGAAGTCAAGCTATATATAGGACAAAAATATGCAGACATATTTTGTTACTAGGTGTTAATAAATTATTAAAATTTTCATGATGTATATTGCATGTCCTTTAGGAGAAACTGACTAGAGTATTGCTTGCGTTTGTTGTTTTGGAGCAAACATATAGTTTGGGAGTTGGAATATTTTTAAAGGGATTTTAATAATAAATAAATAAGTAATAATCTGTTTTAATATATAATTAAAATGATTAAGAAATTTGATTGGACATTTCTGACAAAAAATTTCTTTAAAGCTGCTCATTTCCTTTATTTATATTGCTAATATTTCCATGTTTATGTAGACCCTTTGAATATGCCGTCTCCAGATACATTTTATTAATCCCAGAGTAAAGCTTAGCATATACATTAATAAGGTTTCAAATTGTTTAAAATAATTTATTCGCATACAATTGAATGTATTTTCAATAGTTACGGTTGAACCATCTCCTTTAACTGTGATATCCTCTTGATTGTACAAATAAAACCAAATAGCTTGTATGTACAAGGTGTAAAACGAGTGTATATTCCTAATGAACACCAAATGATCAACATTCTTTATGGCGACGTCATAATAAGTTTTTTTCCACATTTAAACAACATCACAATAATATCTGTTTCATAAACTTTTTTCCTGATTTTAACCGGGTTCTGCCATTTATGTCTACATTTTAAAATATTGAACACAAAGGGCCAACCGGTGGTAAAATCAGTATATATTAATACCCCAATGAATTATTTTTTAAATGTATCCTTTTAGATTCACAAACATGGTTTGGCTCAACAGTACCTTTAAATAGAACGGTATTTTACAAGACATTCGACCAAAGACGACTGCTGAGTATGAAATGATACATAACCTACAGAAGAAAGAGGTCTTACAGCGTAAAGAGAAATTCCCTGCATATTCTGAATAAACGGATAGGATTGGTATAAAGTCAAAATTACAACTAATAATGACAACGTAAGTGTTCATTTTACCGATATGTTAATTCCGTTATTTATTTGTGTTGGTTTTGGGAGGAAAGTTTGACAACAAAAGTGATATCTCAGATCATGCACAATCAATTTTTATAGTAAAATCCAGGTAATAGTGGGATACAGCTACATTGATAATGTGACTACAAAAACTATAGAATTAATAGAAAATTAAATAAATAGACAACAGATTCTTAAAAATAAATCATATGATATGAAATGACCCTAATAAGACTGAATAGACATTACCTCTTGTACACTGAAAAGTTATTTTTTTCATCAATACTTGCAAAATGTTGGTGCTATAACTTAAATACATAAATAGAATTGTCTATTACATGTACAAGTAATGCTTACATTAAATATAATATTTTTACAGGTTAAAATAGGGATATCTTTATAGAAAAAGTAAACCCTATCTTATATGTATGAGTGTTTGCAGCTAGATCTCTAGTTAATTATAATGCCAGAGAACATTACTTTTGAAGTGTATTTTGCTACCTTCCTTTGCCGATAGATATTCCTAGTTAGAATTCCCTACCTTGTTTTCATCAAAATCCAGTTTATATAATTTTATAATTGTTGAAAGATTTTCTATACAAGGAAGATAAAAAGAGGAAACACTTCAAATCTTAAATATATATATAAGTACTGATAATATTTCTGCATAAAAATAAGTTACAATTTTTCCTGTACATGTAATTTTTTTCCTGTTCTTTTTTGTGTAAACACATATATCTACCAAGATATTTTTTATTAAATGATAGTCTAAATCATCAGGTTTTCATTTTATTTTGACCATATAAAATTGGCTATTTCTTAAAATGAATAAAATAAGTGTAGTTGTGCAGACATTGATTAACTACATTGTCAATGGCTTTGTTTTCCGCCTGTATGTAAAAAAGGATCCCTTCTTGAAATTATCCCCTAGATACAGAATTACTGTTTATTTTAAAATAAATCAAATATTTCCACTAAATTTCTATATTTTCTGATTAAAATATACATAGAAGAATCATTAATTAAGTAAAATGTTAACCCTGTAACAGTAGTGTCTAATTCTTTGGAATGAAGTGGGTACATTGCTATCAGGCAAAGTGTTATTGATTATTTCCCTTCTATTTACATTTGCAAACATTATGTTGCAATAGGCTCTATAGTATTCCATGTATTTCATAATGTTGTTTGTTTTAATTATATATAGGGATAACTTTGCACCAGAATTGTTTATCAGGTAACAAAGGCACATTAGCATGCTTTGTGTGTTATGTGATGATTTCAGTTTTATTTTGTACAGTATATGCCTCGCTTGTCCACAAAACCAAAATTTAAAACACAGCAAACCATAGCAGTTTTATGTGCAAAAAGTTTTCGTACTACAGTAAAACTTGGATGGCTCAAACTCAAAGGGGCTGACAAAAAGTGTTTGAGTGTTTAGTTCATGAGCGATTCGGAATCAATATCCGTTTATAGACAAATGAAACAGGTGATAACAACTTTTTGTAAGGTTCTTCGTAAATTCAAAGAACCTTTTAAACGTTATGATCACTTGTTTAATTTGTCTCTCCTGTGGTTGGGTGATACAAGTTACCAGCCAACATATTTTGTTTACATATAACAGAGAGACAACAAAGTGTCACCCATACATTTTAATGCTCCAAAAATGTTAACCAGCTTCCTACAGAAGGTATTGTTCTTAAACATCATTATTTTTCTATTATCTTTATACTATACAAGATTAAAATTGTAAACATATAACAAAAAAATAGCAAGTCAAGCTCTACATTTAAGTCAAGAAAAAGTTTAGATTGATCTGTTTTGTAGAAGTAAATTTTATTTTAGGTAAGCAATTGCATGGTTTTAAGAGCCACTTGTTTGGAGGAATATAAGTTTTGAGGAATGACATTCAAATGGTCAATGTCAAATTTAACATAAATGAATATTTTTTTTAAATTCAAATATGGCGAATATCCTATAATGAGGTTTACTCTGGATTTCTATTTACTGTCAGAAAGTAAGAATTCGGATTAGATGAATGATACATACTGTAATGTTTGGTCCTCCAATAAATAGTGGTGATTACAGACCCGTTTCTTGTAGTATCATTTATGTTAATCTGTTTGACTGACAAAATTTTCAGCTGAAAAGTAATCATGAGTAACTCTATTGCCCAATAAAACAATTCTTCACTCTATAAATTTTCCATAAGATATGTTTCCATGGAAATACATTATTTCTACACCTTGTATCAAGTCAAGAACATGACTAATTTATTCAGGACCAGGCAAGATGTGTGAAAAAATGTGTGTAAAGAAAGTGTGTAACATTACAATGATGACAGTTATGTTCACATTTACAGCCTTTAATCAATTCCAATATATTTTGCTTTATATATCTCCTTAGTGTGTTGTGCAATAGTTTTCATTATTATACGTTTTATTTTATATTACACACACGTGTTAATTTCTTCTTTACACATGATGTTTATGATGCACTGTTAATTTTGTGTGTTGTGTCACATGTACAGTCCACCTTACCTCGGGAAAGGTTTGCGGCTCTTTTTAAAATGATGTCACTATTACAAGATAGTAGGAAAAGGGGAACAACTCTATCGCACAAACACAAAAACATATTTACCACTCACACTAATCATATAACACATGATTGACAAAAACAATGTTGTTTGGACATGAATGTACTATTTGCATCCAAGGGACAGTAGTTCTTAAAATTAAGTAAAGCAAGCCTAAGTAAAAATAAATTACACATTCTAACAGGAAGCAGCGTGTATGTATTAATCCTATCTAATCCCTCTGTATTAGTTTAAACATATTTTATTTGCTCAAATATGCAAATAGGATAAGACACAAGTTAATCAAACTTATGAAGTCTTCTCCAAATATACAGTATGTTACAAAAATATATTGATGGAGCAGCATACATAGTAATACAATTCAAATTATATTATGTTTGTTAGAAATGAACCTTAAGGGATAAAATAAAACATTTGACAGATATTAAAGAGAAAAAAAAGGAATAGAGAGAAAATAGAGGATAGATGATAGATGATAGATGATAGATGTGATGATGAGTGTGATTTAAAAACATTGTGAAAAGAATCAAACAATCAAACAATCGGGAACCTTTCTGACCCTTTAATATACTCAAAGACGTGCTTAAAAACTAGTTCGTTCTGCTCATTAGTCAAAAGCGAATTACCAAATGTAAGAAGTTCTAAATTTACTGGACAATAGATTGGCAGCCACTGAAGGTTTTGAAATAATCTATTCCTAATGTTAGCATACTTCGAACATTCCAAGAAGTAATGATTTGAATCTTCACGATCAGATCCACATCGACAAGATGGATCAGATAAAATATTTACCCTGTATAGGTCATAATTCAATGTTGATGCTGAACATCTTAATTGGGTTAGGACAATATTAAGTTTTCGATGACCATATTCATAGTGTTTTGGAACTCTTCTATGTGGGTTCAAGTTTTTTAATTCAGATTTAAATTTAAATATAGAGTCAACATTACGGAGTGATAGATCTAAACGGTTCCACTGTCGAATAGTTGAAGGTATGAACGATTCATCAGTCAGGGAAAGTCTACAGAAGGGAGTCATAATATTGTTACCATTGCGCAAGGGATAAACTGCCGTGCTTTGTATTGTAGGAGGAATTAAGTTACACAGATATGCTGGTGCCGAGTTGTGCTGTATATTATAGAACATTTGTAACTTCCTGCGTTTCCTGCGCTCATCCAAAGACTCCCACCCAATTTCAGTATAAATATTAATTGCATTAGTAAATATTGGTAGGCCTGTGACTATTCGAGCAGCCTCGAGTTGTAATTGTTCAAGTTTATTGCAGTAGCCCACCCCCATGTTGTCCCAAACTTCACAGGCATATTCAAAAAGTGGTCTTATGAAGACTAAATATAGTTTTTCTAAGTTTTTCCGAGTAAGTTTATATTTAAGTTTCCTGAGTACGTTCAGGTGCTTTGAAACACTACATATAATATTATCAATGTGTGTATTCCACTTAGCATCACTGCTAAAGGTGACCCCTAGATGTTTATGAAGATTAGTAATGGGTATATTAATGTCACTTAGTGTAAATCGCATATCCGGCGTTATTATGTTTGAAAATAACATAATTTCAGTTTTTTCGGGGTTAAATGACATTAACCATTTTTTGGACCAGTCGTTCAGCTCTTTCAAATCGTGATCGATAACAGTCTGTATCTGCGAAGGGTCGCGACTAGAATAGCTGAACGACGTGTCATCAGCAAACAGTCTACATAAGGAGACAAGTTTTTCAGCTATGTCATTGATATATATAATAAATAATAATGGACCCAGCACCGACCCTTGTGGGACACCAGCAGACACATTGCAAAGCTCGGATGACGATTGTTTGATTACTACTCTCTGTTGTCTATTATTCAAATAGCTTTTAAACCATTCTAATAAATTTCCATTTACTCCATACGATTTCATTTTATGTAATAAACCTTTATGCCAAACCTTATCAAATGCTTTGGAAAAATCACAAAAAACAAAGCAGTTTATTTCCTTCTTCTCGAGTGAATTTAAAATACAATTGTAAATTTCTATCAACTGGTGGACTGTGGAACATTTAGGAAGAAAGCCAGACTGGTATTGATATATAAGATTATTTCTTTGCATGTGGTTAAAAACATACTTATAAATAATACGTTCCATTACCTTGCCGACGCAGCTAATAAGCGATATTGGTCTATAATTAGACGGGATTGAGCTGTCACCCTTTTTGAATATTGCAATAACCTCTGTATAATGGCTACATTTTGGCATTAACCTTGACAGCATTTTGATGATGTCTTGTTTCTTTAAACTTTAATCATTTTAAATTATCAAAGAAGACTATTTTTACCAATGACTTTTGCAGGAGACAGAGAAGGAAGATGTACCTAGAAGGCGAATTATAGACACATCCATCACCGATCAGAAGATGATCATGTGACACACTCATGTTGGTTTAGTAGCAGAATTCCCATGTTTAATATTTTGTTAAACTAGAGACTGGATATTACGAATCATCTCTTATGTTAACTTGATTTCACTCATCTTGGTGCCACGACAGTTAATTTAAGATTGTCTCTCTTTAAATTTTTTTTTATATTGGCACCTTTAGGGTATCAATACTTTTGTTAAATAAAATATTATGTTTGTTGTATGTATGTTCTTACAAAAAAATTCTAAAATAAAGTTCGTTGTATGGTGCTGTTTGGTAACAATACAATTTTCTACATGTAACCTTTTTGTATACTATTGGACCATATACAATTTTAATAATTTTTCTAATAAAACAATAACATGTAATGCATATAATTACTATGTTGACATTTTAAGAACTAAATATATATATATATATATATCTTTTATCAGTTAGAATTTAGGGTACCATCTTTAATCTTAGTCATATTTTTTAACAGGTTTTATATATATTTTATTTTAAATAGGATATATATTTTTTTAAATATTACATTTACCTAAACTTTTTTAAGAACTAACATCAAATATACACATATTTGTTTTGACAAAGTTTACATAAACTCACAATAATGAGGCAGGTTATTTGCTGTATTGTAACTGGTTTATTTATTAAAACATGTACATGTAATTGCCAAAAGACAAAAAACAATGCCTGTTGACTAGAGATATTCTGTTTTCATTTTTTTCCAATAAATACTAAAGAAATAGCAAATATTACTGCTAATTATGTTGTGAATTACCAGACACAAAAACCCATTATACAAATTATGTCATGTTAAGTTTTCTTTAAAAAATGGCCCCTTACATACAGTAGTTTTAAGAGAGGAAGAAAATAGTGTTGTGTATCAACATTGTTTTGTTGAAAAAGAATACTCTGTTATACTTGGTTTTATTACCTCCCCTTGACTGCTGATAACCAAGTACCAGGGTAGATGGCGAGTGTGTGCCTAGTAATAAATTAATTTTGAAGCCACAAGAGTGGTATTGCCATTATTTTAATGTTATAGCTTTACATTTATGTTGCATACAATTTTATTCCTAGATACCAATCAACAGTTACATAGATACATTGCTCAAAAACAAATAAAACAAGTTAAACATAGTTGGTTACTGAGCATTAATTTATTAAATCAGGAGCCTCTATATAGCAAATCACTGTCTAGAAATGGCATTTCAGTACATAAATACCCATGTATAAAAGGCAGTTTTTTTCCACCATGATCACATAAAATGTTATTTTAAATATACCCCGGTAATGCTAATATATCTGTACTGTAAAAAATAGTTATTTTTGCAAGCCTCGGAACAGGTAGAAATGTAAGGCATTTCTTTTGTCCAGCTAAGTAATGAATGATTATGTATTCATTGTAATAAATGAGATTGAACTAAATTGTAGATAAAAACTCGAGATAGAAATCTAGGAATATGTTGTTGCTTGTTTGTTATTTGTAGTTGTTATATTTAGTTGTTGTTAGAAATGATGTATAACTGTGATATGTAAATTGTGACAAATAGAGTTTGATACCACAGTTTTATTTATGTCACTGCTGACACAGAAAATAAACTAAATTCTTTATTAATGTTGATGTTTTTAATTGCATGTTAAATCTCTATTTGATGATACTTAAGCTTTAGTTTGTGATCAGCCAATCAGAACATTACTTAAATGTTTGCCTGGCAACCATTTCTCAAACATCCAAGTTTTTGATGTGAAAACATCTCATTTATCTATGAATTTAAAAAAAACTTGTCCAGTTCTGATTTTATTATAGAAATATAACAAGAATTTCATTTTTAGATAATCTGAAAGCAGTCTGTGTGCTAGAATGATTTATATACTTAGCTATGGCTCAGAAAAAATATTTCACATTGTTTGGGAGATGACATTCATTATATTGACCATTATTAGAACCAAAGGTTCAACATTAGATTGATAATAAAACAGAGTTAGCAAAAGCAAGAAGGAGAAAAAGTGATGGCATGGACACTATTTTCTCATTCATAAAGCACTAATGCAACCTTGAAATAAAAGAACGAAACAAAATTAAGGTACAGCTATCCTTCATGCAAAATGACAAATATCAAATGCCTACTTCAAAAGAAAAAAAGTTTAAGCCCAGACACAAATTTGTCATTCAGAAAACAATAAAAGACACAGTTTCAAGTGGTCGAACACTTAGTGGCAGGGCCCTAATTATAAGTCATGTTTGAAAGAACAAACTTTTAACTTTAAAGATAAACTTTATACAATTACAGACAAATGCAAAAAACATACATTGTAATTAATTACATATATTGTATTGTAAAATGTTTATGACTTTCAAGTTGGAAACACATAGTGTTACACCAAATAAAATGATTGATTGATTGTTGTTTATCGACCAGCAAACAATATTTCAGCTATATTTAGGACATGTAAATAAGTATGTAGTCCCCAACATAGAGTTATTCGGTGACAAGACATCATATTTTTCTAATTATTATCACATTTTGTAGATCAGTTTTATAGCGAGGTAGGTTTTAAACTTTCCATCTTGACAGTTTTTTCTGTGGCCCTTTCCATTCTTCACCTATAAAAAGAATTGTTAAAATAAAATGTATTTACCGTTAAAATTAAAAAGGAGAACATTCAGTACATGTAATCATTCCATTGAAACAATTCTTCACTCTAAATCTATTCTTTAAGTACAGGTAGGGGCATAAGTGGCCAAGTGTTTAAGGTAGTTGGTCATCTCATATTGATTCATAGGTCACGTGTGCCCGTTATACTCAATGGAAAATCAACCATGCAATAACCAACTACAATTAGAACCAATAATGCAGTTAAACTCTGCCTTAATTATATCTTTTATATTTGATTTTAATTTAAAAAGAATAGCACGAGCTTCAAATATCAGCTTTTGATTTCATTGGTCAAATATGGTTCACACATAATAAACACCGCCCATCTTATTTATCACCTATCAATTATTAATTGGCATGATCTAGGTGCTTATTCATGTTACAAGTAATGTACTGCACTGTCTTTCTCGTTAGGCAAATACAATTTCTCAAGCTGTCACCTTCAAAAGTGTATTTGTCCATCTCAAAAGACTGTGCTATAGATAAAACTAATTTCCTGTTGTTTAAATTTTCTGTATAAAATTAAACAGACCTATTATCATGGCCAGGATAGGAAACCTGTCAGATCCAAATACCAGTTCTGGTTTACCATTAATATAAGTTATTATGGTAGGTACACCAAAAGCCTGGAAAATATGTCATAATATGAAACAAACAGACAGATCCTAATGTTGGTAATATACAAGATATCTATATAATATATATATAACCTTTATTAGCTATTGGTGGTTGAAAATAAATGCAGTTCACAAATGATCTTTGATTCTTACAAATAACTCATAATTAACTATATTTAAGAAAAGGATGTTTTTAATGATTTGTGCAGACTTTTGAAACCAAGTTTATAAAATAAGTAAATATAGATGATGACTGTGTCTGTGAAAGAATCAATGATATACTTGTCAGCACTGAAGTGTGTCTACAGGGCTGTCCATGAGGACTTACAGTCCACCAGCAGAAGCAAAAGATATGCCATTACTAATACCAAGATTATAAATTTTACTACGCCAGTCTTATGAAGACTCATTAGTGGCACTCAATTCTAAAAACTATTAATTATTATTGATTAAATATAATTAACAGATTGAGTGGTTGAAGGACTTTTATGATTAAAATTCCAAAACCTTATATTAAATCCATTTATGGCCATCTAAACATGTGAATAGAAAAACCATAGAATTTAAATCATTTTTGACTATATCATTAAAAAAAAACAATGATATTTTTGTCAATACCAGAGTGTGACTACTGGGCTGGTGATACTCTCTTGGATTTACAGTCCACTAACAGAGGCATCGACTCATTGATTAACAATAAAATGTCATCAAATATAGAGAATACAAATATTTAGATTTTTCACACTTTTTATCAACACGTATAAAAGAACAATGAAATATAAAAATAAGCAAAAGCAATAAGAAATGTTAACTTCTATAGTAAAGGGAAAAATTCATAGCATCTGTGATAGACCTAAGGTAAAACCTACACCATGATCAAGAGCCTCTGTTGTTCTATTTCTTAGTATGTTTTTGATCTCAGCATCTTTGATCCTTGAAATTGCAATTTTGGAAATGTTATCGTCAACTCCAGCTTTTCTTGATGCCTGTATAAAAAAGATATGTGTAATTAGATTGGCTTGTCATGCTAATTTTAGCAAAGTTTACTGGTATCTTAATTGAGGGAACCAGTGTTATTGGCAGTAAGCCTACCGGAGCAGAAGCAATGACCACTGAAAACACCTGTCAACCACAGTAGAGACGGGTATGTTACAACAGACACAAACTACTTATTCTTTTGGAGCAAATATTTACCATAATCTTTTATTTTCACAATTTAAAATAGTCTATTAAGGATGTCTTGCAAACTGACCAAGTCTACTATCTCTAATTTTACTTAAATGTTATGTTAATTAAATTTTTGTTCTGCACACCTTAATTATATGTTCAAACACCCTACAAATACAAATGCTGTATAGCTCTAAAATGAAGAAGAAAATAGACATGTAGTCATACATTTAGTCCTTTCTTATCTGGACTGCAAACTGACCTAATTTTAAGAATATTTTACACAAACCAAAATCTTTTGGCCGTGCACATCTACATTATGTGTTCAAATACCCTACTAAGCACACTGATGAAAGCTTTCTTGAGTTCGAGTCTGAAAACTACCAAGTCCCAAATCACTTCATAAACAAAATCTCAAAACTCAATAACAAAACTTCAGAAATTTTTCAAAAAGTATACATACCATTAGATAACAAAATAAACAACTATGCAATTTGATGAAAATATGTGAAGGCATTTTCAAGATATAGTGCAAAATGAGAGCGATGGACAGACAGATGGACATTTGTATACAATAAGACATCCATCAACGACAGGCACACAAAAATCATTTAAAACATCATACAAAAATCCAGAACTAAATAGCAATGAAGAAATTGGGACAAGTTCATACATTCACATAATTGACTATGTTTTTACAAGATACGGGTATAATACACCAGAATTTGTTTACCTCCAAGAAATCCTTTTCATCATAAATGCCCTCATCCTGAAAAAAAATTAATTCTTTTTGTCAAACATATTTTTTAAATTCGCATTATGTACTCTTTGGAAGCTCAATTAGCTTTGCTATCTAATTCTATATGCTCTATTTATAGTTTTTAACTGGCTAATCTCTCACCTTACACCTAGGACTATGCATAATACAGTAGAATACAGTCTTCTCTATTATACTAAAACTATTTTTTGTACACTGTTTGTTTTGTTTATTTGAATGAAGTTAAACACCAATTTCAGCATTTTTCAAGTATATCATGGCATCCAGATTTTTTGGGGGGAGGAAGCCAGCTAGAGTATGCAGAGAAACCCCGGCCTGCGATAGGAAAACTGGCAATCGATGTCTATAAAGATTTGGTAGAGTACACCCTGCCCACAGTGAGCTTTGTACCCCCAACCTCCAGTGTTGACAGGCCACGTGATCAATGGTAGATGACTAACTACCTTAACCATTCTGACACCATGGTTGTCAAAAGAACTTTAAAGAGCTGTAATTATGTATCCATATTTAGCATTTGTTCACTGTCATTTAGAAACCTCAGCAACCACTGATGGATTAATACATGTATGAATGACAGACAATGAAACACAAAATAGGACGTGTAACGGACTTGATGGGTATTGCATACAACATTCACATTTAGGACTTAGTGCTCAAGTAACACTAGTGCTGAACAAATATATTTGAATATATTTGAATGATTGTTATTTCTGTAATATTTTTTGTTTGTTTTACTTCTGTGTGTCATTAATAAAAAACAAATTTTCATCTTCTGTTATTCTTTAGCTTTATTTATTTATTTATTTAGTTTTATTTTTAAAAATATACCTGCTCCTGATATGTACTGTATAGTCCCAAACAGTAATATACATTTATGAGAATGACAATTCCCGTCTTTCAAATAAAATTTTTCTAAAGCATAAGAATATTGTTTCTTTGTTGTAATTTTATCCATTTTTAAAAGAATAGGCCAAAACATGGTAGTGCTTCATAAAAAATGTGGCATGGCCAATTCTTTAACATACACATAAAACTACAAAATCTGTCATTCTATTCTTATAATTACATTCCATAAGCAAATAATTAAAATTAAAATAATTTCATGAAAATGGTGCACAATGCATTCTTTGTAGAATGAAGTTGTTTGTGCACTATGGTGTTTGTCAAGGCTCATGCCTTGATCGACCCATAAATCATCAGTTTTTTCATTCATTGGAAATATTCGTTACCAAGCAAAAGATAAATATAATTATATTTAAATACAATATAGCTGTCACCTAATTATGCAGATAACCTGTCTTCAATTAATTCTTGTTATGCCAACAAAAAAAATAACTACTAAAGCAACTGCTCTCTATACATGTTAAAGGTAAGATATTATATACAAGCAGTAATGAGTTGCATATCAGTCAAACAAGTAAAAGAATCCTCTGCTTGAATGCTCCCTTCAAAGTCTAAAAAGGAGTTGGACAGCAGAGGCTTCTCTGACTAAGTTCAAACTAGTTCATGCATTAATACTTCACACCAGAAATGTTTTATATATTTTACTGTGTTTATGTGCAATGACATTTTAAGATGCATGTCTAGTTCCTGTCTAATACATAATATCTAATTTTTTTTCTAAATGGGAAATCATTCATTTCATAGGTAAATTCTTTTATAAATTACCCTACTCCAAGCTCTCAGCCAGAGTTCTTCTGTATATTCAGGGTGTTGCAAATCGACTGCTGTCAAAAATCTCATTGCTGCCAGAGAAGTTTTCTCAAACATAACAACAGATGGATTCTATAATACATAATTGGAACACCATATACTAGTATGTCACAACTTATGGAATTATTTTTAATGAACGACAGTATTTTCTCACTAATGAGACAGTGTGGTACCTATTTTTTGCAGGTCGAGATATCCTTTTTTCAACCAAGGTACAGAAATACCTTGTAACTTCCTGTTGTGATTTCTCCATCTCACCATGTAAGATAACTTATTGTGACGTCAATTAATAATGACCTCAAGTTATGTATACACAAATGGCTATATGAAGCATAATGAAGAAATGCCTAGATAATCTGGAACTCTGGTGAGATAATGTATCAATCACTCGTGGAAAGCCAATTCAAGAAATTCTCAAACAGCTGGGTAAAGATATATGTTTGTCCAATCCCTTGGCAGAGCCTCGGGATGGATATATTTGCCCTTGGGTTTGATATTTTCTTGTCTTGCCTTTCCACTTATGATAGATACTATTTGTTTCAACACGTGGCAGGTGAGATTTAAATTTTAATATATGTTTCCTGTATTAATAACACAATAGAATTAAATGATAAGACTGAGCTATGGCCAGTTCAATTCTATGGCGTTTAAATTAAGCCGTTTTCTACTGTTCTGAACAGAAAGCAATATGAGGGTTATAATTCTTGGTCAACATGACAATGCTGAAAAATGTTAACTGTTGTGATTAACAACAATTAATTTAAATAAATCATTGAACTTCTGAAAATTACAAAACTGGAACTGCATAATTTAAAAAAATTAATTTTAGTGACTGTCGAACTTGAACAATTTTGTATTTCTTTGTCTTTATATATAAAAGATTAAGAAACATTTCCTATCAAAATCAGGCATTATTTTCACCAATCTTCATATGAATGAAAATTTTGAACTTACTTTTGGGATATTCAGAGGAATCTGATAATACTTTGCTAATCGTGGTATGTCGTACTTAAAGTTGTAAACACCTTTATTGGGAACCAATGCTGGTGATCTGTTGACTGAAAACAAATTAACTTTTTCATATACAAAACAGGGGAACAATATCTGTACAACTACTAGTAAATATTAACAAGTGTGGACTGTGAGCTAATGCTCACTAGTGATACCCTCGCTCTAATAACTCAGTGTAAACATCTAAGTATTCGAGTAACAGTAAGTAAATGACCAAGGAGCATAAAACCTCTTTACACCATATGGTACTATATGATAAAGCTAAATATTTCCCATTGGGTTCAAGATTACACTGTGAACCAATGCTAGCTGGCTAATGTCATGCACCTATATATGGCTAACATAAAATTCATGAAGGTTTATTTGAACAAGAAAAATGTTTTTTTTTAAATAAATATTTTTCCATTTACATGATTTAGAACCTTGCAGTAGTTGATAACTTAAAGGAAGATTATTGTCATGGACAATTTTAAAAGTATCTGATACCAGTCTAAACTGATTTTCAAAGTGTCACAATTAACTGGGATGTCAACCTGAGAATTGTGACAGAAAGTACCTACAGTTAAAACTTACATGATTCGCTGATTAATCCACCCAGAAATATTGGCTTGAACTTTAAATCCATTTGTTTCCATAGTAATCTATATCTACATAGTACCTATAATGATTAAGTTGTAGGATTTACATGTAAGGTTTGAATAGATTTGAAAAAAAAGTAAATTATATCAATGTTTTTTTTATAATTAATGCTAAAGCATACCGATATTATATGAAATTGGACATTATAGTAGCATTAAGAACATACATGTCATATTTCTCCAAGCCCAAATTCTGAGACTGGACTTAATTTTGTGCAAGATTTGATGATATTGTGTGAGATTAATAGTCAACCCTGATTTTACTCGTTTTCATTCTTTCATTTGGTTTGTTGTTTTGTTGTTTCATCTTATTGTTTAATAATTGTTTTGGGTATGTCCTGAATTGAACATATGTTTGAACTCTCTTCTTGTGTGAAATTCTCAAGTCAAGTTAATTTAAGAAATATTTACTGATATACTGCTTTTACCACTGGTCGACCCTTATGCTGAATATTTTACCCCTATCCTATTTGTCATAAAGGGCCAGCCCATGGTTAAATCAGTATAAATTTTGTGCCTTCAATGGATTATTTTGAATCCAATGGGACATATACCAGTATATATATCTGCAAAGTAACATACGAATGTCATAACTTGTCAACCATTATGGACATGATTGTGACGTTGTTAAAATATGTAAAAAAATCTCACCATGACATCACCATGAAGATCGTTGATTGTTTATTACATTGATTAAGAGTACAAACTATTTTTTTCCACGGTTGTGGAGGCAAAAGGTTTTAGGCATGTCATATTAACATTGGGCTTTACGTACCTTTGATCATATTCTAAATTAAGAATAATGTTCCTTTTGCCATTTGTACATTTTGAAACACACATTTTTACTCATATTTTAACTTTACCGCTTCACATGTACTTAAGTCAAAGTTCAAATTGACAATTAAATATAAAAGATATGCTATGATTTAGAAATTACACGAATGTCCTACTAGTAATTGATTCAGAATGAAGTATAAAAACTTTGTAAACATAAATAAGAAGAAAATTGTATGACTTGTGAAGTTTACTTGAGCTTTTGAAAAAGTATGTTTATTTTATGTTTTTATTTATTGAAAAATTTTTAAAACTTTTGCATTTCCTAATTTGCATGAATTATTATTAATTTAAGCGTAAGTATTAATAAATTATTAATAAATTGTGTCGATTTTCTACAAGTTTTACATATGTTTAACACATGAAGCACAAAGGGGTGCATTATATCCTATAACAAATGGGTGATAGAGATGAAGCAAATTACCATTTAACAATATACTCTAATACTGAGTATGACTGTTATAAGCCATTAAAGTCTAGCATTGATGTCACACGTGACATGCCAACCCCTGTATAGACACAGAGCAGTATGGATTGTCTGGATGGGTTTGCCCGGGCCCCCAACCACACATTCCAACTTATCTGTTCAGTGAGGCAAAAACAGTGCATTGATGACAAAATATAGGTTGGCCAATTGCAATTTTGGTATGAAACCATTTCATTCTCCTATTACCTGTTTGTACTGTGTCTGTTGTACTTATTTTTGGTACAGTAGTCCCCCTCTTATAAGACCACCCCATCTGAGTCATGAAAGTGGTCTTATAATGGGGGATACAATTTATACAGGTGTATAGACCTTGGTTGGTTGGTTAGCAGCAAATGCTAAGAAGTGATCAAGAATCACACAAAATAAGTATTTTTATTTGTATTTTATTATTCAGTATAAATAACAAGAAAAAGAATTAATTTTTATCTAGATGATATTGATAATATAACAATTCCAAGTCTTCTAAACAGTGAATGTTTCTGTTCCTGTTTCATCTGCATTATCGCTGTTTTTATCACTTTTATTTTCTGTCCAGGTTCCACTTCGTAGTTTATTAAGGTTCCGTCTTATTTGGAAAAATCCAGTTTTTTTCTGTTTCCAGTTTCCCACTTGACCCATGTTTTTGATATCGTTTGTAGTAAATTTTGATTCATGATTATGTTGGTACATTGTACTATTATCTCCTTGTTGAATATTTCAGTCTTCTTGTAATAAACTCGATTTCCGTAATGGTCGTTCATGAAGGGATTTTACGTTGTTGTGTCAAAAAAACGTGGTCGCTGGTCGCGTTTGAGGGGTGGTCGTTCGCGAAAGGTAATTTTACGTTAGAATGACTTAATGCATCAGGGTTTTGGCCGGATAAAGCGGGTGGTTGCTGGGAAGGGATTGTATAAGAGGGGGACTACTGTATATGTATTTTATATAAGATATTTTATATAATAATGATTAAATCATTAAATACAAAAGATATTTTTTCTCAACAGGCTTACACTGAATGCAGATTATTATATTAATTATTACACTAAAACTAATTGCTTTTATAAATTTCTCCGTCCAAGTTAATTATTTAAAAAAAATTTCAATGTTCTTAAATTAGTTAGGCCTATTACACTAAAATTATTGCTATTGCGTTCTGTCGTCAAAAGTAACATAAAAAATAAAAAATAAACGTCAGAATAGAAAAAAGTAAATATGGAATGATAAAATAAGCTTTTAAACGACAGATAATTCGGTCTAAGTCTATACTAATATATCATGTCCCTGATCAGTAGGGTCGGCATGCATGGCATACATGTATATATATCATCTGTCACAAACAATTAGTGGCGATTCGAGCACACCTTGAAAATGAAATCATCTATTCTGTAATATCAGGTATTACTTGATGTATATTTGAAAGTATTCGAATTGTTTCAAATGCTTATAAATATGTTAATGACTTCGAAAGCAATCCATCCGTAAGGCGAAACAACATCGTAAAACAGTTCAATGGTTTTCTTCATGGGCGCAGACATCTTTGTTTTGGTTGAAACATGCTAAAACTAGTATACATATGAATGCATACTTATATGATTTTGCTCAGGTTGCAAGTTATTTTAAAATAGATTTTTTATATATGAACCGTAGTTTTACTACTATTCGGAATATTCTCAAAATATTTCTTCATAACAGAAATTGAAGTTGCTTTTGATATTTTGACATAATAAGTTACTGAGTATTTTCTGATATCAAGAAATATATTTTCCTTCGAGTTTGAAAGTGAACTTTGACTTTTGTACAAATCGCCTACTCTATCGCAATTTACAAGTAGCGTGGAACTCTCAAACACGTTACCTTCCATATACTGACTGTCACAGTAGTTTAAAACAAAAATCTTAATTTTAAATAAAATCTTTCTTGAGAATGTCAAATTATTCTATGGATATTGAGAAATGTTTGTCACATTTTTCTTATGATATTTTAAATAATATACAGTATTTTTGTACATTAAATATGTTTATCTTTTATCTTTTATAGGTATACAAATCAAACCCGGGGCTAGATATAGCTTTCGTGATAAATATTTTTTTTTAAATATAGAAATTATTGATTTATATTTATAAATTTTATAATAAATCAGGACGCATTTAAAATAAATATATATATATATTTACCAACTCTTGCTTTCCGTATTAAAGCCTGGCAACACAACACAACACCCCCTCTCCCGCGATCACCCACGCTTTTCCTATCCATCACTGACGGTATACTTTATTGTGAGATATATAAATTTCTATTTCTTCGCATCATAATACACTTTAGGATATATTAGATATGCATATCTAGCGGTGCATTTTCTTTTTCTTTTTTTTTTGAGGCGGTTCATAGTGGGGTTTTTGGTCACGGAAAGAGGTTAAAGAAGGTCGCCATATTGTTGCGAGTCTGTCTGTCCGTCCGTCCATAACAAATCGTGTCCGGGTAGACTTTTTGAGCACGTGGGTAGATTATAATTCTAAAAGACGTGCTTTAAAGGCTTTGAGACCACAACTCTGGTAAAAAAAATGATTTATCTACGAGCAACACGCGCTGAGAAGGATGTGTTTTAAATGGCTGTTCCATTTACAAAACTGTAACTCCCACCGGAAAGCTATTGCATATGACCTATAAATCTTATAAATAGCGACACACGCTATAATTATCCGTTGCAATATATTGTGTGTTACATTGACGAAACAGCCAGTTTATGGCGGAAATGATGTTTTCTATAGGTACGAAAATATTATAAATGTACTGTAATTGTCTTTTTTGAATAGAAATAATTCACGGAGGCTGTGATTTATCATTGTTTTACCACGGGATGACCATTTATGTCGTTATTTTATCCCTCGCTATCGCTGGGGATAAAATAACACGACATAAATGCTATCGCTCGGGATAAAATAACACGACATAAATGGTCACCCCGTGGTAAAACAATGATAAACCACAGCTTCCGTGAATTATTTCTTAACTAATCTATGTCCCGCATGCCATGGATGTTGACCTTTAACTTTGAACTTTGAACCCAAAGGTCACATGCTTTTTGAGTGACTACTTCATGTCTGCGATATAACTGTGTTGTCTTTTGAGGTAGGTCATTGATTGCTTTTTGCTTGTTTGAATGGTGTTAAATAACACGTTCAGCAATCTTTTAGCTGCATTCATGGCGTCCAGTTTTTATTGGCAGAGGAAGCGAGAGTACCAGGAGAAACCCCGACCTTCGTTTAGATGGGCTATTGATATTTGGAATGTAGGTAGAAAGTATTTCGAACCATGGTTTTGGAACATGACCTTAAGTCCGATCATATTTTTGCATACTGAATGGCAAATAAGTGTCCGGGATTTAAACTTTTGTCTTCTGAGGCGGGCGTTCGAAATTTGGGCACTATTGCCTGGGCTATTAGTTGGTTTTCTTTTTTGAGGTCAAATTCCAAATTTACTGCGGGTACTAGAAAGATGATCTCCCAGATATTATTTAATTTCTTTAAGCCATTAGCGGGTTTTACTTATTACTTTTCAGATTAATCATGGGAAAAAGAGATTACGGAAGCCGGGAAACGTTTGACGGATTTTTTTAGCGTATTAGCTGCAAAAAGGAAGTAGTGGTCCAACAGGTCTTTAAATAGTTTACATCGTGTAATCCATTAATATTAATCACCTTATGAAATATCCAACCTTTCCGACTGACGAAAGCCGAGAAATGTTTGGCGGAATTTCTTGTTACGTATAAGAAGTAGAGGGAAGACAGCGATGATTGCATATAACTTACGACCTATTAGTAAAAATAGTCATACCAAACATCAAACCATTCGAATTTACATAAGTCGAGAATTGTAGGACTAAAACCATTACAACGCACATCGGCTAACAGGAAATAAGTGTCCTAGATGTCTGAAAACAGACTATAACGTACTATTCATTTGCACAAATTACAATATGTCATAAAAAAAGTCTGATTAACAGAAGCCCAAAAGAATAACAAAATTATTTGCAACCTATGGTACGGAGCGACGAACATTATTTAATCTGAATGACACCTTCGCCTGTGCGGCCGGACATAAAAATAGAAACAATATTCTATGACATCGGTAAAAGCTTGGAGTTTTGTTTTGTTTTATTTAATTGCCTATTTATATTATTTTTATTAATGTATTTATTTCTTATAAATAACAATGAACGAAAGCGGGTGTTTACACCATAAATTTAAATGCTTTTTTAATAAAACGATGGAGATTTGTATTAATAGTCCCCAGATTCGTAATTCTTTTTTCTGTAGCTGTATGTGTCTACATAGTAAAACGGGATGCAAATTATGTAGTACTTCGGTCAATTAAGAACAATCTGTTCGAATGATATTATATTGTCATTAAGTGACTACATTTCTTATGCGTTTTCCTTTTCAGTTTATTTAAAAGATAACTGTGGAATTCTCATTATACTTGCAACCCGATAATGTTTCAAATAGTTAGACATAGAAAGTCAGTGTTGCACTTTAATATGACGTGTTCATTCTAGCATGAGGTAACTTCTAATTTTTACTCTTTTCACTATTAACATTTTTGCTCTTTGTCTTTATTATACATTGTTAGCAGCCCAAGTTTGGTCCTAATTCACAGCTTATACTTGGATGTTTACATAAATGTATCGTGGTCTGCCTAGTAGATGTTTATGTTCGTATTGTTCCGTTCGTATATTATTTAATGTCGACATAAAGACATCTCGGGATTTGTAAAATTTCATCGCTAGGTATGTCGTTATTTGTTGATTGCTTCAAACTCAAAGGTAGCGGGTAAAGCAATATCGACATTTAACAAAGATTTCCGGTAAATCCGTTTCTAGATTTATCTTAATTATAGCGTTTATTCTACGTTTAATGTCTTATTGTGGTTTTAAGACGAATTAAAGCGCTGCTCCGTTGCTTATTACTTTTTTCCATATGTATTGGTTTTGTGTCAAGAATTTATACACCAAGGTCCTATTGTAGTAACATTTTAAGTATAAAATTAACTACTTAAGAAATTAATGTCAATGATCTTTTATTCATCGTATCATTATAAAAACATGAGCTATTTTTCGTATCATTTTTGCCGTAAATATGTGAACAAAACTGATTCAAATTCCTCATAAACTGGAATGAAAAGAATGTTTTTGGCATGAAAAAAAGTTAGATTATGTTCAATTAAACAAAAACACTTGAATGTAGAAATATATTATGCACAAGTTTTTAATTTTCATATATTTGTTTAAATTTGTTATCTTAGTACATTTGTAACAGATTTTTAGATTTAAAATTTAAAAAATATTTGTTAAAACAATTGAATATGTTAATTGACGAAATTATGCTTAATCCTGTTTTTTACTAATCTGTATTTACTATAGTGAGTTTTGAAAGTTGCAATTCGAAAAAAGTTACCGGTATACTTATAGGTCCTTGCTTTGTGAAATATTTTCTCATCGTGTCGCACTACTTTTCACTTAAATGATAAAAGTCGGTGTGAATGGGAGTGGTTGGAGGGAAATGAAATTGATTTCTGATCTCAAAGGAATTTTGTTTCATCCAAAATGGTGGAATCGAGGAAGTGACGCTAACCACTAAATTTGGCTGTTTCACCAATTAGGCATTGGCTATGACATCATTTAAGGTAAGCATTAGATATTCAATTAGACTCTTTCTATAAATGTAAACTTGCGTGACATTATAACGAATTTTTATAAAATTTTCACTATTAGAATTTAATATTCTCAAACCCTCGAAAATAAGCTATAAGACCATAAACCGTTATTTATAATGTAGATAGATCAAATGGGAAAAGTGTGCTCACTGGAAAGTGTTTTTTCTGCTTTCCACATCAGTAGTAAAAATAACTTCATGAGCAACATGTATATAACATTATATTTTATTTAAAAGAAACTTTAACGTACTCATTGAAAAGTTCAGTTGAGGTCAAGTTCAGGTTACAGTTGGCTGTTTGATAAGTACTCATCATAAGCTACTACTGGATCAAGTTTGATGAACCTATGGCTTAAGCTTGCAAAAAAATGTCATTTATTATTGCCACCGCCGGAAACCCATATGTGTCTGCACAAAAATAACTTCATGGTATATTTAAAGAAATTTCCTCTAAAATCCTCTGTGGATAATGACTTGAATCATAAGTGCACCCGGACTCGAACAAAAAGAACTTTAACCACAATGATGGAGAAGATAACATTGTGACCCTTTTGCCCAGAAAAGATTTTATCAAAAGAATAACTGAAAGGTGAAGGTATGTTGAAATTCTTATTTGTTTTTCCCAAATCATGTGAATTTTGAAATGGAAAATGAATGTATTTACGAGAGATGGGAAACACATATAGAACTATTATATATCAAGTCCAGGTCTGCCTTGCAGTAGACTAACAGCTACGCTAGATTTTTGGAGTGCTAGCACACTGAAATTACAGATCTTATATATTATTTACTTTTTAACTAAATATAAATAATACAAATAATTTTAATAGATTCAATGCCTCGTCTCCTAAGGTATGACTAAAAGGAAAAACTAGAACAAAGACCCCTTTTCAGTGGGTACTTAAATAAAGTGTGTGGGTTATGACTTGAATGAATGAATTCTTGAATAAAAGGTTTCCAGATATGATCTTTTTTCTATAGGATGACTTATAGGAAAGTTAGATGACCATAACGAATAACAAAATCGCCCCATTTTTATTTAAAAGATTTTGTAAAGGGAATGAATCAATGGTTGAAGGACCCTTTTTCTCTTCCTTCGTCCAAGTAAAAATATTTTATTACAATTTGAGAATATAATCCAAATTCAAAATTTTAAGTTCCTCTTTCAACATTCGTAGTTCCTAGTTCAACATTCGTAGTTTCTGGTTCGATATTCCAATTTTTAGTCCCTCGTCCAGTTCCTAGTTGAAACTTCGAGTTTTCAGTTCCTAGTTCAATATACGTAGTTTCTGCGCCCCAAACCTACCCCCAGATACGACAATGACAACATTTCCCCAATTAAATTTATTGTTGGTTAACTTACTCTTAATCGTATCATTGAGCTGGTTTATTCGGTATCATTCTTTCTCTGACTATATATATCTATGTAATTGAAATCACATTAATATTGGTAATGCAGTAGGTTAAAGATACACTTTTGAGACCTTTGCATTTGTCGGTTTTTTTCATTAGATTAGATAGACAAAAATAAAAAAAGAGATTAAAGAACTGAATATATAGATTCTCAAATCTATCTTCATCGTCTTTTAATATATTTACTCCGTGTATTAAATTTAAAACATAAAAATGGAAAAACGTTCATGCGCCTTCATCATTTTGAACGTGTTTAGATCCCTTTTCATCGTGTCATACTACTTTTCACTAAAATGATAGAAGTCTGTTGATCGATGTGATCAACATAATTCAAAGTGCAATAGATTCAATCAGACAGAGAACGTAAAAAGAAAAATATAAAAAGAAATAAAAGATGTTTACTCAACTATCGTTTGAAAAAAAAAGGGTTTTTTTGTTTGTTTGAATGGTGTTATAACGCCACATTCGGCAATTTTTCAGCTATATCATGGCCTCCAGTTTTTATTGGGGAGGAAGCCGAAGTAGCCGGAGAAAACCCCCGACCTGCGGCTGGAAAACTGGCAATTCTTGTCAATTAAGATTGGAGTCGAGTACAACCTGCCCACAATGAGAATCGAACCCGTAATCTCAGCGTTGAGCTTTAGATAACATTAAAAATTGTTGAATAAACAATGATCGGTGCAATCTTATCCTTACCACTTTCTTAGTTTTTTTTTTGCAGAAGAATAATTTAAGTAACAAGAAAAACATATTTAACAGTTATATTAAAATAATATATTTTTGGTACATAATGGTTTATTTAAAAACAGACACCAAGTATTGACAATAAGTTTTTAAATGTGCAATATTTCTTAAGCAGCATAGCTGTGTATCGATTTAGTTTGTTGTTACTAGAATATGTTCGAATTTACTTTGTTTTTGGTGCTATAAGTAGGGTTGTTGTTATGATTTCAACTTGTCCTTTGTTATTTAGTGTAATGGTTATTTACATTATCTGACATTTTAGTTTTTTTGTTTTTGTTTCATGTTGATTAACATTAGCTGGATGAGTAAGTAAAAGTTCAACAATATCTTAATGGTCATTCTGACATGCTGTTTGTAGTGGGTTCCGTCCATCATTATCTGCCTTATTTATATCTGATTGATGAGAAATTAAAAGTTCAACAACATCTTTATGGCCATTCTGACATGCTTGTTGTTGTGGGGTCCGTCCATCATGTCTAAAATAGTTCACATTAGCTTTGTGTGCTCGTAATAATTCAGCTATATCTTTATAACCTTTTCTACATGAAAGATGGAGTGGTGTCCATCCCTCATTATCTGCCTTATCTACCTCTGCTTGATGAGTCAGTAAAAGTTCAACAACATCTTTATGTCCATTCCTCATCATCTGCTCTATTAACATCTGCTTGATGAGTCAGTAAAAGTTCAACAACATCTTTATGTCCAGTCTGACATGCTAGTTGTAGTGGGGTCCGTCCATCTTGTCTTAAATAGTTTACATTAGCTTTGTGTGTCAGGAACAATTCGGCTATATCTTTATAACCATTACTACAGGAAAGATGTAGTGGTGTCCATCCATCATTATCTGCTTTATCTACCTCTGCTTGATGAGTCAGTAAAATTTCAACCACATCTTTATGGCCAGTCTGACATGCTAGCTGTAGTGGTGTCCGTCCATCTTGTCCCAAATAATTTACATTAGCTTTGTGTGTCAGTAACAATTCGGCTATATCTTTATAACCTTTACTACAGGAAAGATGTAGTGGTGTCCAACCATCATTATCTGCCCTATCTACCTCTGCTTGGTGAGTCAGTAAAAGTTCAGCAACATCTTTATTGCCCTCCTGACATGCTAGTTTTAGTGGCGTGTTTCTTTTTTTGTTTTGTTTGTTCACATTAGCTTTGTATGTCAGTAATAATTCAGCTATACCTCTATAACCTTTTTGACTGGAAAGATGTAGTGGTGTCCAATCATCATTATCTGCCTTATCTACCTCTGCTTGATGAGTCAGTAAAAGTTCAACAACATCTTTATGACCCTCCCCACATGCTAGTTTTAGTGGCGTGTTTCCTTTTTTGTTTTGTTTGTTCACATTAGCTTTGTGTGTCAGTAATAATTCAGCTATACCTCTATAACCTTTTTTACTGGAAAGATGTAGTGGTGTCCAATCATTATTATCTGCTTTATCTACCTCTGCTTGATGAGTCAGTAAAATTTCAACCACATCTTTATGGCCAGTCTGACATGCTAGCTGTAGTGGTGTCCGTCCATCTTGTCCTAAATAATTTACATTAGCTTTGTGTGTCAGTAACAATTCGGCTATATCTTTATAACCTTTACTACAGGAACGATGTAGTGGTGTCCAATCATCATTATCTGCCTTATCTACCTCTGCTTGATGAGTCAGTAAAAGTTCAACAACATCTTTATGGCCATTCTGACACGCTAGTTTTAGTGGTGTCCATCCATCATTATCTACCTTATCTACCTCTGCTTGATGAGTCAGTAAAAGTTCAACAACATCTTTATGGCCTGTCTGACATGCTAGTTGTAGTGGGGTCCGTCCATCTTGTCGTAAATAGTTTACATTAGCTGTGTTTGTCAGTAACAATTCAGCTATATCTTTATAACCTTTACTACAGGAAAGATGTAGTGGTGTCCAATCATCATTATCTGCCTTATCTACCTCTGCTTGATGAGTCAGTAAAAGTTCAACAACATCTTTATGGCCAGTCTGACATGCTAGTTGTAGTGGGGTCCGTCCATCTTGTCGTAAATAGTTTACATTAGCTGTGTTTGTCAGTAACAATTCAGCTATATCTTTATAACCTTTACTACAGGAAAGATGTAGTGGTGTCCAATCATCATTATCTGCCTTATCTACCTCTGCTTGATGAGTCAGTAAAAGTTCAACAACATCTTTATGGCCAGTCTGACATGCTAGTTGTAGTGGGGTCCGTCCATCTTGTCGTAAATAGTTTACATTAGATGTGTTTGTCAGTAACAATTCAGCTATATCTTTATAACCCTTACTACAGGAAAGATGTAGTGGTGTCCAATCATCATTATCTGCCTTATCTACCTCTGCTTGATGAGTCAGTAAATGTTCAACAACATCTTTATGACCCTCCTCACATGCTAGTTTTAGTGGCGTGTTTCCTTTTTTGTTTTGTTTGTTCACATTAGCTTTGTATGTCAGTAATAATTCAGCTATACCTCTATAACCTTTTTTACTGGAAAGATGTAGTGGTGTCCAATCATCATTATCTGCCTTATCTACCTCTGCTTGATGAGTCAGTAAAAGTTCAACAACATCTTTATGACCCTCCTCACATGCTAGTTTTAGTGGCGTGTTTCCTTTTTTGTTTTGTTTGTTCACATTAGCTTTGTGTGTCAGTAATAATTCAGCTATACCTCTATAACCTTTACTACAGGAAAGATGTAGTGGTGTCCAATCATCATTATCTGCCTTATCTACCTCTGCTTGATGAGTCAGTAAAAGTTCAACAACATCTTTATGGCCATCATGACATGCTAGTTGTAGTGGTGTCGATCCATCATTATCTGCCTTATCTACCTCTGCTTGATGAGTCAGTAAAAGTTCAACCACATCTTTATGGCCATTCAGACATGCTAGTTGTAGTGGTGTCGATCCGTCATTATCTGCCTTATCTACCTCTGCTTGATGAGTCAGTAAAAGTTCAACAACATCTTTATTGCCCTCGTGACATGCTAGTTTTAGTGGTGTCCATCCCTCCTCGTCCTGTTGGTTCACCGTAGCTTTGTGTTTCAGCAACAGTTCAGTTACACTAATGTGACCTTTGGAGCTTGAATAACTGAGAGGTGTCCAAAGATCAACGTCAGTTAAACTAATTTGTGTCTCATCAAAGTTCAAAATTTGAACACAAAAATCTGTATATCCCAGCATTGCTGAAATATGAAGACCTGTTACCCTATCTATATTTCGTGAACACAATACAATGTCTGATTTTTCCTTTGTGTTGATAAAATTAATAAACTTTTTTCTATACTCTGACAAATGTGTCTGACAATTACCGAACACAGTCCAATTTTCCCCCTCACGCATTTCATGTAGAATTCTATTGAAATATGCCTCCTCCTGTGATGTATCCAGGAGTATCGTATACAAATTTTTACCATCATCAACAGATGAAAATTTTAGTCTGTCTTTAATAAAAGAACTACTTCCATGCTTTATAATACACTGCTGAAAAGTTTGTCCTACTAAATATGATATGATGTCAAATAGTTTATCGTGGACGGTGCTAAAGCTGTTGTTTATCTCTTTCAAATATGTTTTAGTCAACTGTTTCATATTTAAATGCAAGGTCGCTTTTGGCGGCAAGTGTTTAAATTTTGATTCATTAAACAGATCTTCGAAGACTTCTTTGTAGTCATTATTACTTACTGTGAACATATCTGCATCAACACAATTATCACAAATGACAAGAATAGCCAAACAAAAGTAAGCTGGATCACATTTGTCTCTTAATTTTGAAATTTCCGTCTCAACGTATTTGATTGGGGCCTGGAAAAAATGTACAAAATCATCTGAATTGTTTTCTTGCATATGACAAAGTAATGGGAAAAATGGATACATGAGAATGACATTATCAGTCAGCTGATTTACACAATCCTCAGTTAGATAAGACTGTGCTATTTGTTTACGTTCCACTAATGATAAACCCATCGTATCAGATGATAAATCGCAGCAAACCAATGACAAGCCTAATGTTTTATTTGTATTTCTGTCATAAATATTTGATCTACAAGTCAAAAGTATTTTCACATTCTTTGCAGACTTGAGATGCTTTTCTAAATTACGCTGAACTTTTTCCCATTCGTTTATATCATTTTCCAGTAATGTGTACTTTCCTATAACATCATCAAATAGGAACAATTGATTCAGATTAGGTATAGTAAAATTAATAATTTCTGATGGATGGATTACAGGCAAGATCTGAAACTTGTCATTGTCTTCCAGATAAAAGGCTACATAATAAGCTATTGCAGATTTTCCCGTGCCAGACTCGCCCGTTATTATGACACATTGCTCCTTTTGAAGAGTTTCCAAAACAGACTTTGCACTCCGCGTTACTACAAACTTCTCTTGTTTGATTTTATATTCCCTCTTTATGGACTCCATAATATCTACAACATAAATTTTAAAAAAATTATTTGAATTGTTTCAAGAAATTACAATTAGGTTTGGCAGTCGGTGTTACTGTGTGTGTGTGTTAGTGTGAGTATGTGTGAAGGTAATAAGACCAACAACGATAAAACTGTCAAAAAAGACAATACACAAAGCAAACTCTAGAACCAACAACCATAAGCATATAGTAACCACAGTAATGGTCCTTACTTGGTACAGGCATTTAAGAAGAAATATTGGGTTTATTGACGGGTATCATGTACTATTAGTCAGAAAAAGGGGTATCAAACAATCATCGTAGCACATTCTCTGTACAGTGATTACAAAATTTGGGAAAACTATCTGCAACCATATTTTGAAAAGGAATATCTTTTGGCAGGAAGTGTTATCTACAGTAAAACATTAAAGGCGCGGGCTTGTCGTATTTTCTTGTAACCTTGGTTATAAGTTTGTTCGGAAGAAATTGGTGAAGTTTGCAAAATTCAGTAGGATACTCGCTGCAACCTCTATACCTCTTTTATACCTGATCAAATGATAAATATATGCACCATATGAAGTAGAAGCTGGAATATTGCTGCACACGTGAGGAAAATTTATAATTTTGAAATTAAAATCGTCTTCTTTGTCATCAATTCTTTTGTGTGCTAAGATGACAGTTGGTGTCATATTCGAGGTGTAAGTCTAAAATGATGTTGATGGAGCTGTTTCTTTGTTTATTTTTAATTCCCAGTTCTGAAGGATATATTAACGGAAGTCATTCAGCAAATTGAGGGTTGTTAATTGAAAGGACATCTTTAGTATATCTATATTTAAAACTAAAGGACCTAACTTCTTCTATCTTCTTTTCTTTAATAAGACTTCGAAAAAATTTAGTTTCATAAGAATATAAGAACAAATTGGCAAGGAGTGAGGCACATTTTTTACGCATTCTGCTAAAAAACACCTCCTCTAAAAGTTGCAAATATGTTGTCGATCAGAAAATCTAGCATACTACAAACCTGTTCTTCTCTGTGGCGTAATTTGCCTTTTAGTTCTTTAGTAGAAAAAAACGCATTGTCGTAACCTAAAACTACATATTTGTAGGCATTTGTGGAAGCGATGGCTTCATGTATGATTTCCTTAAGACGGGAATTTAGTTGTTGTGCCGCATTGTGGTATAAAGAGTTGAAAACTCAAAAGTTCAAGCAAATGAAATTTTAGATATCGATCTTAATTTTAAATTTTCCAATACGTCTGAATGTTTAAGAATCCACATATTATTGCTTCGCATATAAACAGTTTCACAGTATTTTTACTGTCCTTTTACTGCAGACAATATCTTATCTTTATCAATGGTTTTGACGACTCGTTGGTAGAGCACGCAGATGAGGAGGTTATGTATCATGTAAGGATTTTTAGTTTGGAATTTAAAACAAGTATGGTAAATCTTCCGACTCTTTGTCGTAATTAATATTCGAAGAAGTCATGAACGACTTATATTTATCCAGGATTTCATCTTTGTCAAATGTGGTAAGCCTGTTTGTTGAATTACCAGAGTTACAATTGATTCCTAGTTCTTTAATGAGGCATTCATAGTAATGTGACTTACATACAAACACAATGCTGTTAGAAGCCTTGTCTGCAGGCACGAAAACAATTTTGTCAACTTGAGATTTGAGGCACCTAATAGAATCCTCGTCTTTAAATACAAATTTAGGTCTATCATTAATGCAATGTCTAAGATTCTTAATTCGACGTTGTATCAAAGAACGTATTATTCTTACCCAGTTAGACAGTGCATCTAGTTTTTGGTCTTGTTCCCTTTCTCTCTTAATCCATTTATTGGCATAGTCTTCGACTGAATCCATAATAGTTTTGAAATTTGATTCTGATCACCAGTAATGACACGACAGAAGGATTGAGATATAAATGGATAAATGGATTAAGAGGAACAAGGACCAGAACTAACTGCGTAAGAATAATGTGGTCTTGATGATGAAATACGGTCGATTTATTGAAACTGCTACAAAAAAAACTATATCTAGCCTAACTCTTCGTGCTGCAAAGCAGCAGTAACAATATCCTTCCGATATAATGTAGTTCCATTTCTTAAATTGATTTGTTGTTGGTTACACTGTCCACTTGTCCAGAATACAAGTGCAATTCTACTCACTGACCACAAAGCATCCATTTCATCAGTTTTATCTTATTGTTTTAACCTAGAGTGTTTTATGGCTTATCTTAAGGTGTTTGTAAAATGTTAGGACAAACATTTTTAGGGTCATTTAAATGAGTGTTTTTTGGAATGATGTTTAGTTTTATGAAGGTGTTCTTTAAATTGATTCTTAGAAATGGATTTGAATAATGTCATGATCTTATATATTTTTTTCTAATGTGTTTATCATACATAGAATGTTCCTTCAATTGATGTCCTGTTGATTGTACCTAAAGTGATTTTTGAATGATGTTATGTTTAAAAGTATACTTTTGTAAACCCACCACCTGTATAAATACATTTACTACTTACCTTAACCCTAACCCTAAACTTACCCCTACCCTTGACCATAACACTGACCCTTACCTATAATGATTTTGGTCCTCTAAATGATTCACGTCGCCTAAAGTATATCTACTCTTTTGAAGGTTGTCATTTTTTACCGTTCTTAAAGTTTTCAGTAGAATGATATCATGTTTATCTAAGGATGTTTTTGTAATAGTGTCTTACCTGGTGTTGTTCGGAAGGAATTTTTGTTTATATTTCCTGGAGGCAGGGATACTCCACTCCAATCTTAACGGACAAGGATTGCCTGTTTTGCAGGGTATTTCGGCTTTCGGCCCCAATAAAAACTAGAAGCCACGATTTAGTTGAATGTCGCTAAAACTCCATTCTTACAAACAAACAATATTTCCTTAAGAATTTAGTGGAATGATGTCATGATAAAGCTGAAAAATTGCTGAGCGTTGCATTAAACACCAAACAAACATACAAACAAATCCTTACTGTAAGTGTTGTTTTGTAATGTTGTCTTGGTAACCTTACATACAATGTTTTGGAATGCTGCTTTGTGTATAATTCCTAGTCATTTTTTAAATGTTTTTGTTCTATTCTTACCTAGAATTGATTGAAAAGACATTGTATTTATATTACCTGGACTATTTTGTGGAATGCAATCCTGTCTATTTTGGTATTATTTTGTTAATCTTAGCAATTTTTAAATGATGTCTTATTTAAAATTTGCCTAAATTGTACTTTTGAATCTTGTCTTGTAATCGTAACTGCTATGTTGTTTAGAATGATTCCATGTTTATTTTACTTAGTGGGTTTTGAGATCTTGTCTTGTTTATTTTACCATGTGTGTTCTTTTAAATGTCGTCTTGTTAATTTTACCTAGTGTGTTTGTTTGAATCACGTCTTGTTATTTTACCTTGTAGGTTCTTTGGAATGTTTTGTTTATTTTCAGTTGTGTGTTTTTTTAATTCTGTCTTGTTAGGTTTTACTTATTGTGTTCTTTTGAATGTTGTCTTGGTTTATCTGTATTAATGTGTATTTGTTGGAATTCATTTTTATTTATTTTACATAGTGTGTCTTTTGGAATTTTGTCTTAGTTTACCTTTGGAATGCTGTCTTGTTATTTTACCTTGTATGTTCTTTGGAAAGTTGTTTTGTTCATATTGTGTGTTTTTATTGCCTTTGTTTATTTTACATATTGTGTTCTTTGAAATGTTGTCTTGTTTTTTTTAGCTCCGTGTATTTGCTAGAATTAAGTTTTTCCTTTTTTTTTAAATTGTGTGTTCTTTGGAATTTTGTCTTGTTTATTTTACCTTGTATGTTCTTTGGAATGTTGTCTTGTAATTTGACCTTGTATGTTCTTTGAAATGTTGTCTTGTTTATTTTACCTTGTGTGGTCTTTGGAATGTTGTCTGCTTTATTTTACCTAGTATGTACTTTACAATGATGTCATGTTTATTTCACATACAGTGTTGGCTTTATTTTATTGGTATATTGTGTTATTTAGAGGGATGTTTTCCTTACATTACCTTGAGGTATAATGTGGAATTATCTCATTAATCTCACCAAAAATGTATTTGGAACGTGGTCTTATTTATCTGACATAAAGTGTATTTTTTTAATTCTGTTTCTATTACCTAGAGTGTTTTGAGGAACTATGTCTTGTTTTTCTTTCAGGATCTTATCTCTTGCTTCTTGTAAGCTTTTGATTTCAGTGTGTGACTTCTTAACCTCATCTTGTAAATCTTCAACCTCATCTTGTAATACTTTAATTCCAGAGAGTGCTATTTTTACTTCTGTCATGATCTCTTGGTTTGATTGGTCAAGCTTCGCTGTCATCAGATTTTGACATTCAGTTACAAAATTACTACCTCCAAGTCTTCCTACAGCCTAACACAGGACAAAATTAGAACATATATTTAAACATTTGTTAACTAGATTCACTAATTACTGTTCTTTCTGATTTGTCATGTTTAGATGCTTAAAATGGTATAAAAATATTCACTTACCAATGAATAATTTACAAATATTAAATCATTTATGACTAAGGTGCAATGCATGCCAGATAAAGGGAAGTAACTGTCCTATTATTGCATCTTCACCTGGTCATATAATCAGGGGAATAATTGTACCTCGTATGAAAATGCAATATTCATTGAAATAAATACATATCACGAATAGATTTCCTATGTCTGTTATAATGACGGTAATAATATATTACATATTTACATGTTTATAATAACAATTAGACTGTCACCATAATTTATAAGAACTTAAACTGTAAAAATAACGTTAACATTTTCATTTCATTGTCAGTGATTCAAGTTTAATTTTAGGCTTCCCGATTTCCATTCCAAAATCCCTCAAAAATTTAACCAAAAAAATTACTAATTCAAATCCTTAATCATAGGACTAGTCAATCAAATTTTTACTGGTAACACACCACAAAAATCACTTATCTCAGTCTAAGACGTTACACATGTACGTAGACAAATTATAATAAAAAAATTAAATACAGCGACAAAATATGACTAATTATATTCATCAAATATCTTTGACTTTCAAACTAAATCAAATTTATTTTTCAAATTAACTTTCTTCAAAATGCTCCTGATGTAACGCTGTGGATATGGTTTATAAATAAAGTAAAAATATAATGTCTAATGTACACCGTTAAGGTAGTGACAGATACACTGGAACCACATTCTAATTTGAAAAATACAGGGAACAAAAAATTGCCCTTATTGTAACATGCTTTTCGGTGTCACTGTTTATTTTTGCAGTTGAGTATCATGTCATATTAACCTTTTAGACAGAATCTTTTATCTGACTCACTTGTTTTATTGAAATATAAATGTGGTTTTTCATTCTTCTCATCTAATGCAAGCATAAAATAAAGAAAATACAATTTTATAACCATGATTTATCATATAAAAGTATTTTTTGGGGGTACAGATAGTTTAGGGGTCAATTGCCTAAACCAATTAAACGAATCATACATTTTAAATTTTTTTACCTCAGATACCTCTCTCCACTCATTTGCAAAGTCAATCTGTGATATTTCATTGGTGTCCATGTGCGCCATTTTGTTTCTGTAACATTTTATTCTTGCCAAATCAGCACATTCACTTTTATCTCCTGGAAATGGCAGGTTATCAAATCCTGTAGAAGATCTGAGTATTGATGAAAAGTTACGGATCAAACAGATCATCAGGGTGATATCCAAATCTGTTGACACAGGATTAGCTGTAAACAAACATACAAATTATTTGTGATTATAGCGGACCAAATGAAATCTTTGGTGTTGGTCAGGGTATTAAAATTTTGGAGTTTATTCAATAGTAACTTCAAATCTGACATATATAAATTTTGATGTCGAAAAAATGTAACACTCCGATGAAACCATATGTGTCTGTACCTAATGACACTCATAGTAAAAGAACGTAATTATTGTAACAATTTGATGTATGAAAAAATGTAATTTTTATATGAAATATTACTTTTTGCAAAAACTGAACAAACTAACTAAAATAATAATATATAACTATACAGCAAAATAAAAACAAGTTATATGCAATTATTGATTATTTATTAAAAAAACTAAATTTAAAAATAGAAAAAATATTTGTAAAATTAAAATTAGAGATCCCTTTCTTGATAATACAAGAAAAGGTCGCTAGAAAAACTAAAACGAAATGATGGATTACGTCAAATGTTCAGCATGACTGTCATTGAAGATGAAATCCACTACTTTTTCCATTGCCCTAAATACAACGAAATAAGAAAAGAATTATTCAAAGATATTTGTATAAGAAATGAATTTGAAACATATATAAAATTAATGTCCTCTTCAAGCCATTTGCAGTATGTTGCACTATTTATAAAGAAGTCGTTAGTACTGAGGAAAGTGGACTCTGTTACTGCATGATTTGGATTTTAATTTAGCTAATTATGTCTTGAAAAATTTTATATCAGTTTATTGTTTGTGTATAATTGTGTAACTGTATTGCCATCAACCCCTTGTGGTATAAATGGGCTAATAAATCAAAAAAATTAATTATAAATACAATACTTTGCATATTCCTTTCTCACTAATATCGTATGTCAGTTATATTCCCCATCTAGACTTTTCAAATAAATTTTTGTAGTAACAATTTCAATTGCCGTACCCTCCACACTGTCTAGTGTATCCCCATATAGAATGGATACCGACATATATGGGTAAGACCTCTCCATAGGGGTGTCCAGATATGCTCGTAATACCATCGCAGACCATCGGGGATAGCCAATGTTGTGGGTTTTAATTTAGTTGCATGCTACCTTTTGTAGATATTCTTCAGTGGTAGTCAAAATATTCTTTTCATGATCTGTTCATCCCTTTCAATTTAGATTGGAGTCGAGTGCATCCTGCCCTCGGTGAGAATCGAAAACACAACCTCGTTGTGGACGGAACACGGGATCAATAATAGCCGAATACCTTACCACTTGGCCACCGAGGTCCCTACACAGTAGGAAGACATGTTTATACCATGAGGTGACTAAAAAATTGTGTTCTATAAAAAATTTAACTTTCAATAAAATATATAAATATATTAAATTTAATGTTACGCATATAAAGTGGCTGTATGATAGTTTCTCAAGAAATAAAAAATCCATAGTAAAACATAAAGTCAGAAAAAATATTAAGAACAATTGTGCTAGTGTTCCAAAAATTGCTGAAATCAAAAGTGCGTCAAGAGTAGCGTCAAATAAACAGAATTTTAAAAAAGATTACATATCTGTAAAATAATAATATAAACCTGAATTCAAAATTGTCCATTGAGCACTATTGATGACACGTTTGGTGCTTAAGTCCTTAAGTTTAAGAAGATTTTTTGTAACAAACTGATGTAGTGGTGGTGGGAATTCTCTGTTAAACAAAACACGGACAGCTCTTGGTGCAATGCCTGTGAGTAGCATTGATTGGCGCACAAAGTTTTCTTCTTCTTGCGTAATGTTGGCCATCTAAAGAAAAAATACAGAATTAAAGTAGTAATAATAGTAACAATATTATTACAATTTTTTTACTGCTGTAAATATGTCATGTAGTGTTGTGCACACGGTAAAAACTATCATGCAGTCAACAGCAATCGACCGATTATCTATTGTAATAGGTTAAGCTATATCACTGTTTAAAATGATCATAATTTTTAATCTTTAAGACATATTTTATAAATTAACAGACCCTTCATACAGTCACTCGTTTGCATATTAATTTTCAATCTAATTTTAATTGAACACAAAATAAATGGAAGTAAAATTATGGTAACTAACTTTGTTATGTTTTTAACTTGAGTGGTGGTGTTTAAGAAGCAAATGAAAAAGTTTAAAAGGTAATTTTTAAATGGGACCTATAATTTTGACAGGTAATTGGTTTCTGAACATCCTAATCGATAAATCACAACAAACCTACACTTGTATCGATCATTAGAACACCAATAGTGTCAAAAGAATCTTATAAAAGATATTTAAAATAAGTAGGTATATATAATTTGTATTTAAAATTATTACAAGCTCAAATATGTGCAGAATTTAAATATCACGAAATTTTATTCAACAAGAAATAACACTTCTGTCCATACTGACAACTGTTTGCATAAGTACATAAAATATTGCTTTTGCAAACAGTGATAGTAATGACACCAACTAGATTCTCCGAGGAGCCTGTAATCGCTCACCTGGGACAAAAACAGAAAATTTCATTACAAAAAATGCCAAAGGGCAATACATGTAACTCATATTAAGACACATCTAATGATTTCAGACCAATTTAGTGAATTGAACGGCTTTTATTGCTGATCATTTTTGCCATTTATAGTTTCACTCTAGTTGTTATAGTTTTTAAATTTAAGGACAAAAACGGAAAATTTCATAAAAAATTGTCATTTAAGGGCGATAACCCATATAAGGAGTTATCTGACAATTCAAGACAAATTAAGTGAATTATAGAACTTATTTTGCTGATCATTTAAGCTATTTACAGTTTCACTCTAGCTGTTTTTTTTTAAGTTACAGGATAAAAATGAAAAAAAAAATCATTAAAAAATTGTCATTTAAGCAATAACTTATATAAGAATTCATCTGATAATTTCAAACCAATGAAAGGAATTGTGGAACTTAAAATGCTGATCATTTTTGCCATATCCAGTTTTACTCTAGCTCATATAGTTTTCAAGTTATATTGTAAATACCGAAAATTTTGTCAAAAATCTTTAAAGGGCAATAACTCCTACAGAAAGCCATCACACAACTTCACATTAATAGAAACTGTTGTAGACCTTAATGTGCTTATCAATTTGAAGTAACGGTTTTCTCTATAGCTATTACAATTTTTGAGATCTTGATAAAAAAGTGCGTTGGCATGTTCTATTTCAAGTAACAGAGGTAATCTTTGCCCTTTGATCAATATTTGACACTAATGACAAATTTGACACTAGAAACCCTAAGAATGATTGTGGACAAGTTTGAAAAAAATTGGCCCAGTGGCTTCAGAGAAGATTTTTTAAAAAGTTTACGACGGAAATATTGACCAAAAAGGAGCACTCGTAATTTAAAACAGATGTCCAAACATTAAGCATACACAAACACCTGTTTATGTTATTATAACATGTGTGTCCGTCTCTCTTTAGTTAGGTTGTAACAATAACATGAAAATGCAACAATTACAACACAGCCATATGCTTTTTTGTGCCTATTTTAAGTCATGATATTTATTCGCTTGTTTTCTACTTGTGTTGCATTGTATAGATTCCACATTTTCAGGGTCTTGATGTTTCTGTTAGTCTGTAGTAGTGAAATATTAGGGCTAAGTAGGAATGGCACCATTGCACCATTGGGGAGCATGGTGTTATTTTTTGTTTGTTTACAAGGTGGTTCCGGTAGCTGCCATATCAAAAGTGAAGACACGAAGTAATTTAAAAGTTTGATAAAGATTTTTTTTTAAAAGTTATGTACTATACATTCAAATTCAGATGAACAAGTAATGGGATAAGTCAGCTCAAACTGATCTCATTTACTTAAAGGGGTGCATGTATAATACAATATTTAAATTACCACAGATTCTGTCCTTATCAATATCCAAAACATGGTATTCTAAGTAAATGAAATAAATCCAAAAGCAAAGTCTACACATTTTATAATATTGGATAAGCCTACAAAAATTATAATTAAATTATTTTTTATAAAACCACTTTTTTAAAAGCTTTTAACTTAAAATACAATAAAACAACAAATTAAATAAATCACATGAATCCTGAGCATACAAGACCCTGTACATGGATAACAAAATTTCTGAGGTAGATGAGCATTATTATTTTTATAAACTGGAAAACCTTAGATTATACAAAATAAACTATGAAAATTGAAAATTATCAACCTGAGTATTGAATCATAAAACACGAACAGTAAATATTAGTAACCTACCCTACAGCAAAAATGGATTACGCCAAGTCTGTGAGTCCATGATGGATACAGATTGTAGTACGCGGACATTCCTGATGGACAGACGTTCATCATTCGCGGACACTTCAGATATGATGTCCCCAATGGATCCGCGAATTCTTCTACTTGTCCGCGAACGTAAACGTAATTGTCATGGACTGAATTCGATAAATACTTTATTTGAAGATAGTGTATTGTTCCTGTCATTAAACCATTCAGTTATGTATAAATTCTTTCCGGCTCTTCATTAAAAACATGCTCAGGAAGGGTACTTTATTAATTATTTTAAATATTAATATTTTCATATTAATTTGTAAAAAAGGGGTAACAGAAAACGGATATAGTAAACTTTTATACAATACATGTGTGTTTAAGCTCTTGTAATATAAACAGTAGGTGTTAATAAAGCGCTGGCGTAAACACCTTTCCTTATGGTGCCCCAAGGAATCAGGATACCTGTCGTCCACCGGATGCAAAATAGAACGGTTCATTGATCAACACATGCGATTTTATTGAGGGGTAAAATAATATACGCGTGCATAAATGTGTTTAAGAGTTTAAAGGTATGAATTGCGGTAAATTTCATACTTATTATAAAAAAATGTCTCGCTGGCTACCTGTTCAGGTGACTGATGTTAATTGATGAAGGTTACCAACACGTGGACCTACCCTGTAATTAAATTACCACGCCGACTGGAAAATTTTATTGTCTCAAACGCATGGAGCAATATTTTTTCACACACATTTCCAAAACTTGGGCAGTCGTAGGTTTAGTGGAATAATATTAAAAACACATATTTACTTTTGAAGTGTTGTCTTTTTTAAGGAATTTTGTAAAATTAGTTGCAACCTCGAATTTTGATTTTGGCAGCCTGAGACACTAACAGTTTTTTGCTCCTCCCATTCATTGCGTGATTCCCGCCTCACCTATTGATTTTTAAGTAATAGGTGTGTAAGTTTTGGCACACGAATCTGTCTACTATTCTAATCTCATCAGGTCTTCCAAAAGAGACCAATAATGACACATGATTTCTCACTCCATACATGTCCAATTGTTAAAGAATTTACACAACAACAGAATCTGTTGAATGAACAATTATGTAAAACGAACATAAAATTGAGACGTCTGAGTAACGAAGTAAAACAATATATCTGCCTTCTTGCAACAAATGCTTTCATTTCGAATTTCTGCAGTTACAACATATGCCTTGTACAAGTGCCGTGTTTATCACGGCGATACCACGAAGTTCATGATTAGACGATTGTTCAGTCATTTTGTTCATGGCACGTTCGCGGACAATTATCCCTAAAAAAAATTGTTTGCCGCGTCGCGTTTCGGCCGTGTTTTTTCGCGGACTTTGCGGAATCCATCTTTGCCGCAGTGTATAATAAGAAATGTAATCCAATAGATTATGAAGTCTTGTTCTCGAAGCTGTACTTTCACATCTGCAAAAGAACATTAGTAAGTTTCCATTTTTTAATGCACAAGTTTCATTTTTGTGTTAAAGAACACATAAAAGCTATGACATTGTTCGTGTAAATTTCAAAATTTTCCAAAACCCTAAGGTCCTTTTTACCCCAGGTATATGTTGATCTAAGTCATCTTGGCATTTTCAATTTTATGGGTAGAGCGCCTCTAATGAGTCTTAAATAGACAAAATGCGCGTCATGCGTAGCGAAATTTATTGCCTGGAACTTTGTTTTATTTTTGATTTTTCACTAGACAACAGCATAGTGGTTAAAAATGTAAACAAGATTGTGAAATTGCACTGTACATGGATTACAAGGTTTCTGAGGTAGATGAGCATTATTATTTTTTATAAATTGGCAAAGCTGAGATCATATAACATAAACTGCGAAAATTTAAAATTATCCACCTGAGTATTAAATCATAAAACATCAACAGTAAATAACATTAATATTTACAAACACCACATGAGTCTGTAATACATAAAAAGGAATGGATTATTTTTAACCCTGAAACTTGGATAACCCTACAAAAGTTATCATTAAATTTTAATATTATCTTTAATAACACTACATCGCTATAGCTTTACCCCAAATATAAATCCACAACAAAAATCAATCTTATGAACACTGAGCATACAAGATACACAAAAATATAAATCTTAGCTTGTACATTTACAAATGTACATGCAAGGTAACACAAAATATCACAATCAGGTAACTCCTGATCATACTTATATCACAAAAAGTATATACACAACATAACTGTTAAATAGTGTTATTGAAATTTGTTTTAACATATTCAAGATGAAATAGTGTCAAAATATGTAATTTTCGACATTGTGAAGGTTACTTCTATAATTAACTTGTCATATAGGTTATGTACATGTTATTTGAGAGAGAGACTGAATCCAAGTAAATGATATGTATCAGAATTTCATAAAAGTATTTGAATAAATTTTTGCTAATGATAATTTATCTATCTCTAAGAGAAAATGTTAAAATAATAAACTTGTTTCTTGGATTACTCTTAAGAACTTAAAGATGCCCTTCATTCAATTGCTTTTGTAGAAATTTTCAACATTCACCTAAGTTCACGCAAGAAATACTAATGGCGTTTGAAGTTTCAAAGCAAACCTTATAGTTATTTAGGTAACTCTTAGTAGGATATGACAATTTGATTGATAATCATCATAATTACTTGGTGACTTAAAATTTCTTTAACGCAACATCGCATGATACTTGCTACTTTTTGAAATAAAATGAACATGGAGTCTAGCATCTTTACGTTTTTCATTTGCTTAGATATTTTTCCCAACAGTACATGAACATGACAATCTATCCCAATGTGAATGCATTTTATCGTGAGTGAAATTCTTCTAAATTATTATATTAGTACGATTTTGGAGTATTTTATATTACGAAATCTCTGTTGATTAAGACTGATCAAGCAATATTTCTGCTAAAAGATGTCTGCTTTTTGACATATGGTTATTATTTGCCTTCGATATTATGTAGTTTAATTTTTAAATGTTTAACAGTGTTAAAATAGGACGTAATAATGAAATGTTTTAGAAATTAATGGATAAAATTTCCAAAATAGAAATTTTCTCACGTCAGCCAATATTATGGATTTGTAAAAAAAGCAAATAAGCTTTTTGAGTCAATGGATTATCGACTGTTTTTCTTATGACAAGTGTTTTATGTAGTAAATACCAGTACAATAATAATGCGATTCGTAAATTCATGAGTAATCAATGCAATTATAGCCCATATTATATATGTCTTTATTAATCAAAGTCATAACAACTATAGGTTACGAAAATGTTTACGTCGCACAAACACAAAATCAACACATAATAATAATAAAAATAACAAGTGTGGACTAAGAGTATGCTCAAAAAGGGATACCCCCAATTCGTTTTCAAGCCCACTTATCTCCTCTTGATGATATCCGAGGTCAATAAAAATACTTCATGCACATCTACATATAATGTACTTCTTTTATGCTAAGTTTCATTAAGTTTCATCAAGCGGTTTAGGAGGAGTTGCGCTTACATGGGATGTGGACAAACGGACAGACAGACGGACAGACAGACAGACGGACAGACAGACAGACAGACAGACAGACAGACAGGGTGATTCCTATATACCCCTCAAACAAGTTTGCGGGGATATAATAATAAAAAGGCATTGTCTAACAAATTATAACATATCGGATCGTAACTTCGTAGCACGAAATACATAATTTCATTCAATTACATTAAACATTTTCCTATTACAAGAACTCATTAATTGTACATATTTAAACATTGAAGGTTTCTTCCAGTTATACGGTTTGATAACATAATCTGAATCCCTGATGCATAGGATATTTCAATACGAATTGCATCTCATCTTCGATGTAAGTTTTACAAAATATACATTATCTAATGTTTCTTGATATTGCAGAAAAGACTACTTTTCCTTAGCTTGGTTTTACATTTTTTATAATCATCTGGTATTGGTTTGCACAGGTAAGATTATATACATAAATTATGTATCAGGTATTGGTAATTAGAACATCTGCTTGAGGTACTCAGTAGACTATCCAACCCTTGTTTTTTGACAATCTAATAGACGTCGTTTAATCAAAAATGAAATATTTCTTGCTAATTTGTTGATCTATAAAACATTTTTGGTTGCACCAAATATCACCAAGTTCTATTCTAAAAAGTTCATTCTTAATAAAACAACCAATCTGTCTTATTATTCTGACATTTCAGTAAAACATCATATACAAATATAAAGAAGCTCTTTTAAATACAATTTGTAGTATGCAATAGCTTAAACCAGTTCTTAAAGATTATACGCTTTTTAGTTTACAGCAGCGGCAATGTGCCTAGTTCATAGTAAACCAAAACATTGTTTGTAGAGCTTTTAACTTTCAATATATGTTTACAGTTGTTTAAATTTGCACCCCATATTTCACACCCATAACACAAAACACTATTAACATAAGTGTCAAAAAGTGACAATAAAGATACATCATACAAAAACAAATCTTAATAGTGGTTCTTCGTATTGCAAACACAGCCTTTCTACCCCTTTCTGATAGCTTTTTTGTAACATATTATATTTACCGTTATAATTAAAAATAATTAAAAAAAAATAAAAGAACTTCAAGATAACTGAATCTTTCTACAATTTTGTTTTTGATGTATTCACACTAAGTGACCATTTTGAGGTATACACTTAAAAAGCTATCTTTAACTTTTGAAGACTACAGACAGTTTCTGAAAAAAAAAGTAAAACGTATGGGTGATAAAACTTCATCCTGCATTAAACCCATTTCATTCTTAAAATATTCAGAATTAAATCCATCAACAGTTTCAACACAAGTCTTAAGATAAGAATACATTGATTCATTTACAGAAAGTAATTTACTTTGGATATCAATATAAGATAATTTATGCCATTACATAATGTGAAATACTTTTTATTCGTGGGGTATCAATTTTCGTGGTTTTCGTGGAGGCCTCGGACCACGAAATTAAAAATCCAACGAAGAATAAAACTTTATTAACAGATGGGAACTTGGGAACAACGATCTGAAAATGTCCGAGATCGGACTTTTATTTGTAAATGTAATATATGATTTTGTGGTTCGATCCATTACTAATGTTCAGCTCAAAATCCATCTTAATGATTATGTTACAGGTTTCATGTTGGAATGGTGTTTTATTAGATGTAGGTATTATTTAATTGTAAAGCGTACGAAAAACATCGACTTCCGGTCAAGGTGGGGATATATGAGGTGTTCATTTTCGATGTTAAAAAGTAACAAATTATTATCGGAATTATGAGTTTGGTTGCTCCTTTGAAAATAAATTAAAATAACAAATAAAATATTTAACGGGTAAGATATACTTTATCTTTATTATTGCATATTAATGACACGCTATATCAAATGGATGTTGTGATAATACCGATTGTGGCACAAATGACATTAAATTACACCTTTGTGTTTATTGCTACATGAAGTGACAAATGCCCTTCGGCCAGGAATGCTTCTATAGATAACAGTTAGAGAATTAAATAGACTCCAAGTAGTTTTTATTGCAATTAAGCAATTAATTAATACATTACCGTGTTAATAATTAGCTATTAATTTCCGTGTTGTTAATTTTACATTAGTTACCACGCGCGTAAACAACATCATGTAATGAAACTGTTTTGTCTTCTTTTTATGTTGATGTTTATTATCAGCAGCGAAAATGATCTGCTGTAATCATTTATTTTGATCGCTACCTCACTTTTTGCATTTTCGGAAACCGTCAGTCCACGAATTTAAGAACTCACGAACATGTAAAATTTCACCAAACCACGAAAATTAATACCCACGAATTTAAGTACTTTCACAGTATATCGTTAAACATTTCATTTAAATGCTTTTATGCAGTCTTAAAACCTACAATATAAACGCCTTTTCGCTGACCATGATTTAAAAATTACAGACGTGAGAGCAAATATAGCATCAACTGTTCCAAGACCATGGCGGAAGCCAAACTGGGCGTTCGCTATAGTTTCTGACCACTCTATCAAACGCTCATTTAGGAGGGATGTGAAAAGCTTTCCGATATTGCTGACTAGTCTAATCCCATGGCAATTATTCGGATCGTTCGTTTTACCTTTCTTGAAAATTGGTACGAAGATATCTTTTACCTAATCATTTGGAAAAATTGTTATCGTAGGATTCCGTTCAAAACGGATAATACAATAGGCATAAACACTTCCTATATTCAATAAAGTATTCGTTACGCATCACGTCAGGTCAACGAGGTTGTCCAGTTTCAGTTTTTGGATTGCCTTAATAATGTAATTTTTAGTTATTTCTTTGTCAAGATTAATAGATTCCTAATGATTGAAAAAACTCTTTACTTTCAACAATTTTCTTTGTCTCATTTTTTACTAAGGGAATAGATGTAGGAGGCTAAATGTTGAGGAGGGTTATGAGATGAAAAAATAGGCTTTCTTATTTTCCCGTGCTTTTCCTCTTTGGTTTGGCTATGTCCAGAAGTTGGAAAAAATATTTAATAATTCAGATAAAGAAGTGAAAAAGTTATTTCTTTCAGACTATTGAAAGATATTTTTAAAATAATTTCAGAGGGTATCAAACAGATGATGATGATTGTAGCTGTCTTAGTATTTACACTTAAAAGATTAAATGCATTTTATAGAAATATTTTTAATGCGGAAAATCCCTCCTCATGCGGACACTAGCACCAAACAACCAACATCAACGGATACTTGTCCTCCCACCACAACCACCTTGAAATCCAGAACCAGCCATTCAGCAACCCTTAAGAAGTACTAAAGTAAGACGTCCTCCACTGAAGTATAATCCATGAACTTTAGATCTTTAAATTTTCATGATATTTTTTCCCTTTGCTATTTACATGTAATTAGTTTATTTTTAACCTGGAAAAAAATGTTTAAAGCTATTTTCTTACCTGTTTTCTAAAAGGGTAAGGGGAGTACAGCCAGCAAATATTGTAACAATTCTATTTGGAAGACATGTTTTTTGTTTAGAAAAAATGGGATTCAGCTTAATTTAATATAAAGTTTAAACTGAGTTATGTAAAAAAAAGTTTTAAATTTTATCAACAATTTTCTCTCGTAAGTATCATGCGATGTTGCGTTAAAGAAAGTTTCTTTACTAATATTTTCTGTCACCAAGTAATAATGGTGATTATCAAAATCGTCATATCCTACTAAGGTTTGCGTTGAAGCTTCAAAAGCCATTAGTTTACTTTCTTGAATTAAGGTGAATGTTGAAAATTTCTACAAAAGAAATCTTTAAGTTCTTAAGAGTGGTCCAAGAAATTAACATTTTCTTTTAGAGATGGATAAATTATAATTAGCGTAAATTTATTCAAATAATTATGAAATTCTGATTTATTTACATTTTATTTACTTGAATTCAATTACTCTCTCAAATAATATGTACATAACCTATAATAAAGTTAATCATACAAGAAACCTGTACAATGTCAAACAATTACATAATTGGACACTATTTTACCGTTAGTGTTAAAAACACATTTCAATAACACTATTTAACCTTTAATTTGTGTATATAATTTTTGTGATATTAGTATAATCAGTAGTTAACTGATTTTGATATTTTGTGATATTAAGTTTTTGCCTTGTATGTACATTTGTACAAGTACATATTTGCGCTAAGATTTATAATTTTTGTGTGTCTTGTATGCTCAGGGTTCATGGGATTGATTTTTGATGTTTTTTTTATATTTGGGTTAAAGCTATAAAGATGTAGTGTTATGAAAGATAATATTAAAATTTAATGATAGTTTTTGTAGGGTTCATTTTCAGGATTAAAATAATGCACTCCTTTTTAAGTATGTAGAGACTCAAGTGGCGTTTGTTATTTACTGTTGCTGTTTCATGGTTCAATACTCAGGTTGATAATTTTAAATTTTCGCAGTTTATGTTATATGATCTCAGCTTTGCCAATTTATAAAATAATAATAATGCTCATCTACGTCAGAAACCTTGTAATCCATGTACAGTGCAATTTCACAATCTTGTTTACATTTTTAACCACTATGCTGTTGTCTTTTGCTGATATGGTTACACATTCTCCATATATGAAAATGATACTCATTTGTATATTGTTTTGTTGAATTTCAAATCTTTGTATAGGTGCTAAAAATATATAATACATTTTGTAGACTTTAGGGTTTATTTCGTTTACTTAGAATACCATATGTTTGTGGACATTAAGGGGGACAGAATCTTTGGTGATTTTCACATTGTCAAACCAAAAGAATTTCTTGTCATCAGTGTTATTATACATCCACCATTTTAAGGAAATGAGTCCACATTTTAACATTGTCAAACCAAAAGAATTTATTGTCATCAGTAGTATTATATAACCCCTTTAATTAAATAAGTCCACATTTGGTCAATTACAGTGGTTTGTTACTATCTAGTGAAACAAATCTTATTATAGGTTTTTTACTGTTGCTGTTTTATGATTCAATACTCAGGTTGATAATTTTCAATTGTCATAGTTTATGTTGTAGGATCTCAGGTTTTGCAGTTTATACAAATAATAATGCTCATCTACCTCAGAAATTTTGTAATCCATGTACAGGATCTTGTATAATCAGGTATCACATGAATGATTTTATTTGTTGTTTTATTATATTTGTAATTGAAAGCTTGGGAAAATGTGGTTTTTTAAAATAATTTGAAAATTTAATTATAATTTTTTTAGGGTTATCAAATAGTATAAACTTGGAGACTTTGCTTTTGGATTTATTTCATTTACTTAGAAAACCATGTTTTGGACATTAATGAGGACAGAATCTGTGGTGATTTAAACATTGTCAAAGCAAAAGAATTTCAATCAATGGTATTATACATCCACCCCTTTAAGGTATCCGACCCATAATGGACCACGTGATCATATTTGGTGTCCCGCATGTCAATTGTTTGTCTTTTGGAGCAGACCTCGGTAATTTTCGGCAAACATCGGAACTACTATTTGAGCAACTAACTTTTTTGTCCTCAAAACTGTTAACTTTGACTCAAAGTACAACAATATATTTAATTAGTATCATTAATTAATAATATATGGATTAAATAAAACTGCATTTCTTGGTCTAAAAATAAAATTAAACGGTGACTTCAATTATGGGTCGGATACCTTAAGTAAATAAGATCAGTTTGAGCTATCCCATTACTGGTTCATCTGAATTTGAATGTATAGACATAACTTGGAATCCATCTGTTTTTTCACTTACAGTTTGAATTCATATGTCATTGCGTTATCATTCACATTTTTAAATCTTTATCAGTCAAACTTTTAAATGACTTCGTGTCTTTACTTTTGACATGACGTCAAGGAAAACACCGTATAAACAAAAAAAACATGCTCACCGATGGTGCCAATGGTGCCATTCCCACTCAGCCCTATTATATCACTTGCGTCTGTATTGTTTCAAAATCATTAAATAGAGGATTCATCAGGAGCCAAGCTAATGTGTTCAACCCTGCCACAATGTTTTGATTTACTAGGCCTGGTTGTTTGTTTGTTTGTTAAGTGAACATGTGAAAGCAAAAGACAGAAGAACGACTACAACTCCAAAAAGAAAATATATAGAACCTTAAGAAGCATTATTGAATTGTACCAAAAAATTCAAATGACACCAATGAAGAATAAGAGACCTAAGTAATTTTATTTTCAATGTTAATACAGATTCATAAGGTGCCTTTTAAAACATTTTGATTAAAGGTTTCCAAGTTGAACAGTTATATGTCGGCAAACATATTGGATTTTTCCATGGACAAACACATATACTTTGAATGTGTCTTAACAATAAACATTAATGTATAAAATAGCTTTAAACAGCGGTTTTAAGGTCTTTGAACACTGAAAAAGCAACCCACTCTTCCTCTTTTGAGCCATTGTGTGTTATATTAACAGAATTCATTATGAGCTAAAGGTTGTACCGTATAAGTGTTGTTTTTGCGTGGGGAAAATTGAGCGTTTTTGTAAAAACAACTGTTTGTGTTTATTTTGGCGTAATGTAATTTTCGCCGTTCTTAATCATAATGAATAATTCTATCATTTGTCTTAATATTTTTCTCGTTTCTATTTACCACGAATATAGCGAAAGTAAAAAAGCCGCGAAAGTAAAAAAACACTTATAAGGTATCTAAAGTTAATGGTTCTTGGCTCATGATATTTTTGTTCTTTTGGTAATAATATCCGAAGCGATGTTAAAATATCTTGTAGCCAGGATGGTTCAACTGGAACAAAAATGTACTATAATCACAACCAGCAGTTAAACTCATCAGCATAAAAGATCAATGTAAGAAAAATAACCGTTCTCAGCCAAATTTAAACACCTAATCATCAACAGTCACACTAATATCAGCACCAACATAACCGACAAACTCTTCAATCTGCACCAATAATTAAACTCCCCAGCACCTGCAGTAAAAGCCATCAGCACCAACAGTAAAATCCATCAGTACTAACTGTAAGAATTATCAGCACAAACAGTAAAACGCGTCAGCACCAACAGAAAAACACATAAGCACCAACAGTAAAACACTTCAGCACCAACAGTAAACGCCATTTAGCATATGTTGTAATCTCCCTTGATCATTTGAATTAAAAAAAGTTGTCTCTTTTGCCTATAATGTTTCAAGAAAACTATTGATTTATATTTAGCATGTAATAACTCACATTGAAAACAAATGACCTCGAGCTGTCTTTACAATGTTTTTAAGTTTACAGTTTCAGTCTAGCTGGATCAAAAACTAAACATTTCTTTAAAAATATTGATTAAGGGCAATAACCCCAATAAGGTGCCCTGGGACCATACTGGGAAGGTTCCCAGTGCTCGACCCACAGAGCAGCCAGCACATCCCAGGGTTGCAGATAGGAACCCTCTCGTTGGGGTTGTCAGTTCATAATTCAGAAAGCCTTGCCGCGGATCGTAGTGGGTGACAAAACTACCGGCCAAAACTTGTTATTAAAGAGCTATAACACCTATAAGGAGTCATGGACAATTATCAGACAATAAAATGGTCTCATTCTCCTTAATTTTTTGTATTTACACTTTAACTACTCTAGGTGTTACAGTTTTTAATTTCTACGGCAAAAACTGGTGAATTTGTCTTAAATCATCATTGAAGGGCAATAACTTATTTAAGGGGTCATCTGACAATTTCAGAGTAAACAAAGTAAATTGAAGGACTAATTTTGTGTTGATGATAGTTTTTGCTATGTCAATCTAGCTCTTATAAGACCTTTATTTTTAAATAATAAATAGGATAGTCATGTAAACAACATCATTGATAGATATTAAGCTTGGTTTGTGACCGCGCACTAGGTCAGACCAACTGTTACACATGTAAAAATAATGACCAATTTGCAATGGTTTCAAAAGACAGTTATTAATTAAAACAAAAATATCCGTGTGTTAATATTAAAATAACAAACCTTGTTCAGTTACTAAACCTCCGACCAGGAAGCTATTTAAAACTGACGACCAGGAAGTTAAATGGTCACATGACTGATGCATATTGGTTACGCCCTTATCTGAATTGTTGTATGCTTACGTGTTGAGGTTTAATAGTTTTTTTTCTACCTGTTCTTAGGTCAAACTGTTATAGCAAAATAACCACAGTACTGTCGGCAGATATAGAAAACAAAAACGTGTTAACATTGTCATTTATTAGCTTCAACACGATCGGGTGTTGACTTTCCCTTGTCTTCCCCCCTATTTTCCCAAATAAACTAACTTTTTAGATTTATAAAAAGTGTTAAATTTGCTTCTTGATCAATTTCAATAGCCTATTAATCCAGGACTTGCAAAAGATGCCCTAAACCCCACTACCACCTAACTGCTATACTATGTTCTGTCGACAATTTCCAAAACCTCGTGATTACGTAAAAGTATTTTTGTTTTTATGTACATGTATTCAGTTGGCAAATATAATTTATATGCATGAATATTCAGGTACAATTATTGCCATTTACAATCAGTTTCTTTACAATTGTCTTATTGCATGCCCATGGCCAATTCATTATAGCGGCATCGTGATAGCAGGATCGTTTGTGTTCATCCCATATTTAGTGTAAGGAATTCTAACATAAAGTATATGTTTAATACTTCCTATACTAATACCTAAGGCTTATATAATGGCAATAAACTGCTCACGCTTGATTGAAAAACCAGAATGTATGACAGATGTTTATTTTAAGATTGTAAATAAGCTGAGTATTTCTTTAACCGTGTTTTCCAAAAGTTGGCTGAATTACCGTTTACATATTAAGTCGTACCCGCTGTTTTTTTTTAAATCCGACACGTCATTTTATTAATTAATTATAACATTACGACAGTAGCCTATATTTTCATATACTGCACATTTAATGGAGGAATATCCTAATATATTCAAATTTGATAATTATTCTCTTCTGTAGATTTTAATTAAAAATAATTAATTGCGGCACTAATATATACTGATTTTACAACCGGTTGGCTCCGGTAAAATGTGGGCATAAAAGGCAACCCGGTTGTAAAATCAGTAAATATTCTTCCCCACCCCAAAATGAATTATTTCGATTCTAATAGGACATATATTTTGACTTTGTAAACAACATAACCTTCGAGTTGCAGGACTTGTTGGTCATTTATGAGACAATTTTGATTGTGATGTTGAAATATTTTAAAAATCTTACCATGACGTGGCCATAAAGTCAGAAATGTATATTCGTTTTACACCTGGTGTGGACTCAAAGCGTTTTAGGCAGTCATATTATAATTTAGATTTATTTGTAGTGTGCAGGAGTAAATTTTTTATAAAAAGGCTGAATTTTCTGCCTTTACCTATTTATATACTCCAAACATTTCAATGGACTTTTAGTCCATCCCAATTGTATCGTTTGTTAATTTGTTCTTGTCCTGACTATTGTTGGGATGTTTCTTGCTGGACATTAAACAACTATGTATTCATTCAATCGATCAATGTCTACTTATTCCATTGTTGTGAGCGAAATCTTTTTATTAGACTATGTCATGGAAATAAAAAATGTTTAATATACATGTACAAAACTGTTTTATGATGTCACAAGTATGACTTCATTATCGCTATTTTGCAGTATTTTCCTTTGATCTTTATGTGTGGTATTATCCCATCTCACACTACTAGCGCGAGATGAGCCCAGTCTCACTTCGCTTTTAAGACGTCGTTAAGTAAATACCGTGACGGCACAATGTTAAAAAACATCGATAAACCGACCGATGACTTGTGTTTTTTGGAAATTCGACGCATTTTTGTGTCATCTCATTTAAGGACTCGGTGATCGGGAAAGTCGTGCGCCATGCGCATTTGACGCATATGATCAGAAATTTTTAATTCTTGACTGTGCTACAGTGTTTGTTTGGTCACGTCCTGTTGAACTTTAATTGTGAAAATTTATTTTAAAAGTTTTTTTCACTTGTTTAAAATAAATAACATCGATTTTCTTTCACATTCCGCGTAATTTCCCTGTTACTAAATATAGTTATGACCGATTATTTGATTTTTGTAACCAATCAAATTGCCGCATTTTCCGGAATTTCCCCTCTCCTATCCGCATCCGGTGTAGTATAATTCAGAGGTCAAGGTGTAGGACCACCATAGATTTTTTACTCTTCGGCTATATTAAAATTTGATAATTTTGACTTATCCTAGAAAATTTACCTTTGTTTCAAATTAAGTGACACTTCTGTCCCCTATAAAAATGCACTGGCTGAACATTCTGTCAAAATTTCACAATATGTTTCATGGCATATAAGAAAAAACGCTCAACCTGAAGTCCACGTGGTCTAAAAATCTACTTTCACTTTCTATTTCAGTCCAAAAATAGTGCTTGTCCCTAATTGACTCTCAACATTTTTATGTTCATTTAAAACCAATAAAACTTTATCCTCAAGTTTCCTAGAATATTCAGCTTTCCAAAAATACCAAATTTATTCTGGTATCATGTGCGGTTCAAATTCTATATGATGCAAGAGTGAACCTGTCTGTTGACTAGTACTACTTTTACGTACAACCTCTGGACTGGTTCCCGGTATTTGGTGGTCCTACACCTAAAGAAGATGTTTTTGTTCAACAAATTAAATAAAATTTTTCCTGGTCTTCGATTTATGTTAGTCGAAACAAATTCTAAAATTTTGTTGAATTCCTTTCAGCGGTTTTCAAGAAATGCATGAAAACATACAAAGACCTCACATGCGCGTTATCATGAAAAATTAACTTGGTGATCAAGATATGCATTATTCCTTAATTTTTCAATTTCTTAGTTGCAGATGTAAATAGCAAGCCTGGCAATATACATCCAACACAAATGGACTTATTTCACACATAGAAAGGCACTAATTACATAATTTTATCATAAATTTTGCATCTTTTTTAGTTAATTTCACACCCCCCCTTTTTACAAAGTGAGATACTGAGTACCTTGAAACTGTTGGAATAAGACTTTTATCTCTTGAAATACATTTCAATTAAGAAAAATAGTATGAAACTGTCCTAATTATGCACCTAGTACATCATGAGAAAGTTTTTGAGTTCAGATTTAAATTTATTGATATTCAGTTGTACCATACTTTGGAGGTGTACATTAATAGTTTCTAAACTGAGACTAAAATTGTATGAACTTCATTTAATGCGTTCACTATTCCATTCAGCTTAATAGTTAAATGAACATTCCTTACTAAAAAAAAACCCACTAAAGTTCAAACTAGCATACAAAGAAACAAAATTATATCTTGCTTTGGTATGAAATTGCAAAAATTGGCCAATTTCCCATTACTGCTCATGTTTAAGGAATTTTTGACTGAAGTACCATCATCTCAAAGCCCAATTATCTTAACAAGTACAATTATTGCATATGGTTACTAGTTTACTAACAAATTTACCCCTAGCAAGCATCAGATTAGAAAATAAATAATTTTAGTATTAACCCATGCCAGCAATGTAACCGACTTAAGCCGCAGGTGTAAAATTGACAAATTCATCTTAAATACACTATTTTTCTGCATACTAGAATGTCTACCAGTTCTAGTTTTATACATTTTGACCCTTTCATTACATCCAAAACCTAAAACAGGAGTTTATTTAAATTAAAGCACATTCTACTAAGCGCGGACCACTGCAGACCCCATAATTTCATACAATATTACATAATACCATATTTAGGCTGAAATTTGACCCCCTATAGGTTTTGGCTCTGATAAGCAATTAAAATGATAGTCTTGGTGATTTACCTTCTTTCAGAACCATTTTTATCAAAAGAAATAGAAGTTGATATACCTGTATATGGCCTCTTCAGGTGTAGGACCACCATAGATTTTTTACTCTTCGGCTATATTAAAATTTGATAATTTTGACTTATCCTAGAAAATTTACCTTTGTTTCAAATTAAGTGACACTTCTGTCCCCTATAAAAATGCACTGGCTGAACATTCTGTCAAAATTTCACAATATGTTTCATGGCATATAAGAAAAAACGCTCAACCTGAAGTCCACGTGGTCTAAAAATCTACTTTCACTTTCTATTTCAGTCCAAAAATAGTGCTTGTCCCTAATTGACTCTCAACATTTTTATGTTCATTTAAAACCAATAAAACTGTATCCTCAAGTTTCCTAGAATATTCAGCTTTCCAAAAATACCAAATTTATTCTGGTATCATGTGCGGTTCAAATTCTATATGATGCAAGAGTGAACCTGTCTGTTGACTAGTACTACTTTTACGTACAACCTCTGGACTGGTTCCCGGTATTTGGTGGTCCTACACCTCAATGGCCGACAAAAAACTATTCTGGTACCCTGACGATGATATCCTCATTAGCCTAAGCGGCCTTCGGTTATATTTGAAGTGAAGCTTGCGTCAATGAAAAATATTGCACCAGGAGACCAGGTTAGACAAAAAACATGCAACGAAAAAAAAATATTATTAAGGAGCCCATCGTCGGAAATATTCATTAAATTTAAGTAGCCAATGGAACGATGTTTATTGGAGAAAACTATTTTGATTAGTTCAAATGCTTCGCCGGAAGTACAAGCGACCAATCAAAATAGGACATTGAATATTCATGAAAACGAGAAAATAATTACAAGTGTGCCAACGGTCGGTAAGTGGTAGCAAAGCGAGAACGCGACCAGACGTGGGTTTCCGACGATGTAAGGAGCCTGAACCAGGACAGAGATAATTATTTTCTAATCCTTCGTTATGGGGGCCAAAATGATAAAAATAATAACGGAGATGCGACGATGATCAACGATGATGTTGTTTCGAATGATATGCTATGATTGATGACATTGACAACAACGATACCCACACGGAGTTTGACACCATTTCTGGACAATCGAAACCAACAGTTACAGGAGACCATATTATTAATGTTTCTGACTTGTAACTAGTATTTTATAGTTCAATTGGTGATGGAAAAAAAATTAAATTGCATCTGGACTAATCTTTCATACAAGAACAGTTTATTTTAGAAATAATACACTGTTATGAAACAAATGAAATGAAATATTCATTATTATGATGTATTAAACATTCATCAATATCAAAATCGTTGAAGTGAGAGGGGAACATACTATATCTGTTTTCTTTGTTGCTTTCATGATCAGACATGCATAGTCCGAGACTCCTATGCTGTCCAAAGCCTTGACGGAAGAGGATTCTCGGACTAAGACAAACATTGAGATGAAAATAAATATTCAAATGAACTGCCACAATAAACTGCATTTAAAGGTAAATCATATTTAGTCATATTTAGTTTGCATCATGATAATGGTTAGAACTGAAATTATTTCATTACAAAATAGCCCATTAAAGTTGTGGCATGGCCCACAGAAATTCAAAATGGCCCATTGATTTTATTTTTAAGGGGCCATGGGTCCATTATGAAAAAGTCTTTCAAGATCACTGAGGACTGTCACCCTTTGATGAGATACGCACGAGAAAATGCATCTCGTTTAAAAAACGTAAATAATCTATAATTTCCAGGCAAAATTTTCTGTTATACTGAACATATTTACGGTGCATTTTAAAAATGTAAAATTGTATGAAGTAAACATTATTGTTACCGATTGTATTGATTTATAGATTGGCTTTGGATGCCAAGCTAAATATGAAATCCAATTGACTTCAGTTTGTGAGTGATTCGGCCAAGTTTTATACATCAAATACACTCGATATAACCTTTATGAGAATATAATCACCAGACTTTTGGTCAAGGACTCCAGTACCCATTCAACCTCCGTCTTTGAACACGGGACCAGTAGCATTCTAGTGTAAATTAATCTAGGAATCAGTTTAATTTCTCAATTTCTCCAGGTACATGTATTAACACCTACAAATATCCATTAGAAAACTAATTACTTTGTCATTCTTATTACTCCTGCGTTGCCAATAACCTACGCCTAAAACTTCCAGTAAAATATCAACATGAATGATACCCTGAAATACTCCCACCTTTTGTATACATTAGGCTGTATGTTTTTATCAGGTAACGACAGCCACAATAAAAAATGAAAGAAGTTTAAAAACGACTTGGTGTAACAATAAAAAAAAAATATTCATGTAAAATATATATATTTAATAAAGTTGTCTTATCGACTAGTCAGAACAGCTACACCCCCTTCCCCAACCACACACACTTTTCTCTAAAATATTGTTACAGACGGCGAGTGAGTCGTTGTTGGATGCGACATTTTCTGTACTGTTATTTTGCTGTAACTGAATATTATTTACGATGTGCGCCATCGATTATATATATTGGTAAAAAGGGTTCTGATCCATTGATTGATTGAGTGATTCTTGGGCTGATCAGAGACAGATGTTAATGTGAAACTCATCCTAAGCTACATCCTAAGCTACAATAATATTGACTTGCAGCAATGTTAGTACTGAGCTGTGAGCCTGAGCTCTGAGTCGGAACTCCGTGAGTAATGAGTCTGAGCCAGGATATTTATACTCTTGTATTGTCCTTGTATTCTAAACATTTGACAAACAACCTACGTACAGATGTGCATAATTTCCTAGAAAATTCTGTTAAAATTTGGACTGAACGACCAACTCAGACCCGGGTCTCCTTTATGTGGACACACACGTTCAGTAAGATGTATATATACATAAACAAATACTTTTAAATTAAAATATATTATATTTATTATCAATAAGGAAATATTTTTAAAACAATAATTGTAACTTGTCTAGTGCAGTTGCGGTTTAATGATAAGTAGCACACTTACTACCACCCCCACCCCCCCCCCAAAACCAAAAAAAAAAAAACAAAACAAAAAAAACCCAAGAAAAAAAAATGAACCAACTTATTATTTTAAATAGATTTACAGGAATTTTTTAAACCAATTACATAAAGTTCACTACACATACATAGGTTGATGGGACAAATGAAATTCCCTTGATTTTAAGTGTGCTTTGCAAATTTATATTAATATTATATTAACCAGTGAAATCCCATATTAAGAGGAATTATTGCAGTTTCTTGGACATCTACCACACTCGTGTCCTATATATATATATACATATGTGTGTGTGTGTGTAATATTTTCTTTTTGCTCTCTATTTTTCTCTAAATTCCATCTTTGCTATTAATTAATTTATTAATAAACCGGTCCTTTTGTATCTGCCTTGGGTCCATATTTGTGATATGTCTTAACCTCTCAAATAAGGACCAGGGACATAGCGGACCTCTGTTGATTGAAATCTAATTATCATCGATTCCAATATCCTTATAGTTACATGAATAATAATACATTAATATTTTATTCCTTAAATTTAGAATTCCATCAAAAACTTTAGTTGCATTTTGCCTACCTATTCATGCGTAGAATGACCAATAAAGCTCATTCTTCTAAATAAGAGACAAGGTGTAGCTCTACTGAAATAGTGTAATCTAAATAATTCTAAATAACATTTTTTCAAGTCCTTATGCCTAGGCCCTAGGTCCCTTTTCATATCAGTGAGCAAATATATTTTTGTCATTTTTTCTTACTGATGTGGATCAGAGACAAGGGGGGCCTATGTTGATATACTGAAATCATATTCATATATAGTAATATACACGCAGCATGCATTCATTTTTTCTTAATATATTTTAGTTAAACAAAAAATGGGTAAGATAAAATTAATAATATAGATGAGCTCTCCATAGTGCAAAACAAACTATCTTGATGACATTCTTATTATTATTGTTATTCTTCCTTGGTCTTTTTTACTTGCAATTTATGTATGTGTCTCTATGTTTAAATCAAAGGGCTGCTATGTATTGTAATTTTGCCCATAATAACAATCAGATTAATACTTAATTTATAGAGAGTATCAAAGATAGTCTATAATCTTCCCTGAGGCCCTCATTAAAGTTTCATGTAGACAGATTATACAAACATGATATACATTCATGTAAATTAATCAAACAGTACAATTTACATATTATAAAAAACAAAGAAATGGGTTTTGTGTATCTGCAAATAAATATATAATTAGGAAATATGACTGTTCCTGAAACTGGACTTTGGCCATAGAACATAATACATGATACATTTTGAAATTGCCTCACTTGTTTGTGCATGTCGAATATGTTACTTCTTTTATTCCTTAATTATTTTGGGGACCTCATTGGCCGAGTAGTTAAGGTAGTTCATCTACTATTTATCATATGGTCTATCAACACTGAGGTTGCGAGTTTGAGTTTCAATGTGGGCAGGGTGAATTCGACACCAATCTTAACTGACAAGGATTGCCAGTTTTCCTACTGAAGGTTTGGTTTTTCTCCGGGTACTCTAGCTGGCTTCCTCCCCCCCAAAAAACTGGATGCCACAATATAGCTAAAAAATTGCTGAAAGTAACATAAAACACCATTCAAACAAACTTAATTATTTTGCTTTTATTTTTTTCCTCTTGCTTCATATGCCAGTGAAATATTTTACTTGGAATATAATTTAACATGAGCCAGCTTAAGGTTTTTTTTTTTCACAATACAATTTCACTTAGAAAAGATTTCCTAAAAATATGCTTCATTTGTTTATTTATTATTGCATTAACAATTTAACTTATTTATCATTTGTATATATTTACATTTGCTCATTGCAGCCGCTACAAAAAAGCTAAATTTGCCGCCCCTACCCAAAACTCCATACTTTTCCAGTGGCAGTCAAAATTGTATTCCCTGTGACCCATCCCACCCCCATTTTCCGTTGATTTATTGTTTGTTAACTTGTTCCCGTCCTGAATAAAGCTGAAATACTGCTCGCTTGACATAAAGCAGACATGCAATCAGTCTAATTAAAATTAGCCCATGTGTGTTTACTATTTATGTTGACATCCAATCAATCAATATATTTACATTTTTATAATTCAGATTTTTTTTCTATGTGTATAGAAGTTTAAAGATAATTTCAATATTGATAATAATTAATTAGAAAAGGTTTACAGGTAACAGTTATACAGTTTAAAGATAATTTTAACATAATTAATAATTAGAAAATTGTTGAATCTTGATGAGTTGGATTTTTTGAGTGAAATAGCTTAATTTATTGTTTTTCAGACACCTCTTTGCATTTTTTCTGTCTGGAACTGTAATATTTTATAGGGAATGAAAGACAATTTTATTTAATTTTCAGAAAACAGGAACATATTAATCAACTAGTTACATTCTTTCTACCTAAAAATATTTTAAAACATTTGATAATTTTTTAATTCATATTATTATTGTTTTTATTATTTTGATTAGTATAATTATTATATGAAGCCATTTTAGTTTATTATGTATTTTATTGTAATGGTATTCTTTAAGTGTGTCTGTGTTTTTAATGGCTCAATTGCTTTTATTTGTATGTATACATGCAAATCATTCTGGGACCCTTTGATGATACCTTGTTAATATATCTGTAAGTTATACACATAAAACATATACACTCTGTTGTGTAGAAAGTAATTCTTAAGTGACTACAAAAGCAACTTGAAATATTCTAATATCCCATAACATTTTTTATTGTTACAAATATTAAAAAATGTAGAATAATAACTAAAATGTTCCAAAATATAAATTTCCAAATTTATATTTAATCCCTAATTGGTTTAAAGACATCATAAACAAAGTTTAATTATGTTCATAATGTTCGTAAAGAGTTATCTCCCATTTATCACAGTTTTCGTCACGAATAAGCTGACACAATTTCGTGTCCGGGGCTTTAACGATCAACAGTTGATAAAATTGGAACACAAATTATATAGTTCATCAGATTTTATACCCCTGTATTGGTTACCATTCCGATTTATATTATTATTTTTTATTTTTCCTCGACTCTCGCAAGGTTCCAGAAAAAAATTCTCAACTTCAATCGTCATTTAAAAATATTTCGGTAACATTTTTCACAGGAAATATAGTGGAAAATTAAGCTTATTTATTCAAGATTTCAAAACATTAAGTTTTATTTGTGTACGATTTGAAACAAGAAGAAACGAAGCAAAAAACCACGAAGTGTGCATGTTGACAAAAAATCGCAGATCTGTTGACAAAAGTCACCAATGTCTTGACCTTAGACGCCATTAATTGGTTTGCCGTTCAACTGAGGTATATTCAGGCACAAGAATGCAAATTCTTGTGGATTTATAATTAAATGCTGACTTTATGGCAGATTCATTTCCCTGTATCAAGATTTATAATAAGGACCTTTTGGAATAAAAGGGCCTAGTGGGTATACAAATGAAATTTTAAATTTTTCAAATATGAATAATTAAAAATGGGTTAAATTCTACTTTTAAATTTTTCGTACATATTAAATGTACTTTTTGTTTTTACCATAAAAAATAACTTTTTGCACAAATTGATAAAATAATGAAAACATTTAAAGTGTGTTATTTTTATTGAGTAAAGACAACAGGAACTTTGTTACATGATTTGCGACTGGCTTAGTAAAGACTTCCCTGTTTGCTGTATAAACCATATGGAGAGTGTTTAATATGTCATAGAATTTGGCAAGAACGCTTTTTCTGGAAAGGGGAGGGGGTCATTTGTATTTGAATTTTGTTAACTGTGAAAAAGAGCATGTTGACCTAAATTATTTTCATTCATATATTTGTTTATTTCATTTTAATATTTAAACAACAATTAAGTTTCTTTTGGTATTCAGTTCTTTGTAGATATTTAGTACTATTATCACATACTAGTTGGGGACATCTTTATATACTGTATGTGGATTGCATGAAGCATGTACATCATACATTCACTGTCAACAAATCTAAAGGTTCCAGGTACACTACTCTTCTTGTTCCGTTGCCAAGTTGCTGGATTAGCCATTTGTTAAGTAGAATGTGAGAGGATATTCATTAGAACCTGCTGTCATCTCTGTCAATCCATGTACATCTAGACTGTTCATTAACTTCCAGTCTTGAGTCCATGTGACTGCTTGAGGTGTTGGCATCTTCATCAAGACCTTTAGATGTATAATCATTTGATCTGAATAATTCGCGAGCCTTCCCTTGTATCTACCAGCATGGGAACCTTCGCATTCTGCAGTCAGACAGACCTTCATGAGAGGATTGGAACCTGTGCTAAACTTGCTGGTGTATGGTGTAGCATTAACACAGAAGTGATGACAGGGACCACAAAACTGCACGGCAAGTGTAAGATATTGTATTAAATACTTTTTGCAACTTTAGTGTGCATTTCAGGTATGAAGAGGTTGTTTTTTATAATAAAATATTTATTGGCCATTTTTTCTCTAAAAGTTGAATTTTTAAAGCCAATAATTATATTTTAAATAGAATTTTGAAAGTTTTTTGGCATTTGTTTTCTGATTTATTTCAACTATTTATATATCTTTATAGGCATTTAAAAGTCAAAATTGGTCAAACAAAATAGATTTACTAATTTACATGTAGATTTCTACTTTCTGACACATTTTACTTTTTGTAGATATCTTAAAAAGTAAGAAATTTACAGCCATTTTAGTGAGAGGGGTGAAGTTGGTTAATTTGGTTATAATGACGAGAAAATAAGGGGCTGTTTTACAGGCTAACGGTAGGTTCAATTGAATCCAAATATATCAGAAACTATTGGTTAGACCAACATGAAATTTGAAACAGTGATTAATTTTATACCAAAAAAGTTGTAGGGTAAGTTTGATTGAAATCGAGCAATTTTAGCTAAACTCATAGGTACAACAACTCAATTAATGCCCTTTGCATCTTGTTGTCTTCGAATATAGTTCCCAATAAAAGAGTATTTCTTTGTAATTTTTTTTATTTGTTTTTTTTCTTGTTTTGTTGCTACTTTTTAGGCTTATTGGAAAGAAGGATCTTTGAAAAAAAATTTATAAATTAAACATTTGATAAAAATATGACTAATTACGAGTAAGTTGATCTAGGGGAAAAAGTGCCAATTTCCTGTTTTCAGGGTCTCTCAGGCTTCATCCCTGAAGATAGGGATGCTTCTAGAGCTTTAAAACGAGGTAGGTGTGATCAATTTTTCTAAATTTTGGATATATTGTGTACGTGGTATGGTAATTTCAGACCACAAAATGACATTCAAAAAACGAAGGTGGAATATTTTTAAATAGACCTTACGTTATAATAAACAAGGAGGCATTATTAACTATGTTCTCAAGCCTATATTTTGTGTACTCGAAACCCTACAGGCTTTGTTGTTTGCCGTGTACGCGCGAATGTCTCAGTGTTTATCCTAAATACAATTGTACGTCACAAATGCAGACAAACGTTTGTAAACAATATTAGATCCCTTTAGGAACAAAAATGTCTGACTTACTATGGAAAATTGCCCTATCAAAATGAAAAAAGTTATTTTATTATTTAACCAGATATACAAATACTAAACAATATAAGCAATTTTTAAATACGCTGAAAAATTAACAGACTAATTCGTTATATATAAATCCAGGAATTTATTAAAGTTAAGACTCCGATCTTAATTGACAAGGATTGCCAGTTTTCCTACCGCAGGTCGGGGTTTTCCGGGTACTCTGGCTTCTTCCCCCAATAAAAACTGGACGCCATGATATAGCTGATAAATTGTTGAAAGTGGCGTTAAAACACCATCAAACAAACAAACAAACAAACTTAAGATATACTCCGCGAAAATTTTCTACCCACATGAAAAACCAGAAAAAAATTGAGGATAAATCTGTTAGTGCAAAAATATTGAACCTGCATTTCAAAACACTGAGTATTTGACCATTCACAGCAGGCACGTTTTTATTTGTCAGGCAAACAACCGTCACTCCAACACGGTGACTTGTAGCATTTATAATTTACAATTAATGACTGATATAGGTCGCTATCAGGATTAATCAGCCAGAAAAAATGCTATATTTACAAGCTGCTAGCCGAGGTGAATAAACATTTTTGAGGGCTGAGAAATACTAATTGCGACCATGCTAGTGTATCAAAGTCAGTAATTGTTCTATTGCGTTAATAAATTCCCCCATCTACCTTCATCACAAAAACAGAGGATGCTTACATTTTGTCCTTGTTGTAATGTTGGTTACCCTTAATATTTTCTCTTAATACTGCAATTTGATAATAATTTGCTGATGATCATGAAATTCCAGTTTCATAACATTTCTAATATTAAAGAGAGAATAACTAAATCAATAATTTTATTCTTAGATTTTTAACAGTATATTTTATAATTACAGATGATTCAATGGGCTTCTAAAATTGAAATTATAGTTATGTTGGAACAGTTATGAAAAACAGGCATAAACTGGTCAAAACCAGGTCAATATTAGATTCTGCTTGAATGCTTTGCAGCCGAATCGTGCAGCAGACAAAAATTTCCATATTTTTATGTAATCTTAGTACTGTTGTGATTTATCGTGACCCGAAAGTTGTTTTTATAAAAACACGCCAAATTCTATTAATGTATGAATGCAAGCCTAACTCCATGCAGGGTGTGCTTGATTCCAACCATAATATCAGGAAATTTATAGCGGACTTCGGTCTACTCTCCCAGTAAGAATTAGATGTCATGCAGCTGATCAAAACAATATCAAACAATATCAAACAAATGTATAATTGTGACAAACGAATATCAAATGAAAAACAAAGTAATAACTTAATGTTGCCAACTTTACAACTTCTATCTAAAGCATACACATGTTAGGATTTGATGCTTAAGCGTTCCGACCATTAGTTTGAAGGGTAATTATTGTCCACTTTTGTCATGAGTTGCGCATGTTTGAGGGTGAGCGACCGAGAAAGGTTAAAACTGTAAGAGTGGTGAGTTTGTGATGCCTTGCATTTTCTGTCATGTTGATTGTAGCAAACACATATCAGCTTTTTTATATTTGTATAAACCTTTAGCTAGAAGTCATGTATTCCGCTATTCTTAAATATGTATAAATAATTAAGAATAATGAATTAATATAGACAAGTACTGTAACTATATACATGATTGTAAAATATGATAAACAATGTATTGGAATAAGAATTACTGATTAAAGATCATTTTTGAAGAGATCTCGAATAAGACAGATTGTTTTACGGCAAAAATGTATGGAGAAATTAATTGAATTAAAAATATATAAAAAGTAATGCAGCTGGTATGGGGGGATCAGTCTCATACAAGTGAGTAGTTAGGAAATGGGTGATTAATTCATTTCCACACTGCAAAAAATTAAAGATGCATCTCAGTATGTTTATGCTTAAAAATAAAAAGCTCACAAAGGTTTTTTTTTAATCTTTTTATGCCCCCGCCACGACGTACGTACGTCCGAACGAATTTCCGTCAAGCTTTTCTCAGAAACTATACATGAGAACAATTTGAAATTCGGCAGGATGGCTCAGTATCACATGTTGTACGTCTTAAGCAACTATCAGACCTGTCGGACAACTACTTCCTGTTGAGGAGTTCATTTAGCGGGGGCATATGTGTCCGATGGACACATTCTTCGATTTTTTTGCATTTTTCTGTATACCATGGTGTTTTAATTGATACAGAAACTTCCAAAGGCTTATGTATAGGTATCACAGTAGTAAATGTGTATACCAGTAACAGGTTGTGTACCCTATATTAAGTACAACACTGAATACTACATTGTGCTCTGATTTGGTCAAAAGTTGTTACATGGTTACAATTTTTTAGCTGTAAGCTCATGCATAAGTTAAGTGTTTTTAAAAGTGTTCAAATTTTTCTCAGATCATGCAAGATAAAATTTTTGTAATTTTTTAAACAATGTAGTATTTTTACATTCACTGCATTAGAAATTGCATGTTAAAGTGGAGAGTCTCAAAATGTTTTATCTAGTGAAAAAAGGAATTGGTCAGGGATATATGTGGTATATATTTTTTTAATGTTGAATGTAAGTTTATTAACTTCCCAGGTAAATGGTGAGGAATGACCTTAGCAATGTATGCAAATCACAGAAATGCTAGTATTTTCGACCATATCCAAAACATTTAGTACTGTTCTACCGATACCTAGTCCGAGAAATCTCTGCTGTATTAATTTTTGCTACTCATGAAAATCGAGTTGCTTTGTATTGTTCGGAATAGCTAATACCAACTTATGAAAATCTGCTTCCCAATAATAACATGTTTGAATTATCTCCCTTCCACCAAGTAGAAAATTTTTAATATTGTATCAACAAGACAAATCAGTTTGTCTTTTTTATTAATTATTGCTTTATGAAAATTTGCACATAAATCCACATATACAGTGAAGAAAATGTATTTAGTTCAATAGAACAGTATAGGCGCAACTTTCTCCTGTTAAGTAATTAAGGTACATGTAGTTAGATGACAATTTTTGTATTGCCCCTATGGTGTAACCAACTATTATAGTTTGTTACAGATAAGCCATGTGTATGTGAATAAAATAATAATTACCCTGGCAGGATGACTCTGTAACTATAAAGCTAAGGGTTATTTATAGTCAGGTTGCTGGTTCTGGTCTAAAGTATTATAACATGGTATGCTCGACTCAGACCTTATAATTGACAATGTTTTGCCTCTTTCTCGGGTACGCAGGCTTCCTCCAAAACCTGGACGCCATGAAATAACTATAAAATTTCTGCAAGTGGTGTTAAGCCCCAATTAGTGACAACATAGATATGTAATTAAATATAAAACAATAAACTCCTACAAAGTAGAAAATGGCTGTACAACTTAACAATTTTATACTTTATAGTGATTGTTGTTATAACTTTTAGTTAAGGTGGGGGCGATTTTGTATAAGGTGGGATGGCGACATTTTTACAGGGGGCGATCTTATTAAACCCATGATATTATTTGCTTTATTGACTTGTAATTAAATATGCTTTGAAAAACTTAAAGTTTGTCATCTACTGTTATTCCAATGTCCTTTTCTCCTGTTGATTTTTCTAGCTTCACTTAGTTCCCTGCATTGTCATTTAGATGGTAATTCATGTCTATGTTGTCTGTCTGTTTCCTTTTCGAGATTGATATAACTATAGTTTTGCACTTATATATAATTATTTGGATGGAATTTGAGTAGCCAATTATTGGACCAAGTCTGTAATTTATCCAGATCTTCTTGTAGGCTCTTTCTGTCTTCCACACTTCTAATCTCCCTGTAGATTTTCGTGTCATCTACTAAGAGATAGGCAGTAGCTTCTACACATTGTGGCATGTCATTAATGTATATGACAAACAATATCGGTCCCAATACACTACCCTGTGGGATCCCACTTGTAACACTGTGGCATTTTGATGTTCTTCCATTGACTGACACTCTCTGCTTCCTGTTGTTTAAAAAGTCGGCAGTCCAAGAAATGATTTTTTCGCTTATTCCATTTCTTCTCAAAATGCATACTAAATTTGGTTAAATTAATTGTTTTTTTTTTAAATGTGTCAATGTTTTTTTATTTGTCAAAAATCAACCAAAAAAGAATTTTTTCTTAAAAGCTCATAAAATTGTTTGCCTTGTCTCCTCTGTACAGTCAACTAAAGATGTACCACCGGTAGGTGGTAGCAAAGTATGAACGCAACCGGACGTCTTGCTCAGAAGACCTATGCATTGAGAAAAATCAATCATTTGACCAGGTTAATTAAATATTGTGTTGGGTTTTTTCTTTAATCTGAAAGAAAAATATTTTCTTAAACTGATTCATCATATTTGGTATTCATCAACCTGTTTTCCGGAAATGGCTTCTGCAACACCAAACATGTCAGTGCCATGGACCAAGGTTTGACAGGTCTGACCACTATTATGTGATAGCTTTCCAACCTTACTTGGAGCCTCGGTGGCCGTGTGGTTAAGGAAGTTCGTGAACTATTGATCACACGGTCTGTCAACACAGAAATTGAGGGTTTGAGTCTCACTGCGGGCAGGGTACGCTAGTTTCCAATCTTTCCTACTGAAGGTCGTTGGTTTCTCATGGTACTCTGGCTTTCTCCCCCCCACCCCAAATAAAAAATGAACCCCATGATATAGCTGAAAAATTGCTGAAATTGGCGTTAAACAATATTCAGACAGACAAACAAACAAACCTTGCCGATAATTTTCGGTACTGAACAATATTATTATTTATTTATGTTCACTTCCGAATTTTTGTCTTATTTTAGTAGCTATATAGAATAGAATGTATTTGAAGACTTATCTCCCTTTCGAATAAATATTCGATTTGAAAAATTTTTTTGCACGTTCAACTTAATGTAACAATAATTGCTAATTGCTAATTTTAGGTTTGTCATGTTTGTCAAGGATATGTTTCACTGAACATTAACATGGTCTTTGGGGTTTAACTTTTGAAATTTTCGGACAGACTGTCAATAAATGTTTATGTACTATGGTGGTCAGTTTGTTTTTTAATATAGGTGTATAGTATGTGTCCTGCCAAGATATTCCAATAATTAAACATGTGTTCAAACACTGAAAATGTCCTCATGTTACTATACAGGGTCAATTTTGCATCCGTCAAAATTCGCCTCATTTTTCCCTTCATATATCTATGCGTTTAAACTTTCTATTTATTCCCGTCTCGCATGCGAAATAATCAAAAGCTAAACAGCGGGAAACCAGTCGTATCTCAAGGATAACAGATAAACAATGATGTGTCTTGATTGGCTGCTAAATCGGGAGATAGTTGCCGATTGGAAAACAAATAAGCAGAGCTAAGTTAGGGATGAAAACCCTGCATGATTACGGGGCGGTAGCAATCATAATAGGCTAAATCGGGAGACAGCCGCCGATTGGCCAACTGTCTTGTCTTGTTCAGGTAACTACCACCGTTAGTCGGCGCACTCTATCCTCTGGATAGATATATGTGGTGCACATCATTGCATGTGTATGGTGCATATAGTCAAAGTGAGAATACGAATAGTTGACGGAGTCAGGTGAACATTTATGTACAGTGTATATTTGGGATATAATACAGTTAGGCATCCACATATAAGTTATTAAATGCAGAGTTATTAAACTCAGTCTAAAATCACTACTTCATCGTAAAAGTACTAAAAGCACTAAAAGGCAAGAAGCAGCACTTTTATACGTAAAATATTAGGCACTAGTCATAAATGCACTAAAATTTTCAAATATTGTTAATCTAAAATTTTACTTTCTGATATAAAAAAGGGCATGCATAGCGGTTTCTAAAACTATAAAAGCTGCTAAAACACGATGCTTGAGTTAAAACGATGAGATGCAAGATCAAGCGTGGAGTCATAATAAAATATATATAAGAAGGGTATCATCACTTTTGCCTTTTTTCTATTAAAAACACTAAAAGCATCGGATTATACACAGTTTATATATTTATAGAATTCTGTCCCTCCCCCTTTAACTGTCTTATTCTTTCCATATGTAGGTTATAGCACATGTTCCTGGTTAGTTCCTCCAGCTCTATATAACCTTGTTTTTTCAGCTTACTGATATACGGCAGCTGTTGGTTTGTACAGTCCAGTATGAGTTGAGGTAGGTTGTTTTGTGTGACAAACTCTTGGTAAACATCGTTTCTGAGGTTATTTGGGTAGCTTTTGATATTCCGGAGATGCCTTATCCGAATGTTTTCCAGCTTTGGACACTTGAGAATAAAATGTTGTAGATCATCTGGCTCATCTCCGCATAGGCAGCATATAGTTTTGATAGTACTATCTCCATACTTTTTCTTGTTGTATTAAACAGGTATGTTTGAGTTACAAGCTGATCTTGATTTCTGCCGCTATTATTTTGCTAGGTACATTTTCTGCGCCTTCCAAAATATTATGCTGTTGTGACATCGGGTTTTTCTGTAATTGGAGGTATTGAAGGGTTGACTTCTTGGCTATATCTTCCTCACATTGTCGAGCCCAGTATAATTCTTGTGCCTTCCTTACTTCTTTCTTCCACACCTTTTTTGATCTAGGGTTTTTCATTAGTTCATGTATTGTCTCCATTCTATATTTCTCTAAAACTAGGTCAGCCCTTTCTGTGAAAAGTTCGTTGCTATTTCTGTTGAAGCACTGTTGTCTAATTGAGATATTATACTCTGCTGATGATGGGCATTTAATTATATTCTTAAGGAGTGACAGTATATTAAGATCTATATGCATCTGTATTGGAATTGCACCAACGAATAGGCAAACTTCAGTATTTAAGGTTTTGTTTGGAAGGCCTTGTATTTGCCTCAAGATTTTCCTCTGCATCTTTTCTAGTTGTTCTATTTCATATTGCCTACATTTCATTATCTCAAGCCCATATATCATTCGTGCTAGTCCAAACCAAACGTGAAATACTCAACAAATAGGCAGAGCTAAGTTAGGGATGAAAACCACGCATAATTTCTGTGCGGTAGCAATAATAATAGGCCGACCGCCGTTCGTTGCCACTCGAGAAAAGCCGAGCGATCACGAATCGGTTACGATAAAAAAAAAAGAAAAATATGCAAGATAATGGGAATTTAACTGTTTTAAAAGGAAAGTCGCATTGATTTGTGTATGTTTATCATAAAATGTGTATCATAAAACTTAAACGGAGAAACACGGAAAAACAAGTGAGAAAAGGAGAACAATTTTAATTCTTTTCCTGCTTACTGACAAGATTCACATCATCTATCTTACCGCGTAGAATGATGCATCTAGAGATGCTTAGCATAGTGCATGCTTCAATTGCTGCCTCTGACCTATATTTTGCGGTTGCCTGATTTGGCTATCTAAACATTGTGTACTTATAATGAAGTGATGTTATTAATAACAATATATAATAACATTAAAAAACAGTACGTATTTTTGTCCACGAAAAATAAAGTTTAGAGACGGCTAGCTTTTTAGGAAAGCTAATACTTGTATTTCAATTATCTTTAATTAAAGTTTTTTTTACAACTGGAGACAATATTAATTGCTATTCAAACCTGATTCACGTATTTAAATTATTTGATTTTGTCGTGTACTTTTCATTCGGATACTTGCAAATTAGGTTAACCATGATTAATAACTGGAAAACACATTTTTTTTTAAATTATTCACCGGTGTACATGAACAGACCTCATATAATTACTTAAAATTTACTAAACGTATAACAGTACATTTTATGTATTAGTTATATTAGAAAAAAGGTAATTAAATCAGCAACAATCGGCATTCCCTTCCAAAACAGTGCGGATCCAGGAATTTGTGTTAGGGGAGGCGTAAAAGTTCAACGAGGGGTCTGGGGCCGCTGAAGGCTACCAGCATGTTCATGGCAGCACCCTGTTAGGGGGTCCAGGGGGCGGAGCCCACAGGAAGCTCCGGGAATCTAAGCATTTGGTAGCCATCCAGTTTTCTGGACTCATTTTTTTACTTTTGCCCCTTCTTTTAGCTGGCTTTATTTTTCAAATATGACCATAAATAATAAATTTTCTTTAATGAAATATAATATTCCTTTCCCTTTCTCTCGTTTTACCCTCTCGTTCTCTCTCTCTCTCTCTCTCTCTCTCTTATCTCTCTCTCTCTCTCTCTCTCTCTCTCCTCTCTCTCTCTCTCTCTCTCTCTCTCTCTCTCTCTCTCTCTCTCTCTCTCTCTCTTTAGGGGATACACCTTTCCTTGGATCCGCGCCTGGGGGGGGGGGGGGGGGGTGGAATGAATGCCTATGTAGCACATGTTAATTCAAGAAGACTCCGCATTCCCAAGTGAAAGTATTATATCTGGGTAAAAACAGTATAGTATACCCTGCGTATGCTTTTATTATTACATATGCTTGTCGATATTTTATGTTCGATTTATGTTGGATTTACACTCTGTAACAATATATTTGATTTTGCTTCTATTATAAGCTGTGCTTAGCTTATGCTTTACTTTGCGCATGGATTTATGCTTTGATGATGAACGTCTTTGTTCTGTTTACTTGCTTATTATTATTGTCATATATGTCTGTCTGTCTGTCTGTCTGTCTGTCTGTCTGTATTGTTTGATTATATACGTCTGTCTGTATTGTTTGATTTTATTGACTATGACATTTTGGATATAGGCACACATTTTTATAGAATAAAATGCAAGTTGTTTACAGAGGGTATTCACTCATTCGTAACCATGCAGTCTGATATGTCTCGTTGCGACATATTCCCCTCAGAAAAATGATAAATTCCTCTTTATACTATATTGCATGTTTAATACCGCTGTCGGGAGTTTTTACCGAGTAATTCGGCTTAATTTTCCAATGAATACTGGACGCCAGTTGAAAATGGCGTTAACAAGTACACGCACTATACCTGTAAACGGCAATTTTTCTCCTAAATATTTGTGAAAAAATGGGCAAATACATGTAAATTTTACTAAGCATGTTATATATACACCTTGCCATAAGTTAAGCAACACCCTATTATTTTCCAGGGATTCATTTAAGATTTTATATATTTTAATATTTTTTAAAGAAAATACACTAAATGCTGTAGTGCCTAGGATGTTGTTCTGGTTGTAAGCAGCCTCGTTTTCTCCCAACGCGCATGCGCCCATCAATGTAACGAAAAAGGAATCTGCTTTCGTCGGTCCAGTGTACTCGTCGCCAGCTTCGAGTATTCAAACGGCGGTGATATCGTGCCCACTCTAAACGTGCTTGGCGATGTCTATGTGTCAACAGTGGACGTTTCTAGGGACGACGAGCAACCAACCTTACATTGTTTATGCGCCTATTAACAGATCGAACGGCAACTCTGGTTGCAATATTCCAATCGTCACGAAGATATCTTGCAGTGACAAAGGGTTGGCGTTTGTTTACACGAACGAGTGCTCTATCTTCCCTTTCAGATGTTTTGGTGGTCGACCTGACCTAGGACGTACCTGGATAGTTCCATCATCTTGATGACGTTTCAGTAGCCGGGATACAATACTAAAGTGAATGCAAGAGTTTGTGCTATCTGACGCAAGCTCTGTCTACTATTTCGCATTCCAACGATCTGCCACTTCTCCGCTTCACTTAATTTCAGTCTAGGCATTGTAAAAATGTTAAGATGAAGTCGAAAAAGACAATGAGATGAACACTAAATCGTAAAGGAAAACAAGGCTTATAGATGTGCTCGACTACCGTATGACAAACTGGTTTTGCTATTGAAAGATTTACCCGAGGAGTTAATTAAAGTCACTTTCCCGTGCTCGAATGATGGCTTTAGTACATAAATATTAAACACAAAGTTAATATTCGTTCAGATTTTTGAAAAATTGTAGGTGTTGCTTAACTATGGCGTGGTGTATATATTTATTCATAAATAGTAGATTAATCTGTCATCGCAGTAAATTGTGTCTTTAAAAATTGTCAATTAAACTTGTTTCAGTGAGATGGAACATATGAAGAACGTCATATCAAATGAAAGAAATAAAAAGAGATAGACAATAAATGTGCTGTGAAAATTTATTACAAAATTTGGCGCTCGGTGACAAAAATGTCGAATTTCAGACTCGGGGATAAAATTTTATAAGCTTTTACAGACGTGTGTGATATATAAACGCGTCATCCAGTAATACATAATTAAAAATATATAATATTTGAACTAAGTTAATTTTGTAATAACACAGTATGTGCGACATGAAAACAGTTGCATTGTTACATTTAATAACACAGACGACATTTTCTATATAAGCCGGCAAAAATCGTCAAAAAGGAATCACATGAAAATTGTTAACCTAAATCACCTAGGGGCTTCTGTGGCTGAGTGGTAAAGGTAGTTCGTCTACTATTGATCAGGTGGTCTGTCAACACTGAAATTGCGGGTCGAGTTTAACTGCGAGCAGGGTGCGCTCGACTCCAATCTTAATTGACAATGATTACCATTTTTCCTACTGAAGTTCGGTTATTTTCTCCGGGTACTCCGACTTTCTCCCCCATTAAAAACTTACGCCGTAATATATATCTGAAAATTTGCCGACGTGGCGTTAAACAACAAACAAATAAACACATTTAACTCACCAAGGCATTATTCAAAAGATTATTTCCGGTCAAAGGTTAAGTGAAACCATGCACAAAAGTTTGAATCCAAGAAAACCAAAATAATTAAATACATAATATCTAGTTTTAGAGCAATATGTACTTCCAATAGAAAATTGGCTGTAGTTTCGTATAGCAAAGTATGAGACGTAATATACTCACTCAAAACAGTAACGCAACAACGTATAACAACAGGGCCGACTTTCACGCGCAAATCATGGGTATTTTTTTTAACTCAGACAATCGGTATAAAACCCCGCTATTTCTTTTCTTGACTGCATTAATAAAATAAAATTCTGATGAGGTGACGCTATGCCAAGGTTAGATGCTGCTACCCGGAATATCGCTATCGTTCGAATCGAGGCCGGGGAATCACAGAATGCTGACTCTACCAGCAGCTTGGTATTACGACAGACCGAATACGTTCAGGGCGTCCGAGTGTTACAACTCGGGCGCAGGATCGTTACATTAGTTTATTCCATCTACGGAACAGGACTATTGCTGCAACAGAAACAGCTTTAAACGTCCATGGGTTGCGCCGTATATCACCACAGACATTACGCAATGTTACGCCGCTCTCATGGATTGCGGGCAATAAGAACTTACGTCGGAGCAACACTGAGACGCCAACACCGCCGAGCAAGGCTTAGATGGTGTACTACAGTTCGTGTATGGAATTTACAGAACTGGAGAAGAGTGTGGTTCAGCGATGAGTCACGTTTTCAGGTTGAAAAGCGAAATGGTTGCATACGAGTGTACAGGCGCAGAAATGAACGTTTTGCGCAAAACTGTGTTGCAGAAGGAGACAATTTTGGCGGAGGCAGTGTTGTGATGTTAGCCGCTATCTCTTACGCCAGAAACACACAGCTGATACATGTACATGTCCAAGGCAATCTTAATGATGTTAGGTATAGAGACGAAATTATACGTTAGGTATAGAGACGAAATTATACGGCCGCATTTATTGCTCGTAATTGACATGCAAAGAGAAAATTTTCAACACGACAATGCCCGACCACATACAGCACTTGTAACAGTAGATTTTTTAAAGCAACAGAATGTCAATGTGGTGCTATCACGATCTCCGGATCTTAACCCAATTAAACACCTGTGGGATGAACTGGATGGGCCCCTGCGCCAACGCGACCCACCGCCGCAAAATCCGCAACAATTAGAGCATGCACTTCAATGTGAGTGGCAAAGGATACCGCGTGTTCGTACTCAACGTTTAATTGAATCCATACCAAGAAGGGTAAGGGCTGTGTTACAAGGAAATGGTGGGCACAACAGATACTGACATTTTTGCGTGATTTATTGACAATATGCGACAAAAGCTCTTTTTCGTGGTAAAAGAACTCATGAACAAGAAGTGTGCCAATTTTTACACTTCTGTATCGATTATTTATATGATAAATTGTTAAAATAATTTATGAAGTAAAATTCCCATTTTTTTATGTTGCGTTTATTTTTTGAGTGAGTATGGTATATGTAGTGATAATTCAAGGTTGTATCATGAGTTACCTACCTTTGTGTTTCTGAACTAGATCTAGTTATAAATATAACTGAAATATTGCTTACGCAATTACGTAAATCAATTATATTTGTGTATATTATGTGCATCTGAATATCGCTGAAATATTGCGTGCTGTATGTCAATCAATCAATCGACTCGGACAGAAAAGAGTTAAAAGTAATGTAATGATTTGGTGGGATATGTTTAGAAAAAGCAAACAAGTTAATTCAGATCTTGTAAATTTAAGAGACGTAATTTCTTCGACTGTTTTATATTACTTAAACATAGTGTTAACCTCTTTCTTATTGCTAAAAATACGAAATAAAATATTATAATATTATGTCATTGAAGACAAAACGAAGAACTCAAAAGAATCTCGTACGAAATTGCAATAAATGTTTATATTACTTAGAGCGCGCAAAACACAGAAGTTAAAAAGAGTAAGTAGTTCACTGGAAGCACGCCCGCCCCCCCCCCACGTGACTGGAAGCCGGTGTTCGGATTTGAAGCCAGTGTCGACTTCAGTCCGCCTTCAAAAGTTCTGTAAATCAAAGCAAAAGCTATAACTGCTGGATAAATTAAGAATTCGTATCATTGCGTAAAGAATCAGAATTGTTCGTTTTGACGATTTACCTAAATCCTACATGATATTACACTAGTATCAAGCCAATCCGCGAAGGGTCCGTTCTCGACCCACTTACCTGCTCAAAGCGTTCTGGCTGATCGGGGAGTATCTATCACTAGGGGTTGTAAAGTTATAATAATGAAGGTCAGACGCGGACCGTAGGTATGATAATGAAACGTAATATGACTTTCGTACGTTTTTCTCTCATATGATACAATTCGGCATATCGTTTACAATTGTTGGTTGAAGTTTAGGGAGCCCCACACCATGGTCCGCCACTGACAACATGCTTCTTTCTCCGTCCCTACCCATTTATGAGAGGGAGGACAGAGTAAGTGGAGACAGGGAGAGAGCGGGAGGGAGAAAGGAGGAAAGGGGAGAGAAAGGAGCAAAAGAGGAGTGAGAAAGGAGCAATGGGGAGGGAAAAAGGGAAAAAAGAGGGAGGCATTACTAGTACAAATATATTCTTTAATACGTACCTGAAAATCATTTAATAAGTGCCAATTCATTGATTTAATTGAAAAAGACTAAAATTATTTACCTAAAACTCCAGTAAAGAGATAAATTGCATCCAAATGATAAGAATTTTTACCTTGCAAGTATGCAGTAACATTTGTTCCCTAAAGCGTATGTCTGTCCCCTCTACATATTGTCATCACTAATTGACTAGATGTCTGTCATCTGTTGTCTTTCCGTTGTTAATTTTTTACACAATCTTCTCTTCTGACACCACTTAGGGTACCTAGGTTTGCTTTGTATCCAGGAGTTTGATCCATGTTAAAACAAATATTTAATCAAAGTGCAGTTTGCACAACTGTTAATGTTTTCTTGCATGTAGTACGTAATATATAGAGAGTGTATTAAGCAAATGAAGTTTTAACTCTTTTAAATTGAAAATTGTAACAATTTCAATTAAGTTAAGTTATATTCATAATTACATTTATCAACAAAAAAACCCGTTATTTCTACACACGGAAAGCCTGTAATGCTCACATGACTTATTACAAAAACTACAGTTTAATCGACATGAACGTTACACAAAATTTGTGATACATTATTTCTGGGAAGTTTTTTTCTGGGGATATTTGCCCCGGCGGTGGCCATCTTGAATTTTGAATCTGCGCCAAAATCTTAAAATTTTACATTTCAAAAGTACCACGATTAAATTTACCACGCAAGATTCATCTTAATTTCAGTCAATCATAACATCAATGGCTCTAGCAGCCACATTGCTTTTTACAATGCCAGAAAATTACCCCGATATCAGTTATGCATATTAAATTTAATTTTAATAAGTGAAATAGTTTCTGAAACCAGCTGTTTTTCTTAGTGCCTCTGGGGTCTATGTTCCACTGTTGTGGCCGGCCATCTTGGTTTTAGGATCAGTACCAAAGATTCATGATGTATGTAAAGTAGTACAGTACACTGGTTCATGTATCTGAGAGCTGCCCCTAATCTGAACTATTTTTCACAAGTGTAAGATGAAGAACATTGGTCAACACATGTTTTGGTCAATATCTCATAATATTATATAGATACAGAAAAATAAGTTCCATTAAAATTATCAGCACATTCAACCTCTAAAATTTCAGAAGTTTTGTTTAACTACCTGTAGGAGTTATTGCCATTAAGTTACGATTTTTTTTAGAAAATTGTCAGTTTTGACAGTGTAACTTAAAAAATAAAACAGCAGATTGATATAGTAAATTGTGAAAACCATCAGCAAATCACTATTTTTGTCTGAATTGTCTGACAGGAGTTATTGCCCTTTAATAATTTTTGTGAATGAATTGTTTAATATTTGCCCTGTAGCTTTAAAGTTATAATAACCAGAGTGAAACCGTAAATTGCAAAAAAAAATCAGCAAGACAATGCCTTTCAATAACGCATTTGGTCCAAAATTGTCAGACGAATCCTTATAGGAGTGTTTGCCATTTACTAACAATATATGAAAATATCAGTATTTGCCTTATAAATTTAAAGCTATAACCGCTAGTCGAGTAAAACTGTAAATAGCAAAAATAATCGGAAGGACTTCTTATAGTATTATATGTCATTTACATATATTTTTCTTGAAATTTTCTTGAAATTGCTTCGTATCTTAGAACTAATAAATTTGTCAATGAATTATCCTCCTACTTACCATTAATTCAACAATTCAACAGTTAACAAAATCGCAAAGTTTCCAAGTCTGGAAAATTAGGAAAAAATCCTCGAACAATTCCATAATAGCAGGTGTACAACTTCCGTACAATTGCAATCTTTCTGGTAAGCTTCAGAGTTCTAGATTGATTACACAATATATCCGTTTTCTGCAAATATGCTTAAAAATAATCCTTTTTTATTACATTTACAAGCACATTTTTTTCAGTTTAAATTCCCTTTTTAGTCGATCAGAACTTATGTTACTGTGGTAGTTAATAAATAACTCAAAAGTCTGAGAATGGAATTGAGTTTTGTTTTGAGAAATCTATAGGCCTGAACATGAATGAATGTTTAACTACTCGAAATTTTACTCTTAACTATTAAATGCTGCCTCTAAATTTAAGTCTAGAATACTGTTAATCTTACATACTAGTGAAAACAGGTTATAAAAGTTAAAAAATACAAGGTTGTCCCATTGTCAAAGAATTTCTAACGTGTTTGCTTATTCAAACTACACCGAGACAGTTAAAAAGAGACCATAAACAACGATTAATTGTAGTTATGAATACACTATATTATTTTCTGGACATTTAGGTCTGTGTGGACTACGTGGTGTTGAGGTATTATAAGTGTAAGTGGATTATAGATCTATGTGGAAAATAAGTCTGTATGAACCCTAGGTGTGTGTGGACGTTGGGTTTGTTTAGACTAGAGATCTGTGTGAGGTCAAGTCTGGGTGGACTTATGGGTCTATGTGGACAATAAGTCTGGCTGTATGATTGCCATTAGGTTTCAGTTTTCTGATTTCAGAGATCTACCTGTTATAGTTTATGATCCTCATATATTTTAACCAAGGGCCATAATACACGAATTAAATTCAGTTGATAATGTGTCACGAGGCATGCTTTGTTTGTTAAAGCAGTTTATATGCTTTATGTCCCCAATTTATATCAGTTTTGAGGACGTGTAATCGCTAAATTGTTTGGGAATTACATGTTATCCCTAATTTTTACCAGGGATTACATGAAATTATAAGAGGCGACTATTGGGCTTTAAAATCTGACGGCGGTGCCTAGACCACGATCAATTAAGGCGTGTAACCTAGTTTGCCTAATAGGGTGATCTTCGTTCTCTTTAAAATTACTGTTCCTTTGTTTTCTATTCCATCCTCATATTTCACATCATTCCATGTTCATTGGTCGAATTTCTGGATTGTGAATGTCGGGCGGGCGATCGCGGAAAATATTTTCGAAACAGTATTCTCAGCAACAACTATCAAAGCCTCTTGATATTTGGAATGCAGCATCAGCGTGGAGTCGTATTCCGTGGGATTTAATTTCAGGCCTACTTCCTGTTTAACGAAATCCGGCCGTTCCTGACTTGGACAGATTTTTTGCCCAAGCGACGACACATAGTTTTACTCATGTCCGTCCGCCCTTCCGTACAAATTTCCGTCAAGCTTTTCTCAGCGCGTACGTAATAATCGTACATGAGAATGACTTAAAACTTGGGATGGTTCAGTATTACGAACTGTACGTCCTAAGCAACTTTCAGACCTGACGGACTTCTACTTCCTGTTTACGGCCAACCGGTGCATCCGTGTCCAATAAACACATTCCTTCTTTATTTATTTTTTTTAACGTTTTTCATGGCGTACAAGACCAACTTACACACCCACTAAACCTGAACGTAAATTAAATATGAAACAAACGTACGGACGGATAAACAGACCCAAACGCTATATATACATGTATTCCGGTACGTAGGTGGAGCATAAAAATTATATATATATTTTTTAATTATATCGATTTCGGTCCGACCTAATATGTGATAATTTGCTTGACTCTTGTTGGTTGTCGAACTGTTGGGCTGTCGGACCATTGGGTTGTCGAACTGTTGGGCTGTCGGACCATCGGGTTGTCGAAGTATTGGGCTGTCGGACTAATGTGTTGTCGGGGAGAAGTGTAAAGAGGGGGGAGAGAAAGGAGCAGAGGAGAGTGAGAAAGGAGCAGTAGGGAGGGAGAAAGGAGCAGTAGGGAGGGAGAAAGGAGCAGTAGGGAGGGAGAAAGGAGCAGAGGCGAGGGAGAAAGGAGCTGAGGGAATAGAGAAAGGAGAAAGGTACCCCCCTTGTCCACCCCCTCATTTATTCCAAACCTTTTCAGTGTCAGTCAAAATTGTGTTTCCGATGATGTCTGACCCCTTTCTTCAATTATTTTATTGTTAGTAAACTTAATCCCATGTTCCCGTCCTGAATATAGCTGACACGTTGCTCGCAGGACAATAAGCAAGCGCATAAGAATCAAGCAATAGAATGGTTGCGTTCGGGTGTACTTCGAATAGGTCAACATGACGTATGCAATTTACAGTAAAGTCGGTTACTGTGAAATTAGACTGCAGTTTTTAGCGAACATTTAAATGATTTTACTAAAGATTGTTTCATTTTATGATATTTTACCTTGTCTAGTGTCAAGCCATCCCGGGTTTATCTCGCAATAAAATGCGTGTGTTCGGATACTTTCGCGAACCTGACTTGATAATGCACTTTGTACAAATCGATATGCCATTCTATGACAGATTTTTCTTCAATGTCCAAAATTTTAATGGACGAAACATCAATTTTTCTGTATTTTTCGAGAATATTATTCATGTTATTTAAGACACTGGAGGAAACACGGGCAACTAGTGTGAAGCATGCTTGTTTAAAATGACACAATAGGCTTTGTTATCGCCAATAAACTAAATGCTATTTTGAACAACCAGAGCATTTTAAAAGAAATTTAATATACCAGTTTAAAATATAAAAGATACAATTTCATAACATGCAATCATTTAACCTTTAGCGCTCCTCAATGTTCATGATGTGAACAACCTGTATTTTCCCTCAAATGTGACGTCATTCCATCAATTGACTATATCTTGAGAGGGTCCTCTTTCTTCATTACCCTGCTGGAGAATTTCACCTGTGACATAGTGTGAGATGGGTCTAGGTTTTCTCGCTCCTATGTAAATATAAATAGTGCATGTAGGTTTACCCCGGGTTTCAGCCGATTGGTGGCTTAAGGTAAAATTAAATGGTTGACGGCGTTTCAAAGTCGACATTACGAAAAGGGGGGGTAGTCTCTTTGAAAGCATATGGTATGGTGTGAGACGGGCTAGGCTTTCTCGCTCCAAGGTACAAATGTATAGTGCATGTTGGTTGACCTGGGTTTCAGTCAATTGGTGGCTTAAGGTAAAATTAAAATTTGATGGCGTTTCAAGGTCGAATTTACAAAAAGGGGGGTAGGCTTTTTAAAAGTCATAGTTGGTGTGAGACGGGCTAGGCTTTCTCGACATATAAGTATAAATTGCAGGATGAAAACTACAATAAAAAATCTGTAAATATTGTCCAGTCGAGGTGCATGTCCTCTTCGACGTCCGCGCGAATGTATCCGAACGCACCCATTTAATCTTTTCTGTAGTTTCGGGGAGTATAATATATTTACACTAGAAAACGAGTATCTTTTGTCCGTATGTTTAAAAAGTCACAATAAGCATGATACTATAATGTCAAATATAAAATTGATTTCGCCACTGTTTTTTTTTTTCTTTTTCACTTTTATCATTGTTTATAGCTATGAAAACAAGTCGATGTGTACATAGACATTGCCTTTGATCATAATTACATTACAATCCTATAAACATTTAATAATTATTGTACCACATATGCGGTTCACACAAATGATCTTTTAGGTGGTTTTAATTTTGTTTGTATATTTTTATAATTTACTGTTAAGAACAATTAGTGTTGAAAATATGAACAGTTCAATGTATTCAAGAGTTGGTAATGATTTAATATATATGTCCTGTGTTTAATCTGACATAGCATCGTTAAACGCTTGGTAACTCTCTATAAACAAGCATTCAATGAGGCATAAGGTCGTTTTAATAGACAAATATTTAAATACTGCACAATACAAGGAAGATCTCGGTTAAAATCACGATCGGATTTTTGGTGGTTAATTCTTAATACATCCCGTGCCAAATAATAACGGGCGTTATATTTAATAGTGGCATCCATTTTGATTTAATAATCCAAAGTGTTAACAGGGCCTAGGATGGACCATCTAAACCGGTCCATCCTTTTGATATGGACGCTTTTGTTAGCGCAAAGTGATGGGTTGTTGTTAAATTTTCAATTCGGATATAAATATGAATATACTTATGAATCCGAAACAGAAATTCCAGAAGTAGGGAAGTTTCAGGCTACAGCAAAGGTAGGTCGAAAAATCCGTTTCGAATTCAAAGTTTAGTTTATTAATGAACTTCATTGCCTTTTGATTTTATCGAGAAAATGACGAAACAAATGTACCATAAACGTTAATAATAAGATATAAAAAGAACAATTTCCTGGCTGGGAATCCATATTAACACGAATCCTCTAATTCCACGTTAAATGGTGGTATAAAAGCAGAAAAAATTATTATAGCTTTTACAAATGTTACAAATTAAAACTCGTCGGGAGACGATATAATAATAAATGACTGTATACATTTTCGGTTGATTGTACTTGGACCATGTTGTGGGGGTTCCTAGTGCTCCACCGCTCCACCAACATAGGTGGAGGTGGGATGCGGGTTATATTACGAAAATCCTTACCGCGGACCACTGTGGGTAACTTGTTTATAGAGGGTTCCATTTTGTAGATTTAGAAAAAGAGTATAGGCTTATTTTAGCAGCTACAAAAGACTAAATTCCCCGTCCCTACCCAATATGCCATACCTTTTCTCACGGTATTCAAAATTTTGTTCCCGTTGGTCCACAATCTAATTAAAATTCAATCTTTCACTTGCTCCCCAAATTTTGCTATGGTCGCTGCTTACAATATAGTGACCATAGCAAAACGGGGGTGGGGTGGGGGGGGGGAGCAAGAGAACGATTTATTTGGAGTCGTCCTTAATATAGCTGAAATATAGTTCACTGGACGTTAATGCTATCAATCTGATTGATTGTATGTTTTATATATATATATGTGTATATATATATAGTCTAAAGGAAGCTACCAACCAATACACTTACTAAGTATCGGATCGCCAACATGACGATGCAGCATAAACGAAAAAATAATATATAAGTCTAGAGAATTATGCAACGATACAAATATGAAGATGTTTCTACTATAAAATAGTTATATTAATAAATATGACAAAATTTTCGACCAACTGATGGCCTTCTTCAGTGTCAATATCAATCTATAATATCGTGTATATATATATAAAGAATGAGAATTTAATGTCAACCTGATTATGAGTGGTTTATCTCTGAAAAATTATTTGTAAAACAAGCTACAAAGGCAATGTATGGTATATTGTAAAGTATAAAAAACTGAAGTGATCAAGTGAAACATTCTTGATGACGAATTGGAAAAATATTTTGTGATACTAACTGCCGTAATGTTTTCGTGTACTGAATGATATCCACAGCGCAACATTTATAATATGAACTGTTTTTATGTTAATTTTCACTGATATGGATATAAATGGATATAATTTATTTTTTATACTTGTCTATAATTTATCTTTTTTTTATAAATAATTAAAGATTTTGAGATGAAATTTAGCTGAAATTATAACTTCCTAAATGCTTGTAACATATTTTATATTAAATGATCTTAAAATACAACAAATTGTTAATACATTATACATTTGTACAATTGGAAGTCACAAATTACCTACCGAGACGGGTCACGAAAACACATCTAGAAGTCACTAATTATGTCATGGTGAATGATGTGACTCTGTACCTGTATCAATCAATCAATCAATCAGACAGATTATGCAAGTAGAAAACGAGCAAAGTGCGGGTGAATAAATTATTTAAAGCTGCGTTTTGTAGTTTGTTTCTAAAACAACGTGCTCATCAATATCCATTAGTTGCGTGTTATAATCGTTTTGTGTTGTTGTACTGGTTTGATTTTGGTAAGTCTATTTTTCCTGCTCACACTAAAATGATTTTATAAAGGCTTTATAGCACTCTTTCCAGCTGTTTTACTTACCGCGCAATATGAAAAAGGTTTGCTACTTCATAATACAAACAGATCTGTTACCGCCAATATAAACGAAGCGGCTACATTGCCGTAGCGCAGCCATATTAAAAGTGAGGCAAATGCAATTATTTTTAAAGCAAAGAAAAAAAGTAGCTACATTAAATGTTGTACTTTTAATTTTAAAAAGTGATGCATTTTGCTCACTTTGTCTACATTGCCATGAACTAACGACCACAATTTGGTGACTTTGGCTGGTATAAACAGACTACGTGAAAGCAGTTACAACAGAATATAATCTATACATCTTTAATTTTTAGATTACGCTGACAAATCTTTATGAGTGTAAAGAATACCAGGAGTTGCTACTTAACGTTGATAATTTTACGTTTAGCGATGTAAAACACACAGGTAAATACAAATGATCCAGTCTAGAAGCAGTATAACTAAACTGAAAGTAGGTACTAAATCTAGCTAACACCACTTAGTTCTAAATTGTGATGATTTAATCCCGTGTTTCTTAAGTTAGTTGCGCTCTTTTTTGGTAAATCATCATTGTTACATTTATGTATAACTGATTGGTATCTTGGCAGTTGATTCTGTCTCAGAGCGACCGATCGAAAAACGTTTTGCACCACGATTAATAATAATCCATTATTGAAACCAGTCATCTCTAGTTATATCCTAGCATCTGATAATAGATTTAGAGTTTTCTACCAGTATTAATCGACATGTTGCGAAGCGAACATACCCGCAGATGATTCATTTGAGAAACTTCAAGCCTTTGGTAAAACAAGCTAGCCATCAATTGGAACAACATAATATCAGTGTTTATTTTAATCAAATGATTGAATAAAGTTATTTTTGAGAATTCATAAAAAACATACTTATTTTATTTTTAGATGTGTTGGGGCATAAGATGGACTTCAGGAAATGGTAAGTCTGTATGAGGGCTAATTATGACTGCTATCTGCAAGCTCATTATCCTATATATGTTATTATCTTTTGCATGCTTTTTCGCCTACCACTAAATGTCAGACACAGACAATAATGGATTTTATGTCTGTGAATAAAATGTTTGTTTCCAAACCGGAAAATAATTAAGACATTGAGAGTATCTGCCTTCATCATGGAATTATTGACATACTGGGATTTCTGGTTGAACACAGAGTCAGGCTTATTTGTCACAATGTGTACATTTGCCCTTCAACCCTTTGTATTTCAATGATTCTTATGTGTTCATAAATAACTTATGGCATTGTGCACTCTCATTACTTTTAATCTGAAATACAAAAAAAAACCACAAAAATTATTGTCAGATCCACATTTGTTGGGACATGTACGGATAAAAAAATAATATATATTTACGCTCTACATAGAATTATTTCTAGCCACTAACTGTTCTGTGACCATGGATCAACGTGATAACTTCAACCTTCCATTTCTCAACTTCCCGTTCACCGATAACAACATTCCAGCGGCTCCAGCGTATGGTGTGTACATTTCAACATATACGATATGCTAGTATCTTCGATCGATATTTTGTAGACTGGTCACTAGCTACTCAGACAATGATTTGTTGTAACTAGGTTACTGCTATCCCTGCAGAAGTTCTATGGTTGTCACCGTGACCTACTTGATCGTCATGGAAATTCATCTCTCAAACACGATCGGACATTTTCGCTGAATAATATGTAGTCTTTCCTTTTTCTGGATTTGGCTTGTTTCTAAACATGACAATGAGTAATTCGACGGTTGTCTAATTAGAGGCAGGCACTGCTTAATCCGCAGGAGCACCTGAATGCACCCATTACTTTTATTGGGTTCGTGTTACCCATTATTTTTATTGGGTTTGTGTTACTCACTTTTTTTATGTTTCTGTATTGCGTTGTTTATGCTCGTCTAAGTTCAGAATTGTAAATTGTCCCTTGACTTTCGGCACTTAATGTTCGGTCAGTTTACTTGCTTTTATTCTAGAGCAGTCGCCTTGACCCTTCAAATAACAACACAGTGCAGTTGCTGTACCCCATCTGATTATAATGCATCATAGGTGTAGCACCCAGAAAAATAGTGGTGCGGTCGGTTAAGGGGCGACAACCCGTTTACCGTTAATGTTTAAATATAGATAGATTTTCCATGTGCTATTATTTGTCACTTGACAAATTGCACTCGAGATCGCTACGGTTGCTGTTTTATATTGAAAGTTATTTGTTAAAAATAAGATTTATGTTGAATGTTTCACAAATTAAATATTAAGTGATGAAATTCTAGAATTGTTTATTTCAATTAAATAAAAAGATTGGTGCGGGTCTTCGTAACACAATTTAAAGTGGTACGGTCCGAACCGTACCGCTTGCTACGCCTATGTACATACCCCTATCACCATTTATCCCCATCTCATCAGCTAGCCTCACCCCACTGATTTATTTTTTAAGGCTATCCCATTCTAAAGTTTAAATCATTTTAGTTAGTAATCCTGGGGATCTTCTCTGGTAACCATTAAAGACATATCACGCCGCTTTCCTTTGAATCTGCTCAAGCTGCGAAATTTGTTAAGCTTTAGTCCGATTTTCCCTACACCTAAGCTGGCTTTACAATCAAAGGTAACACAAAAATAAAAGAATGTTACGTTGCTGTGGATCAAAAGTTTTAAGGAAAACCGTCATGTATTTCTCTAAACAAATGGTTCCTCAATAATATATTTACACACGCGTTTCAACCATATTACCGTTGGTTGAAGCGATACGTCAAAATCGTACATTTTATCGTCGAAATACGAGCGCATTTCCGTACTGTAAAATACAGGAAATAATTGTCTTTACCTTTGAATTTTACCTACCTTTGGTTTTTTTTACCTATTTTTGATTTATTGTGGACTGGTCGTGTTCGGGACGAAACAATTATGAGTCAAATCAGCCAGGGACGAATCGACTTGGCGACGATAAAGTAGTAGGAATGGATTATATTGCCCGATCAGATACCATTTGAGATCAAAAGCACACAACAAAATAATATTTCCGAACACTATCTATCATCCATCTGAAAATTGTACAGAGCCTTACCCAATAGGTTAAGATTTCAGAGCACTAGCGTCAGCCAATACAATAACATTAATGAGCACTTGCCTAAGTCCACAGAATGACGTTGTAGAACACTTTATTCAGTCAAAAGAATAATAGTAGACTTGAACAACAGTAGCCTCACATAAAAAGATAACATTTCAGATCATCAGTCCAACCCAATATGAGCACTTATCTTACTCAATAGTATAAAATTGCACTCGCATCACCGCTAACACTGCACATCACTAGCCAAAGGGATAACATTGCAGAGTTATAGCCTCACACTACTGCATAATATTAGTGAACAGTAGCATCACCCTATCAGAGACCATTGCAGAACACTCGCCTTACCCTATATAAGATAACTAAGCACTTGTCTCACACTGTCATAAAATGTCATCAAAGATACCAACTGAAGGTTAATAGAATTTATTACTATTATATTATAAAATTTTTCGCAAATTTAGAAACCCCGAAGGGTACTAAAGGAAACTTACACAGAAATGGGCTTTGCACAATCAGCTGAAAAATAACCAATACATTTGACAAATTATATAAAAAAATTTATTTATCAATTCTGTATAAAACTGCTTTTTAAATACAGCTCTAATATCTAAATTCCATTGAATAATAAATCCACTGTCCATGCTAAAGCTCGGCGCAGCCAAATATACAAAAAAAAATGTCCTCTCCCTCAGTCAAAGGTCACTTACAGAGCCGTTGTCAAATTGAAAACGAAATCTTCAATTTTCACACTTTTTACTGTATTTACTTTTTGTTCCCCATATGATGAGCAAATCTGCCAAGTTTCATCTCATTCCGAAATAAAATAAAGCCGTTTCAGCCTTTTTTATGAACTCGACACTTGATTTAAAAAAAATCACCAACTTTCATGCGTCATTATATCTATACCTGGATGATAAGGTTTAGCTTTCGCAACCTATATATATGTCATAATAAACCTAAGGAAGGCTATATCTTTAAATAATATTTACTTAATAATTACTTATGTTTAAGAAAAAAATTACATTTACTTTCTTATTTTTGTATTAATTGAAAAATCAAATATTCTTAAACAATACTCAATATATAAATCATATAATTATGGTTCAAAAATGGTTGTACATTTGTATTTACTAAAATTCAACTGATTATTAATAGGTTAATAGCCATATTTCCAAAGAAGTTTCTTAAAAAAAGATTTACACAGCCAGGAGTTTTTAAGTACCTTTTATAACAACATGCAAATTGTGACGTCATAATTCTATGATGTTGTAACCATATATTGTAAACAAGTATACATCAACACAAGAATTTTAAATAAATGGTGAAAGCAAAAAAATGTTTTTAAAATTAGTAACCGAGTGCATTTATTGTGTACAAGGTCCATGGTTACCAAATGTAACCACTTCACCTACTTATATGTCACTTTTATATATATATGCGCACATCTTGGCTTATTCCATCTACATGTGCACCCCCCACCCCCACACAAACAATGTATAAGCTATCTTTGTAATCTCAGCAAGACATTTCTGTGATTGTATTTCTAAAATAGGAATCAGATTATTATCTTTTAATTTTGTTCTTTAAATATGGATCAATTTCATATATTTACAAAAAAAATCTTCATTTTATTGACATTAAGACATTTTATTTCACTAAAGACCCCTAATGTGGTATTGAAGTACAATAACATAACAATAAACAAAAAGTGTGAACATATTTACACTAAAAAACATAGTAAGTATGTAATGTGCATATACAATGTATGTAATCAGACATATTTTAGGAATTTATATAAAGCATAATTCTATAATATTAAGTTAAGTTGCAGGAAGAACAAAATGTGAAAATTTATGATAGATTATGGAAAGCTTTAATAACAATCTTACAAAATTTTGCAATACCAATAAGTGTGTATAAATCTGATGTATTCTTGAGCTCACTAAATTTTATAGCATTTGGATTACATACATTTCTTGGCAGATATTTAGATCTGGATGCATTAAAAAAAATCACATTTGAAAAAATTATGAAATTCATCACCAATCTCATTGACATTACAAAGATTACAATATCTTTCAGATCTGTCTATACTATAAAACCTTCCAGCTTCTATAGGTAATTTGTTACTAAGACAACGAAATATACATAAATACTGTCTTAAATCACATGGTAACAATGATAAATACTGTTCAAAACAGAAATTTGTTTTATAAATTCTATAATTAAGACATTTTGCAGAGTTCATAACATTATTTTGCCAAGATTGTATAAAAGTATCATTAAGACATTTTTTGGCATTTTTACTAATACAATCAGATTTTGAAACTTTCTGTTCATCCCATAACATATTATAATTGCATTCATACAAAGTATTCTTAATTTCTAAAAGCCATTTAGAATGATAAACATTTCTCTTGCTAAGCTGATACAAAATATTGTATAAAATATATTGTATTTTTTCTCTTTTACCACATAATATGCGTTGCCAAAAACCAACCATTCTAGCTTTAATAATAATGCTCAAAGGTACTCTACCTAATTGGCCATAGACTTTACAATGCGGTGTACTTTTCTTTACCTTTAAAATGGTCTTACAAAATTGCATATGAAAATTTTCAATAATATTACAGTTTTCATAGCCCCATATTTCACAACCATATAATAATATTGGTACAACCATTGTATAAAAAAATTCAAGCTGTATATCTATAGGTAAATTCGACTTTCTGGCTTTTCTAATAACTACATACAAAGCATTCTTAGCTATTTGCATAAGATGTACTTTTGCATCATTAAAAGAACCTTTACATGAAAATATAATACCAAGATATTGAAAATTTGTGACAATATTCAAGTTTTCCACCAATGTATTTAAAATTTAAACCATTTACATCAAGTCTAGTTTGTGTACATTCTTCAGTGTCTACAATTATCTCCCTTGGTTGACAAGGTTTTAACTTTATGAATGTCTATTTTGTTAATTGCTAAAAGGTAGAAATATGAATGTTGATTACAAGTGTTTCAACTTGGTAAAATGAAGCATTTGAGGAAAAATGCTGGATTTAAATACTTCTTGTAGAAATGGTCATGCAATCATAATTTGTTTGGAGAAAATAGTGCGTGATAGATTATGACCTGACTTTATCTGTTGCTACTAAATCAGTTTTTCAGACAAAAAATAATGATATAAATAAAATACAAACCATATTTTAGTTTGCCTGCTTTTTTGGTAAAACAGTATCATGGATTTGATTTAAAGTGCATTTGTGAGCAATATCATATAGAACCTTATTTGGAGAGTTGCCAGGTGAATGCATGTGCTATGTGTGGCTGTGCTAAAGGTGGAAAGAGCACACAGGTATTTTTTTTGGTTTTGTTCAAAGTAAAATTTATTTAGTTGCAATAGTGTTTAACCTTACTAAATGAATTTCGCTTCTGTTTTCCATCGAGTAATTTAGCTTTTTTCTCAAATTCTTTGTTGTTTCCCCACGACCGACTTCTTCATAAACTCGGAAAGTATGACATCAAAGGAAACATCCACAAAGGGCTAACATCGTTCCTCACCAAAAAATATGCGGGTAGTAGTTGAAGGTGAACATTCATACAATGCAGTAGTAGAATTTGGTGTACCACAAGGCACGGTTCTTGGACCCTTGATGTTTCTGTGTCACATCAACGATCTACCCGACAGTGAGAAATCTAAAGTGCCGCTCTTTGTAGACGACTGTCTACTCTATCGAATCATCAAAAGCCATGAAGATCACATTATACTTCAAAACGACCTGAAAAGCCTGGGAGAATGGGCGTTAAAATGGGAAATGCGTTTCAACGCCACAAAGTGCCACGTCATGAGTATTAAGGCAAAAACCAACAGCCTTTACAACATCAACAACACAGTTCTAAAACAGGTCACAGGAAACCCATACCTAGGCGTACTCCTTTCTGAAGACTTGGGATGGTCTAAACATATTGCGAAAACCGTAAGAAAGGCAAGCTTTACCCTCGGATTTATACGACACAACCTCAAAAACTGTCCCATTTCATGCCGAAAAACAGCCTAAATTGGACTTGAAAGATCTGTGCTGGAGTATGAATGAGTTGTATCTTCAATAGGACATGGATAAAATCGAACGAGTACAGATAGGGGGCACGATTCATCACAGGGGACTACAAAAGCCACCAAGAGAGAGCAGTTACGAGCATGCTAAAAGATCTTGAATTACCACCACTACCAGACAGAAGAACCAACGCAAAATTAGTGTTCCTATACAAAATAGTGGAGGGATAATTACCAGCAATAGACCAGGAAGCTTAGATCAGACAAGCTAGACCAAAGAGGCAAATCCGTTCCGTTCAATACAAAGACTGCCTGACTAATAACATCATAGACCCTCAGGAAACAAACAGCACTAGGACTTTTATTGTACCACCATCCAAACGCAACCAATACAGGAACTCTTTCTTTGTTGACACAATCGTCCACTGGAATAAGCTACCGGAAGACACAGTGCGCAGAAAGACAATTGAGAGCTTCAAGAAAGCTCTCCCAACCTGCTACTAAAGCAGCAGCTCTCTTCTGATGCGTCTATACCAGTATTGGTCATGCATCGTATTTATTCAGATTCAGATTCTGTCTACAAGGAAATCTGACAAATTTGTGAAATTCAAGGCCATGTAACTTACTGTTTAAAAACTAAATTTTAATGTTTTTGAGTAAAATTTAGACAGAAACATTTATATTTTAATTGTTTACTGTTATCTGACAGAATAGAGTGACAATTACAGCATTATTGCTGTAGTGGAAAATATGATCAACTAATAGATGTACCCCAAACTGCACTTTCTTGTTTCAATTGCAAAGTTAGGAAAGACCCTGTTGTAATAAAAAACATATATTGTAGTAGTCAGTTCTGCCTAAGATTTTGAAAGATACAAGCCAGTATTGAATGCCTAGTATTTTTCCTTTCTGTTTTTTGTTTTTCAGTTATTGTTGGTAATTGTTGTTCAGTCTTTTTGTAGTTATCTGAATTTTGAGGTTTGTGTTTTGATAATCTTCTCTGTATATACAGTTAGTTTGCAAACGATAATTTTATTTATTTTATTATTTGATGCCTTAGTGTCCTTTTGGTATGATATCAACTGATATCAACTAGATATCAACGATATGGTATCACTCTCTATGGTCACCGCTGACCTTGTCAAATGCCATCAGCCATTGCATGTGACACATCGCCTTGTAGTTATCTACCCATATTCCAAATATAAAAACCCTAACTCAAAGAGAAAAAAGATCCATAAGTTTTGGACAGAAGGACTGATGCACGGACGCACAGATGGAGAGACGTGATTACAACAAGGAGTCCGACACTTAGTGGCAGGGCCCTAATGATCACTGGTGTGTTAACATTGGTGTTAGCAGTTTGGGTGGCAATTTGGGCAAGGTGTGCACAATCCCTTAATTTACAAGGATTGCCAATGTTCGGTGCAATCTTATCCTTCTCACGTTGCCTTTCTTATGCTTTGGGATAATTTAAGTAACAAGAAAAACATATTTAACATTTACATTAAAATCAATATATTTTTGTACATAAAGGTAAGTTTTCAAACAGAAACAAAGTATTGGAAATGGGTTCATTAAATATGGACCTTTTTCTTAAACAGCATAGCTTTGCATCGGTATAGTTTGATGGTACTAGTATATGTTCGAATGTACATTTGGTTTGGTGCTATAAGATTGTTTTTGTTATGATTTCAAGTTGTCCTTTGTTTGGTATTTAAAGTTATAGTTACATTTTATATTTACATTATCCGACATTTTAGTTTTTTTGGTGTCTCCCTATGCTCATTTTGTTGGTTTACGTAAGCTTTGCGTGTCAGTAACAATTCTTTTATAACTTTAAAGTCTTTACTACAGGCTGTATGTAGTGGTGTCCATCCATTATTATCTGCCTTATCTACATCTGCATGGTAAAAAAGTAAAAGTTCAACAACATCTGTATGGCCATTCTCACATGCTAGCTTTAATGGTGTCAATCCATCCTCTTCTTGTTGGTTCACATTAGCTTTGCGTGTCAGTAATAAGTCAGCTATATCTTTATAACCTTTCCTACAGGCTATATGTAGTGGTGTCCATCTATATTTATTATCTGTTTTATCTACATCTGCTTGGTGACTTAGTAAACATTCAACAACATCTTTATGGCCATTCTGACATGCCAGTATTAGCGGTGTAAAATTATTATCACCTGCCTCATTTACATCTGCTTGATGAGTAAGTAAAGTTCAACAACTTCTTTATATCGTTCTTTGCATGCAAGTTTTAGTGGTGTCCATCCCTTCTTGTTTTGTTGGTCCACATTAGCTGTTTGGGTCATTAACAATTCAGCTATATCTTTATAACCTTTACTACAGGCTGTATGTAGTGGTGTCAATCCACAATTATCTACCTCTGCATGCTGAGCAAGCAAAAGTTCAACAACATCTTTATGACCATTCTCACATGCCAGTTTTAATGGTGTCCATCCATCCTTTTGTTGTTGGTTCACATTCGCATTGTGTGTCAGTACAATTTCAGCAATATCTTTATAACCTTTACTACAGGCTGTATGTAGTGGTGTCCATCCATCGTTATCTGCTTTATCTACCTCTGCATGGTGAGTAAATAAAAGTTCAACAACATCTCTATGGCCTTTATCACATGCCAGTTTTAGTGGTGTCCATCCATCCTTTTGTTGTTGGTTCACATTTGCTGCGTGTGTCAGTAAGAATTCGGCAATATCTTTATAACCGTTACTACAGGCTGTATGTAGTGGTGTCCATCCATCGTTATCTGCTTTATCTACATCTGCATGGTGAGTAAATAAAAGTTCAACAACATCTTTATGGCCTTTATCACATGCCAGTTTTAGTGGTGTCCATCCATCATTATCTGCCTTATCTACCTCTGCATGGTGAGTAAGTAAAAGTTCAACAACATCTTTATGGCCTTTAACACATGCCAGTTTTAGTGGTGTCCAAATATTATCCCCTGCCTTATCAACATCTGCTTGATGAGTAAGTAAAAGTTCAACAACATCTTTATGTCGAAATTCACATGCCAGTTTTAGTGGTGTCCATCGTTATCTGCTTTATCTACCTCTGCATGGTGAGTAAATAAAAGTTCAACTACATCTTTATGGCCTTTATCACATGCCAGTTTTAGTGGTGTCCATCCATCCTTTTGTTGTTGGTTCACATTTGCTGCGTGTGTCAGTAAGAATTCGGCAATATCTTTATAACCTTTACTACAGGCTGTATGTAGTGGTGTCCATCCATTGTTATCTGCTTTATCTACCTCTGCATGATGAGTAAATAAAAGTTCAACAACATCTTTATGACCATTCTTACTTGCCAGTTTAAGTGGTGTCCATCCATCCTCTTGTTGTTTGTTCACATTCGCATTTTGTGTCAGTAATAATTCAGCTATATCTGTATAACCTTTACTACAGGCTGTATGTAGTGGTGTCCATCCATAATTATCTGCCCTATCTACTTCTGGATAGTGAGTAAGTAAAAGTTCAACAACATCTTTATGGTCTTTATCACATGCCAGTTTTAGTGGTGTCCATCCATCATTATCTGCCTTATCTACCTCTGCATGGTGAGTAAGTAAAAGTTCAACAACATCTTTATGGCCATTCTCACATGCCAGTTTTAGTGGTGTCCATCCATAATTATCTGCCTTATCTACCTCTGCATGGTGAGTAAGTAAAAGTTCAACTACATCTTTATGGCCTTTATCACATGCCAGTTTTAGTGGTGTCCATCCATCATTATCTGCCTTATTTACCTCTGCATGGTGAGTAAGTAAAAGTTCAACTACATCTTTATGGCCTTTAACACATGCCAGTTTTAGTGGTGTCCATCGTTATCTGCTTTATCTACCTCTGCATGGTGAGTAAATAAAAGTTCAACTACATCTTTATGGCCTTTATCACATGCCAGTTTTAGTGGTGTCCATCCATCATTATCTGCCTTATTTACCTCTGCATGGTGAGTAAGTAAAAGTTCAACAACATCTCTATGGCCTTTATCACATGCCAGTTTTAGTGATGTCCATCCATCCTTTTGTTGTTGGTTCACATGTGCTGCGTGTGTCAGTAAGAATTCGGCAATATCTTTATAACCTTTACTACAGGCTGTATGTAGTGGTGTCCATCCATTGTTATCTGCTTTATCTACCTCTGCATGATGAGTAAATAAAAGTTCAACAACATCTTTATGGCCTTTATCACATGCCAGTTTTAGTGGTGTCCATCGTTATCTGCTTTATCTACCTCTGCATGGTGAGTAAATAAAAGTTCAACTACATCTTTATGTCGAAATTCACATGCCAGTTTTAGTGGTGTCCATCCATCCTTTTGTTGTTGGTTCACATTTGCTGCGTGTGTCAGTAAGAATTCGGCAATATCTTTATAACCGTTACTACAGGCTGTATGTAGTGGTGTCCATCCATCGTTATCTGCTTTATCTACCTCTGCATGGTGAGTAAATAAAAGTTCAACAACATCTTTATGGCCTTTATCACATGCCAGTTTTAGTGGTGTCCATCGTTATCTGCTTTATCTACCTCTGCATGGTGAGTAAATAAAAGTTCAACTACATCTTTATGTCGAAATTCACATGCCAGTTTTAGTGGTGTCCATCCATCCTTTTGTTGTTGGTTCACATTTGCTGCGTGTGTCAGTAAGAATTCGGCAATATCTTTATAACCGTTACTACAGGCTGTATGTAGTGGTGTCCATCCATCGTTATCTGCTTTATCTACCTCTGCATGGTGAGTAAATAAAAGTTCAACAACATCTTTATGGCCTTTATCACATGCCAGTTTTAGTGGTGTCCATCCATCATTATCTGCCTTATTTACCTCTGCATGGTGAGTAAGTAAAAGTTCAACAACATCTTTATGGCCTTTATCACATGCCAGTTTTAGTGGTGTCCATCCATCCTTTTGTTGTTGGTTCACATTTGCTGCGTGTGTCAGTAAGAATTCGGCAATATCTTTATAACCGTTACTACAGGCTGTATGTAGTGGTGTCCATCCATTGTTATCTGCTTTATCTACCTCTGCATGATGAGTAAGTAAAAGTTCAACAACATCTTTATGGCCATTCTCACATGCCAGTTTTAGTGGTGTCCATCCATAATTATCTGCCTTATCTACCTCTGCATGGTGAGTAAGTAAAAGTTCAACAACATCTTTATGGCCATTCTCACATGCCAGTTTTAGTGGTGTCCAATCATCATCACCTGCCTTATCAACATCCGCTTGATGAGTAAGTAAAAGTTCAACAACATCTTTATGTCGAAATTCACATGCCAGTTTTAGTGGTGTCCATCCATCATTACCTGCATTATCTACCTCTGCATGGTAAGCAAGTAAAAGTTCAACAATATCTTTATGACCATTCTCACATGCCAGTTTCAGTGGTGTCCATCCATTATCTGCTACATTATCTACCTCTGCATGGCGAGCAAGTACAATTTTTACAACATCTTTATGTCCATTATCACATGCTAGATGTAATGGTGTCCATTTATTGTTTTCTTGTTGATTCACATTAGCTTTGTGTGCTAGTAGATACTCAGTTACACCAGTGTGACCTTTGAAGCTTGAATAATGGAGAGGTGTCCAAAGTTTATTGTCAGTAGAGTTAATTTGTGTCTGATCAAAGTCCAAAATCAGAACACAAAAATCCTTATATCCAAACCATGCTGAAACATGAAGACCTGCTACCCTGTCTATCTTTCTTGGACACAATACGATGTCGGATTTTTTCTTTGTGTTGATAAATTCAATAAATTTTTTTCTATACTCTGACAAATGTGTCTGACAATTACCGAACACCGTCCAATTTTCCCCATGTCTCATGTCAAGTAGAATTCTGTTGAAATATACCTCCTCTAATGAGGTATCCAAGAGTATCGTATGTGGATTTTTTCCATCATCAATGGATGAAAAAAATGTAAGTCTGTCTTTTATAAAAGAACTATGTCCATGCTTTATTATACTTTGCTTAAAGTTTTGTCCTATGAAATATGATATGATGTCGAATAGTTTATCATGGAAGGTGCTAAAGCTGTCGTTGATCTCTTTCAAATATGTTTTAGTCAACTGTTTCATATTTAAATGCAAGATTGCCTTTGATGGTAGTTGTTTAAATTTTGATTCATTAAAAAGATCTTCGAAGACTTCTTTGTAGTCGTTGTTACCTATTGTGAACAGTTTTGCATCAACACAATTATTAAAAACAACCAGAATAGCCAAACAAAAATAAGCTGGATCACATTGTTCTCCTAGTTTGGAAATTTCCTTTTCAATGTATTTGTTAGGGGCCTGGAAAAATTGAACAAAATCATCTGAATTATTTTCTTGCATTTGACAAAGTAATGGGAAAAATGGATACATCAAAATGACATCATCAGTCAGCTGATTAATACAATCCTCAGTTAGGTAAGACTTGGCTATTTGTTTACGTTCCTTTAATGATAAATACATCGTATAAGATGATAAATCACAGCAAACCAAACCTAGTCTTTCATATGGATTTTTGTCGTAAATATTTGATCTACAAGTCATCAATATTTTTATATTCTTTGCAGTCTTGAGATGCTTTTCTAACTTATTTTGAAGTTTTTCCCATTCGTTTATTCCATTTTCGACTAACATGTATTTTCCTATAACGTCATCAAATAAGAATAATTGATTTATATTAGGTATTGTAAAATCAATAATTTCTGATGGGCTGGTTACAGGCAGGATCTCAAACTTTTCTTTTTCTTCCAGACAAAAGGCAGCATAGTAAGCTATTGCAGATTTTCCCGAGCCAGAATCACCCACTATTATGACACATTGCTCCTTTTGAAGAGTTTCCAAAACAGACTTTGCACTCTTAGTTACAACAAACTTCTTCAGTTGATCTTTATATTCTCGCTTTATGTCCTCCATTATAACTAAAAAATAGATTAAACATTTATTTGATTTGAAAGATTGAAAATTAATTACAATTAGTTTGGACTGTTAGTATCACTTCTGGTATACAGTTCATATATATAATACATAAGTTCAATTTAGGAATCTAAATTTATATCTAAAATAGAAATTATCCTGCGATCGGTATTCCGATTTTCTATACCGATCACTGCTGTTAACTATTAAACTACTCAAACAAGGGTTTGCTGTACCTAGGTTATGTTATCTCGCCAAAAGTTCAATGGTCGTCACCATGACTTAATTGATCGTTAAGGGAAGTCAGTGTCTCAAATACGATCTGACATTTTCGCGGAGTCATAGGTAGAGTTTCCAATTCCTGAATTTGAATTTTCCCTAGACATAAAAAATGAGTTAATCGACGGGTGTCTAATTAGAGGCAGGCATCGTCCGAAGCACCTGAGTGCACCCATGGTTTTTATTGGGTTAGGGTTACTCTCTTTCTGTTTTTTGTGTTGGGTATGTCTTTATCAGGAATTGTAACTGTTGTTACTTTTGGCTATTGTTGTTCGGTCGGTTTCCTTTGCTATTTTTTCTTATTAACGCTACAAACGTTTTTATCACCATATTGTCTTTTACGTCTATAGTAACTAAAACCTAAGAGAATGTAGAGAATGTACAAAACGGTGTATTGCTGATGAATATTACACGCAGTTTTCATCGTACCCATGATTTTAGTGACTTGTGCATCTGTGCACATGTCTGTCTGTATGTATCACATGTTAAAAAATGATAGGGTATGATATGGAATGTAGTGGTTTTGTACGGAACGGTATGGCATGTATGTATCTTTGCATATGCATGGATTTCTATAAGGTATTTGTATGGTTTTTATGTATCTATAGTAATGGAAAGGTCATCCTCACAAGTCAGGGTTTCTGTGTCCTCATATGGCCACAAAACCCTGACAAACTTAGCTAGTAAATTCACTGATTTTCACGTGGTCTATGCAACGCATCCGTTTGGTTTATTTACAATCGACATCGGGATATCCCCTAACCAAGTCGTGAATAAAAGCGATCTTTTGATTGGCTACATGCAGGTATGATATAGCCAATCAAAATAGTGACTTCTAGCACGGGAATTTCATAGCTACGTTTGTCAGGGTTTCGTGGACACACGAGGACACAGAAACCGTGACTTGTGAGGATATGGAATGGTATGTATGTTATATGTAACTGAAAATATGGTAACGTACGGTATATTACGTATAGTAGGCTTGAGTATGTATGTATGTATGTATGTATTGCGTGTTAAAACATGGCATGGTATGGTAAAGTGTGATATGGCATGGAACATAATGATGTATACGGAGTACAGGAAAGGGTCCCCAGGGTTCAAGCAACAAACTTTTTCAGCATGTCCTCGGGTGGCAGGTAGTAAGGTCCTATTGTTGCGAGCTTGTCAATTTATAATAGTGGAAAAAAGTGTTAGTAGAGTACCAAGTATAGTTAGGAATAAAGACACATTCAATAGTTTTCGAAAAAGAGTAGACATATTGTAGCCACTACAAAAGGAAAATTTTCCATCCTACCCAATACTGCATACTTTTTCAGATGCAGTCAAAATGTTCTACTTTTAAATAGTCGCTACTATTTCTTCGATTGATTTATCGTTTGTAAACTTGTTTTCATACACATATAGTTTAATCATGTTTTTGTCACTGTAAGATGTAGTGGTTGGTGATTTTAAGTGATAGAAATAATAATAAACAGCTGTGCTATGAGCACATGATATGCTCATCTGAAAATAAGGACAACAGCTTTACACATAATGTCTGGAATGAAAAGACATAATATGTAAAAATTTACATATGCAGAATGCAGTAGAAGGACTGTTATCATAATTTGCACATATAACATTCATCAATGTCAGAATGCATCAATATTTCAAGAATACTAATGAAAGCCTTTTTGGGTTAGTCTGAAAACTAAACTCTATAAGATAAACTTGTCTTGCCTTAAGTATTTATGGAGTATTGTCTTCGTTATTGTACATAAAGTGTTTTGGACTGTTGTCTTGGTTATCTTACAAAGAGTGTTTCTGGAATGTTGTCTTGTTTGTCTTAATTAAAGTGTTTTTGGAATGTTTGTCATGGTTATCTTACCTAAAGTGTTTTTAATGTTTTCATGGTTATCTTACCTAAAGTGTTTTTAATATTGTCTTGGTTATCTTACAAAAAGTGTTTCTGGAATGCTGTCTTATTTGTCCTAATTAAAGTGTTTTTGGAATGTTGTCTTGGTTATATTACGTAAAGTGTTTTGAGGATGTTGTCATGGTTATCTTTCCTAAAGTGTTTTCAAATGCTGTCTTGTTAGTGTTTTTTGTAATGTTGTTTTATTTATATTACCTAAAGTGTTCTTTGGAATGATGTCTTGTTTTTCTTTTCTGATCTTATCTATTTCTTCTTGTAAGCTTTTAATTTCAGACAGTGCTATTTTCACTTCTGTCATGATTTCCTGGCTTGATTGGTCAAGCTTTGCAGTCATTAGATTTTGACATTCTTTTACAAAACTGCTACCTCCAAGTCTTCCAACAGCCTAACACGGGAAAAAAATTTGTATACATATATTAGTATAATTTCTTATTTGTTGTTTCTAATTTGTCATGTTTGAATGTTTTCAGTTATTAAAATTAAACTTTTTAAACAAAAACAATACATATGCACTGAACATTGTAATTATTTCAATATAGATGTTTGATCATGTATAAAATATCACTCATAGAAGTAAAAAAACTTACACATGTTTATTACACAAAATTTTATTCATCAAATATCTTTTTGACTTCATATTACATCAAATTCAATTGACAAAGGAGCGTACAAAATGCTACTGATATAAAGCTGTTGATATAATATCATTTTTACCATTTACAAGTTCACTCTAGCTGTTATAGCATTTAAAGTACAGGGCATTTGATTATTTCAGACCAATACATTGATTTGTAGGACTTGTATTGATGGTTATTTTTTTCTGCAATTTACAGTTAAACTCTTGCAGTTATAACTTTAAGTTACAGTGGAAAAACTGAAAATCTTATGAAGATTATCACTTAAGGGCAAACTCCTGAAATGAGTTTTGAGGCAATTTTGGACCAACTAAAGGCAGTGTTGATGATTATTTTTGCAATTTAAAAATTCAATCTGGTTCTAAAAGTTTTCAAGTTATATTGTTAAAATTTAAAATGTGGTTAAATATCGTAATTTAAGGGCAATAACTTGAACAAGAATTCAATATCCAACTCCAGACTAATAAAGTAACAGCTGCCATGAATGTCAATAAATCAACATCCAGGATACAAATTTGAAACAAGGTACTCTAAGGATACCAGAGAAGAAGAAAATTAATGACTGACAGACAATGGATGCACGTGGGACAACAGACAACAGATCCCAAGTAATCACAAAAGCTAACATGGACCTTCGGTCCGGGTGAGCTAGAAATATATAAAATTGTTCTAACCATTGAGTTATCTTGGAAGTTATTATTTTGGGGTTTGGGTTAAGTGGGGCCTTTTACTTCTTTAACCAATAAAACTAATCTAAAATATAAAATTTCTCCAATACTTTACCTCAGATACCTCTCTCCACTCATTCGTAAAGTCACTCTGTGATATTTTATTGGTGTTTATGTGGGCCATATCGTTTCTGTAACATTTAATTCGTGCTAAATCAGCACATTCACTTTTATCGCTTGGAAATGGCAGGTTATCAAATCCTGTAGAAGATCTGGATATTGATGAGAAGTTACGGATCAAACAGATCATCAGGCTGATATCGAAATCCGTTGAGACAGGATTAGCTGTAAACAAATATACAAATGGATTTGTGATTAATTATAATGTATGTCCAAAACTACCTGTATGTCATATGTCCTAGATGGAGAAAGAAATTAGCAGGGGCCTCGGTGGAGGAGTGGTTAATGTAGTTCGTCTAATATTGCTCAAGTAGTCTGTCAACACTGAGGTTGCAGGTTCGAGTCTCACTGCGGGTACGGTTTACACGACTCTAATCTTAATTTACAAGGATTGCCATTTTTGTACCGGGGTCGGGGGTTTTCTCTCCGGCTTCCTCCCCTAATACAAACTGGATACCATGATATAGCTGAAAAATTGGTGATAGTGGCGTTATGCATCATTCAAGCAAACAAACACATAGAAAGCAATTAGCTAAACTAGGTACAAGCTAGTAGTCGCCCTATCAATAAAACATCCACAATAACCTAAAGTCAGACAAAATATTGAGCGCTAGTGTACTAGTAATAAATGAAATCCATCATAGGTATTCATTCTTGGTTAATCGCTTAATGGTGTCAAAAATAACCTCAGATAATAACCATATGGTTGCTTTTCTCTTAGCTTGCCTTTTTGAATCAGAATTAACAATTGATAAAAAGGAAATCATTTTCAATAGAAGTAAGGATCGTCCTAAATGATCACATAAATCTTAAAAATATAAACCTGTATTCAAAATTGTCCATTGAGCACTATTGATGACACGTTTGGTGTTCAAGTCCTTAAGTTTAGTCAGATTTTTTGTAACAAACTGACATAGTGGGGGTGGAAATTCTCTGTCAAACAAAACACGGACAGCTCTTGGTGCAATGCCCGTCAGTAGCATGGACTGTCGCACAAAGTTCTCTTCTTCTTGAGTAATGGTGGCCATCTAAAGAATAAAGTCAGTATGTAGTATTGAATTAAAATATACAGTCCGCCAAAAGTTAAGCATCGCCTAAATATTTTCTTAAATAATTTTATTACAAAACGATTCATTCAGCATCTGATGCATTTATGCAATGCTTTCAAACAATACCTTTATATAACATACAGGTCAGATGTCAATAATTAGAGCTTTAAAGTGTAAAAACTGGTTTCAAAAACTTGTCCCGCTTCTAATTAACAGACTGACTTTGAATGAAGCAGCCTTGTCCGATTGCACGTGGATATTGTGGTTAGTTATTATCTTTAAAGACTTTTCAACATGGTAACACAAAAATTAAGTATCGCCGAACGCTGGCAAGCACTTGGAATGAAAAATGCTGGAATGATTAACCGCCAAATAGCAGCCAATTTTGGGGTGAACAACTCTGTTATTAGCAGACTTGTTGCGAGGCATAGACAGACAGGGTCAATCGAGGACCGCCCAAGATCTGGGAAACCCCGTAAAACAACCCCTAGAGAGGACCGCTTCTTTGCTGTCAAGCCAGATTGCACCCCTTTTTAACAGCAGGTCAGTTACGAGGAAAATGGCCTACTGGTGGTCAAATCAATGTTATTGTATATCTTATTTTTATTCCTGTCAATGTGTTCAAGGAACTGCGGAATAACATTTAAAAAATACGCTAAAGTGGTATTTAAATTACTCTACAACCAAATATGTATAGAATTTAAATATCATGTAAACTGTATTCAGCCAGAAATAACCCTTTTGTCAAACAGTGATTATCCTACCAAAACTGTGTGCATAGAAGGAACTTTATGGACATAAAATATTGTTTGGCAAACAATATCATATATTTTATGGTTAAAGAAAGTAACCTACTATAACTGCAACAGTCTTGTCTTATAATTATCCAAAAAGGGACACTTACCGGTATGTTACTGGTTTGCCTTAAAAGGTTCTACCATTTATGATAAACTTGCAAGTGTCATATTGATTAGCAATTAACATGTTGATAAATGTTTGTTTACATAATGAGTGTTGAGATGCTTTCTTGATATCAATAGTCCTTTGTGTAATTCATTTTATAATAAATTTGTAAATTCAGTTGAATAGATTTAATTTGCCCTATCCATCCTCACAGTCAGGGTTCTGTGTCCACATGTGTACAGTGGACATAGAAACCCTTACTTGTGAGGATGGCCCTATCAAGCATCATATGTGGTTACAAAAAAAGGACTATTTGTAAAGTACATGCAGTGATTTAGCTAGCAATTGACAAATCATTTTCAGAAATGATAAACATATTTTAAACATAGTTTGCCACCTGAAATTTTTCAAATCACATACTTTTTCGTCACAATCAACACAGGTAAATCCACAGATCTTACCTAACAGATGTTAAAGTCAGAAAGTCAAATCTTACTATTGTTTCTGTGCATTTTGTTTTTAAAGTTATTGTTTCAAAATTTGATTATGGCGTAGTAACCGTCAGAATACTGCTAAATATCCATTTCAGTAACCGTAGGCTTTATGGATAGACTCATACATCAGTTTATAAGTAAAAAAAACAACAGAGACTTTAAGAAATGGGAACAAAATTAATCACTTAGCAATAGCAAAAAAATATTATATTTTCAGTGACTTTTGTGTATTCTGCGCTGCAAATCTAGAAAAGATATTGCTCTTTGTACGTAGAAAAACACGCCCTTTTCTTTCAGCCATTTTTGGCCTTTACACGTTTTTCACATATATTGTTCCCCTGATTTGGTAGCCATATGTTTTATTTCTTCAATTTGAAGAGTAAGTGAAAAAATAGTTTAGTTTTATTATCATTAGTCACTTTTTGCGATCTGTGATTTTTTTTATTCCGAGTCCTAAACAAAAATGATGGGAATGTTTTAATTCCACATTATTATCGAAACTTATGTTATTTAAAAATAGATTATGGCATAGTTGCTTTCTACATGTTATGAACCATTTTAACCAATCTGCAGATCCCAATAGAAAACTTTGAGAAAATTATAATCGAATAACATATAATCCGGGTGCCTTCAAAACGGGTAATAAAGATAAAGTCATAATTTTTAAATACAGTCGGTGACCACTATTTCTTTTTACTTTAAAAGCCTTTACCTAAAAACTTTTTCATAAGAAAATTTAAGATACAATATAAAGAAAATATTATATAGAGATCAAATATTAGATCTGTCCTGAAGCAAACACAAACACCATTAAGTATCGTTTTGTTTTCATTTTATTATAATATGTTTCTCCATGCCTGAACAGTTAAGATGTAGCAATAACAGGAGAGTTTCAATTATTACAGCCATATAGTTTTATGTGTCTATTCCAAGTCAAGATATTTATACCCTTGTATTGACCTTGTGTTGCATTGTATAGATTCTGCATGTTCAGGGGTGTTGATGTTTTGTTTATCTGTATTGTTGCAAAATCAATCAAAAGAGGATTAACATGGATCAAGTTAACCTGTTCAACCCTGCCACAAAGTTTAGATGTACATGTTCCAGGCCTGTTCTGATTGTTTGCTAAGTGAACATCAGACAGCTAAAGACAAAAGAAGGGATACAACTATTGAATATTGTACTAACACATTCCACTGATACCAATGAAGATAAAGGGTAAAGAGGCCAAACTAAATTAATTTTCAATTTTAATACTGATTCAGAAGATGGCTTTTTAACATTTTGCTATTAAGTTCCCATGTTGAACGATCGTAAGATGGCAGCCATCTTGAATTTCTTGAAACACATAAACATTGTACGTGTCTTTACCAGAAACAGCAATGTATAGAATAGCTTCAAACAGGTTTGCTGTTTTTAAAAAGTCCTTGAACACTGAAATACCAACCCACTCTTACTCGTTTCGGCCATCGTTTGGTATATTAATTTAATTCAATTTGAGCTTAATGTTGTATTTCCAGTTAATAATTCTTGGCTCTTGATATTTTTGTCCTTTTGGTAATAATATTTGAAGCGATGTTAACGTATCTTTGTTCCAGGATGGTTAAACTAGAATATTACAACCAGCAGTAAAACACCTTAGCAAAAAATTAATTCAATTCAGCAAAAGCAACAGTTCTCAGCCGACATTTAAACCCCGAAACACCGACAGTCACACTAATGTCAGAACCAACAGACAAATTCCTCAATCTGTACCAACAGTTTAAATCTTGAGCATTAACAATTGTGCTTCTCAGCACCTGCATTAAAAGCCATCAGCACCAACCGTAAGAATCATCAGCACCAAATGAAAGTTACATCAGCACCAACAGTAAAACTCCTCAGCACTAACAATTAAACACCTCAGCACCAACAATAAACACCTTAGCACCACTCTAAAAAACCTCAGCACCAATAATAAAATTTCTCAGCACAACACTAAAACACCTCAGCACCATTAATAAAACAACTCGGCACCAAACAATAAACACCTCAACACTTACATCAAACACCTAGGCATCAACAATAAACACCTCAGCACCAACAGTAAAACACCTCAGCACCAACAATAAAATTTCTCAGCACCGTAAGATCCATCAGCACCAAATGAAAGATGCATCAGCACCAACAATAAAACACCTCAGCACCAACAATAAAACACCTCAGCACCAACAATAAACCCCTCAGCACCAACAATAAACACATCAGCACTAACATCAAACACCTAGTCACCAGCAATAAACATCTCATCACTAACAGTAAAACATCTCAGCACTAACAGTAAAACACCTAAGCACCAAAAAATAAAAACATCTTAGCACCAACAGTAAAACATCTCAGAACTCAGAGTAAAACATCTACGCACTAACAACAACACATCTCAGCACTAACATTTCAACCATCTAAGCACTAACAGTAAAACATCTCAGCACAAACAGTAAAACACCTCAGCACCAACAATAAAACGTCTCAGCACCAACAATAAAACACCTCAGCACCAACCCTAAAAAACCTCAGCACCAATAATAAAATTTCTCAGCAATACACTAAAACACCACAGCACTATTAATAAAACAACTCGGCACCAAACAATAAACACCTCAGCACTAACATCAAACACCTAGGCATCAACAATAAACACCTCTGCACCAACAGTCAAGCACCTCAGCACCAACCATAAAATTTCTCAGCACCAACACTAAAACACCTCACAACCATTAATAAAACAACTCGACACTAACAGTTAAACATATCAGCACCAACAATAAAACACCTCAGCGCCAACAATAAAACACCTCAGCACAAACAATAAAACGTCTCAGCACCAACACTTAAACATCTTAGCACCATTAATAAAACACCTCGGCACCAACAGTAAAACACCTCAGCACCAATAATAAAACACCTCAGCACCAACAATAAAACACCTCAGCACGGACAATAAAACACCTCAGCACCAACAATAAAAAACCTCAGCACCAACAATAAAACACCTCAGCACCAACATTAAACACCTCAGCACCAACAATAAAACACCTCAGCACTTACACTAAAACACCTTAGCACCAACACTAAAACACCTCAGCACCAACAGTAAAACGTCTCAGCACATACAATAAAACACATCAGCACCAACACTAAAACACCTCGGAACCAACAGTAAAATATCTCAGCACATACAATAAACCACCTCAGCACCAACAATAAAACACCTCAGCACCAACAGTAAAACATCTCAGCACCAACAATAAAACATCTCAACACTAACAGTAAAACATCTCAGAACCAACAGTAAAACACCTCAGCACCAACAGTAAAACATCTCAGCACCAAAAGTAAAACATCTAAGCACTAACTATAAAACACCTCAGCACCAACATAAAACACCTCAGCACCAACAGTAAAACATCTCAGCACCAAAAGTAAAACATCTAAGCACTAACTATAAAACACCTTAGCACCAACATTAAACACCTCAGCACCAACAATAAAGCACCTTAGCACCAACAATAAATCATGTCAGCACTTACAGTAAAACACCTAAACACGAACAGTCAACAAGTAAAACATCTCAACACTTACAGTAAAACATCTCAGCACCAACAGTAAAACACCTCAGCACATACAATAAAACACATCAGCATCAACACTAAAACACCTCGGAACCAACAGTAAAACATCTCAACACTTACAGTAAAACATCTAAGCACCAACAGTAAAATATCTCAGCACATACAATAAAACACCTCAATACCAACACTAAAACACCTCAGCACCAACAATAAATAAACGTGTCCGCACATACAATAAAAAACATCAGCACCAACACTAAAACACCTCTGAACCAACAGTAAAACATCTCAACACTACAGTAAAACATCTAAGCACCAACAGTAAAATATCTCCGCACATACAATAAAACACCTCAGCACCAACAATACAATATACCTCAGCACCAACAGTAAAACTTCTCAGCACCGACAATAAAACACCTAAGCACTAACAATAAAACATCTCAGCACCAACAATAAAACACCTCAGCACCGACAATAAAACACCCCAGCACTTACACTAAAACACCTTCGCACCAACACTAAAACACCTCAGCATCAACAGTAAAACGTCTCTGCACATACAATTAAACACATAAACACCAACACTAAAACACCTCGGAACCAACAGTAAAATATCTCAGCACATACAATAAAACATCTCAGCACATACAATAAAACACCTCAGCACTAACAATAAAACACCTCAGCACCAACAATAAAACACCTCCGCTCCAACAATAAAACACCTCAGCACCAACAATAAAACACCTCGGCACCTATAATAAAACACCTTAGCACCAACAATAAACACCTCAGCACTAACAGTAAACACCTTAGCACCAACAATAAACACCTCAGCACTAACAGTTTAACACCTCAGCACCAACAGTAAAACATCTCAGCACTAACAGTAAAACACCTAAACACTAACAATAAAACACCTCAGCCGGAACAGTAAAACACTTCAGCACCAACAATAAAACACTTCAGCACCAACAATAAAACATCTCAGCACCAACAATAAATGGGTTTCCCATGTCACATCCCACCTTTTTTCCGTTGATGTATTGTTTTCTTGTCCTGAATATAGTTGAAATACTGCTCGCTGGACGGAAAGCAAACATCCAATCAAATCAAACCTATAAGGTGACATCAGGCAATTTCTGAATTAAATTATTTGTAGACCTTGTCCTTGATACATGATATTAAAATAGAACAGTGGGCAGTCTGTATTACAACATCATGGACTTGCAAATGTTGCACCTTGCCCCCAAACCCTTCACAGATTTTTTAATGTACAAAAAAGAGGACGTTACGACAGTATCCTATATTTTCATATACTGCACATTTAGTGGGAGAATAGACTGGATAATTATTCTCTTCATTACATTTCATTGTAGTTTTATTTTTAGTGTTCCATAATCTTTTATATTATCCCGTTCTATGATCCAGTCACTATGGCACTTAAGTAAAATACAAAATTATATTTTTTTGCTTCAGTCAAAACATAATCAACACGCAAATTTCTTCAAATCGCCTTTATATATTGATTGATTTATTGATGCTTAACGACCAACCAGCAATATTCAAGTAAATTCAGGGCGATAGCACAACTTAATAACCAGTAAAATATTGGGGCATTATAACATCTACAGCCCTCATTTACATATCAAAATCATAGAGTCATATGAAGACTTATATACATGTACAATTACAGAGACTAAAATTATAAAAGGTAAAAATATGGTTATTGAAATACACATGTATATTATATTTTGAAGTATACATGTCGCTAGCGTCAAGTATATAAATTTAGAGAATAATAACGTTCCCCAGTGGGGCCACGTCAATACAGTCCAACAAGACACACTTTATGGTACACAATGTATATTAACCCCATATAAAATGTGCTAATCGCGTATATCTTGTATTCGGTAAGTATAACTGCCTCTGTAACGAATTTATCCTACCGACTGTCCTTAAACATTGAAATTCAAGCAAAATCATTTTTATTCGGTTTGTTTAAAATTCGGCTTGAACGCTAACTCTTATTTATTGACCCTGTATAAAATCCACGGGGGGGGGGGGGGAGGGGGTATCTTGGTACATATAGGGTTATACGGATGTGTGGCCCGAATGGGTCACTTTTTTAGCTATCCAAAATATTTGAATAGGTAGCTTTTTTCATTGAAAAATATATCATTGGCTAGTTGTAAATTATCGAAATATATCCATTCCTCAATTCTCATCTTACGCATGTTAAGCCTAAGTAAACTACAGTGATTTTACAAACAAAGCGTTCCATTAACATCATTATGGTAGTAAATGTACTATTTTGTCAATGGGGATTAGCAGTAATAAATATATGAATAGGTCTGATTTAATCATTCAATATATGATAAGATCCTGTTTTATAGTGTCCTAAAATATATGAATAGGGTGGGTTTTCAAATGTCCGTCCGCACACCTGTACCTAAAAGTATCTTTAATTACACCCCCCCCCGGTCATAAAAATCTACTAGCCATGTATATAAAATACACTTAAAATTTTTGGTACGGAAACCCGCACTAGTTTTTTTGTAAATTGAAATAAAAGTGCCAGTTTTTTAACTGGTCAGGTATAAAAATTGCCGTTTTTAGTCATTCACTCTTAATGCCAGGAAACTCACAGAATGCAGGATTTTGCAACATTTGTCCAGACTCTCTGCCTTAATGACTACTGCATGCTTCACTGGGTGGAAGGGACATTTCGTGTCCCCACAGGTCTCATTTCCGACCGTACCACTATTTTTCTGAGTGCTACTCCTATGCATTCGGGTCGCGGTTCATTAAAAAGTGTGTCGTCCTGGTATAACCAAGGCTAAATATTGTTACATGTACAGTTTGACCCGTCTCTATAACTTCAATGTTTGGCGAAGCAGTGGTTGGATCTCATGAATTTTGTTATGGACTCTGCCTCGCTTTTTTGGCGTTAATCCGACAAATCACAAAACTTAGTTCGGATTATAACGGCGTAAAGTTCGGCATAAATTATTAATATCTTTATTTAACATGTTTATGGCACGACTGTTTAATGTATTTCCACATGACTAGGAATCCAGGTGAACACAACCTGTGAATACCCCAAATTGTCACGGATGTTTAAATTTTAATAACTTTAACCAAAGAGGGTTTGTAATTTTGTATTTTCAATCGCAATAAGGAATCCGGTGTGATAATAATTAAGCCAGGATTTCGCAACATTACCACAGACCCACTGCCTTAATGGCAACCACGCTTTGCGGATGGGAGGGACAGTTCGCGTCCCCACAGTTCACATTTCCGACCGTACCCACTAATTTTCTGGATGCTACGCCTATGCATTCGGGTCGTGGTTCATTAAAAAAATGTGTCGTCCTGGTACAACCAAGGCGACATATTGTTACAAGTACAGTTTTACCAGTTCTGTATACTTCAATGTTTGGCGAAGCAGTGGTTGAATCTCATGAATTTTATTATCGACTTCGGATATTAATTAAGCACTCTGCTAAACTAGAAATATTTTAAAATTTATATTAAACAAGTTTATTTAAAAATTAGAAAAATGAATTTTACAATTATTATTTAGAAACGAATAATCTTACCCTCGCTTTTTATGGCGTTAATCCGACAAATCACAAAACTAACTTCAGATTATAATGGCAGTTAATCCGGTCTAAATTATTAACATCATTATTTAACATTATTTAACATGTTTAAGGCACGACTGTTTACATGTACACATTACTAAGAATCCAGGTAAATACAACCTGTGAATACCCAAATTGTCAAGGATGTTTAAATTTAAATAACTTTTAACAAGAGAGGATTTGTAATTTTGTTTTTTCAATCGCGATAAGGAATCATAGTGGTGGGGGAAGGGGTGAATATCTCCTGAATCCGAGGATATTTTAGGATATTTTAAGCAATTGTGAAAATGAATAGTATCACAAACCTTTTTATTCAAATCCCGCATAGAATTTTACAATTTTGTCGAAGTTTAGGACCCTAGACCCTACACTGGAATATTCGTTGTAATAATAATTAAATCTCATCTGATTAAGCAAAAATATTTCAGGGAAAGAGTTACATATGGCACTATAATCCAAAAAGTACAATAAAGAAACATCCAGTGGATATAGCGTGAGGGTGTCATATAGAACTCTTATCTTTTTCAGTGCACAAACGTTGTCGTCGGCATTATTTCAGATCGGGGTTACACGGCAAGGGGTCTAGGGACCGCTTAAGGCCCCCAATGGGCAGTCTGTATCCATTGAAGTAAAGAGACTTAATAACATCACGGGCTTGCAAATGTTCCCCCCCAAACTTTTCGCCGTTCTTTAAGTAGAAAAAACTAAAAGAGGACGTTACGACAGCATCCTATATTTTCATATAATGGATATTTAGTGTTAAAATAAACTTGTATTAAATTTTGATAATTATTTTTTTTCATAACATTTCATTGTAGTTTTATTTTGTAGTGTACTATAATCTTTTATATTATCCCGTTCTATGATCCAGTCACTATGGCACTTAAGTAAAATACAAAATTATATTTGTTTGGTTCAGTCACAACATAATCAACACGCGGCAAATTTCTTTAAATCTCCTTTTTTTAAATTGATTGATTTATTGATGCTTAACACCCAGCAAGCAATATTTAAGTAAATTCAGAACGATAGCACAACGTAAAAACCAGTAAAATATTTTGGCATTATAACATCTGCAACCCTCTTTATTTACATATCAAAATCATAGAATCATATGAAGACTTATATACATGTACAATAACAGAGACTAAAACTATAAAAGGTAACAAAATAGTTATTGAAATACATATGTAGATTTATATTTTGAAGTATACATGTCGCTAGCGTCAAGTATATAAATTAAGAGAATAATAACGTTCCCCAATGTGGGCCACGTCAATACAGTCCAACAAGACACACTTTATGGTGTATTAACCCCATATAAAATGTGCTAATCGCGTATATCTTGTATTGTAACTACCTCTGTAACGAATTTATCCTACCGACTGTCCTTAAACATTGGAATTCAAGCAAAATCATTTTTATTCGGTTTGTTTCAATGTCGGCTTGAACGCTAACTCTTATTTTTTGTTCACCCTATATAAAATCTACTATCCATGTATATAAAATACAATTAAAATTGTTGGTATGGAAAACCGCACCAGTTTTTTTGTAAATTGAAATAAAAAATGCCAGTGTTTTATCTGGTCAGGTATAAAAATTGCCGTTTTCAGTCATTTCCTTTCAATGCCAGGAAACTCATAGAATCCAGGATTTCGCAACATTTATCCAGACCCTCTGCCTAATGGCTACCATGCTTCGTGTCCCCTAAAGGTCTCATTTCCGACCGTAGTTGTTGTTGTTATATTAGAACAAATAATCGAAACATCGTTTTGGCTTTGGTTTTCTGTTTTGTTTTTTGTTTGTTTGCTTTATTTTTTGTTTAAACAGACAAATCACAAACTGTTCTTTGCTAGGTAGGTCAAACTGTTTTAGCAAACTAAAAAAAAACCAGTACTGTCGGTAAATATACAACAAATATGTGTTTACAAACGTGTCATTAATTGACTTGAACAGCATATAATCGGATTAATTGACTTTCCCTTGCCCACCCCCACTTTTCCTAAATTAAAATCATTTGTAGTACTTCTTAAAAAGTGTTAAATCAATCAATTGAAATCGCCTACATGATATTAAAATAAAACAGCGGGCAGTCTCCATTCAAATGAAGAATTTTATCACAACATCATGGGCTTGCAAATGTTGCCGCCCCCCCCCTTTCCACAAACGCCACCCGCCATAACTTTTATTAATATGCGGGTGCAACTATTGCCATTTATAATCAGTTTTCTTTAAATTAAAGTCTTATTTCATGCCCATGGTCAATGCATTATAGCGGCATTTCTTGGTAGTCTCTCGGATTCCGAGGATGACATTGTCTTTGTGCAATCATCTATTGGTGTACTCTCATGTGGCTCCGTAGCCCGAAGTCCGAAGCGCAAAGTCTGTTGCAGCGGGGGCAAGGGACGCCAGTGGTTGTAGGTGGGGCAGCGGCAGCTCTGTGTCGACGCTCACGTGCAGCTGCTTGGCGGCGGCCGCCGCCGCCAAGCAGCTGCACGTGAGCGTCTTCGAGAGAAGTGGCAGCTTGTTTGGTGAGCGCTCTCCAAGTAGTTCTGTCAGTGGAGGCAGGCTCCAGCTCTCTAGCGGCATTATGGCAGCAAGATTGGATGTGTGCATCTAATATTTTTTAAGGAATTTTACCTTTAACTATTTGTCTAATGCCTCCTTACCAACTCGTAAAGCTTATATAATACCAATACACTGCTCAGGTTTTATTGAAAACCCAGAACGTATAACAGATGTTTATGTTAAGATTGCATTTAAACTGAATATTGCTTAATTCTGTTTTTCTGAAGTTGCCTAAATTACCTTTTACATTAGTCGTACCTTCGCTGTTTTTATGGACAACACTAAAACATATGCTGAAAATTTAATGGAACATTAGACTTGTATTAAATTTTGATAATTATTCTCTTCAATACATTTCATTGTAGTACTGTAATATTTTATATTATCCTGTTTTATAATTCGGTCAATATTGCACTTAGGTTAAATACAAACATATATATTTTTTTGCTTCCGTCAAAAAATAATCAACACAAAATAATAAACTCACATTTCTTTAAATCTGCTTGCTTAAAATGATTGATTTATTGATACTTACCAACCAGAACGCAATATTTTAGTATATTCAGGACGATAACACAACTTGATAACTGGTAAAATAATGATGACGGATATATGTACAATAACAGACTAAAACTATATAAAAGATAACAAAATAGCTATTGAATTACAATAAAAATTGAAAAGTTAATGAAAAATCACTAAAAAGAATTTAACAATTATTTAATATGTCTAAGGCACGACTGTTTACATGTATTTCCACGTGACTAGGAATCCAGGTGAACACAAGGGTGAACACAACCTGTGAATACCCCACATTGTCAAGGATGTTTAAATTTAAATAACAACAGAGGATTTGTAATTTTGTATTTTCAATTGCGATATCGAATCAGGTAATAATTAAGCCAAATTAGACTGCCCCAAAAATCAGATTAATGTTTTAGATTGTGATTAAATGTACAAAATAAAAAAGGTAACAGGCCAAATACAGGTACGGATCCAGGAATTAGTGTTAAGGGGGTGCGAGGGGTCTAGGGACTGCAGAACCGTGGTGGTTTGGGGGGGGGGAGTTAAGGGGTGAAGCTCTCTTTAAGCTGAAGGGATTTTAGGATATTTCAAGCCATTGTGATAATATATAGTATCACATAACCTTTTTTTCAAATTCTGCATATCGTCTTGCAATTTGGTCGAAGTTTAGAACCCTTTGGATCCCGCCTATAGTATATTCGTTCTAATACTAGTTTACTTTCATCCGATAAAGCATAAATATTTTATTGAAAGAGTTACTTATAGAACCCCAATCCAAAAAATTACAATAAAGAAATATCCAGTGGATATGGAGTAGGGTACTCATACGGAACTTACCAATTTTAGTGCAAAACGGCGTTTATTTTTCATTTTGTATTATTATTTAAAATTCACTAAAAACATCCGATAAAAATGTTGAAAAAGCTTGAAATGGGAGGTTTTTATTAACTAGGCATGATTTCAGATAGTGGTGCACCTTCTGGCGAAGGGTCCATAGACTCCTAAAGCCCATTGCCCTGGTAAGGGGTCGAAAAGGTGTTTTGCTCTTCTTTCGAAATTTAGCCATGAATTCTTATCTCCTTTTCCGTTAATCAATTTTGTCTCGCCTGCGACGAAAGTTGCTGGAGGCGAGACATATGTATGGGAATCCGGCGGCGGAGTCGGCGGCGTAAACACTTGACATCTTGCTTCATATATTTGTAAGCCCAAGCCCTAGGTCCATCAAATTTGGTACAGAGTTAGCTTATGATGAGTACTTGCCAGTCAGTCACCTGACCTTGACCTCAATTTCAAGGTCCAGCGACTACGTTAAAGTTTTTGGGTTACGGCATTTCCTCTGTAACTACGCATGGTAGGATGACAATATTTGGTATATAGGTTGCTGATGACTAGTACATGACTGTCTGGTAGGTGTCACCTGACTTTGACCTCAATTTCACGATCAAGCGACTACGTTAAAGTTTTTGGGTTGCGACAGTTCCTCTGTAACCACGCATGGTAGGATGACAATATTTGGTATATAGGTTGCTGATGAGTAGTATATGACTATCTGGTAGGTGTCACCTGACCTTGACATCAATTTCATGGTCCAGCGACTACGTTAAAGTTTTTGGGATACGGCAGTTTCTCTGTAACTATGCATGGTTGGATGACAATATTTGGTATGTTGCTGATGAATAGTACATAACTGTCTGGTAGGTGCCATCTGGCCTTGACCTCAATTTCACGGTCCAGCGACTACGTTAAAGTTTTTGGGTTACGGCTGTTCCCATGTAACCATGTATGGTAGGATGACAATATTTGGTATATAGGCTACTGATGACTAGTACATGACTGTCTGGTAGGTGTCACCTGACCTTGACATCAATTTCATGGTCCAGCGACTACGTTAATGTTTTTGGGTTACGGCAGTTTCTCTGTAACCACGCATGGTAGGATGACAATATTTGGTATATAGGTTGCTGATGATTAGTACATGACTGTCTGGTAGGTGTCACCTGACCTTGACCTCAATTTCATGGTCCAGCGACTACGTTAAAGTTTTTGGGATACGCCAGTTTCTCTGTAACTATGCATGGTTGGATGACAATATTTGGTATATAGGTTGCTGATGAATAGTACATAACTGTCTGGTAGGTGCCATCTGACCTTGACCTCAATTTCACGGTCCAGCGACTACGTTAAAGTTTTTGGGTTACGGCAGTTCCCCTGTAACCATGCATGATAGGATGACAATATTTGGTATATAGGTTGCTGATGAATAGTACATGACTGTCTGGTAGGTGTCACCTGAACTTGACCTCAATTTCATGGTCCAGCGACAACGTTAAAGTTTTTGTATAAGAACAGTTCCTCTGTAACTATGCATGGTATGGTGACAATATTTGGTATAGAGGCCGCTGCTGATATTTAATGCTATTTACCAGTCTAATTAAAATTAGCCCATGCGTGTTTACTATTTACGTTGTGTCGCACGTAAATAGTAAACACGCATGGGCTAATTTTAATTAGACTGTGCTATTACGTAATGCTTATGACGAAATTTATTTTCGTTACTGATGCGGAATGCAGGCGAGACGTTTTTCTGTGGCCACACTTGTTTTTATGTTTTGTGGCTAAATGGGGGTGCACCTCTCTGGCTACAGCCTTGAAGAAGAATAGTAGAAGAAGTGGACAAACATCAAGCAGTAAATTACAGATAAGCCTCGTTGACCTGCCTCTCCAGGAATGCATTGTCACCAAACACAGCATGCATCATATAAAAATGAATAAAATACTCTACGAACTCTAACATGTCACTCATGATCATTTGAAACATAATTTAACCCATCCATCCAGGAATTATCTGAATCTGACAATAAAATTACTCAAATCGACCTCATCATTATCTATTTTACTAAAGCTTTTGACAAAGCTTCTCTTCGCAGACTATACTTTCCAAACTCGACAGTATTGCATTTCTGGTCAAAAATAACCTGGATCCCCGCATTTCTATCAAAAGGTGGTATTAAATGGAATGTCTTCATGTAATCGTCCCTATTACATCAGGTGTCCAGCAAGGACAGTACTGGGTCCGGTTGTTTCTGGTATGATCTGCCAAATTACTTGAACTAAAAAAAACTGTTAGCATAGTATCATCTACCGAAAAATCAGATCCATGATCGACTGTGATAAACTCCAGTTGGATCTTGCTTTTTGCGGCTGGACGAGTAGTTGATGGCCTCAGAGTACCTCCAGCTGTACTCTGTACACCATATCAGCCTGTCAACTGCAAGCATTACGTGTAAATAGTTTTAAGCACCACATTTTCATTCGCACATGTTTATTTATTAGCATTTCTACATGTACTTTGGCTACATATTGTACAATTTTTTTTCAATTTTCCCACGCATGTAAGACTGTAATCATCGATCATCGATGGTATCATGTTTATTGTTACCCAAAGAAGAAGGATATTATATATAAGACGGTACGTGAGTTTCGTCGCTCAGCGGAGATCGGATGCTACTTTATCGCCGTCTGTATTATAAAGAGATCTTTTAACTATCCCGTTCTGGCTCGAACGAATAATCGTACCCTCGACAAATCATAGAACTATCTTCGGATAATAACGGCAGTAAAATTCGGCATACGTTCTTTCAAGATTGATTTTATCTTAGTCTGCACTGCAAAATGTTGTATAAGCAAAGAGACAATTTCTGGCTTTTCATATTTTTATAAGTATATTTTCTTTAGATCATAAACACTGTATGGAAAGTGTCACGGTAACGGTTGTTTGGTATTATTTCCGGTTTTGGTGGATGTGAAGACAACACAACATGTAGGTCACTTTAAATGCTATTTTCTTAAAAACTTGCAACCTTGATGAATGTCAGTTAGCAAGGTTTTATTAAGGACATAATTTGTGTCAGATACAGAGCTATTTCCAACATAGCATACCAACAGGCTTTTCAAAAATGACAAAAACAATGCAACTTATTGGCCAATGGGCCGTTTTAAGCCCACCGGGGTCTGTATCAAGTGTACGTGTTTGGTAACCAAATACACAAGAACAAAACCAAACACGTACACTTGTTACAGACCCCGGTGGGCTTAAAACGGCCCATTGGCCAATAATATTAAGATATATGCAAGGTAAGTGTTAATTTATGATGCCAATGAATATAATAAAAAAGGGCAATATATGGAAATGAAATCATGTCGATATTATTGTGAAAAATTGACGTTGAAGTCGAAAAGTTATGCGGAACGATGTAAACAAGTTGCATTGTTTTTGTCATTTTTGAAAATCCTGTTGGTATGCTATGTTGGAAATAGCTCTGTATCTGACACAAATTATGTCCTTAATAAAACCTTGCTAACTGACATTCATCAAGGTTGCAAGTTTTTAAGAAAATAGCATTTAAAGTGACCTACATGTTGTGTTGTCTTCACATCCACCAAAACCGGAAATAATACCAAACAACCGTTACCGTGACACTTTCCATACAGTGATAAATAAATGCCGGTTTAGGCGACATATTGCTGCAATATTATAAAACTCGCGCTTCCAGTCGGCGATTTTTTGTTTTATCAAAAGCCCGGGAAACATTATCTCCCTTGACCATGAACAACGATTTTAGTGTGATTTTTTAATATTTAAATTTTTGATATCTAAATAGAACTTTCAATTTAAACATCCGACCAAGAGGTGATGGATTGTTATTTCATTTGATATTTTTAAGGTTCCATAAACAGGTAAAGGTGATTTTACCTCAAATTGACCCATTTCCAGTTTTACATGATTTATCTCCCTTTTCACTTCCAGTTAAAAAAAACTACGGCTATCATCACTAAAAGACTATGATATTGAAATAAAGATTTTGCATTGTTTTTTGTATTGTTCGTCTATGTCAATTAAATTATCTAATTATCCTCATTAGTAGATGTTACTATAGCCATAGGCAACAGGTGAGTTTGAATATTGGAACATGTTTGTCACTGCGTAAGCTTGTTTAATTAAGCTATAAAACAGCTGGGGTTCTACCTTTGATTAGCATCAGGTAAATGGGGTAATAAACATTATGGATAATTAATTAACAATCATGTTTCACAAGCATGGGGTTTTAATAACATCTTCAATTAGATTTTGACACCTGTAATTAACATATTTAAAATTTATCAAAGGTAATTGTCCATTTCATAAGTTTTCAATAGAACAAACTGCGGCTGTAGCCGCTGTTTTAGTACCGGAAGTGGACACTAGGTGGCGATTTTTAAATTGGAAAGTCGTCAATTGTTATCAAGAAAGCTTATTAGTCCAAGAATCCTTTGCCGTCCAACGCTTTTTTGTGGGACGCAAAAAAAAGCGTCGGACGGCAGAGGATTCTCGAACTAATTCTGGCAGGGACAGTCTACACACTACAGTAGACTGTCACTGTTTAGACTACACACTACAGTAGACTGTCACTGTTTAGACTGTCCTTGATTCTGGTACCGTTATTTCAAAACATCATATTAAAAAGAAACAAAAATTCCATCCATTGAGTTAAATTAATTGACAATATTTACATTAACAAAAAAATATACAATTCTTTATGTTGACTATTGTTTATCCTTTTGCCTGTTATAAATAGAATGATTTGTTTGTTTGTTTGAATGTTTTTTTAACACCATTTCAGCAATTTTTCAGTATGTTGTGAAAAGGGTTTATACCCAATCATTAGAACATAGTTAAGATCAGTAAAGTGCTTTTGTCCAATCGGGTAGCTTGATGTTATATTTTATATTTATTAAGAAATTCACAATGTATATGATTATTTACTTGTATGGAATAAACTAAACAAATTACTACCTCCCAAACCCCAGGACATATGTACTGAATATGTGAATTGAAGTTTTGTACCGACAAGAAAGTAACACAATAACATGTAAAATGAACAATAGAATACAAAAAAGAATAAATTTTGCATGCAATCATATAAAAGCTGTAGAAAATTGTTTCCAGTAAATGAAATTTAAAATCACAGAATTAGGTCATTATAAGTGTTTATGAAGTATCAACTGCATTCAAACAATGACTGCTCCTCTTGTATGATCCCTTCATTTATATTGTTTGTTTGTTTGAATCAATGTTTAATGCCACCTTCAGCAAATTTATAAGCTATATCATGGCGTCCAGTTTTTATTGTAGGAGGAAGTGGGAGTACCAGGAGGAAAGTTAATTAAGATTGGAGTCGAGTGCACCCTGCCTGCAGTGAGAATTGAACCTGCAATCTCAGTGTTGACAGACCATGTGATCAATAGTAAACGAACTACCTTAACTATTCAGCCACCGAGCCCCCCCCCCTTCATTAATAGTTCTTGACTACATTTCTCCATCTTATTCATGAAGACGAAGAATACCATTTTCTTTCTTATAATACTTATAAAAACATGCAAAAATAGAGCTGAAAACAATACTGAATATTTGTTTTTATTTGTTTTGTACATAAAACATGTAAAATGTACAAATATGCATCTGTAGCAAGATGTGTTCTTGATGTGGGTAGAACTCTCTTGTTTTCCGACAGGTTTTATATGCAACAAGAAATGGGATGGGGGTGAGGGGGGAGAATTTGCTACTTAAACAATAGCCAAATGGTTGGACTTCAAATTATCACAAAATTTCAACCATTTCAAAATTTTCTAAACCAACAAAATTAATTTGGATGCAAAATAAAAGATGAAAATTCTGAAATTTTATTGTTTGTCAAAACAAACAACGGTAACTCATTACTCTACCATAAATCTATTAAAATATATTTTTTACAAATTTACAATTTAAATGGTTGGGAAAGTTGCAAAAAACTTGAAAGAAGCCATTATTAATAAATTTATTGTATATTTTACTACATCATATATAGGTAACTTTCTATGGATTGGGTGCATTGCGATGCGATTAATTTTGCTAAAAACATTAAAAAAAAATTGATGACATTCTAAATTGCATTCTGAATTCTGAATATGTTAATCACTGCATACTTGTCTGGAGCCCAAGAGTGCATCCTTGGTTTAAATTAATTCTGGGTTTATCCCTTTCAATAATTTGTTATGTGTTTGTCAATTTTGTAATTGCACTTTTAGTGCTTATGTTATTTAATTTGTATCATCCATTTCAATGCTACTTTTCTTGAAATCAGTAAAACTGACAATTTCTAAATAGCTTGTATATATTCCATTAAAAGGGCTTTTATATTAATTTAAAATCTGATTTTTTACCTTCTATTTCTTAAAATTTTTCTGGCCTTCTTCATCGGTTCATTCTAGGCCGAATTTTACTGCCATTATAATCTGAAGTTAGTTTTGTGATTTGTCGGATTACCCTCGCCCAAAAAAAAAGTGAGGGTACGATTATTCTTTCTACGTTTATTCATGTGATATCTAGAAATGTTTCCTGCTTTTACTTGCATCCCATGCCTCAAGTGGAAAATTTGACAAATATATGTGACAAATTTACCCAATTTCACACAGTTTTATTGAAATATTTGATGACAGTAGCCCTGTTATATCACTGGTAAGCTTTGAATGCTACAAAATCTGTGACCTTTAACCTTATTGATGTATCATATGTATTATAATTTATACATTTTTTCTTTTAGGTTTTCATTTGAGATTTCACACAATGGAGAAATCCTGAATGTTTACCATCCAGCAGACGAAGAGGATCTGGTTTTAGCTACCAAGAAAGGATTTGCTTCTCTTCTGGCTGCTAAGTTGTACGCAGATGAGAAGGTACTTTTCTATCAATCTCCACGCTAAGGATTCTGGGTATCCTACGTCAACCACAATCACCTCTGCCATACCATTGGTTGACATTGTGAGAGATGTCTCTCATGGCGGATACGCTTTGCGTGCAAACGCAGTAATTTCAATGTAAACACTGTATCAAAAGTGTATAAGTAGACTATATAAAAATAAAAAAAATTTCGTGTATTATTTTACAATCATCATTCTTTGTTTACAAACTTTACAAGCAGACAACAAATGTAGTCCCGCACTTAGTAAATAAGGAATGACATGTGGCAGAGGTTATATCTGGGAACCAGTTATGTTCTCTGTGCCGGAGAGTGCTATTCTATGTCAATTTTAAGCACTGTAGCAAATAAGTTTCTGCTCTGATTTTATTTTTTGTGTGTGACTTTTTATTGCAGCCCACATGAAATCTTTCCTGAGTATAAGTTGGTGTTGGTCAGGGTATTTAAGGTTTCATGTGGTCCTTTATCAAATTTTTATATTGTGCAGTCATATATACAGGAGAAAAGAAAATGTAATGTTGTAAACAACATACATGTATAAACTGTAAAAGTACCTTAATTTGTACTCCAAAATGAATTCATGGTCATGTTAAAAAAATTTATTTTATGATGTAAACACTGTCTTCTGACTCTTACATACTTAGTAATGGACCCACACCTTAATTTCCATGGTAACTAAACATAAGGTGTAACTATTAAAGTCCAGTGTAAGAATTCTGTAATGGTTATTTTAAATAATTTTTCATTTTTCTGTTGTCTTTATTTTACAGGTAAAAGATGGAACCAAAGAACAAACCTACCACACATCAGAAATGGGTCATGAAGGTAATTGCTTAGTCACAGTATTAAGTAGTTGTTAACTTTGGATGTACTGATGAGATTTTATTTAAGGATTAACTACAAAAAATATTTTCTCCATCGAGGGATAACAAAATTTCCCTTTTGCACATTGTATAATCCGCGTAGCGGATTATATTAAATGTGCACAATGGAAATTTTGTTATCCCTCGATGGAGAAAATATTTGTTGAAGTTAATCCTTTAAATTCAAACAATAGAATAAACTTAAAAAAAAATTTTATTTTTGTAACTGGACATTTTTGAAAAAAGAGATCAACACAAAAACTGTTAGTTTCCCGTGGAGTAATATATGATGTCAAATGGCGCGTGTCTCCATGATGATCAAATTTGTTTTCCATCCTCTGATAGAAAATATTTTCCAGCCAATCAAAAGTCAGTATTCTCGCAAAATTTATTTATCAGTTCAAAATTTGATTTCAGCCTTTTTTGCCTCCCAAATTTTTTGCAAATGTACTGTTTTTGATAAGATCAGATAAAAACTTATTATTTTGGTATGCTTACCTATCAGTTTAGCTTTATTTTCATAATTAAGACTTGTAATTTCCATATGTACAGTATCTTGAGCTTTGTCACTTAAAAATAACAAATTTTAATCTACGTCAACACGATTTGGTGTTTTGAGAGTTGTTTTATTGACATAAATTTGGAAGATCCTCTGGCTATGGGGCATAGGTGACAGTTAATTTATTATTGACCACAGGCGTGTCAACACTGTGTTTGCATGTTCAAGCCTTCCACCTATTTGACAAGTCATAACAATTTTCCTGCTCAAGATTGGGGATTTCACTGTGTACCCTGGAATTCTCTCCAATAAAAACTGGATGCCATGATATAGCTTTTCAAAATTTTATGTATAAGATCTTAAAGTCAGATGAACAACTGAAACAGTTTCAAATATACACGTTTTATATCTTTTATGAACAGGGCTTCATAACTCTACCTATAAAGTTCAGAAGACGGATGATGGTTGGCAGCTCACGAAAATCAGACATCAACATCCTGTAGAAAATTCTAGGGGAAAATATCAAAAGGTCAGAATGCTCACTATGTGAAAATAGTCCTTAAAGAGAAAAAGGTTTTACAATTTGCTATGTCAGGTCTATATCAAAACTTATCAGTGTTGTTCAATCAAAGAAAAAATTGCGTATCAAACAAATGTTGTTGACTGAACAGTTTTATAAGCAAATTAGAAAATGAATTCTTGCAGTAAACACACAAGTTTTTCCTTCTGTTGTTGGCAAACAAAAGTAATTTTTTTGTACTCTTTTGGAAAACAATGGTCTGACAGCTAATAACAGCTTCCAGTTGTGTATGATCATTTCCATATGATCAAATCATAGAGGACTGCAGAAAACGATACTCTCATGAAGTAATGTACTATTATTAAACAGAATATATAGCCAAAAATCTTAACAAATAGCAAATCCTTAAGGATATATTTATTGAAACGATATATATAAATAAATATTGAAAGGATATATTAATCGAAATTGTTATAACACATTGAAGACTACTGTCCTTTAGGTTTTCAAACTTCAGCAAAAAATTGTTATTTTTATGATTCTTCACAGAATTCTGTTAAAATTCTCCAATCATCGAGTTTTACTTTGAATATAAGTCTTATCAGAATTATGTTAAAAATTCTCCAATCGAGTTTTACTTTGAATATAAGTCTTATCAGAATTATGTTAAAAATTCTCCAATCGAGTTTTACTTTGAATATAAGTCTTATCAGAATTCTGTTAAAAATTCTCCAATCGAGTTTTACTTTGAATACAAGTCTTATCAGAAATCTGTTAAAAATTAATCTCCCAATCGCGTTTTACCTTGAATATGTCTTGTCAGAATTCTGTTAAAAATAATCCAATCGAGTTTTACTTTGAATATAAGTTTTATCAGAATTCTGATAAAAATTCTCTAAGAAAGTTTTACTTTGCATATAAATAAGTCTTATCAGAATTCTGACAAAATATTTCAGAATGCGTTATCTGAATTCTGATAAGACTGATATGCAAAATAAAACTTTTTTGGCGAATTTTTTATCAGATCCAATGTAATATACACCTGGAAACAAGTTAAGCACCCGCTAGTTTTTTCAAGTCATATATATTCGAACACCTTTTGACTAATATTGGACTGCCATTCATTTTTCATTTGTATAGCGAACAAAAATATGCATTGCTGGGTACAATGAAACATTATTTTAACACAAAATCTCATTATTTTATTTACATATCATTTCATCAAAAAATGGACGGTCTTGCTCTTCCACGTAGTCTTTAAAAAGCATTGTCACCGAAAGCTCCAAACTGTTATTTAATTGTACAATTACACTTGAAAACGTCATTTATAAACACCAAATTGATACTTATCCGTCGAAGGGTCAACATCAGGTAAATCCACAATTAGCATGAATGACAGCTGCAACGCTACGTCGCATACTGCCAGTAAGGCGTCTAATTAGTTGAAGCGTTATCTGTCGCCATTCCCGGTGTAATTGAGCTTCTAAATGTTGCCAGTTCTGTGGAGGAGGTTCAGGAGCATGTAATTGCCTACCCAATTGATCCCACAGATGCTCTATTGGGTGGATTTTGGACTTCTTGCAGACCGCAGAAGAGTGGTCGCAGCTTCGTTCTCCGGATATGCCCTTACTGCACTGGATCGATGAGGTCTAGCGTTTTCATCTATGAAAACAGGTCTTGACTCTAACAGGTGGTTTTCAAAATGAGGCACAACTACAGGTGAAGGCACTTCCCGGGTGTACTTTTCGCCATTAAGGTTGCCATTGATTGTTACCAGATCCAAACATTTGAGATACAGCCCCATACCATAACTGAGCCCCACCGAAAGGCACTGTTGGAACAACGTTTCTTGGTGTGTAAGCTGTGTTTTGATGCCTCCAAACACGGATTCGCTCATCAGTTACATAGAGTAAGAATCGGCTCTTATCTGACCAGTGTATTCGCCGCCAGGTTCTAAGGTTCCATTTTGTCTTGCTCTATACCAGGCCAACATGTCCCTGCGATGGCGATTATCAAGCATTGGGCGTTTAATGACTCTCCATGACCTCAATCCTGCAGCTTTAATAAGATTTCGTACTTTTCTGGCTGACGGATTACTACCAGGTAACCATTGTTGCTTGAGACAGGTGCTTGTTGCAAACGGATTTCGCCTAACCAACCTACCAAGGCTCCTATCCACGTTGGGTTGTCACAGATGATCGACCAAATCGGAACGGTCTTTAACATATTGCGTGGCAGCGTGTTTTCTGACCAAACGACTAATGACTGTATACAGATAGCCAAGCTGACGTCCTATTGCCTTGTAATACATAACAGTGGAATGCATTTCGATGATTTGCCATCTCTATGCTTCTGATATCCGCCTCCTTGCCATGCTTACTTTAAATAACTAGGCAATTAGAAATTCGGGATTTAAATACCGATATTTTGCAAGAAAAAATAATTAGTGCACGTTTGGACGTGATGAAGGGAGCACCTTCACGCTCACGTCCTCTTAATTATACATTAAAGAATTAATACTGACTAAAATAACCAAAATTATATTTTATTTACAATAAACTAAAAAAAACTTAAATATTTAGGGTCTGCTTAACTTTGTTCCAGGTGTATAATTGTAAAAGCAATTCGAACGGAATGCATTATTGAATACTATTCCAGTGCCCCTTGATGTTAAGCATTTGATTACTGCACAATAAGCGAGATTTAAGAGTGAATATTTATATATGCTTCTAATATTACAAATAGTATCAAGTAAAAATTTAAAAGTGCACTTTTCACATTTGTATTTTTATTTTACGCTCGACTACGACACATCTGATCACAACATATATAATATAGAGGAATATTTCATAATGTCCATATCAATATATCTCATTATAAGTTTTAGTGCTTAATGCGCCTGGGAACATTCCGGGTCCAGATATCTTTAAATCTGTTGCTGAAGTCTTGTATTCTGATAGCTTTTGAAATTGTTGTTCTTCATCTGTCTGCAAAAAGGATTATCCAAAAATAAATACAGCTTTACATGTTGTTTGGCTTGTTTATATTGGATTTGATGGAACATAGCATACGATGTATTAATTCCTGTCAATTACCTTGCAATACAAAGTTTGTAATAGTAAAATGTAAGAAAACTGAACTGCCAACAAAAATAGTAAACCAAAGGACAGTGACAAAATCTATTTTTGAGATATTAATGAAAAACGTGAGTTGACACCCATGTTCTGTTTTTAGTAACAGCGGCTATCTTTGAATGTTGATCAACACCCTGGGTATAAATTTGAAACTAGGAACACTAAGTATGATTGTGGCAAATTTTAAAAAAAAATGTCCCAGTGGTTTCAGGGAAGATTTTTGAAAAAGTTTACGACGGACGAGAGACGACGGACGCCAAGTGATGGCAAAAGCTCACATGGACCTTCGGTCTAGTATAGCTCTATCAGCAATTTGTTTGTATTAATTAAAGCAATCTCGGGTTGTTCATAGGATAGCAGATTTAATTACCAAATGGTCAAGTGTATATATATATAAATCTTCATTTTGTGAAAAAAAAACCAAATCAAATCAAAACAAACAAAACTTGTAAAGTTAAAAGGGTAAAAGAAAATTTTTATCTGCACAAGAGATAAACCTTTATGTGGATATCATAGGCCGAACGAATAAAATATTTTATTTGTACTTGATATATGCAGTATATTCACCTTAATCTGATAACTGATCATGTTGATAAAGACCTACATCTGCACTGTTATATATTGTAAACACTCTGAGTACGTTAGCCAAAAACCAAATACATATAGAGCAATTTATAAGTCCGAATCAAGTAGCAGACTGCTATTTACATCACGTAGTATTCAAATAAAATTTCGTTATATTATACAAAAAAAATGTGCAGGTGAAAATTATTTACTTTTTTATTGTTTTGTTTTGATAAACAAAATCGCAATACCTTTTATAATCGTCCGAAGCTGTCTGCCGTCCAAAATAACCCAGACATTTGAAAGGATTTTATTCCGATTCCAGTCACTAACAACCTCCTTTTAGTCTTAATTTTCTCGTATGTTTTCTTCTGGAAAAAATAAAACATCGTTAAAATAACACCCTAAATGAGATTTCTTGAAATAAAAATTTATAGAACGATACATGTCTACTAAAACTTTATAAAAAACCTTAATTTTCTGTTGTTTTTGAACCTTTTAATGTTATTTCAATGATTTTTCCGATATATTTTTGAATTTTTAACAATTTATATGAATCGATGTTTTTATTTCTGTAAAATGCATATCATTGCTATAAATTTGCAACAATTTGGAACAATCCGCTGAAAATTGTGAGTACATTTTAATTTATTATTAATTTAGTTTTAATAATAATTTTCAAAAACATTAGAAATTAAGACTGAAGCTGACTAATTTTCTTGTTCCTTAATATTCAGTTAAAAAGTTGTCGTTATTTGAATTGTCCTTTATATTTATTTAATTAAAGCACAGTTATACCCCGTGAGGGGTTGAAGGCATACATAAACAAAAAATAACAGATCATACAGTAGAATCATGCAATCTTCAAGTCCACTTTCCTCATTATTGAAGACTTTTTAATAAATGGAACAACAAACTGCAAATGACTCCAAGAAGAAAGTATATTATATATTTATTTATATCATTTTCATAAGTATTTTTAATGTTATTTTCTAATTTTTTTCTTATATTCGAGTATTTCGGACAATGGAAAAAGTAGTGCATTTCATCTTCTAATACATTGTTAGTACACATTGTATTGTACATAGTCTATCTGGCCTTTTCACACTTTTGTATCTTCCTCTTTCAATTTCAAGGAAATGATCACTTGTTCTCATTTTACATATATTTCTTCTGTTATCAAAGTTTGTTTTTAATAAATATTCATATGTTACATTCAGTTTTAATTTTACTATATAAATATATTTTATTTTCTGATGTAAGTTTTTTTATTATTTGAAAAAAGCATTTTACATAGTTATCTTGAAAAGTTTTGTTTAATGTCTTTGTAAAAAAAAGTCAAATTTTTATTATAGTTAATATTTTTAGCTCTTCTATTTCCATTATTTGAACTGCATATATTATGTACATAAGAAAACCAGGAGTATGTAGCATTATTATGCAGGGACTGTGATAATAAGAACGCATCATCTACCAAAGGATTACTAGTATGGTGTAGAAGTCTTATTAGGTATTTGATTGACTTTAATAAATGTATCTACAGTATATTGAGCTAATTCAGCTCTAGCTGCTATGTTTACAGACTGTAATAAGGAAACTAAATGATTTAAATATAAAAGAAAGTATTTACGCGCTATAATATAATCATACTGCCTTTGAACGAGGGTGTTATGGTAGATTATCACATGAAGAAAAAATTATCACACCTGAGTTCAAAGGCAGTATGGTTTTTATTATACTGAATGCCTTTTATCTAAAGAAGAAACGTGAACTACCATAAAGATGCTGTACTGAATTATATTTTTAATAGAATTTGCTTCTTTGTCTACTAGTTGTTTTTCCAATAATTATTGCACATTTTGATGTATTTGTTGTGCCTCTGACTTGTTTGCGCGAAAGGACAAACGACGTGCAAGTAAATTTCAGCTGATGCGGCTAATCATTTTCCTTGTTGGCAATTTTCGTTCTGAGCGGGTGATAATTTTTATATCACTCGTAAACTTCGGCTGGATCGGGTGATAATTTTCATTTTCGGCAATCTCCGGTCTGAGCGGGTGTTAATTTTTTTTAGATCACCCGTTGGGACGAAAGCACGAGGAATTAACACCCGTTGCTATAATGGGCGGGGCTAAAATCGGAATCAAGACCACGCAGACCAAGCATCCTTTTGTATTCGCATGGAGCTTCGCCAGTAACTTTGCAGTGAAATGTATTCAGTGCTAATACATGTAATAGACAGTGCTTTCCAATGCTTTTTATTTCCTTATATTGTTATGTAAATATAAATATCTTGTTATGGAATACTAGTACAAAAATAAATACTTAATAAAATTATATTATAATTACAAAAAAAATATATGAACATTTTATGATGAGAAACAAAAATACTATTTATGAAAATAAAATAAAAAGAACTTTACACAGAAAAAAATAGACTCGAAATAAAACAAAGGAAACAAAATATTATCTTATATATGTATACTACTGAACAGGTAGCTATCCTTATGATGGCCCCCTAATCCCCACCCCTAATTGGATGTTGTTATAGTTAATTATCAAAAGTTGGAGAAACGTGAATAAACCGTCTTTAATTGGACAGTAACCATGTGTTAATTTGGTTACTGTCCAATTAAAGACAGCATTTTTGCATGAAGTATAATAATAAACGATAACAGCGTGTCGGTATAGCATGGCTTAATTTCGCAATGTGTAACCCTCGGAATTAGTTAATATTTTTTGTTGTACAAAAGATCTCTGAAATATATATTAAAAACAATAAAGTCGTGAATAATTATACATAACCGTCCACACTGTATACTATCACCAACAAGCCACTACATAAAACCTTTTGACCTTTCTTTAATTATTTGCATTGCACGCAAAACCTCGTACTACCTAACATCTACTTTTCTTTGACTATCTCACGAAATCAAAGGTCACTACTGAACCTATATTGACCGTTACGCCCTTAGTGATGATCGATAAATAGGTGTTTATCTATGGAGAAGCAAATTATTACCGACCGTTCCTATTGCCCTTGCTTTGATCAAGCTGTGTCCCATAAAATTCCAATGGGCGGAATAGCGCATTTCATTACGTTAGTTATACTGTTTCCTTAGTATGTAAAATAAAACATTTTAATTTGTGTATTGACAACTTTATGTCTTTTCTTTTGGTTTGTGAGTATGTAGTTATGATCACAATTACTGTTATCCAAACAAATTTCGAAGTGATTTCCCTAAAATCTTAGTTCTATATTACAACATAATCACATGGGTAGCAAATTTTTATGTAAGCAAAAAATCAATTGGGATTTCAACAGTATTCATATAATTTTTTTCAGCAAAATATGATTTTTTTTCAATCAAATTGAAAGTGATTTGCCAAATTCAATATCTATTTAAAAAGGACTCAAAGTATTGGTAATCGACCATACTTTTACGAGATAGCAGCACATCTTTTTTGGTCATCGATTTAATTTAATACAAATTGCAGATATATATGACACGCCCGTTCATTTCTAAAAAAGTCGAAAAAAATCGACATTGACACATTACAATTATTGCATAGGTGACAAGTCACGTGATGACAGATATAGTTGGACATGTAGCTTCTAGAACGTAAAATTTAGGTAAAGGTAAGGTAACTGACTGACAAGTACTAATAATAAGCTGCTACTGGACCAAAATTGATTACCGGACTCCCAAATAAATGTCTTGACATCATCGAAGTTTGTTTGTTTGTTAGTCGTGTATTAAACGCAACTAATGGAAATTTTCAGCTAAATCACGGCGTCCAGTTTTTATTGGGAGAGGTTCAAGTCGGAAACCCGGAGAAAACCCTCGGCCTTCCGTTAACAAACCGACAATTCTCGTCAATTAAGATTGTAGTCGAGCACACCCGCCCGCAGTGAGACTCGAACCCGCAACCTCAGGGTTGACAGTCACGTGATCAATAGTAGATTTCCACTCGGTCACTGAGGCCCCTCAATATTCGTTGCAGTTGACATAAAAAGAAAAAGTAGATCAAGGACTGCGCAGACCGGGGTCAAACAGTAAACCCGAGTAGTGTAACATGTCTAACTGTGGAAAAGTGTGATAATGAATAAAATAAAGACCATTTTCAAGTATGACGCAAACGTCACGAACCATGCAACGTTGATTGTGCAAAACAATAATAATTGTTCAATTAATTGATAAAGTCATACTTTATAAAAAATATTCACATGTAAACTTTGGTACATTTTTTATACACTTCTTGGTATGAATAGAAGTAATTTTATAGACAATAAAAATATCATCCAATCAAAAATTTACGCCAATTTTGGGGCTTAACGATAACAAGTTCAATATAGAAATGAATCCAGACACACAAATGCCATTAAACGTCTGGATGATCGAGACTACTAAAACGACAGTGCAAAACCGGACACCAGTTACTTTGTTTTGTTGTCTGTTTTTAAAATACAAAGGGAGTTTGTACATGGTAGTTTATTTTAAATAAAGGTCACGTTGCAAACGTCATATGTAGTTTTTTGTGTTTCAAGGAATGCTACTTTCAATCCATTGTGAAATAACTAATTTTTGTCCCTGTGTAAATGCGCAAAACTTATTCAGTAATATTGTCATTTCAAAATAATTGTGCATCTTAAAAATGTTTGTTACAGTTAGAACAAATCACGAAGAAACGATAAAGAGGTATATTTCAAGGATGTATCGATACAGTAAAATGCACCCGGTGAAATATAGGGGCTCGCGAAGGGGTCTGGACATTTTGTTTTTTTCTGCTGATTTCGGGTGTATTAACATTTATGTACATCGGATATATTTGGTTGGGGTAAAATTCACACATTCTTAATAGATTGGCAACATTTGCAAAAAGGTAGGATTTACGGTTTTTCTGAAAATTACGATTTTCGCACAAAAAATCCGTGTTCAACGTTAACGACCGGGAACTTTTTCCTCATGCTAAGAATATACGATTAAAATGTCCAAAAGACCCCCTAGGGTCCTCATTATTGTTTTATTATCTGCTAATACATTAGTGGGGTCAACGGGACACAGACAGATACATTTACAATGTATGGCACTCTGTATGTGAAATTAACACCTCCGTTACATAATGAACCGTTTACTATGCTCTACCGGAGCTCTTTGAAGTTTCACGCTGAAAGGAGCGTTAAACCCAATTTAAAAAGCACAATTTATATATAACTATTTCAAAAAGTACCAGAAAAAAAATGTGTTTCAGTACGATTTTCAATTTTAGAAATACGGTCACACCCACTTGTGAACTGACTCTATGAAAGTTTCATGTGGTTTGCATATAAACGCTTGAAATGAGCACTAAATCATTAAAAGTTCCAGCTGTGAAAAGTTTTAAGATAACAAATGCATAATAAAGTATGTCATTAATTCCCAGGGAACAATTTGTCTGTGGCGTTAAATTTATTAACACAAATGACCGGCGATAGACTAATTGAAGAAATAAAACATTTTATTATAGACATAAATACTCGTATTCAAAATATTGTCTTCTGAAAATGAAGACAAATAGATTAAATATTAAAGTAATTTACACCTCATTAGATTAACAAATGCATACTAAGAGTTCATTTATTACTGAGTGATCTAACGGCAAAGGTAAACCCTCATTTTGAAATACCGTAAAGTTGTGGAGATTTCTGCAATATAAAAATGATGTAGTGGCTACAGAATAATAGTGACTTATTTGTCCCTAAAAGAAATTGCAGATCTATTGTTTTGTGTGTCTCGAGTTTTAATCAAAGTGTTTTGAAAACACAAAAGTCGTATTTTTTTCAATTCAATTCAAATAATTTTATTGAAAATGCATCAACAGATATATAATCAAAGGGATTACACAGCAGACACAGCCTAGATAGGGTGTTCTCCCATAAAGTGGACATCAACGTTAATACAATATATAGACAGTATAATGTAATATAAACAGTATAAAGTACTATAAATTCAGTATTATGTGCAACCCTTTTTTTAGTGAGTTTTACAAATTGTAATTTAAAATTCTTAATTACATATAAGGAATAAAGAAAATAATAAACCGATAAACAAGAGTCCATTCCAAAGTATTAACAGTATTAAAGGTTGTTTATAAGGTTATTTTTCAAATCCTTTTGTCTCTTGTATGGGTTATTTCTATGTTATCATCTTTGGATATATTTAGAATATTGTCAGTGAATCTTTTTAAATTAAAAACAGGTGATATCTTTGTCTTAGAAATAATGGGCAAAAGTAAAAATAATGAAAATTGTCTTCAATGTCATCCCCACAGATACACTGAGAGCTGTCTCACAAATGGGATAAAAATTTGTGATAGTTCACTGGCTAGATTGCGCAACTGGCAGAGTATGATATTATATCGCCTTAATCCATAACAAAAGTGGTGGGGTGGGGGTGGGGAGAGGGGGAGGGATTTTTTCCCTTATTTTTTATACATTGCTCTACTCTGCAAGTTCTGAGTGTTACCATCAAGTTTGTTCCATTCTTTTAGTACACTGTGATAAAAAACTATTTTTGTAAGATGATGTGCGACTAGTTGGGGGTTTGAAAGGATGACTCTTTGGGGAATTGTTTATAAATGGTAAAATTTCATTAAAGAGATATTCTGGTGTTTTGCCATTTAGAGATTTGTGTAATATACATGTACGTAATTTGCCTATCATACGACGTTCATTAAGTGTATCCCAACCCAATTCATTGTACAGCGTTTCAGGGGATATACCCTTTCTTAGCCCAGTAATTATTCTCGCTGCATCAAGTTGAACATTTTCTAACATATCAAATTCCTTCTTGCCTACAGAAATGCCACACCACTCCCCCATATTCCAAGGTAGGCCGAATGAATGCAATATAGTTTTCAAGAGAATTTCTCAATACAATAAAATAGAAAAACACCATATTTAATCTCAACATATTAAAAGAAAAAAGACAAATACTATTAAATCAGGCATTAATCAAATCAATATATGTCATATTTGCAAAACTCGTTTGTTTGATGGTATTTAATGCCACTTTCAGCAATTTTTCAGCTATATCATTGCGTCCAGTTTTTTATTGGTGGAGGAAGCCGAAGTACCCGGAGAAAATCCCGACCTGCGGTAGGAAAACTGCCAATCCTTGTCAATTAAGATTGGAGTCGAGTACACCCTGCCTGCAGTGAGAATCGAACCCGCAATCTCAGTGTTGACAGACCACTTGATTAATAGTAGACGAACTACCTTAACCACTCGGCCACCGAGGCCCCTTGGCCGGAAAACTCGTGAAAAGAAATCTGCATGTGCCAGTGTGCAATGGAGCGTCAATTATAACAAAACCGTTTATTCGGCGTGTTTACGTTAAAGAAATTTAACAGTTTAGTTTCAATCCTGTAATACTATACATGTAAACTGAGGGTATGTAAACATATTTGCTGAAAATCAAGCGACGAATCGACTTTACTTGAAGGGTTTTACGGCGACAACTAAATGCCCTATGTCGGACGAAATCAGGCGACTAATCTTGGTTCGAGTACCACATACAAGAAAATTTCGCACTGGCATGACTGGTGATATTGCCTGTTGGAAAAATATTTAATAAGAAATCATGAAAATATTTCATTTCAAAGAGAATCGTACTGAACTGACTAAAAATAAAAATTAAGTGTGTCTGAATTAAAAAAAAATCCAATTATATATGGGAGAACATTCTATTTTGGTTTTTGTTTGTGGGGTTTAAAGTCATTTTCAGTAATTTTATCATCTATATCATGGCGTACAAGTTTCATAGTGGGATTAAGCATGAGAACCCGGAGAAAAAACACCCGAACTCGGCAAGGAAAGTGATAATCTTTATTTAGTCTTTATTCTTTTTGGCTTAACACAGATATGGATAAACTTACATCACGATTAGATAATAAATGACCTTTTGTTGAATTAATCTTTCGATCCAATTGATTGGGACCATACTGGGAGGGTTCCCAGTGCTCGACCCACAGAGCAGCCAAGCGCGTCCCCGGGTGGCGGATAGGGGAGACCCTCTCGTTGGGGGTTGTCAGGTCATAATACGGAAAGCTTGACCGCGGACCGTAGTGGGTAACGTGTTTGAAGAGTGCCACGCTCCTTGCACGATAAAGACCCATTTTGTAGATTTCGAAAAAGAGTAGGCTCATTGTAGCCGCTACGAAAGGCTAAATTTTCCTCCCCTACCCAAAACGACATACTTTTCCAGTGGCAGTCAAAATTGTATTCCCTGTAACCCATCCCACCCCCATTTTCCGTTGATTTATTGTTTGTTAACTTGTTCCCGTCCTGAATATAGCTGAAATACTGCTCGCTGGACGTTAAGCAGACATCCAATCAATCAATCAATCAATCGATCTAATTGACTAAAACCAATATGGACTTATTTTTATTCGTCAATTGCATGCAATTATATTCGTGTTGCGTTTGTATTTCGTAGAGGTAATGAGTATAGAATATTTTGTACTGTATGATTTTAATCGATATCGTCCACTCTTGACACTATTTTTTACTAAGTTTGGTCACGTGGTGCAAGACCTATAAGCGCGTAGTTTCTGCTGCGCAACATATTGTACTCAAAAGTACATTGCACAAGTTTGTATATGCAATATATTTTTTTAAATAATATTATATAAGGCAAGTATCTGTTAAGTGTGCAAAAGTAATTGTAAATGGTGAAAATGTGTATTTATATCGCAACTAATTCTGTTGATATCAGTTTACAACCGATGTTTATTTATCTTAAGCATACTTGTAAACAAGGTGTGCTTTTTAGTATACATACATGTATATATCCGCATTAAAAAAGAAATGTTACATCTGGTCAGATGCATTTTTCTTATATAAATGACGATAGCAATGCATGACTGATCGAGTTGTTATAATATAATATTAGTCAGATAAATTTTTAAAAGTGTATATTATATTGATGAGTATAAATTGTGTAATTGCATGAAAGGTGCATTAATTAGAATCCATGGCGCCATCTTAAACATTTTATAGTATACTCTGTACAATGGATCTTAAAAACACATGCGCAAAGAAAATGAGTATGTAGTAAAAAGCGTGTATCATAAGTTATAAGTTCAACAAAAAATTATAATAAAAATTGTATATTTTGTTATATTATTAATTGATATTTTTCTGATAAATTTGATTAGTGTAAAGCCTGTCACATGACATGCTGTATTTGGTAAGGTTCTTTGAAAACGGCTGATAGGAAAGTGATGTTGCACGGTTATTTAGAAAACATGATATTGCACGGCTATTTTTAAATAATTGGAATTCCCCTTTAAACAGCCAATCAGAATGACTTCTGTCTGTTTCCGGTTTGAAAGTTAGGAAAGTATGTACATTGTGAAAAATTGCAAATATTTCAATATGTTGCATGTATTTTTGTATTTATAAATCTTTTAAATTGAAAGTTTTCATAATTTCAGATGATATTGAAATGAAATGTGATATTTTCGTACATGTGACAAAACCCACCAAAACAGTAAACTAATCAAAAGAACGTTGAACTAAATTCCTTTAAAATACTAGTATATACAGATGTGCATAAAAATATCAATTAATAATATACCAATTGTAGCCTTTAACTACGGTCGATATGAAAAATATCGACATGAGATAACATATCGACCTCCAACTTCGTTGTCGGTCGATATGTTCTCATGTCGATATTTTTTCATATCGACCTAATTTAAAGGCTATAATTGTATAATATCTTTTGTAAATTTGATTTTAATTGTAAAAACTTACCCCGAGAAATCCGTGGCTGACCTATTTTCGATAAAACACTGTTTCCTTGGTGAAAATCAAATATTACATTTCCATCAAAATCCATGACCTGAAATTTTTTTTGAAATTTTACATCCAATGAGAAGGAAAATATTAAGGGGACTGCATTATAAGTTGTCAATGTAATGAAAGGAAACAACTTTTTTATGTATGATGTTTGGTTTGTTAACAGTCTAAAAAGTATTTAATTTGATTAAATACAGTTCAAAAAAGACGAAGCAACACTTAATGTTAAATAGTTCTATCTAAAGCATATTTGGCGAGGAGACTTAAAGTGACAATTATAATCAGCTTTAAAATGGTAAGTTTTATTTGTTTTTGACAAAATACTTCATACAGATATCACCTTGTGATACTTTTTCATAAAGCAAAGAGTTTGTCTGCATTTTTTGTTGTACTTTAATATTTGCAGCACAGAATTAAAAAGTACTAAAAATATAAGCGACAGTTACTTTGTCGATAAATTAAATAATAATAACCCGCCAAAGAAGAAGATGTTATATTAATATAATATTTTACATTGTCTAGGCAATAGTTTCCCAGCGATACAAAAAAACTACAATTTCTGTTAAAAGTGGACAATGTTTGCGGAACACCCTTTTTACACTTATTTTTTAAATGTTAAGTAAAACACCAAATATCTAATTGCATTTATGAACAATCTACACAAACTATGTTATTTTAATTTTTATTTATTTTAAAAAGTCACATTGTGCTTTAACTGGTTTAATCTAATGTGAAAAAACGGTAAAATGACCTAATATGAATTCCATTTTGTTATATATATTTACTTTTTTTATTGCACATTAAAGTATGAAAAACATACGAAAACTGTTCATACATGAAAATCCTTATTTATTTTTAATTAAGTAAACTGTCCTTACCTCTGAACTAATTTCTTTTTAAAAATGAGTGTTGTATCATGGATTGCATGCAGTTAAACATCCGTATCAGCGTGTGACCAACAACAAATATCACGCTCGTCTCCCAGCAGGCACTCAACGTTGAATCAACGTTGAAAAAATGTTGAGATTTGGTCGCAACGTTGAACAACTCAAATTCAATGTTGAATCAACGTTGATGGTTTCAACGTTGAAATGACAACGTTGAACCAACGTTGAATTCAGATTGTCGACTTCAACGTTATATGTCCGACGTTGAAGCAACGTTGAATTGGGGTCAGTGTTTCAACGTTCGAAATAACATAAAAGAAACAATATATATTATAGTAAAATAATTAAAATATGCTTCCCCTTGATTAGCTTGAATATAGTTAAACATAAAAACAAAGCAAATAAATCAGGCGAGGGGAGATCCTTCATCTCGTTTTCCAGCCTGGTTTTATTGTGTTTTACAATTTTTTTTAGATATAATATGTTTAAATTTTCGAACCGGAACACTCAGCCGCGCATGCGTTCTTACATTTTTCGTTTAAAAGTTGGCGGCCAGGATCTGCGATGTTTCCTTGTGTGATTTTACAGCTGTTGTGTACTTCTACTTGTTCCAGCTACAGAGTAAGTATAATGTTTACTTTTAACAGGTATATAATACACACTGACACGTGCAAATAATAAATCTTTTGACTGATATCATATTGAACTGATATAGAGAAGCACATCTGCACCGATCCGTGTTCAAAATGTATTGCAGTTAAACACCACGCAGAACGACAAATTGTACACAGCAGCATGTAAAAATTGACATAATCCAATATTAAAATAGCATCATCTATGCATGTACATTACTGAATAAATAAGGGGTACAAGTGGAAAATCGTGTTGACCCCCCCCCCCCCCATTTGAGAAAATTATTATAGATGTTACATTTTCAGTTGATATACAAATATTTCTATATAAATAGGATGTGCTCCACTCACATATTAACTGTACCTGTACAGTAACATTATGCACATTGTCAATTTATAAGCATGTACACATGTATTTAAAATCTTGCTTTTACACTCCTTTGCAGATATGCTACAAATAAAGTACCGAGTCTGGTGAATTTAAAGCTATAAAGGGGAAAACAAGTTTGCAGTTGAACATTTGAGTAATCGATTCTCAATAAATCAGAGGTTGGTATTGTCTTTATGTACACTGTTGTCATTATAGCCAACATAAGTGCTGAAGAAAACAACATTTCTCAAGTCATACATTAGATTTATTTATCGTATTATACCTACATGTAGTTTAAATTAAAATATATCTTTTATTTCAAGGGACATTTCCAGAAAATTAAAAAACACATTAACATGAATTGCTCTGCAAAAAATAATCTGGGAACATATCATTTAGTATTTGTTACCCATTTATTATATTTATTACTATAAAGATACTACCAAATAAGCAACTGAGAGAGCTCTTGAAGTTGAAGACTGTATTTAACTTCAATTTGGAATTTTGACAATTATTAATAATTTTTCTCTTATTTCAGATGCTGTGATAAGAACTCAGAGTACAAGACATCAATGTTTGATAAAGTTTGTACACGATTTTTAAAATGTGCTATCAACTAGATAGGAGGTGTTTACACTAACAGAAAAAAATGGACTCGGACCACATAGACAATAACTGTTAACAAAGAAATAGTAATCTACCAAATTACATAACATTCTATCGTCTACAAAAAGTTTGCATAGGATATATAGAAAGGACATGCATCCATATGAAGCGGTTTGATTTTTTAATACTTCATTATAACAGAACATTACTGGATTTAACCTTGCTTATAAGTGGACTGGTAATTGAAGTGATTTTGGACATAACTTTTGGGACTAGTTATATAACGGTACATGGACATTCCTTTTTTGGATATATACTGGAACATTCAAAAGACAAATAACATTCTTTTTTGGTTATTGTAATTTTATACATAATTAATTGTTCTTAATAAATAATCAATTTCTTTTATTGTATTTGTCCTTTTGTTAGCCAATATAAAGGGTATTTCATTTTGACCTGTAACACATGTTTAACTTCTGTCATAACTAGTGAAATAGTATTATAGGATTACAAAACTATTATTATTTGCACAGTGTATTTCAATCACTTTTAAAGTAAATTCAGCCTATTATCAACCAACATTTGGTTTCTGTGTCCACATGTTTCGTGGACACAGAAACCCTGAATTGAGAGGATGACAAGGACCAAAATTCAACCTCATTTCAACAAACACTGACCAAAATTCAACGTACACTAACCATAATACAACCTTATTACAACCTGCACTGACCAGAATTCAACCAATTTTCAACATCACTTCAACGTTGAAATCTTGACGTTGAATCAACGTCACATTTTCAACGTCAATTCAATTTTCAAATCAAACCTATATTTCAATGTTGATTCAACGTTGAAGTTGGACGTTGATTCAATGTTGAAACAATGTTGTTGTGTCCGCTGGGCTATTTATATCGTTTTAATCCTGTTTCTGTAGCTCTGGGGCTCCCTATAGTCTAGCACAAATCGCATTAATCAACTGCACATATATCGTCAGAAGTACATAAATAAGTGAATCTGTGTACAAATGGTAAACAAATTATAAAATCAATATAATGACCACTGAGTTTTTCGGGGATAATATTTTCTTTCTTTCAGTTTCATCTGAAAAATAATTACATTCAATTCCATCTAATGCTTTGTTATCCAATGTATTTCATCACATATTTTACATATAATAACAAATAAAATGTATTTATTTATTTATTTATTTATTTACAAACTTATCCCTGTGTTCTTCATCTCGTTATTGTTTCATTGTTGGGTTTAAACTCATACGCACATTTTCTATTTCGTCACGGTATTGCTGCCCGATACCATACAGTTTTCCTTTCAAGCAAAATGCATTTGACAAGATATTTGCTAGATCGTTATAGTAACAAAATCTTTTTGTGCACCATGTCCAAAGCTTTATACATGTCCGAATCTATTCTTTATATTGTAGCAAGTTGTTTTTCATTAAAAGGCATTTCAGATTGAAAATTTCGGTTTTAAGTTCCTCGTTGTCCAAAGTTGCATATCATAAATTTGATTTTTTGTCTAATTTCCCATGGTCGTCGGCATCGTTTGCCACTTTGCTTACTGACGTTTTTATATTGTTTATGTATTTCAGATTATTCTCTTGGTTCGTTTTACGCTCGTACATAATATTACTAAGTTCTTTTCAGATTAGCTGTTCTTTCACCGAACTTATTTTTTTTAATCTCTAACTTCTCTTCTTTCGACTATGAATATTATTATGATACGAGACTCTTAAATTTGTCTTATAATTTATCGGTGGCGCTCTCCATGTTTCCGACTTTCATTGTTTTTTTTATTCATAACCTGTCACAAGATTGGTAATGGTATTGTCTAGCTTGTCTATTTTGGACATTCCTCTTTCTATCTTAACCAATCTACTATTCATACCAGTTAACAATTGGTATAAATGTTTATTGTAACTGGTTCATTTTGTTCTCCGTAAAGAACCTCGCTTCCTTTATTAGGATTTCCGACGTAGCGGTTTCCATTTTCCTCTTCTAGAGCTTCAATTCAAATGTTTGTTTGTTTGTTTGTTTGATGGTGTTTAACGCCAATTTCAGCATTTGTATGCCCCCGCGACGACATGTCGGGGGGCATTAAGTTTTACTCATGTCCGTCCGTCCGTCTGTCCGTACGTACGTACGTCCGAACAAATTTCCGTCAAGCTTTTCTCAGAAACCGTACATGAGAACAATTTTAAATTTGGCAGAGTGGTTCAGTATCACAAGTTGTACGTCCTAAGCGAATTTCAGACCTGTCGCACAACTACTTCCTGTTTGGGACTTCATTTGTACGTAAATATGTCCGTCTGTATGTACAAATTTCCGTCAAGCTTACAAGAGAACAATTTGAAATTTGGCAGGGTGGTTCAGTATCACAAGTTGTACGTCCTTAGCGACGTTCAGACCTGTCGGACAACTACTTCCTGTTTGCAACTGGGCCGATATGAAAATGTGGTAACATGAGTATGAAAATTTCCGTCAAGCTTTTCTCAGAAACTGTACATTAGAACAATTTGAAATTTGGCAGGGTGGTTCAGTATCACAAGTTGTACGTACTTAGCGACTTTCAGACCTGTCGTCCAACTACTTCCTGTTTGCGATTGGACCGATATGAAAATGTGTTAACATGAGTATGAAAATTTCCGTCAAGCTTTTCTCAGAAACCGTACATGAGAACAATTTGAAATTCGGCCATTGTGGTTCAGTATCACAAGTTGTATGTCCTAAGCGACTTTCAGACCTGTCGAGCAACTACTTCCTGTTGCGACTGGGCCGATATGAAAATGTGTTACCACGAGTATGAAAATTTCCGTCAAGCTTTTCTCAGAAACCGTACACAAGAACAATTTAAAATTTGGCAGGGTGGTTCAGTATCACAAGTTGTACGTCCTAAGAAACTTTCAGACCTGTCGGACAACTACTTCCTGTTTTCAACTGGGCCGATATGAAAATGTGTTAACACCAGTATGAAAATTTCCGTCAAGCTTTTCTCAGAAACCTTACATTAGAACAATTTGAAATTTGGCAGGGTGGTTCAGTATCACAAGTTGTACGTCCTAAGCGACTTTCAGACCTGTTGGACAACTACTTCCTGTTTGGGACTTACTTTAGCGGGGGCATCCGTGTCCCATGGACACATTCTTCAGTTTTTTCAGCTATATATCATGGCGTCCAGTTTTTATTGGAGGATGAAGCCCAAGTACCCGAAGAAAACCCCCGACCTGTGGTAGGAAAACTGGCAAACCTTGTCAATTCAAATTGGAGTCAAGTACACCCGGCCCGCAGTGAGAATCGAACCCGCAATCGTAGTGTTGACAGACCACGTGATCAAAAGTAGACGAACTACTTTAACCACTCGGCCACCAAGGCCGCCAATTCAAATATGACAATTTTTCGAATTTAATAGATCTCTCTATAAAGTGTATGTCGCGCACTCCATATATTAATGGCCGATGTGGTATATTAGGCGGCTAGATATAATATTTAGAGTGTTACATAGACTGCCTGTTGAACACTTCATATGCTGCAATTAAATATGTCAAATTATGGTCCTCGTATGTAGTCTCTTCTGTATATACACGTATTGTATGTATAGTATGTAGAACGTATCATATATTGTATTTAGTATGCTACACATATTATGCAAAGCGCTTAATATATTGTATAATGGGATGGAGTCTAAATATACTGTAGGAACAAGACCACATAGATGTAATGTACAAAGAGCGCTCCATATAATAGTACTTAGTTTAGATCATACCACTTACTGTCTGTAGAGCGCACAGTATACTGAGTGTTTTAGCACTCCATATGCCGTATGTAGTGTGCTCCACATTTTATACAGAGCGCTTTAAATAATGTATGTAGATTGCACGTATACTGCATGTATAAAATACTCTATATACTGAATGTAAAGCTCTCGACATACTGAACGTAAAGCTCTCGACATTCTGAACGTAAAGCTCCATATGTTGCATGCAGAGCGCTCCATATAACTTTTATAGGAAGCTTCACTCATTTATATGCACCACATTTTATATAGAGGTCTACATATACCTCGTGCATATACATTATGTAAAGCTTCATGTATTGTATATAGGGCGTTCCATAAAATGTATAGAGTCCACATATTGGAGGCAGAGTGTTCCTTGTATTGGGTGTATAGCGCATAATCCACTTTATTAATTAACTAGTATAATATTCACTTAAATAACAGTTAAACTGCCGATATGATATATTTTACTGAACTAGTCCAATACAGAATTAACTAGTCCAATGTTGGTATTGCCCTGATTCGACCTGTACTGGCCTGATTCCATCCTGTATTGAAATCCTAATTGATTTGGACGAGTTAATTAATAAAGATATCATTACGTGATGATTTCTGGATTGGCCTAGTTATTGGTCCTGGCCAGATGTATTGTCCTTTGGCTTTGCCTCAGGCCAATACAGCAAGCCCTCGACCAATAACTAGACCAATACAGAAATCATCACGTAATAATATCGTAGTCTATATAGAGCGCTTTAAATAATGTGTACCACGCTCTATACAGTGTACGTACAGCATTCATATACTGAAGATATAGCGACCATAATATACAAATATTACATTATACATATAATACACGTCCTGAATATTTAGCTGTAATACTGCTTGTTGGACATTAAACATCAATCAATTAATCAGTTATAAACATTGTTCCTGTATATCTCTTCAAGACCTTCGTTTATTGTATCTCTGCGTGTTTGTGCTGCAAAATCAATTCTTCAAACATATTTCAATACAGTAAAAAGGTCAGGACGTAATATATTCTAGTATTTATTAATCTTCATAATATGGATTTAAAAATAATGAAGTTACTAATTTTAACATAAAACATAATCTATTTTCTTTGAAGTCTGTGTAAGAAGTTAAGACATCACACAAATATCAAATGTTTGTTTAACTTCGGTCATCAGGTGATGTCCTGACATTTATTACACATATATTATCCTACAAGATCAATAAAACGATAACATTTAAAATAGGATTATTTGTACTGTCAGACTGTGAGCACTCTACATCTTATAATACTGTGCATAACGGTAAAAATTCTATACTTAAATATTATTGGAATTTAAAAAAAAATACTTTCTGCACTGTGCTCCAGGGTGTGTTTGACGAATGCGACTTTCGTTACAATATAGTTGCTCTGGGATTTAGCTGTGTAGACCCACCCCACATCCTTTTCACCACCTCTCCTAAAGATCTTTGTATCTTGGAATATATGCGGACTTTTGATTAGTTGGTTACCCGTCGGTACAAATCCCATGCTCCCGGCTGCGTTGCTAACGTCACGCATGGTGTATTGTTTGCGCGTTGCTAATGTATTTTCTAGAGTACCAGTGTATGCTATTCTACAGAGGAATGTTTCTGTCTTTTTATATTTGTATTTGTACTTCCTTTCAAACACTGCAGATGCCCTACTACGGAAGCCGTAAGGGGACATGAAAATTATCTCGATAAAACAAAATTGTTATAAAAAAAGATCTCGATTAAACAGCCTAGTTATCTCGAGAAAACGATACTTTTATATCGTGATCTCAATATAAAGATATCGAGATCTCGATAAAACAATGTATCGTTATCTCGAGAAAACGATATTGTTATATCGTGATCTCGATACAAAGAGATCGTTATCTCGGGAAACGATACTGTTATCTCGAGAAAACGATATTGTTATACCGTGATCTCGATATAAAGATATTGTTATATCGTGATCTCGATAAAACAAGTATATCGTTATCTCGAGAAAACGATATTGTTATATCGTGATCTCGATATAACAGTATCGTTTTCTTGAGATAACGATACAATTGGTTTATCGAGATCACGATATAACAATATCGTTTTCTCGAGATAACGATATCTTAATATCGAGATCACGATATAACAATATCGTTTTCTCGAGGTAACGATACATTGTTTTATCGAGATTTCAATATAACAATTTCGTTTTCTCGAGATAACGATAGACAGTTTTATCGAGATATCGACAAGTTTGTTTTATCGAGATAACATATTAAAAAAAGTTCTTATTTTTCATGTCCACTTAACTAAAGATTAAATGTATTCATTTTGTTTCTTAAAAGAAGGTTATACAGCAGTATTTTAATCAATATGTAGTGTTTATTCATTCCTCTGGCCTCTAGGTAATTATTTGGCATGGGTAGGCATCATTTGCAATGTGTCGTTTAAATGTAAAGTCTGTGAATCTAGTATGCTTTTGGGTACTTTGAACCAATCAGTCTAGTCAGTTGCTATGTTTTCTACTTTTTCAGTGACTTGGCATGCAAAAAGGACTGAAAAGATGCCAATGAGTCTTTTTGTATAACAATTAAATGTCAGTTTTCTTAAAACTAGTCAAAACTCTACTTTGTGCATAGTTTTATTAAAGTTTAAGCTACAGAAAAGAGACCTCTGCTTCTCAACCTGAATTCCATTGTGGTGTATTTCTACTTAATAAGTTCATTTATACACTCATTACAGCTAAGAAAAGCTTTTTTAGTTAGTTTTTTTCTTTTGTGAGGAAAAATGTTAATTTTTATATCATACCGTCATAGCAACAGAATCGACTGTTTTCAACCCCCCCTATATTCAAATGAGCTCTCACTTGATAAAAAGTTGCTTTTATCAGATGTGTTTCTGCTTATTTGGTAACTATTACACCAGTACTGTCATAAAAAGGTGATATTTTGACTGTTGTGCCAAAATTGTTGAACAGAAGAAAAAAATTATACCCTTACTGTCCTTATCAGTTAAAAATTGCTAAAACAAGGATTCACCACATCTTTGGAAACTGTCATAATTTTTATTTGAGTAGCAATATATTCAAACTGCATGCTTATTTTATTTACAGAATCATTAAATAACACAAAAAAAAATTTTGGTGGAAATCCGGAACTGTTGGCTTTGCTTAAAGAGCAAAATTTACAAATTGGTCAAATACACAAATCCCACTTGTCAGGCACTTTTTATGAAAGGGTACCAGAACTCATTATAGGAAAACATCTTTTCTGCAAAATATATCTTCAGGTTTTATAGTTATAGTCTGTTTCATTATCTGAAGTAAAATTTGACTTTTTGGCCTATGGTATCATAAAAAGTGATTATTTTTGCAAAAAGCACACTGTTTACAATTCTATAGAGTAGAGTAAGGTATAACCTAAGGTGACATGAAATAAAAATGTATTATTGGTATTATATAATACCTTTCAGACCAAAAATTGATTAAATAAAGGTAAACCATGATCCTATTTCATGTACCGGCACTTATTGCTAGACAGAAACATGTATCATACCTTGAAAATTGTAACTAAAGATTAAATGTATTCATTTTGTTTCTTAAAAGAAGGTTATACAGCAGTATTTTAATCAATATGTAGTGTTTATTCATTCCTCTGGCCTCTAGGTAATTATTTGGCATGGGTAGGCATCATTTGCAATGTGTCGTTTAAATGTAAAGTCTGTGAATCTAGTATGCTTTTGGGTACTTTGAACCAATCAGTCTAGTCAGTTGCTATGTTTTCTACTTTTTCAGTGACTTGGCATGCAAAAAGGACTGAGAAGATGCCAATGAGTCTTTTTGTATAACAATTAAATGTCAGTTTTCTTAAAACTAGTCAAAACTCTACTTTGTGCATAGTTTTATTAAAGTTTAAGCTACAGAAAAGAGACCTCTGCTTCTCAACCTGAATTCCATTGTGGTGTATTTCTACTTAATAAGTTCATTTATACACTCATTACAGCTAAGAAAAGCTTTTTTAGTTAGTTTTTTTCTTTTGTGAGGAAAAATGTTAATTTTTATATCATACCGTCATAGCAACAGAATCGACTGTTTTCAACCCCCCCTATATTCAAATGAGCTCTCACTTGATAAAAAGTTGCTTTTATCAGATGTGTTTCTGCTTATTTGGTAACTATTACACCAGTACTGTCATAAAAAGGTGATATTTTGACTGTTGTGCCAAAATTGTTGAACAGAAGAAAAAAATTATACCCTTACTGTCCTTATCAGTTAAAAATTGCTAAAACAAGGATTCACCACATCTTTGGAAACTGTCATAATTTTTATTTGAGTAGCAATATATTCAAACTGCATGCTTATTTTATTTACAGAATCATTAAATAACACAAAAAAAAATTTTGGTGGAAAAATCCGGAACTGTTGGCTTTGCTTAAAGGGGTCATTATCCTATTCATGTAATGAATTTCCGGTGCATGTCAAAAGATGGCAGGATGAAAAAATAGTCCCAATTTTCTCTTTTGTTTCTGCTTTTGCTTATAACTGCTATTGCTTAAGAGTTGGATATTTTGAAAGGTATGGCATTACTGTAGAACAAGAATATATTTTTTTCCAGTCAATGTCTTTACAGTGGAAGCACTTCCTAAAGTGTGTAATGTGGTACAATGTGACCACAACACTGAAATGAAAGTAGAAAAACCATTCTTAAACTTTAAGGTAATTTTCCCAAAAAAAATCCGTGGACAGGTATGCTTTTCTCTCCATTTTTATGTAATTTAGCATTATAGGTGTAATGCCCCATATATGAAATTTAAAGTGAAAGAAAGATTTTTTTAATAAAAAATGTTGATGTCTCGCCCGTCCGGTTACTTTTGCTCAGGCTATCCAAAAGGATAATGACCTCTGTAAGAGCAAAATTTACAAATTGGTCAAATACACAAATCCCACTTGTCAGGCACTTTTTATGAAAGGGTACCAGAACTCATTATAGGAAAACATCTTTTCTGCAAAATATATCTTCAGGTTTTATAGTTATAGTCTGTTTCATTATCTGAAGTAAAATTTGACTTTTTGGCCTATGGTATCATAAAAAGTGATTATTTTTGCAAAAAGCACACTGTTTACAATTCTATAGAGTAGAGTAAGGTATAACCTAAGGTGACATGAAATAAAAATGTATTATTGGTATTATATAATACCTTTCAGACCAAAAATTGATTAAATAAAGGTAAACCATGATCCTATTTCATGTACCGGCACTTATTGCTAGACAGAAACATGTATCATACCTTGAAAATTGTAACTAAAGATTAAATGTATTCATTTTGTTTCTTAAAAGAAGGTTATACAGCAGTATTTTAATCAATATGTAGTGTTTATTCATTCCTCTGGCCTCTAGGTAATTATTTGGCATGGGTAGGCATCATTTGCAATGTGTCGTTTAAATGTAAAGTCTGTGAATCTAGTATGCTTTTGGGTACTTTGAACCAATCAGTCTAGTCAGTTGCTATGTTTTCTACTTTTTCAGTGACTTGGCATGCAAAAAGGACTGAAAAGATGCCAATGAGTCTTTTTGTATAACAATTAAATGTCAGTTTTCTTAAAACTAGTCAAAACTCTACTTTGTGCATAGTTTTATTAAAGTTTAAGCTACAGAAAAGAGACCTCTGCTTCTCAACCTGAATTCCATTGTGGTGTATTTCTACTTAATAAGTTCATTTATACACTCATTACAGCTAAGAAAAGCTTTTTTAGTTAGTTTTTTTCTTTTGTGAGGAAAAATGTTAATTTTTATATCATACCGTCATAGCAACAGAATCGACTGTTTTCAACCCCCCCTATATTCAAATGAGCTCTCACTTGATAAAAAGTTGCTTTTATCAGATGTGTTTCTGCTTATTTGGTAACTATTACACCAGTACTGTCATAAAAAGGTGATATTTTGACTGTTGTGCCAAAATTGTTGAACAGAAGAAAAAAATTATACCCTTACTGTCCTTATCAGTTAAAAATTGCTAAAACAAGGATTCACCACATCTTTGGAAACTGTCATAATTTTTATTTGAGTAGCAATATATTCAAACTGCATGCTTATTTTATTTACAGAATCATTAAATAACACAAAAAAAAATTTTGGTGGAAATCCGGAACTGTTGGCTTTGCTTAAAGGGGTCATTATCCTATTCATGTAATGAATTTCCGGTGCATGTCAAAAGATGGCAGGATGAAAAAATAGTCCCAATTTTCTCTTTTGTTTCTGCTTTTGCTTATAACTGCTATTGCTTAAGAGTTGGATATTTTGAAAGGTATGGCATTACTGTAGAACAAGAATATATTTTTTTCCAGTCAATGTCTTTACAGTGGAAGCACTTCCTAAAGTGTGTAATGTGGTACAATGTGACCACAACACTGAAATGAAAGTAGAAAAACCATTCTTAAACTTTAAGGTAATTTTCCCAAAAAAAATCCGTGGACAGGTATACTTTTCTCTCCATTTTTATGTAATTTAGCATTATAGGTGTAATGCCCCATATATGAAATTTAAAGTGAAAGAAAGATTTTTTTAATAAAAAATGTTGATGTCTCGCCCGTCCGGTTACTTTTGCTCAGGCTATCCAAAAGGATAATGACCTCTTTACTGTAAAATAAATATCGGTATTTATGGGGTCTCCGAAGGGGAAAATTTTCCCACAATATGAATGAAATTTTTATTTTATCGTTTTCTGCAAGTTGAAATTAAATTATTTATTATCTGTTGTAGGTAATATATGTTACTGTCAGTTACAGAAATAAATTAAATTATTTATTATCTGTTGTAGGTAATATATGTTACTGTCAGTTACAGAAATTAGTTATCAACGAAATATTTTATCTGTTTGTAAAATGTATGTGATTACCTCGTCATCCATATTTATGTGCACCGCCAATCAGCTAAATCGGCAATCATCGGAAACCTGGACCCGATGCATAATTAATTAGTTGTTATGGAAAGACTAGCGATGGATTTTAATGTTTATTTAATATTTATATGTTTAATTTTTAACATTTTAGCGTTTTTACCGACTAATTATGACATTATAAATCAATTTCAACAACTAAAACCGCTACTAAAAAATTTTCAAAATCGTAGACACTATCACTAGCAACAAGTAGCTACCCTGTGACACAAAAAATGCCAGAAATTTCCCACGAAAGAATGCATACGTACATCATGGTTTATTAAAGTGTACTTCTGTGGCTGTACAGATAAATTTTTAAAATTTAAGAGGTTATACACTTATTGTTTTTTCTGTGCATTTTTTTAGTTTCGTTGTGCTGTCTTATAAACGTCAATTTAAATGAAGACATTTGTGTTTGATCCATCTCTGTATATAAATTTTTTAAACGTAATAATCGCACTGTTTAAGAAGGAACTAGGAAACAAGAATTTTCAAAATAATGAACAATAAAGGAGGAGGTGAACGATGGCAGTGGTCAAATGCTAGTTATTTAATCAAGGAATTCTAAGTAAATGCTATAAAAGCGTCTGACCCAATGTGCCCAGTCTGTCAACGACAGATGTTTTCCAAAATGAGAGATAAAGCAAAATTTCATCCGGACAAATTTCTGATGACTTGGCAGAGAAGGGAAAGAAATTTGTCGTATTTTACAGATAAATATCGAAAGTATCTGTTTTGACGCATACGCCTGTTTATTTATACTTTGATTTATGATATATCATATATAAATTGCAGTTTGACACTTGGGAAATGTACAGTTTATTTATGTAATAGTAACTTGTGTGTAGGGCGAAAGGCGAGGGCTGTAACCAGATAAATAGTCCGTATCAAGTCCTTCAGAAGTCGGTAATCCTGATATTTTACTTTTATTTCATTGAACAAATTAGAACACAAATATACGTTTAATAGTTTACAAAATGAACTTTTCAATATATGTACATGCATGGTTTGTGGCACATGGAAATTTGAATCAGCTCTTTGATCAGGCTGTATCACCGATACAGCCGGGCTGTATCAAAAGATTGGATACAGTCCGTTTGCTGATACGTCCTGGCTGAATCTTTTATTCCAAAGCACATCAACTGTTGCTTACAATGCAGACTGCAAATTATCCAATTGAATGGTTTGTTACATCATTGATATGAAAAGTGATGAAATAATTATGTAATAGTAACTTGTATGTAGGACCATATCTAGAATTACGGACTGATGAAGGACCAGATACGGACTGTTTATCCGTTAATGCCCGAGCAGAAGGCCAGGGCTCTAACAAGATAACGGTCCGTATCTGGTCCATTAGATGTCCGTAATTCTGATACGGACTACACACAAGTTACGATTACTTCTATTTCATTGAACACATAAGAAAACAAACAGGATTAATAGTTGACAAAACAAAATTAACTTTCAATATATGTAAATGCATTTGTTTTGCGATATATGGAAATTCGAGTCTTTTTGGTCAGGCTGTATCACCGTTACAGCCCGGGCTGTATCAAACACCAGGTTGTAACGAAGACTAGACACAGCCGTTTGTCAGAATTCTGATAATTTAAGTTAATGGCGGATTGAATGGATTTTCAGAATTCCGAAAAAAAAAATATTCGGTTTTGCTAACTCGTTTACTGTGAGAGTTTGTTATCAGAATTCTGATAATTTAAATTAATATGTCTGATTTTATTGATTGGCAGTGTATGCCTACGTAATCGGAATTCTGATAAGATTCGGTATAGCTAACTTACCTACTGTGATAGTTGACATCTTTTTATCAGAATTCTGATAATTAAAAAGTCTATGTTATTTTTCTGCTACTATGAGGCTCTTGTACTTCCAGAAATCAGTAAGCAAAATTATATTCTGTATTTCTATCAATCGTTAAAAACAGAACCCTCTTTATCAGAATTCTGATAAGCGTTAGGATCTGATGGGCACTTGTTAGAATTATGCTACTTTGTTAACATTAAATATAAGAAATCAATTCGAAATGCAAAATGTGTTAAAATGCATTATCATAATTCTGATAAAAAAATAAATTTTAAAAATATTGCTTCAAGTTGTTTAGAGTTTTGGTTGAACTTTGAATAATTAAACGAGAATAGTCTACGAAATTGGGGATTTGATCACATGGAAAATAATCAAAAGCAAATGGACACTGTTTAATAGATTTTAAAAAGTAAATAAAAAGACAAATAATGTTTGTCAAAACAATAAACAGATAAATAGGAAGACAATTAAAGTGTGAAAATGGATGCATTTTTCAAATTGTAAACTAGAAACATGAAAATATTACTTCTTTCTTACAAGTTTGTCTTGTCTATGTAAGATCACTTGTTACCGTATCACCTTCATTATTTACAGTACAGTCAACGGAATGCTGTGATTTTCCATAGCCCACGCGTGGTCATCACGCAAAATCCACTCAAATTCTGCCCACGAATCACTAATTTTTTACGCAGGATTCGTGGATGCCACGCAAAATTTTGAGTGGGAGTGATATAACTGTACATGTTATCGGTATACATGAACGCTATTCAGTAAGAATTTGAATCAAAGACATTGTTTATACAAGTAAATGTATGTTACATTTTCTTTTTTTATACAAATAATATATTAAGGATACTTTTCGTTGACGTAAATTTTCATATCATGATACGATTAAACCGGCAGGTAAATTGATTCAATTAAAACAAATACTGAAAAGCCTGAGGTGCTGTTTTTGCCAAAAGAATTAACTGAAATGGAAATCATATACATCTATTAACATGTTTTCAGAACAAAATCAGTTCAATTTTTTAAATGTTCAATAACCGTATCATAACAGAAACACATATTTTTAAATAAGTGATTAAGTGTGTAGAGAAAAAGAATGTTTGTGATTTATTAACCATAAAAACGGAAGAAAATCCTGTGTTTATACTTGTGTATGTTGCTCAATCATATGAGCCGCTTTGAATACCTATCACGTTGTTTGTCAGTTAGAAAAAATGAACCTTGTCTTATGATATGCATTTTATAATGATTAAGCATACACGGTTTTTGTGTTTCTACTTTCGGAACATTCATAAACTTTCACGATATCAATTGAACTATTAAGTTTGTTTGGTTCATCGTATTATGTGTGACAATATCTCCAAGAAAAAGTTTATAAGTAATGTCAATTAGCAAATAAATCGACATTTATTACCGAAAAAAAAAACATTCACAAACAAATTATTATGGATATAATAAAAAAATATACAACCCACGAATGGGGCAGTAAATAATCAAATACAACTGTCGGTTTTTATATACTGTTTTTTACCGATCGTTGCTACCTCGGAAGGAAGTTTTGCAATTCTGTCATCATGGATCCAAAAATCTTGTTTACATCTTTATTATTATAAATAGTAGTTATAGTAAAAATATTTGTTATTAATACATATGAGGATTCGTACATTTATTTTAAACGTGTGTATTCATTTCTTGACTGACACACCTTTTGTAATTACATAAACTGCACGTGCCAATTCTCAAGGCGGGAAACACATAATGC